>CM019827.1:107793396-109075078 GCA_009763385.1 Coix lacryma-jobi var. lacryma-jobi
ATGAGAAAGATATTTCAGCCGTATCGCTCTTCCATAAGTGTAGCTTCTGATCCCGAGATATGTCAATAAATCTGCAA
The DNA here is from genome assembly GCA_009763385.1 of Coix lacryma-jobi var. lacryma-jobi. NCBI lineage: Eukaryota > Viridiplantae > Streptophyta > Magnoliopsida > Poales > Poaceae > Coix > Coix lacryma-jobi. The sequence goes on from CM019827.1 coordinate 107,793,474, forward strand.
GAACTCAACCAATGTGCAACAAAATAATTAGTAGACTAATTCAGGCTACTTATCAAGAACAAATACAGTAAAATAACGAGATTTGGAGAGAGGAATCATGCTCTCAGCTTCATATCACTATCCTTCTAGAAAAAACACAACAATGCTTCCAAACTTCGCACCCTATGTTCCAAAATATAAGTCACTTCGGTTTTATCCTAAGTCAAACTTCTCTAATTTTGACCAACTCTATCCTTGGAGGTAGATGGCCATGTCCGAGCTCAAGTTGTTCATGCACATACAAATCTGGAGTTCTGGTTCTGGGATTAGTGGTGTGGACAGTGGAGGCTTAGACTTCTCCACCCTGTCAATAAAATCCACAGCCTTCTCATTTGCTCTTTGCAGACTCTGAGCTCAGTAACTCCTACCATCCTTTGAGTACTATAGAAATGCTCAAGGAAGGCATCTTGCATTTGTTCCTAGGTCCTAAGGAGCCTGGTCCCAAATTGCTACACCACCTACAAGGTATGTGGTCAATAACTTTTGAAGAATTGTCATCAAAGGCTACAGATATTGAAAGCTACATGCAACATCTCCTACCCAGCGAGATCATTGAACAAGCCTTTAGACAAAAATGGCTAGCATGATAAGCCACATGACAAATTGAAGCAAATGCAGGATATGGAGACTACTGTGGTCCCCTAGAAGTTCCAAACTGGGGGAACTAGGCTCCAAAATAAGGGAGGTGCATCAGCTCCTAGTAAGCCGACTCGTAGTGAGCATCACATCCGAATAAGTGTCCCCTTTGTCATCAAGAGAACGAGACAATACAACCCCTCCTAACAACGTGTGTAGTGACAAGAGAAGTTTGATTCAGATTGTTTGCTAAGTCTGTTCCTAGGCAGAATGAGTGTAGCTCTGTCAACTGGTGGCGCAAGACAATGCAAAGGATGGAGAAAGAGCACAGAAAGGGAGTGAATTATCTAATTCTGGGCGCTGGATTATCTGGAAGCATAGGAATGCATGTGTCTTAGTGTGCTGCACCTTCGGTTACATCAATTCTGAGGGAGTTCAAAGATGAACATAGTCTCTGGTACCTAGCCGGAGCAAAGAAGCTGCAAGGTTTGGAGCTTGGTGGTAGAATCTAGTTTTCTTTGTAGCTCTGGTCGGGTCGTGTTGTGTTTATCTCAAGTGTTCTTTGTTTTGCTGCTAAAACCACATCTCATTTTTGGTCCTGTATTGGGACCATTTTCTTCTCTAATACAATGAAGCGCAGCTCTCAAGTTTTCTAAAAAAAAGTGAGTGCCAAAACCAGAAATACTTCTTCCCCAAAGAAGTGGAGGACCTCCTTACAGGCCTATGGGAGTTAAATATATTGAGCTCCCTAAACCAAAAAGGCCGGAAGAAACTTCCAAATTCAATGACCCAAATTTTTGCCACTTCCATCGCATCTTGGGTCATATCCTCAAGAATTGCTTTGTGGCCAAGAACATCATACAAAAGCTCATAGATGAAGGCACCATAGGTGCCGATCTCCTTAAAAACATGAACGGAAGAAAATGGCTACATCAAACGTCAAAAAAATGTACCAAAACATTTCCAAAACCAAATTAGTTTCTTACAATCCACCATGCAATATGTCTTTAGAGTTTAGACTGCGCTTATTTGGTATCATAGATGTCAGTATATATTTCTATAAACTTGGTCAAAGTTAAATTTTGACTTAGGACAAAGCCAAAGTCACAAATTATTTGGAATGAAGGGAGTATTGCATATCGCTACCTAACCAGTTGAAGTAAATTTTCTCCCTATTTTATTATGTCTTTGGCGGTGTATTTATGGGCATTGCATCCTGTCAGGTCCTGCTGGGTGCTGGCCATACATGCCTTCCCCAGTCAAAGAGTAGAGTCACAGGAAATATATTTTTTCTCAACAAATATTCATAGAACATAATCAAAGAAAAAAAAAACTGATGAAACAAGATTAATACCTGATTGAACCATTTCCCATACCAGCAACAAGTATACCCTCAGATTCCATATAATGCATAGTCGTATACAAACTACCACGAAATGCATTTGACAATATTCCACCTGAGAGTGCATCCTGATTAAGCATGTTTGTCTGCTCAATAGATAGGGTTTGGAGTGGAAAAGTTGTAGACGACTCGGCATGAGCTGCAATGAGCTTTCCAGTCTGCCCATTCCATATATGGATAGTGCCATCACAAGAAGCCACTCTGCCAGTAATTGACAGGATACAGATGGAATTGACAACCTAGATAAATGAGTTTATTAAAAAAAATGGAGAGCAAACTGGTTGCACTTAAAATATTTCATTACAAAATTAAAACACATGACACAGAGATCAAGCAATCTAATACATAAGATGTCAAGCTGCAGCACAAGTCAAAATCACTACCACAGAATATTAACCACACATTTTATACTGTTTGACTTTCTCTTAAATGAAGAAAGATTTAAGGGTTTTTTTTTTACTGGTACCATTGCAATTCTACAAGTTTTGAAAACTACCATTACTATTCACCTATTTGAAAACATGCCATTATAATTTGAAGCAAACCGATTTTCGTATAGACAAAAATGCCCCTGCTACCACTATCTATTTCCAGTCACTGATGCATGGACCCTACAGGTAAGGTCCTTCTTCCATCTCTGTAGCCGCTATCTCTCCTTCTTCGATCCCCTCCTCTCCCATGGCGACAGCCCCCGAACCCATGACTGCCATGGTCCTCTTCCTACTAATGCCATGGCGAGATGACCTCCTTCGATTGCTGCCATGGTGAGCCCCCGCTGTAGCCACTCGTGCTCGTGCTCGTGAGTTCGGCCTTGCACCATGACTGCACGGGAGCTCCGCACAGGCATCTCCCTAACACCGGCAGTTGACCTGTGGCCAGGCTCGCGCCTCGCCACCGGAGCCGCCGCCGCTCCAGCTCGCGAGCCCGGCCGCCTGCTGCAGCCGCTCGCGCCCGCGTTCCCGAGCCCGGCCTCGTGCCATGGCCATGCGGGAGCTCTGCCCAGGCCTCTCCGCAAAGCCGGCAGACATAGCCCGCGGCCGCTTGCGACTTGACGCCGGCGCCATCGCTTCGCTCGGGCTCGCGAGCCCAGCGTCCTTCCATGGCCACGCGGGGGCTCCGGACAGGCCTTTCCCTAACGCCGACAGCTGACCCGTGGCCGCTCGCGCCTCGCTGCCGCTCCTGCTCGCGAGCCCGACTGCCCACTATTGCCGTTCGCGCTCGCGAGCCGACCTCCTGCCATGGCCGCGCGGAGCTCCAGCCATGCCTCTCCCCGATGGCATCAACCATGGCCCGCAGCCTCTCGTGCCGTGCCACCGGCGCCGCTGCTCCTGCTAGCGAGCCTGGCCGCCCGCTGCAGCCGCTCGCAAGCCCGGCTCCCACACCGACGCCATGGCCAACGTTCCCCAGCCCTCGCACTACGCCAGGAGGAAGAAAGGAAGGAAGAAGATGACAGGTTGGACCCACACATCATTCACTACCCAATCTATATGGCTTGAATTGTTTCTACTTGTTTGTGAATGACAGTAATAAGTTCCCAATCTATAAGAAGCTTGGATCCATCATCACAGAAGCCAGTAATAAGTTCTGGAGGGCTCAAGTCACCCCTTAGAACCACCTGAATTTAATGGTGGTCCCCCCACAAACAATTTTGGTCTTTGGAACATCATGTTTTAAACAAATTTCCAACTGCTACTTTGCAAAGAAAAAAAATCAAAGTTTTTCTATAGATACAAAACAAAATCATCCATCACAAAAGCAGAGAGAAATAACCTTATTAAAACTCACAGTAAAACAACTGACCTCTTCATGCCCATAATAACCAGATGTGCAGCTCATGTTTGGCAATTCCCACTTCTGGATACTTCCTTTAAAACCAGGACCAACTCCTCCTGTAAAAACTGTGCACTCATCATCATGGACTGCTAATGAACGCAGAGCTCCAGGGTGAGCACGGGCTGAGTAAAGGATAGAAGCTTTAATCTTCCAGGGAAGTTCATCCCTCATACCACCGCCACGACCAAGAAATTCTGGAACACCCCAACTACTATCAGGGGTGGGGAACCAAAACCATGGTTGATTACCAGAACTTGAAGTAAACAAATTGTCACTAGATGTCTCATTCTCAAGGTTAGAAGCTGCAGTGTTCCGACCATTTTTTTTAGTGGTTTCTGATTGTGGCATGGACCAACCTACCCTATTGAAAAGCAGTTTGGTTGGAACAAACTCTGATGACATATAGTTGCCAGGTTGAAACCTTTGACCTTTCATATTTTCAGCATTCTTAGAACAATCACCAGAAGGCTCCCACTGAAAATAAGAAGGTAAAAGAAAGACAAGGAATACTAAAAAAACAATTGATAACAAAAAGAAAAAAATGCAGAGTTATGTACCTTCCAATTGTACAACCTTTGAAGTGCCTGCTCCAAAAGAAACCATGTCGAGCAAGACTCTCGGAGCTTCTCTATCCCAACAAGTGATGCCAAGAAAGGATATAGCAGCAATCTACAATTATTTACTTTATTAAAAAATATATGTATATAAAACCAATTATAACAAAACACAGTAAAACTCTTTTGACTTACAAAAGATCAATTCTGGATTCCACTTTAATTGGCTCACTTTTGTTTCCACAGAACTTTTAAATCCTTTTGTAGGATGGTTAAGACCAGATGAATCGTGAGAAAAGGCTAGTTCAGCAAAAAGCTCCTTCAGTTTTGGCAAAACATATATAAAAGTGTTTTCTGATCCAATTCGTTGACAAAGGTCAATGAGTGCTGTAGCAGCCACCTAACCAACAAAGCAGTTTTAATAGCGAAAAAGCTTCAGTTGGACAAGTAAAAATAATAGAAAAGGCTAAAAAAGGTGATTTCAATTACTTGAATCACACGAAGATCCAAAGGAATCTGCATAAGAACTTTTATATAAAGACAGCCTTGGTCCTGCAGATGCAATAGAAATACAATGAGGTAATGAATACATAAATACTATGCAATTAAGGGTGAAAATGGATACAATTAAAAATAATGCATACATATTTAGAAGAGGAACATTGGCACTAAAGCATTTCAATTGACTAATATCCGGCATCAAAATTCACAAATCAAAGAACACTTAAGCATTTAAATCAATGCAGGAATTTGATAACATCACAGATGATATTACCAAACACTACTAAAATGATGCATCTGCACGAGTGCACGACCGAAATCAGATATACACAGTGTTCAACATTTATTGGAATTCTGTAATGAATTGATTTGAATGGTGACCAAATTCCGTATTTATTTCTGTAACAAAAACGAGAAGCATTACTATCAATTGATCAAAAAGGTAAGCAAAATCTTGTTGGAATCTGATAGTCTTTGAATTTACACTTAAATTCAGTGCTACCTGAAATTGATTTCAACTTAGTTTAGATAATATGAGTTCCAGTTTCATTCATCTTCAATCCAATATAAGTTACTCCCTCCGTTCCAAATTGTGTCATTCCAACTTTCTTGGAGAGTCAAACCATTTCAAGTTTGACTAAAATTATAGAGAAAATTACAAAGACTTATGGCATCAAATAGGTATACTATAAAATAAGTAATGAGGAATCTAAATACTTGTTTGGTATCATAAATGTTACTGTTTTATTATATAAATTTGGTCTAACTTGAGATGCTTTGACTCTGCAAGAAAGATGGAATGACTTATAATTTGGGACGGAGGGAGAATCTATTTTCACCCCTTACAATGTTTGTTCGCTAAGCTGTGTTTTTGCGAGTGAAGTACCTGAAGAAGCTCCTTAATAACAGTTTTGACAGGAAGAACCGACACAAGACCTTCCAAGGCAGATAAGCTATCAATCAGCGCAAAAGAATTCCAACTATGCTGCGGCTCAGACTTACTCATCTTAGACGAATCGATACAAGAGAATATGACATTCCAAAGCAATGGAAGAATTTGATTTACAACAAAAATTTTCTCCAAGAAGTCCACCTACAAGTACAAGGTTAAGTAGTGATCACTTCGCAAATAATTTCAACATAACGAGAAAGCATTAGGTGGTTACCAATCCTAACCAAAGTATCGATTCCATCAGCACATAATCCTTTGCCAAAACAGTGAATTAGTGGTAAAATCGTCTGGACAAAGTGGAGACATCAATCAGTGATGCATAGTATTATGATGGTATACCAATAAAAGTTTCCACCTAGACTTGCCTGATGAATGGTAATTGGTATTCCTAGTTCCTCACTTGAGACAATCAGAACAGTGGATGCAGCAGAGGCGATGATCTTGTTAGGTGAACTGTATAAGTTTGAGATCACCAAAGGATGTATCTTTTCAATATAAGTTTGTTTTCCCAATTTCTTCCACAAATCCCGAATAAAAGAGTCTTGAAGGAGGGCAACCTTCAAATGTGAATAAATTGGTGCCTGTAGCAACCACCATCAGACAAAACTTATCAGAAAGAAGAAACTTATGTTCCATAATCCAAAACTTTGACAAAAAGAAAAAAGAACATGTGAATATCTTTCCTACTGATATATCTTAACTGGCCTGTAAGATCTTCTGAATGATGTGCAGAACATGGTCCTTAGTTGCTTGGATAGTCAAGCTCCTTAGAAATTCTTTAAGCAGAGACAAGGCTGATTCGGTATCAACATCTGACAAAGATGATGAAACAAGAGACAGGCAGTAAGGTGCACACATTTCAGCAGCAAATTCTCCCATAGCTTTGAGTGCCCCTTCACTTGCAAGCTTAGCAGCATACTTGATTCGTTCTCTAGATGTACACAAAACTTGAAGTGGAGCAAGAAACATATATGCAGATCGAACTGATGGAGGAAAGTATGATGACTCCAAAAGGTGCCTTGCTGACGGCCTCCTGCAAGAGATCACCAAATCACTATCAATAACAGTTATGTCTTTGAATTCCATCAAAACATCATCAAAGCGGTGGGATATGAACTATAAACATCAGACTTCATTGCTGAAGTTACCTTTTCCATTCCCTCTGTATGCATGACTCAACAAGAAGTGCGACATGAGAAGGCAGGCCTTGAAGTGCTCCGGGCATTACCCCAATTTCTTTGTATGCAGATAGCAAGGCATTGTCAAAAAGTGGTTTTTGCACATAGATTTCTGCCAGAATGCACCCAATAGAAAATACATCATTTGCATGGCATTCGTTTTCTGAATTAGACGTGCGATTCCAGAGCAGCAGTTCTTGATAACCCATATGGGAATTATCATCAGACTCAAAGCATTCTAGAAAGGAACCAAGATCAAAGTTAGGTGCTGCTGGCAATGCATTGTCATCCTGCAATATCTGATCTGCATTTTGGTTCTTGGGATATTTGTCTGAACAGAAACAAATTGAAGGATCAGCATCAGCATAATCATAGACTGGATTCAACTGGTATTCAAGCTCTGCAAACAAAGTTGTTTTCTCAAATTCCTCCAAACGGCCAATTTCTGAAAGCATATTTGGAGATCCACAGCCATTCAACACTGCAACAGTTCTTGCACCGCTTAGTTTGCCACAGCATCTAGCACAAGAGTCCATTTTGTTGTGGTAGACTGCATGAGGTGTGCTAACAAGGCGCTTAGGATGAGGCCTTGTAAAAAGCTGATGCCGGCCGATTGATTTTGGCCGAGATGGATCACTAGAGGGCAACATGACATTTTTTGCTTCAACAGATGCCTGCCCAGAAAGTTTATAGCCAAATGTTATGTCAATCCAGTGATGCAGTTGTTGCGAGACTTGATCGCTCTCTAATGCATCCCTGTGAAGACAAATGAAATCTTCTGCAGATGTTGCCCAGGAAGGTAACGCCAAATCACTCATTTCAGAATGAAGAGAGGTGAAAATCCGAGGATCGCTATAAAATTCAGGAATGCATTCATCAGGAGTCCATTGATAAAGCCTTTGCATACTAGATGGGTATTCATTGGGCTCATAGACTGAACGCACGGCTGATCTCAAGATGGTCTTAGGTAACCTCCTTGCTTTGTAACTGCAGACAGCTAGCTCTGAGAGACACTCGTCAGAAACATGATGCGGAACTTCAGATGATGAATACGTAAAATCCAACTGTTCATCACCTTTTGCCAGCCGCCATTTACTTTTGGTCAGGTCCCTCCAACCATTATCGGAACTTTCATCAGGCATCACTGTGAAATCTATTACCCAAGGCATCACAGTGTGAAAAGCTGGATCGCCCCATCTTCTACCAGCTAACTTGTTTAGGACAAGAAGGTATTCATAATTGGTCAGTTCACCTTTCCACCATTGCTTAAAGTGAGAATGCCAATCAAACGATGATTGCAGTTTGAAACCAGTATAAATGGCTTTTGAGGAACAGTCCTCCATAAAACAACATGAATCAGGTGAACGTTTACGATTGGCAAACCCCCTATGTTTTACAGGGCAGGTATCACTTATGCTCAGGTAAGGCCATAAGGAATCTGACATCAAGATCTTTGATGGACTTAGATTGCCATGATGAACTCCTAAATCATGAAGGTATGCCAAAGCAGATATTATCTGGTAGACAAGAAATCTAATATGCCAATCTGAGCAGAATGCCTCTGGACTGTAGTACATAATGTTTTCCAAAGTGTATGGAGCCTTTGGTTGTAACATGTAGCAACAATCAGATGTTTCTAGAACACCTAACACTGGTAAGATGTTGGGATGCCTCACACAGCCAGAAGAATGCAAGTCATCGAATGCTGAAAATCCAACAAATCTGAGGAAATCTAAACCAGCAGATCCATCAATTTGTTTTCAGATAACATATTTAACGAATTGATCACATACTCTTCAGTTGAGGAGGTCAGATAACCTGTAATAAGCTCTCTAACCTCTGAAGCGTGGCCTATGCTAAGATAGCAAGCAGGAGTTAATTTGGTAATCATGCTTATGGCCAGTGGTTGCTTACAGGGGTCAGAGGAACTTTTGCAATCTTCAATGCATTCTATACAAGATGAGGAATCTGACTGCTCAGTATATTGGTTATCCCATGTGTATATGGTTTGCTCTGCCTGGGGATCTTTATGAATGTCATTCTCCAAGGAACTGTTGTCACTGTAGGGAACGAAAATGTGGAGAAATCCGTACATGTTGATACATCAATTTTGGAGCCTTTGAAGATAATATAATCCTCAGGTAAGAGAGTTACCATTGTTGGCTATTAAAAGGCACTTTGCCACCACATAGGCCCACTAAAACAAAACTGGAGATATGCTGCCTGCAACATATACAACACCAATTCTGCATAAGATTTGGTGCAAAGATGAAGGAAAAGGAAGCCACATTAAATTGGAAAACAGGTAGATTCAAAAGGACCACTGACTGTGATTAATACAAAGTGCATAGTGTGCAAATGGTTTACCATTTTTCACTACGGTTTTCTTTTACAGGTGAGTAATTTTTATATGAAAAAATAAGAAATATGTTCATGTGACTAATTTGGTTGTTTTCTATGAATCAGAATTTCTGTCGTACATTTGGTGGCTGTAAAACTGGGATCACCCTACATGGCTGTAATTGTATTCCAAGGTCAACTAAACAAGAGTTTGAAGCAGCATTGACAGGATAACTTGTAAATTGAGCAGCTACAGTTCAGTTGGAGAGGTTTACAATTATATGGTTTGAAGCACAGAGCTCACTGTAGTTGAAGTTGCACTGAAGCACATTTCTGCTACTTGTCTGACTCAGCAGGAGTACGTTGTGACATTATAACAGTTTAACATCATACATGGATAGATTTGAGCGAAACAATTTTGTCATATCGACATCTACCCATTGCAATAGTATCCAGGTGTAAGTCTCAAGTAAGTCAAGAATGTAAAGCCATACCTCCCATTACTTTCGTCGTCTCCATCCGATGATATCTGCAGTGAAGAGGAAACGAGGATTAAGACAAAGGTAGAACCAATAGCTCTTGTAAAGGAAGCAAGGGTTTATGCAGAGGAATGCAAGCCCAATAAATTCTGCTTCCAACCGCGCTTGAACGGACGGGAAAGCTAGGGACGATTTTGAGAGCGCATACCGACCAGAGCGCCCAGAGATCAAGAGGTGGGAGTCGACGCGGACCTGAACGACGGCGGAGGCAGCGAAGGGAAGCGGTGAGTCGGAGAGGCCGTGCACGAACGAGAGGCCGGAGCCGGCGAGGTCGCGTAGGACAAGGCGCCCAAGGCAGTCCGGGCACGCCGCAGCGACCCCCTCCGGCAAGCAGCCCATCGCCGGCGGCCAGGCTGGATCGGAGGAGCCGGCGCCAAACCCGTGCAACTGGCTCTTCGGTATGGTCGCGTATGGACCCGTCCGGTCCGGAGTGCGCCTGCGCCGCCGAGGACCTGACCTGACTGGGCGGCCAGCAGAGTGAATTTAACTGGTCTGGCTCGACCAAAATCCACCGGGTCGGACTCAGACCCGTTGGCTCTCTTCTGTTCTGACTGAAGCAGCGAGGAGGGCTGCACCGCCCCAATTTTTACAATTTGGTCTTTTTTTGGAAAAAAAATACGTTTAACACTCTGAACAACATATTTTTAGACCCTGTAGATCGACGCCATACGCGGTGGCCAACCATGGTGTCGAGGGCAGCCTACGTGGCGCTTGTGTGGCGGTACCTCGACGCCAATGCTTACAGCGCCGAGCTCGACGCCGTAGATCTTGGCGCCGAGCTCGGCAATAGGAGTCGGTCACTGGTCTCTCCTTCTTCCTCATCTCTCTAAGCCTCTGGTTTTCGTTTGTTTGCAAAGAGTATTTTTAAGAAAAAGGTTGTAATATTTTTATTTAGATATATTAGTTGTTACTCCTAATTTCTATGTAAGTACATATTCTATTACCAAGTAAGAGGTAAGCAAACAGTATCAGTTATCCATCCTTAGTTCCAGTTATTAAACTACGGTGTCGGACCATAGTCATACCAGTACCGTTTAAACAACGGCGATTCACGAATCAATGTAGCCAGCTGGGTACCCAAAACACATGTCTCGTTTGTACCAAGGCACAATCGAGACCAACTCGTCAACCTCCTGCCAAGGGGTCCAGATCCGCGTACAAACTGGGACTCCAAGCCCCCACTTCACTGGCTCAGCCGTGAGTGGTGCAAGGACCTTCTCCTACCAACAACTAACAGTCGATCCACATAGAGCCAGAAACCGAGGCAAGAGATTAGCTAGTCTTCCCGCCCCCATAAGCAAATATGTGTTCGGGATAAGAAAATCTGTGACGTGGCTACCATCTACAATAACGGACGGTTCCTAAGTGGCACAGGCAGGGAAACAGTACAACCGAAGCTAAGCCCGTGGTCGCGCGACATAACTTGTCACACTCACTAGAACCAAACCACACATCATCATTAGTTTAAAAGAGAGCACCTACTTTGTGAGCAACGATAGGTCACCCACGCTACTGTTCATCCTAAGCATAGCTGTCACACCCCAACTTTAAGGATAAAATTGAGGCGGTAAACTCATATGTGCCCAAGAAACAATCACACACATAAGCTAGACAAATTACAAAAGTGGCATCATCACAGTGTTTATTACATAACGATAATGTCATCTCAAGTCTTACAACATAGTGGAACAAAAGGAAACTAAACAAACTGACATAAACCAACTCCACAGGGAAAGCTGACTGGTGGAACAGCTAGCCTAGAAGTCCTCTGGGAAGTCACCAACTCCACCATCATCTGTTACCCATCCGGGATTTTGCCCAAAAAGAAGATAAACAACAAGCGTAAGTACTCCACGTACTTAGCAAGCTAACGTAGGGTTCATGAGGCTCAAAAGGTTGACACTGTCTGACTGCAGTTAGCTTTTATGTTGGCAAAGTTTTAGCATTTAGGTAAACAAATATTGTGCTTAACCCTTAACCCATGATCCATTTGTCCATCAATGATAATTAAATCATCATAAGGTACCATCACATAAAGTAACAATTATTCAAGTATCATAGTTCTGCTAGTTTTCCGAGCCGCTCGTGACCGTGAGCACGGCTGTTATAACAGTTTTACACTCTGCAGAGGTTGTGCATCTTTACCCACAAGGCGTGTTGCCCTTGTGCCCGAGGCGGCCAACCTCTTGATCCACTTTCGAGGTAGATCGGCAGGGTACACTATGAAGCCTTTCGCTGGTTCGTCTAACAGGTTAGGGTCGCTAGGTTTCCTTGGCAGGCAGATGTAGCAACCCCCTTTCCTATGGCACAAGGCCATCGCAGCTATACACATAGGAACAGGAGCAGCCCTACACCCAAAGTGGCAAGCCCCTCTTGCGCCCTCCCGGGTCACCGCTAACAAGTTAGAAAAGGTCCAGTTTACTGAGCTAAAACCAGAGCCATGTAGCACTCATGGTAGCACTGTCAATCCCAGCATTTGCTAACAGCAAGTTTTATTAACCATTTAACAACATATCAACATAGGATTATTCATCATTGGACTGGATCAGTTATAAGTCAGTTAGCACTAGCATTCTACCCATATGCATATATCCCACGGCGTCAAGAACATCACAGATAACAAAGCTAAGTGGGTCTCTATGGTTGCTCAATTGGACACATGCATAAATGAGTAAATTAATGGTAAAGTGAATAGGTAACAAGGAGATCCCATGCTAACTTGCCTTGGTTGCTGAACTACTGGTCTTCCTGCTGATCGTCAAAAGAAGGATCCTGATCGTACCACACTGGCTCACCGTCTACTCGATCACAACATCAACACGCATTTCAGGCGCATACATACAATGCAAACAGGGCTATCCATTAGAACAATACACCAAACAGTAATAAACAGGAATAAAACTTTGATAAAACAGAAGCACGTGTTTCTACGGTCACAACAAGTTTTGGTTCACCGAAAACGAAGTTACAACGCAAAAGTTACGGCCGAAACGGTGATTCTAAAGCCCTAAACAAGATATAAACCCTGAAACTAAACTGACCTAAGCCGACTAAAAGAGCCAAAAACAGGTGGAGAACTAAATTACGAATCTAACGCAACTTGAACGGGTCAAAACGGAGCTAAAACGTGGATTTTATAAGCGTTTTATTGTAGTGGCAAAACTGTAAATAACTGGAAATGTTTTTGAATTTAAATCAGAATTTAAATTGAATTTTAAACCAAATTCTCGGTTGGCTGGACTGCGCCTCAATTAAACAGAAACGCAGGGGCTTAAAGGAAGTTTCTCAAGACTCAGGGAACAGGGTCAAAAGGACTGCGGGTTGGATCAGGAATTCCCCGGGGGCTCTTTAGCAAAATTCACCCCGAAGGGGTATCCACCATCCAGGGCCGTTGGATCGAGCGCTGACGGACGGGATTAGGCCTGGCCGCATAAAGACCAAGCGAGCGCCGTCGGCGCGCACTGGCCGCGACGTCGCGGCACCACGCACGACGCCGTGCGCGGGTCCGCCATGATAGGCGCACGGGAGCTTGCGGACCCAGCCACAGGAGACACCACAAGACGAACCAAGCGGACGGAGAGGTAGGGGAAGGCAAAGGGGTTCTCACCACGTCGGAAGAAGGGACAGGGAGACTCGGACGACGGCGAACGGCGAAGAGGAGCGGAGATCTGCACACCGGCGGGGACGCTGCAGGCAGACGACGACGGTTAGGGCCAAACCAAGCGAAAGACAGGGAGGGAGATGGTTTGGAAACTTCACCGAGGCGTGGCGAAGCTCGAGGGAGGTTGCAATCGGCCGGAGCGGTGCCGAATCGGCGGATCAACGGCGACGGGCGGCAGCAATGGCGGCGGGGGAGCTCTGGAGGTGCTCAGGTGCTCAGCAGCGTGCGCAGTGGGAACGAATGAGCGAAAGGGGAAAAACGGCTGTTGGCGCACGCGCTTATAGGCCGAGATGGGGCGCGGACGAGGAGCGGGCGCACCCACGACGCGCGGACGACTCGGGACGGGGCGGTTGCGAGCTTGGACGTGCGCGCGCGGAGGGGAGGGAAGAAGGCGCTGACGCGCGGGCCCGATCTGCCAGAGAAAGAAAGGGGAGGGAGAGGGCGGTTGGCGGGTGAGCGCGAGCAGGCTGGCCTGCTGGGCCGCAGCGGGACAAGAAAGAAGGGAAGAGAGGCCCAGCGCGGGGAAAGGGGGGAAGGGAGAGAGGAGCCGGCGGGCTGGGCCGCCACGCTTCCCAGGCCAAAAGCAAGGAGAGGGGAAAAGAAGAATTTGAACCTTTTTCTTTTTTTTATTTCAAAGCATTTTCAAACCATTTCAAATAAATTTTGAATCCATTTCAGGTTTTGGCAAAAACCAGTCACACAAATAAATCCAATGCATCAGCATGAGTGCAAAAACAGGTTGCCAACTTTATTTTAATTCTATAAAAATTATTTAACCCCTAGGTTAAATGCTCACAAATTCATAAATAAAACATTTTCACCTATTTTATTTTGGAGAAAATTTTAGGGTGTTACAATAGCGCTACTCGAACCTATACTGGTAGGACTCATAGGATAGGTACATATATGCAACTGGGTTTTATATAACTCCTGAAAACGTAAATGCACCAAGTAACATATATTCATTTAACATATATTCATTTAGAGATATTCAAAAATATAGGTTATGCACCAGGACTTGCCTTGGTCAGGCGCAACTGGAGCAAAGTCAGTAAGTGGCGGTGGAGGGGGAAGCTCCTCTGGCACATCGAGCACCTCCTCGTACTCTTCAATTACCTCCTCGAACTCGTGGTCTCTAATAACCACGGACTTCTCCTGCTCGTCACCTATATACATGCGATGATGATGCAATGTTTAGCATAAATTATCAACTAGCAAACAAGTGAGCATACCAGCTACTCTAATAATACTTACTAACTACAGCAAAGCACCAACAGATTATACTTAACATGAAGGTTACAACAACCCTAACTATAGACTAAGCTAACTAACTCATGTTTTCCTTTATTTTCTTCTATTTATTCTTAAGAGCTAATTAGTTGGACTATCAAACAGGCTGCTATGAAGCTCCAAAAATTACAGTAGATAGTTAATATTACAGAGAGACTACCATAAAAAATTTTAGAGCTACAGCTATCATGGTTTATCCCCTAAAAATCCTACAAGTTTTATTCTAATCAAATAAGCATTTTAGCATTTATTTAATGACTACCAGAAATTACACATACTATTAAAAACCAACTATACTAACATATAGATCATGATTTTAGAAGCTTAACAAAATTTATTTCACTATTTTTGGATACTCACACTAATTACTATAATTAATCAAAGTTTGCTGCAGGTAAGTAATTAATAAAACATTTCCTAGTTACAACAAAGGACAAACCACAAACCAACCCACACGGCCCACCGCCTCCCGGCCGGCCCGCCTGCCAGGCAGGGCAGGCACCCGCGTGGCTTGGCCAGCCGGCCCAGCCAAAGCCCAGGCGAGGCCTCAGGACGTGGCCCAAGCGGCAAGGCCGCTCGCCTAGAGCCTTTTATCTACATGCCATTATATAAAAGATTCAAATGATCTATGTACCATTGCAATTTTAAAAACTTCCTCAGTATCCTTGTCCGAAGTTTCTTTTATCTATATGCCATTTCCGTTAATTTTGCCTATAACGGCAGCTAACGGCCAGTGGAAAAAAACGCTTCTGCCCTTAGTTGTAGAATGCATCAAAATTTTCATTCTTTCTCCTGGTGCCATTGTAACTTAACCTTTTTTTCTCTATACCACTATAAAAAATCACTATAACAGCTTGTATGTGTGTATGTAATTTTTTTAATAAATATAATAAATTTCTTTTTTTGCAAAAAAAGAATTTATTAAAGATTAAGTAATGTCTTTACAAGAGAGTAGCTGAACCCAACCAGGAAAACAGGAAAAAAGGACTGACACTCTTTAGATCTAATTGCAAATTGCGCCAGCTCGTGCGCCAAATTATTTTGAACTCTACTAATCTTAACAAACTCTATTCTACATGACTGGCCTCCCACATCTCGTATCTCCTTGATGACCTGCCAGATCACCGAGCGGTCCTGAGTATTCGCTTGAAGCTTGGACACCACCGACTGGCAGTCGGACTCCAGGATCATTGGCATATCAGGCCACCGTTGCGCCATATGGACACCCTCACGGCAAGCAATCGCCTCTGCCTCTTTTGCATCCCTGTAGTGCAAAATAACACGCCAAGCAGTTAGCATCAGGTTGCCTTCCCAATCTCTGATGACCACCCCTAACGCCGCCTCCCCATTCAGATGATTGAACGCAGCATCAACATTAATCTTGAGAGTACCCTGCTGTGGTGGATTCCAGTGCTTAAGTGACGGGCGAACAACTGGGCTAGTCCTACTCATATTCGTATCTAGACTGCTCTTTCCTTTGGCATCCACAAGGACCCCCTGTTGTTGGATAAGTGACAGCAAGTTCATATAGCGGGTTAGAAAAACAACAGAACTACCAATAAACGGTGAGGCATTCTCATGGATGATTCTGTTTCGCATATTCCAAGTGTGCCACAAAAGCAGGAAGAGATTTGCAAGTACCTCCATGGGATGACAGATAAATATAATAAATTTAAATTAAGAGTTAAATATATTGTTTGTTCATTAACTTTTCTCGTGCTGGAACTAGAAGCATGTATCGTGCACGAGGTCATCACATTTATTTGCACCGTGAGAATCTAGCAACTACTCCCTCCGTCCTGTAATATTTGTACGTCTAGGTTTGAGCACAAATACCAAGATACAACCAAAATGATGAAACTGCCCCTACAATATTTGCACCGTGAAACATTAGTCCATCGACGCACGCGAGGCTG
Organism: Coix lacryma-jobi var. lacryma-jobi; assembly: GCA_009763385.1. Lineage (NCBI taxonomy): Eukaryota > Viridiplantae > Streptophyta > Magnoliopsida > Poales > Poaceae > Coix > Coix lacryma-jobi. The sequence goes on from CM019827.1 coordinate 107,810,255, forward strand.
CAACTGCTGCACTTGTTGTCTCGCCCTGCGTGCTGGCCTACTGAGACTGCAGACAGCCACGAGACGAGGAGCTTCTGGAGAGCCTCTGCAGCAGTCGAGGGAGATCGAAACGAGCAGCTGTTGTTTCTATTGTATTTTTTCTTTTTTATGTTGACATAAATTAATTTTTTTATTTTTTTGGTCTTAGTTGTTGCTAGTACGCTGTGATGTGATAATTTACAGTGACCTTTTATTATGGGAAAAAATTTAAAGAGGGAGTAGCAAGTTGTAGCTGCATGCACGAGTTCGGTCGCACCGTGCAAGAGTTTGGTGGCACGCTACTACTTGCTAGTTGCTAGATTCTCACGGTGTAAATAAATGTCACGATCTCGTGCACGGTACATGTTTCTAGTTCCAACATGAGAAAAGTTAATGAACGAACGATGTATTTAACTCTTAATTTAATTTTGTTATATTTATTAAAAAAATTCATATGCACACATACGAGCTGTTACAATGATTTCTTGTATAGGGTTATAGAGAAAAAAATGAAGTTATAGTGACATCAGGAGAAAGAATGGAAATTTTAATGCAATCTACAGCTACGGGCAGAAGCGTCCTTTCCATGGACTGTTAGCTGCCGTTACCGACAAAATTAACGGAAGTGGCACACAGGTAAAAGAAACTTCAAACAAGGGTACTGGGGGAGTTTTTAAAATTGCAATGGTACATAGGTCATTTGGATCTTTTATAATGACACGTAGGTAAAAAGCTCGCTCGCCTACTCTCTCTCTCTCGCGCAAATTTTGCATACTAGCCCCTGAAGAACAAGATAACTACAACAAGGTCCAAACACTATTCTAGCCTTTCACTGACAAACTCCAAAAACCCCCTGGACTTTACCGAATTCACGCGCGAAGGTCCCTTCTCCCTTCTCTCGCTTGCCCGAGCGGACAGACCGGCCCCGGAGTGGGTTCGCCGGCCAGGAGAGGCTCGCCGGCGGCGAGGTGGGGCTTCGGACGGGCGCGGCTCCACAACCGCCACTGTAGGGAAACGCCAAGCGAGCCGGAGCCTCCCGCTGTGGCTCCCCTCCTGTTGGGCCGCGCGGCGGCCACTGGTCGCGGCGTCGGCAAGGAAGAAGAAAGGAGTAGCGCAGCCGAGCGTGAGGCAACGAGCACAAGGAGAACCCGAAGTGCCCAGTCGCTGGAACGGCCAAAATCGGGAAGAAACAGAGGCTATGGTTGTGTCGGACGACGGCAATGGTGGTGCTGGAGCGGGAAAGAAAGTGATCGGCTTTCATGGGCTCGGCTAGGGTTAAGAAGATGACGTGGACACCAGAGACACCCTGCTGCGGCCACGCGCGAACAGCGACGCGCACAGCGCCCGCGGATGGGGGACATGCACGTGGTGACCGTGATAAAAAACGCCGACCGGACATGACTTGGCCAAGGTTTGGACGTGAGCGTTATGGCCAAACCACATTAAGACGGCTCTCGATCCCAACAGCAGAAAGAGACACAGGACTCCACACTAACGAGTGGCATAGACCGCTCTCTGAACCGACCACCCCACGAGGAGAACAGTCGACCGGAACATTGCAGCGCCAAGACAAAACAAAAACAAAACATCGAACAGTGCACGTGCGTCCATGACCACTTTTGAACCCAGGTTTTTGGCATCATCCGCTCGGATTCAGCCCAGGCGCCTGTGGACAAAGTTGGAGACCTTTCAACATACTTCCAAACTGCTTTAAGGCTCCGGTCCAGAAGAGACACGGTTCAGCAGGAAAAACAGTGCAAAGCGGGTAGTGTCACTGTGTCAACCGAGCTCGGACGAAATGGACTTTGGCAGTCCAAACAAGCTCGGACAAGACCCAACTTTTTACATGTTCTGACCCGAAACATCTACTCCAACTTTTGTTTTTGGATCCACCCCAAACACTGCACGGTTTAGGAGAACGTGGGAGCCACAGACTTAGCATAAATTTCTAAGTCCCTGGGTTTTCAGCAACTGTAACACCCCGATTTTTAATTAAATAAAATTAATTAGAATTTAATTAGGAAATGACAAGAAAACTTAGATTGAGGAAAAGTTTTTATTAATTTCTTGTTGCATTCATGCCGTCGCATAATTTTATTTGGGTGAAAAAGAATTTATTAAAGTCGTTTAGCGGCGCATCGATTTTTGCTCTATTTAGAAAATAAAAGATTTACAAAAACTTTATGAAAATAAACTCAAATTTAAAATTTCAACACTCAGAAAAATATCTTCAAATTTTTAAAATTTATTTGGTTCAAAAGGCTTTTAAATTTTGATTCGAAATAGTTTTGCAATGTCAAAAGGAAAGAAAAGGAAAAACTCTCTCCTCTCTTTCGGCTCCAGTTTCCTCTTTCCGGCCCAACTCCTCCCCATCTTCTCCTTAGCCCACCCTAACTCCCCCACCCTCCCGCCTGGGCCTGGCCCATCGGTCGAGCCGGCCCAGCACAACTGCTTCCTTCCTCTCCTCCTCTAGCCCACCGCATGCTCCCTCACACTGCAGCCCGTACCAGCCCGCAGCGCAGCGGACCGCTCGCCCCTCCCTTGAGCTACTGCCAATTCAGGGCCCACTCGTCAGGCGCTTCTCCCACCTCATCGCCCAGCGTGCTGAGCTGCAACGCTCCCTCCGATCCGCGCGGCCGGCGCCCGGACTCCACGGTCGTCCGCTCCGGCTCCCCACCAAGTGCCCTCCTCCACCGCACCTTCCACCGAACTCGCGAGGATTCGACCGCGCCTATAAAGGACCTGCCCTAACCGCGTTCACCAAGGTTGATGCGGACACCTCGTCGATCCGTTCGACTCGCTTCCACCAAAGTCGGTCACCGAGCGTGAACTCGACCCTTCCCTTCCCTATCTGCCCTATAGAAGCACGACACCAGGACCCCAGCTCCACACCACACCAGCTCCGCATCTCCTCGTTCTCCCTTTCCCTCTCTGGCACCGCCACCAAACGCCACCGCCGCCATGGATAGCCGGTGGAGCTCGCTATTTGCCGAAACAGGCCACCTCCAACGCCCCCGCTTGACCCTAAGGCACCACAAGAGCATGCCACCGCCAAACCGTGCAACCCTAGGCCCTCTCCCTCTCTCTATCATCCGTGACAAAAACGCTGCCGCCGCCATGGCCGATTCAATCGGAGCTCGTCGATCTCCTCTGAGAAGCTGCCTACACCCTCGCGGTTGCCTCTCTCGACATCGCAGAGATGTGCCGAGCCCGCCAAGCCCCTTCTCGGTTCCGTTTTGAGCTGGATGGCCCAAGCCCCGACCTCGTCGAGCCCCACCGCTGCCAGCACCATCACCCAGCTACCCACCACCTCCGACCCCTTTTCGTCGCCCAAGCACCACTGGCGAGTTTGCCGGAGACCTCTGTTCCCGAACCGCCGCTCATCGGAGACTTCGGGACACCGGAGCTCTGTCCTGACGTGGAGCCGATGAAGCTCCGCCGCTGTCCCGGTGGCTGGCTAGCCGCGCTGCACCATCGGATGGAAGGCATCCTCCAACGTTGGATCGGATCCAGACGGCCCAGATCGCCCATTGACTGTCGGTCAACAATGTCAACAAATGCCACCTCAGCGCCGGCGAGACACATCCCCGGCCGTCTAATCTCCTACGGACGGCGAAGATCGACCCTTGACTGAGTCAACCAACCGGCCACGTCAACATCATCCCTCCAACCAGAACGTGACACGTGTTCAGTCATCGCCATGTCATCAGGTCAATCTCCAGTCAGCTCACCTTTGCAGTCTACCCCTTGCACTTCCGTTTAATCAGATCACTATTTTCTGAGTCTCTGCAATCTTACCAGCTAGCCCCTGTCATCTATAGTTAATCCTGTTTTAACCCACATCAGAGAGGATTTTGCACAAATTTGAGATTTGCTCTTCTCCAAAATGCTTAATGAGGTTTTTAATTTCCATTAATGATTTAATTAATTTGTTTTTAGTCAAAGTTTACAAAATATAATTCATTTGTCTTTATAAAATTAATTAAAGATGTTTTAATAATAGCATTAATATGTTTTGCTTATAAAAATAATTCTAAAAGTGCGTTTGATTACAAGTAAATCTTTTTAGCTCAAATAAAAAGATTTTGTGGTTCAAATAATTTATTTTAGTCACTGATTTTAAAAATATTTAAAAGTAAATCAATTTAAATTACCAGATTGCTCTCCAACTTCAAAAGGCTATAATTTTCAAACCGCAGCTCCGTTTTTAGTGGTTTTTGCGTTCACGCGATCGTAGAAACAAGTCCTATGAGTTAGTAAACTTTTTAGTATGCTTTTATAATGTTTGGTGTATTATTTTTATTTATATCCGTTTTTAGCGGTTTTTGTGCTCACGCGATCGTAGAAACAAGTCCTATGAGTTAGTAAACTTTTTAGTATGCTTTTATAATGTTTGGTGTATTATTTTTATTTATTTCTATATGTTTGCTTGTATGTTTGCGTACTGAAGTTTACCACGATGGAAGAAAAGTCACTGATGGATCCCGAAGACCCCAAGTATGAGTTGTATCACATTTTCCCATAAAAGGCAAGTATCCTTGAACATCTTGCTCCCGTATTTATTTTACTTTTGAGTTAGAGTAGTTAGATCTAGTAGTTGTGTTTACACCAAAATTTGGACTAAGGAAGGAGTAAGCCGAATTTTACTAAAGATGGCTGTGGTTTGGAGAATTGGCGAAATCAGTGAAGATCGGCTAACCGGGCGAATCAAGGAAGTGACAAGTGGACCCAGCCAACAGTGAGAAAGGGATTCGGTGAGCGACCAGATGGATGATTCGGCTTCGGGGTTTTGGCAGATTGTCTATGCGGTCGGCTTTTTTGCGAAACAGTGGTTCCATTCGGGAGATGGATATGACAAGTAAAGCCGGCTTGCACAAGAAGGCGCGTAACGTTGAGGGACACCGAGAAGAATAAGAATAGAATTTGTATCTTTCCAAATTTCGTTATGTAAATCATAGTCGTCTAGGACTCGTGCTTTGCCCAGGGTATAAATATAAACCCTTCGCCATTGTACAATTGTTCACAACCATATCAATACAAACCGGCCCCGTGCCACCTTTGAGTCCTTAAGTCATGCCGTCGAGTTCTTCGAGAGGAATCATCGATCCGTTGACCTCCGTAAGTACCGACAACCTTGTTATCATGTCTAGTATCATGCGGTGGATTTAGATATGATGCAAGTAGTCTTGTTTGTTTTCAATGGTCGTGCGGCGGACCATTGTTAGCGATCAAGAAGTCTTTGCTCATGCTTTGCTTATGGGTAGATACCATGCGGCAGGCGTTTATTCATACGTTTAGCAGGAGCGAGATAGTTATCGGCTCTGTTAGATCTGGCAAATCTAGTAGATTCATTAAGTTATCATGTGTTGCATTGTTTTATTTAATTTTGTAACACTCTTTTGCCCAATCTAGATTGATCTTTGTTCGGCGTTGTCGCACAAGTTTACTTGTGTCTTAGTAACTGCATGATCATGATGGCCGAATTAACTTTCAATCTAGATTGTTACATGTTGTGGGTTCATGCATGTCAATTATGGTTAGGCTTTGATAAAACTAGGTGTTGTGCGGCAGATGCAGGTTTTAGATTGGTTTAATCATGCTTGTTTGTATGTTCCTTCTTCGTGGACCCCAACTCGGCTAGTTTGCCGAGCTTGGTTAAGCTTACACGAGTAATGAGTACATATAGATCTGTTCAGATACATGCATGCTTTTAGCTTTTTATAATTAGATTGTATCATGCGGTGGATTAATCTAATTATAAGGAGTGGTGTAGACTTAGTTTATGCCTGACGGGTTTATGAAGACTAGACGTGCGGCAGACTAGTTGGAGTAGCCTATGCATGTGTTGTTTGGATAGCTTTATATTTGCAAGTTGCCTGTTTCTTTTCTTTCATATGCGTTCGACAGTCAATATGTTTACATGCTTTCTTTTATACTTGCCGAATGACTTTATAAGCATACTTTGATAGACAGCTTCTATAGCTGTGTGCCGTCATGATTGGCTTTCAAAGCCGTACAAATGGAACTGTCTGATCTCACCCAGCATGTTCCAGTGGTATTCTCACAGTTTTATCCCTTGTTGGTTTTCAGGTCAAACCGACTGGCACGTCTCCGGATTCTAAACCGTCCGGGCATCCCGATTGAAGCTAAGCTTTTCGGCTTGCCGTGTGTTAGGCGTGGTGTGTCATGTTTTGCGCCAACACACTTTTTGGCACGCTCGGTGGGACCAACTCTGTTTCAAGATGCCTGAGATCAGCGACGATCAAGTTATGGATGTAACCATGGACGAGTTGCTGTCAGACTCGAGGAATTTAGTACAACAAGCTTGTGATGAGTTCCATCGCAAGTGCTTGGCGTCTTTCTCCAAGAATAAGAGCGGCAAGGTCTTCCAGAAGCAACCGTTCCCAAGGGTTCTCCTTTCTCACCAACCCGACTCATCCGACAGCACTGGTGAGGAGGATATTCAGAAAATGACCGAGATAGTGTACAAAGCTGTATCAGAAGCCATGAACAATCATCAGTCAGCTTTCTTGAATACTTTTCGTGCCGTCATGGTTAGCATTTTTGGCCCCCAGCAGTGGATAAACGCTTTGAAGAGGCCGCTGGTCCGATGCAGGGGCCACTGTTGTTCTCAGTACCTCAGCCCCAGAGTAGAATTGCCGAAAGCGGCGGAGCTGGTACAAGCATAGGAGGAATGATCCCTCATGAAACATAGCAACCTCCCGCAACTTATGGTAAGCTTGCATTCGGCACAACAGGGAATGTCCCGCAATCTGCTTTCAGAGTGTCTCCTGCAACGAATAGGATACAAAGGAATATGTTTGGAGATGGATATCAGGAGTTCATTGCTTATAGCATGATTAATGCTCTTCCAAATCCAGGCTACAAGAGTTCAGCAGGACCACATCCTGGGGGGGCAAGCACAAACAGCTCCAGATTCAAGTGTTGATCTCATCATGCATAGAATGGCCGATATGATACAAAATCAATTCGGCCTAAAACCAAAGAATCAAACTTACACCTACAAGTCTCCTTACCCAGAATGGTACAACCGAGTAGCACTTCCTCCAAGGGTGAAGCCTCCCACTGATCTTACTAAGTTTTCGGGCTAAGATGATACCAGTACTAGGGAACATATCAGCCGTTACTTGATGCAGCTCGGAGAGGTATCGACGGATGAAGCTTGGAGGATTTGGTACTTCCCATTGTCGTTGACGGGACCAGCCTTCTCGTGGTTCACTTCTTTGCCAGCAAACTCTATTAATACATGGTCAGAGCTAGAACAAAAGTTCCATGCATTTTTCTTTACGGGCACCAGTGAGAAGAAGTTGGTCGACCTCATGAGTCTGAGGATGAAACCTAATGAGACACCACAAGAATATTTGCGCAGGTTCAGAGAGACCAAAAACCTTTGCTATTCCTTGAATTTACCAGATGATCAATTGCCGGGGATAGCCATAGCTGGCATGTTGCCGAACATCAAGGAGAAGCTATTCGACATGGAGTTTGATGACCTCGGGCAGTTATCACAACGCTTGGCAATGATGACTAGTCAAGCCCAAGGATTCAGAAGGAACAATCAGTTCCAGAAAGGTGATGTGGTTGCCGGGATGTATCAGGCTTTCTTAGAAGAAGCAGTAGAGTACGATGATGAAGATGAGGTAGCTGCAGCCGAGATAGTCTGGGCTAAAGAGCCGACTCAAGTCAACCAGCGATGGCTGAGGCAACAAAAAGGTACTTATGACTTTGATGTTTCCAAGTTAGATAAATTATTTGAGTACTTATTGAAGGAAGGACGCATCAAGTTGCCGGAAGGTCATCCTATGCTGCACCCTGAGGGAGTCAAGGACAAGAAATATTGTGGTTTCCATAATACCAGATCCCATTCTATAAATGATTGCCGGGTGTTCAGAGTGCGGATCCAGAAAGCTATCCAAGACGGGCATCTGAGGTTTGATGGAAAGATGAAGATTGATGGTAGCCCTTTCGGATAGAATACTGTGTCCTTCTCTGTTAATATGGTTAATGCAGCTGACCCTAGGGGCAAAAGCAAGATGAAAGTGTTAACCTCTGATAGAGCGAGGGAAACTGGTACTGTTGACCCTGATCGACAAATTACAAGTGAGGAATTTCGGCAACGAGTTCATTTTCAGAATAGCCGAACTAAGAGAGGTCAAACTTCTAGGCCCAGGGTCACGACGCGTATTCTGTTAAACAAATGGCATCGAGAGCAAGAATGGTACCAGAGGCAAAGGTTTTATCAGGAACAAAAGTTCATAAAGACGCAATAGAGGTACGAAGAAGAGATATACCGAGAGGAGCGAGAACATATGAGAGAGCAAGAGCAATCACATTGGGAGTGCTCATTTTTCAAGTATTGTTGGAATGAAGGTTTGAAGCTGCCCGCTAAAAACAACTGCCCTGAATGCAGTGATCAATATTCTGAATATAGGCAGTCTTGAGTCAACCGCCGTTCAGTCCATGAAAGGCTTGGGGCACGAATCCCTAAGGACGATCGGTGCTTAAAAATAAACAGTTTCGAGAATCGACAAGAAAGGGGATTTGCCCATCGAAGTTGGGCTCGCACTGGAGAAGAAGAATACCGCGAGTATGTCTGGCAGAAAGGACAATGGTGTCCACCAGGATTGAGGAAAAGCCAGAAGAGAAGAGTGCAGCGCCTAAGGAACAGAGAGTTAGCACAAGCAGATGCCAAGACTAAACAAATTTGGCGTCCTAAAGAGAAGCCGAATGGGGATGATCGTTCGGCTGATGCATGCATGGCTTTCTTCCTTCCATCTGAATTCATAGCTCCCGAAGATCAAGATTTCCAAGAGGAAGTGTATTCAGATTTCGTCGAAGATGAGTTCCAAGATCTGTTAGCTCATCTTGTTTTAGCTCAACGGGCGGTATTTGATAAACCAGTTAAGCATCGACACTTGAAGCCACTCTATATGAGGGGGTATGTTAATGGCAAGCCACTAACCAAAATGTTTATTGATGGGGGAGCTGCTATAAATATCATGCCATATACCACCTTCAGAAAGCTTGGGATGGCAAGTGAGGAACTTTTGAAGACCGACATGGTGTTGAGAGACTTTGCTGGTAATTCTTCTGATACCCGAGGGGCGGTTCATGTTGAGTTAACAATTGGGTCAAAGACTTTGATTACCACTTTCTTCGTCATCGATGGCAAGGGGGCATACAGTTTGCTATTAGGAAGGGATTGGATACATGCAAATTGCTGTGTACCGTCAACCATGCACTAATTCCTCATCCAGTGGATCGGAGATGACATCGAGATTGTCCATGCTGATGATTCGGTGAGTATTGCTAATACAGAGCCCATCTACTGGGAATATGATGGTGTCGAGTGCTTCTCTGGAAGAGCTTGGGAAGCAGGTCCAGTGAACGTTTTTGACAAGGACCAACAGCCGATTCAAACAATCGGCTCTCAGAGTAATTTTAAACATGTGATCGGATTAGTGGTGATGGAGGAGAGTTAAGACCAGATTTCGTATCGGCTGACAAGGAATAAAGTTTTGGTAGTGAAGCCGAAATAAAACCAATATATGCAAATTTGAATCCGGAGCGTGTTTTGAAGTTGATGATTTTTTGAAAGGATTCTGTTTGTTTCTCCATTGCCAAAGCTCAAGAAAGATCAGAAGGGATTTGTATAAGGTGACGTACAACAGAAGCTTTTGATGAAATTGAAGAATATATGAAGGCACTTCCGCAACTTGGTGATCTTTTCAAATTGTACGTGGCGGCCGATGGCCTTACAGAAGGATCGGCCCTTATTTTAAGTTTAAAGGAAAAAAGGATAAGTGATAGCTTGCCTTAGCCGAAAATGTTAGACCCAGGGACGGGTATTCGACTATGAATATGTTTTTGTGTTGCTTATGAGCTGAGGCTTCGGCACTACTTGTTAAAAGCCGAACGCGTGGTTGTATGTAAAGTGGATTCAAGAATATTTATATACAAAGATAGCCGATGTGAAAACATCGCCTTTAGCAAAAAAATATTCCAAGAGTTTAAGTTATAGCCGATATTATTTATATCGCCTTTAGCACAAGGATATTCATGACCCTGGTAACCCTAGCATTTTTTAAGTTGGCAGGTTTATCGGGAGGAGAGAAAGGTGAATCGCAGTAAGTAAGATGCCGAGTGACATGACACATCAAAAATGAGATCTAGTCGGCTAAGATGACGTCATGCATTCGGAAAAGGTTTTCTCTAAAGAGATGTTGCAATCGAAAAATCACTGAGATAATCAAAGGTGCAAGTGGGCATTATTCAGAGAAGAACGGGTTTTACTTATTACAGGCCTCATTCATAGATCTGTCCTAGTGCAAACTATCCTTGGAATAATTTGAGCAGAATAGATTGCGGGTCAACAGTTTCGGCAATGGCAGCGGCGTGATCGTCATAAATTTCAGTATCTTCAAATTCATCCGGATCTCCGCCTACGAAGCCAACTGGTAGAGAGGAATAATCCTCTTTGGTCCAAGAGCTCATTGCCGCTAGCCCGAGGGAAACCCCAGCGTGCACACCTTGGATGACGGCCTGATCTATGCGGCCGTCCACAGCATCAAGATGAGCTTCAACCGAGTCCCCATGAGCATTCACTTTAAGGGCGATTCTGTTCACTACTGTTTTCAGACGGTCATTCTCTACAGAAAGAGCTAGCAAGGCGAAAGAGTGCGTCAGGCAAAGCGGGATCAACCAGGAGGAAGGGACCAAGACTTTGCTAACCTGTAATGATGCTGCAGAGCTGTTTCCTTTGGTCTGTCCATTCAGCTTCCTCAATGCCATGCTTCTTGGATACATCTTCCAGTTCCTTCTGGGCCTTATCCCTTTCCTCACGGTACCGAAGGGTCCAAACAGGTCTACTGGAGCGAATCATCAAACTCAGAATCTGGTGGCTTAAGGAAAAGATTGAAGGAAGCTATTGGAGTTACCATTTCTGGAAAAGGAGCCCAAGCTTGGCTGGAGGAAGATCCCGCTCTGAAGGGGAAGTAGACAGTGAATCAGAGATAGACAAGCAAGAAAAGCTACCGCAAGGGGGCAAAAAATCAGTTTTTACCCATAACGCTGGTGAGCTGATGCTCGGCTTCTTTCTGCTTCATCTCCAATGGGGTGCCTACTGTGATTGCTGTTGCCTGCCATTAATGGAAACACAGGCGAAAGTTTTTCTATATGGCTTGAGCTGAAAGCCGAGAAGTGGAAAGTTTGTGAGTCAAATTGTTTGGTTGGAGTTAAGGGCGATGGCCTGTCTGGGGTCGTATTTATAGAACCATGGCTTGCATACTGGGAAATCGAACATCGAAATAAGGTTTTCACAATTTATGGGCCGTTGTTGGACCGAACCAAATTTTTGATGACTAGAGGAGGTCATGGCTCCAGAATCGGGAAGCCGATAGGATTCGGCTAAAGAGTTGTTTGATTATTTGGGAACTCGTGTTGCCGATTGACGCTGAGAACAACAAGCTGAGGACAGAGAAATCCCTTTAAAATGCTATCTTGATGTCATCATGGATCAAAAATTAAGAAAAAAGGTTGGATACTGGAATTTTTGATCTGAAATGACCGATTATAGCAGTTATCTGCAAGGCAGAGGTGACTGATGGCTATTGCCAATAGCCGATGTGGTACACATCGCCGTTGAAGCAAAAATAGAAATCAGTGACTAAAGCATAAAGCAGAACACATGATTGATCTCGAAGGATCGATCACAGATTGATTTCAATAACGAAACAAGAGGACTTTTTATTTACAAGAAAGGGGAACACGGGATTACAATAAGGACTAGTTCGTCCACCCCATCCTACACCTAATCGGGAGAAAATGATCAAAAGAGTCGGCCAGATCTGTTCCGGCTTCCTTCATGTCATCTACAGAGTGTTCTACTTTGTCCTCCAGCTCTCGCTCGCAGACATCAAATCTGCGGTAGTCGGCGCCGGAATGAATCCGCACGGCGTTGAAGGCAAGCGCCGCACCGTACCCCATGCCGGCTCTGGAGATGACGGGGAGAATGCGGTTAACTTCGTTTACCCGCTTCAGGGGTGTTGTACCCGTCACATCGGCCGTGACGGCAAGCTTAGCGACGGCAGCTTCGAGGGCGTGGAGTTTGGCCGCCAGGGCTGAAAGGAGGAGGAATCAGTAAAAGCAGAAAGGGAGAATAAGGAAAGAGATGATGAAAAGATATTTACCGGCTGCCCGTTTCTGAGCGACGTCACGCTCTTGGGAGATTCGGGTAATGTCCCGATCCTTCCCCTCTAGGTCAAGTTGAAGGTCTATGACCTTCTGAGTCAAATCCTCAGGGAATTCATCGCCGGTCCTCCTTAACAGAGTCAACAAATTAAGAACAACTGCTTCATCTTCAAAACAAGGACAGTAAAAGACAACCTCCTCTTAGAGATGCTAGAAGCACCGAGCTCAGAGCTATGTCGGCTCGCTGCGGAAGACATCCTCTAGATTGGAAGATGACGGAAGAGAAGAGGGTATTCTGGTTTTGAGATTGAAGTAGGGGAGTTCAGAATGCACAAGCCAAAACAGGGTGAAGAGAGGCTTTAAAGAATCCCAGAGGCGCATTGGGAGATGAATCGGCGAGTACAACAATTATGGCGTGTGAAGATGGATGCTTCCGGGGGTTCCACATCGGTGTATAAGGAAAAAGGAATTTTGGAATAAATATTTATCCCAAAATTAGGGGGCATGTGTTTACACCAAAATTTGGACTAAGGAAGGAGTAAGCCGAATTTTACTAAAGATGGCCGTGGTTTGGAGAATTGGCGAAATCAGTGAAGATCGGCTAATCGGGCGAATCAAGGAAGTGACAAGTGGACCCAGCCAACAGTGAGAAAGGGATTCGGTGAGCGACCAGATGGATGATTCGCCTTCGGGGTTTCGGCAGATTGTCTATGCGGTCAGCTTTTTTGCGAAACGGTGGTTCCATTAGGGAGATGGATATGGCAAGTAAAGTTGGCTTGCACAAGAAGGCGCGTAACGTTGAGGGACATCGAGAAGAATAAGAATAGAATTTGTATCTTTCCAAATTTCGTTATGTAAATCGTAGTCGTCTAGGACTCGTGCTTTGCCTAGGGTCTAAATATAAACCCTTGGCCATTGTAAAATTGTTCACAACCATATCAATACAAACCGGCCCCGTGCCACCTTTGAGTCCTTAAGTCATGCCGTCGAGTTCTTCGAGAGGAATCATCGATCCGTCGACCACCGTAAGTACCGGCAACCTTGTTATCATGTCTAGTATCATGCGGTGGATTTAGATATGATGCAAGTAGTCTTGTTTGTTTTCAATGGTCGTGCGGCGGACCATTGTTAGCGATCAAGAAGTCTTTGCTCATGCTTTGCTTATGGGTAGATACCGTGCGGCAGGCGTTTATTCATACGTTTAGCAGGAGCGAGATAGTTATCGGCTCTGTTAGATCTGACAAATCTAGTAGATTCATTAAGTTATCATGTATTGCATTGTTTTATTTAATTTTGTAACACTCTTTTGCCCAATCTAGATTGATCTTTGTTCGGCCTTGTCGCACAAGTTTACTTGTGTCTTAGTAACTGCATGATCATGATGGCCGAATTAACTTTCAATCTAGATTGTTACATGTTGTGGGTTCATGCATGTCAATTATGGTTAGGCTTTGATAAAACTAGGTGTCGTGCGGCAGATGCAGGTTTTAGATTGGTTTAATCGTGCTTGTTTGTATGTTCCTTCTTCATGGACCCCAACTCGGCTAGTTTGCCGAGCTTGGTTAAGCTTACACGAGTAATGAGTACATATAGATCTGTTCAGATACATGCATGCTTTTAGCTTTTTATAATTAGATTGTATCATGCGGTGGATTAATCTAATTATAAGGAGTGGTGTAGACTTAGTTTATGCCTGACGGGTTTATGAAGACTAGACGTGCGGCAGACTAGTTGGAGTAGCCTATGCATGTGTTGTTTGGATAGCTTTATATTTGCATGTTGCCTGTTTCTTTTCTTGCATATGCGTTCGGCAGTCAATATGTTTACATGCTTTCTTTTATACTTGTCGAATGACTTTATAAGCATACTTTGACAGACAGCTTCTATAGCTGTGTGCCGTCGTGATTGGCTTTCAAAGCCGTACAAATGGAACTGTCTGGTCTCACCCAGCATGTTCCAGTGGTATTCTCACAGTTTTATCCCTTGTTGGTTTTCAGGTCAAACCGACTGGCACGTCTCTGTGATGCTAAACCGTCCGGGCATCCCGATTGAAGCTAAGCTTTTCGGCTTGCCGTGTGTTAGGCGTGGTGTGTCATGTTTTGCGCCAACAAGTTGCATGCAGAGTCTAAGTTTGAATCCCATGTTAGGGTTTACTAGAATTTGTCTATTTTATCCTTGTCACCTGGTTTGTGATGTTTTGGGTAGAAGTCATGCTTAGCCCTGCAGTCATGTCGTGATGAGATGGTGGTTAAATATTATTAATTCTGATTAATGATCTATAGAACAATGTGAACATGGTAATTTCTAGTAATATGGTGATTAGGAAAATCCAGCAGGATGGACCCGTACTGGTGGTTTTGTGCCGTGGGACTTGGCAGCTGGTTTTGGTTTTTGGTTCTGGGCTCGTGTTAGACATATCCTACCTGGATCCCTAGGGCCCGGTTCTTGGACAAGTAACCCGGCAAAACAGCGCAACCATGAGATCTAGATGGGCTGGACCTGGCTAATTAATTAGTTTCCTTCAAGTTGAGGGTTCTCATGGGGTTTGTTTTAGTGGCTCAAGAGGGGACCCTGGGGGTCGTAGACCTTCGTACGGGGTGAAACCTTAGAGGTACGTGTGGAACGGACTTGTAGGGGGCTTTGTAAAGGCCTTGCAGTGCAACCCGCTATTCATCTTGGCAGTGTTTAGCGTGACAGGAAATGCACGACTCATGGGTAACGATGTGCAACCTCTGCAGAGTGTAAAACTTATATATCAGTTGTGCTCACGGTCATTAGCGTGCTTGGACTTCTTCGAGATTAGTTGGTTACTGGTTGGTTTCTGGTTCGGGTCATCTGATGGACTTCAGGTGCGGTTTGCCTGATGGACTTTAGGTGTGGGTTGTGCTTGGTGTGACTCCAAGTGTGGTTGCTTGGTGGACTCCAAGTATTGGTTGCTCGGTATGACTCCGAGTGTGGTTTTGCTCGGTGCGACTCTGAGTGTGGTTACTTTTCTCTAGAGACTATGGTTATAACCTAGTAAATAGGTGCATAGGATTAATAGGATTGTATCGCTTTAGGCACTTGAGTCAAATAGAGTTAGCCTACCTTGGTTATTAGCCCCATAAGCAT
Source organism: Coix lacryma-jobi var. lacryma-jobi (assembly GCA_009763385.1). Taxonomy (NCBI): domain Eukaryota; kingdom Viridiplantae; phylum Streptophyta; class Magnoliopsida; order Poales; family Poaceae; genus Coix; species Coix lacryma-jobi. The sequence goes on from CM019827.1 coordinate 107,825,594, forward strand.
ATTTTTCCTACACTTGCGGAGTACATTTCGATGTACTCACCCTTCCTTTTTGTCCCCCCTGCTACCCCACCCAGATGTTGGAGTCTACGGTGCAAATCAGGAGTACCCAGAAGATGGTGGATACGACCCCGACAACTTGTACCCAGAAGATGGTGGATACGACCCAGACGACTTGTACTAGGTTGGTGCAACCCCCGGTCGACCTTCTTGTGGAGATGGTGTACAATTTTCGTGGTCTACATCAGAGTCTACATTAGAGACTACATGAGAGTCTGTACTTTTCTTTTGGACCTGAGGGTCATTTTTGTAATAAAGTTCGATATATTAATAAAGCATTGTTTTGATATTTACTATGATGTAAATATATGTGTGAAAATTGATCCTGACATACATATATTGTGCCCTCGATTTTGTTCTTAAAATCGGGGTGAGATAGCAGCTGATTCAAACTTGCTACACTGTTGACAGTCCTTAATCTCAATATTATACCATCAACTAATGCATATAATGATTTGAAATGAACAACAAAGCATAGTTGTAGGGTTTGAAACTAACAAGTTCCACGAGTTTTGGTGCTCTCACTTGTTTTGTAGGACATCCATGTTTTACCATATAAAAGTATCTCAAGTGATGAATTTGAGTGCACCATTGCGAAGGGCTCGTCGAGACGATCGAAACAGACATATCATTTGCTATATTCGGAGTCCCGGATGAAAAGATATTAATTTCGCAACGAAATCTGCAAAAGAAGGATCTAGAAGACACCACGAGGCGGCCCGCCACGTGGGCCCACTAGGCCAGACCGACCGGTCCCACCTCATGATCGACCGGTCGGCCACGGAGGTCGTTTCGCCTCCACCTTCTAGAACCTTCTTCCACCGCCTCCTAGGATGCATCTCCACCGTCCCTGAAGTCGGTTTGATCCAACAGTGGGCGATAAACGTGACGCGGATCGATGACATGGCGATTCCTTGCCCCCTACTCCACCTCGGGCTATATAAGCACGCCAGGAGGTGCCCCAGAGCCATCTCCATCTTCATTATTCATCTCCACATCAGAAACTAGGGTTCAATTAGAAGTAGAGGTCCCTCTAGATGAATCTCTTCTAGTTCTAGTTCTAGTTCTAGTTGTCCAGTTCATCTAGTTGTAATTAGAGATCGGATTAGAGAGAGGAGAAGGAGAGAGCTGAGGAGGAGCCGGATCTGTCGGATCTTCCTCGACATTGTATTGGTGCAGCATCTGGTTTGTCTTCAAGTAATCTCCAGGTTCTTGATTTACTACTTCTAAGTATCATATTAATTTCAGTTCTTTATTTTACTTACTGGATCTCTGCTCGTATTGAGTGCTCTAATTATGATATTGTTGACGCAAAATCTCGGTCAGGGAGCGCCAACACACTCGGGCGTACGGTCCTCAGAGGGGTACGGAGCGAATCCTGACCTCCTGGACCTTCAGCAAGCGGTGGTGTCGATTCTCAGTGAAATCGACTTCGGGCGTGCCAGTCAATTTGACCTGTAATTGACAAGGAGAAGAAAAAGATCATCAAATCGTGGAACCTGCCGGTTTGGTGCCAGATAGTTCCAAATTATGCGGCTCTGATATAGCCATTTGTCTTTAGGACATTGACTACAAAGTCAACTCCCACGAGATTGCATGTAAAATAACGAAAAAAAGATATGAAGCATAACGGCTATGACATATGTAAGATGAACGCTTATAACAAACAGATAGCCGATAAGCTTTAAAAGATATTAACAGATAAAGATCTATATGTACGTTTAAGCGATATGAAACCAACGTATCGACTAAATGAGCAAGCAGTTCTATTCATTAATAGTGGGGTGTTGTAACAGAACCGACCAATTTGCACCAGATTAAGCACTGAAACCTCTGCTTGCGCAAAGATCATCAAGTACTTAAGCTCATACAAACCCGGTAGTCCGGAAATCTCGAAGGATTTCAAACATTTCCAACATCTCAACCAAGATCGCATGGTCAAGCAAATACAAATCATGTCCACGGAGCTTTGCAGCGGAAATAATATTACAATAGTGTTCACAAATAATAATACAAGTTGAGTTCCATTTCATTTAGAAGAAACAACATAGCTTTGAAATGAATATCATAACATAGGTTGAAATACTTTGCTAGCTTGAGTGACATCCTCCAACAACAGCATAAGAGAAGAAGTATGGAACTGCCGAGCCCATCGGCACTGGCCATCACCTTTCGACAGGCCTAACCTTCACCTGCAACAAGGTGGGATAAACCCTGAGTACTCGAATGTACTCAGCTAGACTTACCCGTCATAAACCAGAAATAAAGTGACACCAAGGAGTATGCAAGGCTATATCTGGGGTTGGCCATACTTACCTTTTTGCATAAAAGCATTTTCATTATTAAATAATCCTCATTAGAGTATTAGCAGTCAATTTTATGTAATTTACCTGATTAACTAGATTTGCACCTGATCTAGAGCAATCACTTGGCTAATTAATCAAGCAAGAGTGACTATTTCATCAATAGCCTTTCAGATTCAGTATCATAACCATATTTAGTTCCATAAGTTACTACGGTAACACATGCCCAGTCAAGTTACTCACTAACCAGGAGCGATGGCGATTATAATCGATTCCTACCAGCTGGGGATAAAAATGTCGCACACTCGCCCGACACACCCTGCCAGGTGGCCGTTGGCGACCACTTCAGGAGGTTCGAGAACCCAAATCGCGGGACGGCCATGGACCCTTCTACACCGAGGGTTATCTCAATGCCAGGTCGCTCAAGCTATTAATTGCCCACGGTCATGCCAGGTCGATCAGGCCCTGCCTGCCCTCGGACCATGCCAGGTCGATCAGAATAGTTGCCCACGGTACATGTAAGGCCCTGGGTGTTAGGCGTCAACGTCTCCATCACCGGCTCGAAAAACCTTACTCGGCTTCACGGGAGGTACTCCGACCTACTCCGTTAAGTGATTGACGCGTTCAAAATGACTGAGGTGTGCCTTCGTCGGGTCCTAATCGACACAGACGGGAGACTACTAGCACACAGAACCCATGTCCTGCTGCTCCTACATCCCGCTCGGTCTCAGATTAATTATCACATGGTTATAACCCACGATAGCACGAGGCTAGTCATGATCAGTATCCACCTATATGCGGGAGACAGGAAATCACCCGACTTTTTCCGGTCTAAGCAGGCTAAGCATATACGAGCCTAGACCTAAACAGGGATATCAAGATATATTGCAGGTGGACAAGGATAAGTAATTATGCATCAACGGTAGCAATCAATTCCTATAACCTAATGCAACATCCATCATCAGGTTAAATAGAAAACATTTGCAAACCGTAGGAGTTAGAATGCTCCGGGGCTTGCCTGGGAAACAACACTTAAGCTAGTGTTAGATGGCACCGCTTCGGGATCATCGCTGCTCCAGGAACTTGCGGGGTTCGCCACACCTTCTTCGGGATGGCCACCCAACACCATCTTCGTGTTGAGTCTCATCATCACGTCCGTCACTTGACGTTCTTCCATCTAGTGAACCTAGATATGTGATGCACAATGCATATGTATGAATGCTCATAAAGTAATACATTGATCACATAGCACAAGTAACTACTAGCAAGCACTGAGCACAAGAACTAATAACAAGCATCCATCATAGTTTTATATAAGCAATCGGGATAAGTGAACTTAATTACTTCGTACCAAAGCACATTACAAATCTGGACAGCAGACAGCAGTCCACTAATTTAAACATAACTCAAGCTACAAATATCCAAACAGGGCAAACTAAGACTTTATGGAAAGCTAACGAAATTGTCTACAACTTTGTTATTTACCACAAGAGCTAATTCAGAGGTTATATAACTCAAAAACAGATAACAATGCAGCTCTGTCCAGCTGTTGGACAGCAGGACAGACAGAGCTTCAGAGAAGCATAACTCAAGATACAAACATCACATGAGCATGCAATTAGACATTCTAGAAATCTTACAAGATTATCTAAATCTTTCTTATTGTTATATCAAGGTGAATCAATCATTAACAAGGTCAAACAATCTGATTAGTGCAGCTCTGTCCACACTTGGGTAGAACTAGCCACACATCACAACAGTAACTTAAGACAATCATAACTAAAGATCTATAATACCTGGGAACTTGCCCCTAGACTTTTTAGAAAGGTTATTAAGTTTTCTACAAATCATCTATAATCATCTTAAGATGATTCACAAGTTAACAAGGTCTAATTAACATAAATAGGCATCTCTGTCCAGACTTGGACAGATTTATCCATCTGCACCAAAACAGCTATAACTCAAGTTATAGAACTCCAACAAACATGATCTAAGACAATTTAGAAAGCTAATGAAAAGTACTACAACTTTGTTATAAGTACCTAAGCCTGCATCACAAGTTAACAAGGTGAAACAAGCCCATCATTCAGATCTGGACAGAATGTAGGCAAACCTTGACAGCCAACTTGCAATAGCCATATCTCTTAAACTATTAAGCCTATGGCCATGCAATTTGGTGACAAGCTAGATTACGATGTTATCTACAACTTTTGTATATACCACATCTACAGAAAACATGATTATCATCACAAACTAATTACCACCACAGAAACTATACATGCAGCCATTTCAGCAAAACTAGACATACATATAGCAGCTAGGTAATTAAATCACAACTAGAGCTACACAACTCTAAATGACACACAACAAGACATTTTGGAAAGCTTATGAAATTTCCTACAATTAATCTTTAAACATCTCAGCATGATTTACAAGGTAACATGGTCAAACTAATGCATTTCCCAAATCTGATTTAGAAATTTCAGAGAACACCTATTTCTGAAGCAGAACTTTGCACAGCCATAACTCCTAATCCAACTAACCAAAAATCACCAAATTTTAACACAAGATATATTATGTAATTATTTACAACTTTGTTGTTAACAAACTTCCCAAGAGACCTACTTATCAAAGTGTAATTCAGACAGTTCCAACAACTGTCCAGAGTTTGGACAGATTTAGGCAAAACCTGACAGCAACTTGTAAATTCTATAGCTCCTAAACTATTTGGCCTAAAATCATGAAATTTCAGGAACAGCTAGATAAGTAAGCTATCTACAACTTTTGTGTAGACCAACACTACAGAAAACATAATTTTCATCACGAAACAATGACCACAACAGAAACTGCTTCTATAGCCATTTCAGCATAGCTAGACATACAATCAACAGCGAAGTAATTAAATCATAACTAGAGCTACATAACTCCAAAAGACATGCAACAAGACATTTTAGAAAGCTTATAAAATTATCTACATTTCATATGTAATCACCATAACATGATTCATAAATTAAAAGGGTCAAACACAAATATTTACAGAATCTGCTCTAGGAAATTCAGAGAGAGACTATTTCTGAACCCAACTTTAAATAGCCGTAACTCCTAAACTACTAACCCAAAAATCACCAAATTTTAACAGCAACTAGATCATGCAGTCCTCTACAACTTTTGTATTGACCAAACCTACAGAAAACAAGATTTCATTTACGAAATTAACACATGAACAGAACCTGCTCCTGCAGCAATTCAGCACATCACTTGACTACCACTTGAGCACACATGAAATTTATTTGAACATTCTCATCCAACATGAACATGAGTACACAATATATACAATCATTCACACACAACATTTATATACCATCTTCATAAAACAAAGACGAGAGACAGAGAGGGGGAAAATCGAGGGGGTCGACCTTCGGAGAAGATGGAGTCGCTGGGGGCTAGGGTTTGGGCTAGGAACACCGGGGCTCCCTGCTGGCCTGCTGCTGGTCGCCTACTTGCTGCTTGCCTGCTGGCGCCATGGCTAGGGTTTGGGCGCCAGGGCCGGAGGGGCTGCTGGTCGGCGCTGCTGGACCTGCTGCTTTGCTGCACGCCCTGCAGGGAAGAACCGGTGACCTGCTGCCCTGCCTGCTCCCTGCTCTGCTCGGCATGGGGAGAAGGAAGGAGGGAGAGAGGGCGTTGCCCTTTTGCGCTGCAGGGAGGAGGGGAGCAGAGCACCAGGGAAGGGGCGCTGCTCACTGCCATGGCCATGGAGGGAGAAGGGAAGGAGAAGCAAGGAAGGGAAGCCATGGAGCTGTTGCTGCCTGGACGCCCTGCCCTACTGCTTTGCTGGATCGGCCATGGGAGCCAGAGAGAAAGAGAGATCGACCAGAGAGAGGGGGAGAAGAAGCCCGAGAGAGCAGAAAGGAGGCTGCTCGGTCTTTTTGTCGAAGGAGGAAGAGAGGGGCGCGCCCCCAGGGCGTCCCATCTGGTCGGCCACGGGAAAAAGTCCCGTGAAACTTTTCCCAAAAATTTCTTTCCCAAAATGGCAAGTTTCCGGAAACTTTCGGTCAAATTCCAAAATGGCAAACACTGCTTAAACGGACTCTGATTTCGACGAAACCAATTTTGTTGTCGCCGTCTCGCCGAATACTCCGACTTTTGTTTAAGGCACTTGGTCAGATTCCCAATGGTTTGCCCAGTAACGATCGTCGACGGCAGCTTTGCGGTGACCGAAATTCCAATTTTGCAGTACAGACTTAACCATATTCCGGAACCTGAAAACTGCGTTGTACTCCATCTTGCAAGCTCGTTTTCACCATTTTCGGCAACGATCCAGGTCTCGGCCATAACACGAAATTTGTTCCTCTCGATCTGTACTACAACTTTCGTTTAGGGCACAACGACATGCAAACATCCGAAAATACCGTTCAACGCCGGTCAAAGTAGTCGCCCGGTAGGATCCGAATCAGGGTTTCTCGTCGGTCAGAATATTTTCCGGTCGTCTGCTCAACACGGAACTTTCATAACTTTTGATCGTAGGTCCATATATAGTTGACTGGGCATAATTGTGACGCTTGGTTGAATTCAAATAATTTCCTTCATTGTCACTCGACATACCATATTTGTGTTGAACTGACTGCTTAACCGACGGCGAACACCTGGGGTGTTACAGGTGTCTCCATGCAGCCATAATAACAAATAGATCGATAAAATAACCTAAACACCAACAGTGAGGTGTCTCCATGCAGCCTTGATGATGGTCAAACTAGATCACGTCTTGTGCATAAAGTAGATCCGTTGATTCCAAACCACTTAAAAGAACATATTATGAAGAAAGCATAACTGGATCGGCTATTTCAGCTGATACAGGGTCCATGAGGCACGAACAAGATCTACCCGATAAAAGCATGATTTAAACTAAGATAAACAGACATAATCTACCATATATATCAGTGGGGTTCAGAAATACAACCGTAATAGACATGCTAGATCAAATCTATCTGCTCTTAAATCAGATCACGGTTTTACCGAATATCTCGAACGCACAACATGTAATAACCAAGGTTGACAAAAATAGCCGATGAGAGGCTTATATCGGCTATTTCCTCTGTTATGAGCGTGTAAACCTCAGAACAGCCGATACTAAGCATCCTTTAGGTGTAAGCTACTTTGTCAACCTTGATTGAGCAAGATGTTGTTTAAAACATAAATAAACAATATTAAAACAAAAAACAACATCGATAACTTGATGAATCTATTAGCTTGCCGAACCAATAGAGCCGATAACTAGCCAAGATCGACTAAAGTAAGGGATTGATCAGAGTCAAGACAGTCTTACAAAAGACGAGCTTAGACCGATAACTAGCCATGCCATAGCTTAACAAGAGTTTGGTCGATGCCAATGCAGCCTTATTACACGATGACACAAGCCATTGGTGAAACTTACAAGCAAACCGGAGGTCGATCGGTGCCGATGCAGCCCTGCCTGATTGAAGGTCTCGCCGAGATCTACGTTACTCCTACTCTTAGGGTTTTGGCCGAGGGTCGGTTGTGTTTGATTGATTGGGGATTCTACAAAATCCGGGTTCTTAGCTATTTATAACCCGGTTGACTCCTGCCCTAATACGAGTAGATTACAAAAAAGGAAAAAATAAAAGACGACCTGAACTTGAACTCCTTGGCTGTGTCCGACACGTCTTCGAAGCCCGTCGTGCTGGTCCGCGTGAAGTTTCCGGGTCACCTTTCGACTTACACGGGCTTTTTATATTTTCAGGCCGATTCTTTTCCTCATTAAATCAGCCGTTTATGTTTACAAAATATCAAATTTCTCAGTCCAAAATCTGGTGTAAATAGATATCTGATTAGAGTAGTAAGCGTTAGTGTAGACACAGTGTCTAGACTAGGGTTTACCTGAGTTTGTGCCCAATCCTCCGGAATAGTTGTGGTAGCCCCAGAGGTGACAGCTCTGTCAGGTCTTTGTAATCCACCACGTTAGGGTTGGTGTTCTCGTAGAGCTTTTGGCAGCCTTCCCCCAACTACCTTCTTCCCAGTCTTTCTCGAGAGTTGGAAAAGACCTGCTGCTCCGAAGTAAGTAAAGTATAGTGAGCCTTTAATTAGATAGACCTGCTTAGAAAACCCTATATCTCTCTCTATCCATATTACAATTCTTTTCTTGGACATTCATAATTCTTCTAGTACACTTCACGTTCCCCGTGGAAATCGATACCCTGGAATACTCTCAGGTGAAAGCTACATCGGTATCCGTGCGCTTGCGGATTTTTCTGTCTGTGTTTAAAATACCCAACAAGCTTTCTAGCGCCATTGCCGGGGAACGGTAGCTGTTCTAGAATCAAACCAGGATCGTCCGTGTTTCTTTTCTTTCACCACCTTTACCTCACCACCACACTTCTTACCACATGGATTTCACTCCTATCTTAAAATTCTTTGCTCCAAAGGGTGACTTGTTGGAGCCTCCACCATCATCACACCCCATTCATATAGATGGCTATGAGCTTCGCCCTGCTCTTATAGCCATGGTTCGGGAAAAATCCTTCTCTAGGTCAGAAGACGAAGATCCATACACCCACCTTAGGGAATTTGAGCAGATGTGTTCTTGTCGGACTATTGCTGGCATGACACAAGAGACCATTAAATGGAAATTATTACCATTCTCCCTTTTGGGAAGAGGGATTAAATGGTATGATCATTCCGTTAGGGGCCAAAATGGAAATTGGGATGAACTTTGGGACAACTTTTGTCTTGCTTTCTTCCCTCTTTTTCGAATCACTGATCTTAGAATTGGAATTCTTACATTCAAACAAAAAGAGGAGACTCTAGGAGCAGCCTGAGCTAGATTTACAAGTCTTACCAATTCCGGTCCAAACCTTTCCTTGCCTGACCATGTCCTACACTATCACTTTTATTGTGGTCTTAACAAGGAGGCTGCTCTACATCTCGATTTAGCTTCTGGAGGATCATTCTCACATAAACTTGTTAGTGAAGGAAGAGACATCCTACAGAAAATCCTTGAAAGCACTCCTTACACTAGCACTTTTGACGAATTCCCAGAAGAAGAAGTCGAGCCTAACCCCGACCAACACGAGGAGGAACACCCAACCAAATTTGAAATTCCTTCATATCCTTCTAATAATTTGGTTGTCACAAAACCTTCTCTAGAGAAAACACCCCACACTTTAGAAAATTATGAACCCCATCCTTTGGTGTTCTTCTCTGAAATCAAGGAAGATGATATCAAAGAGTATGGAAGCTTCTTCATAAACACCTTTTTAAATCCATGCTCATATGGGACATCTCCTGATTCAAGTGGTCTGTCTAACATTACCACACTCAAGATTTTCAACCCCCTCACATTTTCTGTTTACAAAAACTTCAAAAGGGTGGTTGTAGATGCGTATGTTTATCACAAATTTTGTAGATCTCGTAGTGCTCTTAAGTTGGTGTTGGAGGGGAAACCACTTCACCAAATCACATCTTGAAGGTTTCCCCAGGACAAGCTCAGTGTCCTAAAATAAGCACTCTTCAGATCAGTGTTTACTTTCTTGCTACACTGCCCTTGTGTAATGAGCATAGAGATATAATTGTTAAAATATTCCTTCGGGTATTCTTGTCACTAACCTTTGCAGGTCTGGAGCAAAAATGTTTGAAGGAACGACAAACACAAGGTATGTCCAACCAATCATCATGCAACATTGAATTACATTCATCCAATCTTGATTTTTGCAAAATCCAAGTTTGGGAATGCACTTTGTAAGAACATCTCTTACCATGTTGCTATGTTGGTTGCCCCTACCTTTAAGACATGCTCATATGCTATACACTAATCATGCTCTTTCAACACCATTTGAGTAAATCTCTTTAATGCTTCAATGCTACCTTCATTTGCTATAGTATATGCTTTGGTTTTGAAGTATTCTCATACACCTTTTAAATTAGGCATGGTGCTTAGTTTAAACTGTTTTCATGAATTAAAGTAAGACATGGTGTCTGGTTTGACTCTTGAGCTAAAAGGTGTCCTGATTTTACCTCTAAAGGCTTTTAAATTAAGTATGGTGCTTAGGTTAAAATGCCTTCCTAAATCAAATTAGACGTGGTGTCTAGGTTGATTTTTGAGCCAATAGTATACTATAGTGGATGCTCGATATTTTATTGGACTAACCCCTGTAGGAAAACTTTCAATATCAATTTGGAAAAGTCCTGAGATGAACTCACACTGGAGATGAAGAGACACATGAACTTCAACAACTTGCACAAGGGAGACACAGCTCACTGATCATGGAGAAATGAGATCCATGGAACAAGACAAAAGATGAGTGCCACAAAACAATATCTACAATCAAAGCACTCACTCCATGGAAGTAGGTGAATAAGTCTAAGCTGGGTCACTAGAAGATAAAGACCATCGTGGGAGGAACAACACACCTTCACTGATAGGTTGACACACAGAGAAGGAAGGTTGATCCCTCTAAAGATGATCCTACTATACCTTCCTCCTCTCAAGCTCCCATCACTCAGGTTCACTATGAGATAAGCAAGAGAAGACAAGCTGTTCATGAAGAACAACCAGCCAGACAAGAGAAGCTTCCACAAGGTGGTTCGACACATCACTCTTCAATGATAAAGGTAACATCTCAAGGTACGTGACCATCACTTTAAAAGCTTCTCCTTAATTCTAGTATGTGCATAAATAAGAACCAAACATGTTTCAGTTGCACCTAATTTGATCCAACCTAATCAACTCAACATGTTCAGTTCTTTAATCTTTGTTCTTAGCTTTACTCTCTTGAATCTCACTATCTTAACCAAATGAGCTAAAATGTTAGGCATCTAACCTTTGGAAGATGATATATCACAATCATGAAAATATCAACACATTATGCATAGATTATCCTTCTTTGGGTTAAACAATCTGATCTGTTAAATAATTTAAGATGCTACTTTCATGCTCATCTTTTGATCCTATCACTCATGTTAAGATTAAATAGAACACATAAAAAACAAGTATATCTTGTGCAATGTGCCTAAGGTTAGAGAGGAATGAGCAAAACTTTTGGTTCTGTTGGTGTTTTTCCATCAACAGAGCTCATGCACTTGATCTCTACCTTGTCTTTATGAGCAGGACACACTCCTAAGCAAAACATGGAGTAGCTTGTCAACTCCCAAATTCTACAAAGTGAAGGTCCTGAATCTACAAGAACATGCACACTAAGCAAAATGCTGTCAGCTTCAACAACTAATGCTTCACTTCAAACTGCTGGGCGAACGAAGAACATGGGTGACACCATATCAAGAGGTGTAGTTGTCAAGGTCTACACATCAAGATCAAATGAGGCACCTCAGGAATGAACATGGTGTGAAGTCCTGTTCAGAGGACTTAAAACATTGAACCCTCGCCGAAAGGTAAAATCGGTAGTTATCCATATTTATCTTTTATGCATTAATTTCTCTTTTTGCATGTTTACTTTCTATCATTTGCATAATCATTTCTCCATAGCATATTTACTTCTCTGCATTAGCATTACATAAAAAAAGAAAATAAAAATATTACACTGCATCATAAAACCTAAAAGCCCCATGTGAATAATTCTATGGTGTGTAAAAACCCGTAGAGATATTCACCATGGTGGCATAAAAATAAAAATGCATTCATTTTGTTAGACTGTCATTGCATCATAAAAATAAAAAGACAAAAATATTGAGAAAAAGATCTTACCGAAACTCTGGACAACTAAGGCTTGAGTGGCCAACCACTAACGCTTAATCCGTTCCACAAGTTTTGTTGTCTATTTGAGTTTCACAGGATTGAATGACCAAGAAAAGGTGACGAGCAAGTGGATGTCCCATCCACTGTTGGAGCACTATTTCAATAACCATCAACGTCAATCAATGCTCCGATAGAGGAAGAACATTTTCACTGCCAGTTCGTTACATTGCAAGATCGAACGACTACGTCAACGTTCAGCTTGGGGGAAAGCACCCCCGTGTATGCAGGTAAGTATCCTTATCCTCTTAAGTTTTCTTTCTATACATAAATCTAAAAAAATATATATACAAAAAAAATGTGGGCACATGAAGGCTCACCATTAATTAAAAAGAAAAAAATATGGGCACATGAAGGCTCAACGCTATTAAGGGAACCGGCTTGGGGGAGACGCACCCTCGTTATCTTCATAATCCAGTTATCTTAGTTATTTATAATAAGTGTGTGTTAGGTTAAATAAATAGTGTGTTAAGTTTGCTTAGTTTGTTTTAAGAAGTTAATAATAAAAGAAGAACTCTCTCTCTAATCTTTTACATGGAAATGATGAATAGTTGCTCTATCTAATTTCTTTCGAGTACCTAGTCTTCAAAGCATGAGTTCTCCTGATTAATAATGATACTTAAAAATGAAATTAAATGCATGGGTAGCAAATGCTTGACCTAGAGTCTAGGTAATTGATAGATATGACATGTGATGATCCGAGCTACTACTATCTTGTTCTAAACAACACTAGAGTTCCGGAGAGTTTCCAATATTAATATGACTAATAATTGCATTGAGTTAAATTAAGCTTTGTTGACCCTATGAGAAGTTATCATGCTATTGAATTGAGATCACTTACACATTCCATTCATTTTCCTCATAAATGCTCATGATTATTTGTTCTAATCCTCTCAAAAGTTTGTTGGAAGCATGTGGCTATTGAAAAAAGAGAAAAAAAGGAGAGAAAAAAAAATCCGAGGAAATAAAAAGGGACAAGTGTCCGAAACCTCAAAAAGAAAGATCCCGAAGAAATAAAAAGGGACAAGTGTCCGGAACCTCGAAAAAAATGATGAAAAAATGAATATCATAAAAAAAGATGGGCATGTGCCCGAGAGTAGAATTAGTGTGGTAGCCATATGCCTCTGATAAGCAGAAGAGAGTAATATATTGAAAAGAGCATCCGACTCCATTTTCCATACACATGCACTTCTCGATTCAATGGTGTGTTGACTTTCTCTTTGGATCCATTGTTTAATTTGACAACATATGTTTTTAATCTTTTTGAAAATTCATAAAAACTCCGGGATAATGGTGAAGTGAAAGAACTAGAGACATAGTACTTGATTTGATCATTCTATCTTTCAATTACTCAGGATTCAAGGTAAAGTACTAAGCCCCATGATGAATAACATGATACTTTTTCCTATTCCATATGAGAACTTCTGTTTGAATACATGTGTACTCGTTGGAAGTGAAGATATTGCAACAACTCCTGATCCATTATTGAGTTTGACGTTGCTAAGGGACTAGCAAAGGGTAAGCTTGGGGGAACTTGTTGACGGTCCTCAATGTCAATATTATACCATCAACTAATGCATATAATGATTTGAAATGAACAACAAAGCATAGTTGTAGGGTTTGAAACTAACAAGTTCCACGAGTTTTGGTGTTCTCACTTGTTTTGTAGGACATCCATGTTTTACCATATAAAAGTATCTCAAGTGATGAATTGGAGTTCACCATTGCGAAGGGCTCATCGAGACGATCGAAACAGACATATCATTTGCTATATTCGGAGTCCCAGATGAAAAGATATTAATTTCGCAACGAAATCTGTAAAAGAAGGATCTAGAAGACACCAGAAGACACCACGAGGCGGCCCGCCACGTGGGCCCACTGGGCCAGACCGACCGGTCCCACCTCATGACCGACCAGTCGGCCACGGAGGCCGTTTCGCCTCCACCTTCTGGAACCTTCTTCCACCGCTTCCTAGGATGCATCTCCACCGTCCCTGAAGTCGGTTTGATCCAACGGCGGGCGATAAACGTGACGCGGATCGATGACATGGCGATTCCTTGCCCCCTACTCCACCTCGGGCTATATAAGCATGCCAGGAGGTGCCCCAGAGCCATCTCCATCTTCATTATTCATCTCCACATCAGAAACTAGGGTTTCAATTAGAAGTAGAGGTCCCTCTAGATGAATCTCTTCTAGTTCTAGTTCTAGTTCTAGTTCTAGTTCTAGTTCTAGTTCTAGTTCTAGTTGTCCAGTTCATCTAGTTGTAATTAGAGATCAGATTAGAGAGAGGAGAAGGAGAGAGCTGAGGAGGAACCGGATCTGTCAGATCTTCCTCGACATTGTATTGGTGCAGCATCTGGTTTGTCTTCAAGTAATCTCCAGGTTCTTCATTTACTACTTCTAAGTATCATATTAATTTCAGTTCTTACTTTATTTTACTTACTGGATCTCCGCTCGTATTGAGTGCTCTAATTATGATATCTGATTAGAGTAGTAAGCGTTAGTGTAGACACAGTGTCTAGACTAGGGTTTACCTGAGTTTGCGCCCAATCCTCCGAAATAGTTGTGGTAGCCCCAGAGGTGACAGCTCTGTCAGGTCTTTGTAATCCACCATGTTAGGGTTAGTGTTCTCATAGAGCTTTTGGCAGCCTTCCCCCAACTACCTTCTTCCTAGTCTTTCTCGAGAGTTGGAAAGGACCTGCTGCTCTGAAGTAAGTAAAGTATAGTGAGCCTTTAATTAGATAGACCCGCTTAGAAAACCCTATATCTCTCTCTATCCATATTACCATTCTTTTCTTGGACGTTCATAATTCTTCTAGTACACTTCACGTTCCCCGTGGAAATCGATACCCTGGAATACTCTCGGGTGAAAGCTACATCGGTATCCGTGCGGTTGCGGATTTTTCTGTGTGCGTTTAAAATACCCAACATACACCTTTTTGACCACTTTCCAAGCCGAACCAGCATTTGGTCACTAAACCAAATTTGTCGACCACGATCCCATCTACAACTTTGCTTTAAAGTCCAACCTCATAGCAGCTACGAAAACTGCAGTTTGACTATAGCCAAAGATGCACTCTGTAAAGGTTGCAACATTGGTTTTGACCGTTTTTAGGCATCTTTAGCACAATTTCTCAATAGAGACCCATACTAACTTTTGTTTGGGATATCCAAAAGGGGGAAAAGAACCAGATATGAAGGCTTGGGTGATAACATATGGTCGTGACTTAGTTAAAAGACACTAAGGCGACATCGGAACGTCACTTCATGTGACCACCGGAAAAGCGATTAACTTGGTTCGAGAGATGATCTTGGACTCGATGATAGACAAAGATTGAGTTTAAACTCCTTCAAAGGTTTTTGCTGAAACGGAGATCGTGTTCCTCACAAAGACTTGGACCAAAACGCGACAACTAACAAGTTATTATTATTAACTACCAAAGCAACATAGGTTTTATTTAACACAACCACATGCAAGAAAACTAACATGATTCTCATGATGAGTTTTTATTAAGTTGTTAATGCAGTAACTCCGAGGGTGTTACACATAGCTAGTTGAACCGATCGTTCACCCTCGGGTGAGTTTTAGCGAGAGGGCGCAAGTCCTAGCTACCGCTAGAGTAGTGGCCCTTAGCGTAAACGCGGTGTTTAGGCTAAGTGGTTGCAGGTTGGTTGCCTGGTTCTCCACGGTTGAGGAGGTAGGCGCCAGGTGGTGACAACCCTATCCATCCTTTGTAATCCACCCACGTTCGGGACTCCAAGTAGAGTTGTATCGACATAGATTGGGAAACCAGTCTCCACCCGTTGATCGAAGCAGGCTACGTTTGGCTGAGCTTGATCACATAAGGACATGTTCCTTAGAAGAACCTTGCTACCCTTGTTACCCTTCTTCTTGTCTTATCTAGGAGGACTAGACCAAGAGACTATAGCATACTGTTCCCTGTGGAAAATATGATACCCTGAATACTTTTGGGTGAAGTGCTACAACGATACTTCCGTGCGCTTGTGGACTTCTTTGCTTACACTAAGAAATACCAACAAGCATTTTTGGCACCATTGCTGGGGATAGGCTTTAACTCTATTCTTGGTAGCGACGCTAAGAAGTGTCAACAAGAATTTCTAGCGCCGTTGTCGGGGATAGATTCAAACTCTATTCTTGGTAGCGATGCTAAGAAGTGTCAACTACAGCATCGTGAACCGAAGTCATTTTGGCCCTCAGAAGGGCATTGGACGCTGGCCAGGTAGGCATCGGGCACGCGTCCGATGCCCACAGAACTTGGCAGTGCTTGGATCGCCGCATCGGACGCACCAGAGGGGGTACATCGGACGTGGCAGTAGTACTGTTCACTTGAGAGTGAAGTCAGCGTCACATGAGACGCTAACATCGGACGCTGAGGGCCAACGTCCAATGTCCATGCAGAGAGGTTCTAGACAGGTCATTTCCACATCGGACGCGTCTGATGTCTCATGACGTGTACTGTTTGACAATAGTACAAGTTACCGTTGTGCGGGGCATCGATGCGTCCGATGTTAGGCATCAGAGCGTCTGATGCCCCTTTAACTACACTGGTTTTGCCCCTCGTGGGGGGTTTTGGTTGGGGGAGTATAAATACTCCACCACCACCTCCATTTGGGGTCTCTTGCCCATTTGATCAGCTAAGAAAGACCTTGAGTGAGCAAGGGACTGCAAGAGCCCTAGTGAGGTTGAGAGATTTGCTAATTTTGAGATTAGTCGCCTCATTAGTGAGTTGTGAGTAGCAAGTGTGCATCCATCCACCTCTTTGGCTTTGCATCGGTCAAGTGAGAGTTCTAGCTTGTTACTCTTGGTGATCGACATCTCCTAGACGGTCTGGTGGTGATTGGAGAGCTTGGTGATCATCCGGTGGCTTTGTGGATGACCCAACTCAAGTTGTGACCGGTAGTGAGCGATTCACCAGGCTGGAGTGGCGAAGAATCAGCTCATAGTGAGCACTTGATCATTACACGGATCAAGGGGGAGCGATACCCTTCCGCGGGTGCTCCAACGAGGACTAGGGGGTGTGCCGACACCTCGATACCTCGGCAAAAAGATCGCGGAGTTTTCCTTTCCTCTCTTTACTTACCCATTTACTTTTAGCATTTCAATTCTGCATTTACTTGTTGTTATTACATTGTTGAAATGCCATGCTAGAGTAGGATTGGAACTAGGTGTAATCTTTTGTGTGGTAGAGTTAGATAAATACACTTGTAGGCACAAAGGGGTGACATTGGGCTTGCTTAGGATTTAATTATTGAAAGAAATTTTAGATTAGCCCAACTCACCCCCTCTTGGGCATCTTGATCCTTTCAATTGGTATCGGAGCCTCGTGCTCTCAATTTAGGCTTAACTGCTGTTGACACCAGATTTTTGGCCAAAAGAATTTGTATTTGTGGGCCCAAACAACCATTTAGTTAAGGAAGTCGACTAATTAAGGAAAAATTTGGTTTCGGTAAAGGACACGTTTTGGGAGATCTATTCGAACCAGAATCGGCAAACTTGAAGACGTGTTGGACTCTGCCAGAGAGGGGAAATTGGGGTCCAAATTATTTGTTTAATTTATCATATTGTAACCTAGTCGTATTGGGTTAGGAGTCTTTTCGGGCTATAAATAGTTAAGCCCCGTCTATTGTAAAAAAAGAAATCAATCAACCAAACACCTCTTTTTCGGCTCCAGCCAAAACCCTTAGGAGTAGGAGTAAAGTAGATCTTGACGAAACCTTCAAACAAACAGGGCTGCATTGGTTGAGGTCGGGCTGCATCGGTTGAATCGACCTCCGGTTTGCTTGTAAGTATTGTCATAGCTCGTGTTATTGTCTAATGAGGCTGCATTTGGCTTAGACCAAACTCTTGTTACGCTATGATATGAGTTAGTTATTAGTTTAAGTTTATCTTTTGTAAGGCTGCATTGGCCGCGTCCAACCTCTTGTAAGTAATAGATTTAAACTAGTTATCGGCTCTATTAGATCTGGCAATCTAATAGATTCATTAAGTTATCGATATTGTTTATTTAAATTGTTTTACTTTTTACAACAATATCTTGCCCAATCGAAATTGACAGATTAGACTAAGCTTAAACATCATCTAGATTTACCGTTCTAAGTACATTTACACTCATATCAATCAGAATAGTCAATCTAGACTCATATCGTCTAATCTGTCGATCTCGATTGTTACATGTTGTGCGTTCAAGATATTTACTCAATTACAGATTGATTTGAAAGTAAGTAGATTTGTTTAATATACTTGTTATGGCTGTATTTTCGAACCCCATTGACACGTATGTTAAATTAAATTTGCTTAGTTTTGGATCAAACTATAATTTAGTAGATAGATCTTGTTCGTGCCTCATGGACCATGTATCGGCTAAATAGCCGATCCAATTACGCTTCCCACTCATAACGTGCATGCTTGCATCAGTTCAAGACCAGTGGATCTATTGACTATGTTGGACGTGATTTAGCTTGGTTATTATCATGGCTGCATGGAAACACCCCACTGTTAGTAATTAAGCTATTTTGTCAATCTGTTTGTTATTATGGCTGTATAGAAACACCCCACTATTAATGATCAGAACTGTCAACATGGTTAGTCGATCTATTGGTTTTACACTGATTATTGCCATACATGTAGGACCTTATACTTATATCAATGAAGTTAGATCGGCTAAGTGTATCTCTATTTTATTCGTATATCTTGAATAGTCGTTCTACAGTTTCAATGACTATATGCTTTACACTACCCGGAGTTGACTCTATAGTCAATTTCCTCTGATAAATGGCTATTTTAGAGCCATACATTCTGGAACTGTCTGACACCAACCGACAGGTTCCATAATTTGATGTTATTTTCTTCTTCCTTGTCAATTACAGGTCAAATTGACTGGCACGCCTCAGGTTTAATCACCAAGCTCGGTGTTGCCCTTGGAGGTTTAGGAGATCAAGACTATTGCTTTCATATGGTCTCTGAGGGCCTTGCAGTGTGCTTGTCGCTGAGGATAAAAATTTTAGCGTCAACAACCACCTAGAGTTAAGATGTCCGGAGGTGATGGACCACCTCCCATGTTTGAGGGAGACGACTTTCCATATTGGAAAATCCGTATGGAGTCGTACCTAGAGGCGGTTGATGTCAAAGCCCACCATGTGTTGACACTCCTTAACGTCACCACTAAGAATAGGGGTAGGTCTATCCTCAGCGACGGCGCCAGAAGTGTCTTGTGGGTAAGTTCTTATGTCTATTGGATAATTCCGCAAGCGCACAAAATCTTCCACTGTAGCACTTCACCCAGGAGTATTCCAAGGTATCATTATTTATTTTATCCCAAGGGAAAGCGGTGGCTAGGAAAGATGATGTTAAGGGAAATCTAAGTGATTACCAGAACTTGGTACTAACTAGTGTAGAGGGGTAAGGTAAATTGATAGGAAGGTAATGACACAAGTACACTAGGATAACTGTAGGACAACTAATAATGTAGCTAGGTGGGAGGACTGTTGGATATTATGGGCTTGGCCCATTTATTTAATATCTCAAATAAACTCTATGGTCCGTACATATGCATTCAATATTTTAGTACCGCATGGGAATTTAATCGAGAGATGGCTTTGCTTAAATATGTAACCGTTGACCGGTTCATTTGAGAAGTCAAAAGGGTCTCACAAGGATGCCACACGCGCGCGCGCGCCGCCGCCGCCGCCCGGCCCGTGCCCGTGCCCGTGGCGAGGCGAGGCGAGGCAGGCAGGCAGGCAGGCAGGCAGGCAAGCGGCGAGCGAGCGGACGGGCGGGCGTGGCCTTTATTTTTGTCACTCAATTTCCGTTGATGGCTGGTTATTACTTTCCATCATGGGTTGGCATGATTGAGGGGAATTTCCAGTAACTCCCGTGACTCTTGGCTCTTCGCTTGCTCTTTCCTCTCCTGCACGTGTGAGCGCCGACCTTTGGCTCTTCTCCTTCCCACACATCAGCCTATAAGGAAAAACCCCATTCTCTCGGTTAAGCTTCTTGCAACACACACCACATCCAGCAGCAAAGTTCGTTCTTCCCGTTCCATCTCCGGCGAGCACTAGAGATGGAAGAGTAGGCCTCCGGAACGTTCCCGTCTTGCGCTTCACCTGCTCAGGTGAGGACGGGCGATTACGTTTTTGGGGAGTGTTGGCGGCGGCAACACGACTACTCGCTGTTCATCTTCCTGGAGCGGCGATCATCTTCACTGCAACTCTCTCTGCATAGCATCGAGCGGGACGACTACATCGACAAAGCACCATGGCCTTTCCCGGTGCAAGCGGCAGTGCCACAGGGTATAACTTCGTCCTACGTTCCCTTGTTAATTCCATTGTTAATATTATCATGCTTGTGGGTACTGCTATGTTCATCTCAAACATGCTATGTTTGATTGATTCTGTTAGTAACTCTCTGCTAGTTACTTTTGTTATTGTGGCAATTATAATCGCTATTTTTGAGAACATAATAATAGTCTGTGAGATGATGTTTGTGATATTATGCCTATGCAATTTGTTTATACACATCATATTTGGTTCTGTGAAAGTGATGTTTATCATGATCATCCTTGTTATAAACTATTCTAGAAATTTAATCTGTGATGTCATGCTATTCATCATTGCGTCATTTTTATGGATTAAATTAAATATGAAAATGCCTACTTATTCCACAATCCAAAAACGTAATTGTAGGCCATTTTCATTGGTTGGTTTTGCGGGCATGCTAAAACCAACGCCGTTTGAGGGCACTCACTACAAGAGGTGACGTGAGAAGGCCATCCTGTGGCTGTCGGCCATGCGCTGCGGTCATGTGCTCAATGACCAACCTGCTAATGAGATGTTCGAAGTGGACGAGCAGGCTTGGGGGCACGCTGAGACTATGTGCAAGGCCGCACTGCTAAGCATCATAGCTGACTCGCTGGTTGATGCTTACATACCACTTCCGACTGGCCGAGCTGTGTGGGAGGCTCTTGAGGCCCGTTACGGTCTCTCTGACGCCGGTTCTGAGCTGTACATCATGGAGCAGTTCCATGACTACAGGATGACTGAAAACCGTCCTGTAGTCGAACAGGCCCATGAGATACAGGGACTGGTGAAGGAGTTGGAGCTGTACTGATGCCCTCTTCCTGACAGGTTTGTGGCAGGTTGCATTATTGCAAAGCTGCCACCTTCCTGGACTGACTTTGCCACTACCTTGAAACACAAGAGGCAGCAGTTTAGCATTGCTGAGCTCATTGGCTCTCTTGATGTTGAGGACAAGGCAAGGGCGAAGGATGTCAAGGGAAAGGGCAAGGTCGGGGCTGGTGAGGCGACTACTAGTGCACATGTGGTGTAGAAGTTTCGTCCAAAGCCACAGAAAAAGAAAAAGTTTCAGCAGGAGCTTAAGCAGAAACCCACTACCTCCTTCAAGAAGGGTAACAACAAAAAAATGGGATTTGACAAGGAAAAGATGAACTGCTTCACTTGTGGGAAGCCAGGACATTTCTCTAGGGAGTGCCCTGAGGCTAAGTGGAAGCCCTCACCAAAGACAGTTAACACCATTGAGAGAGATGCAGGCACTTCTGGGCAGGGAGGAGTGGAGCCTTGCTGATGGGGAATGGCGCGCGTGCTGGTGTTCATGGTGTTGGTACGGTCGATCTGAAGCTCACTTCGGGAAAGACCGTGCAACTCAAGAACGTGCATCATGTCCCCTCAATAAGGAAGAACTTAATTAGTGGCTCTTTGCTGTGCCGTGATGGCTTTAAACTTGTCTTTGAATCAAATAAATGTGTAATGTCAAAGTATGGAACCTTTGTGGGTAAAGGCTATGAAAGCGGAGGCTTGTTCCGCTTGTCGTTGGTTGATACTCTACCTCCTGTGGTGAATAATGTTATTAATAATGTTAATGTTGAGATGAATGTTTGGCATTCTAGATTATGTCATGTTAATTTTGGTTGCATGTCCCGCTTAGCTGGCTTGAATTTAATTCCTAAATTTGATGTTGCTAAAAGTTCTAAATGTCACACTTGTGTTGAAGCAAAACAACCTCGCAAGCCTCACAAGGCTGTTGCGGTGAGGGAATTGGCACCACTTGGACTTGTCCATTCCGATATTTATGAAATGAATGGGATTTTAACAAAAGGTGGTAAACGGTACTTTATTACTTTCATAGATGATTGCACTCGATATTGCTGCGTGTACTTAATTAAAACAAAAGATGAGGCATTGCATTATTTTAAAATCTTTAAAGCCGAGGTTGAGAACCAACTTGATAAGAAAATCAAACGGTTGCGGTCCGATCGCGGGGGAGAATATTTCTCTAACGAATTTTCTGAGTTCTGCGCGGTACATGATATTATTCATGAGAGGACACCTCCATACTCACCACAGTCCAATGGGATTGCTGAGAGAAAGAACCACACTCTAACTGACTTGGTGAACGCCATGTTAGAGACAGCTGGTTTATCTAAGGAATGGTGGGGTGAGGCAATTTTAACTGCCAATCATGTCCTAAATAGAGTACCTACAAAGAACAAAGAAATCACTCCATTTGAGGAATGGGAGAAAAAGAGGGTAAATCTTTCTTAGTTTTGCATTTGGGGTTGTTTGGCCAAAGTAAATGTGCCAATCAACAAAAAGCGAAAGCTTGGACCAAAAACTGTAGACTGTGTTTTCCTTGGCTATGCCATCCATAGTGTTGGCTATCGATTTTTAATAATAAACTCTAGCGTTCCTGATATGGCTGTTGGGATAGTCATGGAGTCTAGAGATGCCACATTCTTTGAGAATGAATTTCCAATGAAAACAAGTGCACCTAGCGGATCTAGTCATGATTCAGTCCCTGAATTTCATGAATCAGATATACATGCTGATGATCACACCCATGAGCTTGAGCAAAATCCTGAGGAGAATAATAATACTGTCACTCGAAGGAGTAAGAGGCAAAGAGTTGCTAAAACCTTTGGAGATGAATTTATTATATATCTCATGGATGACACTCCCACAAGTATTTCTGAGGCATACTCCTCCACTGATTCTGATATGTGGAAGAAGGCAGTGCAAAGTGAGATGGACTCCATTATCTCCAATGGGACTTGGGATGTGGTTGACCGTCCATTTGGCTGTAAACCCATGGGTTGCAAGTGGGTGTTTAAAAAGAAGATGAGGCCTGATGGTACTATTGAGAAGTATAAGGCAAGGCTTGTTGCTAAGGGCTATACACAGAAGGAAGGTGAAGATTATTTCGACACTTATTCACCAGTTGCCCGACTGACGACCATTCGTGTGTTGCTATCCCTGGCTGCCTCACATGGTCTTTTCATTCATCAGATGGATGTTAAGACGGCTTTCCTGAATGGGGAGCTTGAGGAAGAGATCTACATGGATCAGCCCGATGGGTTTATTGCAAGGGGTCAGGAGGGTAAGGTGTGTAAGCTGCTGAAATCCTTGTACGGTCTGAAGCAAGCTCTTAAGCAGTGGCATGAGAAGTTTGATCAAACTTTAACATCAGCCGGCTTTGCTGTGAATGAGGCTGATAAATGTGTATATTATCGAATTGGAAGTGGAGATGTTGTCATTTTGTGCCTATACGTGGATGACATACTAATCTTTGGCAACAATCTTGATGTGATTAAAGGAGTGAAAGCCTTTTTGTCTAGTAATTTTGAGATGAAAGACTTGGGCAAAGCTGATGTCATTCTGAACATTAAGCTCTCAAGGGAGGAAGGAAATGGTGGGGTAACTCTCATGCAATCCCATTATGTGGAAAAGGTCTTGAACCATTTTGGGTATGATGATTGTTCACCTGCACCTACTCCGTACGATCCTAGCATACCCTTGAGAAAGAATCGTAAAATTGCACGAGACCAACTGAGATATTCTCAGATAATTGGTTCTCTCATGTATCTAGCTAGCGCGACCAAACCTGATATCTCGTTCGCTGTGTGCAAACTGAGTCGGTTCAACTCGAATCCGGGAGATGCTCACTGGAAGGCTCTTGAGAGAGTTTTGCGCTACCTAAAAGGAACAATGAGCTATGGTATTCACTTTTCTGGGTATCCAAGGGTACTAGAGGGATATTGTGATGCTAATTGGATTTCTGATGCGGATCAGCTATATGCCACGACTGGATATGCGTTCCTACTTGGAGGTGGTGTTGTTTCTTGGAAGTCTTGCAAGCAGACTATCTTAACGAAGTCTACAATGGAAGCAGAACTGACCGCATTAGACACTGCTAGTGCTGAGGCTGAGTGGCTCCGTGAACTCCTGATGGATTTGCCGATGGTAGAAAAACCAATTTCGGCAATTTCCATGAACTGTGATAACCAAACTGTGATTACAAAGGTAAACAGTTCTAAGGATAACATGAAGTCCACAAAGCATGTGAAAAGACATTTTAAGACTGTCAGAAAACTGAGAAACTCCGGAGTAATTGCATTGGACTATGTCCATACATCAAACAATCTGGCAGATCAATTCACTAAGGGACTGTCACGCAATGTGATAGAAGGTGCGTCAAGGGAGCTGGGTTTGAGACCCACATAATGTTATCCACAGTGGTAACCCGTCCTATGTGATCGGAGATCCCATGAATTAGGATGGCGGAACAAGCTGGTGGTTGGCTGAGGGAGAGACTCCTTAGAATAAAGCTCAGTTCGTTGGAGATGCACCGTCTCTCCAATACTGTAAGGCAGGTTGATTAAGTTCTCAATGTGATACGAGTGGCTTGGTAAAGCGGGGATGTTGTCCTACAGAACATCCTATAAGGAACACACCTATATGAGCTCGATTGCTAGTCACAATCTATGAGATGTGGGTAATCTCTAGATGCTCATGAAAAGGCCCCGAAGTGTGACTTATATGCTTCAAAACAAGAGGGAAGGCACTTGGCTGCCCAGTACCAGTTAAGGGGCTTAGTGAAACTCATCTCACACAATACTGTCAATTCAAGGCTTTGTCCATTGTTCAGTTGTGGCTGAGTGTAACTAGCTTTCTAGATGGATGTTCAACTTAACAGTCTCCATCGAAACACTGGTATATAAATGGAATGTGGTTTTGAAAACTCGATGCAGCGTACCCTAGAGTTTGGTGGTGATTGTTGGATATTATGGGCTTGGCCCATTTATTTAATATCTCAAATAAACTCTATGGTCCGTACATACGCATTAAATATTTTAGTACCACATGAGAATTTAATCGAGAGATGGCTTTGCTTAAATATGTAACTGTTGACCGGTTCATTTGAGAAGTCAAAAGGGTCTCACAAGGATGCCACACGCGCGCGCGCGCGCCGCCGCCGCCCAGCCCGAGCCCGTGCCCGTGGGCGTGGGCGTGTCGTGGCGAGACGAGGCGAGGCAGGCAGGCAGGCGGCGAGCGAGCGGACGGGCGGGCGTGGCCTTTATTTTTGTCACTCAATTTCCGTTGATGGCTGGTTATTACTTTCCATCATGGGTTGACATGATTGAGGGGAGTTTCCAGTAACTCCCGTGACTCTTGGCTCTTCGCTTGCTCTTTCCTCTCCTGCACGCGTGAGCGCCGGCCTTTGGCTCTTCTCCTTCCCGCACATCAGCCTATAAGGAAAAACCCCATTCTCTCGGTTAAGCTTCTTGCAACACACACCACATCCAACAGCAAAGTTCGTTCTTCCCGTTCCATCTCCGGCGAGCACCAGAGATGGAAAGAGTAGGCCTCCGGAACGTTCCCGTCTTGCGCTTCACCTGCTCGGGTGAGGACGGGCGATTACGTTTTTGGGGAGTGTTGGCGGCGGCAACACGACTACTCGCTGTTCATCTTCCTGGAGCGGCGATCGTCTTCACTGCAACTCTCTCTACACAGCATCGAGCCGGACGACTACATCGACAAAGCACCATGGCCTTTCCCGGTGCAAGCGGCAGTGCCGCAGGGTATAACTTCGTCCTACGTTCCCTTGTTAATTCCATTGTTAATATTATCATGCTTGTGGGTACTGCTATGTTCATCTCAAACATGCTATGTTTGATTGATTCTGTTAGTAACTCTCTGCTAGTTACTTTTGTTATTGTGGCAATTATAATCACTATTTTTGAGAACATAATAATAGTCTGTGAGATGATGTTTGTGATATTATGCCTATGCAATTTGTTTATACACATCATATTTGGTTCTGTGAAAATGATGTTTATCATGATCATCCTTGTTATAAACTGTTCTAGAAATTTAATCTGTGATGTCATGCTATTCATCATTGCGTCATTTTTATGGATTAAATTAAATATGAAAATGCCTACTTATTCCACAAGGACAATGAGAGAGTATAGGAATCCTATGACGCTAAAGCTACTTCTATGACTTAACTCAAATGCAAAGACGAAACACAGTAGAATGACGCCTCACGACAAGCAAACTAGGCGACGAGTTATCACACCCCAACTTTAAGGATAAAATTGTGGCGGTAAACTCATGTGTGCCTAGGAAACAATCACACACATAAGCTAGACAAATTAAAAAAGTGGCATCATCACAGTGTTTATTACATAACGATAATGTCATCAGAAGTCTTACATCTCAGCGGATAAAAGGAAACTAAACAAACTAACATAGACCAACTCCACAGGGAAAGCTGACTAGGGGAACAACTAGCCTAGAAGTCCTCTGGGAAGTCACCAACTCCACCATCATCTGTTACCCATCCGGGATTTTGCCCAAAAAGAAGATAAACAACAAGCGTAAGTACTCCACCTACTTAGCAAGCTAACATAGGGTTCCTGAGGCTCAAAAGGCTGACACTGTCTGACTGCAGTTAGCTTTTAAGTTGGCAAAGTGTTAGCATTTAAGTAAACGAATATTGTGCTTAACCCTTAAACCCATGATCCATTTGTCCATCAATGATAATTAAAACTACATAGAGTGTCAACAACATAAAGTAACATTTATTCAAGTATCATAGTTCTGCTAGTTTTCCGGGCCGCTCGTGACCGTGAGCACGGCTGTTATAACAGTTTTACACTCTCCAGAGGTTGTGCATCTTTACCCACAAGCCGTGTTGCCCTTGTGCCCGAGGCGGCCAACCTCTTGATCCACTTCCGAGGTAGATCGGCAGGGTACACTATGAAGCCTTTCGCTGCTTCGTCTAATAGGTTAGGGCCGCTAGGTTTCCTTGGCAGGCAGATGTAGCAACCCCCTTTCCTATGACACAAGGCCATCGCAGCTATACACATAGGAATAAGAGCAGCCCTACACCCAAAGTGGCAAGCCCCTCTTGCGCCCTTTCGGGTCACCTATAACAAGTTAGACAAGGTCCAGTTTACTGAACTAAAACCAGAGCCATATAGCACTCATGGTAGCACTGTGAAAGGTCCTAGTTTGGTTTTGGTAATTGAGTGACAACTTAGGTGGACTAATATGTGTTTGAAGTGAATTACACAGGTGATTAGTCCATAAGTGATCATGTGTGAGCAACATATGCCATAGAGGTGAAATGGCTTGAAGGATGTTGAAATGCTCATGCATGAGATGAAGAAGGAGCTTAATGCACATGAAACATGACATGTGGTCATGTGGCTAAGATGGTGAAGATCAAGGCAAGACTTGGCTTGACGGACCGGTTGCGAAGGTGAAGGGCAAGTTGAGGCTTTGAAGCCGTTGGTACCGAGTGTCGGGAGGCTTAAGCAAGACTTGGCGCCGAAGGACTGAAGCGATGGTGAAGAGCAAGTGATGTCAAGATCGATGGACCATGGAGGCCATATGATGATATGAAGTGGATCATATCATTTGATGAAAAGGTTGGTGCATGTGTTGCATCAACACCGGAGGAGATGGAATGGAATGCGCAAGGCAAAGGTATATTTGTAGGGCATTTCATTTCACCGGTCATAGGTGTGTAGAGAAGATTATGACCGGGTTTAGGATAGATGGCCGTACTATCAAGAGGAGCAAACTTGTTTGCATATCGGTCATCTAGTGCCACTTGAGCGATCTAACTTTGCGATGTTACTAAGATCGAGTGGCGTGGTGAGAGCAAGTGAAAATCCTTTGAAAATGATTGTGAAAATGCTAACACACGTGCACAAGATGATGAACACTTGGTGGTGTTGGCACATTTGCAAAGGAGAAGTTGTTGGAGTTGGTTTGGATCAACACAGAGAAGAAAATGGAGTTTTCTGTGTATGGTCGGTGGTACCGACCAGGGTGGTCGGTGGTACCGCCCATAGGTGCTGCGTGCAGCCCTCTCTGTGTTGGGGCGTTTTTGGCCTGGCGGTGGTACCGCTATTACCTCGGTACTACCGCCGGCGGTGGTACCGACCAGAGGGTCGGTGGTACCGTGGCTCTGAGGAGTTTCGCGAGGCTCTCTGTAGTTTTGAAAATGGCTTGCCGGTAGTACCGCCTTTACCTCGGTACTACCGCCCGCGGTGGTACCGACGCAAGGTCGGTAGTGGCTGGTTTTTTTCGCAGAGCTCTCTGTTCGCGCCGATTTTGGCCTGGCGGTAGTACCGCCATTACCTCGGTACTACCGACCTCGGAGGTACCGACCAGAGTCGGTGCTTCGCCTAAATCAGCGGGTCGTGTGGTAACGGCTAGTTTGACTAAGCCGGTAGTACCGCCCAGGAGGGGTCGGTACTACCGACCGGAGCGCAGAATGCCCAGTGAAGGGGCATAACGGCTAGTTGGCCCTTGAGCCTATATATAGTCGTTGAGGCCGGCTTTGGGCCGGTGGTTGGAGCACTCCAAAGCCTTGGTGGCTTGTGTGGATGTGCTTAGGAGCCCTCTAACTCGCTTGCGCTTGCTAGTGTGCGAATCTATTGCGAGTGAGCGATTCTAGTGCGTTGCTTTGAGAGATTGCATCGAGTGGCACTAGGTGTTCGTGTTGCAAGCCGGTGGTGCTTATTACTCTTGGAGGTTGCCACCTCCTAGACGGCTTGGTGATCGAGTCTCCGTCGTGAAGCCCGCGTGAAGATTGTGCGTGGCTCCGGAGAAGGATTGTGAGGGGCATTGTGCTCGCCCCGCGGGGATCGCGAAGAGCAACTCTAGTGGATTGCGCGTGTCATTGAGTTACCCTCACTTGTGGGTGAGTTCTTGCGGCGCTCGAGTGTCGAGCTAGGTGTGGTGCCTATTAGCCGCCGAACTACCAAAGTGTGTGGTCGACACAACGGGGACTAGCTTGGTGGCAACCAAGTGAACCTCGGGAGAAAAATCACCGTGTCAACTTCGTGTTCATCTTCTCGGTGGTTTGCATACTCCTTTCACTAGCTTGTATTTACTTGTTCATATACATGTGCTAGTTGCTCTTATGATTAGTTAGCTTGTGTAGCATGCTAGTTACCTTTCTTGCTTGTGTAGCATAGAAATTGATCCCATGAGTGACTAGTTGACTTGTAGTCTTGCTAGTCACATTGCTTAGTTTGTGTAGCTAAGTTGAGCTCTCTAATTTGGCTTGTGTAGCCTTGTTATTGAGCATTGCTAGTGAGCTTAGGCTTTGTGCTTTTGCTTAGTGGTATGAGTAGGAGCTCCCCCGTTCTTTGAGTACTAGTTGCTTAGGTTTGTGTAACCTTGCAAGCTAGAATTGTTTAGGTGAGCTCTAGCTAGCACGACACCTTATTTGCATTGTTTAGGATCTTTTATAAGGTGTCATAGAGTATAAGTAGAGGGGTGTAGTCTTGGCTAGACCGATAGTTTTATTTCCGCATTTGTTTCGGTTAGCCGGTGCGATTATTTTTAGAAAGGACTATTCACCCCCCCTCTAGTCCGCCATCTCGACCCTTCAATTGGTATCGGAGCGAGGTCTCTCATTTGTGGTCTTCACCGACCCGAGAGGATGGCGTCTAGTGGGCTAGATGATGTGTGTGATACACATATTTTTGATGGCACACACTTTGCACAATGGAAACACCATATGCTTGATCATTTTCGTGCAAAGGGGCCAAAGTTTTGGTGGATTATCACTAGTGGTCTCACTCATGTTTTGGACCATAGAAATCTCACCAAAGCTCAAAAGGATCTCTTTGAACTTGATGCAAATGCTTATTGTTATCTAATGGATGCATTGAGTTTTGAGTTGTTTTATAAGATCAACTCCAAAGGGACCGCCCATGAGATGTGGGAATCCATCAAGACCACCTTCGGTGATCCCTCCACGTTTGATGATGGCAAGTTCATAAAGGAGGATGAACCGGTGGCATATGAGGATGTTGAGCAAGACCACAACTCCGTGATTGTGGAAGATTGCTCCACCTCACGTTCAAGTGATGCAATCAATGAAGATACCTCAAGCACACTTGGTAATAATGGTACATGCTCCAATGATGATGCTACTACAAGCTCTCCAACATCATCATATTGCTTCATGTCACAAGGTGACACTAAGGTATCAAATTGCAATATGATTAATCATGATTCATATGATGAGCTTGTAAGTAGACTTGCTAGCATGACCATGTCTTTAGAAAATGAGAAAAATAAAACAATGAAATTAGCAAATGAAAACTCATTTCTAAAGAACTCATGTGAAGAACATAAGCGCTTACTTGATGTTCTTAGAGCTTCACATGATGATTTAATTGAAAAGTATGGCTCTCTCATTAAGGAGCTTTCAAAGAAAATTAAAAATAATGAGAGCTCATCACATGGATCAAATGATAAATTGCAAAATGTTGCTAACCCATGTGATGTAGGCAAGAAGCATGTATCCACCTCTTGTGATGATTTAATATCTATGCCATGTTCTTCACAATTAGATGCTTGTTCTACTTCTTTGTCTTGTGAGACTAACCTTTTGAAGGAGAACAATGAGCTCAAAAGTGAAGTGAAGAATTTGAGCAACAAGTTAGAGAGGTGCTACAACTCCAAAGTCACCTTTGAGCACATATTGAAGAATCAAAAGAGCTATGGTGACAAGAGTGGCATTGGCTTTAACAAAAGCAGTGTCAAAGGCAAGAGATGGGGCAAGAGAACATATGCAAAAGAAATGAAGAAGCAAGAACAAGAAAAGCTATCTCATTTCATGTGCTATCAATGCCATGAGATGGGACATCTTGCAAAGGCTTGCCCCAACAAGAAGAAGCCCCAAGCTCAAATCAAGAACAACCATCATGATGGTGACTTGATGAAGAAGAAGAAAACAAGAAGGGGCGGAAGAGCAAGGCATCCAACTCATATCCATGATGCCAAGATGATGATGAGCAAAAATGAAGAAAAGAAGAAAGATTTGGCTCACATCAAGTGCTACAAGTGTGATGACATGGGACACTTTGCCTCGAAGTGTCCTACCAAGCTTGAGAAGAAGGGTCAAGCAAATGAGAAGAGGCAAGGCAATGAGAAGCAACAAATGAGCAAGGAAGAGAAGGCTCAATCAAAGAGAAGTTGCTACTCATGCCGGGAAAGGGGACACATGGCTCATTCATGTCCCCTAGGTAAAACTTCTAAGCCTATTTCAATTGATGATAATATTGTGCTTAGAAAGGATAAAAATGGTACCTCTAAGGCTACTATTGCAACTCATCCCGCTACTCATACTAAGGCTATGCCAAAGTATGTTGCACCTAACTTGAGAGGACCCAAACTAGTTTGGGTACCATCAAAAAGTGGATGATTGTGTGTAGGTACCATGGCATTGGAGGCTTGATTCAATTGGTTCCATGTTGATCGTCATGTAATTGATTCAAGTAATGAAGCTTAGTGCAAATCCATCCCAATGCCAAGTCAAGTGAAGTGAAGTCCAAGTGCCAAAACATACAAGTGCAAAAGTTCAAGTTGTGATGGTTGATTGGAAATATTTGAAGGCTTGCAAACAATTGAGTTGAAGCTTGCTATTTGATGATCATGAGCTACCAAGGTATATCTCTAGTTGATCACATTCATTTGGGTGCATATGAGTTGATTGAATTGGATATATATGCATATGTTGCTTGCTATAAGATGATTGAATGGATAAATTGCTTAGTGATCAAGTTTGAGTTAGTTTGATTGGATATGTTCACAAGATGACCTTTAGTAAATGGATTTGCATGGATATATGTCTTGTGTTGATGTTCAAGCAAGTTTATCTCAAGTTTGATTCAATATGGACAAGTATAGCTCAAATATAGGAATTTGTTCAAAATCTGAAATCTGAGCTAGCTGTGATGATAGCCATGTTTGGATGATCAAATTTTTTTGGATTGGCTTGAAATTTGGTACACATGCTCTACACTTATGATATTAGTTGCTGTGCAAAATTCATGATTATTGGATAAGATGTACTTTGGTTTTGGAGTAGATCTTGTCAACTATAGTGCAGCAGTTTTCAGCATGTAGTACTATGGAAAGAATTAAAATCTGGTAGCAATCTAGAAAGCCAGTGAAGCTCAAATTTTTATGGCTGCTAGAACACTTAGAGAAGCACATCTCCACCAAATTTCATGGTCATTGGACTTATATTTTGGGAGATATGCATGTTTCTTTGAGAAGGACAAAATCTGCCAGAAAAGTGACAATTATTGGATTAATCTAGAGTCACTTTGATTGAAAGGCCCTCAAGTTGGAATCATGTTTATAAGTGGTTGAGGGACCTATGTTTGGTTTTAAGATGAGCTAGAAATATGACAAATATGAGTACAAGTTCATTTGATTGGGAAGTATATTTGGCACACATTTGGTACTCAAATTGAAGATCAAGACCAACATCAAGATGAAGATAAAGATCAAGTTCTAGTATCAAATTGAAGATCATTTCGAAGAAAGAAAAGGACTCAAAGAGGAATTCAAAGTCACATTTCAATAAGAGTTCAAATGGATCAATCAAGCAAAGTCAATTCAAGTGAGTATCAAGGATGAT
Source organism: Coix lacryma-jobi var. lacryma-jobi (assembly GCA_009763385.1). Taxonomy (NCBI): domain Eukaryota; kingdom Viridiplantae; phylum Streptophyta; class Magnoliopsida; order Poales; family Poaceae; genus Coix; species Coix lacryma-jobi. The sequence goes on from CM019827.1 coordinate 107,858,493, forward strand.
TCTTTGAAGAGAGGTCACTTCTCCCTTTTGTAGGGGCTTGCCGCCTTTTGTAGGTTAACCGAGCATGATGCTTGGAAGGCTAATATGGAAGTGGTGATTCAAAGGATATTTGAGATGCTTAGTTGAAGAAATGAAAGGATTGACCAAGCAAAGCAAGCAACATGCAAGATGGAAAAGCAAATTATGTCAATTCAAGTGGTATTCATATGCAAGCTCTGTTCAAATGAAGAAGCAAGCCAACCATAACAAGATAATGCACTTGATCATATGGGTGAAGAATTGTTCCTTCAATTGGTATCTTTTGGTCTTCACCATGGACTTCACGTTGCTATTTGGAGCTTAATTGGAATCAAATGACTATCCTCTACTCCAAAATAGCGAAGGTATCATTGTAATGTGCATGATCATTTCATCCCTTACTAGTATGCGGTTAGTGCATATAGTACATACTTAATAGGATCATGCATAACAAATGAAAAGTTTAAATTCATAGCCTACCACTATTGCTTGTTTGATTATATGATCTAGTGGTTAGTATATGAGTTTGTTCATGAGCTAGTGAACCCAAGTACTTGATCTAGAAGATGAACATTCAAGTGTCTAATTCAACATGAGTAAGATAACCATTGAAAGATGTGTGAAGAAGCTTACTCTAGAGCAAACCGAGTTAGATATCTTGTGCAATATTGCCTAGTTCAAGTCACAAATGAGAAGCTCATGAAGATGACAAGAGTTCAAGAAAAAGACAATAATGCCAATGGATATCAAGTTTCAATTTTCATTCAATTGGTATCCTACAAGACTTCAAGTGATCCTCAACTTTAAGTGATCAATTCAAGCAAAACATCCCTCACCATCAAGAGCTCAAGCTTATCAAGTGGATGACCCATGCTATGACATAGGGGAGGTGCCCCACCTATTGGTATCAAGGTCAAAGATCCTACACATGGTGACATTCCAACTCATATGGTGGTGTCCATCAAAAATGAAGACTCAAGTATCAACCATCTACCCTAGTCCAACTCTTTGTATCAAGAGAAGCATACCTTTTGTGGTCATTGATGACAAAGGGGGAGAAGTTATGGAAAAGATATGTCAATTATGATATGTCAATTATGATATGTCAAGGACAAAGGGGGAGAAAAGAAGATGGACATGGATCAAGAGGAAGCAAGATTGAACAATGGAAAAGGATCAAAATTCTTGGACAATGAGAGCACACAAGTAGGGGGAGCAAGCTCATGAACTTGGTTGTTGCATTTGATATGTGCAGAATTATGTGATTGTTTGCATTGCATAAGTTTTTAAATTTTTATATGCATGCTTGTGTGGTGTATGCTAGTTATAGGATTCAATTGATGATTTGATAACTAGCATGCATAGGTAAATGGCTAGACTTGTGCTCTTAATGCAAAACTAGACCCTTGCTATTAATGTTAATCTCACGGGGTTTTCTAGTTTTTATGATGTCTAGCTACTCTTCGATGCTAAGGATGAATCAAAATGTGGTATGCACGCTTCAAAGGTAAAATTTCATCATGTATACCTTAGCATCACTTAGTAGTGCTAACACTCCCACAAATTTCATATTTATGCATGTGTGCAAGCTTGAAACCAAACCATTTGAGCACACATGTAGGGGGAGTTAACACTACAAAGTCGGGTTGTATGGTGCTTATCCAAATTCTCTCATATGGTCTTAATGTTGGATAAGTAACATAGAATCCAAAGAGCTTAATTTCCATATCTTTGTAGAGTTGTCATCAATTACCAAAAAGGGGGAGATTGAAAGGTCCTAGTTTGGTTTTGGTAATTGAGTGACAACTTAGGTGGACTAATATGTGTTTGAAGTGAATTACACAGGTGATTAGTCCATAAGTGATCATGTGTGAGCAACATATGCCATAGAGGTGAAATGGCTTGAAGGATGTTGAAATGCTCATGCATGAGATGAAGAAGGAGCTTAATGCACATGAAACATGACATGTGGTCATGTGGCTAAGATGGTGAAGATCAAGGCAAGACTTGGCTTGACGGACCGGTTGCGAAGGTGAAGGGCAAGTTGAGGCTTTGAAGCCGTTGGTACCGAGTGTCGGGAGGCTTAAGCAAGACTTGGCGCCGAAGGACTGAAGCGATGGTGAAGAGCAAGTGATGTCAAGATCGATGGACCATGGAGGCCATATGATGATATGAAGTGGATCATATCATTTGATGAAAAGGTTGGTGCATGTGTTGCATCAACACCGGAGGAGATGGAATGGAATGCGCAAGGCAAAGGTATATTTGTAGGGCATTTCATTTCACCGGTCATAGGTGTGTAGAGAAGATTATGACCGGGTTTAGGATAGATGGCCGTACTATCAAGAGGAGCAAACTTGTTTGCATATCGGTCATCTAGTGCCACTTGAGCGATCTAACTTTGCGATGTTACTAAGATCGAGTGGCGTGGTGAGAGCAAGTGAAAATCCTTTGAAAATGATTGTGAAAATGCTAACACACGTGCACAAGATGATGAACACTTGGTGGTGTTGGCACATTTGCAAAGGAGAAGTTGTTGGAGTTGGTTTGGATCAACACAGAGAAGAAAATGGAGTTTTCTGTGTATGGTCGGTGGTACCGACCAGGGTGGTCGGTGGTACCGCCCATAGGTGCTGCGTGCAGCCCTCTCTGTGTTGGGGCGTTTTTGGCCTGGCGGTGGTACCGCTATTACCTCGGTACTACCGCCGGCGGTGGTACCGACCAGAGGGTCGGTGGTACCGTGGCTCTGAGGAGTTTCGCGAGGCTCTCTGTAGTTTTGAAAATGGCTTGCCGGTAGTACCGCCTTTACCTCGGTACTACCGCCCGCGGTGGTACCGACGCAAGGTCGGTAGTGGCTGGTTTTTTTCGCAGAGCTCTCTGTTCGCGCCGATTTTGGCCTGGCGGTAGTACCGCCATTACCTCGGTACTACCGACCTCGGAGGTACCGACCAGAGTCGGTGCTTCGCCTAAATCAGCGGGTCGTGTGGTAACGGCTAGTTTGACTAAGCCGGTAGTACCGCCCAGGAGGGGTCGGTACTACCGACCGGAGCGCAGAATGCCCAGTGAAGGGGCATAACGGCTAGTTGGCCCTTGAGCCTATATATAGTCGTTGAGGCCGGCTTTGGGCCGGTGGTTGGAGCACTCCAAAGCCTTGGTGGCTTGTGTGGATGTGCTTAGGAGCCCTCTAACTCGCTTGCGCTTGCTAGTGTGCGAATCTATTGCGAGTGAGCGATTCTAGTGCGTTGCTTTGAGAGATTGCATCGAGTGGCACTAGGTGTTCGTGTTGCAAGCCGGTGGTGCTTATTACTCTTGGAGGTTGCCACCTCCTAGACGGCTTGGTGATCGAGTCTCCGTCGTGAAGCCCGCGTGAAGATTGTGCGTGGCTCCGGAGAAGGATTGTGAGGGGCATTGTGCTCGCCCCGCGGGGATCGCGAAGAGCAACTCTAGTGGATTGCGCGTGTCATTGAGTTACCCTCACTTGTGGGTGAGTTCTTGCGGCGCTCGAGTGTCGAGCTAGGTGTGGTGCCTATTAGCCGCCGAACTACCAAAGTGTGTGGTCGACACAACGGGGACTAGCTTGGTGGCAACCAAGTGAACCTCGGGAGAAAAATCACCGTGTCAACTTCGTGTTCATCTTCTCGGTGGTTTGCATACTCCTTTCACTAGCTTGTATTTACTTGTTCATATACATGTGCTAGTTGCTCTTATGATTAGTTAGCTTGTGTAGCATGCTAGTTACCTTTCTTGCTTGTGTAGCATAGAAATTGATCCCATGAGTGACTAGTTGACTTGTAGTCTTGCTAGTCACATTGCTTAGTTTGTGTAGCTAAGTTGAGCTCTCTAATTTGGCTTGTGTAGCCTTGTTATTGAGCATTGCTAGTGAGCTTAGGCTTTGTGCTTTTGCTTAGTGGTATGAGTAGGAGCTCCCCCGTTCTTTGAGTACTAGTTGCTTAGGTTTGTGTAACCTTGCAAGCTAGAATTGTTTAGGTGAGCTCTAGCTAGCACGACACCTTATTTGCATTGTTTAGGATCTTTTATAAGGTGTCATAGAGTATAAGTAGAGGGGTGTAGTCTTGGCTAGACCGATAGTTTTATTTCCGCATTTGTTTCGGTTAGCCGGTGCGATTATTTTTAGAAAGGACTATTCACCCCCCCTCTAGTCCGCCATCTCGACCCTTCACACTGTCAATCCCAGCTTTTACTAACAGCAAGTTTTATTAACCGTTTAACAACATATCAAAATAGGATTATTCATCATTGGACTAGATCAGTTATAAGTCAGTTAGCACTAGCATTCTACCCATATGCATATATCCCACGGTGTCAAGAATATCACAGATAACAAAACTAAGTGGGTCTCTAAGGTTGCTCAATTGGACACATGCATAAATGAGTAAATGTATTATAAAGTGAATAGGTAACAAGGAGATCCCATGCTAACTTGCCTTGGTTGCTGAACTGCTGGTCTTCCTGCTGATCGTCGAAGGAAAGATCCTGGTCGTACCACACTTGCTCACCGTCTACTCGATCACAACATCAACACGCATTCCAGGTGCATACATACAACGCAAATAGGGCTATGCATTAGAACAGCACACCAAACAGTAATAAACAGAAATAAAGCTTTGATAAAACAGAAGTACGTGTTCCTACGGTCACAACAAGTTTTGGTTCACCGAAAATGGAGTTACGACGCGAAAGTTACGGCCGAAACGGTGTTTCTAAAGCCTTAAACTAGATTAACATAAACCCTGAAACTAAACTGACCTAAGCCAACTAACAGAGGCATAAACAGGTAGGAAACTAAATTACGAATCTAACGCAACTTGAACGGATCAAAACGGAGCTAAAACGTGGATTTTATAAACGTTTTAGTGCAGTGGCAATTTTGTAAATAAGCAGAACTTCATTTGAATTTAAAACAGATTTTTAAATCGAATTTTGAATTGATTTGGAGCCGTCCAGGGACTGCGGGTTGGTATTGTGAAACGCTAGGGTCTTTTTAGCAAAACCTCCCCGAAGGGGTACGGGCCGTCTCTGGCCGTTGGATCAACAATGAAGGGTCGGGATTAGATCCCGAGGGGAAGGAGCCGGCGGCACGGGGCGCGCGCACAGGCCGCGACGTCGCGGTGCCACGCGTGACGCCGGGCACGCTCCCGCCATGGCCGACGCGGCGGAGCTCTCGGGCTCGGCCGAGAGACGTATCTGCGGCCACGAGGATGGGATGGGAAGGTAGCGGAGTGTGTCGGGGTCCACACCGCGGCGAAGCGAAGCGAAGGGGACGGTTCGGAGGCGGCGGACCGCGACGAACGGCGGACGACGGCGCTCTGTCGGACGAACGACGGCGGTTAGGGCGATTGCAAGACCAAGAGACGGAGAGAAGGGGTTTGGAAGCACCACCTCTGCGGCGCGGAGCACGGCGAGGCGATGGACGGGGTCGAGGAAAGCGAGCACGGCCGGACGACGGCGACAAGCGCTCGGCAAGGGCGCTGCAGAGCTCAGTGCTGCGAAGCGGCTGCTCTGCTGCGCTGCGCGGAGTGGAAAAATGGGAGAAAGGGGGAGCAGGGCACCGGCGCACGCACAAAATAGAAGCGAGGAGGGAGCAGGGACGTGGGAGCGGGCGTGCGGGGAAATCGGGAGGTGGGCGCGGTTGCGAGCGGCTCTCGGAGAGCAGGGAGACGCGCGGTTGGGGAAAGAAGGAGGCGCCGACAAGCGGGCCCGGGGAGTCAGCCGCACAGAGGGAGGAGGGAGCGCGGCCGCGGACTGCTTGTGCGCCGACGGGCCGGCCTGCTGGGCCTTAGCGAGAGGGAAGGGAGAAGGGGCGTTGGCCCATTGCGGGAGAGAAGGGAGGGGAGGCAAGGCGGACGGGCTGGGCCACCAGCTGAGCAGGCCGAAAAGGAGGGGGCGAGAGAAGGAAATAAAACACCTTTTCTTTTTATTTTCATAGCATTTCAACCCATTTCAAAAGTAATTTTGAATTCAAATCAAATTTGACAAAAACCACTCATCTCAAAATTAAAATGCAGAGGCATGAATGCAACAACTTGTTCCTAACTTGGTTTTAATTTTGTGAAAATTATTTAATCCCTATATTAAATGCACACCAAAATCAATAATAAAACATTTTCCTCTATTTTAAATTGGGGCAAATTTTAGGGTGTCACAAATCTACCCCCTTAAGAGAATCTCGTCCTCGAGATTCAGAGAAAGAAGCACAAGAGACAGATACTCTGGCATAAAACCTTCATCTTCACTTCGAAAAGAAACTTCAGGATGAGGGAACCTTAAGATGATGACTTCTTTATCTTGGCTACCCCCTTAAGAAGAGTCGAACTAGAGAGCACCTAAGGGTAGCTTCTTACTCCTTTTGAGTACACTGACAACCATAACGGCCTTCTGGTATCCTTCACTTTTGGTTGTTCCATACTTGAGATATGAGCCGAAGAAGACAAGCTGCTCCGGAAAGATAGGGTAGAAGAGACAGAAGAAAACAGAAACCCAACCCTTTATGCAAAAACTTCTTAGGTCTAACCTAAATGAGATTGTGAGGAGGTCCCACAAAATCATTTGCACTCATTACAAAGATCCAAAACAAACATTATCACAAAGTCAACTCAACAAAGCAATAAAGGTTCACACTTCAAACAATGACTCGACTCACACTGCTATCGTTCTCTTCATATTAAGGGCAAAGATCCTAAACTCTACTGTTGACGAAACAAGAAGGTGGTAAGAGAAGATTCTAAAAGAGTATCAAGACAAGGAGTGTGGATGGGAACAAGATTTTAAAATAAGCTTCAAGGAGGAGACAAATAACAAGGGTAGAAGTTACAAATAGAGAAGAAAATACCAAGGTTGATAGAACAAAGGTTCTATAGCAATTTTCAAAACCTTTAAACGACCAGTTTCTATCTAGGCTTGCGTCCTACAGTCAACACAGCTTTGATACCATTTTGTCACACCCCAACTTTAAGGATAAAATTATGGCGGTAAACTCATGTGTGCCCAGGAAACAATCACACACATAAGCTAGACAAATTACAAAAAGTGGCATCATCACAGTGTTTATTACATAACGATAATGTCATCACAAGTCTTACATCTCAGCGGATAAAAGGAAACTAAACAAACTAACATAGACCAACTCCACAGGGAAAGCTGACTGGGGGAACAGCTAGCCTGGAAGTCCTCTGGGAAGTCACCAACTCCACCATCATCTGTTACCCATCCGGGATTTTGCCCAAAAAGAAGATAAACAACAAGCGTAAGTACTCCACGTACTTAGCAAGCTAACATAGGGTTCATGAGGCTCAAAAGGTTGACACTGTCTGACTGCAGTTAGCTTTTAAGTTGGCAAAGTTTTAGCATTTAAGTAAACGAATATTGTGCTTAACCCTTAAACCCACGATCCATTTGTCCATCAATGATAATTAAAACAACATAGTCAACAACATAAAGTCACATTTATTCAAGTATCATAGTTCTGCTAGTTTTCCGGGCCGCTCGTGACCGTGAGCACGACTGTTATAACAGTTTTACACTCTCCAGAGGTTGTGCATCTTTACCCACAAGCCGTGTTGCCCTTGTGCCCGAGGCGGCCAACCTCTTGATCCACTTCCGAGGTAGATCGACAGGGTACACTATGAAGTCTTTCGCTGGTTCATCTAACAGGTTAGGGCCGCTAAGTTTCCTTGGTAGGCAGATGTAGCAACCCCCCTTACCTATGGCACAAGGCCATCACAGCTATACACATACGAACAGGAGCAGCCCTACACCCAAAGTGGCAAGCCCCTCTTGCGCCCTTTCGGGTCACCTCTAACAAGTTAGAAAAGGTCCAGTTTATTGAGCTAAAACCAGAGCCATATAGCACTCATGGTAGCACTGTCAATCCCAGCTTTTGCTAACAGCAAGTTTTATTAACCGTTTAACAACATATCAACATAGGATTATTCATCATTGGACTGGATCAGTTATAAGTCAGTTAGCACTAGCATTCTACCCATATGCATATATCCCACGGTGTCAAGAATATCACAGATAACAAAACTAAGTGGGTCTCTAAGGTTGCTCAATTGGACACATGCATAAATGAGTAAATGTATTATAAAGTGAATAGGTAACAAGGAGATCCCATGCTAACTTGCCTTGGTTGCTGAACTGCTGGTCTTCCTGCTGATCGTCGAAGGAAAGATCCTGGTCGTACCACACTTGCTCACCGTCTACTCGATCACAACATCAACACGCATTCCAGGTGCATACATACAACGCAAACAGGGCTATACATTAGAACAGTACACCAAACAGTAATAAACAGAAATAAAGCTTTGATAAAACAGAAGTACGTGTTCCTACGGTCACAACAAGTTTTGGTTCACCGAAAACGGAGTTACGACGCGAAAGTTACGGCCGAAACGGTGTTTCTAAAGCCTTAAACTAGATTAACATAAACCCTGAAACTAAACTGACCTAAGCCGACTAACAGAGGCATAAACAGGTAGGAAACTAAATTACGAATCTAACGCAACTTGAACGGATCAAAATGGAGCTAAAACGTGGATTTTTATAAGCGTTTTAGTGCAGTGGCAATTTAGTAAATAAGCAGAACTTCATTTGAATTTAAAACAGATTTTAAATCGAATTTTGAATTGATTTGGAGCCGGCCAGGGACTGCGGGTTGGTATCGTGAAACGCTAGGGTCTTTTTAGCAAAACCTCCCCGAAGGGGTACGTGCCGTCTCTGGCCGTTGGATCAACAATGAAGGGTCGGGATTAGATCCCGGGGGGAAGGAGCCGGCGGCACGGGGCGCGCGCACAGGCCGCGACGTCGCGGCGCCACGCGCGACGTCGGGCACGCTCCCACCATGGCGGGCGCGGCAGAGCTCTCGGGCTCGGCCGAGAGACGTATCTGCGGCCACGGGGATGGGATGGGAAGGTAGCAGAGTGTGTCGGGGTCCACACCGCGGCGAAGCAAAGCGAAGGGGACGGCTCGGAGGCGGCGGACCGCGATGAACGGCGGACGACGGCGCTCTGTCGGACAAACGATGGCGGTTAGGGCGATTGCAAGACCGAGAGACGGAGAGAAGGGGTTCGGAAGCACCACCTCTGCGGCGCGGAGCACGGCGAGGCGACGGACGGGGTCGGGGAAAGCGAGCACGGCCGGACGACGGCGGCAAGCGCTCGGCAAGGGCGCTGCGGAGCTCGGTGCTGCGAAGTGGCTGCTCTGCTGCGCTGCGCGGAGTGGAAAAATGGGAGAAAGGGGGAGCAGGGCGCCGACACACACGCAAAATAGAAGCGAGTTGGGAGCAGGGACGTGGGAGCGGGCGTGCGGGGAAATCGGGAGGTGGGCGCGGTTGCGAGCGGCGCTCGGAGAGCAGGGAGACGCGCGGTTGGGGAAAGAAGGAGGCGCCGACAAGCGGGCCCGGGGAGTCAGCCCCACAGAGGGAGGAGGGAGCGCGGCCGCGGACGGCTTGCGCGCCGACGGGCCGGCCTGCTGGGCCTTAGCGAGAGGGAAGGGAGAAGGGGCGCTGTCCCATTGCGGGGGAGAAGGGAGGGGAGGCAAGGCGGACGGGCTGGGCCACCAGCTGTGCGGGCCGAAAAGGAGGGGGCGGGAGAAGGAAATAAAACACCTTTTCTTTTTATTTTCATAGCATTTCAACCCATTTCAAAAGTAATTTTGAATTCAAATCAAATTTGACAAAAACCACTCATCTCAAATTTAAAATGTAGAGGCATGAATGCAACAACTTGTTCCTAACTTGGTTTTAATTTTGTGAAAATTATTTAATCCCTATATTAAATGCACACCAAAATCAATAATAAAACATTTTCCTCTATTTTAAATTGGGGCAAATTTTAGGGTGTCACACGAGTGGACAGGGAGCACAGAGACTCTTACTGTCGGAACGTCATGCTCAGTCTTATCCTTTAAATCCTGCCTATAAACACATGGTGGACTCCATAGACCAGATTCAGGGTTGTCACCACCTGCTAGCTATCACTATCTATCCGTGCGACAGGCGACAACCAAGGGTAAGATCTTGTATAAGCACCATGCTTACACCATCTCTCACTACTTTAGCTACTTACAATTAACTAGAATACCGTGTTACCGACAATGATAATTTGCAGGTGTGTTGCCAGGCCAATCACTCTACTATATAACGGCTAAACACTAAGGTAAATCACAACAATACTATAGCAGGTATAATATTGCACAAAGTAATGACTAATTAAAGTAGACAAAGACTAGTATTATAAGTAAAGTCTTACAAAAGTACAAAGATAAAGGTAAAAGCTATACTAGACTCTTCGGAAGACAGCTCCGGAAGACCCAAGCAGAGCTTGCTACTCAACTCTAACTCCCACACTAACTACAACTATAGTGTCTACTCTAATTCTTTCACATCACTTGATGTCTTGGTGACTTGGTGTCTCAAATGAGAGGGGGAGGGCCTCTACTTATAGGTGGAGGTGGAGTAGAGGCTACTCCACCGCCATGTCATCAATCCGCGTGACGTCGATCCTCCTCCATTGGATTGTAACCACCTCAAGATGAAGGGCTGCTGTTCCTTGGGCTTAATTCACCGCGAAGGCACCTTAGTTTCCACGAGAAGGCACCTAGGGGGCACCCCTAGGTCGGGTGACCCATGGGGGGCGAGCGACCCCCTATGATAGGTTGGCCCCACCTTGGTATGTGTAGATGATGTACCCACTTATCATTTGGTGTTTGACATGTTGAAATGTGTCATGATCACTTTGGATGCTTCGTTGTGGGTCCATTGATCCATGTGACTTCATCTTCCACCATTGAGAGAAAGAACAATTGTGATCCAAGGGTGGAGAAGCACTTTGGGAGGCTTGACATGGATCATGACACTTGGCAGAACCCTGGTGGGCCAATAGGGGGGTCGAGCGACCCCCTTATGTGGGTCCCAACAGATATCCTTGGCATATTCTTTTATTTGGGAGCTTAGCATGGTTGATGCCACTTGGTAGAGCCCCGGTGGGCCCACAAGGGGGTCGAGCGACCTCCTTATGTGGGTCCCACCAGCTCACTTTGCCACATTTTTTCATTATCTGCATAAACACACTTCCATATACAAGTGGAGCTGGTTATTGATAAAAGTATGTTCATGCCATGTTATTCTTCCTTAATACCGAGCTTGTTGATGGGGTTTTGGGTGTATTATTTGGGTAATATTCCACCATCAACAAGAATCCCCCAAGCTTAACCTTTGCTTGTCCCGAGCAAATAGTAAACTTAGCCTCGGTGGATCAGGAGTTGCTACTATGTTTAACATTTCAAGAGTATCATGTATACAACAAAGTACTTCTCTTTTGAATGGAAAAGTTAGCAATATTGAAAACTCACCCATATTACCTTAGTCCTCCATGGGGCTTATAGCCTTTTCCTTTGTCTTGAGCAGTTGAGAGATAGAACAACTTTTGATTTGAGTACCATTTTTCTTGCTTCACACAAGTTTGCATATCGGAGGTTTTGCATTTTTCAAAGAAAACTTAATATTCCTCATATGATACTCTCATGTCACTCATATGGTGTATGGTTCGTCACCAATGCATATATGTAAAGTTGCCCTTTTTTCATCCTACTTCTAATAAGGTCTATGTAGAGCTTGGTAGGGGTAAAAAATGTAGCATACTTACCTTGCATATGTTATCAAGTCAAAACTTGGATCCAAGGAGAGAAGTGTCATACTCTTAGATCAAGATGTGCATGTGTGTGGTACATGCTATTTATACTCCTTTAGTTGATATGATCTCTTCCTAACACTTATTCTTTTGAGACATGGCTATCATAACCCTTTTTATTCATGAGCTCTACATGCTCATCTTTTTTCAATACTGGACCTTCATGTGTCCATATTTTTATCATACTTTTGCATAGCCTTTGTCTCTTCTAATAGACTAAACTAGAGAGATTATTCTTTTAGAACATGGAGTATTTATTTGGTGGACATGAAAGGCATGTTTTTGCGCACTTCTAGTGTAGAAGCGGCATGTATATGTGGAGTGTACGTGATCTTGATCTTGGAAGCATGATAAGTCTCTCAACAAGGGTCAACAAGACTTGACTAGACTCAACACAAAGCAAGTTGCTTTTTATAGAAAGGCTTATGTCATGAAAGGGCATATACGGCTGTGGTAGGAATTTCATCAACATTGAGGAACAGAAAGGTTTTTCACCATTTAAAATAAAACTCTGATAATTCAACAGGTGGAAACAATATTATAGCAACTCTTATCTTAGCTATATCTTATCTCATAACAACTTAGACTTAGTTACAGCTTTTTGCTACCCACAAAGTTTTAGGCTCATGATGGTTTCATGTGAGCTAAGCAATCCATGCTCAGAGAAATATTAAGTTGTAGACTAGATACTAGAGGAATATTAACAGAGCAACTATTCATCATATCCAGAAAGAGTAAACATGTATGAAACATACATGAAGAGAAATATTTTTGTTGTTTTTAATTATGTGTGGGAGTTTATTTATTTATTACTAAAGAAAAATAAACGTGCATGGAATGCATAGATAAACAAAGATGTAAATGCATAAATAAAAACTTACCTTAGTGGGGGAGGGAACCTCCCCCCAAGATTGTTTTTTGCTAATTGCCTAGTGGTGGATGATGTGGCGGATATTGCGCCCACCAAGCTGCCCACTGTCTGGTTTCCTCATCCTGCATTGCTTGTATAAACTCTCTATTTTGAGCTGCGTTAGTTCTTGTGATACCTTGTTCAATGCGCAACTCTCCAATCCCGCTGGTGAGTTCATCCAGTTGCTGACGCATCCCGCGAAAATCTCCTAGGAAGGAGGATCGCGCACTTTGAGTGCGGGATGGTCGTGGTGGCCGTCCGTCAGAACTTGAAATCTGCATTGCACTTGACGTGGCCTCATCACCTTCTTCTACATCTCCCCTAGCACCATATGATGTGCTGCCTTGTTCAAACTGTGCAGCTTGTGTCCTGGTACGAGTCCTGTCCGTCCTTGCAAAACTTCGATGTGCTGCCTCTCGATCCATGTTAATGGTTAGTTGGCGGACCGTATGCAACCGAAGTCGGCTATTTGGTAGCGGGACTACGGTTGTATGGCCGCGGTAAACCATTTTGAGACCACCTCGTGGTCCTCTCTTAAGCATATGAGCATGCACGAAAAATGCTTCCCTGAGCACACCCCTTGGTGTGTCCAGGTACTCTACATGGTGAGAATCTAGCAGGTTTAAAGACTCGGCAATGCGAGTGATGAGAGAGGTGAACTCAATAGAGTCATCTCTACCAAACACTCCTTGCCAAAACTCAACTAGGAGCTTTACAGGTGAAACATGGATTTTCTTCATTAAGGCAAACATTAATCTTAGTTCTTCAGTGCTTATGTGTTGTGCATCTAGACGGGGAAAAAGAGTGATGGTCATCCAACGGTGGATAAACCTTAAAGTTGGGTTATGGATTTCATCAGATATGGGATTAGAACAATCTTGCAAAGTAGTTATTGAAGCCCAAAATTCAGATTTATCAAATCTACGTGTAGCATGGTTCAAATCTAGGAAACATGCTTCATCAAAACCAAGGGCTATATTGAGTTCACTCCATGTTAAGTTAAAATCTTGGTTGAACATACGGAAATAAACTCCATTGTTAACTACTTGCAATGAACATAGGAATTCAAGAGTAAGCGTTTTTATTCCTAGTTCATCAACTACCCAAAAGCCTTGCCATCCGGTTAAAGAGAATGCAATGTTGAGTTCGGTGGTCATACTTGACATGTTGAGGAGAGCTAGGTCCAGCACCTTGGTGTGCATGAACATGTGCCCGCAGAGTGAGAGAAACTTCTGGTATTCTTGTGGCGTAAATGAGAGGCCGCTCTCATCATCTCTCACTCTTGTCGGGGGTGCGGTAATGGCACCATGGTAGGAGCTCTCCATTGGTTCACTCCTATGCTCTTCCTCAGTGGAAAGAGGGCGTCGGGATGAGCTTCTGCTCAAAATGCGCTTCGCCTTCTTCATCAGGGACTTGAATGGGTTCATATCTGCAGCAGGGAATCACAAGAACAACAATAGGACAACAAAAGATTAGCGTTAGCGGTTAGTCATCCAAGTGTTAGTAGTCCTTGTGGGGCGTGGTTGCCTCCACAAACCGTTCTTGTGAGTTGTCACACTTAGGATAGAAACAAGCTTAAGAATGCAAATGAAATGAAAGAAACTCTTTTTGGGTTTTTGGTTTTAGAATGACTAACTAGAGAATGAACTTGAGAAAGACTATCACCACTACTTGAGAGACTCAGAGGATAACTAGCAGAGGGTGGAAATTTTGGGAGCTTGAGCTGGCAATTGTTGTGATGGTTGAGCTCCCATTGCCCTAGTATTTATAGCAGAGGAAGGCCAAATGCTTGAGGGTGCATAGGGGGGTCGGGCGACCTGCCCATGCCCCTATGAGCACTCCACTACTGGTGATAATTGCACTAGGCATGAGGTGAAGTATAATGGTGGAGACAAAAGTGACCAAAGGCTACACGAGGGGGTCAGGCGACCTGCTCATGCACCCTTCACTATGTGTATTCCATTTGCAAGATGCTCCTTGTAGTGAGAAAGAAAGGATAGGTGAAATAAAGTGACCAAAGGCCACTCCACTCCTTTCCTTTTTCCTCCACTAAGGTCATTTCTATGTCTCCCACTCATGGCATCTGACATTTCCACTTGCATATTTTTAAGACACTTTAAGAAAGGGTGGATAGTTTTCACTGAAGTGATCAAAGAGGGCATTAGGGGGTCGGGCGACCTGCCCTATGCCACTCTTCACCTTTCTTTTAACACTACTAGAGTCACTTCATTGTCTCCCACTCATGTCACATGGCAGAGGGGACACAAGGGGGTCGAGCGACCCCTTTATGACTCTAAATTGTCTCAAATTTTAATGGTGGAATCTTCTTAAGGTTTTATTTAATGATATGCAACTAGTTTGGCAAAATTTAAAAATTGAAAATGCAACATGAAAATGCATAAAATTAAAAAGATGGATAACTACCGAGTTACCTTTCGTCGAGGGCTCCAAATTTTTAAATCCTAGAGCCAGACTTCTCCGTCGTGGTCATTTCTCCGGTGCTTCGGTCGGTCCTGGAGACGGGGACCGTGATGGTGGCACCTCCTTTTCCATCCAGACCTGCTTAACTTGTGGTCGTGGTTCTGTGGGTTTGTCATCTTCTGCGTAGTAGTCGTACCCAGCGTTCTTGTCTTGAAGAGGTTGGTTTCTTCGGTGTGGTCTTCTTCGGGGCCGATTCGTCTTAACCTGTTTCTTAGTTTGATAACCATTGAATCGATATTTTACCTTCCACCCAGGAAACTGGAAATGGATTTGGCCTGATCCCACGTAGATGACGATGTTGGTGGTGTAGAGGAACAACCTTCCCAAGATGAGGGGAACATCATCACTGGCTCCCATGTCCAGGATGATAAAGTCGGCCGGGACATAGTCATCTTGGACTTTCACCAAGATGTCCCGTGCGAGTCCCTCAGGGAATCGTACTGATTGATCCGCCATATGCAAATGAACAAATGAAGGGACCAAGGGTCCTCCTAACAGATTATCATAAGTTACCTTGGACATGATGTTTACGCCTGATCCAAGGTCGCAGAAGGTGTTGCGGAAGGTCTGTGGCCCGATGCAACACTCGATCGTCTGGTGGTCTGGATCTCCTTTCTTGGTGATAAATGGTGGATCAAGGAGATAGCCCCAATTGGATTGGAGTTGAGGCTTACCGAACCTCGTTGTGACAAGCTTAACAGTTTCTATAGGATCCTCAAGTTTCCCTGGGATTCTACCTTGTTCAAAAGATGGGACAGCGGCCGCTACTGAGCTAATTGTGTTTCTAGCATTTTGTTAAAACTCAGTTAGTTTTTAATGGCAGAAGAAAAGCTATCCATTTTCTCACTAAGATTTTTAAGAATGTTATCATTGGCAAGTAGTTTCTTGTTAATGCTATCATTGATTTTATGTTGGCCATATACAAGATCTTTTAGAGAAGGATGGTTATTATTGCAATTATTGAAATTATTGCTATAACCATTTCCTTGGTTAAAGGGGCGCAAATTCCATCCCCGTTGTTGTTGGGATTGGTACCCATTGTTGTTGTTGTTGTTGATGAAGTTCACGTCTTCCCTTGTCTCAGGGCAGCTACTCCCCGAATGGTCATCTTCGCCGCACACCTCGCACCATGGATCAGCTTCGATTGCTTGTGCGGTGTTGACCTCGTGATCTCTCTTGATGGTTGATTTCTCATCTATCTTTCTCATCAAGAGATCCATCTTAGCAGAGAGCATGTCCACCTCATGAACGGTGTGCATCCCTCTCTTCTTTGGCTGAGTGCGTTCTTCATTCCATCCTTGGTTGATCACCATCTTTTCGATGAGATCCTTGGCATCTCTTACATTATGTTGAAGGAACGCTCCTCCAGCTGCAGCATCAAGGTGACTACGGGCTAGTTGAGTTAGCCCATGGTAGAAACCTTGGATAAGGAGCCAATCTTCTATCCCGTGATGAGGACAGGCATGAATGTACTCCTGTAGACGTTCCCATGCTTCGAGGATCGTATCATCCGTCTATTGTTGGAAGCTAGAAATCTTTCTGCGTAGGGCGTTGCTTTTGCCCATCGGGAAGAACTTCTTCAAGAATGCGTTGGCACATCTCTCCAAGGTGGTGGCTTCATCTTTGTTGGCGTAGAACCATTGCTTCGCCTTTCCCAACAATGAGAATGGGAATAGGTAGAGACGGATGGCGTCTGACGACACTCCTTTGATGGTGAAGGTACCACACACCTCCATGAAGTGTTGGAGATGGGCATTGGCATCCTCATGGGGCTTTCCACAAAATGGATTGGCTTGCACCATGTTGATAAGGGCAGGCTTGAGCTCAAAAGTGGCGTCCCCGAAGTTGAACTGCAGTCCCGTGGCTACGTTAGAAGCCGACGGAGCAATGTACTCTGAGATCGTCTTTTTGCCCATGGCTGCCTCAGGTAGTGGTGCAGAACCTCCTTCCTTGAACGGGTCCGATTCTGAGATAACCTCTTGAGGGGGAACTAGACGACGTCTAGAACTCCTCAGAAGCTTTTCAGGATTTTCAACAAAGTTGCTCGGTAATTAGAAACAACTCATACACTGCCTTGCTCCACAATAACGAGAAACAAGAGCAAGGGTAAACCCCTACGACTAGTTCGTACTAAGTTGGTGGTAATCTTAAGACTCTGGTTTAACAAATTTCCTAGGCTTTGCTTTCCCCGGCAACGGCGCCAGAAATGCTTGTTGACACTCCTTAACGTCACCACTAAGAATAGGGGGTAGGTCTATCCTCAGCGATGGCACCAGAAGTGTCTTATGGGTAAGTTCTTATGTCTATTGGATAATTCCGCAAGCGCACAGAATTTACAGCTGTAGCACATCACCCGGGAGTATTCCAAGGTATCGTTATTTATTTTATCCCAAGGGAAAGCGATGACTAGGAAAGATGATGTTAAGAGAAATCTAAGTGATTACCACAACTTGGTACTAACTAGTGTAGAGGGGTAAGGTAAATTGATAGGAAGGTAATGACACAAGTACACCAGGATAAGCTCGCGGTAGTCGAAACCGCAAGCCAACTGAGCATCTGACGGAATGCCTAGAGAACGAGCAATGCGGTAAGATTCTTCTTTCGCCAGATCCACTTCACCAAAGGAACTGGATCCCGAATATAGACGCATCTCACCATAATCACCAGGTTTCAACGAGAGAACTAGTCATCCATGACCAAGCAGTCGACCTTCTACCATATCCTGAGTTAAGCGAATGGATTCACGATAAAACCTACTCTTACCTTTCGCAGCGTCGGAAACTTTATCAGCCGTCACTGAAGGTACCTTCTCCTTGCTACCACCATGATCGACGAAAAGAGTCTTTCGCGTAGCCAGCGTCTTGCTATGTTTCGACCCGTCATCACGGAGAGCGGCGTTGGTAGTACGACCATGCTTCTTGGAGGTCTTGGCAAATGTCGGAACCTCCAGAACTGAAACCTCATCATCGAAAGCAGCAGATACCTTTTTCGGCGCCATTCCGGAAGTCTCCTGCTTGTCAAGAAAAGTCTTATCAAACCATACATGACATTAAGATGCAGGATAAAGCGAAAGCATGGCGAAAGAAAAATTAAAAAAACAGAAACAAGGGAACCATTTCTCACCCCATGGCTACCAATTGCATCAACAAAACCAGAGGGACCATTGTCAGCAAGAAATGAAACCTGCTTACTCTTTCTAAGAGGTTTCATGATTTCCCTCCCAATCTGAACATCATCAATTTTGCAGGCTCGACGTTTGCCACAAACATTTCGAACAACTTTTCATTTAGCCGCTGAAACCTTCTTGCCGGTTTCGTCGTCTAGAATTGGTCGATCATCGTAAGAAATCCCCATCAAATCAAAAATGCAGTTAAGGCGCTTTTTGCCATCCAGGCAAACAATTTTCATTTCACTTTCCTTGGTCAAGTATGAACCACAAACTTTATCAGCCTGCGTTTCGACATATGTGACGAATACGTGATCGCTTGGGTAAGACAATGGTCGAGATACCGAAGCTTAGGACTGCAGTAGCTGAAATGGTCTACGAACTCCAAAAACTTTGTATAGCTGCAAAGCGGAAACCTACCGAGAGCAACCCATTCCTCAACCAAGTCCACTGATTTGGCGAGCTATTGTCTGTAGAAATGCTTCGCCGCTTTGCTGCTCTTCCGGTTGGGTGGATGAAAAAGAAGGAAGTCTCACACACAAAAGCGGAGCAAGTTTTGACACGAGAAGCGATGCACGATCAAGACCATTCGCTTCGGCATCAGCCACATTTGATTCAGAGCAAACTTCATGATAAAACCAAAATTTGGCCCACTGAGGCCACTTGTTCCGATAAGTTGGCACTAGGCAGCCCCAGATTTCACTGTTTTTCGGAACGAAAATGTAGGCACCAAAACTGGAGTACACATCCTGCCCAGCATCAGACGCGTAAATCCTATTTCGGCGCTGCTGAATCTTGTAAAAGAGAGCAAAAGCATTCGCATTTAGAGGTGCCCCAACCATCTTCATGGCCATTGCAAAAATGCTAAGACAAGCAATAGCGTTCGGCGTAAGCTGATGAAGCTGAACCTCGACCAAACCAAGCACTTCAGCGACGAAATCCTCTAATGGGAAATGCAACCCAGCGATGAAAAAGTCGCGAAAGACAATCGCTTCATTGGGTCTCGGCCGCGGAACGACCTCATCCCTGGGAGGGCGAAACCGAGAATGAGCAAGGGAGTCAGGCACCAAAAGCCCCTTGTTGACCATGTCTTGAATCTGCATATGATTCACTAGGGATTTGCCTAAAACGAAGTTGTCCCCGATAATCAAACCCGCAGGCAAAATGGTAACAAAATCAGTAACCGAAACTAGTTTCGAATTATCAGAATCAAAATCCTGAGTCGCCCCAAACTCTGGTATGGCCTGTGGCGAAACAGATTCGCCACGACTAGAATCAGAAGAGCTGCTCGCGGAAGAAGATGAGCTGGAACTGGATGAACTCCCCTTGGATTTTGAACCAGACTTTTTGTTTCGGAAGATGAAGACGCTTCCGCCGAAGTCTCTACCGACTAGGCCATCTAAACAGACGGTGAAATCACAAAACTGAAGAAATAGAGAAAGCGAAATAAAAGCAGAGAAATCTAAAAAAGAATGCAAGTTTGCAGCGAAAGGTAGACAACTTACCGACACGTTGACGGAGTAGCCAAAAGCGAAGCACGAAACGAAAGCGCGAAACAATGACCGAAAGGCTCCAAGCGGAAACAAAGGACGAATGCAAGCTGGCGTCTGAGAGGTAATGAAGAAGCAAAATGGAAACAAAAAACCTATTTATAGAGTTTGGGATGAGCAACTGTAACCATTGTGGCACGAATACCAACAGTCGTCAGTTGCAAACGGCGGTTTAACCGACAAATCAGTAAACAACCGATGCAACGGTTACAGTTGTTTTGACGTTAATTAAAAATAATAATAATAAATTAAATTAAATTAAGTAAAAAATATATATAATAAAAAATAAATGATTGTATATCTCAATCAAGATAATATCATGAGAGAGGGCGAAAGGATGTTTTTTTCAAAAAAAAAAAATCAAAAATTGAACGTCGACGACAAATGCGTTTTTCGACTTTCGTTTCATGCTTCAGGGACGGTGCCGTTGGCCAAAACAGAGACAAAAGCGACATCCTTTTCGTCAGATAAGCCGAAAAGGAACGTCGAGGGGCTACTGTTGGGAGAAGGACCAGGGTTCCGGCCCCCGGTAGCTCCGTCTAGCTTTCACCGCAGGATCGGAAGGGTTGTATCATCACCATTACGAAAGATATCATCATAAGAATACTGTAAGATAGACGAAACAACGGTTATCCAGCTGGCGCCACAAGGACAGAAGCAAGCTATTGTCATTCGGACGAAGCGTTGCTTTCGTCCTAACGGGAGAAAAGACGTTCGGTCGCGTTTGGCGATTGAATTTCCTACCCTATCAACCAAAAGGTTGCTTTCGTCATGATAGAGAAATGTAAAGTATCGTCTCGGTTTCACTTTCGAGTGAGATTCTTGTCGGTATCCACTCTTGCAAAGATAACTTTCGGCGAAGAAGGCGGTACGTTCGCGAAAGGAAGAGCTGAGCCAGCTGCACGTGGGCCCGTGACTCGTCTTCAGAGGAGGCCGAGGTGTGCCTTCCTCCCCAAGGCTTCCTTTGAAGACCGCAAGGGCGTTTTGGTCCAAGTGAAAGAGTGTGTACGTGTATAAATAGAGCCCGAGAAGGGTGTTGTAAACAGAGGAGCCTTGATTCCACAAGAGCAATATAAGAAGCATTTTGTTTTGCTGGTTACTTTCTCCTTTCGTTTATCCATTTGAACGCTTTCAGGTGTTTCGGCGACAACCACTGTTCAAAGGTTTCGGCCTAGAACAACACATCTGATGTGGTGAGGAAGATTCTTTGTGTCCTCCCAATCACCAAGTATGGACACATTGTGACGGTGCTATATCAAAGTGACCTTTCCACCGCTACACCAACTTAAATATTGGGAAAGATTAATGTTCATGAAATGTACACGCACATCACTCCAAGTGGTGGCTCTTCTTCAGACAAGAAGAAGGACTTGGCTTTCAAGGCAAGTCATGAGAAGAAGGGCAAGGCCAAGGTGGTTGAAGTCCACCATGAGTGCTCAAGTGATGATGAGCAAGATGACACCAACATCGCACTCATGGTGAGGAGGACCGCAAAGATGTTGAAGAAGCTTCACAAGAATGGAGTCAACTTTGACTCTAAGAAGAAGAAGTTCTTCACAAGTAGCAAGATAAGGCCAATCTTCGAAATGGATTGCTATAATTGTGGTGATCTTGGCCATCTTGCTCACCAATGCCCAAAGCCCAAGAAGGAGAATTACAAGAACAAGAATAAGGGCAAGAAGTATGACTCAGCTAGTGAAGATGAGAAGAAGGAAAAGCCATACAAGAACAAGGATGGCAGGCTCACCGACATTGACTCCTCCAGTGGTTCATCAAATGAAGATAGTGATGATGAGAAGGAGAAGGTGGCCGCTCTAGTGATTAGGACTTCTCTACCTCCACCACCACCACTGCCATCATCCACTACACACCTATGCCTAATTGCAAAAGGTGATCAGAAGGTACAAAGTGATGATGACTCTAGTGATAGTGATAGTGATGGAGAGTTCGAATCACCTTCTTATGATGAGCTTGTTGCTTTGCTTAGTGAGTACACTAAAATCATAAGAAATACTAGAGCTAAAAATGAAAAGCTTAAACTTCACAATGATTCTCTTGTTGCTAAGTTTGAGAATGCCACTAGTGTTAGTGATGAGCTTAGAAATGAACTTGCCAATGTATCATCAAGTATCAAGGAGCTCAAGTCATCCAACAAAGAGCTCAAAGATAAAAATGAGAAATTTGATAGCACTACTACACACAGCTTAACCGCAATGGGCCTTTTGGCTTTACTGCAGTGGGCAACAGTGTCCGCTGTGATGCTAAGGCCATGGTTCATCATGGCAAGTACCGCAGCGGTTAATCACATTTACTACAGCGGACAACATAACGCACCCGCTGCGGTAAATATTTTACCATAGTGGGCTTGTTAGGTTGCCCGCTGTGGTAGATACATTTAACTGCAATGGGCTCTTTATGTTGCCCGTCACAGTTATTAATTTTGGATTAAAAAAATAAATAATGCAGCCACCAGAAACACATGATATGAATTCAAATCAATTGTAGTTTTCAAATCAATTCTAGATTTCAAACAGAGATATATATGCATATATAAACCATCCATACATAACATAAAAGGTCACTTAGATGTTCTTGTCATCATATACACATTGACTTAGTTGTTTTCAATTTAAAATTACAAGTCATAGTTCAACTTTGTGAGCGTAATCTCTGGGATGAAGCATTGTGTTCTATTTTCTGAGCTTCTCATACTGGGGTAGCAACACCAGCTCGGACTCATTGTTGAAGAACGTTTCTCCTTCAAGAATGCATTTCTCCATTACAAACTTGCATGTGTCCGCCTTGACTTGTTTAAAGCACATCCTATGGCTCTGCTGCTCTCCCCAATACTTGACACCTTCCTTGAGCTTCTTTCAGCTCTTGGTGTACTCCTTGCTTTCCCTTAGAAACTTGCAGGTGTACAAGCCACATGCCTTCGATCCCAACGGTTGTTTGGTGCACTGCATGATTGATACACAAGCATTAGAACCCATATGTATGAAACATGAATTCAACCTTCGAAATACATACCGGGAAATCTCGTCGGATTTTGAGGTGGTACCTATTCTTGTCCTTGAACTTTTGAGTTCTTTGGTCCCAGAATCCGGGCATCTTTTGGTATTCCTTATAAGCGTTGTATGAAATATAATAGTTTTAGCAACAATTTAAATACGTACGCTAACCGTAAATGATGAAAAAGCTCAATGACTTACTTTTTTAGACAATCTTCGAATGCCTTGTACCCTTTCTTGTTTGGTACGCTCAAGGAGTCAAACACACAGGCCCTGCCATCTTGAGGGTATATGATAAAAGCGACCCAGTGGCCACCGACGAGGCCCTGTGATGAGGGACGACCCGATCTTCCGTGAGGTAGCGATAGGTTCAATTGGTGGAGAACTCGACGTTGGCGATCCGGCTACAAATCAGACATGATTCGAACCCTGCAACCGTTACACCACTGCTCTGTTGGATATCAACCAAGCACAACTTGATTGATCTCGCTAAGAAGGCTATTCCTGCAAGCGAATTGAAGAACACAAGCAAGAAGGTAAAAACACGTAATCTGAAATTGCAAATATGAATCTCACAAATTTATATGGAGGGTTCAAGAACTCGGTTCCAAAGGACTAATCGACACAGTGGAGGAGATCAAGAACGGGGGCCCTGGATCACTGTAATAGGATTCGACACCACAGTTACAATGAACGATTTAGTTTCTCAATGGAAAACTAAACTCTAAACAAAACCCAAGACCTAACGATGACGACGGCGGCTAATTATAGGGTTTAGGTCGCCGCCCCTGCTGGACGCGCCCCCTAATGGGCTCTAAAACGATACACGGCCCATCGGACCAAAAGACGGTGTCTATTTTGACGTGATTCCAAAGCCATTGGTTAGCTTTTCAAATTATCTTTCCAAGCATATCTGGTTCGTCGAAAACGGAGTCCGTATGCGTCCGGGGCATTGAATTTACCCGGGACTACTCCTGAATTCTGAGGGTGACGTGGTAGCTGAGTTGGAGACGGATTGCAACTTGGGGAAGACCATGGCGTCGGTGTGTCCTGTGTGGCGATGTCCTCATCATCCTCCCCTTCTTGAATTGGAGTCATCCTCGACTCCATCTTGGCGATGTCCTCATCATCCCCTCCTTCTAAAATTGGAGTCGTCCGCGACTCCATGTCATCTCCAAGCTCCTGCAAAGGGTTAGTGACCACACAATGCGAAACAGAAGGTATAGGATCATGTGCAGCAACACTAACATGTCAACAAAGCATAGTATAACAAGGAGCATCATTATTATCACATAACTCAGCAGTTGTAGCTAGAAAAGCACCTCCTTTTAACTTAATCTCATTATTTTTAGCAATGTCTGTTGGAGATTTATTTTTATTTTTATTTTTAATCTCTTTAGCATGTCTGATAATATCGATAGGAGACAAAGGCAGCAAAGTAATTTTCTTGTCCTTATGTGTGATTGTGTATGTATTAGTTCTACCATAGTGTATAGCATCATTATCAAATTCCCATGGACGACCTAACAAAATGGAACAAGCTTGCGTAGGGACAACATCAAAATCAATAGTATCATGATGAGAGCCTGTGAAAAAGCTAATGCGTGCTGATCTAGTTACCTTAGTCATACCATTATTATTGAACCATTGAAGTTTATATGGATACGAATGTTGTCATGTGGTCAAGCCAAGCTTCTCAACCAAATCTGAACTCAGCAAGTTGTTGCAACTCCCGCTATCAATGATGGTGAGAACACGACAACCCTGCACAATGAGATACATGTGGAACAAATTGTGGCGTTGGATCTTCTTCTCTTCTTCTTCATGTCCCACACGTGTACTCAACACACGCTGCACAAGAAGACTAGGATAGTCCGCGGCAGCAGCCACAGAGTCAATGGTGATGGTCTCCTTGTCTTGATCGTCCTCGGTAGAATCTGCAGCAATGTTAGCAGCAAGAACTAAATCATCTTCAACATCACTAGTACTTACATAACCATCCTCGGTAGCAATGAAAGCACGACGACTGGGGCAATCCTTCATGACATGTCTCATGCCTTTGCATCGGTGGCAAATGATTTTAGAGCTGGACGAGGAAGAGCTAGTAGAAGCACCCGGAGTGGCACCTTTCTTGAACTGTGGAATCTGCACATTAGACAATTTACTTACCCCGGAAGAAATGGAGGGTGTAGATGGCTGTGGTGCAGCAGGAAGCTTGGGCGTCTCCGGCTCAGAACGCTGCTAAAAAGTCCTCCCATTGTTATACCTGAAAGGCTGATGTTGTTGTTTGCGTCCCTATACTTTTCTTTTAGCTTTAAGAGCAAGATGATATAATTGGTTGAACCTGTTCCAATCTTTGTAATCAAGAATATCCTGGATATCACGATTCAGACCACCAAAGAATCTAGCACTAGCATCATTATCATCTTCAAGTATACCACAACGTGCTAAACCAATAAGCAATTCTTGATAATATGCCTCTACGCTTTTATCACCTTGTTTTAATATTTGTAGTTTCAAACGTAAATCACGTTGGTAATAAGGAGGAACAAAACGAGATTTCATACGTTGCTTTAAAGCATTCCAAGTTTGAGGCACAACAGCAGCATTATTAGCATTGCAAAGATCGCTCCACCAGAACAAAGCAAAATTAGTAAACTCACTAGTAGCAAGTCTAACTCTATGCTCAACAGGAACATTATGGGAATCAAATTTTTGTTGAACAGCAAGTTCCCAATCTAAATATGTCTCTGGATCCATATTACCAGCAAAAGGAGGTAGGCTAAATTTAATTTTAGCAAAAGGATCATTATTATGATTATTACCTTCCATACCACGACGATTGAAGTTGAGACGGCGATGGGCACCACCGTCAGCATCCGCATCTTCATCACCAAAATCATCAACATCTTCATCACCAGGGCGATGAGGTGGTCGTTGCTCAAGCTGCGTAATGCGGTTGACCAGATTGTTCACGTTGCGCGTCAGCTCGGTCATAAGGTTGCGTTGTTCATTCATGAATATTGTAAGCTCGCCCTTGGACACGCACTCATTGAAATCCGTCAGAATTCCTGCCATTGTTAGAAGATAGAAAAAGACAACAACAAAGTATTATTCCTATCAACTAAAAGGAACCAAGTGGTGGTGGTGGTGTAGGTGAAAGTGGAATGCAAAATCACAAGCGGCTTACCACTGTCTTGCCTATATTCTTACCAACGCCAAACAAGAGCTAACCAAAATGATGAAGCAATCTGTTGTTGAGCGTGGGTAACAGTTGCAAGAGGAACCTGTGCTGACAGAAGTATATTTGGAGCTATGGGTAGGCACAATATGATAGCAAGGATTAGCAATTAACGAATGCAGATTAGCAAAGTTCAATAAGTATCCAAAGCACAAGTCACAATTGCTGGCTAAGACGTGTCGAGACGTAGCGCAACAAGGTGAAAACAAAGGACGATGGAAAGAACTCACAGAACAAGCCAAAAGCACTGATTTTTCCTTTTTGCTGAATTTTTCCTTGATTTTCCAAAAAGGTACTAGTAGGAATCAAACTTTTTTATTTTTCACTATTTTTTTATATTTTTCTCTGAATAAGGATCACAAAAGTGTAACCACAAAAATTGGTACCTTCAACTGAGGTCGGATGTGGTCTACAGAAAATTAGCACGTTCTCTGAAAAGCGTGCAGAAACCTTGACAATTTTTTTTCTTTATTTTCCTGAATTTTTTTGACAATTTTGAGGGGACCAAACAGGGCAAGCCAAGTTTGGGTCGGCGCCAAACGGTGTCAAGAAACTCCACAAAAAATTTCAGATTTTTCGGACAAACGAGCGAAAAGTTATGTCTGTTTTACCGAAGGTATCTCAAGTTACGTCTTCTGGAGGCACAACACGAAAACGGCAGATAGGGCAACTCGACAGCGGCAGCTAGGGCAAAGCGACTCTAAACTCCAACACCGATCACAAGAGCAAGCGTCCTTGTGACGAACAACAGTAGGTAGATGCAAGATGATGTAAGGAGGGCTGCGATGCAGGCAAAAATTAGAGCGGTTGGCAACCTATCTAGGGTTTGCGCGGCGGCGAGAAGTCACACAAGGCGGCTAGCGGGGCAAGTCGAGTAATGTGGTGGTTTCGACTAGTTGTTTGGGAACGGTGGATTGGATTGCGGCGGAAATAAAGAAACAGCAACGGACACGTTGAACTACGACGACGAACACAACCTAAACCAGCAACAAGACTCGACCACGGACACAAACTCAACAAAGCGACACTGAAACGAAATTGCAAAGGCACAAAGGGCGATAGGACAGCGGAAATTAAAATATTTTTTTGGCTTTTTGTGGACTGTAGGTAATGAACAAATATGAATCTAAGGACAAACGAGATTATACCTCGCGGGAAACCTGAAATATCTGATACCAATTGATGAGGGACGGCCCGATCTTCCATGAGGTAGCGATAGGTTCGATTGGTGGAGAACTCGACGTTGGCGATCCGGCTTCAAATCAGACACGATTCGAATCCTGCAACCGTTACACCACTGCTCCGTTGGTTATCAACCAGGCACAACTTGATTGACCTCGCCAAGAAGGCTATTCCTGCAAGCGAATCGAAGAACACAAGCAAGAAGGTAAAAAATACGCAATCTGAAATTGCAAATATGAATCTCACAAATTTATATGGAGTGTTCAAGAACTCGGTTCCAAAGGACTAATCGACACAGTGGAGGAGATCAAGAACGGGGGCCCTGGATCACTGTAATAGGATTCGACACCACAGTTACAATGAACAATTCAGTTTCTCGATGGAAAACTGAACTCTAAACAAAACCCAAGACCTAACGACGACGATGACGGCTAATTACAGGGTTTAGGTCGTTGCCCCTGCTGGACGCGCCCCCTAATGGACTCTAAGACGATACACGGCCCATCGGACCAAAAGACGGTGTCGCAGCACCCTAGCAGATTCTGGACGCTGACTTGTTTCGATGATTCCCGTTGACTCCGGATGTATTTTGACGTTATTCCAAAGCTATTGGTTAGCTTTTCAAATTATCTTTCCAAGAATATCTGGTTCGTCGAAAATGGAGTCTGTATGCGTCCGGGGCATTGAATTTACCCGGGATTGCTCCTGAATTCCGAGGGTGACGTGGTAGCTGAGTTGGAGACGGATTGCAACTTGGGGAAGACCATGGCGTCGGTGTGTCCAGCATGGCGATGTCCTCATCATCCTCCCCTTCTTGAATTGGAGTCGTCCTCGACTCCATCTTGGCGATGTCCTCATCACCCTGGCTGCACCATCGAAACAAAATAGAGTTTATGACGACGAGAAGGCATGATATGCTAGCCACTTAGGTCTACATACATGTATTTGACTTACCCAAAGTGATAGGCAGCCATTATACACTCTGGTTTGTCCGGCTTGATCTTCTTCATGCATTCAAGTATGTAATTTTTCAACTTAGTCTTCTTCGCTTATTCTTCATGCATTCTAGTATGTAATTTTTCATCTGGAGGACATTGGCTTGTGGTCGATGGGGGAGGTGTCTTCGTCCCTGTTGCCTCCCCCTCCGTGCCTCTCGGTTGCTCGCTCGTGCTCGGCTGGCTTCTCGTTGTCATGTTGTCCCCCTTACGGGCCTCTGAGCTTCCTGCCTCATTGACCGAGCCGACCGACGGACTGTTTGGAGGCGGGGGAGACACTGTGCCCATGTCTGTGCCCTTTTCCTTTTCCCCGCCATCGACTTATACCTTGTCCTTGTCCCTGCCTTTGCTACCGCCTTCTCCTTTGTCCATTCCCTTGCCCTTGTCCCCGTCCTTTTCTTCGTCATCATCGTTGTCGTGATCCGGATCTTCCGGAGGACAAGATCCGACAGTTGATGGTTGTGATGCTGGTGTTGGCGTTGGAGTTGGCGTCGGCACAATGATCTCGATGTCCTCACGGTCACTGACGGAGCAACCCTAGCGGTGGGGTGGGGCGGCCGCCCCAGCTACGGGCGAGCTCACCGTAGACCCCTGGACCCCTTCTTTCCTGATAGTGACTGTGAGCACGAGCAAGATACATTGCAGCGACCTGCGGCGCTCGAGCGTGGAAGAAGAAAGAAGAGGTGAGGAGAAGAAACGAGCACGAGATGGGCTTTTGCTTCACTTTGTTCAGCCTGTAACACTCTGGTGTTAAGCAAGACTAAAACTTGACATGTCATCATATGCACTGGCATTTTATCTGAGTTAATAACCTGATTATGCATTCACTTAAAACAAGTTTAATTTTCATGCTTGTGCTTAGTGATAAGGAGTGTTTAAGTTTGCAATCCTAGTTTATGCTTTCTTGTTAAGAATAATGCTTTTGTGCTTTATAAGAGTATTATGGTAATTTTATGTATAGTAGTTGAATTTTATACCCAACCTTGGTATTATGTCTCAAAGGTGTAGTGGGAGCATGTTTCAAGTTACCTTTGAGGTGTAATTCCAGATTAGAATGAAATTCAAATAAATAGTTTAAATAATTCAAAAACCCTATTTTATCCCCTTTTCTATAAATCAAAATTTTGAAAGAATTTGGGTGTGCTTTAAAAAGCAAAGTTGTTCTATTTCTGTTTAGGAACAACTTTGGTGTTTAAAGTTTTTCAAGTGTTTTAGTGAAATCAAAAGTAATTGTAAAAGTCCTCTTTTGCCCTTTTTGTTCTCTTTTGTATTTCAAATCCTAATTCAAAATTTGAGCATATTTTGGGTATCTTGCAAAAATGAAAGATGTTCAGTATTGAATTCTGAGCATTTGATATTTTGGCATATTTTCAACTTTTATTCAAAAATCAAATGAAATTTTAGTTTTTCTGTAAGGGTAGAAAAGGAGGTGGGGAAAAGGGGGGGGATAAGCTCACCTCCCTGTTCACGGCGGTGGCCGCCGCGATCTTTTGCCGGCGACGCCAGCGCGATGGCCGCAGTTCTCTCCCGAACCAACGTGCGACCGAGTTCGTGGCAAAGTTACCCAACCGCTGGCACTTACCCTCGCGTCGTGGCGCCTTCTTCCGCGCTCGCCGTTGACATCTTGACACGCAGCCCCGACGAGTACCTTCCTGGCTCGAGCTGCAAATTCACCGTTCTTGCTTGATCTGGGACCGTCGGCGCTCGGTTCGCCGTCGTGCACACCGGCCATGGTCGGGGACCTTGTGTTTGTAAAGATGAGAAGTTCCAGGGTGTTGGTTGCAAAGTCGCAGACTCAGGTGAATAGCGCCATGGACTGCGGGTTGTTTTAGTGTTAGCCGAAGGGCTTTTCTGCAAAGCTGTCAGGCACACCGCTTCGCTCGAGCCAAGTCTCGGGCGAGCGCGTTCACCGTCCCGCCCGAGCCAGGCCTCGGACGGACGAGCGTTTTTCCGTCTCGCCCGAGCCTCGAGCTAAGCAGGGGCGAAGCCACGTTGGGCCAGCCGAGTGCACAGGCACCAGAGTCAAAACAAAATCCCAGTGATTAGTAGCTGATTTTTACCTCTTGTGCACCAGGCAGTCCCAAACTAATGCACCACCATCATGTGTTCAGCTTACAATACAAGCATGAGCTTGTGCACAACGCACATGTGCTTACGAGCCGTGCACTCGGGTCGTTGGAGCTCTAGCTTCGCCCCTGGAGCTAAGCCTCGAGCGGACACATGCGCAGTGTATCGCCGAGCTAGGCCTCGGACGAACGAGCGTTTTTCCGTCTCGCCCGAGCCCTGAGTCAGGCCTCGGGTAGACGTTTGTCTCGTTGTCTCGCTGGAGCCAGGCCTCGAGCGGACCCTCGGGCGCTGTCTCGCTCGCGCCGAGCCTCGAGCGAACGCACCCGCACTCACCGCCGTGCGCTCGCGCCACGCTGGGCCGAGTTGGCTTGGGCCGAAAGCCCAGTTTGAGTTCGTTCAAGTTTTTCTTTTTCTGGCTTTATGCACAGTATTCAGTTTTGTTGTTTTTGCTATAATTAATCTATAACTCTGTTAATTATGAAATTTGACATGATAGATGATAGCATATCTGTGCTAATATAAAAATTATAAAATTTGTGTTTTAAATACTTTTGATATGACAATTAAATCTGTGCTTTAATTAATAAATGTAACGTTGTTGATTTATGTAATTTTCTGTGTTTCTCCAAAAATCATAAAATTTGACATGGGAGTTGATATCTTTGATATACACCTTCAGGTTTAATTTCATCTCTGTTTGACAAAGTATGCTTGGTGTATAAATAAAAGGCTAATTAAAATAATTAATAAAATAAATAGAAATAGTTGATCCCTGTAGATTTGTGTGACTTTTGGAATTGTTTGACAACCAATGGGGATCTAGCAAAATTTGCTCCCTGGTTATGGGTTTCTTTTATACAAATGCCTTTTTGTTGCTTGTAAGTTGCTTTATCAGAAAATAATAAAACTTGTTTAGTGTTTATAATAACTAAAGTGGGTTTGTTGATTTGCAACTTTACCGTGAGGGAAAGTTGTACTCTGTAAAGAGTATAGTTAAGAACATTTTCATCTTTACCATGATCACATCATAAGCATCTCATTATTCATGCATATGCACTTTTACGTGTAGATCCCGCTTCGGAAGGCCCTAACTCTCAGTGGATTTCTCCTGAGGGTGCAGACCTTTCTTGTTTTTCTGAATCTTCGGACTTCACCGATCCTCAAGGCAAGCCCCGGTGCTTTTAACGTTTACTTGTTTTTATAAAGGTTTTATTAAAATGTTGTTGAGATAAACTACTGCATTAGGTTATAAGAGTTGTGTGATGACCTACTCCTTGCACTGTTTACCTCCACCTGAAGATCCACCTGCCTTGTTTAAAAACTATTTGCAAAATGCTTAGTGATGCTATACAATAGATTTGCAAAAATGCCAATTTCAAAAGTGTGATCACTTAAAGAATATTTATGGGAATTTGGCTTTACTCCCGACTGTTGGCTAAGTATCTGATCCGTACCTAGTCAACGGCAAGGAGAGGTTGTCCTAACGTACGGTGCCGTCATGTTGTAGTCCGGGACTCAACAGTTGACACCGACCGGGACCAGGTTGAAAAACTGACAGGACTGTTACGCTTGGGTGAAATATAACCAAGGTACAGTTCTGGCGGAAAAATTAGGGACCATCCGTGTGGAAGCCTGCTGGCCAAGACTTGCAACTATTCACATACTTCAGAAAGCTCTGACTCCGAGGAATCCTTTATTGGGACCGACAACCGCGCACTGGGAGTGGAGAGATGGCGGAAGTAGCTTGTACCCACGTGGTCGTCGTACCGGGATAAGAGTGGTGTACTGTACTTCTGGGTGGCGTAGGACCGGGCCCAATCTTGGAGGAATCGTGGTAGACGGGTTGGCCTATGCAAGCTTGGGTGCTACATATGCCGTGTGAATAGGGATCCTCAGCTGAGTATTCTTTATCCGGATTAACGTTGCTCCTCGGTTATGGAGACTTGGTCTTCGACTGTCAACGGAGAGTGGTTCTCAACTAGGAATGTTTTGAAATGTAAAATGAATCATGAACGATGAAGAATTGAGGATTATTGAATCTTTCAAAAATAAAATAAGGTTTACAAAAATGCTTTTCTGCAAAATACTTGATCTTGCTTAAAGCCTTACCTTGACTTCCTAAGCCTCTCATTCCTGAGTCTTCTCCTCTTTTCTAGTCGGTTAAGTCTTGTTGAGTACTTTTGTACTCAGGGTTTGTTAACCCTTGTTGCAGGTGAGTACATGGATCCACCCTTTGATGGACAATGCTACTTCACTCTAGTAGAAGAAAGTGATAACGATTCTGATGTGTGACCTTGGGCAAGTAACCTCTTTTGAATGAGTTGTTGTAATATAAAGTTCCGAACAAGTTTTGTAATAAGTATTTTGGTGATGTAAACTTTAAACCTAAGTTTTAATCTATGTATATTAATCTTTCCGCTTTTACTCTAATTTATCTTATTTATAAAACTGTTGTAATACTGTAATGCTTGATGAGGGATTATCTTGGAAAGAATGTAACGTGGATGATTCGGGTTTCCTGAGGACACCCGACAGACCTCTTGAATCATTTGGAACTCGTGCACGCTGATCAAAGGTCCTTAGGACAATGATGGGTGCATGTGGGCCACTTAATTTAGGAGGTTCTGCCACACAGCCCAACAGAGGTGAGAGACTGTGAGAGGCCCTTGAAAGCCCACCATTGCATACAGGCTCACTCTTTCCCCAACCGGTGGATTTGTTCCCAAAATCCGAATCCCCTAATCACGGCTTGCAGTGAAGCTCGCAAGGAGCTAGTCGCCGCCGCCAGGCCCCGTTCGTTGTCTAGGTGCCCACCGGCCACCACGGCTCCGCCTCTGCCCTCCACGCCGACTACCCAGTGCCTACCGTCGCGTAGTCGCCAGATAGCCCACCACCACGCGTTGCTCGACATTGGCCGTCAGAGTCATAGGCTCGCCTCCCGGCCGCCCCCTGCGGCCCCCGTGCGACCGCGCCCCCGGTTACCTCCCACCGCCCAGCCAAGGCTACTGGAGGCAAGATTCCAGGAGATGAGACATGAGCTGCTCAACTGCTATTGGTTGGGCAGCTCTTTTGCGAGCCTGTGATGGATGGAGGAGAGGAGCAGGTCCACTACCAAGCACTGCTTTTGGGGTAAGTGTGATTGATAGTTGTGTGGTACTGGTACCCTCCCTAAGCATTCACTTTTGATAGTTGTGTATAGAGTTCGCCCCAGCTAAAAAAAATTCTAGCTCCGTCACCGCTCACAGTTCCATAGGACTTCCAACCCAAGTGTCTGCCCTAGGTGCCTGGCCGATTGTAGGTTGAGATGGTCCAATTCAAAATGTTCTTGGTCGAGAACATTCCAAAGCGGGGTCACAACCACATAGTCTTCAGGGATGTCTTCTTTGTTGAAGTCGTGGATATCGTGGGCTGGAAGTAAGCATCCCTCGGCCACATACATCTTCTTGGACCTTCTGAATGGGATCAGGAGTTGGACATGCTGGTTTTCCTGGATGTCCTCGTTCGAGATACTTGGGAGATCCTCGTTCATCGACACTAATAATTTCTTTTCCTTTGCTTGAGGATTGGGCAGGCCATGGTCGTGAAACATCTTCGACCTCATCGCCACCATTTCTAGGTCATTGCTTGTGAAGGCTTCCTTTCTTGAGCTTTTGATCATTTTGGGCATGCCTTCATTGTAGCCCTTATTATATAGCTCATCTTTATACCTTTGTCTCGACTTGTATGGGGCCGCATCGGATTGCCATGACTCAGCCGACTTCCAGCTCATCTTCGACCCGACACCACGAACACAGCCACGGTGCTCGGGGGTTCCCAGGACCTCGGTCAGCAAGTTGTGGCCCCGGCGGACTATGATGTTGTCCTTATGTTTTGCTTTCTCCATCATAGTCTTCTCAATGTCCTCGAGGTGGGGCTCTCTATACTTGGTTGCCCCGGGCTTCAACCTCTTTGGAATGCGGGCCCTCATGTAGTCCTTTGCCCTTGGTTCGATGCCCTCATAAGGATCTGGAACCCCGGCGACCTGTCTTGCTTGTTCTTCTTGCTGCCACTTGGTCCTATGACCGGCAAAGACAGTCATGCCCAAGTGGTGAGGATTCTTGTTCCTCTTCGCGAGCTCACTAAACTTGGCGCTCGTTTCCTCTGCTTCTTCCGTCGTTCTCATTTTGTAGAAAGCGTCCCATACGTGTGGCTTGACCATAGTGTACTTCAACAGTGGCGACTTCCCCTTCTTCAGGTAATGTCTGGTCAGCATGGACCTGAAGTTGCGAAGCGCAGTCGACGCCACGTGCAAAGCCCACTCCTTGCACTTCTCCATGTAGACCAAGCCTCGACACTCGGATTCTATTATGCGCTCCAGGATCTTGGTTCACCGTCATCGACGCCGAGCTTACTCCAGATGCCGCCCCGACACTGGATCGACTCTCTCGCCGTGATGAGTCCACACCGTGTAATCCTCCATGAAACCAAAACAAATCAAATGAGATTGCATCATGCCTTCATCTTTCAAGGTTGTCAGATTCTTGCAGCGATGACATGGACATATGATTATCGTCTGATTGGATCTCTCACAGTCAGCTTTCGCAGCGGCAATAAACTTTCTCACTTCAGCAAGATACCGCACATCAAGTACTCTATTGATCTTGTACATCCATTTTGACCGATCCATCGTACACGCGAACCTTACACACATCGATCACAAAACAAAGATGAATTAGAAAAAGAAATAATTTATTACATCCAGAAATATGAAAAATATTACATCCAAAAACACATGAAAAATAGCGTGATTCATGCATCCATGTTGAATCTAGGGACAAAAATAATGACGAGAAACAAAATTAATGCATCCATGATGAACTTAGAGAAAAATACCAGTTTTCTCTCTCCTCCATGAAACTAGATCTAGAAGGGGGGCTAAAAAGAGAGGAAAAGAGAGGGGAAAGAGGGTGGAGATCATCTGGGTACCTCTTGTGGAGTACTTCTCCTCTAAATCAAACAAAGAAATCTCAAAAACAAATTATTTTGTGCAAAAATTTAGCAAAACTTCTCCCTCCATTTTTTGTGAAAGGAGGAAGACGACATGGCCACAATGGTCCAGGTCGCTTGTTTAAATAGCCTCTAATAACCACAGTGGGCAACTTTACTAGCCCGCTGCGGTTAATCGGTTTTAACCGCAGCGGGCACCCTTAGGCGCCCGCTGCGGTAAAATGATTAACCGCAGCGGGTAACTAAGGAAGCTCGTTGCGGTTAAACGAGAATAACCGCAGCGGGCACCTTATATTGCCCGCCGCGGTTAATTATTAACCGTAGCAGTCTCTTCGGTGGCCGGCGCAGCGTGGCTGGCCACCGAATAACCGTGGCGGGCAAAAAGAGTGCCCGCCACGGAGGCCTTTTAGGCAACGCTGTTGAAAGGTCCTAAATGGCTAGAGGGGGGGTGAATAGCCTATAAAAATTTCTACAACAACACTTAAGCAAGCTTGTTAGACAACTAAATGGTGAAGCAAGTTTTGCGCTAGCTCTACAAAAGTGCAAGCCACCTATCCACAATTCTAGTTAATTATAATCTCTATGTCACACAATGTCTGTGTTGCTATTTTACAACTAAATGAGCAAATGAACAAGAATAGTTACAACTACACAAGATAAGTAATTTTAACTAGCTACAAGAAGATATAATTATCACTTGCAAGAATATAACAAAGGTAGATACAAGTGATAGAAGTGTGTATACCGAGCCGGGCAAGAGATCAATAAATAGACACCAATGAATACCACAGAGACAAGATGACACAATGATTTTTCCTCTGAGGTTCACTTGCTTGCCGACAAGCTACGTTCCCGTTGTAGTGATACACCCACTTCGAGGTTCACACGCCTAACCCGCAACCGGGTGCCGCACAACCAACACAAGATAGGGATCCACAAGCTATGAGCAATCCACTAGAGTTGCCTTTCGTGATCTACCACAGGGAAGGCACAAGAACCCCTCACAAATCACCGATTGGGGGCGGATACAATCACCAAATCCCCTCACCAATCACCAAATCACCAACCGTCTAGGTGACGACAATCACCAAGAGTAAAAAGAAATCCACAATCACAACAATCACCTAGTGCCACCAAATATGCAATCTCAAATGCACACACTAGGGTTTCCCTCCAAATCCTCTCCCAAATGAGCAACAAGCTACGAGATGGAGAGGAGAGGGAGATGCTTTTGAAGCTCTCAAAATCAATCACTCGAGCTCAATCTCTCACTTGAATGGAGCACAAATCCTTGGGAGTGAGAGGAGAGAGAGAGAGCTTGCTTCTCTTAGGGTTCTTCAAAAATGAGCCAGAATAGGGAAAGTCAGAAGAAAGGAAAAAGAGAGGAGGCAACCAGCCTTATCTCCTCACGCACAGGCTCCCTCACTAATCAGCCCCGCACTGGAAATTCCAGTTAATGCGGATTGGAAATTCTAGTGCGGGAGCAGACCAAAACCCCACAACGGCTCTTTCACTCCAACGGTTGAAAGGAACGGACCAGATTGAGCAAAACGGACCAGTCCGACCAAAATGGACCAGTTCGAACCCAACAGGAGCACCATACCCGCACTGAAAATTCCAGACACGCATGGTCTGGAAATTCCAGGACGCCCCGCACTGGAAATTCCAGTTCGGGCTGCACCAATTTCTAGATAATCACGAAAAACCAACAGAGGACCCCTTTCTGGAATATCAATGAGCTAAGCTGGAATTTCCGAACACAACCAACTTTCTTCTCCTTTTTGAACCCTTTTAAGTGCTAACTTTCCAAAGTGATCCCAAAACATTTTAGCACTTAAGTTAGCATTTTTTACAAGGAATTTTCTTGGGCTTTCTCATGGATCTCACCACGTCACTAAACGCAATGTATATGCAAATGACACTCACACTTAGTGGCACTAGATAACCATTGTAATCAAAGATTTCTCCTCTTTATAGTACGGTTATCTATCCTAAACCCGATCACACACTCTATTGCATCTTGACCGGTAAAACAAAATGGCCTTAGGTTTTATACATTTGCCTTGAGCCCATTTTGTTTTTCTCTTTCTTCATTTCCAAGTTGGAGCACTTGATCACAATCTTGTGGCCATCTCCATCACATGAGTGTCATCTAGCTCCACCACTTGGACTTGGACCAACCTATCTTATAATCACTCTTAAGCATAGGGTTAGTCTAATAGGTTTCATCAATTAACCAAAACCAAACTAGGGTTTTCAGTTGTGCAAGTTCTTTTTTGTAGTAGTGTAATGTATCCTTCTCTTGATCCAGGTGGGAGACGCTTATTTGTTCTTCCATCTCAATCAGAGTCATTTTATCCCCACCATTGAAGGTTTCGTCCACTGTTTTCCACAGCACCTAAAACATAGTTAAGACAATAATAGTTCAGATCCCAAATAAATTAGTTGCATACTTTCTAATCACAATCCAATTCCATGTAAGATGCATACATAAGACACTAAGACTGCTTGTTAAATGTTTTGTCCGATAGGGCAACCAAACACGTGCTCTGTCATCCGGTATGAAACTGAAAATGACAACTAAACATATCAAAATATATCTCTTCATTGAGAGTGAAATGAGGCTGGATGGGTACTTCATCCCGGAGGGCAATTCTTCGGGCAACCAATCAGGCCCTATATGCCTTCTCTGTAGTCTCGTTTGATGGGATGGCAAGTTTTATAACGGGGAATACACATATTAGCATTATTATTACCACCCTTTGAAGATCCCAAATGATGAGACAAACCAGATCGATCAATTACTCTGCTAAGAGTAAGAGTTGGTATGCACATTTTTTGCACAATATCATTGCAGTTTTCAAATAGTTTTTGTTGTTTATTTGATTGCACCTCTTAGTGAGGCCCAGGCCACAGTAACAAATCCATATAGCTTCCGCCCATACGGAATCCATATAGCTGCCATTAATCAATTCCTTAATTTGAGCATCTCCAAGAATAATGCCCCTGTTTAACATCATAAATATTCATACTAATACTAATTTAAATAAATTAAGTGAAATCTAAGATAGTTTAACTTAATAGTCCAGGCTACGTCCTTGTGGTTCTTGTTGGCACGGAGGTACAACGTACTCTTTGGATCTACAAAAGAATGCAATTTTCAAATCCTGAGAAGTCAAGCATAGTAAACATTGACTAAAATTATATGAAAAAATACTAACACTTGTGGGACAAAATAAGTACCATTAGATTAGTTATAAAATATATTTCCATAATAAATTTATTTTCAGACATAAATACTAATACTATACACTATATTTGGTCAAAGTTGAAATAGTTTGACCGATACATTTCTCATAATTACATTCTTTTGTGGATGAATTCATGCAAGTCTTATTATCCAGATCGGTCGGGTACTTTCTCTGGTGACATGGATAATCCATTCAGTTTGTCCTACTCAAGAGATGGTCTAGATGAAACTCACCTGCCTACTCCCTCCGTCCCTTATTGTACGTCGTTCGGAAAGCGTGTCTGTGAGGGAAACACAGATTTCTAGAGACAGACATTTAGGGACGGAGGGAGTATGTGGCAACCTACCTAAGGGTTTAAGTATTAAATTTATCTACTCCTGATGTTAGTTATTGTATAACCATATTTTTGTGGTTCTTTAAATTTCACTAGAGTAAAAATTCTATCATTATAAGGCTTAAGTATTAAATTTATCTTAAGGTAGCATTGTCACTCCTGCAATCTTTATTTTGAAAAAAAATGCAAAAAAGAGTTATATAAAAGATACAGTAAGCACAAAAGTTGCAATAATTTAACTTGAGGACAAAAAAATCTATAGCAATCAATAAGAATAAAACTTGAAAAATAAAAAAAAATAGATTGATGGCTTCATAGGAGCCATCATAGTTAATGATATGAATATGGATGAAAAGATCAGTATGTTGCAAAAAAAATCATTAATAATATGTTAGAAAATAAAAAAAGACAGAAACACACAATTTAGTAGTCACTAGCTAGGTGTGTTTCTCTAATCAGCATATTGCACACTAGCGAAGGACCAATGAAAGATTAACGAAGTCTTGATCATTAAAATCAAATATCCAGGCTCTTCCGGCTTCAACACCTCCGCCACGAATGGCGTTGTGCCTCTGGTTCTGCTCGGGCTCCGGCAAGGCCCCCGCGGAATCATGCCGCCTCCTCACCTCGTCAACGTCGTCCAGTCCTGTCGTCACGTTTAATGCTTGCTCAGACGGCACCCCTGGCCCGGGAGCACTGCCTCGGGCCGCTGCCAGCCGTGCCCCGCTGCCCTCTGGCCTGGTGGTGCGAGACTGCGAGCGGTGGTGGATGTGTGGTAGGATATTCTGTGCGAGACTCTCTCCCTTTCTCCTCGTGTGCAGTGAAGCAGTAGAATCCTATGGTGTCTCTCTCCTTCTCCTTCTCCTTCTCCTCTCTCCCTCCCAACTGATGTCGTGATGCCGTCGTGATTGATGGATGGGTGCATGATTCAAAGAAGTAATCATCGAGGGGGAAAAGGTGTCTGTAGCTAGTACTCCCTCCGTCCATAAAAACATGCTATGAGTTCCGTGCCCAAAAAAGTACATCACGTTTGACCATGTTTCTAGTGAATAATATTAATATTTATTAATTTAAATAAATTTATTATTAAAGTAGATTTCGTAATTAATCTAATGATGTTTATTTGATATCATAAATATTAATATATTTTTATCTATAATTGTTTAAACATAAGATACTAAAACGTGGTACTGTGCTAGAGTTGCATGTTTTTTTGGACGGAGGGAGTAATATGTAACAAATATATAAAGTATGATAAAAAAAACAAATATATAAAAGTAATATTGTCGGTGTTTGTTAACCGGCAACTCATCTTGAGTAATCTCAGACGATTTGTTCGGTGGGGATCGGCGTTCGCAGGACTCGGCGAGTACACAGGGACAACGATTTATACTGGTTCAGACCGCTAAATAGCGTAATACCTTATGTCCAGTGCGGCGTGTGCCTTGTGTATGATTATGATTCAATATTCGATGATCGGAGCCTGCGCCCGCTTCCCCTTGTATATCCGGGTGAAGCGTAGCACAGACCAAGTCCTAGTCGGTTACAACAGAGGAGTCCTATTCTAATTACAAGACTTCCTTTAGAACTCGACTAAGTTACAATGAGAATCATATTCCAAATACGCTTCGTATCAAGTCTTCGGATCTCCCGTGCCGTCCGGGATTAGTCGGAGTAATCATCTTCTGATGATATCTCTGACATCCTGGTCCGTCAAGCCCCCGAGCTCTTCATCATTTCTTCAGATCATTATCTTTTGGTTTCTCTTTGAGAATCTCCGAGTAATGTCTTGAGAAATCTTGAAGTGCTCCGTAGGTAAAGAACTTTCCATGGCGTGCACTTTTTCTAAAAAGTGCACCCATAGGGTGTAGCCCCCGAGTCTCTTGTTATTTATAATAACTTTGAAGATCTTTTGAGCCTTTTCCGAGTAATTCTTGGGTAAGAAAAAACATTTCCTTTATGATATGTACCTGCAGCCCCCGAGCCTAAGTTCCGAGTACTCAGTAGACGGTTCTTGGGATCTTCCAAATACATGATCGGGTAATCCAAAAAGGTCTTAAGGAGTCGGAACATGCCACTGATTCGTTGCTTACTCCATCTGAGTAATAAATATTCAGCTTCAGGTGGGAAATGTTTTCAACAAACGGTGGGAAATGTTTTCAACAAACATCCCTTATCACCCCTACTGAAATAAAAATTACTATGAAGTCAGCAATAATCGACCAATGACTGTTCCAGCTGTACGCATTAATGATTTTTGTCGTGTTCTGCAACTGCAAACTTTGTTGCCTTCCTCTTGAAGTGCGCGTGGGAATCAATCACCAGTGCCAGGCTTCACATGTGGCACAGTGCATAGGTTGAGTTATTGATCCTTCAATCGCTTGTGTCCATGAACATAGTCTATAGACCAAGATGACCCGTCTATAAATACCCTGCCTGGGAAGCGAAGAACTCATATCCCTTTGAGTGTAGAACTTCTCTTAGTCCCGTGAGTATTGTAGCATCGGTAGCGGAGATGGCCGAGCCCCCGGGTGTCTTCCTTCTGTAAAATAGATGAGGTGCCCGGAAGAACTCTTGTGAAGGGACCATCCGCCAGGGTGGTTTCCAAGTGATCGCGAGCAGAGGGATACAGAGGTGCGCCAAGAAGAACTCTTGTGACTACCACTCGTAGATAACCTCGGAGTCACAGGTTGTCAAAAGGCAGCGAGGGTAATGGTCTTCCCCCAGGTTCCTTGAGCACTGGGGCGGTGCCTGAGACCCACCTTGGGATGCACTGAAAAGATAGTGTCTACCCAAGGTTCTGTGTCTGCTTTACTGCGTCTCACTGAACCCGGTCCTTGGTGCGTTAGGCATCAGGACTCTGTACCTTGATTACACTAGAGTAGCGTTTTACATCCTGATTGTACTTGTGCTGGAAGTTGCTCTATGTCAAGATGTTGCCATGCATCTCTGTTGTAATTCCGAGTAATAATAAATAAGATCCGGGTACTTGGAATATTTTTCGAGTCCTCTGTCTTGTTCTCCGAGTACTAAATGTATCTTGTGAAAGAAGGAAACTTTTCTGTTCTCTGTGTTCCTGTTCTCTGACGCCGTCTGAAACGTTCTCCCAGCCGTTAGGGTTTTGAACGGTTTCATAACGTCGTTTGGAAAAGATGAACGGTTGCCGAAACGGATCTATAATAAGCCACCGTCGGGCTTGTGTTTTCCTCACGCTTTCATCAAGCCATTGCCTTCAGAGCTAGAAATCCCCTAGCCAATCCTCAGTTGATGCGTAGAAAGTCTCTCGTCACCAACATGGGTCCTAAGAGACAGACTGCTGCAGAGAAGAAGAAAACTAGGATCACCACCACCAGAAAGCCGAAGCACCCGAATCCGCCAACTGATGTTCTGGTGTGGAAACAACCGGATACCATTCTATCAGAGCTGGCGTTCCTGGCGCAACAAGGGTTACTTCGAGCGCAGCCACTTGATGGATGGAGAGTACCCACCGACCATCGCGCTCCCGCCCCAACACCACGGAGATAGTCATGTTAAGTCTTTCGTGGAGCGGGGATTGGGACTTCCGGCGTTTGATTTCCTACGGGGGTTGCTTCACTATTATGGTTTGACTCTCAACCATATCACCCCCAATGCTTGCTTCCACATTGCAATTTTTACTCATCTGTGTGAAGCTTTTCTGGGTATCTGCCCTTCTTTTACTCTCTTCCGCTATTTCTTCTGGGTGAAGTGTCAACCCAGTGATGCTAATGTAGAGGTAGTCGGAGGGGCTAGCATCCAGCTTAGGCTAGAGGTAGCTAGTCAATACATAGTTGTAGAGTTGTCGAATTCTGTCAAAGACTGGGCAGCCGGCTGGTTTTATATGGCAAACCCTCCGCCAGCGCTTCGTCGTCATGACGGGTGGCCACCGCAGAAGTGCCGTGAGTGGAGAGACAAGATTACTGCTGAAGAGCTAGAGGTTATCCGACCTCTTATTGATTCAATAGAGGGGTTAAAGCTCAGTGGACTGACCGGGTACACCGTTGTCCAAGATTTTGTTGCGCGACGCATCCATCCTCTTCAACAACGAGCCAATTTTGGCTTCGAATACCTGGGTAAGAATGACCCGGGGCGTCATGACGTCGAGCAGTTGTCTGATTTTGAAATCTTGTGGAGGGTGAACCGACTGCTCAAGAGTTGTGACCACCTTGCTCCAGTAATGACAACATTCTCCGCCATTAACTCTCCTCCTCAGGTAAATAGTTGATTTGTCATGTCTTCGAGGTTCTAAGTAGATATCCTTCTGACTTGACTAAATGCTCTTCTCTTGTAGGGCCAGGGGAGAGATAACAATGATTGCCCTCCCCTGCCTCCGGCGACTGAAGAAGGCAGAGGCATAGCTTTGGGGGGTCCTATCCGAAGTGAGGATCTTCCCAACAAACCGAGCTCTCCTGAAGATCTT
This sequence comes from Coix lacryma-jobi var. lacryma-jobi, assembly GCA_009763385.1. Taxonomy (NCBI): domain Eukaryota; kingdom Viridiplantae; phylum Streptophyta; class Magnoliopsida; order Poales; family Poaceae; genus Coix; species Coix lacryma-jobi. Next base: position 107,901,831 of record CM019827.1, read on the forward strand.
GACTGGCTTGACACAGATTCAACTGACTCTGATGTCATCCTTATAGACCCGGAAGCTGAGAGTAGCCAGAAGAGGTCGCCGACTCCACAGCAAGAAGCCGGAGGACCTGTCCCTAAGAAGGCTCGCACTGGTAATCGCCGTGCTTGTCGAAAAATTCTTTTATCACAAGAGTTGGCTGAAAGGCACTGTAATCTGGGTGCTCCTGGTAAGGGGAAACCCGAGTACTCTATAGTCCTTTTGGATTTTGATGAACTCTTGTCTTATATATGTCTATGTCCCAGATGCTGAAACAACCCAAGGGGCTTCAAGTGGTGCAGTCCCTGAAGAAACTCCGGCTCCAGACCCACTACTGAAGAAGCCTCTCTTGAAGTTGCCGCGGCCATTGAAGCTCGTGAAGTAAGTTACAGGACTTTACTGTCAGAGTGCTTGCATATTTCTGGAACTAACATAAATATTTGTCCATTGTAGAAAAACGAAGCCGGCTGCAGCAACTTCGAGTACCGTCCCTGATCCCCAGGCGGTAGAGGAGTCAGAGACGCTGAACAAGGATGAATCCAGCGTTCCGCCGACCTTTAGCCAGGTAGATCCGCTGCCCGGCTCCTCTCCGTCCAAGTTGCAGGCCGATGCGGCACCTGAAGCAGATGTTCTCCCTTTGCCTCAGGTTGGTGTGCCATTCTCCGTCTTTCGTTCTCCTGCACAATTGGAGTTTGACCGAGTGATCAATGAGTGGTTTTTCCGCACTCGGTAGCCGCACGAACCAACGTTGGAGATGATCTTGGCTGACGTCCAAGCTGAAACTTCCACTCGTCCGCAGGGAGGGTCTGCTGACGCCCCCGAGTCCTCGCATCAAGGAGCAACGCTCGATGTTATGGGGTATGACCAGGACCTCACCCAGCTGAAAGAGTTGAGCGACCAAGTCGCGGCACCTGTCGAAGCACTGCGGCAATTTGTCGAGGTTAATCTTGTGAAGTCCTCTTCGTATGTTACAGTCTCATTTGAGTACTGACAGTATTACTTCTTGTATAGGGCTTTGATGTGAAGGTCAAGTACCAGATCACTCGGATCCGCCAGGAGATGTCGCGTGAGAACCAGGATCTCCGAGACTACATCGCCCAAGACCAAATTAGCCAGAAGGTGGCCGCTCAGCTTCTGCATAATCGTATCAACGAGCTTCAAGGTAATCTTAAGGATGTGGTAGCTGAGCGCGATGCTGCTAATGACCGTGAGGTTGGGCTGATAGCCAAAGTCGCTTCCTTGGAGCAGAAGATGAAGGAGCTGAATAAAGCTTCCAAAAAACAGCTTGAGGGTAAGTTTGAAGATACTGCACAAATCTGTCCCTCTTTGTTAACTGATGGTGTGTTAACCGACTAATATTTCTGCAGATGCGAGTAAGCTGGCCTCTGGATGGCAAAACGCATTCAACCGAAAACAGGCGGAGCTTGAGGAGGTATTTGCTAATGCGCAAAGTACTCTTCAGGAAGCCAAATTGATGCGTGAGGGTGCTGACCGGGACCTTCTGCAGGCTTTGAAGTCTACGAAGGAGTCGCGGGAAGCCCTCGAATCTTCACAAGCTTCTCTGAAGGCCTTGGAGCATGCCGTCGAGCCCATCATGAACATGATTCCGGCGCCAGAAGGAGTCGAGGAAACTTTGATTGATCGGGCCAAAGCTGCACCTGGACGGCTGGCTCAGTATATCAAAGATATGTCGACTTCTGTGGTGCAAGGTCTGATGGCGACGCTGCGGTTGCATCTACCGTCCTTCAATTTGTCTTCTCTAATGACCCTTCCTGAGGGCAAAGGTGATGAAGATCTGGCGGTGATGCAAGAAGAGGTGAAGACCGCGGCGGAGGAGTACTCACAGATTCTAGGTCTTGTAGAGTAATTTAGTCTCCTTGATTGTTGAACCGCCGCTTGTATTCTCTGGAAACAATTATTATCAAATATAAAGAATCATAGTATCAGCTACTTTTGAGTCTTGTGAAATTCGTATATAATCGACTCGACATTGCAAGAAATTCCTTGTCAATGGGTCATTTTTATTTGATGCGGATGTATGACCAGGCGTCTGACTAGACGGGTCTATCCGAGTGCTCTCTAGCACTTTGATTTGGGTCATGTGACTTCGTTTCTCTATCGATCGTGTAGAGAACTTAATCTTGTCCGAGTACTACTCTTAGTACCCTTGTTCAAGGGATAATACTCAATCAAGCACCTCTTGAAGGACCGTGATAATGGTTCCTTCTGGGTGAATCATATCCTCTTGATGCTCGCAGCTTGAGTGCGAGAGTGGGTGGACCTCTGTCCAGTAAATATATAACAAGGTGGGTACTACCCGACCTTGTTATACCTTATAGGAACTAGTGTCTACTTTTGTAGACACTATATTCTCTATAGGCCGATAGCCGGGTGTTAGACCGTACTATCTTTGAGTTGTATTAAGCTCAGAGCTCGTAACTCGAATATGGTTTCCGCTGAACCAAGCCATCCGAGTAATATTATATATATTAGTCGGTGGGATACAGTAGCTAAAGCTTATTGTATGATTGATGGAGCTTCATCTGACTAAATAGTCGTGATAAAGCGTAAAGGAAGTATAAAGCTCTTGTTACGAATGAACTTCAAACTTTATTGATATCCGTAAAAATGAGTACATTTGCCCTGAGTCTGATTTGTAGCATAGTCCTTAGGTATGGAATTTCTTCAGATGCTCAATGTTCCATGAATTTGGCAAGGGAGAACCATCTTCAGTGACTAGCTCAAATGACCCAGGTCTTGTTACTTTAGATACTATGTAGGGTCCTTCCCATGGACTCATGAGCTTGTGGCGCCCTGTGGTATTCTGAATTTTCTTCAGGACCAGGTCGCCTACTTGGAAGGTGCGGTGATGGACGTTCTTGTCGTAATAGCGCCTCATCCCTTGAAGGTACCTTGCTGACTGAAAGAGTGCGGTTAATCGAGCTTCTTCAAGGATGTCGACTTCTAGCCGCCTGGTATCATCAGCTTCGCCTTCGTTGTACTGCTCTGTTCGTGGGGAGTTCCAGATTAAGTCAGCCGGGAGGATTGCTTCAGTGCCATACACCAAGAAGAAAGGAGTTTGGCCTGTTGCCCGACTTTGTTGTGTCCGTAGCCCCCAGACTACCTTAGGCAATTCTTCAACCCACTTTTCGTCGTGATCTTTTAGAAGGTCAAATAGCTTTGGTTTTAATCCGGCAAGAATCAGGGCATTTGCTCGTTCAACTTGACCGTTGGACTGTGGATGGGCTACTGATGCGTAGTCTATCTTGATTCCGCAGTCGCTGGCCCATGACTTGAATTCAATAGCCGTGAAGGGAGACCCAAGATCGGTAATGATTCTGTGCGGCATCCCAAAGCAGTGAAAAATACTCTGCATGAATTGTACTGACTTGGATGCATTGAACTTGACCAAGGGCATGTACTCAATCCACTTTGTGAACTTGTCGATTGCGACGTAGATGTATTCGAATCCGCCTGGGGCACGCTTGAGAGGACCTACCATGTCGAGTCCCCAGCATGAGAAGGGCCATGACGGAGGGATACAGATCAATTCATGTGCAGGTACATGCTGCTGTTTGGCAAAGAACTGACATGATTGATAGCGGCGGACCAAGTCTTCTGCATCTTTCAGGGCTGAGGGCCAGTAGTACCCTGATCTGAAGATTTTTCCGACTAGTGTCCTTGAAGCTGCATGGTTACCACAACACCCAGAGTGAACTTCATTTAAGATTTCCCTGCCTTCTTCTGGTGAAATGCATTTGAGGACTCCTGATGAAGCTCCGCGTCGATATAGCGTGTCCCCGACTAGAACATAGTTTTTGCTACGTCTGGTGACTTGCTCTGCGGCAGTTTTGTCACTTGGCAGTTTATGCTCTTTGAAGTAGTCAATGAAGACTTGTGTCCAGTCTGATGCTAAAGTTAGAACCTGGGTGGAGGGTGCTGACTCAACCTCTTCCTTCTCTTGGATTGAAGGCTTGGATAATTCATGTACGAAGGTACCACTGGGGACCATGGCTCTGTCAGATCCCAATTTTGCTAGGATATCTGCTGCTACATTGAGATCCCGGGTAATATGAATGAGTTCCAACCCAGAAAAGTGTTTTTCTAGCTTGTGAACTTCCGTACAGTATGCATTCATTGTTTCCTTGGTACAATCCCAGTCTTTGTTGACTTGGTGAATTACCACGGAAGAATCGCCGTAGACTAGAAATCGTTTGATGCCCAAAGCGACTGCTAGCTTGAGTCCGTGGAGTAGGGCTTCGTATTCTGCTTCATTGTTGGTAGCGGGCCACAATATCTGCAGGACGTACTTGAGCTGCTCTCCAGCGGGTGATACAAGAAGTACTCCGGCTCCTGCTCCTCCAAGTTTTAGGGACCCATCGAAGTACATCTCCCAGTGATCAGGAATAGCGTTGTCTTAGATCTGTTGTATCTCTGTCCATTTGGCGACGAAATCAGCTAGAGCCTGTGACTTGATTGCTTTCCTGGGAGTGAACTTGATGTTGAGTGCCCCCAATTCGACTGCCCACTTGGAAATTCTCCCAGTGGCGTCACGATTGTGGAGGATTTCTCCCAAAGGAAAATCCGTAACAACTGTGATCTCATGAGCCTCGAAGTAATGCTGTAGCTTTCTTGAAGATATGAGTAGAGCGTAGAGTAGTTTCTGTACTTGCGGGTATCTGACCTTCGAATCGGAGAGTACCTCGCTAATGTAGTACACTGGTCGCTGGGTGTGGTAGATGTGCTTGTCGTCTTTGCGCTCTACCACGATTGCTGTGCTTACAACGTGTGTGGTAGCTGTGATATAAAGCATCATCGACTCCCTAGGTTCTGGTGGTGTCAGTATAGGTGAATTGGTGAGGTATCCTTTGAGTTGTTCAAAGGCCCTGTCTGCTTCTTCCGTCCACTAAAATTTATCGCCAGCCTTGAGTAATTTGAAGAAAGGTAATCCCTTTTCTCCTAGCCGTGAGATAAATCGATTTAACGCAGCCATGCACCCGGTGAGCTTCTGAACATCCCTGACTGAGGTAGGTGGCTTCATGTTGATGATAGCTGTGATCTGTTTTTGGCTAGCCTCGATGCCCCGATGGCTAACAAGAAATCCGAGTAACTGGCCTGAAGGCACTCCGAAGACGCATTTTGTGGGATTGAGTCTCCATTGGTATGCGCGCAGTCGGTTGAAGGTTTCCTCCAGGTCTGATATCAGAGTAGTCGAATCCTTTGTTTTTATGACCACATCATCGACATAAGCTTCTGCGTTGCGGCCAATCTGGTCACCCAAACAATCTTGGATAGCTCGTTGATAAGTGGCCCCTGCATTCTTCAACCCAAAAGACATGGTTTTATAACAGTAGGCCCCGAAGGGGGTTATGAATGATGTCTTGGGTTGGTCTTCTTCTTTGAGAGCGATCTGATGGTACCCCGAGTAGCAGTCCAGGAACGATAACAGAGCGGAGCCTGCGGTGGCATCAACTATTTGATCTATCCTTGGTAATCCAAAAGGGTCCTTTGGATAGTGTTTGTTGAGGTCTGTGTAGTCGACACACATGTGCCACTCGGCAGAGTTCTTCTTCTTGACTAGGACTGGGTTAGCTAACCACTCGGGGTGAAGGATTTCTCTGACGAATCCGGCTGCGAGTAGTTTGGTTATTTCCTTCTTGATCGCCTCTTTCTTCTCTGGTGAGAATCGTCGTAGTCTTTGCTTGATAGGTCTAGAGCCTTCTTTTAACTCCAATTTGTGCTCAGCCAAGTTCCTTGGGACTCCTGGCATGTCAGCCGGTTTCCATGCAAATATGTCTTTGTTTGCTCTAAGGAACTTGGTGAGTGCGAGTTCCTATTCTTCAGATAGGTGGGCACTGATAACCGCTGTCTTGGAGGGTTCACCGATTTCTAGGTCGATTGTTTTTGTAGAGACTTCTGCTGATGGTTGGATAGTACCCGCCTTCTTGGTTGGGATTTCTGAATCTCCAGGCTTGGTATTATGCACCATCTGAGCGAGCTCTTGTAATTCCAGGGTGAGTTGAGCTTTTTCGGCGATTTGGACAGCTTCTGTGTCATAATCAAAGGATCGCTTCAAGTCACCCTTGAAGGTTAAAATTCCTTTAGGACCCGGCATCTTCAGCAGAAGATACGGGTAGTGGGGTACTGCCATGAACTTGGCGATAGCTGGTCGTCCAAATATGGCATGGTATGATGACTCGAAGTCGGCTACCTCGAAATTGATGTACTCAGTTCGATAATTGGTCTGAGTTCCAAAAGTGATGGGTAGTATGATCCTTCCGAGTGGTATAGCCGCCTTTCTGGGTACTATGCCGTAAAAGGGGGCGCTTGATGGTGTAAGCTGGGTTGCGAGATCCAGTTTCATCTTGCGTAAGGTGCTTGCAAAGATGACGTTGAGTCCTGCTCCGCCATCGATGAGTACTCTTCCCAGTGTGAATCCGGCGACCGTAGGATCCAGAACTAGCGGGTAGTGTCCTGCATTGGAGACGCTGGTCCATTGGTCCGCTCGGGAGAAGCTGATCGGGTGCTCAGACCAGTCTAGGTATCTAGGAGTCGCTGGTTCTGTAGACATGATCTCTCGTAGGGAAAGCTTCTGGAGCCTCTTGTTGTCGCTAGTAGTTACTCCCTCGAAAATGACATTGATGGTCCCTTTGGGGTGTTGGAAACCACCGGCGTCTTGCGGAGGGTCCTCGTTTGCCTTCTTCCCCTTGTCTTTCTTGTTCTTGTTAAAGTCAGAGTTTAGACCTCTCTCCTTGAGCTGTCGATAATGCCTAGCCTGATGTCCTCCTTTCACATGGAACGAGCATGGTCCGTCGAGTAAGTCGTCAAAGGTGGATGGCTTGTTCCTCTTCTTCTGAGGTTCCATGGCTGCGACAGTGTTGTCCCCTGTTCTTTTGCAGGTGTTCTGCTGGGTAGCCTGGTTTCCTCTTTGATTGTTGCCTCGATCACCTTGCGTGTTTCTAACGGGAAAGCACTCCTGAGTGCGTTCCTCTGTTGCCATCATGGACATAACTGCCCGGTGGAACTCGTCAGCGGTGGTTGGGTCTTGCTTGATGAAGTCTTTGTAATTGTACCTTTCGCAAATTCCGTTGCCGAAAAGGTCAATTACTTCTCTGTCTGTAATGTCAGATACTGTGGAGCGGATCTCTGAGAAGCGCCTATAGTACTCCCGTATTGACTCATTTTTCTGTTGCTTGCAGGTCCTGAGCTTAGTCCGGGGATCTAATCTCTCGGGGACACCCGCAAAGTTCTCTATAAAGATACGATGGAGTTGTTCCCAGGAGTCAATGGACTCGGGCTTAAGCCTATCGAACCAAGCGAGTGGCATTGTCTCTAAAGCCATTGGGAGAAAAAGTGCTTTGACGTCGTTGCTTCCTCCTGCTAACTCGACTGCTTGAGCGTACAGCCTGAGCCACCTTTTGGGTTCTGTCTTCCCGTCATACTTTGAATAGTTCCCAGGTTTGAATTTTCGTGGAAACGGGACTGCTCGGAGCCTCTGGGAAAAGCAGGGGAAACGGTCGATAGCGTCAGATGCCGCAATTGCCACTCCTCGGTATGAAGATTCGGCTCCTCCTTCAGCTTGATCGGGTACTCGGGGGCCCAGGCGACTTCTTGCTGGAACCCGGCCAAGTCGCTCCTGAACGGGTCACCTCTGGCTTGGATGGGATGATGCTTGTTCATCGGCTAGAGACTCAAGGTTCTGTCCCCGGAGTTGTAGTGCAGTGGTCTGAAGCATGACCAATCGTCGCTCTTCTTCAGGGGTGCGGTTGTCCTTGGCTCCCATCTCTGTAGCTAGGGCCATGATGTTCTGGTAGGGTGTCTGGAATACCTTGTGACCAGCGACTCTCATAAAATCAGGCTCGAGGTTGCGGGAGCAATCGGCTCATCGACGATTGTGATCATTCTGTGACTGATGCTCCTGATCACGTTGAGCGCGAGCTTGATTTTCCGCGTCCTCCTCTAGACGCCTCCGAGTATTATACTCCTCGAGTCGTACGTTGTAGCGGTCTATGGCTTCCTTGCGATGATTTGCTCGCCTTCTGCGAGCTTCTTTAGCTTGATTCCTCCTGATTCTCTCAGCTTTTATTGACTCGGTTTCTCCGGGTCCTCCTGGGTCATTGTCAGATATCATGCTCAGGGTTTCATCATCTTGGAAGACATCTGGGGGGGTTGGAGGTCGCAAAGATGACCGATGCCCCGCCATGAAAACTTCACGAGTGTAGCCCTGGTTTGTTGATCCTGGTGTAGCTGACTCTAGGGTAGACGTGCTGGAGATTAGTTCTGTTGAGGTGTCGTGTTCCTCAAAGGGGAGCTGATGTCCATGTTGGTATGGGAGTTGTTGGTCGATTGTGCCAACCAGTCTAGCCGGGGCTGGCTGTATTGGCCAATGAACAATATTACCCTCCTTGGTGGAGCTGAAAACGAGTCCTTGCTGAGCTGCAGTCAAAGGTATCTGTTGATACTCTTTGAATTTTGCGTCAATCAGGTTTTGAAAGCTTTCAGCAGAGTTCCGCAGTCCAAAGGTGATGCCATGTCTGCTCTCCGAGTCCTTTCCGTTCTCGGAGCTCGAGTTCGAGAAGGAGTCGGATGCTTCCGGTTGATCTTCGAAAACTTGCGGGTCTTGGATTGCAAGGTTTGCTAGGTTCGGGGTGAGATCGCTCATCTTTGGCATGGCTTGCGCTTCTGGATCAGTGTGAAGTTGTCGATGCAGCTTTCCTTGATCATCCGCGACGCAAGTCCATGAGCCAAAAACGAAAATTGATCCCGCCGAGAACATGTTGTCGTGGTTCGCCGGGCTCTTGGTCATCGAATCGCCGAAAGCCCCTACCAGGCGCGCCAGCTGTCGGTGTTTGTTAACCGGCAACTCATCTTGAGTAATCTCAGACGATTTGTTCGGGTGGGGATCGGTGTTCGTAGGACTCGGCGAGTACACAGGGAGAACGATTTATACTGGTTCAGGCCGCTAAATAGCGTAATACCTTACGTCCAGTGCGGCGTGTGCCTTGTGTATGATTATGATTCAATATTCGATGATCGGAGCCTGCGCCCGCTTCCCCTTATATATCCGGGTGAAGCATAGCACAGACCGAGTCCTAGTCGGTTACAACAGAGGAGTCCTATTCTAATTACAAGACTTCCCTTAGAACTCGACTAAGTTACAATGTGTTGGAAGCACACCTGCCTAACCCCCGCAACTCTGCAGAGGTATAGAGCGAGGGTGATCAACTGTCGGGCATGAGCGAAGATATACGCGAAGGTTCCAAAAGTAGGCTGGGGTCCAAAAGTAGGTTGGGGTATTCACTATTCTCGAAAATCTTCCCTTTACACTATTCATCCCTTGGTATTTATAGGGAATACCAAGGGACACCGACCAAATTACAAAAGGGTACAGAAAAGATTCCCCGGCGCCGTACAAGGAAAGGGTAGAACCGTACAAACACAAGCGGAGTGAAAACCCTAGTTTGCCTTCCTCCTGTCCGCCGCCATCTTGCCCTGCTCACCTTCGCGGGAAAGTGAAGGTCAAAACCTTTGACTCTGCTGGTTGCGAGGTCAGCGTTCGCTCGTCGTTCGCCGAGCTTGACGTCTCAAGCGAAGGGGCCTCGGAGCATGCGAGGGTCGCTCTCCGTGTTCTGAGCGCGCCTTTACCTGCAAGAAGCACAAAGTACTTCGAGGGTTGGGTTTGTATCCGAAGGTTAGGAAACCAATCCAAAGGGTCTAACTGACGGAGGGAAGAAAATTTGTGAGGGCGCGCGGATCGCGCGAAGGTTGTTTTTAGAGCCGGTCTGCGTGGTGCCACTGCCGAGGGTCCCTTCCCCCAACAGTAGCCCCTCGTTGCCTTGGTCCTAAAGAACAGTATTTGGGCCCAAGAAGCGCTCTTTGATGTAACGAGACCCTTGGCAGTTGTGACGTAACGGCCCTAATCCCATGGCCCACCGATCATTGTCAACCACTGACAGTCGATCCGTACAGCCAAGAGATTAAGACCGGGTTCGCCACTGGGCTACATCAGTGCCCGATGTCCGCAGGATCATCTCACAATTCAGTTACAATCTCTTGAACATTTTGACAAATAACATCGGAGTAAATAGCGGAAGACTTAAATAACATTAGTTTTACAAACCAGGTTTCAACATAACATTAAAGTGAAGTTATTACAGACCATAGTTCAAATAGATAGAGTTGGCAGGGTAGCATAAGACAACAACTAAAAGATACGGATACTTCACCCAGCCCGAGGGTGAATAATCACTCATCGGCCTCATCGGCCTCTTCCTGAACAACAGTCACACAGCAGGGTGCGAGACACATCGGGGTCTCAGGCATACCTGCAACATGGGTAACAAACCCTGAGTACTGGGGTACTCAACAAGACTTACCCGACTAAAGAAAAAGGGAGAAGACTCAGGAATGCAGGCTTAGGGTAGTCAAGGTAAGGCTTAAACAAGTTCGAGCATTTTGCCGAAAAGCATTTTTCAAACTTTGTTCCTTATTTGGGAAAAGACTCAGATATTCCTTGTTCCATCATAATCCTTGATTCATTTTACTTTTCAAAACATTCCTAGTTGAGAACCACTCCCTGTTGACAGTCAGTGACTAAGTCTCCATAACCGAGGAGCAGCGTTAATCCGGATATATAATACTCAGCTGAGGGTCCCTATCCACACTGCATATGTAGCACCCAAGCTTGCATATGCCAACTCGTCTACCACGATTCCTCCAAGATTGGTCCCGGTCCTACGCCACCCGGAAGTACAGTACACCACTCCAATCCGGGACTTTAACCCACGTGGGTACATGCTACTTCCGCCATCTCTCCACTCCCAGTGCGCGGTTGTCGGTCCAATAAAGGATTCCTCGGAGCCGAAGCTTTCCGTAGTATGTGAATAGTTGCAAGTCTTAGTCAGCAGGCCCCCATACAGGTGGTCCCTAAATTTTCCAGCCAGCGACAAGCACCTCGGGACTCTAACCCGAGAGTACAGGTCCTGTCAGTTTTTCAACCCTGTCCCGGTCGGTGTCAACTGTTGAGTCCCGGACTACAACATGACGGCACCGTACGCAAAGACAACCTCTCCTTCCCATTGACTAGGTACGGATCAGATACTTAGCCAATAGTGGGAGTAAACCAGAAATTCCCATAAATATTCTTAAAGTGATCACACTTTTGAGATTGGCATTTTTATTGCAAATCTATCATATAGCATTGCTAAGCATTTCGCAAATAGTTTTTGAAAAGCGGGTATCGGGTGTATCATTGGTCAAGGTAGATAATGCATCAGATAGGATTTCACTCAACTCCTATCAACCTAATGCAATAATTTAACTCCAAGACATTTAAGGAAACATTTATAAAAGCAAGGTAGGGTTAAATGCACCGGGGCTTGCCTTGGATGGCAAAAAGAGCAGACTCGGGGTAGGTATAGGTGTCGGAGCTCGGGGTCGCCTCGGGGACAGATCCTTCGGTGGCTACCTCGACTTCAGGGCCTTCTTCCTCGGTCACTATACGTATGCAATGATGCATGCACATGAGTATGCTAGTATGAACAAAGTGCATAGGATAAAACTAGAGTATAGCTTTGCAAAGTATGAGTGGTGGTTAAAGTGGTCAATAGATTACTCATCCCTTTTTAGCAACGTTACAATTAATTAAGCAACTTTTATTAAGCTAAAGTGTGGACATAGCAAGGCATCACAAACATCATAGACCAGAGGGGTATGGGTCTATGAACATCAAGCAATCCAAAAGTCACATCACAGGGCATTCAACGCTAACCCTAGTCACCTTTTCTATTTTTCTTAATTATTAAAAAAGGTCATTTTATGAAGGTGCTCCAAAAATTACCAAATTAAACACACAAGTTCATTAGGGTACAAGTATATGGCAAAACAAATTTCATAATTTTTGGAGGTCATTAAGGTGCTCAATTAAATCTAGACATTTAATTAACAAAAGGCACTATTCCTTAATTAAAATAAAGCTCAAAAATCAACTTGCTCCAAATGCCATCAAAATTTTACCAGAGGTTCAGCATGACATAGCTAGCTTGCAAATTTTATCTCAAGATTTTTGGAGCCATAGATCACTCTCCAAAAATACCAAAGCCTTCATTTTTCAATTAAAAGGGGAATTTTTCATTTTCAAATTTTTGCACAAAACTCAAGTTTCATATTTTTATAAAATACTTCAAGGTGTAAAGAGTCTACCATCAAAATTTCAGAATTTTTGGATCAACACAGAAAATCACACAAAAAGATGAAATCTGAACACTATTCACATGCATGAAGAAAAAGAAAAAAAAAACACTGTTCTTCTCCTCCGCTCACCGGCGGCCGGCCGACGGCGGCGGCGCTGCTGCGCCGGCCACTGCGGGCACTCCGCGGCGAAACCGAGGGTAGGGACGGCATCAGGAGCTCACCGTGAGTCGATACGGAGACTCGGCGAGGCGAGAGGATGAACGGAGGGAGGTGGTCGACGGTGGCCGGCGGAAAGCTCACGGCGGCGATCGTCGTCCCGATGATCCTGCGCGACACAGGTGACCGCAAGGGGTCAGTCAGAGGCGCAAAGGAGTAAGGAAGATGATACGGGGGTCAGTGGAGGATGATCAAGGCCGGAGAGGGAGTATTTCACGATCCCGACCTCGACGGGATTCTTGCCGGAGATGACGACGACGAGCTACGCCGGGCGAATGGAGGCGGTAGCGACCAAATTGAGGGGTGGGAAAGCTTTGTGAGATCACGGCGGAGCTCTAGGGCTAGGTGGTTGAGCAAGGGGAGCTCTGGGGTGAGCTGGAGGCGGCGACGGAGCTGGGTGAGGAGGTCGGGCTCCGGCGGGCCTCTTATAGACGCGGCTAGCGGCCGGTAGAGAGCTCGGAGAGGTGTGGATAAGCTCGGCGGAGGCACGCGCAATCGATTGCGAGGCCGAGGGTCAGCGGTTTGGCACGCAGGGCCCGGGCGTTGTGTTCGCCGGCGGCGAACACGCGGCGGCGAGGCGCTGCGGGGTGGGGGACGGGTGCGCGGTGTCAACTTGTGCACAGACGCGTGCGGAATGATGGTGCGGTTGCAGGCGGTGGGTCGGAGGAAGTCGGGCGGCAGCCAGTCGTGCGGCACGCGTCGCGCCGGCGAGTGGCCATGGCCGGACCCCCCCTAGCTCGCCTGGGAAGATGAACAGGGCTAGGGTGTAGGTTTTGACTTTTGAGCAGTTTCAGAAATTTGCAAATTGCTCCCAAAATTTGAACTGTGCGACAAAAACTCCAAACATCAAAGTTGCTCAGAAAAATGAGATCTACAACTTTGTCAATATGAACATTTTCAAATTCCAACTAGTTTTTGAACCATTTTCAAAAACAGTAAAGGGGACACTTTTTCAAACTTGATTCAAATCAAAATTACTCTGGATTTCAAACTGAAACTTGAAAATCTTTATATATGAAAGTTGTTCCATTTGTCAAAACCTACAACTTTGCTATTATACACTTTTCCTGAAACTCATTAGTTTTTGAACTCATTTTGAAGACTGAAAAGGGAACAAAAGTTGGGGTTTGAATGAATTTGAAATAACTCAAAACTTTGTACTGCAACTTGAAAATTTGTAAATACCAAAGTTGTTTCTCTTGGCCAGATCTACAACTTTGCTTTTTGGACCAACCTCAAATTTTGAATAATTTTTGAATTACAAAAAGAGGGATAAAATCCAGGGTTTGGAAATCAGGGTTTTGCAAACGGGATTTGAAATCTGATTTTGATTTTGAACTTTGGCCTACACAACAAAACTTCAAGACATCCAACTGAACAAGAATTACACAAAGCTAGTCACAGAGATGAAATTACCATTTTGCCCTTGTAGAGAGAAGTGGGCTAATTAGGATTTTTGCAATAGAGGTACTTCACATAAAATGACACACATGAAATCAAGATCTAGATGCTTAAAGATGATAATGATGATATGTCAAGTTAATTACATGCTAAACACCAGAGGTGTTACAGCAGTGACGCCCGCGGCTGGCTTGGGCCGGGCCGTTATGTTTCTGTTTGTACTGTTGAGGTCCGTCTCGTTTTTTGCGCTGTGGATTTCGGTTTTCGTGCCAGTTTTGTCGGGTGAGGTGACCCGTCCCCCGGCCTATAAATAGGTGGGGTTGGTGGGGGCTTGAAGCTGTGCCCTCCTTTGCTATAGCCATCCTGCTGCTGCGCAATTCTTTTTGCGGAGGTTGCTTTTGTCTAGTTGCGAAGGTTCTGCTTACTGTGCTCTGCGAGGTTTCCAGTTTGAGAGATGGTGAGGTCCAAGCAAACCACTCGTGTTGCTTCCCCCTCTGCTGCGGATGAAGGAGTGACCTTCGAGTTCGGACTCAGCCGAGTTTGCGCTTCGGAGTTGGCAACTTATGTGAAGTGGGGTTGGATCGAGGATGGGAAAGCGAGGACTAGTGCTGGGGAGACTGTGCCAAAGCCTGATGCTGATGATGTTGTTGTTTTTGAGGAGTTCTTTTCAGCTAGTCTGCGCTTCCCAGTTGATTCTTTCGTGACTTCGGTTTTACAAAGGTTTAATCTGAAGTTTCATCAACTCACTCCATCATGCTTTACGAAGCTTTCAGTGTACATTTGGGCATGCCGCTCACAGGGCGTTATCCCTCACATCGAGGGTTTTATTCGGACGCACCGCATTCACATGCAGCCTCGCAAGATTTCGGATCGCGAAGGTAATGCCTGTTTGGGTCAGTTTGCGGTGTACACCTTTTGTCATCGCGCCGGATCAGAGTTGCCTGTGCAGGCCTAGAAGAACAAATGGACTAGCGGGTGGCAAGAGTTTTGGTTCTACTACAAGCTTGGTGGTAATGTTGAGCTTTGCGGCGAGCTTCCGCTACTCGGCGATGTGAGCGCAAAAGCCAAGATGAGTACCGAGGCGCATGCCGCCGTTGACTGTCTGAGGGTTATCGCGAGGTCTCAGTGTGCTCGCGACTTCAGTTGAGGATGACCCCAAGTACGAGGGTAAGGGTTTGAAGAAACCGAAGTTGGAGCTGAACAGGGTTTTGGGAAAATGTTCTTAGGAAGTTTCCCAAGCGTGAGGATGGTGTCGAGGCCATTTATAAACGGGTTCAACAAAGGGCGGAAGATCTTGTTGGGAAGTTGTCCACGTTGGAGACTAAGGCCATCCATAGCTCGGTGGGTAGCGGGGGTAGAGTTAACAGGTTGTTCGATATTCTTGGGATCCAGTACACTAACTGGCCCACACCCTCTAGCGAAGATGCGCCAAAGAAAAGGAAGTGTGCTGCCGCAGAGGAGAAAGATGTTGTCTCGCGGCCGAAGAGGGGTCGTGGTCGAGGGCGCAGCGGCGCTGGCGGCCAAGTTAAAGCGCTTGCGACGAAGGTCGCTGTGGGTTCAAGCGCTGCTGGCGCTACCTCTTCCTCGGCCATTGTTTCGTCATCAAGTGGCCGAGGGGTAGAGAGGGTTGTGGGGCGGGTGCCCCGTGTCGGAGGCATCAGCGCTCTTATACAGATTTCAGACAACGAGGGTGTCTCCGACGATGATGAGAGGGAGGAAGGGGAGAAGGAGGTTGAAAAGGAGGCTGACACCGAAGATGACTCATCTGATGAGGTCAGTGATACCTCTAGTGGCGGAGGTAACTCCGATGATGATGTTTCCGTCGGTGACGACCGCGGGAAAGGGGTTGCCTCATCGAGCGCTGGCGTTGCAGCTACTCGAAGTATTGATGATATTATACGGGATCTCGAGCCTGAGAGTCCCTCGCGAGGGTCGATTCCCGAGTTTGCGGGGTCGCATGTTTGGGTTGATGGGTTCGAGGTTTCCGGAGACCTTGAGTCGGAGCGGGTTCCCGGAAAGAGGCCATATGGCGAAGCCAGCCGATCTAGCCTACCTTATTTTGCTAAGAAGATCGGGGTCTCTGATCCGGCAACAGAGCTTTTCACGAGTCCGGACCTCCGAGAGTGTCATCTGCAGTGTGCTCTGGAGGAAAGGCGTTTCCTCGGTCGGGTGTTTGGTCGCATTTGTGTGCCAGAGGCGGAGCTTCGACTGGCCAACCAATCCTTGGACGACCTTCAAGATGACATGGATGTCAAGGTGGCTGAGTTGATGCTCCTTACCCGCGCGGCGCGCCGGAGGGCGAGTTATAATCTCCACTATTTGAATGATCGGTTGGTTGAAGTTGAGAAGGATAATAAGGACCTTCGTCGGAGTTTAGAAAATAAGGAGATTGAGCTTAAAGCTGCCTTGGAAAAGGTTAAGAAGTCTCGAGAGGAGGCACAGGAGGCTACAAATAGTAATGCAGAACTTTTGGCGGCCTGCCGTCAGAAAGACAAGGATTTGTTAACGGCGAACAATCGCATAAGTGAGCTGTCGTCGGAGGTAGCTTCGCAGTCGGAGGCTTGGCAGAGTAGTATGGGGAGAATTAAGAGCAAACTTGATACCTGCTTGACTGAAGCCGGAGGTTCTACCGGTGAACCGCTGCCTGCTGCCAATGCGGAGGCCTTCGAAGGTTGGCTTTGTAATGAGCTTGATGTGTTTAGCTCGTTGGTTGGAAACGCGACCGACTTTGGTGGGTACGCCGGGGCATTGGCAATGGCCAGTACACTTCGTCAAGCAGATTGCGAGCACCTTCGCAAGATCAGAAAGCCCAACCATAACTTTCCGACAGTTGACAAAGTGCGTCAAATGAAGATTGATGACGCTGAGGTTCGGAACTGTGCGATGTGATTGCTTCGCAAATTCTGGATTGCTGGTGGTGGCCGCGCTCTTGCTTTCGAAGAAGCTGCCGAGGCTACTCGTCAGGTCTGTGGTATTGGAAAGAATTTGGTTTTGGGTTTGTTTCAACGATGAAGGAGTTAGTATTAATTTTTGAGGGTTCGCCCTTATTTTTCCTTGCAGGCTCGGAAGGAAGCGATGCCTTCGCCGCCTGCGACTAACGATGCTGCCGGTGGTTCTGAAGCTGCTCCTGCACCCGATTCTGCGGAGGTTCTACCCATAGAGGTTGAACACCTGGCTGAGGACGCTCCGATCATTGGAGAAACTAATGTTGAAGACGCGGCGACGGAGGAGGCACCTGCTGAGGGCTTGGATGCTGCCACTGGTGAAGGTTTAGAGGCTGCGACTGGCGAAACTGGGGCGGATGAGCAGGGGGAAGCTGAGCAGGTGTGAAAACTTAGGATTGCTCGGAGGAGAAGGTTATTTTGTAATATGTGTAGTAGTTGGAATGACTTGATGACACTGAGATTCTTTTTAATTCTGTGGAAATGCAGGTTCCTGATGGAACCGTGCTAGAAGTATTTGATGTGACGCCACTGACGCTAAATCATCAAGATACTTTTATAACTGGTGAATCGTGGGCTCGGGCTAGGCTTAAACACCCTTCGCTATCCTTTGACTGTTTTTGGTGGTCGAAGGTGCAAAGGTACGATTTGAAGAACAGCAGATCGAGTCATTTTTGGCGCGAGGCAGATTATACTGATTGGCAGGCCACACGTTATTTGTTTGGTTCTTCTTCGTCCTCGCAAGCTGTTATTGATGATGATATTGATGAGAACACAGCTCTGGATTACTTGTTTGGGCGAAGCAAGCTAGATCTAGGTTCGGATGGATCACTTGTGGTTCTGAAAGAGGAACCTTCGGAAGTTAGTGATGTAGATCGTAGATGTATGTATAGGGCGAGGGTTTTGCCCGGTGAGCTTCCGATTGTTCCTGCAGCTCCTTTGTTGTGGGGACCCATAGTTTTGGCGGAGACAGGATTTGAGAAGGGCGGCGAAGGTTATGAAGATTTGATGTTAATTGAGGGAGGTGATGGTTCCTTGTAATTTTGTAACCTTTATTGATTGTGTGATGTTGTGAAGTTGTTTTGTATGTGAACGGGAAAACTGTATGTTTGTTTTGTGCAAATACGATTCACTTTGGTAACTTTTGTAGTGGATGTTTTGTCCTTGCTGAATATTGACGAGGTCTGTTAGCTGTCCGGCTTTGCGTTGCTTTTAATTAAAAGACGGCCCCCCTTTTGGTTTAGCAAGGTTCGCTTTTCATTGAAGAGAGATGTTTTAAGAAAAAAACAGCGACGCCGCCTTTTCTTTTTAGCGAGGCTCGCTTTTCGTTGAAGAGAGATGCTTTAAGAAAAACAGCGACGTCCCCTTTTCTTTTTAGCGAGGCTCGCTTTTCGTTGAAGAGAGATGTTTTGAGAAACACAGCGACGCCCCCTTTTCTTTTTAGCGAGGCTGGCTTTTCGTTGAAGAGAGATGTTTTGAGAAAAACAGCGACGCCCCCTTTTCTTTTTAGCGAGGCTCGCTTTTCGTTGAAGAGAGATGTTTTGAGAAAAACAGCGACGCCCCCTTTTCTTTTTAGCGAGGCTCGCTTTACGTTGAAGAGAGATGTTTTGAGAAAAACAGCGACGCCCCCTTTTCTTTTTAGCGAGGCTCGCTTTTCGTAGTGAAAGGTGTTTTGAGAAACACAGCGACGCCCCCTTTTCTTTTTAGCGAGGCTTGCTTTACGTTGAAGAGAGATGTTTTGAGAAAAACAGTGATGCCCCCTTTTCTTTTTAGCGAGGCTCGCTTTTCGTTGAAGAGAGATGTTTTGAGAAAAACAGCGACGCCCCTTTTCTTTTTAGCGAGGCTCACTTTACGTTGAAGAGAGATGTTTTGAGAAAAATAGCGACGCCCCCTTTTCTTTTTAGCGAGGCTCGCTTTTCGTTGAAGAGAGATGTTTTGAGAAAAACAACGACGCCCCCTTTTCTTTTTAGCGAGGCTCGCTTTACGTTGAAGAGAGATGTTTTGAGAAAAACAGCGACGCCCCCTTTTCTTATTAGCGAGGCTCGCTTTTTGTTGAAGAGAGATGTTTTGAGAAACACAGCGACGCCTCCTTTTCTTTTTAGCGAGGCTCGCTTTTCGTAGTGAAAGGTGGAGGTAGAGTTTGTCTTGCGTGTTTGATTTTTTTTGGACTTCGCGCCTCCCCTTGTCTTTGGTGGAGGTGAATTTTGCGTTGCGAGCCCCTGGCGTATTTTGTGAGGGTGTTCGATGTTTTTGTACTTTGCGCCTCCCCTTGTCTTAGGTAGAGGTGAAGTTTGCTTTGCGAGCCCCTGGCGTGTTTTGCGAGGGTGCTCGACTTTTTGTACTTTGCGCCTCCCCTTTTCTTAGGTAGAGGTGAAGTTTGCTTTGCGAGCCCCTGGCGTGTTTTGTGAGGGTGCTCGACTTTTTGTACTTCATGCCTCCCCTTTTCTTAGGTGGAGGTGAAGTTTGCTTTGCGAGCCCCTGGCGTGTTTTGCGAGGGTGCTCGACTTTTTGTACTTCGCGCCTCCCCTTTTCTTAGGTGGAGGTGAAGTTTGCTTTGCGAGCCCCTGACGTGTTTTGCGAGCCCCTGGCGTGTTTTGCGAGGGTGCTCGACTTTTTGTACTTCGCGCCTCCCCTTTTCTTAGGTGGAGATGAAGTTTGCTTTGCGAGCCCCTGGCGTGTTTTGCGAGGGTACTCGACGTTTTTGCAAGTTTGTTTCGAAAAAGTTTGTTTTTTGAAGCAATCTTTGGGGTGTTTACATCGATTATAGCGCTCTTGAAGAAGAGTTGCTTTTTTCGATGTTTGTTAGCGAAAGTAAACAGGTTGGAGTTTTGCTTTTTTTGGGGGTTCTAGCCTGTATTAAGGATTTGGATACTGCCTCGTTAAAAAACCTTACGCCCCTTCGTAAGGAAAAAGAGTGCAGCTCCTTTGTTTCTGTTACAAACATGGAACTGAGAGGAGACAATAGAGGAAAAACAAATTACATGTTGCGAGAGCTCGCTAAGGCTCCGCTATGGATAATATTTGCGAAGGTCGTCAACATTCCAGGTGTGAGGCAGGGTGTTTCCTTCGTTGTCTACGAGGTGATATGACCCGGGGCGATTACATTCTGTTATTACGTATAGTCCCGTCCATTTCGGCTGAAACTTTCCCGCCATGCTGGCGTTTTGCTTGCGAATGAGGACGAGGTCACCCTTTTGCAATTCTTTGATTCTTACCTTTTTGTCTCTCCATTTTTTTGTTTCTTCCTGATACTTGCGAAGGTTGTGCACTGCGATACATCTTGTTTCCTCGAGTAAGTCTTTATTGAGAAACTGGTTTTGTTCATCTGATTCGAGGGTCGTTCTGAGAGAACCATGCTTTAATTCTTCTGGTAACACAGCTTCTTCCCCAAATAGGAGCCTAAAGGGTGTGAATTTGGTGGCTCTGCATTCCGAGGTGTTATGGGACCAGGTGACCGAGGTTAGCTCTTCCGCCCACTTTCCCTTGGGCCTGCCTTGCAATTTTTTGGATATGGCTTGGAAAATTGTTGCATTGGCTCTTTCAACTAAGCCATTGGATTGAGGGTGGCGAACTGAGGCGAAGCACAAGACTGTTCCGATTTGTGCGCAAAATTCTTTGAAGACCTCGCTGTCAAACTGAGTGCCATTGTCGACAGTTAAGTATTTGGGGACTCCAAACTGACAAACTAACTGCTGCCAGAAAAACTTCTTCACGGCTATTGAGGTGATGGAAGCCAGCGGTCTGGTTTCAATCCATTTTGTGAAGTATTCCACAGCTACCACTTCGTAGCGAAGGTTTCCAGGAGCTGTTGGTAATGGGCCAACGAGGTCCATTGCCCATCTTTACAGAGGCCAAGTTGGGCATATGAGAGTTGTTGGAGCCCCTGGGGCGTTTTGCGTTTTTGCCGTTAGTTGGCAACCCTCACAACGTTTGACGATTCATTCTGCATCTCTTAGTGTTGTTGGGCAGTAGAAACCTTGTCGGAAGGCTTTTCCTACTAACGCCCTTGGGCCGTTGTGTGAACCACAGATACCTTCGTGAATAAGCTTGAGAATGTCATTTCCTTCAATCTGTGACACGCATTTGAGCCATGGCGAAGTTACCGAAGCTTTGAACAGAATGTTGTCGACGATTTTGTACCCTCGAGCTCTTTGTTTTAGTCTGTTTTCTTCCTCTTTGGACTCGGGTTCATGCAGCCCATTGATATAGGCCATGATGGGTGCTCTCCAGTCTTCGTTCTGGATTGCATTGATCAGCTTGGCATTCTTTTCGGAGGTTTCGAATGCTGATTGAGTTGCTACCTCGTGAAACACATCTGGCGGCAGCTGTAGCTGTTGCGCTGCTGCTTTAGCTAGGCTGTCTGCCTCGTTGTTTTCTGACCTCGGTATTGCTTTCACTGTTATGCCGAGGAAGAAAGATTCAAACCTTCGGACATATTGGAAGTATTTTTGTAGCTCTGGATCTTTTGCTTTGTAGTTTTTCTCAATATGTCCCGCGATGACTTGGGAGTCTGTGTTGATGACTGCCCTTCGGACTGACAATGATCGAAGCCTTGAGAGTGCTAGTATTACGGCTTCGTATTCTGCGGAGTTGTTTGTGCACTTGAAGTCGAGTCTTTTTGCATACCTTAGCTTCGACCCGGATGGTGAGACTAGAATGGTCGAGGCTCCTGCTCCAGTTGCTCCCCAGGCTCCATCGACATACACTGTCCAAAATGGATCTTGTTGGGCTCCATCTCTGCGAGGGTCAGGGGTCCATTCAGCTATGAAATCTGCTAGTGCCTGTGATTTGATTGTTGTTCTTCCGACGAAGGTTATAGCGTAGCTGTTCAGCTCGACTGCCCATTTCGCTATTTTGCCAACTGCCTCGTTATTCTTGAAAATGTTCTCGAGGGGGTATGCCGAAGGTACATGGATCTCGTGTGCCTGGAAATAATGTTTTAGCTTTCTTGATGCCATGACCAAGGCGTACGCTATCTTCTCGAGCTCTGAGTAATTTCGTTTGGGACCCTCGAGGGTTTCTGATACATAGTAGATTGGGGCTTGCCTGGTTCTGTTGTTCTCGTGTAACTCTTTGATTAGAACTGCGCTTGCTGCGTGAGGCGAAGCTGCGACATACAGCAGTAGTAGGTCCCCTTTGCTTGGGCTGGTTAAGACAGTCAAGTTTGTGAGATACTTTTTCAAATCCTCGAAGGCTTTCTGCTGCCGAGGTCCCCAATTGAATGGTGCAGTGCTTCTCAATGTTTCAAAGAAAGGTAACCCTCGCTCAGCGGACCTGGAGATGAATCTGCTGAGTGCTGCTAAGCGGCCTGACAAACGCTGAGCTGCTTTTTTGGTTGTTGGTGGTTCCATATTGATGATGGCATCAATTTTTTCGGGGTTAGCTTCAATTCCCCTTGCTGAGACGATGCAGCATAGCAGTTTTCCTTCGCTTACCCCGAAAACACACTTTTTGGGGTTTAATTTTAGTCCGGCGGACCGAAGGTTATTGAACACTCTTGCCAAGTCTGATATGTGATTTTCTTTTAGCTCGCTTTGGACAATCAAATCATCGACGTAGGCGGAGATGGCGTGTTCATCTTTGAAGACTTCAGATGTCATGCGAGCGAAGGTTGATCCTGCGTTTCTCAGGCCTTCTGCCATTCTTCGAAAGCAAAAGGTGCCCGAAGGTGTAATGAAGCTTGTTTTTTCCTCATCTTCTTCATTCATCCAGATTTGGTGGTACCCTGAGAAACAGTCGAGGAGGGAAAGCATTTGGCAACCAGCTGCTCTGTCGACCAAGGTGCTTATGTTAGGGAGGGGAAAGTCATCCTTCGGACAAGCTTTGTTCAGACACGTGAAATCTACACACATTCTCCATTTCTTGTTCTTTTTCTGAACTAGGACCACGTTTGAGAGCCATGTTGGATATTTGACTGGGCGGATGACACCTGCGTCCAAAAGTCTTTTTACCTCTGCCTTCGCTGCCTCTTTCCTTTCTTCTGACATTTTGCGAAGCTTTTGCTTAACTGGGCGATAGCCTGGTTTGATGTTTAGGCTGTGCTCTATCAAAGTGCTGCTTACCCCTTTTAGGTCCTCTGCGGACCAAGCGAAGGTGTCAGAGTTTTCCTTGAGGAAAAAGACGAGGTCGTTTTCTGATTGGGGGTCTAGGTTGGCTGAAATAAATACTTTTCTTTCGGTGTTGCCCTCAAAGAGTTGGACTTGTTTAGTCTTTTCCTTGGGCGATGCTTTTACTCTGTCGATGCATACTTCACCTTCGTCGCTGAGGTTTGTAGCTCGAGGCTTTGACAAATTGTGGACATTGCGTTGCCCTGGTGCTACTGTTCCTTCGGCTGCTCTTGCGATGTCTTGATCTCCGTATACTGCAACGACCCTCTTTGGAGTAGGAAGCTTCATGCAGAGGTATGCAGGGTGGATTACAGCATTGAATGCATTGGTGACGCCTCGGCCGAATATTGCATTTTAAGGATAGAACATGTCAACCACGTCGAAGGTTATGTGCTCAGTTCTGCAGTTCAGCTGATCTCCGAAGGTAATGGGCAGAGACATTTTTCCAACAGCTCTTACTTGTTGACCGCCGAAACCGTATAGTGGGTTGTCGGCGGGTTGCAAGAGATTTCTGTCAAGCTTCATGCTGTCGAAGGTTGTTGCGAACAGGATGTCTGCGGAGCTTCCTGTATCGACGAGAATTTTGGTGACTGTCCACCCTGCTAGATTAGTCTCGATCACCATTGCATCAGTGTGAGGGTAATCCCTTAATTTCATGTCGCTAGAATCGAAGGTTATTGGGATGTGGGACCATCGGCCGAACTTGTGCGGTCTTTCGACAGCTACGTGATGTACTCTTCTAGCATGTTCTTTCTTTTGCCTCTTATTGCCGTGATCTTCATTCGAGCCTCCGGTGATGGCTAGGATAACACCGAAGGTTGATGTTGGGTTGTTGATGGTTGTTTGGGTTTGGGCTTCGGATTTGACGGGTTAGGGAGCTGGTAATGCTGGTATTGGTGGTGGTGGTGGTAAAGTATTGTTTACTTGTTGGTTGGTTTGGGTTTGGGTTTGAGGGGTTGTTGGGTATGTGACGGTATATGGTGCATTTTGTCATTGTGGGATGGCGGTTGGCTGATAAGAGGCTTGGTTGTAGTGTGGGTGATGTGCATAGAAAGGTTGGTGCGAAGGTAGGCCGTAGTTTATGGGGGTGTAATGGTATGTAGGATTGGGTTGGTTGAAGTTTGGTTTCCTGGTGTGATTGATGGTTCGGTTGTCTGCCGAAACGACTCTTTTGGATTCCTGGTACTCTTTCCCTTTGGCGAAGCATTCGCATTGTTTGGTGGTGTGCCCCTTTCCAAGACCACAAAAATGGCAATACATTTTCGCGGGATCTTTCTGTTGGTTTCGTTGGTCCGGCGGGGGTGGCAAACCTTGAGGGTTTTGGTTGCTCGAAGGTTGAGCGCCCCTTCTTTGGTCTTCAAAGTGGGCTGCCATGTTGATAGCGCCAATGTTGCTTTGTTCTTGGCAAGGGTTGTTTTCTCTCGGTTGAGGCCTCGGCTGCGGCTTCTGCTGTGACCTTCGAGCATCAGACTTTGCCCTGAAATCCATGTCCGCTCTACAGTATCTTTCCATTGTCTCATGTAATTCCTCGATTGTATTTGCCGGCTTCCTGGCAAATTTTGAAGAGCATGGGCCTGGGCGCAGACCGCTGACTGCAGCGAGGATGACAGCCTCATCAGAGATCCCCGGAGTTCTTGCTCTGATTTGGATAAACCTTCGCCAATAATCTTGCAGTGGTTCGCGCTCTTCTTGTTTGCAGTTGAACAACTCAATGGGGTTTGATGGGGCTGCTGTAATACCTTTGAAGTTTGTGCAGAGCCTATCTCTGAGGTTGGCCCAGGAATCCACGGTTCCGGGGCGAAGGTTGTTGTACCAAGTTTGTGCAATGTCACGAAGGATGATGACAAAGGACTTTGCCATTGTTGATTCATCTCCCCCTGCCGTGGCGACTGCTGCTTCATAGCTCATTATGAATTGGCGAGGGTCGGTAAGTCCGTCGTAGCGGGGTAGATTTTGTGGATTGTAGCATGGTGGCCAGGGTTGGGTTTGCAATATCTGGGAGAGTGGTGATTTTGGGTCATAGGGCATTTGGTGTTGTTGGGCTCTCCGTTGGTTGCGAAGGTTTGGCTCTCTCTCATCTGGGTAGAGTTGGCGAAAGTTTGGTTGTCTCATAGGGTATGGATCTGGGTGATTTGGTGGTGGTGGGGGTGGTGGATGGTGGCGGAGGTTGCCCTGATCCTGCTCTTCATTCCCCTCCTACAGTGGTGGCAATTCCCTGTCGTTCCAACCCTCGGCTTCGGCCTCAGCTGCTGCGAGGGACTCCTCCATCCGGCGAAGCTGTTCCCTTGCCTCGTCCGCCTTTTGCCTGATGGCGCGCAGCCGGTTGTGCCTCTCAAGCTTGTCTAGGCGCCTTTTCGTCTCTTGCAACTCAGTTTGAAGTCTTTCCAGGGCCTCGAGGCCCAATTCCTCTTAGTCTCCTCCCTCACCTTCTCCGGAAGTCTGGGGGTGCGGCTGTGTCGCCGTCCGGGTATGAGGGCCCGGGACTTCTGAATCTGGGGTGACATCTTCTGTTCTCGAGGGTTCCACAGTCTCTTCAACGGGTGGAACTACCGCCGCAGCTTCTCTAGCCGCGCGATGGTCTCTAGTAGTGGACGCTCTTCTGTTTCCCGCCATTTCGAATCGTATCCCCACGGTCGGCGCCAAACTATTGGAAGCACACCTGCCCAACCCCCGCAACTCTGCAGAGGTATAGAGCGAGGGTGATCAACTGTCGGGCGTGAGCGAAGATATACGCGAAGGTTCCAAAAGTAGGCTGGGGTCCAAAAGTAGGTTGGGGTATTCACTATTCTCGAAAATCTTCCCTTTACACTGTTCATCCCTTGGTATTTATAGGGAATACCAAGGGACACCAGCCAAATTACAAAAGGGTACAGAAAAGATTCTCTGGCGCCGTACAAGGAAAGGGTAGAACCGTACAAACACAAGCGGAGTGAAAACCCTAGTTTGCCTTCCTCCTGTCCGCCGCCATCTTGCCCTGCTCACCTTCGCGGGAAAGTGAAGGTCAAAACCTTCGACTCTGCTGGTTGCGAGATCAGCGTTCGCTCGTCGTTCGCCGAGCTTGACGTCTCAAGCGAAGGGGCCTCGGAGCATGCGAGGGTCGCTCTCCGTGTTCTGAGCGCGCCTTTACCTGCAAGAAGCACAAAGTACTTCGAGGGTTGGGTTTGTATCCGAAGATTAGGAAACCAATCCAAAGGGTCTAACTGACGGAGGGAAGAAAGTTTGTGAGGGCGCGCGGATCGCGCGA
Organism: Coix lacryma-jobi var. lacryma-jobi; assembly: GCA_009763385.1. Lineage (NCBI taxonomy): Eukaryota > Viridiplantae > Streptophyta > Magnoliopsida > Poales > Poaceae > Coix > Coix lacryma-jobi. Next base: position 107,927,948 of record CM019827.1, read on the forward strand.
AGGTTGTTTTTAGAGCCGGTCTGCGTGGTGCCACTGCCGAGGGTCCCTTCCCCCAATACAATGAGAGTCCTAATCCAAATACGCTTCGTATCAAGTCTTCGGATCTCCCGTGCCGTCCGGGATTAGTCGGAGTAATCATCTTCTGATGATATCTCTGACATCCTGGTCCGTCAAATATAAGAGTTAAAGTGACTGTAGCTAGTAATATAATAATAAATATTTAGAAGTTAGTAGCTACTGATCCGATGTTTTTTACCACTTGTGTTAGTTAAAAATTTGTATCAAATATCACTTTTTATGGTGGGAAGAATAACTTAAATTTGACTACGTTGACGGAGGAAGTTGTAAGATTGGTGGTTTCTCCCTAATTTTTCAATTGATTAATTCTTAGCTTCTTGTTTCTTTTTCTCATAGAGATCGGCTTCTAACATTAAACGGACAACCCTACCCTAAGGTCTACTAGAGTAACCAGAGAAAAGCTAAAATCAACACACATTTTGGATGACAAAATGCCAAAATGCAACATAGGCGGAGAGGGTGGGAGTCTGGGGGAGGCCTCTGAGCTCTGGCCTCTGACCTATGAGTACTGCACCCACCTCAAAACCCGGAGGGGCAAAGAGCTAGTCTATAGCGCGCACACCACCTACAAGCTCTCATAGTCTCATCTGTTCTTTTCTTCTCTTCAAGCTCTTTTCTTCTCTACTAGCTCTTTCTTCTCTACCCAACTCACATCTTTTGCTTCCAAACACTTCTCCTATGGCACCGCGGAAGCATCGGCGCAATGAGCAGGATTTTGATTCTGATTCTGAGTGGCTACCGTCGCGCAAGGGGGCAGCCATAGACCCCGCACAGCTGCCGCCGGCCAGTGAGCAGGAGGGACCGTCGGGGAACAGGAGTATGTGTAAATAACGACGACCATCGAGAGACCGACGTCGAGCTTCTCGGGGAGGGGGGGTGTAACACCCCGGTGTTTAATTAATTAAGTTTAAATATAATTTAATTAGGAAAATAGCCAAAATCCTAGATGGAGGAAAAACTTAGTCAGATGTTTGTTGCATTCATGCCGTTGCATAAATTTTTTTTGGGTGAAAAAGAATTTATTAAACCCGAATAGGGCGAGTCGATTTTATTCTATTTAGAAAACAAATAAAAGTTTTAGGAAAGTTTTATAAAATTTTAAACTCAAATTTTATTTTCAAAATCTAGGGAAAATATTTCTAAAGTTTTTTAAAAGTGATTTGGTTTCAAACTAATTTGAATTTCAAACAGATTCAAATTGAATTTAGAAAAGGATTGTAAAATAAAAAGGAAAAACGAAAGGGCCTCACCTCTCCCTCATCATTTTTGTTCCCGCAGCCCAACCGGCTGGCCCACCCTTTCTCCCCTTCCTCTTTCTTCCGCGCCGGCCCGCGCTCTCCCCTCGGCCCAAGCCGCAGCCGGCCAGGCAGCCAACCCGCGCCACAGCCACCTCCCTCGCTGACGGGTGGACCATGCATGTCAGGGTTCGTCCCCAACTCCCTCTCCGCCCTTCGCGTCGCGCTGGCCGCGCCACCGATCCACCGAACCCGCCCGGGTTTCCCTCCGCGTCCTACCCCTTACCTTCTTCCTTTTAGCAGCCGCAGAGGCTCTCCCTCGCGCACACTGCCTTCACCGAACCCCCCTTGGCGCAGCGCATCTACCTCACCCTCTTGGAGAATTTCCCGAACGCCCCAACCTTCTTTGATCTTCGTCTCACCGCCGCCGAGCGTCGCCGCCACCTTGAACACCCGCCAACACCGACGTACGCCGCGCCAGTCCCCTCCGGCCTCCTTTGAAGTCGCCAGAGCACGCCGCGTCTCTGGGGCTCAACCTCGGTGGAGTTCGGCGCTGTTTGGGCTGCTTCCTCGACCTCGCCGGCGAAACCGACCGCCCCGTCGTCGATTCTCCCTAACCGAACCACCTCCGGCTACAAGATCGGCGCCGTAGAACTCACGGTGAGCTCCTCTCCCTCCTGCATCTCTTCGGATTGATTCCCGTACCCTCTAGACCGCACCCGAGAGCGCCGGCGAGCTCTCGCGGCGGCATCCATGGCGTGCCACCGAGTTCCCTTCCTGCACCGAGTCGCCGCGCCAGGCTCCCTCTTCCCGCCCCGCGTTCGCCGCGCCGACGCAGACAAGACCACCGCGAGGACCGAGCGCCTCCGCATCACTCGGCCAGCCTCCCCGCTCCCCACCGCCATGAAGCTGTCCTCGCCTCGCCGTGCAGCTGCCGCAGCTGTCTCTGTCCACTCGCGCCGCAGCCGGTGAACCCAGCTGCTCCTCCATCTCTTCATGCTGCTGCATGGTGAGCACCTCTGCCTCTCCTCATCCCTCGCAGCATCCCTCTCCGCACGCATGCAGTGATGCAGGTGCACTGCACCCGCTCGAGGTGAAGCGCTGGCCGACGCCATTGCTAACTACGGTGCCTTGTTTTTGGCCCCGAGGGATGGCTTGCTAGCTTATGTCATCATGACATCATACATGTGTATATACGATGGCTTTCCATTAGAAAAACAATTCTATAAATACTTTAGAAAATACACATATATACCTGTACACAACCATATATAGCCACCATGGACTTGGACGAACCCTCGCTGGAGCTTCCGATCTCCCTCGTTGTGGCCTTCCGACGTCGAGAATCTCCCCAACAACCTCACCAAGGTCTCCTCTTCTCGCTCCGCCACTCGCCGGAGTCCAGAGCTCGCTGGGGTGTTGTTCCAACCGAACACCGGCGAGGTGGCCGCCGCCTGGTGCTCTGCTAGCGTCGGCGCGCAATAAGAAGATGCCCTCTCAGCCGTCCTCCTCACGTCGGCTATTCCATCGTCAAGTTCATAATAAGTTCCTGAGCTCTGCACGCTCGTCATCATCCTCTCTCGGTCCGCATCGCACAAGCAAGCAGAAGCATGCAGCCGGCCGTGCATGATTTGCCCCATGCTAGCTTGATGATGTCATGATGACATGCACGTGATGCTTTGTGGCCACTTTCCCTTAGAAAAATAAAAGAGATAATACAATGAAAATACGTGGATCCATTTATTCATCATGCATGGTCTTAGTTCATGATGGACCATTCTCACAAACCAACACATGGTCCATGATGCATGAACTCAGTCCGCTGCCTTTTCTTTTACAGATTTTATCTAATTTGAACGCGAAAATGACTTCTAATAATTTACAGTTTTGCCGCTCACTTCAAACGCTTATAACTTTTGCGTCGTAACTCCGATTTAACCCGTTCAAGTTACGTTAGATTCGTCTCGTCGAGCTCTATACGTTAGATCTATTTACGTTCTGTTTTCATACTATTGATGTACTGTTATTTATTATGCTTGTTTGGGCCATGTATTGATGTTTGATCCAGTGAGTGCGAGCTACACGAAACCCCAGGATCCAGCTTGTGCCTTCGTCGATTCGACCCAGCCCGAAGACAAGTGCCCTTGAACATCTTGCACCCATATTTATTTTATTTTGAGTTAGAGAAGTTTAGATCCAGTAGATGCAAGTAGTCTTAAATTGAATCCCATGATATGGTTTACTAGCACTTGATTATATTTTCCTTGACACCTGGTTTGGGATGTGTTGGGTAGAAGTCATGCTTAGCCGTGCAGTCCTGGTTGGATGGGTTGATTACAATTAATAATCTTGATTAATGGTCTATGAAATATTATGGGCTGGTAATGTTGTAGTATGGTGAGTAGGTATATCCGGCAGGATGGACCGTGTGGTGGTTTTTGTGCCGTGGGACTCGGCAGCTAGATTTGGTTTTTGGTTCTGGGCTCATGCTAGATTTATCCCGCCTGGATCCCTAGGACCCGGTTCTCGGAGCATGTAACCCGGTTACACAACACAGCCATGAAGTCAGCATGGGCTGGACCTGGCTAATTAATTAGTTTCCTCCAAGTTATGTTACACGGGGTTTGTTTAGTGGCTCAAGAGTGAAGGACCGAAAATGCTAAAGCAAGGCGACCAGAGGGGGGTGAATGGGAGCCTAAAAATTTCTTTCGAAATTACGGCCTCTGTCCTAATAAAATCAACCCCAAAAGCTTCGGACTCAAACGCGATGCCCACGACCCTCGGAAAGAGGGTGGATGATCCCTAGGATCACAGCGAGGCACCACACAAGAGAGCAAACCAAAACTCCCAAAACTCCGAGTCAAGTTCGGTCTAAAAAACCGACTCCCGAACGTAGATAGAGGGCTACGTCGGAATTCCTCCAAATACCTATGCTAACACGTAGCAAAGATAGTTAGAGAGGTTCCTAGGTGAACTCTAGGAGCAAACGAGAAGTCCGGAAACGAAGCGGAAAAGCCGGGAGAGCAAAAGCACTAAAATGCAACTTACAACCGATTCGCGGATTGTCCGGGCTGCTGGTGCCGGACTGTCCACGCCAGGGGCGGACTGTCCGCGAAACCCTGGCGGACTGTCCGCCGGCTAAAAGGTGAAAACAGCAAACCTGCTGATCCTCCCCTGCACGACTCGCGGACTGTCCGCGCCTTATACGGCGGACTGTCCGCCGGTAAAATGACCGTGAGCAGTGCTCGCTGCGTTGGACTGCTCTGGCCGAGCCCGATGGTCGGACAGTCCGCCATCAAGGGGCGGACAGTCCGCCACTGTCCAGAAACCCCAAAATCCTCACGGGACAAAACCAAAATTGATTGGATCTTCACCAAATCGAATGGAGCTGCAACCAAACTTCTCCCAAGTGTTCTTCTACGTGTTGGGAAGCTAATCCTAGGATATCATCGCTTCAACTCAACTAATCCATGAGAAATCCGAAGAACACTAGATAAGGGGAAGAGGGAAGAATAAAAACGATTTCGACCCGATCTACTTGTTCGTGAGGGTAGAGATGAATTCCTTCTGTGAAAATGTACTCCTCACTTCAAAGAACAAGTTGATTCAAACGGAATCGCAAAAGACGCAGCGTAGAGGGAGATCGAGTGAGGGGAAAATCGTGGAGAAAAGAAGAACGCGAAGAACAAATTCAAAACGCGAATTCAACCACGAATTTGATCCTTGGATTCAGAGGAATGGATGATTGATTAAGCACTCGGTGTCGGGCTACAAGCCACTCCTAGCAACATAAAGCTTGGATGGCAAAAAGCTCAAGAACAAGAGCCAACTCACCTCCTAACCCTAGCCTTCTCTCACAAACACAAAATGAGAGAGACACCGTCCAAGGATACGATTGCCCTAGCAGCTCCCTTCATCTATATATAGGCGCACGTCCAAATGACACAAACGCCCTAACATGAAGTACTAACCCAAATACCCCCAGGGGTAAAACCGTCCAGTCCTGGCGATTTTCATTCGACGGCCACGCCCGCACATCTGGTAGCTTCGCCTTGACGCGACCTCCAGGATGCCGCCACGTGTCGTCACGTCGACCACCGCGCCTTCCTTGTGGATAGCTTCGCCGCTGCGCCAGCCTCTCCACGCCGCCACGCGTCGACCGTTCCGCATAGGAACCTCCGCCCGGTTTTGAGGCCCAAACCGGTAAACCCGCCAGCCCAGGTTTTGAGGCCCAAACCTGGCAACCGTCCACCCCGAGTTTTGAGGCCCAAACTCGGAAACCCACGACCCCAGGTTTTGAGGCCCAAACCTAGAAACCGTCCATCCCGAGTTTTGAGGCCCAAACTCGGAAACCGGCCACCCTAAGTTTTGAGGCCCAAACTCGGAAACCGTCGAGGGTATCTTTTTGAGGCTCAGCTACCGAACCCGCACCGTAGACGGGATGTGGTTCGCACACCCCGACCACCGGCACCGATGCCGATGCATGTCCAGCCTCCACGCCGGGCACAACGCCTTCACCTTCCTTCTTGACTCGGTCGACGGCACTTGCGCCGCACGCAAGCCCGTGTCCGACCTCCCGCCAAGTGCCACGACGCCATCGTGTTCCTCCCGACTCGGCTGATGCATCGCACATCCCCATGTTGTCGGTGTTTCGAACCCGGGGGTATGACACCAACGAGTAATATGATCGCGTGCTCTCTTCCTGAATGGTGATGCAAGATGACACAAGGATTTATCCTGGTTCGGGCAAAGAAGGCCCTACGTCCAGCGGGGGAGGAGGTTCTTGTATTAGTTGCACCTAAGTGCTTGTACAGGGGCGAATACAAGCTCAGTGAGCATGGACCGGAGTTCGGACTCGTGTGTGTGTGGAACTAGACTTGTCTATCTGAGTTGTGCCCGAACGTTCGAATGTCGGACCCCCCCCCTTGTGAAGGGCCCTGGTGTCCCCTTTTATAGAGCAAGGGGAGGCCAGGGTTACACAAGAGCGTTACACAGGGGTAACATGTACAGCGGGAGGTAGGAGTCCTGTCTTGTCGGGGCCACTGAGACTGACGTGGAGATTGCTGTTCATGCGTCGTGGCTTCCATCCCGGGCGTAGTCGTGGAGACGTGGCGACATGGAGGTCGTGCAGCGCCCACTCCGGTTCGTACGGGGCGTGGCAGCGTCCTTCCAGGCCTTGGGGTACCTGTCCGCCAATCACATGAAAGCAACAAGGGCTCGAGGGTTGCTTGGCCGGCCTCGAGGCGTGGCTTGGACGTGCAACAGTGTAGGGTATGGGTTAACAGTGCCGCACTGGTGCCTTTTTGCCCATGCTTGCGGTGAAAACGAGGTTTGACTCTGGCTCCGGTTCACTGTGGCACATGCTGTGTACCAGAGGATGTGACCGGAGTAGGTGGACGCATCAAATACGTAGCGTGGGGCTGGTATCCAATGTCTGGGCCGCTCGAGGGAGGCGTGAAGCGTCTCGAGGGATAGGCTGTCGGGTCAGCGAGGCTCGAGGGCCCTGCGTGGGGTCTCGAGGAGCGGTGTAGGGCGGTGGCGGGCTCGGACCCACGTGCCTGGGCTCGAGAGGCAGGCTATCGTGCTCGAGAGGCTCGAGGTCCCCGCGTGGGGACCTCGAGGGGTGGTGGAGCGCTGGCCCGAGGCCTGGCTCGGAGGGCTCGGGCGAGACGGAGAGCGAGCGTTCGCCCGAGGCCTGGCTTGGAGGGCCAGCGTTGTAGGCCTCGGGGGGTTGGACTAGGTTTAACCTATTTGTTTGCGTTGCTTGGGGGTACCCCTCTGTCGTTCCCCCGACAGTAGCCCCCGAGCCCTTGTTTGAGTGCTTGCACTCGAGCAGGGGCTCTTGACTTGGGTTTCGAGGGCTTGGCTGTGTCGGTTCTCGAGGGTTTGGCTGTGTTGAATCCGTGGGTGTCGTGTGAGCGACACCCGCGGGTGTAGCCCCCGAGGCCACGGGGGAGTGGTTAGGGTTCCCTCGTGGGCTGTTTTGCGAGTGTTAGTTACGTTTTTTAGGTTCGGGAGTGCCGAGCTCCCGAGTTTTTTAGACCCTCTTTCGTCGAGGGGTGCCAGGCTGAACCGACCGGCCGGCTCTTCGAGCTGTCCGGCACGCCGATTGCCCTGGCTTGTCATCCCGCGAGTCCTTTCGATCGGATGCGAGGAGGGATGCCTCGTACTACCCCGAGCGGGCGAGTATCGAGGTTCCCGGTGAGCTGGTAACGGGAAATCCAAGTGAGACCTCGTGCCCCGTTCGATAGGGGTCGACTGTGGCCCGGAGGCGGTCTCATAAAGCATGGGTGCTCAGTCTGCAGGAGTGTCGCGTCCATTCGATAGGACCCGGTGGCTCGATGCCTCCCTCCGAGGGGATCTCACTGCATGTCGAGCTCCCCGCCTTGGATACACGTGAGGGGCCTCGAGGGCTTGGCCCTCGAGTGATGCCGCGAGTGGCACCCCTTGGTGTCCCTGACTCGGGTGCTCGAAGCCGGCTGTCGAACCCTCTTTCGTCGAGGGCCAGCCTTCGCTGCTTCGAGACTTAGGGCCGGGGCCCGTTTTTGGGTGCCCGAAGCCGGCTGTCGAACCCTTTTCGAGGGCCAGCCTTCGCTGCTTCGAGACTTAGAGCCGGGGCTCGTTTTTTACTTCCGGAAGAAGCCTTCGTCGCTTGGAATCCTTCCGCCCGTTGGGCGTGCCTTTTTAGGCGGAAACCGTCAGCGAGTGGAGATCGTGGCGCTGGGGCGACGGGCGCGAAGTTGGAGCGGCGGCCTCGGAGGGCCCCGGTAGAGCGGAGCGAGTGCAGAGTCGCCGCGTGTACCTGTCGTCCAGCTTGAAACGCGGTTAGATGGGCGCATTAAATGTGTGCGGTTACCTACTCACCGTCGTGGGAGACGGCGCCGGTTTGTCGATGAGGACGTGCTGCCTCCCGATGCGAACGGTGGTGTAGGCGGCCCTCTTTCTCCTGGCTCAGACGTCGAGGCTGAGCTCGCGGCAGGAGATCTCGAGGAGTACCAAGTCGAGGCCTTGATTTTTGCAGAGCTCGTAGGCAGTCGAGGGAGGGTGTCCGCCAGTCAAGGCGCCGTTTTCGATGGGCGGCGCTGAAGGTCGAGGCCCCGTGCTCGGTTTGAGGGGTGGCGTCGAGGGTCGAGGCTCATGTCCGGCTCGAGGGGTGGCGCCGAAGGTCGAGGTGCCGTCGAGTCTCCGCGCCCGGCTCGAGGGGTGGCGTCGAAGGGCCAGCCCTCGGGCCGATTTTGACGGACGGCTCGAAAATGTCCCTCGAGAACACATCTGGTGGGACGGTGCCGTGCGTGGTTGCCAACTTAGCCAGCTTGTCTGCGGCGGGCGCCCATGAGCACTTATTCGTCGTCGTCGTCATTATCGGCATCGCGCTTTGCCCCCTGACCTTTGCCTTTGTTCGTGGAGCGGCCAAAGAAGGCCTCCACTGCCCCGTCGCCTGAGGCGAAGCTGGCGACACGATCCATCAGACCCTCGACCGTCCTGGGACGGTAGCGCCCTAGCTCGTGGACTAGCTCTTGGCACGTCGTGCCTGCGAGGAACGCCGAGATGACATCCTCATCAGGTACGTGGAGGAGCTCGAGGCGCTGCTTCGAGAATCGCCGAGCGAAGTCACGGAGGGGCTCGTCCGCTGCCTGCCTGCAACGTTGTAGATCCCAGGGGTTGCCTGGGCGTACGCAAGTCCCCTTGAAACTCCCGTCGAAGACCCTGACTAGGTCGACCCAGTCATGGATCCGATCCGGCGGGAGCCCCTCGAGCCACCGGCGGGCGGTGTCCGAGAGGTAAAGCGGGAGTTGGCGTATGATCACACGGTCGTCGTTCTTTGCTCCGCCCAGTTGGCAGCCTAGGCGGAAGTCGGAGAGCCACAGCTTGGGCTCGACCTCCCCGTCATACTTCACGATGTTGGTCGGCGGTCGAAAGCGGTCGGTGAAGGTCGAGCTGCGGATGGCCCGGCTGAAGACCCTGGGGCCCGGGGACTCGAGGGTTTGCCGGCTGTCGGCGACCCGCTCCTGGGCTGGCCTGGCTCGAGGGGTGGCCGGCTGGTGGACGGACATCTCGCGTTTGTTGCGGGGCGTGCCTGCTGGCTTCCCCGAGGCTACCTCGCGCCGGCGCGAGGCCGAGCTCTCGGCCATCTGCACAGCGGCTGTCTCGAGGAGGCCTTTCATTTCCCCGAGCATGCGTCTGGCGTCGGGGTTGGAGACGGCGGGTAGATCGCGGAGCAGCATTGCGGCTGCCACCACGTTCTGCCCGGCTCGCGGGAAGCACACCTCGGGACGCACCGGTGCTTCGTCCTCGAGGGTCTGCCGACGGACCTCTCGAGCCTGGCCTCGAGCTCTGGCGCCTCGAGGCTGGGCTGGTTCCCGCATAAGGGTTTTTTGAGCTGCAGCAGGCGTTGCCGTTCCTCCTCGGACTTGGCGATCGCTTCCCTCAGCTGCGCGAGCTGCGCCACCCGGTCGTCGTTGCGGTGAGGTGGTGCACCCGAGGCCGGGGGTTCGTCCCTCCCCTGAGCGCGCGATCCTCCTGCCGCAGCCACGTTTCCGGGCTCTTCGAGGTTGAGCGCCGGCCTGGTGTCGTCGTCGCCGTCGTCCTCGGCGTCGTCCTCGACCCCCTCGAGCTGGAGGCACTCCGCGAACTCACCGGGAGAGTGCGCGCGCACCCTAGGAGTCGCTGGCCGCACGTCGGGCAGGTTCCTCCTCGGGGACATTACGCCGGCCGCGCGGGAGTGGGCGTACGCCGTGGGCACCGCCTGTGCATGGTGGCGATGGCGACGACGGCGCCGCTCGCGAGGTGGCGACGCGTCGTTGTGCGGGCGACGCGCCACGCGCCCCGCGCGGGGTGGCGTGACACGCCCTCCGCTCGGGCCCTCCGTGGAGAGCAGAGTCAGCTCGTTGCCGTTGCCGGTGGCCAGGAACTCGACGCTCCCGAATCGTGCGACGGCACCAGCAGAGAACGAAGGAGCGGAAAAAGCCATCCAGGAAACAACGAGAAATCGACTCGGACACGCGAAGCCCCCTACCTGGCGCGCCAACTGTCGGTGTTTCGAACCCGGGGGTATGACACCAACGAGTAATATGATCGCGTGCTCTCTTCCTGAATGGTGATGCAAGATGACACAAGGATTTATCCTGGTTCGGGCAAAGAAGGCCCTACGTCCAGCGGGGGAGGAGGTTCTTGTATTACTTGCACCTAAGTGCTTGTACAGGGGCGAATACAAGCTCAGTGAGCATGGACCGGAGTTCGGACTCGTGTGTGTGTGGAACTAGACTTGTCTATCTGAGTTGTGCCCGAACGTTCGAATGTCGGACCCCCCCCCCCTTGTGAAGGGCCCTGGTGTCCCCTTTTATAGAGCAAGGGGAGGCCAGGGTTACACAAGAGCGTTACACAGGGGTAACATGTACAGCGGGAGGTAGGAGTCCTGTCTTGTCGGGGCCACTGAGACTGACGTGGAGATTGCTGTTCAGGCGTCGTGGCTTCCATCCCGGGCGTAGTCGTGGAGACGTGGCGACATGGAGGTCGTGCAGCGCCCACTCCGGTTCGTATGGGGCGTGGCAGCGTCCTTCCAGGCCTTGGGGTACCTGTCCGCCAATCACATGAAAGCAACAAGGGCTCGAGGGTTGCTTGGCCGGCCTCGAGGCGTGGCTTGGACGTGCAACAGTGTAGGGTATGGCTTAACAGTGCCGCACTGGTGCCTTTTTGCCCATGCTTGCGGTGAAAACGAGGTTTGACTCTGGCTCCGGTTCACTGTGGCACATGCTGTGTACCAGAGGATGTGACCGGAGTAGGTGGACGCATCAAATACGTAGCGTGGGGCTGGTATCCAATGTCTGGGCCGCTCGAGGGAGGCGTGAAGCTTCTCGAGGGATAGGCTGTCGGGTCAGCGAGGCTCGAGGGCCCTGCGTGGGGTCTCGAGGAGCGGTGTAGGGCGGTGGCGGGCTCGGACCCACGTGCCTGGGCTCGAGAGGCAGGCTATCGTGCTCGAGAGGCTCGAGGTCCCCGCGTGGTGACCTCGAGGGGTGGTGGAGCGCTGGCCCGAGGCCTGGCTCGGAGGGCTCGGGCGAGACGGAGAGCGAGCGTTCGCCCGAGGCCTGGCTTGGAGGGCCAGCGTTGTAGGCCTCGGGGGGTTGGACTAGGTTTAACCTATTTGTTTGCGTTGCTTGGGGGTACCCCTCTGTCGTTCCCCCGACACATGTGCTCCTGCTCGTCGATGCCACGTGCCAGCTACCACAGTTGGTCCTCTGGCCCTCTGGTCCTCCGGTCCGTCGGTCCAAGCCTCACGTCCGCCCTTCACCGCTCTGGGTCCATCGGCCTGGCACGTCCGCCGCACGGCACGCCCATCCTTCACCGCTCCCGGTCCGTCGGCACGGCACGTCTCTACTTGACCTTCACCTCGCCATTGACCACTGTATCCGAGCTCCACACCTGCACATCAACATAGCCAAGAGACACATGTTGCACACGCACACCAACACATAAACACAACACAACTCAACGCCACCGGTTAGTCATAAACATTAAGCGCATAGCAAATAATGACTCAACCGGGAAAAGCCTCAAACCTTCCTCCCAAAAGTCAATCATTCATCATATATGTTCTCAATCTCCCCCTTGATGAATGCATTGACTAAAAATAAAACCACAAAGGAAGGGTTTGAAGGCAAGCCTCACTCAAGTGCCCAAAAGCCAAGTAAAAGCAAACACAAGGCCACTTGATATGAGGAAGGATCATGAAAACTCCAAATAAAAGCTCTCGGACCCGAAAGAAACGGGAAAAGCGGGCAAAGCCTCCACACAACCGAAGAGTCAAGAGAAACAAGAGTTCCATGAATCCCAAAAGGCACTCAAAAACCAATCTCAAATAAAATTGTCAAACAATCATCACAAAAGAAACCCACAAAAGAAACCAAGGTACTTATCCACTTGGATTCCGAAATTTATGGTACTTATCCACTTGGGTTTCGAAATTTCTCCCCCTTGATGATTGAATTGACAAAAACTAGGCACAAGAGATGGTTTGAGATACCAAAACCGAAAACTTGGTCCCCAAAGACATGGGCAACGGCTCCACGCAACCAAGCAAAATTCGAGCCAAACTCCACAAAAGAGTGAAAACTCAGACAAAGAGCGAAAAACTTGGTTCCCAAAGACATGGGCAACGGCTCGACGCAACCAAGTCAAAAATGAGCTAGCCCTCAAGAAAAGGCAGAAAAGGGCTCAACACCACTAGCTCAGGGCTCGATACCAATTGAGGCTGAAACAACGCATTAGAATGCAAAACTGCTAGTCCCTCAAGATAGAGGCACAGAGGCTCAACACAACTAGCAGACTCGATACCAATCACAAGCAGCCAAAAATTGGTGAAAACAACTAGTTCCTCAAGATAGAGGCAAAATGGCTCGACACAACTAGCTGAAGGCTCCAGACAAATCGAAAATACCAAGCAAAAACTGCTAGTCCCTCAAGACAGAGGCAAAATGGCTCAACACAACTAGCAGGCTCGATACCAACTGAGAAAAACACAAAGAGAAGCTCAAAACTAAATGGAACACAAACATTCGGAGCACGCGGAGAAGTTGCAAAACAAAACAACTCCCCCTGAAAGCAAGCCTACATACAAAAGCTATGCAACAAAGCAACTAAGCTCACTATGAATGATACCAATTGAAGAAGGACATAAAAGGATACCAATTGAAGCACATAAAAGAGCTAAACTCCCCCTAGCTCAAAGCTCTCCCCAAAATGCATGACTCTCCCCTTTGTGCCAACACACAAGCTCCCCCTTGCAAACAGCTTCTCCCCCTTGACAAAAGGGAACATGCTGAGGGGTTACGACATTTCTCCACAAAATTGACACAAGCACAAGACAAGTCATCAACCAAAAGCATATGGGGATTACCACAAAAAGTATCAGAGCTGGGGGTAGAACACTAAGCTAAAATGCATGATATGTGCAATGCAACAGCTCCAAGTGTATAGCAATCAGAATGAAAAGATGCTCAAAAGGGTGCTGCCCTGAAATTTTAGCAACCAATACAAATGCTAGCAAAGGCTCAAACTGATCAAATGAATACGAAATATGAACAATTAAGCATATGAGCAGTTTTAAGCCATTTGAAAAGGAGTCCACCACTAAAATAGCACATAGCATGGATAGACAGGAAATCAACCAAGTGCTAACTCAAGTATAAAAGGTGAACTACCCCTAGCAAAGTTCAATCATCATGCCATAGAATGAAGCATAGACTTGTGTTATTTTCAAATTTTATCGAAGATTGCAGCAGTATTAACACAAGTTCAAATTAAAGCATGTGATTGCGAGAGGTTGAAAGCATGGTCATTGCCTAACTTTTCAACTGGGCTAAGCCTATGCAACAAAAGCAATCAGAAGCTTAAAGCACCAGTTTCGGTCTTACACTACACGGCTCAAGTTTAACTTAAAAGTGCAATGAGAAACAATCTCGATACCGTGATGTGCTGACACATGCAATCCTATCTCGATCTTTTCAATTCACTAATACTTGGATCAAATTTTAAGCACAAGGTAAATATGAACAATCCAAGCAAGTGAATGACTCAGTGCAAGAGACATAACAACCTAGCATACAAAAGATAGCACAAGTGATCTCAACACATCCTACCCATGCTAGTTGCCAATCTCAATGGTGAACAAATTAAAGGTTTCATAATTGATTAATCAAGTTCACCATTTGCAAAAATAGCTTAGCTCATAACAAGTATCAAGTGATCAAAAAGAGCCTAAGCTACAAGCATCATCATGAATAAACAGGGCATACCAAAAAGAGCATATTCTCATTCTCATTGCTCTAAACATGAAACTCTAAAATGCACTAGAATACATGATGAAATGCATGCAAAAGCTAGTCTATCAAAAACAAGGCAAAAACTAGCCTAAAAAGGAAAGACCCAAAACAAAAGGGTATCGGAGAAGTCAGACTATGATACAACAAGCAAAATGCTTCCCCAACTAAAAGGGAAACACACACCAGACTCACAAGAGAAGAGCCAAGAAACGCTCAAGCGAACAGTCAGCAAAATCCACATTGGAAAGACCACATGGCAGAAAGAGGTCGAAGAAGAAGAGTACCAAAAAACGAACTCAGAAGTGTGTCGGAGGTACCTCATGAAGCGCATGACCGCCTGCTGATGTGATACCCGAGGGGACGCCTGAAACTACTGAAATCTTCGGGGCACCTGCCTCGCCGAAGTCGTCTCCCCTCGCCTGATGCTGTCGCTCCCACAGGTGCAGCTAGTGCTCGCTAAAGAGTTGCTCGAACAGAACCCCAAGTCATGGAAGAAGTGGGATCTGGTCCGTGAGCCAAAAAGCTCTCTCCAGGCTCCTGTTCTCCTGCACACTCAAAAGCAGAAGAAAAACACAAGGCATTGTCTCGTCCAGTTTGACCTCAAGGTCTCCACGAAAACGGTTAGTCACATGATAAGCATAAGGTGAACTCTCAACAAAAGGAGATCTACCTATGAATGATACCGCAAGAAGATCTGAACTCAAACTAGTCAAAACTACCATGCAACAGGATAAAGCACTATGGAGCAAAAAGCAGCCTAGAGACATGATCAACCCAAACACAGCCTAAACCTCAACACATGCTACAATGCAAGATAATGATAGCAATAGATCTAGAAGCATGTAACATGATAAAATTGTGGAAAGGCTAGTGCTCAAACTAATCATATTGATAGGATACATCTAGCTAACCAAAACTAGCACCTGAAAAATGACACCTAATGAACATCATACCACTACAAATCAAGCTCATGGATAAATATGGTAAAACATGGCATAATGTTCATGAGGATCACCAACTAGCAAGAAAAGTGGATTAGCCACCAAAGCTGTACACAAAACTAGCACGACATGATATACAAGATAGCTCATGCTAGACTAAAACAAAACATGATACAAAAGAAAATGTACATGTAACAACTATACAAGTGAGCACATGAAAGACCATCTCAAACCACAAGACATAAATCATGGATGTACAGGGTATGAGTGTAAAAGAAAGCTCACCAAGCTATAAAAGCCTCTTTGGAGGCAAATCTAAAAGGGATGCAGAGAACCATCAAAACTTGATCACATCTAAAAGACCAAGTTCCATTCGGCGCATGTTCTCCACCCCGCGTCCTCATATCTACACACAAGAGGACAAAGTAACCCGAGTCTTGGATCCTGAAGGGTTAGCAAGCATGTACTTGGGAACCCAAGACTTGGTCACAAAACTCAACTTATCATGTGGGTTAGCATGATGCAACTGTCGGTTCAAAAGCAATTTTGAAACACCCTTGGAAGCATTCCTCAAAAGGACAACTCGAGAAGAAGAACGAGTCGTACCACGGGAAAAGAGGCAAACATCTTCCAAGGTTTTTGTAGAAGAACCAATAGAAGCACCATGAAAAGCATGACGTGGACCAAGAGAAGAAGCACTAGAAGCATGTCCACGACCATGACCCAACCCACTAGAAAAGGAGTCATAAAACCCATCAACAAAGAGTGGCTTCTTACTAGGAACACAAGCGTTCATGCCATGGGAAGGGCTATGAACCACCAACTTCCTAGAAGAGCGAGCTTGGAGCAAGCGTTTGGCACGCCGATAGCAAAAGCTTTCTTGATGCCCATCTTTCTCACAAAAAGAGCAATGGTACAAAGGCCTATCGGAAGGCACACCATTCTCTGACAAGTGAGAAGTCCCTTGGGACTTAGAACAAGAAGCATCAATGTTTAACTTGGTGCCAACACTAGGAGAACACGTGCCATGGGAAAGGCTACGCGGCTTCCTAAAAGCCTTAGCTCGAATACGCCGCTCGTGCTTAACATGGCGAAAACAAAAATTGAATGAGTGTCCATCCTTCTTGCAAAAGGTGCAATGATAAACCAGATTGGGAGCACGAGTCCCAAAAATATGAGAAGCACCCTTGTCAAGAGAAGTCCCTTGGACATCACTCGAAGAATTAGCAAGGTTAGGAGTAGCTATGAAAGAGCTATCCGATACCTTGACACTAATCCACAATCAGAAGACTCATGCGCAACACAAGAATTCAACTCCGGTTGCAAAGATGCAAACTTAGAAATATCAACATCGGAGTTGCAAGAGATGCGTGACTCAAAAGACTTAGCACAAAGACTCTTGCATCTTTTGGCTAAAACCTCATTTTCAAACATGAGGCGATCACAAGTACCACAAGGAGTGTTTCTTAAGTTTTCCATCTCCTTCTCAATGCACTTGGCATATGTGGTACGCAAGAGTTCAATTTCTTTTTCAAGGTTGGCACTCATATCATTGTGCTCAACCAACTTAGCGCTCATATCATCGCGCAAAGCTTTCAAAGCCAAAACTTCTTTTTCCAAATCAATGCAAGATGTGCAAATGAAATCGGTGGAAGAAACATCACCATTCACATCAAGCAAAGAATCATGAATAGCATAAGAAGTAAGGCAAGCATTTTTATTCAAAGAGCATGAGCTACAAGGCCTAGAAGTTAATTCAACAATTTTAGCCCTAGCATGCTCAAGTTCATCTACACATGTCCTGTGAATCAAACTGAATTCTCTAAGTCTAGCAACAAAAGATTCACAAGAATCACATGGTGACAAAGCATTTGACTTTAGCAAGGCTATTTCAGTTTTAGCACAATCAAGGCCCTTGCGCAAGTCAATGCAAACTAGACATGGTTTGAAAGCATTGGATTTCAACATTTTATTTTCAGATTTTAAGCTAGCAAGAGAAAAGCATAGCTCATCAACCTTCCTAACCATGTCACTACTAGAGGTGCAAGGTAAAGATGCACTAGACTTCCAATGAGAAAGACCACATTTCAACCTAGCAATAGAGCATTTCAACTTCTTGATCTTTCTACGCAAGGTATCACAAAGCTCTTCATTTCTAATGTTATCATCATAGCAAGCATCATACCGGTCATGCAAAGTCACAAGACTACCAGGTGAACTCTAGGAGCAAACGAGAAGTTCGGAAACGAAGCGGAAAAGTCGGGAGAGCAAAAGCACTAAAATGCAACTTATAGCCGATTCGCGGACTGTCCGGGCTGCTGGTGCCGGACTGTCCGCGCCAGGGGCGGACTGTCCGCGAAACCCTGGCGAACTGTCCGCCGGCTAAAAGGTGAAAACAGCAAACCTGCTGATCCTCCCCTGCGCGAATCGCGGACTGTCCGCGCCTTATACGGCGTACTGTCCGTCGGTCAAAATGACCGTGAGCAGTGCTCGCTGCGCTGGACTGCTCTGGCCGAGCCCGATGGCCGGACAGTCCGCCACCAAGGGGCGGACAGTCTGCCACTGTCCAGAAACCCCAAAATCCTCATGGGACAAAACCAAAATCGATTGGATCTTCACCAAATCAAATGGAGCTGCAACCAAACTTCTCCCAAGTGTTCTTCTACGTGTTGGGAAGCTAATCCTAGGATATCATCGCTTCAACTCAACTAATCCATGAGAAATCCGAAGAACACTAGAAAAGGGGAAGAGGGAAGAATAAAAACGATTTTGACCCGATCTACTTGTTCGTGAGGGTAGAGATGAATTCCTTCGGTGGAAATGTACTCTTCACTTCAAAGAACAAGTTGATTCAAACGGAATCGCAAAAGACGCAGCGTAGAGGGAGATCAAGTGAGGGGAAAATCATGGAGAAAAGAAGAACGCGAAGAACAAATTCAAAACGCGAATTCAACCACGAATTTGATCCTTGGATTCAGAGGAATGGATGATTTATTAAGCACTCGGTGTCGGGCTACAAGCCACTCCTAGCAACACAAAGCTTGGATGGCAAAAAGCTCAAGAACAAGAGCCAACTCACCTCCTAACCCTAGCCTTCTCTCACAAACACAAAATGAGAGAGACACCGTCCAAGGATACGACTGCCCTAGCAGCCCCCTTCATCTATATATAGGCGCACGTCCAAATGACACAAACGCCCTAACATGAAGTACTAACCCAAATACCCCCAGGGGTAAAACCATCCAGTCCTGGCGATTTTCATCTGACGGCCACGCCCGCACATCTGGTAGCTTCGCCTCGACGCGACCTCCAGGATGCCGCCACATGCTGTCACGTCGACCACCGCGCCTTCCTTGTGGATAGCTTCGCCGCTGCGCCAGCCTCTCCACGCCGCCACGCGTCGATCGTTCCACATATCGGTTTTGAGGCCCAAACCGGTAAACCCGCCAGCCCAGGTTTTGAGGCTCAAACCTGGCAACCGTCCACCCCGAGTTTTGAGGCCCAAACTCGGAAACCCACGACCCCAGGTTTTGAGGCCCAAACCTGGAAACCGTCCATCCCGAGTTTTGAGGCCCAAACTCGGAAACCGGCCACCCTAAGTTTTGAGGCCCAAACTCGGAAACCGTCGAGGGTATCTTTTTGAGGCTCAGCTACCGAACCCGCACCGTAGACGGGATGTGGTTCGCACACCCCGACCACCGGCACCGATGCCGATGCATGTCCAGCCTCCACGCCGGGCACAATGCCTTCGCCTTCCTTCTTGACTCGGTCGACGGCACTTGCGCCGCACGCAAGCCCGTGTCTGACCTCCCGCCAAGTGCCACGACGCCATCGTCTTCCTCCCGACTCAGCCGATGCATCGCACATCCCCATGTGCTCCTGCTCGTCGATGCCACGT
Source organism: Coix lacryma-jobi var. lacryma-jobi (assembly GCA_009763385.1). Lineage (NCBI taxonomy): Eukaryota > Viridiplantae > Streptophyta > Magnoliopsida > Poales > Poaceae > Coix > Coix lacryma-jobi. The sequence goes on from CM019827.1 coordinate 107,946,918, forward strand.
GCCAGCTACCATAGCTGGTCCTCTGGCCCTCCGGTCCGTCGGTCCAAGCCTCATGTCTGCCCTTCACCGCTCCCGGTCCGTCGGCACGGCACGTCTCTACTTGACCTTCACCTCGCCATCGACCACTGTATCTGAGCTCCACACCTGCACATCAACACAACCAAGAGATACATGTTGCACACGCACACCAACACATAAACACAACACAACTCAACGCCACCTGTTAGTCATAAACATTAAGCGCATAGCAAGTAATGACTCAACCAGGAAAAGCCTCAAACCTTCCTCCCAAAAGTCAATCATTCATCATATATGTTCTCAAAGAGGGGTCCCTTGGGGTCGTTGACTTATGGACAGGGGAGAAACCTTAGAGTACGTGTAACACAAGCTTGGAGGGGCTTTGTAAAGGCCTTGTAGTGTAACCCCGCTAAGCACCTTGGCAGTGTTTAGCGTGATGGGGAACACATGACTCATGGGTAACGATGTGCAACCTCTGCAGAGTATAAAACTGATATATCAGTCGTGCTCACGGTCACGAGCGGCTTGGACTTCTTCGAGATTAGTTGGTGGTTTAGTTCTGGTTCGTTAGAGAAGCCTTATGTGGTTATTAGTCTCATATGACATGGGTACAGAGGCTTCTTCTACGCAGAATACTGCTTGGTACGGGAGTGACTCCCTGGCTCGGGCGCAGACCTGGTGTTATTACGGAAGGTAGCTTCTATGTCGTGACATATGGAACTAATACACATAGGACTCCTTGTAACGGCCTGGTTCGGGTGGCCTGATGGACTTCAAGTGTGGTTTGCCTGATGGACTTCAGGTGTGGTTACTTTGGTGTGACTCCAAGTGTGGTTGCTTGGTGGACTCCAAGTGTTGTTTGCTTGGTGTGACTCCGGGTGTGGTTTGCTCGGTGTGACTCCGAGTGTGGTTACTGTTACTATTGGAGACTGTGGTTATAACCTAGTAAATAGGTGCATAGGATTAATAGGATTAATAGGGTTGTGTCGCTTTAGGCGCTTGAGTCAAAGAAAGTCAGCCCACCTTTGCTAATAGCCTCATAAGCATATATTTCCTACACTTGCGGAGTATATCTCGATGTACTCACCCTTCCTCTTTGTCCCCCTGCTACCTCACCCAGACGCTGGAGACTACGCTTATGAGGAGCAGGAGTACCCCGAGGACGGCGGCTTCGACCCTGATGACCTGTACTAGGATGGCGCTACCCCCGGTTGATCTTCCTGTGGAGATGGCGTCCAGTTTCCACGAGTCTACATTAAGAGTTAGACTAAGAGTCTGTACTTTTCTTTTAGACCCATGAGTCATTTTTGTAATAAAATTCGATATTATTAATAAAACATTGTTTGATATTTACTATGATGTCGATATATGTATGAAAATTGATCCTGACATACATATATTGTGCTCCAATTTTGTTCTTAAAATTGGGGTGTGACAGAGGGTGGTCTGGACCGGAGGACGATGGATCTCAGGATGCGTCTCAAGTCTGCCGTGATAGTTGGCATCTCAAAGGTGATTTTTTTCTACATTTCTTGCTACATTTCTTGAGGGTCCTATTCTTGGGCGGAGGAGGCGCACAACAGCTAATGCGACTGGCGCCCGGATGCGTCGCCCGCCGCAAGGCTCCGTTGCGCACGCGCCCGTCGTCTGTCATCATGGGGGAGCACCACTGCCGCGAGCTCAGCGGTTGTTGCCAGGGCATGCCGCGCCGCGCCGCGCTACCGCCATCGGGGTCGGAGTTCTTGGCATCATTCTTTCCTTCGAAGATGGGGGTCAGATCGGAGCACCAGCGGCGGCAGTGCTCCTGCATGCCTTTTAAACCGTTTAACCCCCAGTGATCGTCGTACTCTCGTACGATTTTGTGTTGGTCGGACAATGCTTCTTTCTCTCTTGCCACACTGGTCATCACTCAATTCCATGTCTTTTCTTTCTCTCTATCTTCTACAGTACTAAAAAAGCTAATGGCCATGTGTGTCAAAAATTATTTTATCTAAATAAAATTTTTACTCTATGACAACAAAACTAAAACTTAGTTGGCATCATATTTGGGAGGAGTAAAGTCATTTTCTCCAAAGATTTTTTTTCTTTCACATTTCTAAATAAATTTGTGTTGTTTGAATTATTGTACACAATATACACACAAGAAATCCATCCAATTTACAGAAATTCACTCACTCACTATGTACTAGCACAACCTTAATATATATAACCTAATCGTTCTCATCAAATTTTGTTGTTATTTTTCTGTAGGAATGGACCAAGATACTTCATCCTTGGACAATTACTACCGTGCACTTGTAAGTAGCCCTATCCCCACTCCCCGCCCTCCTATTGTGTTACTGCTGGTGTTCTCTATTAAATAAAAATATTTAATTTGCTACAGCACTGCAACTCACTGTTTCTAACGCTAAGGGAGCTCCTTAAAAACTCCCTAAATGCCACTGATAGGGTTAAGGACCCTGTCATTACGATCAACATGCACTACTACAGAACAGGGTCATAGGCCGATTCTCAAAATCGCCTTTAGTCTCGACGTTTTTGCCGCCCGGGACTAATAGACCTTTAGTCCCGGTCGGTAACACGGACCGGGACTAAAGGGCCTGCCCCAACGGCTACTGCGCAGAGCTGCCGGGGCAAGGACCCTTTAGTCCCGGTCCGTGTTACCAGCCGGGACTAAAGGGCACTCTTTAGTCCCGGTTGGTGCCACGGACCGGGACTAAAGATTTAGCCACGGTTTGTGGCTTGCCCCGGGATAAATGATCACCTTTTAGCCCCTGTTTTTAATACGAACCGGGACTAAAGCTCCTGGTTTTATAACCAGCCAACTTCTTCCTCCCCCGAGCCAGAGACATTCAAATTTCAGTGAGCTTCTTGCTTGTTCTTGCTGTTGCTATTGCTTGTTCTTGCTTGTTCTTCATTGTTCTTCGTCTCCGGCGTCAATTGGTGATCTTCTTCGACTCCGTCATCGTCTCTTTGCGTTTAGAGGTAACTATTTTCATCTCCTACCATGTCTTTTGAATATGAGAGGAATTTAATTAAAATATATAGTTTGCAAGAACAAGCATAGAGAGTTGAGTAGATTAAATTGGTTCATCACAATCACTTGATAGTTTTCTACTGCTAGGTAGTATCCATTCTATATTTCATACTTATGCAAGACGAGTAATATTGAATTTTAGTGTCTTTTTAGTATATTTTCTTTAGAAAAATGTGGAATTTATAATAGTTTGCAACAATAATTATAGAGAGTAGATAATGTGGAAATTGGTATTGTTATATCATATTTTTCGATTATCTAAACAAATAGAAAAATTTAGAGTCTTTTTTATTTATAATTGTTTAGAAAATTAGGAATTTGCATGTAATAGTTTAAAAATGAGCATGGATATAGTAGATGGCAACCGTGACCGGGTCCTCAGCCTCTCATCATCGGGATCCGAAGCGTTTGCGGCTGGATCTTCCTCTCATTGCTTGCGGCGAGTGTAAGCAGAAGATTGTGAAGGAGTACCGAGTGAAAAAAGAGGGAATCAACAAGGGTCGTATATTCTACAAGTGTCCGGACCATGAGGTGGGTTATTATTTACCCGCATTTGATTAATATGGTTCATTCGTATCGGTTTTGCTTGATGATGTTGTTTAAATTTCTTATTCTTTGTTCTAATTACAGTGGGAGGGCACCGGCGGATGTAAAGGTTGGTACTGGGAGGAAGAGTACGTTCAGCACGTACGAAATTCTATTGCACAGGAGGTTGCCGCTGAAGGTGATGAGGCAGTGAGTCAGCGGCAGCAGCCCATCCATGCTGATGAAGCGAATGATCTGTCTATTTTAGTTGGGATCGAAAGCGAACTAATTATGTTGCTTAAGTGTATTTTATTTTTAGTTTTTTTAGTGCTAGCTGCGATAGTCTTCGTTGTACTCAAGCTTGTTTGAATTAATCAATCATGTGATGTCATGAGTGTTGTGCAATAACATGAGAAACTACTAAGTGCATGGTTGTAATATTTAATGCAGATGTTGTCATGCAATTGGATGTATAATGTCGATCGCCGCTTCGAAGAGTTCATTGCTGGCGTGCACTATTTCTTAGGTGTGGCTGAGGCAAACAAGCAGGATGGTTTCATGTGCTGCCCATGCGCCGTCTAAAAGAATTTGAAGGAATATTCATGCCCAAGGACTCTTCATACGCATTTGTTGAAGTCGGGTTTCATAACAAACTATATTTATTGGACGAAGCATGGAGAAAGGGGGGTTGTAATGGATGATGGTGAAGAAGGTGAAGAAGAATTGGCCCACGCTGATATTATTGCTCAGTACGGTGCCTTTGATGATGATGCAGTGGGGGGAGATGGTGAAGAAGATGCGGCAACGATAGAAGATGTGACAGCTGATGTTGATGCTCTTGGTGATGCCATTCGTGATGCACAAAGTGAATGTGAAAGTGACAAGGAGATGGTCAAGTTTGAGCGCATGCTAGAGGATCATAGGAAATTGCTATATCCCACTGCTGAAGATGGCCAAAAAAAGCTGGGTACTACGCTGGAACTGCTGCAATGGAAGGCAAAGAATGGTACATCCGATAAGGCATTTGGACAGTTATTGAAGATAATGAAAAAGATGCTTCCGAAAGCGAACGAATTGCCCACCACTACGTACGAAGCAAAACAGGTCGTCTGCCCTTTGGGATTAGAAATCCAACAGATACACGCATGTCCTAATGACTGCATCCTGTACCGTGGGGAGGAATACGAGAATTTGGATGCATGCCCAGTATGTGAAGCATCACGGTATAAGATAAGGCGAGATGATCCTGGCGACGTAGAGGGTGAAGAACGTCCAAGCAGGAAGAAAATCCCTGCCAAGGTTATGTGGTATGCTCCTATAATACCACGCTTGAAACGTTTGTTCAGAAATAAGGACAATACAAAGTTGTTGCGGTGGCATAAAGAAGACCGTAAGGTAGACAATATGTTGAGGCACCCAGCTGATGGATCCCAGTGGAGAGCGATAGACAAAGAATTCCCAGAGTTTGCAGATGAGGCTAGAAACTTGAGGTTCGCTTTAAGTACGGATGGTTTTAATCCTTTTGCGGAGCAAAGCAGTAGTCATAGCACTTGGCCAGTTACTCTATGTATCTACAACCTTCCTCCGTGGTTATGCATGAAGCGGAAGTTCATTATGATGTCGTTGCTCATCCAAGGGCCGAAGCAACCTGGCAACGACATCCATGTCTACCTGAGGCCATTAGTTGAGGAACTTCTACTTCTATGGAGCAAACTAGGCATACGCGTGTGGGATGAGTACAAATAGGAACACTTTGACCTGCGAGCCCTATTGTTCGTAACAATCAATGATTGGCCGGCTCTAAGTAATCTTTCAGGCCAGACAAACAAGGGATATAATGCATGCACACACTGTTTTGAAGACCTTGATAGTTTATTTTTGAAAAACTGTCGGAAGGTCGTGTATGTTGTGCACCATCGGTTTCTTCCTGTGGGCCACCCAGTAAGAAAGAAAGGCAAACATTTTAAAGGTAAGGCAGACCACCAAACCAAGCCTCGTAACCGAACTGGAGATGATATACTCGAAATGGTGAAGGATACGAAAGTAGTATTTGGAAAGGGACGGGGCAGCAAACCTGTTCCCAAAGACGCTTCGGGACACGCACCCATGTGGAAGAAGAAGTCCATATTCTAGGAGCTACCCTACTGGCATGTCCTAGAGGTCCGCCATGCGATCGACGTGATGCACCTGACAAAGAACCTTTGTGTGAACCTGCTTGGATTCATGGGTGTCTACGGAAAGCCTAAGGATTCACTTGAAGCACGACAGGACTTGCAGCGCATGAAAGAATGAGACAACTTGCATCCGGAGAAGACAGATGACGGGCGCCAGTACTTAAGCCATGCTAGCTACACTCTTAGCAGAGAAGAAAAGGAAAGGTCCCATCTGGATTCTCCTCCAATATAAAGAGAATAATTAATGTGCCAGAGAAGAAGTTCCAAAACTTGAAGTGCCATGACTGCCATGTGCTTATGACCCAATTGCTTCCTGTTGCTCTAAGAGGAATTCTACCTCCACATGTACGTCTAGCCACCGTGAAGCTATGTGCATTCCTCAATTCAATTTCACAAAAGGCAATCAATCTAGAGGAACTTTCTACTTTGCAGAATGATGTCGTTCAATGTCTCGTCAGCTTGAGTTGGTGTTCCCTCCATCCTTCTTTGATATCATGACACACCTCCTAGTTCACCTGGTCAAGGAGATCATTATTCTCGGTCCTGTGTTCCTACACACCATGTTCCCATTCGAGAGGTTCATGAGTGTCCTGAAAAAAATATGTTTATAACCGTTCTCGGCCTGAAGGAAGCATCTCCCAGGGCTACGGAACAGAGGAGGTCATAGAGTTTTGTGTGGACTTTATTCCAGACCTTGACCCGATTGGCGTTCCCGAATCGCGACACGAGGGCAGACTCAGTGGCAAGGGAATACTAGGGAAGAAAACATATATCGGTACATGAGACAATTACTTCGATAAAGCACACTACACAGTTCTACAGAACTCCTCATTGGTCGATCCATATATCGAGGTACATAAGGATTTCCTTCGATCCAAGTGGCCCGGGAAGAGTGAATCTTGGATTACACGTCAGCACATGCAAATCTTCGGCGATTGGTTGCGAAAACAATGTCAGGGTGATGACAACATAGATGAGCAGCTTTATTTGTTGGCCAGACAACCATCGTGGCATATCAGCACGTACAAAGGGTACGAGATCAATGGGAATACATTTTACACAGTAGCCCAAGACGCAAGGAGCACCAACCAAAACAGTGGTGTACGCGTGGATGCCACGGATCCAAATGGGAACAAACAAACATATTATGGCCGCATACATGACATATGGGAACTAGACTATGCACCTAATTTTAAAGTCCCTTTGTTCCGGTGTAAATGGGTCAAGATGACCGGTACCGGAGGTGGGTTAACAGTCGACAAGGAGTATGAGATGACATCAGTGGACCTCAACAATATTGGGTACAAAGACGAACCATTTGTCCTTGCCGCAGATGTGAGTCAAGTGTTCTATGTGAAAGACATGTCTACAAAACCAAAAAGAGGGAAAAATGATAACAACTCGATCGTCAACGAGCCAAAGCGCCGTATAGTTCTTTCAGGGAAAAGAAACATTGTCGGAATTGAGGACAAGTCAGACATGTCAGGTGATTATGAAAGAGATGATCGAATTCCGCCATTCAAAGTGAACAACGACCCAAGCATTTTGTTAAACAATGAGGAAACTCCATGGTTAAGAAATGATCATAACCAAGGGACATATGTCAAGAGGAGGTTCGCAGTTGTGCCCGCTTAATAGTGGGTTGTAAATATATTATGTAATAATTAATTAATTAAGACTTCATTTATTTGATAATGGATTTATATATATATTTAGTAGTAGTGATCATTGATTTATGTGCTTCTCTAGATGTGAATCAAATATATATCAAATATATATTTAAAAGAATACATTTTCTTCTGTAAACTAAAGCAAAAAGAATCTCATACTAATTTTTAAAAGAAAGTATATCAAATATTTAATTTTCTGTTCAATTAGAAAGATTTAAGATATATTTCAAAAAAAAACTAAATTTAAAAATCTAAAACTACTGCATCTGTCGCGTAGAACGAAACTGGGCAATGATTTTTTAGGTTTTAAACAAAAGATTAATGTCCAAATGATATGAAAATAAATTTTCTATTGAAAGCCAATAATTTTTTAAATTTAAATTGAACATTACATTTTTGCATTAATCAAATATGAATGGTTATTTACATTTATATTCGTTATTATATAAAAAAAGAATTTATGCTACAAAATTTTCTACTATACAATAAGGTTAAAGGATATACAACTGTTATTTTTAAGTAATTTTATGCCTACTGTTCAATTTACTAGGCAATTAACAAGAATTACAACATATTTATATAGTGGAAACTTAATACAAAACCCAAAATACTGAAAACCCAAAACTGTGGCGGGAAAGAACCCTTTAGTCCCGGGCCGTCTTAAGCACCAGGACTAAAGACCCCTTTAGTCCCGGTGCTTAAGACGGCCCGGGACTAAAGGCCCTCCCGGGTATATAGGGCACAGGGCACAGTGCCCTCCAATCTTCCCCAGATCAACGCGCAGTTGCCCCGCCTCCGTCCAAGCCGCCGCCCTCGAGCTCACCTCGCCGTCGAGCCTATGTCCGCGCCGTCGAGCTCCGCGCCGCCGTCCTCTTCGCCGTCGAGCTCCACGCCGCCGTCCTCCTCGCCGTCGAGCTCCGCACCGCCGTCCTCCTCGGCCTCACTCTGCCCTCCGCGCCGTACGGCGTCGTCCTCGCCGTCGTGTCCGCGCCGCGCCATCCTACTCGCCGTCGTGTCCGCGCCGCCGTCCTCCGCGCCGCCGCCGTACGGCCTGTGCGTGTGTGTGCGTGTGCAGTGTGCGTGGTGTGCGTGTGTGTCCAGTGTGTGTGTGAGAGTGTAAAAAAAAGAAATGAAAAAGAAATATATACCTATAAATAGATATATAGAAAAATAAATATATATGTATTTAGAAATAGAAAGTGATATATAAATAGATATATATAGAAAATAAATATATATGTATTTAGAAATAGAAAGTGATATATATAAAAGAAATATAAATAGATATATATATATTTATAGATTATTTTCTATTTAACTTTTTCATTTCTTCTTTTATAGAAATAGATATATACAAATAACGAATATGAATAGATATATTTAACCTAACAAATATGTGTTCGACCTGTAGTCCTGGTGACCACTCCACCGACCTCGCCACCGTCCACTGTCATCCGCACCGTCGTCATCCTCGCTGCTGTCCGCCGTCGTCGTTCTCGTCCACGGTGTGTAAATCACGCGACAAGGATATGTTCAAACATGTATTTATTACTCTTAGAAATATGTGTTCATAGAAAATCATGTGTCATGTTGGAATGCCATAGAAAATCATGTGTCATGTTGGATATGTTTAAACATGTATTTACACTTAGAAATATTTTGACAGATATGCTTCTTCGTGTTATTTTTAATGTTGAATTGCCTCTTTACGAATATATATTATTTTTAATATTGGCGATTACATGTCACCTAAAACTCGAAACCCTAAAACCCGAAACCCTAACCCTAAACCCTCAAACCCCTAAACCCTGAAACCCTGAACCCCGAAACCGCGAACCCCTAAACCCTAAACCCCGAAACCCTAAACCCTCAAACCTAAACCCCTAAACCCCGAACCCCGAAACCCTGAACCACGAACCCCTAAACCCCGAACCCCTAAACCGTAAAACCCCGAACCCCTAAACCCCGAAACCCTAACCCTAAACCCTCAAACCCCTAAACCCCGAAACCCTAAAACCTGAAACCCTAACTCTAAACCCTCAAACCCCAAAACCCCGAACCCCTAAACCCCGAAACCCCGAACCCCTAAACCCCGAACCCCTAAACCCTGAAACCCTAAACCCCGAAACCTTAAACCCTAAACCCCGAGACCCCAAACCCTAAACCCTTAACCTCTAATTAAACCCCTAGTTTTCAGTTTTTGTTTCACATACATGTATAAAGCTCCTCTAAGTGTTCGATCATATTATATATATATTTTAATATTCACAGAAATGGCCGACCCAAATGAGAACATGATGGAGGAGGAAATGATGAATATCATCGCCGGCGACGATGACGGGAGTCAATACTTATTGAATTACGAAGACATGACCATGCATGATGAAAATCCCCCTGAACAACAAGTTGAGATGGAAGAAGGCAATACAGGCGAGGTATATATACAATATGTCGTGTTAGGGTTTACATTTACTTTATTACTTGATTAGGTTTTATGTCAACTTGTATTAGGGTTTCATCTTCGTGTCTTTACCTATATGTAGCCCTCTGGATCGACGTCTGCGACAGGGCAGAGCAGACCAAAACGAGGGCTGAAGAGGCCGTTGAAGGGCCGTCATGTAATCTCCGAATTCGATATGGCTACAAGCCAACCACTAGGACCCCATGCACAGACATGTCTTTCACTGTGGGTTCCTTGTGAAAGATCGGATTCCGATAAGTGCCCGTGAATGGAAAGAGAGGCGAAGTGCTCCCGAGATCAGTTATGTCTCCAATCTTGACAAGCAGCTAGTCTAGGAGGACGTCCTTAGCTGCTTCTCGTTCGACACGAATGATGAGGAGCTGCTGAGGCGAATTCGGGAGTGGACAATGAAGAAGATGGCCACACTTTTTCAGGACTGGAAGAAGAAATTGTATCACAAGTTTGTGCTGAAGAACGAGACGCCAGATTTCAACTCTAAGGCGTATGTCAAGATAAGGGCCGATTGGGATGAATTTGTACAGTACAAAAGATCACAAGAGAGCGAGGCCCGGGTCAGAGTAAACAGACAGAATGCAGCTCAGAAGAAATACCACCATCATTTAGGATCAGGTGGCTATAAGACTGCCCTTCCAAAGTGGGAGAGACAGGAATAGGAGATGCTTGCCAGAGGGGTAGTCCCGGAGACAATAAGAAGAAATTGGAGTGAACGGTCCAGGAATTGGTTCTACGCTCATGGGGGAACCATAAACCCTAATGACGGGGAGCTTGATTGGGGCCCGCAAATTTCAAGAGCAGCACAAAGGCTAGTTCAAGCACGAAGTGCGGTGTTGGCTGGCGAGTTCAAGCCCAACAGAGAGAAGGATGAACTCACGTACACGCTGGAGAATCCTGAGCACGGTGGGCGTACGAGAGGCTTTGGGGCCGTTTCGTGGCTACATTCCTTCGAAGCGGATCGAGAAAGTTACAGAAGCCGCCAAAGAAAGAAGGACGAGGAGGCAGAGCGACTCTTCAAGTTGGAGGAGTATGTTCTTCAAACACAAGAGCGTGAGAAATCTCGTGAAGAATGGATGTAGGAGGAAATCAAAAGGCAAGTGCAAGCGGCACTTAGTCAAATGACGAGTGGGCAAGGTACATCATCACAGCATCCTCAAGCGAACATTAGCCCCCCAGGTCAGATGAAAAGCAGCTGCGCCTCCACGGAAGTACCAACCATTCAAGATGACTCCAAGCTACGCTTTCCCGTGGATGACGTTAAAGAACCTTTTACTACTTGTGAGCTGCACATTCCAGATGGAAATGCCATGAAAAAGGTGGCTGTCGGTGTTGTAAACCCTATCGACCGCACAAGAACACCAAGAATCCATGGTCAACCAGTGCCAGCCGGATACGCTAGCGTTTCGGTGGATAGGGTTGACACAGGTTGTGGCAGCGTGGCACTGGAAATCGAAGGGGGAGATGGGGAGAAGACTTTAGGTGAAGCGGAGAAGACATTTATTTGCTGGCGCAAGCGCTTCATTATTATTCCTGGAGTGTCACCGCCGCAACCTCCTCCTATTGATCAAGATCCTCACCATAGGTAGTGTGCGCGTGAACGAGAAACAATTTTTATTACACTAACTTCCTATATGTATATATTAGTTGGATGCTCACATCATTCGTTGTTTTGCGTAGCAGGAACTATAGTCCAGTTCGTCATTATTCCCCAGCGCATCAGAGTGCTGCGGGCGGTGACGATGTGTTGGAGGACACGGCTTCAACCCCATCTCCTACACAAAGATCTCCACCACGGGCTCCAACACCGCCACCGGCCCCACCATCTCCTCCACCGCGGGCTCCAACGCCACAACCTCCACCGCGGGCTCCAACACTGCCACCGGGCCCACCATCTCCTCCACCGCGGGCTCCAACGCCACAACCTCCACCGCGGGCTCCAACACTGCCGCCTCCGCGGCCCTAAGAAGCGGTCCGCCGCCACAGAACCAAAGGCCCCACCTCCAAAGAAGAAGGCTCCTGCATCAGGAAAAAAAGCCCAAGAGAAATTAGCTTATGAAAAGACTGATGAGGAGTTAGAAATTTCAGTGAAAAAAGATGTGCGGAATTTTTTAGAGGAATCAAAGGCGGCTACTAAAGCGAAGATGAACCCGGAGAAGCCTTACCTCTTGTTAAACCCATAGGAGTGAAGGAAAAGGGTGGACCAACATAGTATCAAGATGCGTGAAGCCCGAAAGGCTCCGCGAAAATCAGATTACGAACGCTCTCTTATGAAGTCCGCAAAAGAACAACAATCCAGCAAGAAGAAAGTGGGAAAGGGTGTTCCACAGCTCGGGGAAACATCAAGACCTTTGTCCCCGTTAGTTGTGCAAAATCAGTATGGTTCAAACATGGGCAGAGTACAGCGGAAATATGGAGAGACCACTTTGTCTGAGATGGACTCAATTGAAGATTTTTTCATTGACAGCGGTCTCCCGTACGACACCATTCAAAATATTGCTACTGGGATGGAGTTTCCACGAGCGGAAGTAGTTGATGAATGGAGGAGAAATTTTGCACCGGGCAGGAGTCTAATGAACCCCAATCACTTACATGTACTTGGTACGCAGATGTTTGCAATCAACAAATGGTGCATGGAGGCTTCTAAAGACCCAAATGTCAATTGGATTTCTGTCCGAATTTGGAACCATCACTACTTCCGTGGCGATGACCTAATCTTAGTCCAGATGGAGGAATTACACCAGCTATGTCATATGGATGCACTGGACAAATCGCTCCTTAGCTGCTACTGTTTGTAAGTGTTTCTTTTATAGTTTTCATTGAACTCTCTAGTATGTGTATATAGTAGTATTCTTACACACATACTTATGGATCGACTCGATATTTTGCAGGTATCAGATGACTCAGCTCAGAGATAAACACGACAATTCTGTTGGGTTTGTTGATCCATATGTTGTTTTCAAGGCTCCAAACCCTTCAGCGACTTGGAGCGATGAGTCGTGTACAAATCTCATGAGGTTCTTCGTGAACCAAAAAGATAGAGAAAGAATTCTCTTCTCATACAACTTTAAGTGCGTGAGACATATAGTTAATAATAAGTATGTGCACATTTTATTTTACTTAACCCTAATAATATATATATATGAATCATGTGTATGAACAGCTATCACTGGATATTGATGGTCATCGATCTCAAACAAAGCAATGTGTTAATCTATGACTCGTTGAGCAAACCACAAGCAGATTACCAAGATATGATAGACATCCTCCAAAGGTAATTTTTCGATCCCTACCTTGCATGCTTATAGTATAGACTAAGCTTGTATATGTATACTAATTAAATAATGATCCAACTATTAATGTTTCATTGGCCGGATTAGGGTTTGGGAAAAATTCATTGCTCGGGAACATATGAGTCAGTGTAAGGCCCCACTTACAATAAAGCCACGACTACCAGTAAGTTTACACCTTCGTCAATGTACGTGTATCTTTATTATATCATGTCATATATCATATCTTTATTACGAGATGAATCTTTTCATTCTACAGTGGATTTTGAGACAAGAACAGGGCAACAACTTATGCGGATTCTATGTTTGCGAGTACATGATGATAGAATCAAATAGAATTCCTGAAGAAATCATCAAAGTACGTAACATGTTTCTTTTCATTTTTTATAGACTTAATATTGATAATATAGATATAACTAATATCTTCTTTAATTCTAATTGAAGACTGACTGGTTGAAGCAAAAAGTGATGCTACAAGGCCAATTGAAAGCAATACAAGAGACAATAGTAGGATTTCTTCGGGAACAAGTCATAAATCCAAAGGGCGAGTTCTACTATAATACCAACGAGAAGTTGATTCCAAACAATGATGATTATTTGTATGCCCTGTAGATCTTTAGATGGAGTACAACTTGTAATAGGTTTACAGTACTAACTTTGGAGTACAACTTGTGTAGATAGATATTTGGACAACTTCTATATGTATATTGCTTGTAATTTTATGTACATATATTTATATATATACGTAGTTCTATAGTTCAATTATATATGCATGCAATAAGCTTATTGTGTTATGCTGCTAATATATATAAATTATATATATTAGCAGCAAAGAATATATATTGGAAAACCTATTAAATAAATAAACAAAACTGAAAACAGAACTGAAATGAAAATAAAAAGGAAAAAACCAGTGGACCCTTTAGTCCCGGCTGGTAATATCAACCGGGGCTAAAGGGTGCTGCTGCGGTTCACCGCAGCAACACCCTTTAGCTCCGGCTGGTATTACCAGCCGGGACTAAAGGGGGGGCATTAGCCCCGGTGGCCGGAGCCGGGACTAAAGGGGGGGGGCTTTAGTCCCGGCTCGGCAACCGGGGCTAAAGGCCCTTGCCGACCGGGGTTAAAGGCATGTTTCTGTAGTAGTGATGTAAGTATTACGATCAACATGTAAGTTAATTATTACTTTTTTGCTTGAAACCCTTGTATAATTTTTGGTTTCTAATGAATTTTGTTGATATATACCAGCAAGGACATGGGAAGCTTAAAAAATGTGAAAGAGTCTTATAAATCTTTCAAAAAAGCAAGAAAACACACCGGAGAAACAATGCACAAATGCTATCATTTATGTTACACTGTAAGTGTATATCACTTTTACTTACCAATTGTAAATCATGTAGCTAATTCTAATTTGTTTTCATGGATGAATGGTGGGTTTTAGGACAACGGTGTTGGAATGGAAGACAAAGATATCATTGGCATGTTTGAGAAACGTATGTTTGTCTTTATGTTCTTCTTTAAACTATTCTTAGATTTAGGAAATTAATGTTTCTCTTTATGTTTTTCTTTAAACTATTCTTAAGTTTTAAGTTATCTTACCGAGATGCATATTATTGCCTTGTTCCATGTAGTCTATTACAACTCAAGAAGTTCAATTAGGCGGCAAAGAAGAGGAAGGTTTGACGTTGGTGTCAAAATGGTGTGCCCTCTGGCGTCCTTCTCTGTTTCTTGTTTATGTCCTAGCATGATTATTATTATATTAGGTTGTTGATACGTAACATCACTAATCTAATCATGTGCAGGCATTCATATACGCAAATGAATCAACATCAGTTCCTGTCATTGTTCGTACCTCCAAATCAAACCAGGACACTAAGATATCAGTGTAACACCCAGTTTTAAAGGACAAAACCAGGTATGCCATATGTGTGCCCAGGAAGTCCACACATACAACCACAGAGTTAATATTTAAACCATCTCATCCCAAGACAGCAGGGCTAAGCATGACTTCTACCCAACACATCCCAAACCAGGTGACAAGAAAAATATGAACAAGTTCTAGTAAACCTTAACATGGGATTCAATTTAAGACTGCATGCATCTACTGGATCTAACTACTCTAACTCAAAATAAAATAAATACAGGAGCAAGATGTTCAAGAACACTTGCCTGCGGGCTGGGTCGAATCTGCAGGATCACAGAAATAGACTGGAGCGTCCTCGAACTCCGCACTCTCTGGCCCAATCAACATCCATGACACAATACAACAAAATAAATAACAATATAACAAACAGTACCAAAACAGTAAACTAATAGATCTACTGCGTAGAGAACGAAAAGATGAATCTAACGCAAGTTGAACGGGTCAAAACGGAGTTACGACGCAAAAGTTATAAGTATTTGAAGTTGGATGACAATTCTGTAAATAAACCGAAGTCATTTTCATTGTATTATTGGGTTTATTCTTATAAAGAAAAACGGTCGTATTGCATACCTATGACATCAGGTGATGTCATCAGGCTAACAAGAGCAAGGGAGAGAGTGCACGTTGCACACGGCCGACTGCATGCTCTGTGCGACACTTGCTGCGCACGTACTCGAGTGTGGGTGAGTGCACCAGGGAGTGGCGTGTAGGGGTATATGTGTGTGGCTTGGTTCACGAGCATCGCCGGCGATGCCGAAAGCCAGCAGTGGCAAGAACGACGGCAACGCCCAGACCATGTTTTCAGAAAAACTCGAGTGTGAAGCCACCGATCGAACTCATTAGGGGAGTCGAGACGCATGCACCGTGTGTACATAAAATGTTGTTGGGTGGTGCAGTGGCGGCCGTCTGCGACAAGGGCGATGGTGGCGGTCGTGACGTGCTCCGGCAGGCTTTCGCAATGGCACTGCAGAGAGGGAGAGGGATTGGGGTGCTGCTGGGTGGTGGTGGCGTGGGCGCTCAAAGACTCTGACGTCTTTAGAGAGGTGGAGAGGAGGAAACATGTGGTGGACAGGATGTGCATGCCGTCCATGGCGGCTGCTCAATCTTCGGCATTGCGCAAGGGGAGCGGATCGAATGATGGTGGCTGTGACCAGCAGGCGATGGTGCGGTGGATGCAGACGTAGACGTTGTCCGCGTGGTGCTCGATCGCACGGGTGACGGAGAGGGGTCCGTCGCGTGGTTCTCCATGGTGGTGGCGCGGTGGTGGAGCAGACATAGCCTCGCCGGAGGGAAGTCGTCGGAGACGCATTGCAGAGCATGAAAAAAGAGACAGCAGGGAGAGGTGTGAGAAGGGAAGGAGCTTATTGTGCGCCTGATGGGGGACTTTACGGCGTCGGACGGAGACCGCAGAGGAGACGCAGAGGAGAGATCGACGGCGGTAGCGGTGCTCTGATCGGAGTTGCTGCGGCGGCGCGTGTGGAGGGCGCTATGAAGGGAGATAGGGCACGAGACGGGGGTGAGGCGGCTTCAACGTGCGTGTACGGTGTCGTAGGCAGTTTATAGATGAGAAGGGAGGGACGGAACGGGCCAGGAAGCGGGCCGGAGGCGAGTGGGCTGGGAAAGGGAGAGGGTTTTTGCTGTTTTCTTTTTTCTTTTTGATCTTTTTGCAAAATCATTTAAGTTCAAATTTTAAAACCTTTTCAAAACAAAATCAGTTTGAAAACTTTTAAAAATATTTTTCCTAGGTTCTGAAAATAAAATTTTGAGTTCTTAAAGTTTTGTAAAATTTTGTAAACCCTTTTTATTTATTTTCTAAATAGAATAAATTCGGTTCGCCCTAATCGGGTTTAATAAAATTCTTTTTCACCCAATAAAATTATACAGCGGCATGAATGCAACAAACATCTGGTTAGATTTTTTCTCCATCTACGATTTTGGCCTTTTTATTATTAAATTCTATTTAATTTTAATTATTTCAAAACCCGGGGTGTTACAGCCGTGATTTACCCTTTCGCCCGAGGTAGCTAGCCTCTTAGCCCACTTCCGAGGAAGACTGACAGGGTTCACTATGAAGTCTTTCCAAGGTTCTCCTAACATGACACTGGCCACTACGTTTCCAATCAGCAATCAAATATAGGAACCCCTTTTCGATGGCACATTCCTACCCGACTATACATATGAGACCAGAGGTTATCCTATACTCGAGTCGACGAGCCCCTTTTCTGCCTTTACGGGTAACCACCATCAAGTTAGAAGAGGTCCTCGTACTGAACTAAAACCAGAGCCATGTAGCCCTCACGGTTGTACTGTATGTCCCAGCTTTTTTCCGTAAAAAGATTATTTAAGGGGTCAGATGTTCATATTACCATGAAAACAAGTTATCAGTATGTGTTGCGCATATTATTAGTCATCTCGTTTGTTCATATAGATTGAAGTTAAGCACTAGCAGATATACCCATATGCATATATTCCCTGGTGTCAAGGTATAGAGTTGAATCATCTACATAAACCTATGGCTTGCAAATTTGACACATGCACATGAATAGTGAATTATAAATGAGTAGACAACAAGGATGGTCCCATGTTATACTTGCCTATTACACTTGATCAATTCTCACATCTTCAGCTCATGGCCATCACCTTCTGATCTTCAGCGCCCACAAGCGGTCGTCGTCTACTCGTAGCAAGCATCATACATAGGCAACAGACAAACAAACAAAAAGAGAACTAAGAACCACGCAACATGAAACAAAACAACATACTAAAAGACTAAAAGAGAGCTCGTTACTACGAACACGAGAACGACTGAAAACGGAGCAACTATTAAAAAGAAACG
The DNA here is from genome assembly GCA_009763385.1 of Coix lacryma-jobi var. lacryma-jobi. Classification (NCBI taxonomy): domain Eukaryota; kingdom Viridiplantae; phylum Streptophyta; class Magnoliopsida; order Poales; family Poaceae; genus Coix; species Coix lacryma-jobi. The sequence continues at coordinate 107,964,862 of CM019827.1, forward strand.
GCTATCGAAAGATTTGTATTAACATAGAAGACAAAACTATATGCTTGGTTTATTTGAATTAATAAAATATCAGTGGAGGACAATTTAAAAAAATATCCTAAAATTGAATTAAGTCAAATTACACCTTAGTCATATTTTAATTATAAACACTTAATATTATTTAAGTCACTTTAATAATTAATTTTTAGAAAACATAAAATATATGAGAGCAACTAATCGAATCATCATATATGTTTCGTGTTTAAACTAATCAAATTATAATTAATAAGGACACATTAAAGTTGTCATTAATCAAGTTATGATTTAATTATAAAAGATGGAGATTAAACCCTAAGTTGTTTTTAATTAGAAAAATATTAAATAATTATTAACTAAATTAATAGGATTAGATTTATAAACACGTGACATGCTAGACATTGTTGAACGCATAGCTAACGATCGTCACAATCGCAACACGACAAGAACGAAGTTAAAGCTAGGTTCATTTTAATTACGAAGGTATTAAATAAATATTAATCAAATTGTATTTAATTGAATAAATTTATAATTGGATGACCAGATAAACACTAGCGCTACTGCATAGACCACATCGACACGAATCTAACGTAATCACTCGAATCGGAATTAAAACGAATAAATAGCGGATGATTAAACATGAGTGGCAGAATCGTAAATATCATCATCTTCATCCTCTGTTCCCTTGCACTGCACGTACAGGTGGTGGCTTCCATGGTGGTGCCGCTGCATCACACGCACGGCAGGGAGTGGCCTGGGGCCAGGTTGGCCGGCCAGCAGCGCCACAGCGCAGGCCCGCACGTGGGGCCGGGCAGGGCCCATGGCAGACTGCAGGGCGGGCACGCACGCGTGCGTGATGCACAGCGGCGGCGACCCCTGCTCCTGCGGCCAGGGGGCATGGCGCGCCCACGGGCGGTGACGCGGGGCTGAGGCCCGCATGGAAGGACGCTGACGGGTGCAGGCGCCGGCAGGGAGCCTTTGTGGCCGGAAAACGGAAGCACAATGCGCAATCATGGAGTTCCTCGCCGGGAAAGTGACCGGAAGAGAAAAACGGATGAGAAAGTGGCAAATCTTGATGGATTTATGAAAAGGGATATATGACGGCGGAGAGAAAAACGAGATCTATCTCGTGGTGGCGGTGGTTTTCGCAGGAATGCGACGGTTTGGCCAGAAAAGCTCGCCGGATGTTCGCCGGATTTTAGGAGATACAAAACTTCGGCTTCAGATCTGGAATGATAGGAGTTTGGATAAGATCGAAAAACGAGATATTTTATTAATTTCAGGACTAAATTAATTCTAGAAAAATCTAGAACTGTTATTTAAGCCACGAAAATATTCCGACAGCCTCGAAAATTTTGAAAAAAAATTCTCAGAGATATGATGAACTCAAATAAAGTATTTGAAGCTCATAAAGAGATATTTTAGAGCATCTAAAAATTTGATTATGCTCGCATAAAAATTGGAAACTGTTCCGAAAAAAGCGAGAAAATTTTCTGAGAAGTTTGAAGTGATATGATGATGGATGATGAATTCAGACAAGTGATTTGGGATACAAAAAAATGATCTTTGGAAAAGTCCAACAAAAGGATAGAGATGAGAACGATAAATTTATTTTGGAAAAAGATACAGACGGACCAGATATAGATAGACGACCTAGCAAACGTGGTTGGAAACTCTACACCTCATAACACAAGTCAAACAACAACCAACCATCACATCAAACATAACCCGTCAAATTAGTTTAGAAAAAAGATTCTAGATTTACTACAACTAAAGTGGCACAAGCTCCAGCTAAACTTGATCAATTTTATACAAATATTAAAATTATTTATTTTATTTAGTGTTTTCCACTCACAACCCAAAATGAGAAATTTTGGGGTGTGACAATCAGAATACAAACTGGACATAAAAAGGTATGGAAACTGGCACATAAAAAAACACTCATGTCATTCCCATGTTCATGATATGATTTCATTAACAATTAATATTCAAGGACACAAATACCATATCCACAAGAGATGTTGAGAAGCCCAAAGATTTCCATGGAAAAGTTCAAATCGACAAGATCACCCAAGGAATTTGGAAGGAGAATAAAAAGGTAGCTTAAAAAATCCTCTATCTAGTGCAATTATCTCTACTAATACCATAGTTATTACAGTATCTAATTAATGATTAAAACTTGCAGGTCATTCAACAGTACCCAGAACTCATTAAGTTGGTGAACCCCAAGACTGAATCAAATTTAAGTTCACCCCTCTAATAAGAAAGGGTAATATATTTTATTGTCCTTTTCTATTTGGATTATGTAGGCACTACCTTATTATTGTCTTTATTGCTATCAGGCACAAGTTGGTTCCCATTGAAAAAGACTTTGAAGGCGCAGAAGGCCTTAGGGCAAACCAAGACGAGTCAATTTTTTTTGATCCAACAACAATTGACATGGCGAATCTCATGTCATCAAAAAAGTGCTCTCGAAAGGGAACATTGTTGTTATCCTTTTTAAGAGAGGAGTTTAGGTTTGTCGATACGGATGAACCAACAAAAATTATGGGCAAGTTGGCTTTGCATTTTGTTGATTAGTTTGCAAACATGCTAGCGTGCGCACAGACACATGTACTCACACACTCTATGATACTATTTATTAGATTTGCATATGTGTCTTTGCTATTGTAAGCTTCACATAGGGAGGGGTGCCGATCACTTGTGGCTTGGCTTTCTGATTTTTCTGGCCTTGGCTTTCTGGTTTTCTCCTAGTGCTGAGTTACTCTTGCAATCTATCATGGTTGGGATATCTTCACAATTAATACAGTCACCTAGTGTCATTTAATTTTTATTCATACATCAAGCCCAGGATATATAGCGTATCATGCATCATGTATAATAATATATAATTGCAGTTTATCTTCTTCATTCTCTAATGTCACACCCAATTTTAAGAACAAAATTGAATGCAATAACTCATGTGTGCCCAGAGATCAATCACACACATAAGCCACAAATTATGAAGTACCATCACATATGATTATTACATAACGAATATTATTCAAAGTCTTTACATAGCAGCGGATAAATAAGATAACACTCGCGGTAGCTCCATCACAGGGAAGATGACTGGTTGACAGCAAGACTAGAACTCTTCAGGGAAGTCATCATTACCATAGCAATCTGTTACCCATCTGGGATTTTTATCCAAGTAGAAAGAAATAAACAAGCATAAGTACATCTCGTACTTAACAAGTGTAACATGGGGTTCATGAGGCTCAAATAAGGCTGACACTGGTTTAACTGCAGTAGCTTTTAGTTGGCACAATTTTAGCATTAGATAGCATCAATGATAACCATCACAATTTAAACATATGATCAAGTAAACATGTATCCATTGAATAAATATAATATCATCATCATTATTATTAAGCAACAACTATACCATAAGAATTCCAGGTCGCTCGTAACCGTGAGCACGGCTGATATATCAGTTTTACACTCTGCAGAGGTTGTACACTTTACCCGATGAGTCGTGATATCCATATGCCCGGGTTAATTACTCCCATAACACTTCCGAGGTGAGCGGGCAGGATACACTGCGAAGCCTTTCAAAGGTTCGTCTAACAAGTTAGGGCCGCTAGGTCTTAAGGCAAGGGGAAGAAGGGTCTCTCAACCTTGCGGCACGCAGGCAAGGGGAAAGAAGCCGCCCTAAATCCAGCTCGTCAAGCGCCTTATGCGCCGTTTCGGGTAACCACTAACAAGCTAGAAAAGGTCCTTATACTGAGCTAAGGTCAGAGCCATATAACTCCCATGGTTGCACTGTATTCCCGGGTGATCCCTTATAGTAGTTCCTAAACCATGTTGCTATAAAAACTAATTTTACCAAGTTGCATATATCATTAAATTCAGGTTCACATGATCATAGTTTAAATTGAGCACTAGCATAGTTCTACCCAATGTATACCGAGTATAACAAGGCACAAGATCAACACCTAGGATAGATCTAAATAGGCATCAAGGTAGACACATGCATATGATAGTTATAGTGATTTATGGTTATTAGGACATCAAGGAGGATCCCATGCTATACTTGCCTGACTCAGCGAACTCTTGATGCTCCTGGTTGTCGAAGAAGGGCTCTTGATCACCGGCGTACGTCTCACCGTATATACTCGATTGCCACATCAACACACAAACATCCGGACAACAATCATGCAAAGCAAACAAGCTATTATTAGAACATTACACCAACAGCAAGAAAATAATATAAAAAGTTTGAAAACAGAAACTACGATCTACCACGATCACATAAACGCGAAGATCACGAAAAACGGAATTATAACGCAAAAGTTATGAGCTAAACAAGTTATAAAACCTTAATTAGTAGATTAAACCTAACTCAATTTTTAGCTATAGGAAATAGTATATATTTTCGTACAGACAGATAGATCTTTTCAAAACGAAACTAACGCAACTTGAACGGACTAAAACGGACTAAAAACGTAGAAGTTATAAGCATTTTAAACTGGTGGCAAAACTGTAAATAAATCAAACTTGAATTTGAATTTAAAATCAATTTAAAACGAATCTGCAGATCGGTTGGACTGCGCCTCAAATAGATGAAAGCACAGGGGCTTATATGGAAGATTGCACAGACTCAATGAACAATGCTCTCTGGACCGCGGGTTTAGAATAAAAACGTGTAAGGGCTTCGGTGCAAAGTGTCGGACGAAGGGGTATCGATCACCGTGAGGCGTTGGATCTGGATTGGAGGGGGGAGATTAGATCAGAAAGGTTGGCGGCGCTGTGTCGCCGGAGAAGGTGAAGGCGCGGCGGCTCTAGGCGGTGCCATGGCTGGAGTTGGGCGGCGCTAGCTCGGGTTTGAGCTACCGAGCGGTAGAGACCATAGTAACAGATGCAAACGAGAGAGTAGCTCGCGGCGGACTCACCAGTCACGAAGAGGATGACGGGGATGGCTCTAGGAGGGAGTATTGCTCGGCGAGGCGGTCGGCGGAGCTCTGCGAACGACGACGAGGTCGGGTTAGGGAAAAACCGAGAGAAAACGAAATTAAAAGGGTCGAGCAGCTTCGCCTCGTCATGAAGAAGCTTGTAGTCCACCTTAGCAAGGCTAACGAGCCCCGGGGAAGGAAAACGACGGCGGTGGGATCCGGCGGGTCGCAGAGCTCTCGGCTAGGGCAAAACGAGATACAAGAACTCGGGATTTTTGGGTCAGGAGAGGCGGCGCGGAGAGAGGGGTTTTTTAGGGGCTCGGGCGTGGCTAATAGGGCAGGGGAGAAGGCGTGGGCACGACAGATTCGAACTCGGTATTGAACCCGAGTCGGAGTCGGAGGTGGGAGATGACATTTGGGGGCAGGAGGTCAGTGGAAGGGGATCGGCTGACGTGCGGGCCACCGACGTCAGCGAGAAGGGGAAGGACGCCACGGCGTTTTTGGGCCGGCGGTTGAACGGCGCGCGCTGCAAAGGAGAGGGGAGGGAAATGGGCCAGCGCGGGCCGCGCAAAGGGGAAGGAAGCAGGCCGAGCGGGAGAAAGGACAACGGGTCAGCCGGGCTGACTCAGGCCAAAAGAGGAGAAAGGGGGAGGAGGAAGAAAAGAAATGCTTTTCCGTTTTTCAGAATTGAGTTTCAAAACCATTTTAAACCCAATTTGAATTCAAACAAATTTGGAGCAAAACCACTCATCACAAATTAAAATATGCACCAGCATGTATGCATCAACATGGTCTTTGGCCTAGGATTTATTTTAGCTTTTGCAAATAATTTATTATCTAGGTTTTTATGCAACACATAAAATGCATAAATTAAATCATATGGCCTATTTCAAAGTGATGCAATTTTTGGGATGTTACATCTAATTTGTCTCATTTCATGCATACATCAAGCAAGTCCAGGATACCTTTGTTTACGTGAAAGAAAAGCATATATAGACAAAATGCCTAGGTGTTGCATGGCTTACAGGCTAGACGCCGCTTAGGTGGAAAAAAGGTAGATGAGTCAAATTTGAGAGAGGAATACCTCCTAGCAACGACGGGTTAGGAAATTTCACTTAATAACATATGATGTTTTATCCTATAATTATTTGCACACATTAGTTTACAAAGTGTTAAAAAAACTTAATTCCTCTAGAAGCAATTGAGACCCTCGCTTATACAGAAAGAATCATTTTTAAAATTTTATATGTAAAATGGTAATCGTGTTAAGTGTTAAATTTACAGAAAAGATGAAATTGGATCCAAGTACTAGATTAAGTGTCATCACAAAGGTACACCTCAAGAATTTACACGAGATGTTGATGAAGGTCAAGTGTTCTGAATTCATTGAGATCAAGGTACATGATGCTTTAACTTCTACATTTTAGCCTTCTTTTTTGGCTGATTTTTATATTCTATTTAGTGTGTCTGTGTATAAATAAATAAAATAATAATAATAATAATAATAATAGTTCACCAATGTTTTAGGGCCTTTCCCCTCTTGGAGACTATTTTCTAAATATATTTGAGTTGCTTGAATTATTGTACACAATATACACACAAGAAATCCATCCAATTTATAGAAGTTCACTCACTCACTGTGTACTAGTACCACCTTAATGTATATAACCTAATCATTATCATCAAATTTTGTTGTTATTTTTCTGTAGGAATGGACCAAGATACATCATCCTTGGACAATTACTATCGTGCACTTGTAAGCAGCCCTATCCCCACTCCCCGCCCCCCTATTGTGTTACTGCTGGTGTTCTCTATTAAATAAAAATATTTAATTTGCTGCGGCACTGCAACTCACTGTTTCTAATGCTAAGGGAACTCCTTGAAAACTCCCTAGATGCCACTGATAGGGTTAAGGACCCTGTCATTACGATCAACATATAAGTATTACGATCAACATGTAAGTTGATTATTAATCTTTTTTGCTTGAAACCCTTGTACAATTTTTGGTTACTAATGAATTTTTTTGATATATACCAGCAAGGAGATGGGAAGCTCAAAAAGTGTGAAAGAGTCTTATAAATCTTTCAAAAAAGCAAGGAAATGGACCAGAGAAACAATACGCAAATGCTACCATTTATGTTACATTGTAAGTGTATATCACTTTTACTTACCAATTGTAAATCATGTAGCTAATTCTAATTTGTTTTCATGGATGGATGGTGGGTTTTAGGACAATGGTGTTGGAATAGAAGACAAAGATATCATTGACATGTTTGGGAAACGTATGTTTGTCTTTCTATTCTTCTTTAAACTATTCTTAGATTTGGAAATTTAATGTTTCTCTTTATGTTCTTCTTTAAACTATTCTTAAGTTTTAAGTTATCTTACCGAGATGCATATTATTGCCTTGTTCCATGTAGTCTATTACAACTCAAAAAGTTCAATTAGGTGGCAAAGAAGAGGAAGGTTTGACGTTGGTGTCAAAATGGTGTGCCCTCTACCGTCCTTCTTTGTTTCTTGTTTATGTCCTAGCATGATTATTATTATATTAGGTTGTTGATATGTAACATCACTAATCTAATCCTGTGCAGGCATTCATATACGCAAATGAATCAACATCAGTTCCTGTCATTGTTCGTACCTCCAAATCAAACCAGGACACTAAGATATCAGAATACAAACTAGACATAAAAAGGTGTGGAAACTGGCACATAAAAAACTACCACTCATGTCATTCCCATGTTCATGATATGATTTAATTAACAGTTAATATTCAGGGACACAAATACCATATCCACAAGAGATGTTGAGAAGCCCAAAGATTTCCATGGAAAAGTTCAAATCGGCATGATCACCCAAGGAATTTGGAAGGAGAATGAAAAGGTAGCTTAAAAAAATCCTCTATCTAGTGCAATTATCTCTACTAATACCATAGTTATTACAGTATCTAATTAATGATTCAAACCTGCAGGTCATTCAACAGTACCCAGAACTCATTAAGTTGGTGAACCCCAAGACTAGAATCAAATTTAAGTTCACCCCTCTAATAAGAAAGGGTAATATATTCTATTGTCCTTTTCTATTTGGATTATGTAGGCACTACCTTATTATTGTCTTTATTGCTATCAGGCACAAGTTGGTTTCCATTGAAAAAGACTTTGAAGGCGCAGAAGGCCTTAGGGCAAACCAAGACGAGTCAATTTTATTTGATCCAACAACAATTGACATGACGAATCTCATGTCATCAAAAGAGTGCTCTCGAAAGGGAACATTGTTGTTATCCTTTTTGAGAGAGGAGTTTAGGTTTGTCGATACGGATGAACCAACAAAAATTATGGGCAAGTTGGCTTTGCATTTTGTTGATTAGTTTGCAAACATGCTAGCGTGCACACAGACACATGTACTCACTCACTCTATGATTGTCACACCCAATTTTAAGAATAAAATTGAATGCAATATCTTATGTGCGCCCAAAGATCAATCACACACATAAGCCGACAAATTATAGAGTACCATCACATATGTTTATTACATAACGAATAATATTCAAAGTCTTTACATAGTACTGGAAAATAAAGATAACTCTCGCGGCAGCTCCATCACAGGGAAGTTGACTGGTTGACCACAAGACTAGAACTCTTCAGGGAAGTCATCATTACCATAGCAATCTGTTACCCATCCGGGGTTTTTATCCAAGTAGAGAAAATAAACAAGCATAAGTGCATCTCGTACTAAACAAGTGTAACATGGGGTTGAAAGCCCTAGTTTGGTTTTGGTTAATTGATGAAACCTATTTGGTCTAATCCTATTACTAAGCATGTGTGTAGCTTATAAGAAAGGATTAAGACCAAGCCAAGTGATGGAGCTAGCATGGTGGCAACCATGGAGGATGGTGATGGCCACAACCACTCAAGAGATCAAGTGCTCTACCATTGGCGAAATGAAGAAAAGAAGAGATGGAGCAAAGAGGCCCGAAGGCAAAGGTATAACCTATAGGGCTCTTTGTTTTGGTGATCAATACACTTAGCGAGTGTGATCACATTTAGGATACATAGCCGTACTATTAAGAGGAGATTATTCACGGCTTATGCGATGTTCAAGTGCCACTAGGAGTTCTCTAACATATTGATGCTATAGACCTAGTGAGTGACTAACTACACCCCTTGGAAAATGCTTTGCAAAATGCTAACACACTTGCATACAATGATGTACACTTGGTGGTGTTGGCACTTTTGGGATAAGAGGATGTTAAGGAGGTGTGGAGAAATGGGAGAAACTAGTGTATAGTCCTTCTCCCTCCTGCCGAGCTTGCGAGGCAGGATTCAGCGAACTTCGGAAGAGAAGTGTTAAGCTCAGGGAGCATCGGACGCTGGTCCGAGGAGCATCGGACGCTGGCTGAGCGTCCGATGGTTAACCCTAGTCTCTGTCAGAAGTTGAAGGAGCATCGGACGCTGGCAACGGACGCTGAGAAAACACTGTTGCAGAGTCCGATGCAGGTGACGTGGCGCGAGCGTGCTTTCCAGAGAGCATCGGACGCTGGCCTGCGTCCGATGCGAATCCATCGGACGCGTCCGATGTGATTTGGCCCTCTCTGGAACCTCTCTGCATGGTCATCGGACGTAGGGGTTGAGCGTCCGATGTGAGGGTGCCGGAGCGTCCGATGTGACGCAGAATTGTACTGAATCGAGCAGTAGCATCGGAGCGTCCGATGCCTGGCATCGGCGCGTCCGATGCCACTTTAACCGTGGCGCGAAGTAATATGACTGTTGGGATCTAATGGGCTGAATTCATATCAGAGGGACACGTGGCTCCATCTGGAGCATCGGACGCTGGGGCAGCGTCCGATGGTCGCGCATCGGAGCGTCCGATGGTCGCGATTTTAGCCCAACGGCTAGGCTAACTTGGGTGGCCTATTTAAGGGGCTTGGCCGGCTCACTTGGCTTTACTCTTGCACATTCTGATTCCTAAGCATTCTAGTGAGCTTTGGCAAGCCTCCCAACTCATCTCCCAAGTTGATTTGATCAAACCAAGTGAGATTGAGTGATCTAGTGCGTGATTTGAAAAGAGTTCAATCTAGTGGCACTAGTTCTTCGCATCGGCATTGAGTTCTCTTGTTACTCTTGGCATTTGCTGGTGCCTAGACGGCTTGGAGGCGTTGAGGTGGTTTTGGCAAGAGAAGGAGATTGTTCTTGGCCACCACCGATCATGATTGTGAGACGTTTTGGAGCCTCACCTCGCCGGAGCGGCGAGAGGCATCCTTAGTGGATTGCTCGTGTCATTGAGCTACCTCACTAATGGTAGATTCTTGTGGCGCTCTTTGTGAGCTTGGCTTTGCGCCGATTAGCCACCGGGTCACCTAGTGTTGGTCAACACAACGGGGAGTAGCGTGCCGGCAAGCACGTGAACCTCGGGATAAATCTTGGTGTCTCGTGTGCTTATTGTGATTGCTTTCACATCTTGGTGATTGGCATCACGAGTGGATTTCAACGGTGATTGGCTCTCTACTAGGCGATCCCAAAGGCTCGGTGAAACCACCTCTATCTAGCTCATTTACTTTGTGTATTTACATTGAGCTACTTCTCTTGTGTAGACACTATCACTTGTTGTATATCTCTTGATTATATTCCTTGTGTAGCTAGTTGTGATTAGCTTGCTTAGTCTATCTATTGCACACACTTGTCTCATATACATTTTGTATATCATACTTGTACTAGAGCTAGTTAGTTTTATTCCGCATTAGATATTAGCTCTAATTGCTTGTGTGACATAGATATATTAGGTAGAATTGTTGGATAGGTGGCTTGCAACACACTATTAGGCTAGCGCAAAAAGCTTCGCCATTAGTTATACTAATAGTGTTTGCCTAAGTAATTTTGTAGAGTTTTTAATTAGGCTATTCACCCCCCCCCCTCTAGCCAATTTGGACCTTTCAAGTGGTATCGGAGCAGTGGTCACTGTTTGTTTGAGGCTTAACATCCTCCGGTGTTAAAATGGCTCAAATCAACTATATGGGGAAGCCACCACATTTTGACGGCACCAACTTTGATTGTTGGAAGAGGAAGATGTGTGCATTCACAAGAGGAATGAATAGAAAGATATGGGATGTGATTGAGCATGACTTTGTGGTAATTGATCCCGCAAGTCCCACTCCTAGAGAAGAAGAGAAGCTTCAATGGAATGATGTGGCAATCAACTTGTTCTATGAAGCCTTTGACACAAAGGTGTTTGAGCAAGTCAAAGACCTTGAAAAGGCAAGTGAGATTTGGGAAAGATTAGAGGAGACCTATGAGGGCACTAAGGCGGTCAAGAGTGCCAAGCTATACATCCTCAAGGACAAGCTTGCTACCTTCAAGATGCAAGATGATGAAAGCATACCGGAGATGTTTCACCGGTTGCAAGTCATTATCAATGACTTGAAGGCCTTGGGAGAGAAGGTAGAGGACAAGGACTTTTCTCACAAGTTCTTGAGAAGCTTACCACCAAGGTTTGATACTTTGGTGACTATCCTAGTGAGAGAAGGATTGGACACGGTAACCCCAAACCAAGTACTAGGTGATGTGGTCACACAAGACACATACCGTGTGGAACGGAATGGGGGAGCCCAAGAGGAAGAAAAGAAGAAGAAGACCGTTGCATTCAAGGCTTCATCCTCCAAGAGCAAGAGCAAGAGCAAGGGCAAAGCAAAGAAGGAGGAAAGTGATGATGAGGCAAGCTCAAGTGGTTGTGAAATAGATGATGAAGAAATGGCTCTCTTTGTGAAGAGATTTGGAAAATTCATGAAGAAGAAGGGCTATGGAGCAAGAAAGAGAAGAGATGCAACCAAGAGCACAACCAAGAGATGTTATAGATGCAAAAGCAAAGATCACTTCATTGCGGATTGCCCATACTCTAGTGATAAAGATATTGATGACCGCAAGAAGAGCAAGAAGAAGGACAAGAAAAAAAAGAAAGAGAAGAAGAAGGAGAAGAAGAAGGGTGGATCCTATGTTGTGACATGGGATAGTGATGCTTCCTCAAGTGATGATGATGATTCTAGTGATGATGAGAGGAAGACCACCAAGAAGAAGGCTATGGCTAGTCTTGCTATCTCAAGCAAGCCTTCTATCTTCAACACTCCATCGACATGCTTCATGGCTAAGTCCACTAAGGTATCATCCGATGAGAGTGAAAGTGAGAGTGAGAGTGATGATGATGAGGAGTACTCAAAGGAGGACCTCATGAGCATGCTACAAGATGCTCACTCTTACATTGAGACTAAGAGGAAGGAGTGCAAAGAATTGCGCAAGGCCAACAAGGCACTTGAGCAATCCTTTGATGAGCTCAAGTCCATTCATGAGAGGCTAGAGGAAGCCCATGAGAAGCTTGACCAAGCTCACACTAGGCTTAAGGAAGCCCACTCCTCCCTCCTTGATCAAAGTAAGATTGAGGATGTTGTAGAGACATGCAACATAGGAGTAACATGTGATATTCTTGATGAATCTTTTTATGCTCCTATTATTGTTGCTCCCACCAATGCATCATCATCTAGCTCAACTAAATTGCTTACTTCTACTACATGTGATTCATCATTAGTGGTAGAAAATGAGAACCTTAAGAACAAGGTGTATGAGCTCACTCACGCTTTAGGCAATGCCTATGGTGGAGATGCCCGCTTGCTTAAGTGCTTGGGTAGCCAAAGATGTCCACTCAACAAGGAGGGACTTGGCTATACCCCCAAGAAGGGCAAAGCAGCTTTTGCTCCTCACAAGACTAGTTTTGTGAAGAGCAATGGTCGGTATTGCTACAATTGCAAGCAATCCGGGCACATAGAGCAAAATTGCTTTAACAAGAACAAAAACAAGAACAATGCTCATATTTCATCTATTAGACTTGATTCTTGTTATATGCTTACAAAGGGCACTAATGGTGTGAAGGCTAAGTATATTGGTGCACCCATGGTTGGCCCAAAGAAGAAGGCAATTTGGGTGCCCAAGAGCTTGGTGACTAACCTTGGAGGACCCAAAAAGGTTTGGGTACCTAAAAATAATTGATCTCTTTGTAGGTGAATTATAAAGCGGGAGGAAGGCATTGGGTGCTTGATAGTGGGTGCACTCAACACATGACAGGAGATGGTAGAATGTTCAAATCAATCAACACTAGTGGCAATGATCATGCGGATGCTATCACATTTGGTGACAACAAGAAAGGCAAGGTCAAAGGTTTGGGCAAGATTGCAATATCCAATGACTTGAGCATCTCCAATGTGCTATTAGTGGAATCTCTCAACTTCAACTTATTGTCTGTGGCACAATTATGTGATTTGGGATTCAAATGCATATTTGGTGTTGATGATGTGGAGATAGTAAGTGTTGATGGAAGTGACTTAGTGTTCAAAGGATTTAGATATGAGAACCTTTATTTGGTGGACTTTGATGCAAGTGAAGCTCAATTAACAACATGTTTATTCACCAAATCAAGTATGGGTTGGCTATGGCATAGGCGCTTGGGGCATGTTGGAATGAAGCAACTAAAGAGTCTAGTGAAGCATGACATGGTTAGAGGACTAAAAGATGTTCACTTTAAGAAAGACAAGCTATGTAGTGCATGTCAAATGGGAAAGCAAGTTGGAAACACTCATCCCAACAAAGGAATGATGAGCACTACACATGCACTTGAGTTGTTGCACATGGACTTGTTTGGACCAACTACATATGCAAGTATTGGGGGAAACAAGTATGGCTTTGTGATAGTGGATGACTATACAAGATACACATGGGTCTTCTTTCTCGTTGACAAGAGTGAAGTGTTTGGGATATTTAAAACCTCTGTCAAGAGAAGTCAAAATGAGTTTGATAGAAGAATCAAGAAAGTGAGAAGTGACAATGGAAGTGAGTTTAGAATCACAAGAGTTGATGAGCTATGTGATGAGTTTGGAATCAAACATCAATTCTCGGCCAAGTATACACCTCAATCCAATGGGATAGTTGAAAGGAAGAATAGGACACTCATTGATATGTCAAGATCCATGCTTAGTGAATACAATGTGAGTGATTCTTTTTGGGCCGAAGCAATCAACACGGCTTGCTACTATAGCAACCGACTCTATTGTCACCCTCTATTGAAGAAGACACCATATGAGCTCCTCAATGATAGAAAGCCCAACATTGCTTACTTTTGGGTCTTTGGGTGCAAATGTTACATATTAAAGAAGGGCACAAGACTTGGAAAGTTTGAGAAGAAATGTGATGAAGGGACACTTCTTGGTTACTCCACTACAAGCAAAGCATATAGAGTGTGGAACAACACAACAAGAATAGTTGAAGAAGTCCATGATGTTGAGTTTGATGAAACCAATGGTTCCCATGAAGAACAAGACAATCTAGATGATGTGAGAGGAACACAATTGGCGGAAGCTATGAAGAACATGGACATTGGTGATATAAGGCCAAAGCAAGTGATTGACATAGAAGATGACAAAGATCAAGTGCTTTCTCCTCCAACCATGCATGGCAATGATGTTGCAAGCTCTAGTGGTTCTCAAGATCAACAAGATGCTAGTACAAGTGCAAGTGCTCAACCGGAACAAGTGCTTCAACCAACACACATTGCAAGAGATCATCCTTTAGATCAAATTGTTGGTGATATAAGAAGAGGTGTGCAAACAAGATCAAGATTGGCTTCATTTTGTGAACACTACTCATTTGTATCATCTATTGAGCCAACCAAGATTGATGAAGCTTTGATGGATGTTGATTGGGTGAATGCAATGCATGAAGAGTTGAACAACTTCACCCGCAATGATGTTTGGGAGCTAGTGGATATACCGAAGAACACAAATGTGATTGGCACAAGATGGGTCTTCCGGAATAAGCAAGATGAAGATGGCATAGTTGTAAGGAACAAAGCAAGATTGGTTGCACAAGGGTACACTCAATTGGAAGGCATTGACTTTGGAGAAACCTATGCACCGGTTGCTAGATTGGAGGCCATAAGAATCTTACTTGCATATGCTTGTTCTCATAACATCAAGCTCTATCAAATGGATGTCAAGAGTGCTTTTCTCAATGGATTCATCAATGAGCTAGTGTATGTTGAACAACCTCCCGGATTTGAAGAATTGAAGAAGCCCAATCATGTGTACAAGCTCAAGAAAGCATTATATGGGTTGAAACAAGCACCAAGAGCTTGGTATGAAAGATTGAGGGATTTCTTGTTAGCAAAAGGGTTCAAAATTGGGAAGGTTGACACCACTCTCTTCACCAAGAAGATTGGAAGTGACTTGTTTGTGTTGCAAATCTATGTGGATGACATTATCTTTGGATCAACCAACCAAGATTTTTGTGAAGAGTTTGGAGAGATGATGGCTAAGGAGTTTGAGATGTCTATGATTGGAGAGCTTAGTTACTTTCTTGGATTACAAATCAAGCAAATGAAGAAAGGAACATTTGTTAGTCAAGGCAAGTACATCAAGGACATGCTCAAGAAGTTTGGGTTAGATGAAGCAAAAGCAATAACCACTCAAATGGGCACAAATGGACATTTGGATAGTGACTCTAGTGGTGACATGGTGGATCAAAAGCTATATCGGTCAATGATTGGAAGCCTACTCTATGTGACCGCATCAAGGCCGGATGTCATGTTTAGTGTGTGCATGTGTGCAAGGTTCCAAGCTTCACCAAGGGAAAGTCATTTGAAGGCAACCAAAAGAATATTGAGATATTTAAAGCACACTCCTAATGTTGGACTATGGTATCCCAAGGGCTCTCAATTTGAATTAATTGGATACTCGGATTCCGATTATGCGGGATGCAAGGTGGATAGAAAGAGCACATCGGGCACTTGTCAATTGCTTGGAAGATCACTTATCTCATGGTCATCAAAGAAGCAAAATAGTGTTGCACTCTCTACCGCCGAAGCCGAATACATATCCGCGGGTAGTTGTTGTGCACAATTGCTATGGATGAAAGCAACATTGCAAGATTATGGGATCAAGTTTGGACAAGTTCCATTGCTATGTGATAATGAGAGCGCCGTCAAAATAGCCACCAACCCGGTACAACATTCAAGGACAAAGCACATTGACATAAGACATCACTTCATTAGAGATCATCAAGCAAAGAAAGACATATCTATTGAGAGTGTGGGCACCGATGATCAACTTGCCGATATCTTCACCAAGCCACTAGATGAAAGAAGATTTTGCAAGCTAAGGAATGAATTGAATATCCTAGACTTCTCCAACATGAGTTGAATGCACCCCCACTTATGACATGCCTCTCCTCCAAGAAAGCAAAGGTGAAATTGTTTGTCATGTGCATTCATTCTTGTTAGGCTATGCTCTAGTTCATATAGCCATCACATTGCTTATTTAGGCTCATTCATCTCTACAACTAAAATATATGTAGAGGACCCATCTACCCCGTTCATGGTGAAGCCCCGTCAAATATAGTTACGCCTGGCCGTGGTGACTTTTTTCTTAAAAAAAAATCATTTCCATTGGTTGAACCTGCTACAATCACAGCAATCCCGGCACCTCCCGATCCCAACCGCCTAAATCTCCTCCCACCTTCCCAAAATTCCTCCCCGTCATGCCTCCCATCCAGTGATACGTCCCTCCCCCACCTAAAAAAAATCATGCCCGTTCTAAAATAAACTTCGCAAAAAACAACTACCTCCCCATGGTACATATTCCCTCTGTCTCTAACTGACTACCGTTGTTGGTGTTCGTGCCACAAGTTTAACTCAATTGATAGCAAATACATGTAACATTAGTATCTTCAAATAATTTTGACTACCGTCGTTGGTGTTCGTGCCACAAGTTTAACTCAATTGATAGCAAATGCATGTAACATTTGCATCTTCAAATAATTTTGTTAAAAAACTAAATCCAAAGACCTTTCCATGATACTAATTATGTACGACGAATATTAGATGTTTATTGGGAAGTGAAAACGTCAGTTATTTAGGGACAGCGGGAGTACGTGCTGCTGGCTCATCGCCGCCGGGTGCAGCTGCTTGACACCGCCTCCGTTGTTGGAGGCTCCACCACCTGACCCCGCCGGGTGCTCCAGCTTGACGTCGAGTCGGCGACAGTTATTTAGGGACTGAGGGAGTACGTGCTGATGGCTCATCGCCGCCGGGTGCAGCTGCTTGACACCGTTGACGCTGTTGGAGGCTCCACCACCTGACTCCGCCGGGTGCTGCAGCTTGACGCCGCCGTCGCTAGAGGCTCCAGCCCCTGACGCCGCCACCGTTGGAGGCTCCGCCACCTGATCCCTCTGGAGGCTCCACCACTGGATGTCGTTGAACGCTCCGCTGCCTCCTCGGACGCCAGATGCGCTGCTGCTGCTGCTTCGACGCCGCCGCCGCCTGATGCTCCACCACCGGACGCCAGACACAATGCCGCCACCGTCACACGAGCCGCCATCGGACGCGTTGCGGCCACGCCGCCATCACTGTCGCATGGGCTGCCTCCGGACGCCGGGTCGTTGTCAAATGCGCCACAACCATGATGCCGACACCAGATCAGTCTACTTTTCTTTGATCGGTGATAAGCTACAACATGGTGTCCATAGAGGTCAAGCAATTGTTGCTAGCATATTTTATTTAACATAGCCAATATTTTATTTGATATGGCTAACCTTTCTGTGGATGAGAGTAGCGCAATTGTTGTCCTTTATGGTTAGATGACTTACAATTAATCAATATTGTTCTATTATTGCATTGATATTTGGTAAAATTTATTTGTTTTACATTGTTATTTTTTTAGTAAGGTCCGCAACATTGATTGTATGGTTAGCAGGATATAATTATGCTTAAAGGAGAATTATTTTACATTATATTTGTATGATAAACTATATAACTTTAATTTTTTCTATTGTACCCGTCGCAACGTACGGGCACTCACCTAGTGATAAATCAAATGAATTTGAAGTATATATGGTACCACTATTGCTTCTATGTTTGACCTGATCTAGTGGTAGCATATAACTTGTTTGTGAGCTAGTAACTCTAAATGTTTGGTCTAGTAAGTGAGCAATGGATGTTTAACCAACGTGAGTAAGATAACCATTGTAAGATGTGTGAAGAAGCTTACTCTAGAGCAAACCGTGTTAAATATTCTTTGCTCATGAGCTAGATTAAGCCCTAACTTGACTTAGTTTGATCCCCACATATGAATCTCATAATGCAAAGATTGTCTCCTTTCATTAAAACTTGCCCCACCTTTATGGAAATTGTTGACAAAGGGGGAGAAAATGAAAATGATGACAAAAGATATGAGGGAGAATGCTAAGATAAAAAGAGACATGCTAAGTAAACCTTCAAGTGCTTCAAGTGGATCGGAGCATACAAATAGGGGGAGCAAGCTCATAAACATGTATGTTGCATTTGAAATATGCATATTCATACGATTGATTGCATTTGCATAAGCTATTTATTTTTGATATTCATGCTTATGTGGTGAATGCTAGTGTTAGAACATGATTGATGATATGACTCACTAGCATGAATAGGTTGATATCTAGACATATTTGTATTTTTGTATTTTCAAGTGGTTCAAGAGCCTTATTATAATGTTGATCTCACGGGGTTCTTGAGTTTTGGTGTATGTCTAGTGATAAATGATGCTAAGGATGGTTTAACATGTGCACTCCGATTGGTATCACGCTTCAAAGGTCCATTCTTATGCCTTAACATCATCATTGGTAGTATTGCTCATCCACATTTCATAATCATACATATGTGCCAAATTTAGAATAAAACTCTATAGCACATATATAGGGGGAGCTAATACTATCAATGTGGTCACTCAAATTTAAATCACATATCTTTGTGTAGGTTGTCATCAATTACCAAAAAGGGGAGATTGAAAGCCCTAGTTTGGTTTTGGTTAATTGATGAAACCTATTTGGTCTAATCCTATTACTAAGCATGTGTGTAGCTTATAAGAAAGGATTAAGACCAAGCCAAGTGGTGGAGCTAGCATGGTGGCAACCATGGAGGATGGTGATGGCCACAAGCACTCAAGAGATCAAGTGCTCTACCATTGACGAAATGAAGAAAAGAAGAGATGGAGCAAAGAGGCCCGAAGGCAAAGGTATAACCTATAGGGCTCTTTGTTTTGGTGATCAATACACTTAGCGAGTGTGATCACATTTAGGATACATAGCCGTACTATTAAGAGGAGATTATTCACGGCTTATGCGATGTTCAAGTGCCACTAGGAGTTCTCTAACATATTGATGCTATAGACCTAGTGAGTGACTAACTACACCCCTTGGAAAATGCTTTGCAAAATGCTAACACACTTGCATACAATGATGTACACTTGGTGGTGTTGGCACTTTTGGGATAAGGGGATGTTAAGGAGGTGTGGAGAAATGGGAGAAACTAGTGTATAGTCCTTCTCCCTCCTGCCGAGCTTGCGAGGCAGGATTCAGCGAATTTTGGAAGAGAAGTGTTAAGCTCAGGGAGCATCGGACGCTGGTCCGAGGAGCATCGGACGCTGGCTGAGCGTCCGATGGTTAACCCTAGTCTCTGTCAGAAGTTGAAGGAGCATCGGACGCTGGCAAAGGACGCTGAGAAAACACTGTTGCAGAGTCCGATGCAGGTGACGTGGCGCGAGCGTGCTTTCCAGAGAGCATCGGACGCTGCCCTGCGTCCGATGCGAATCCATCGGACGCGTCCGATGTGATTTGGCCCTCTCTGGAACCTCTCTGCATGGTCATCGGACGCAGGGGTTGAGCGTCCGATGTGAGGGTGCCGGAGCGTCCGATGTGACGCAGAATTGTACTGAATCGAGCAGTAGCATCGGAGCGTCCGATGCCACTTTAACCGTGGCGCGAAGTAATATGACCGTTGGGATCTAATGGGCTGAATTCATATCAGAGGGACACGTGGCTCCATCTGGAGCATCGGACGCTGGGGCAGCGTCCGATGGTCACGCATCGGAGCGTCCGATGGTCACGATTTCAGCCCAACGGCTAGGCTAACTTGGGTGGCCTATTTAAGGGGCTTGGCCGGCTCACTTGGCTTTACTCTTGCACATTCTAATTCCTAAGCATTCTAGTGAGCTTTGGCATGCCTCCCAACTCATCTCCCAAGTTGATTTGATCAAACCAAGTGAGATTGAGTGATCTAGTGCGTGATTTGAAAAGAGTTCAATCTAGTGGCACTTGTTCTTCGCATCGGCATTGAGTTCTCTTGTTACTCTTGACATTTGCCGGTGCCTAGACGGCTTGGAGGCGTTGAGGTGGTTTTGGCAAGAGAAGGAGATTGTTCTTGGCCACCACCGATCGTGATTGTGAGAGGTTTTGGAGCCTCACCTCGCCGGAGCGGCGAGAGGCATCCTTAGTGGATTGCTCGTGTCATTGAGCTACCTCACTAGCGGTAGATTCTTGTGGCGCTCTTTGTGAGCTTGGCTTTGCGCCGATTAGCCACCGGGTCACCTAGTGTTGGTCAACACAACGGGGAGTAGCGTGCCGGCAAGCACGTGAACCTCGGGATAAATCTTGGTGTCTCGTGTGCTTATTGTGATTGCTTTCACATCTTGGTGATTGGCATCACGAGTGGATTTCAACGGTGATTGGCTCTCTACTAGGCGATCCCAAAGGCTCGGTGAAACCACCTCTATCTAGCTCATTTACTTTGTGTATTTACATTGAGCTACTTCTCTTGTGTAGACACTATCACTTGTTGTATATCTCTTGATTATATTCCTTGTGTAGCTAGTTGTGATTAGCTTGCTTAGTCTATCTATTGCACACACTTGTCTCATATACATTTTGTATATCATACTTGTACTAGAGCTAGTTAGTTTTATTCCGCATTAGATATTAGCTCTAATTGCTTGTGTGACATAGATATATTAGGTAGAATTGTTGGATAGGTGGCTTGCAACACACTATTAGGCTAGCGCAAAAAGCTTCGCCATTAGTTATACTAATAGTGTTTGCCTAAGTAATTTTGTAGAGTTTTTAATTAGGCTATTCACCCCCCCCCCTCTAGCCAATTTGGACCTTTCAGGGGTTCATGAGGCTCAAATAAAGCTGACACGGGTTTAACTGCAGTAGCTTTTAGTTGGCAACATTTTAACATTAGAGTGATCATATATTATGCTTAAACTCAGTCCACATGATCATAATAACTGAAACAGAGCAATATAGTAATCATCAGCATGAGCAACATAAATAAACAACATATAACAACTAATCTGTGAGTTTTTCGGGCCGCTCGTGTCCGTGAGCACGGCTGATATATCAGTTTATTAGAACTCTGCAGAGTGTGTACACTTTACCCATGAGTGATGATATCCAGATGCCCGGGTTAATTACTCCCATAACACTTCCAAGGTGAGTAGGCAGGATACATCTCGAAGCCTTCAAAGGTTCGTCTAACAAGTTAGGACCGCTAGATCTTAAGGCAAGGGGATGTAGAGCCCTTCTTCCAGGTGGCACAATAACACGCAGCCTATACACACGTGGACAGAAGCCACACTATACCCGTCTCGACAAGACCCCACGTGCCTATACAAGTGTCCACTAACGAGCTAGAAAAGGTCCTCATACTGAGCTAAGGTCAGAGCCATATAGCCCTCATGGTTGCACTGTATGTCCCAGCTTTTGCTGACAGAAGATCCTAAACCATGTTGCTAAAAAGATCATGTTGTATTCACCGTTATTAGATCATGTTTGGTTTAAGTAAAGCTCTAGCAACAGCTACCCATATGCATGTAACACCCGATTTTAAAGAACAAAACCAGGTACGTCATATGTGTGCCCAGGAAGTCCACACATACAACCACAGAGAGAAAAGATATCAAAAACATTATTCTATATAACGAAAGCATAGATATAACTAACACTTACATCAAAGTTAAGTGGAACGGATACTAAACTTTCTCTTCAAGTTCCATTCTTCACAGGGACAGTTGACTGGGGGTAACATACGCCCAGCACTTCCATTAGTCTTCTGAAAACTCCTCGACGTCTTCACCACGCTTCCGCTGCGCGACTCTGATGAAGACTGAGGTGTGGGGGAAATAGCAAGGGTGAGCACATGTCGTACTCAGCAAATACAACATGGGGTTATGAAGCTCAAAAGGCTTGACTCTGGTTTACTGCGGTTAGCACTTTTAGTTAAGTCAATATTTTAGCATTAGATAGCCATCAAGTTGTGCTTAAATCCCATCCAAACCACATGAATAATATTATGAGCAACCACATCAAAGATTAACAAGTTGACAGTAATATGAACATAAAGTATATATTGTTAAAGTTATTAGTCTGCAAGTTTTCCGAGCCGCTCGTGACCGTGAGCACGACTGATATATCAGTTTAAATACTCTGCAGAGTTTGTACAACTTTACCCGTGAGCCGTGATCCCCATGTGCCAGGGGTTGCAAAGCCCATATCACCTCTTCCAAGAAAGTGCAGCAGGGTACACTATGAAGTCTTTTGAAGTTCCCCTAACAAGATAGTGGCTACTAGGTTTCCAATCGGCAAGCAGATATAGGAACCCCTTTTTCGATGGCACATTCCTTCCTGGCTATACACATGAGACTAGAGGTTGTCCTATACCCGAGTCGTCGAGCCCCTTTTGTGCCCTTCCGGGTAACCATCAAGCGAGGAGAGGTCCTCGAACCAACTAAAACCAGACCAGAGCCATGTAGCCCTCACGGTTGTACTGTATGTCCCAACTTTTACCCGCAGAAGATCATTTAGGGGGGGTCAGATGTTCACATTACCATGGAAACTAGTTATCAGTATGTGTTGCACATATTATTAGTCATCTCGTTTGTTCATATAGATTGGAGTTAAGCACTAGCAAATCTACCCATATGCATATATCCCATGGTAGCAAGGTATAAAGTTGAATCAACTAGGAAAACCTATGGTTTGCATATTAGACACATGCATATGAATAGTGAATTTTAAATGAATAGGCAACAAGGATGGTCCCATGTTATACTTGCCTATTACACTTGACCAATTCTCACATTGACAGCTTTCGGTCATCTTCTGATCTTCAGCGCCCACAAGTGGTTGTCTTCTACTCGTAGCAAGCACCACACATAGACAAACAAACAAAAAGAGAACTAAGGACCACACAACACGAGACGAAACAAACGTACTAAAAGGGAGCTCGTTACTAAGGTCGCGGGAAACGCGTGAAGCGCCGAAAACAAAGCTATCGCTAAAAGACACGTCTACCGAGAGTTTTATATTATAAAAGTAAGAACTACCGACTTATTTTATTTTAATTAAATAAGATCATCACAAGATATTAATTCATATTAGTTAAAAACATATTTTAATTATAAAGTCGTGTTAGACTAATTATATTTTTATTCATAAATATAGTTATATAATTTAATCAAGTTAAACATTAGCTTAGTAAAAGAAAGTAAACATGTGAGAGCATCTGAACGTAATTTATGTGACAGTGTTTAGCCTAAGCAAATTAAAAATTAAAAATATATTTATGTTAGTAACTGATCATGTTAACATTTATGTATAAAATATCAAAGTATAAAACCTATATTGATTTTAATTATTAATTATAAATCGATTATAGGTTTATTAATCTATTTAATATTTAACTATATATGAAAAATCATGTCACGTGAAAACGTTAACGCTGCTGCGTAGGACGTATCGATAATGAAACTAACGTAACTGAAACGGACTAAAACGGAGATTAGATGGTTAAACGGCAGAGATTACAAACTAGTGGCAAACTTGTAGTTATGATCATCTTCAACTTGACCTTCTCCTTTCTGTGGACAGCCGTCGTGGCCATCACGGAGGGCACTGGTGCGTGCATAGGGGGAGGGGGCTTGGGCCGGAGCCTCCCTAGACGGCCGGCAGGGCGGCGTGGCGGCGCCAGGCCGCGGTCAGGCACGAAGGCAGGGTCGGCACGCACGATCGCTCAAGGGCGACGGCGGCCTGTCTGCCCGAGCAGGGCAGCGCCTGCTCCCCTTGTTCGCAGGTCCGGCAAGGCACGAGACAGAGCGGGTAGGGCTGTAGGATGGCGGCTCCAGGCCCGCAAGCGATGGGGCTGGCCACAAGCGTGGAAGGAGACCGGAGGAAGGACAGAAACGAAGAAGTCGGCGTCGTGCATGGTTGACCTCGCCAGAAAAGAGGAAGAAGGTTAGGGAACAGTTAAACGGTGATGGATTTGTAAAAAGGATGACATGACGGTTTAGAGGATGACGAGAGCTACCTTGGTCTTGGAATTCGCCGAGGATGTCGGAGATGGCCGGAAATGCTCGCCGAATGTTCGCCGGAAGTTCATCGGAGTAGATGAGATGCGAAACTTCGGCTTTAGATCTAGAATGATAGGAGTGGCGGCTCGCAAAACGGATCATACTTCTGGAATCCTCGCGTCGAGATAAACGCTGGCATGTATATATATGTAGGGTTTGGATAAGATGGAAAAATAAGATATTTTATTAATTTCGGGATTAATTAATTCCGGGATTAAAATAATTTCAGAAAAGTCCAGAATTGTTATTTAAGCCACGAAAAATACTTTGACGCCTCCGAAAATTTTGGGGAAATTCTTAGAGATATTTTGGAACATGATGAACCCAAATAAAGTATTTAGAGCTCACGAAAAGATGTTTTGGAGCATCTAAAAATTAGAATATGCTCACAGAAAAATTAGAAACTGTTTCGAAAAAGGCCAAAAAAATTCTCGAGAAGTTTGTAACGATATGATGATGGATGATGAACTTAAAGAAATAATCTGGGACACAAGAAAAGAATTTTGGAAAAGGTCCAGCAAAAGGATAGAGTTAGGAACGATAAATTTATTTTGGAAAAGATAGAAACGGACCAGATATAGATAGACGACCTACTAACGTGTTTTGAAAACTTTACTCGACCACAGCGCAAGCATAACCCGTCAAATTAGTTTAGGAAAAATTTGAAAATTCTCGTTTTATACTACAACTAAAATGGCCCTAGCTCGAGCTAAACTTGATCCATTTTATACAAATATTAGAATTATTTATTTTATTTAGTGTTTTCTACTCATAACCCAAAATCTGAAATTTTAGGGTGTGACAATGCATAGCATCCCAAAGGTTAACAAGGTAACGTGTCAATATCTAGGATAAACTAGATAGGTATCAAAATTAGACACATGCATATGAAATTAGATGATTCATGGTGAATAGAACATCAAGGAGGATCTCATGCTATACTTGCCTTGATCCACGAACTCTTGCTGCTCCGAGTTGTCGAAGTAAGGCTCTTGATCACCGGCGTACGTCTCACCGTCTATACTCGATTACCACATCAACACACAATCATCCGAACAACAATTATGCAAAGCAAACAAGCTATAATTAGAACATTACACCAACAACAAGAAAATAATACAAAAAGGTTTGAAAATAGATTCTAGGATCTATTGCGGTCACACAAACGCGAAGATCACGAAAAACGGAATTATAACGTAAAAGTTATGAGTTGAACAAGTTTCAAAACCTTAATTAATAGATCATATATAACTCAACTTTTAGTTATAGAAAACAGTATATATTTTCACATAGCCAGATAGATCTTTTAGAAACGAAACTTACGCAAGTTGAACGGACTTAAACGGATTTAAAACATAGAAGTTATAAGCATTTGAATCTAATGGCAAAACTGTAAATAAACTAAAATTGAATTTGAATTTAAATCAATTTAAATCGAATCTGCAGATTTGATCAGACTGTGCCTCAATTAGAACGAAACAGAGGGGCTTAGATGGAAGAATCCGAAGACTCATTGAGCAGTACTCTCTGGACCGCGGGTTTAGATCCAAAATCTTGGGGGTCTCTTTAGCAAAATTGACACTGAAAGGGTATCGGTCTTTCCTGGCCGCTGAATCTGAGATGGACGATCTAGATTAATTCGGGGGGGGGGGGGGGGGGGTTAGCGGCGCTGTAAGCCGGAGAGGAAAGAGGAAGCGACGGCCTACGACGGCTCCATCACCGGAATTGGGCGGCGGGGCTCGGGATTGCTCGATAGAGCGGTAGAGACCTTGGGAGCGGGTTCAAATGAAAGAGGAGATCAAGGCGAACTCACCAAGATGAAGATGGCGTCGCAAGCGGCTCTGAGACGGTGAATTGCTTGACACGGCGGACGACGGGGCTCTGAAACTGACGGCGATTGATTAGATCACCAAACAGAGGGATTCAAAGGGGAAAAAGTATCCGGAAACTTCGGGGAACCATCGTGGAGCTTGGAGAATACCTCGAAGCGGCGGCGAAACGACGAACAGCGAGTTCGACGATGGCGGGTTCTTGCAGATTGCGGAGCTCTTGGTGCTAGCGGTTTAAGGCACGAGGAGCTTGGATTTTTTGGGAGAGAAAGGCGGCGGGCGTTCGGGAGACTTTATAGGGTCCTGGTTTGGCAGATACGTCAAGGGGGAGGGCGTGGTCATGGAGGATTTGCGCTCGGGCTCGAAACCGAGCCGAACACGGGATGGGGGGGGGGTTGGCAGATACGTCAAAGGGGAGGGCGTGGTCGCTGAGGATTTGCGCTCGGGCTTGAAACCGAGCCGGACACGAGATGGGGGAAGGAGCTGACAAGCGGGACCTGCAAGTTAGTGTGAGAGAGGTGGGGCGCGGGTGGAGGCAAAGCGGCTGACGAGCGGGCCAAGCTGGTCAGTGACTGCGGGGAGGAAAACGGGCGCGCCGCAGCTGCGAAGCGCAGAGCTGGTCCGAGGCAGGCGACCCACGTGGCGAAGGGGAGGAGAGAAAGGCAGGCCGGCGGGAAGGGCCTTCGGGCCGGAGGCGGGGGAAGAAGGGAGGCGCAGGTTGCAGGCGGGGCCAGAAGCCAAGGAAGGGAGAGGGAGAGAAGGAAAATACTTCTCCATTTTCAGAATTGAGTTTTCAAAAGCAAATTTGAAATCCAATTAGAATTCAAACCAGTTTTGAACAGAAACCACACATCACAAAATAAAATATGCACTAGCATGTATGCATCAACATGATCTTTGGCCTAAGATTTATTTTAGCTTTTATAAATATTATTTATTGTCTAGGTTTTATGCAACACACCAAATGCAATAAATTAAATCATATTGCCTATTTCAAAATGATGCAAATTTTGGTGTGTTACAATGATACTATTTATTAGATTTGCATATGTGTCCTTGCAATTGTAAGCTTCACATAGGGAGGGGTGCCGATCACTTGTGGCTTGGCTTTCTGATATTTCTGGCCTTGGCTTTCGAGTTTTCTCCTAGTGCTGAGTTACTCTTGCAATCTATCATGGTTGGGATATCCTCACAATTAATACAGTCACCTAGTGTCATTTAATTTTTATTCATACATCAAGCCTAGGATATATAGTGTATCATGCGTCATGTATAATAATATATAATTGCAATTTATCTTCTTCATTCTCTAATTTGTCTCATTTCATGCATACATCAAGCAAGTCTAGGATACCTTTGTTTACGTGAAAGAAAAGCATATATAGACAAAATGCCTAGGTGTTGCATGGCTTACAGGCTAGACGCCGCTTAGGTGGAAAAAAAGGTAGATGAGTCAAATTTGAGAGAGGAATACCTCCTAGCAACGACGGGTTAGGAAATTTCACTTAATAACGTATGATGTTTTATCCTATAACTATTTGCACACATTAGTTTATAAAGTGTTAAAAAAACTTAATTCATCTAGATACAGAAAGAATCATTTTTAAAATTTTATATGTAAAATGGTAATCGTGTTAAGTGTTAAGTTTACAGAAAGGATGAAATTGGATCCAAGTACAAGATTAAGTGCCATCACAAAGGCACACCTCAAGAATTTACACGAGATGTTGATGAAGGTCAAGTGTTCTGAATTCATCGAGATCAAGGTACATGATGCTTTGACTTCTACATTTTAGCCTTCTTTTTTGGCTGATTTTTATATTCTATTTAGTGTGTATGTGTATAAATAAATATAATAATAATAATAGTTCACCAATGTTTTAGGGCCTTTCCCCTCTTGGACATTATTTTCTAAATATATGTGTTGTTTGAATTATGGTACACAATATACACACAAGAAATCCATCGAATTTACAGAAATTCACTCACTCAGTTAGTACTAGTACAACCTTAATGTATATAACCTAATCGTTATCATTAAATTTTGTTGTTATTTTTCTGTAGGAATGGACCAAGATACTTCATTCTTGGACAATTACTATCGTGCACTTGTAAGTAGCCATATCCCCACACCCCGCCCCCCTATTGTGTTACTACTGGTGTTCTCTATTAAATAAAAATATTTAATTTGTTGTAGCACTGCAACTCACTGTTTCTAATGCTAAGGGAGCTCCTTGAAAACTCCCTAGATGCCAGTGGTAGGTTTAATGACCCTGTCATTACGATCAACATGTAAGTATTACGATCAGCATGTAAGTTAATTATTAATCTTTTTGCTTGAAACCCTTGTATAATTTTTGGTTACTAATGAATTTTGTTGATATATACCAGCAAGGAGATGGGAAGCTCAAAAAGTATGAAAGAGTCTTATAAATCTTTCAAAAAAGCAACGAAACAGACCGGAGAAACAATACTCAAATGCTACTATTTATGTTGCATTGTAAGTGTATATCACTTTTACTTACCAATTGTAAATCATGTAGCTAATTCTAATTTGTTTTCATGGATGGATGGTGGGTTTTAGGACAACGGTGTTGGAATGGAAGACAAAGATATCATTGACATGTTTGGGAAACGTATGTTTGTCTTTATGTTCTTCTTTAAACTATTCTTAGATTTGGGAAATTGATGTTTCTCTTTATGTTCTTCTTTAAACTATTCTTAAGTTTTAAGTTATCTTACCGAGATGCATATTGTTACCTTGTTCCATGTATTACAAGTCAAAAAGTTCAATTAGGCGGCAAAGGAGAGGAAGGTTTGACGTTGGTGTTAAAATGGTGTGCCCTCTGCCGTACTTCTCTATTTCTTATTTATGTCCTAGCATGATTATTATTATATTAGGTTGTTGATATGTAACATCACTAATCTAATCTTGTGCAAGCATTCATATACGCAAATGAATCAACATCACTTCCTGTCATTGTTCGTACCTCCAAATCAAAACAGGACACTAAGATATCAGAATACAAACTGGACATAAAAAGGTGTGGAAAGTGGCACATAAAAAAACTACCACTCATGTCATTCCCATGTTCATGATATGATTTCATTAACAATTAATATTCAGGGACACAAATACCATATCCACAAGAGATGTTGAGAAGCCCAAAGATTTCCATGGAAAAGTTCAAATCGACATGATCACCCAAGGAATTTGGAAGGAGAATGAAAAGGTAGCTTAAAAAATCCTCTATCTAGTGCAATTATCTCTACTAATACCATAGTTATTACAGTATCTAATTAATGATTAAAACCTGCAGGTCATTCAACAGTACCCAGAACTCATTAAGTTGGTGAACCCCAAGAATAGAATCAAATTTAAGTTCACCCCTTTAATAAGAAAGGGTAATATATTCTATTGTCCTTTTCTATTTGGATTATGTAGGCACAACCTTATTATTGTCTTTATTGCTATCAGGCACAAGTTGGTTCCCATTGAAAAAGACTTTGAAGGCACAGAAGGCCTTAGGGCAAACCAAGACGAGTCAATTTTATTTGATCCAACAACAATTGACATGGTGAATCTCATGTCATCAAAAGAGTGCTCTCGAAAGGGAACATTGTTGTTATCCTTTTAAAGAGAGAAGTTTAGGTTTGTCGATACGAATGAACCAACAAAAATTATGGGCAAGTTGGCTTTGCATTTTGTTGATTAGTTTACAAACATGCTAGCGTGCGCACAGACACATGTACTCACTCACTCTATGATACTATTTATTAGATTTGCATATGTGTCTTTGCTATTGTAAGCTTCACATAGTGAGGGGTGCCGATCACTTGTGGCTTGGCTTTCTGATTTCTCTAGCCTTGGCTTTCTGGTTTTCTCCTAGTATTGAGTTACTCTTGCAATCTATCATGGTTGGGATATCTTCACAATTAATACAATCACCTAGTGTCATTTAATTTTTATTCATACATCAAGCCCAGGATATACAGCGTATCATGCATCATGTATAATAATATATAATTGCAGTTTATCTTCTTCATTCTCTAATTTGTCTCATTACATGCATACATCAAGCAAGTCCGGGATACCTTTGTTTACGTGAAAGAAAAGCATATATAGACAAAGTGCCTAGGTGTTGCATGGCTTGCAGGCTGGACGTCGCTTTTGTGGAAAAAAGGTAGATGAGTCAAATTTGGGAGAGGAATACCTCCTAGCAATGACGGGTTAGGAAATTTCACTTAATAACATATGATGTTTTATCCTAAAACTATTTGCACACATTAGTTTACATAGTGTTAAAAAAACTTAATTCCTCTAGAAGCTAAAGAGACCCTCGCTTATACAGAAAGAATCATTTTTAAAATTTTATATGTAAAATGGTAATTGTGTTAAGTGTTAAGTTTACAGAAAGGATGAAATTGGATCCAAGTACTAGATTAAGTGCCATCACAAAGGCACACCTCAAGAATTTACACGAGATGTTGATGAAGGTCAAGTGTTCTGAATTCATCGAGATCAAGGTACATGATGCTTTGACTTCTACATTTTAGCCCTCTTTTTGGCTGATTTTTATATTCTATTTAGTGTGTATGTGTATAAATAAATAAAATAATAATAATAGTTCACCAATGTTTTAGGGCCTTTCCCCTCTTGGAGACTATTTTCTAAATATATGTGTTGTTTGAATTATTGCACACAATATACACACAAGAAATCCATCGAATTTACAAAGATTCACTCACTCACTGTGTACTAGTACAACCTTAATGTATATAACCTAATCGTTATCATCAAATTTTGTTGTTATTTTTCTGTAGGAATGGACCAAGATACTTCATTCTTGGACAATTACTATCGTGCACTTGCAATTAGCCTTATCCCCACTCCCCGCCCCCCTATTGTGTTACTGCTCGTGTTCTCTATTAAATAAAAACATTTAATTTGCTGCAGCACTGGAACTCACTGTTTCTAATGCTAAGGGAGCTCCTTGAAAACTCCCTAGATGCCACTGATAGGGTTAAGGACCCTGTCATTACGATCAACATGTAAGTATTACGATCAGCATGTAAGTTAATTATTAATCTTTTTGCTTGAAACCCTTGTATAATTTTTGGTTACTAATGAATTTTGTTGATATATACCAGCAAGGAGATGGGAAGCTCAAAAAGTGTGAAAGAGTCTTATAAATCTTTCAAAAAAGCAAGGAAACAGACCAGAGAAACAATACGCAAATGCTACAATTTATGTTGCATTGTAAGTGTATATCACTTTTACTTACCAATTGTAAATCATGTAGCTAATTCTAATTTGTTTTCATGGATGGATGGTGGGTTTTAGGACAACGGTGTTGGAATGGAAGACAAAGATATCTTTGACATGTTTGAAAAACGTATGTTTGTCTTTATGTTCTTTAAACTATTCTTAGATTTGGGAAATTGATGTTTCTCTTTATGTTCTTCTTTAAACTATTCTTAAGTTTTAAGTTATCTTACCGAGATGCATATTATTACCTTGTACCATCTAGTCTATTACAACTCAAAAAGTTCAATTAGGCGGCAAAGGAGAGGAAGGTTTGACGTTGGTGTCAAAATGGTGTGCCCTCTACCGTACTTCTCTGTTTCTTGTTTATGTCCTAGCATGATTATTATTATATTAGGTTGTTGATATGTAACATCAGTAATCTAATCCTGTGCAAGCATTCATATATGCAAATGAATCAACATCAGTTTCTGTCATTGTTCGTACCTCTAAATCAAACCAGGACACTAAGATATCAGAATACAAACTGGACATAAAAAGGTGTGGAAACTGGCACATAAAAAAACTACCACTCATGTCATTCCCATGTTCATGATATGATTTCATTAATAATTAGTATTCAGGGACACAAATACCATATCCACAAGAGATGTTGAGAAGCCCAAAGATTTCCTTGGAAAAGTTCAAATCGACATAATCACCCAAGGAATCTGGAAGGAGAATGAAAAAGTAGCTTAAAAAATCCTCTATCTAGTGCAATTATCTCTACTAATACCATAGTTATTACTGTATCTAATTAATGATTAAAACTTGTAGGTCATTCAACAGTACCCAGAACTCATTAAGTTGGTGAACCCCAAGACTAGAATCAAATTTAAGTTCACCCCTCTAATAAGAAAAGGTAATATATTGTAATGTCCTTTTCTATTTGGATTATGTAGGCGCTACCTTATTATAGTCTTTATTGCTATCAGGCACAAGTTGGTTCCCATTGAAAAAGACTTTGAAGGCACAGAAGGCCTTAGGGCAAACCAAGACGAGTCAATTTTATTTGATCCAACAACAATTGACATGCGAATCTCATGTCATCAAATGAGTGCTCTCGAAAGGGAACATTGTTGTTATCCTTTTTAAGAGTGGAGTTTAGGTTTGTGGATACGGATGAACCAACAAAAATTATGGGCAAGTTGGCTTTGCATTTTGTTGATTAGTTTGCAAACATGCTAGCTTTGCATTTTGTTGATTAGTTTGCAAACATGCTAGCGTGCGCACAGACACATGTACTCACTCACTCTATGATACTATTTATTAGATTTGCATATGTGTCTTTCCTATTGTAAGCTTCACATAGGGAGGGGTGCCGATCACTTGTGGCTTGGCTTTCTGATTTTTCTGGCCTTGGCTTTCTGGTTTTCTCCTAGTGCTGAGTTACTCTTGCAATCTATCATGGTTGGGATATCTTCGCAATTAATACAGTCACCTAGTGTCATTTAATTTTTATTGATATATAGCGTATCATGTGTCATGTATAATAATATATAATTACAGTTTATCTTCTTTATTCTCAAATTTGTCTCATTTCATGCATACATCAAGCAAGTCCAGGATACCTTTGTTTATGTGAAAGAAAAGCATATATAGACAAAATGCCTAGGTGTTGCATGGCTTACAAGCTAGACGCCGCTTAGGTGGAAAAAAGGTAGATGAGTCAAATTTGAGAGAGGAATACCTCCTAGCAACGACGGGTTAGGAAATTTCACTTAATAACATATGATGTTTTATCCTATGACTATTTGCACACATTAGTTTACAAAGTGTTAAAAAAACTTTATTCCTCTAGAAGCAAAAGAGACCCTCGCTTATACAGAAAGAATCATTTTTAAAATTTTATATGTAAAATAGTAATCGCGTTAAGTGTTAAATTTACAGAAAGGATGAAATTAGATCCAAGTACTAGATTAAGTGCCATCACAAAGGCACACCTCAAGAATTTACACGAGATGTTGATGAAGGTTCAAGTGTTCTGAATTCATCGAGATCAAGGTACATGATGCTTTAACTTCTATATTTTAGCCTTCTTTTTTGGCTGATTTTTATATTCTATTTAGTGTGTTTGTGTATAAATAAATAAAATAATAATAATAATAATTCATCAATGTTATAGGGCCTTTCCCCTCTTGGAGACTATTTTCTAGATATATTTGTGTTGTTTGAATTATTGCACACAATATACACATAAGAAATCCATCCAATTTATAGAAGTTCACTCACTCACTATATACTAGTACAACCTTAATGTATATAACCTAATCATTATCATCAAATTTTGTTGTTATTTTTCTGTAGGGATGGACCAAGATACTTCATCCTTGGACAATTACTATCGTGCACTTGTAAGCAGCCCTATCCCCACTCCCCGCCCCACTATTGTGTTACTACTGGTGTTCTCTATTAAATAAAAACATTTAATTTGCTGCAGCACTACAACTCACTGTTTCTATTGCTAAGGGAGCTCCTTGAAAACTCCCTAGATGCCACTGATAGGGTTAAGGACCCTGTCATTACGATCAACATGTAAGTATTACGATCAACATGTAAGTTAATTATTAATCTTTTTGCTTGAAACCCTTGTATAATTTTTTGTTACTAATGAATTTTATTGATATATACCAGCAAGGAGATGAGAAGCTCAAAAAGTGTGAAAGAGTCTTATAATTCTTTCAAAAAAGCAAGGAAATAGACCGGAGAAACAATACGCAAATGCTACCATTTATGTTGCATTGTAAGTGTATATCACTTTTACTTACCAATGGTAAATCATGTAGCTAATTCTAATTTGTTTTCATGGATGGATGGTGGGTTTTAGGACAACGGTGTTGGAATGGAAGACAAAGGTATCATTGACATGTTTGGGAAACGTATGTTTGTCTTTCTGTTCTTCTTTAAACTATTCTTAGATTTGGAAAATTAATGTTTCTCTTTATGTTCTTCTTTAAACTATTCTTAAGTTTTAAGTTATCTTACCGAGATGCATATTATTGCCTTGTTCCATGTAGTCTATTACAACTCAAAAAGTTCAATTAGGCGGCAAAGAAGAGGAAGGTTAGACGTTGGTGTCAAAATGGTGTGCCCTCTGCCGTCCTTCTCTGTTTCTTGTTTATGTCCTAGCATGATTATTATTATTATATTAGGTTGTTGATATGTAACATCACTAATCTAGTCCTGTGCAGGCATTCATATTCGCAAATGAATCAACATCAATTCTTGTCATTGTTCGTACCTCCAAATCAAACCAGGACACTAAGATATCAGTATACAAACTGGACATAAAAAGGTGTGGAAACTGGCACATAAAAAGACTACCACTCATGTCATTCCCTTATTCATGATATGATTTCATTAACAATTAATATTCAGGGACACAAATACCATATCCACAAGAGATGTTGAGAAGCCGAAAGATTTCCATGAAAAAGTTCAAATCGACATGATCACCCAAGGAATTTGGAAGGAGAATGAAAAGGTAGCTTAAAAAAAATCCTCACTTAATGCATACATCAAGCAAATCCAGGATACCTTTGTTTACGTAAAAGAAAAGCATATACAGACAAAATGCCTAGGTGTTGCATGGCTTACAGGCTGGACGCCGCTTAGGTGGAAAAAAGGTAGATGAGTCAAATTTGAGAGAGGAATACCTCCTAGCAACGACGGGTTAGGAAATTTCACTTAATAACATATGATGTTTTATCCTATAACTATTTGCACACATTAGTTTACAAAGTGTTAAAAAAACTTAATTCCTCTAGAAGCAAAAGAGACCCTCGCTTATACAGAAAGAATCATTTTTAAAATTTTATATGTAAAATAGTAATCGTGTTAAGTGTTAAATTTACAGAAAGGATGAAATTGGATCCAAGTACTAGATTAAGTGCCATCACAAAGGCACACCTCAAGATTTTACACGAGATGTTGATGAAGGTTCAAGTGTTCTGAATTCATCGAGATCAAGGTACATGATGCTTTAACTTCTATATTTTAGCCTTCTTTTTTGGCTGATTTTTATATTCTATTTAGTGTGTTTGTGTATAAATAAATAAAATAATAATAATAATAATAATAATAATAATAGTTCATCAATGTTTTAGGGCCTTTCCCCTCTTGGTGACTATTTCAGCACTGAAGTCCAAAACTATGCCATCAAATATGCTAACACACATGTTCTAGTTTCAAAGCGATCAGAAATGTTTGATACCTTTAAACCCTCATTCTGTTGTTAATGTTTTTGTTGTTAACTATATCTTTTCATAAATGTAGTATTGCTATCTTTTGTGTGTATAGGACACAAACATTCAATGGACATCCTTTTGTCGTGGAGGCGGTAGTTACAAGTGCCCCCCTCCTCTTAAAAGAACGAAGACCTCTTCCTCTTCTACAACAATGAAGAACGTGAGACCAGTATGATTAGTGTTGTGTAGTGATATGATATCACTATGTGGGATTTTAATTATGTGCACCTTTCTTTCACAGGGTTTGAATATTTATCAATTTGCTAATAGAAGGCCTCTTTTACATAAAGAAGAGAGTGATTTGATAACAGAAGTTGCAAGAAGTTGCAAAAAATATCATAAGATAAGTTTCATCTGTTTTTTTAGATTTCCTTTCAAAGGAACGAGACTAATGTAGTATCCTTTTTTCGACTAATGTAGTGCCTATATTTGATTTCCTTGGCAGATTAAAAGGTTGTCTTGTGTTTTTGTGAGCATTGTTGGTAGTGAAATACCATATGAAAGTTGTTTTATATCTTTATCTGTGATGTCATGAAGAAGACCATTGAGGTAGGAAAAATGCTTTTACATGAGATGAGATATATGATGCACGATACTGTACTAAATGCAATTGCATTGTTGTATTTTCTGTTATGCTTAAAGGAATGCATTAATGTTCTAAAGGAAAATGATCCTGCTAACCGTGATAAATAAAGAAGGTGAGATGGATGACATGTCTTTTTTCTCCCTTGTGCTTAAGATCTATTTATTTCTTTGTCAAAAAGGAGTTTAAGAAATGAGACTGTATATATGTATGTCGTAGACTTGCAGGTTTGTTAGCAAAAATTTTGCGCCCATACAGTAAGTCCAGTATGAGAGAAGGAGATTCATCTGCAAAGAACGAGGAGGTTGGCCAAACATGTTTTGCTCCCAACTTAATTAGAAATCTAAGTTCAAAATTAGATAACATATTCTAAGAAATTAGATTTGGCAAATGGAGAAATAACATTGTGTAACAAACCTTAATTTCAAATTCCATTAGGGAGCTAAGGAGGCTGACATAGAACGAGCAAAGCACTCTACTCCTAGTCATGTCTATCATACTGGAGACTCTGTGATTATGGAAGAGAGTGTTTTAAACCAAAACCAAAAGTGAGAATCTTTCCTTTTTTAGACATGTATTGTGTCTTCTTTTTGGTTTAAGACATATATATGCATCATGGCTTATTTTTGTTTTTATTTGAAATTTTAGGAACCAGTCAAGATATCAGAGCCACAATGTACTCTTTTATCCAACCCTGGAGGAATTGAGGTAGGAAGGGGTAGGATGTTTCCACAACAGACTTCGATACATATTGTCCTAGTAGAAGAGGGATACATAGTTGTATTGGTTGAATTTGTCTATCCAAACTATGAGAGTCTTGAGCTGGATCGCCCTTATGATGAAACAACTACTCTCGGAGAGGCTAAACAATATAGAACGAGGATTCTGTGGAAGAGGACTAGCATTGTGGACCATACATCATGAGTGCTTTCTAAATCAATTTCACTTCCTCGAACAAGACCTCCACATAATGCAGCCTCTAGCACCTCTCATGCATCCACTATAGGACGACTATGGACTAGTGCTAACATCAATTACAAATTTGGAAAGCCATTTCTAAAAGAAAAATAACTTTGAGAAGGTAGGACCTGGGTGTGTTTGTCTTAATGAGCTCTACATGAAGGCGAAGAATGAGCTTGAGGATGGGATAATGACTAGTTTCAAGGGAAAGGATTTTTCATTGCAGATGATGACTATGCCAACTTTCTAGTGACATTCAATGATTTATATGACCTCTTCACACTTGATGCAATGGATGTGTCCCTTCTTCGCTGCTTCACATTGTAAGTACGATTCATTCTCTTTTCACCTAGTTTGTTTTTTGTGCTATATTTACTTGATAATTTGTTTTCACATGTTTTTCCTAGAATCATGGTTGTAGAAGCTAAGGAAAAAAGTATTTCTGTTGGCTTAATTGATCCAGATAAAAAGAATCACAAAATTTGACTCTTCCTTGTGCCACTAATGTCTTCCTTTTCGGTGCTCGATTCCAAAGGGAGATAATTTGAGGGGACCAAAGCAAGCCCAAAATCCAAAAATTCAAAATTTTTGTGGTTATGACTTTGAGATGGTCCGAGAAAGGGAGGAAGTGGATTATGGAGTTAGGGGGAGACTTAAATCCATAATACCACAAAGGGACTCAATGGCAAAGACAAGATAAGTTATAATAGTGTTGTTTTAATTTTGTATATTTTAGCATCATATGATCTTGCCTTTGCATTGCATCCTAGCAAGTAGATTGTATTTTAAGTTATGTATCTTTTATTTGCTTGCTTTGGTTGTGTTGTCATCAAACCAAAAAGGGGGAGATTGTAAGGAAAATGGACCTCGGCCCATTTAACTTTAGATTTTGGTGTTTGATGAACAACGTAACCAAATTGGACTAATGTGTTTGCTAGTGTTTGTTTTGTAGTCCAATAGGGTGCAAAAGGTGACTTGGACTAAGGCAACGTGGTGATCCGATGATCAACACCTCAAGCAAGACATTTGAAGCTCAGTAAAATACTCTCAAGAACGAGCAAAGTCCAAGGGACAAGAATGGAACCAAGACGGCGCAAGAAAACGCGAAGAAACAAAGAGAAAGGGACATCGAACGCTGCATCGGACGCTACCTTCCCACGCATCGGACGCACCGATGGCAAACCCTAGCTCATGTTAGCGCCAGCAGGAGCATCGGACGCTGAGACCGAGTACATCGGACGCTGCGACCCTGCATCCGATGCCTGTACAGAAAGGTTCCAAAGAGGCTCTGGCAGCATTGGACGCGTCCGGAGATCAGGCATCGGACGCTGAGTAGCCGTTGCGACACAGTGCCAGGCTGGCATCTAGCCGTTAAAGGAGCATCGGACGCGTCTGATGGTCACGACTCCAGCGTCCGATGCTACGCTGTGAAGTCCAAGACTTTCTCCAACGGCTCTATTTGGTTGGGGCTCTATAAATACCCCCATGGTCGGCCAAAACATGTGGGTAGGAGCTCAAGGAAGTATACCAAGTGCTTAGACACATATTTAGTTGCTCTAGCCACCAAAGTGCTCAAGTGATATACTAGGTGATTAGTGTAGGTGCTTTGCGAAGTGCTTAGGCTAGTTAGACCACCGCTTTGCGCTTGCTCTAGGTGTTAGGCCTAGTGTTTAGTGAGGTTTGAACACCTCTTATCTACCGGTGCTTGCACGCACCGTTGTTGTACTCGGAGGGGCTTGTAGTCTTGCGAGACCACACCAACCACGTTTGTGTGTGGCCGCCACCGTGTATCGAAGGGAACAAGGCCCGCGGCGGTTCGGCCGGAAACTTGATAGTGAAGACGGTGGGGAGCATCCGGGAGAGGCTGTGCCATGAGTGGCTTAGCCGGAGACCGACTTGCGCGTGGGGAAGGCCCGGGGCTATCCACGGAGTTACCCGACCGGGAGCTTGGCCCTTGCGAGGGATTCCTTGCGAGGGGCTTCGACGAGGACTAGGGGGAAGCTTGTGTGCTTCTCGATACCTCGGTAAAAATACCGGAGTCATCGACGGGAGTTTGCATCTCTACCTTGCTCTTTAGCTTCCACATTTACTTTGCTACCTTAATTATGTCTTTACCTTTCCTAGCTTAGTTGATAGGCTAGTTGATAGGATTGGAACCTAGGTCGCATAACTCTTTTGCGGTAGAGATAGCAACACAGCTAGTAAAACCATATTTGCACAATTAGATAGGTTTCTTTCTCGCATAGGTTTTGACTAGGTGATAATTAGAGGCCATAGTTTGGAGTAAAAGTTTTTAGTTGCCTAATTCAAATCCCCCTCTTAGGCGTCACGGTCCTTTCAGGCATAATAGGCCAAAATTCACATTTTGAGTGAAGTGAAAGGCCCCCCCTACATCCACTGCTTGTGTGGGGTGCTGCACAGTGTCAAAAAAATATACGTGATGCAAATGACAAGTATGCAATCACTATAATAAATGTGTAGTTTTTTAACGTATTTCACATGACAACAGGTCATAATGTCATTATATCATCCGATCTATGATATTATGTTTTAGGCATTTTGACTTAGTGACAATAAAATGTTGTATGTCACAATAAATGTCATATAGCTAGTCCAATTTCTTGCGATAATGATAGTTACTGCATCATAGAGGCATTTTCTATGTCACAAAGGTTAATTTATCAATGCCATTAATCTATGATAGAGTTTATGTGTCATAAAATAATTTATTAATTTCTAAACATTGTTATCCATGTTGGCATGTTCCACAACCACATTGTCAGTTGGGTCCATATGTATTTTTATTTTCATTTTTTTCGAACATATTTCACCTCATGTTATCTATATTTCACCACACATTGTTTTCCCAACATATTTCACTAGTCCGTTTGGATCATTTCATTTTGGTGGAATTGGAATTCACTCAATAAACTAGCCTATTTGTCTTGTAATTTGACATTCCACCACTTTCCAATGGTTCACATATATGTCTACCTCAAATTCATAGGGTGGGAGAGGGAAATGAATTCCATACATCACTGTGCTATATTTCTACTTTACAACTTATAATATTCTCTTCAACTCACTCTCCTGCGATAGAAATGCAACACATGAGTATCTCTCTCGTATAAGTAACAATAATATACAAATATAATCAATATATAATCATATTAGCTTAATTAATATGTGTCTAAATTATGATTTTTAAAATGAATTCAATTCCAAGCATCCAAACGGTGTAATATCTTTGTATGTGACAATATGAAAAGTGTATTATGTAAGCTCATGAATAAATATCTGGTGCGGTATATTTTGTTTGCGTAGTGTATCTATAGAGACATTTGTTTTTGGTGGCTACTCCTGTAGCGCACGCCGCCCCTCTAGACCCACGGTCTTCACGGACTCGGATTCAGTAACTTTGCTGAAGCAAGTTACGTTGTAACTTTCGCATGTTGATCCGCCGTCCATAAATCCAAAGGCTCACAAGGCTTGCAACCAATTTGTGAAGGGCACTGTCTGACAGATGGGCCCCTGGTCTAAGATGAAATGCAGCCTTCAGATTTGATTTGGAGGCAGGGATCAGGAGGAAGTTACGTTGTGACTTTACTTAGCAAAGTCACTAGTCACTGAATCTCAGGTCAGGACGACACAGATTTGAGCGCCTGCTCGCAAGCCAAAATGAGCCAGGCGATGCTGGGAGGGAGACAGCACAGATCGAGCGACTGCCGAGGGCGCTCGGATACCAGGAGGCGGCACAGAACAAGCGACTGCCAAGAGGCGTCAAGAGAGACGAAGAAATGAGCTGGGCGCTTGGATGCTGCCATGCTGAGAGAGACGGCACAGAACGAGCGACCGCCAAGAGCCGTTGTCCGAGGTCCAGCCGGCGAGCCGACATTGGGTGATCTGATTCCCAGCTGCAGTTCCTCTAGATATACGTAAATAGTCACGAGCTCACGGTCTGCAAATTATCTAATGATGATACAAATTAACAATATTAATTCAGCCCATTATAATCAGGACGTGTTTTGATTTGAAAGTTGATGTGATGTGAGCACCTGATGCAGGAGGTAACCAACTTGCATATGTACAGGCAACCAAACACCCACAATCCTGTATCTCGTTTATGAATTTGCATGTGCATTCATGTAATGAATTCAACCAAACAAACAATAGAGTTGCCCAGGTAGAGCCTGCTCCATGGGGCAAGCCAGGCTAGGGTGATATTAGGCTGGGCCAAGCAAACCAATCACCAACTTAGGAATGAAGTTCAGAAAAGTAGATATTCACTCTTCGCCTTTAATAAAAATCAGCAGTGGGAAGTGTTTTCCTCTCACAGAAAATAACCATGCAAATCAGCAAAAGTCACAGCTCGTAGCACAGCGAACGGATAGTTGATTGTAACATACCATGGGCATTAAACAAAAGACACGATACTAAGCAGCAGAAGCACACCATTTTGCAACCAGACGAGTCATCACCAACCTGACACAACACAACCCCACACATGCTAAACACAGAGGCAAAATGTGTTTCGATCACATATCAGCAGGCGAGCATAGTACTCCATCACAGAAATAAAATGAGTATAGTGACATACAGTATATCCGACAGATTACTCGCAGTAATTCGCAAATTACCAATCAAGGGCCAAGAATCGCAACATGAAAACATAGTACAAGATTAACCCAAACATAATTCGAATTAAACAGTGCTTGACAGGACCCATAACGACATGATATCATCAAAACCAAAGTACGCATCGCCATGAGAGAGATGCAGATGTTCTGTTCTGTTCCAAGAAACTACTAACATGTTGCGACAAAACAAAAAAAAACAAGATTATCACCTAGCAAGACTTTCCATTTTCCTTCTTTCTCCCGACAGGACAGAATGAAATCCTACGCCTGCTGGTTGTAGACATAGGTGAGGCCGCACTTACCGCAGTAGTGGCGGTCAAAGTGGTTGGCCATGAAGACCCCCGCGCCGCACTCGGCGTTGGGGCACTCCTTGCGGAGGCGGGTGACCTTGCCGGTGGCGTCGTCGACCTTGTAGAACTGGAGCACGGCGAGCTTCACCTTCTTGTGCTTGTGCTTGATCTTCTTGGGCTTGGTGTACGTCTTCTTCTTGCGCTTCTTGGCGCCTCCCCTGAGGCGGAGCACCAGGTGCAGCGTCGACTCCTTCTGGATGTTGTAGTCGGCGAGGGTGCGGCCATCCTCGAGCTGCTTGCCAGCGAAGATGAGGCGCTGCTGGTCCGGCGGGATGCCCTCCTTGTCCTGGATCTTGGCCTTCACGTTGTCGATGGTGTCCGAGGACTCCACCTCCAGCGTGATGGTCTTCCCCGTCAGGGTCTTCACGAAGATCTGCATCTTGGTAGGCGCGCCCTGCTCCGGCGGCGGCCGCCCTTACCTGAGGTGGCGCTGGTTCTCGCCTGCGGCGGCGGGATGGGGCGCTGTGCGTGTGTTGGCGGCGACTAGGGTTTAGGAGGAGAGAGATGATTGTTTTATAGCTCGGACGGGGAGCTCTCTTGCGTTGGATGCAAAAGGATTTCGATCGGACGGCAGATGGGAGTTGGGCCGCATGGGCTTTTACTTTTTACTACTACTAATAACATTTCATTTTTCCTCCGAGGTTGGGCTGGGCCTTGTACCTTTTGTGGCCAAGTTCGTTCTGTCCTCTTCTCTCCCTTTCTCTGTCTCGT
Organism: Coix lacryma-jobi var. lacryma-jobi; assembly: GCA_009763385.1. Classification (NCBI taxonomy): domain Eukaryota; kingdom Viridiplantae; phylum Streptophyta; class Magnoliopsida; order Poales; family Poaceae; genus Coix; species Coix lacryma-jobi. Next base: position 108,007,679 of record CM019827.1, read on the forward strand.
TGCGGCGACACCTCCGCTGCCGCCGCCCGAGTCCCGAGCGGAGCCGAAGCCGAAGCTAACAACCGCCGGGGACGCGAGGGAGTGATTCGGAGATGGCGTCAACTAGCTCCGCCGGGGACGCGGGCGGCTCAGGTACTAATCCCCAAACAACCCCTGGACGCATGGAATGCTTTGCTTGGTTGCATCCATGGGATTGGAGTTCCTCGCCTGGGGGACAAATGAAAAGGGAGATTACAAGTTAGATGGTGTGTTCCTTGGCGGATTTGCGCGTCCAATTCCGCGTTTAGTGCAGAGATCTTCCTCGCTGTAGTTCATAACATGTATTTGTCATATCGCACCCCTGTACGGCTCTTGATAAGATTATTACTGTTCATTACTTGTTTTTCCTTGGTATATAGTGCTCGCATTAGGATTAGGTTTCAAGCCTTGCCATTAGATTCTTTACAGCTCAGAGTAGCTTCAGATTGTCCGACCATGCATGTAAGTGATCCTGGCTTTCATACTCCGTCGACTCGGACACAAACATAGGATTGAAGATAGGATATGTCTGCAGATTTATCTTTTCATATGTTATGACTAATTTTGATGCAAAGCTCTTAAGTACGATGAGATAACAGCTTGAAATGCATAAACGAGTTCCTGATCCTTTTGGTATGTGGGATACATTGCAAGACGGTTATGTTGGAACATGCAGTTCAATTTTTATTTATTTTTTTGTTCTGTCCCTTGAGAAAATGTTTGTAAGGGTTCTGCATCTCTTGACACTTTGGTTTAGAATAGACAACTGTTTTCCATGTCTACCTCTGTAATAATGGATAATTATGCCACAACAGTTGGCGCTAGTCCGGTTAACTTCCATCTTGCCTTTCTCACAAATAGATGGAGTAAACCATTGTGTGGTGGCACAAGACTAAGAAATAACACATAACTTCCTTTTTAGGATAAGAAAATTGTTTTAAAAATTTGATCAGATAACTTCCAATAGAATCAGTTTTGATTTCCATGCTACTTGAATGTGGTGCTACTTGAATGTGGTGACCTTTGTATAGTGCACTTTTGCTACTCACGAAAATGAGGCAACGGTGTTGGACTAGCATGTTTGATATAGTTTCTGCCTTTCTGGATAATTTTTTTCTCTCCTTTTTAATCTTTTATTGAGTAAAAAACATGTCTGTTTTTGGTCACTGTTCAGGAAGATGCATGCATGATTTTTTGATTGAGAGTTTGCTGAAAAGAATCAACAAAAGCTTACAATTTTGTTAGAATGGACACCAACTGTTTCTTGCTAAAAACACAACTAATATCTAATCAGAAACCCTAACATTTTTCTGGTACCAGGGGATAAATGTTCCTCATTCTTTTTTCAGTTAGAGGCTCTGTGAATGAAAATTTTCTGCTATGTGTTGTGATGCAGGTTCAAAAGGTGTGGTTGCAGATAAAACACTTCCTGCTTCTGCAAATACCAGTAGCTCACATCAAGAGTCTCATGATGCTGGTATGTATATTGTTTGTTCACCCAGGCTTTGAGTTGCTCCTCTGTGTTCCAAAATAAAGCTATGTTTTTGTGCACATGGATCAGAAACAACCCTTTTAGATATTTGGGTCAGAAAAGTTGTGATGCGTATATATAGGCTATGGCCATATTCGTACTGCAATGTGTTTCCATTCATGATTGATGCTTCTTGCAAAGTTCAGCACACTGTGGCCTCTTTGTGACTTTTGTTCTTTTCACTAGATGTTATGAATTAGGGTCCACCTTACTCTAGGTTTAGTATATATCTTATTTTCCTAGTGATGCTTCTTTATGATATATAGAAAAACATTTTTAGGGACATCTGGAAGGAAAGTGAAATCTACATTGTTTCTGCATTAACATACATGAGCTTGTATAGGATGCCTGTTGACTCAAGTTGACAAATGTGATAAAGAAATGAACTTGTGACACACATGTACCATATTTTTAGTCCTAGACATAATAGTGATACATGAAATGCATGTTTGATCCTTATTATGCAGCTATGCACAATGCACATCCTTTGATTATTATGTTATATTAACAAATGCTTCTTTAACAGCCTGAATCTTTTCTTTTCCTTGCAGATGCAAAATCACGTGTGGAGGACATTTGGAAGAAAATGAACAGTGGTTTGCCTAATAAGATGCCCAAACCTGCAATGACGAAGCTCAGTACAACAGCAAAAGAAAAGAAAAATAAACCAACAAATGTGAGTAATATTTGTTTTATGAACTTATCAGTGTTTAGGTTGCTTTGCCAAATGTCTTTTGGTTGGATTTTTGACAGTTATCTTTACATTTTGGAACATATATTCTTTTCTGTAGAATTGGATGACTGTTCTAGGACTTTCACCAAGTAAGGCAAGTACTGTCAATCAAGGATCAAAAAATGGGCAACAGCAGACACAACATGAAATGAGCGAGGATGCCAAAAAACTTGCAGCAAAGGCCCTTGCAGCTGCCAAAAATGCCGCTGCTGTGGCATCTGGACGAGGGAAAGTGGAGGTAAATCCAAACTGTGAGCATTACAAAACTTTTATTTTGTTATTATTGGATAATGTAAAATAGAATTTCTTGAAAAAAAAAATGTAACGTTGCACATGGCTTACCTGTAAGATGTCTTTTCACATGTCTAGTGCCATTTTAAGTTCATTTATTTAAATCATTTCAACTGCAACTGGTTTATAAAAGTTCAAAAGACCAATAAGTTTATAGTAGCACAGAAATATGGCCACTCCCTGGCATCATAATTGTGTATACAGATGGAAAACTCGACTGCTTTTGCAAGTATGTTTGTAACCTTTCAAAAAAAAAGTCTGTCAGCTTTAATGTCAGAAGGCTTAACTTGTACTTTCACATGATCTGACAGATCACTGAGGTAAGGGACTTTGCTGGGAAGGACATCGAAATCAAGAAATTGGTTGATGCTAACTCAAAGGAGGCAATCGAGAAGGCCAAGGCAGCTGGTGCTGCCCCGTCAGCTGTCGATAACATTCTAGAGCAAATACGGAAGAAACAGAAGCTGAGCGTCCTGGATAAGACGAAGAAAGACTGGGGAGAGTACAAGGAAGAGAACCGAGGCTTGGAGGAAGAGCTGGACGCCTACAAGAAGAGCTCCAACCAGTACCTCGACAAGCAATCGTTCCTGCAGAGAACTGATTATCGCGAGTTTGAGCGTGAGCGGGATGCCCGGCTGTCGATGATGTCCAAACGGAAGACTGATATGCGGGACGATGATGTGTAGGACTGAAATGTACCATTTTGGCGGCCTTTTCTCCACTCCTTGTTGTAGACATTCTTTTGAGAATGGTAGACAATAAATTGCCAATGCCTTCCTGTCCCATTCATTCTGTTGATAGTTATAATACGTTGATTACAAATCACAAAGATGCATCATGCATATGCATATCCTATTTACTCTTAACATCCCCCGCAGTCACAGTAGGAGCGCTACAGACGGTGAGACTAGAGAAGAAGCTGACATGCTAACATCCCACGCAGTCATAATAGTCGATGCGTGCGTATGTTGTGGCTGGAGAAGAAGCTGATGAGTCCTTATGCAAGGTGGTAGCCTTCTGTGTCAATGTCAAGATAGCTAAGCGTGAGGGCGCAATAGCCGTGGTCGAAGAAGTCGTGCTGAAGATGGCCGAGGTCGATGTAGTTGTGGTCGGATTGCATGTCGATGAGCTGCACTGCAGGCGCGCAAGAGGCATCATGGTGATGATGGAGACACGTCGAGGCAGTCGTCGTGGAAAGAGACGATGCCGAAGTCGACACAGTCAGGACCGTCGTGGACGTAGAAGAAAGACGACGACGCAATCGAGGCAGATGAAGTGGAAACGGGAGGGTCGATGCTGAAGTCGATGCAGTCAAGTTGCCTAAGTACCGAGGCGTGACTAGGTTTGCTAGACCCAGCAACACGTCTGGGACGAAAGCACGTGTCAGTGTTCCCAATACCAGGCGCACAAGGGAGAGGGCCTCAACCACGATAACTCTCACAACGTGGTTGTGTTGGATGAATAAGAAGCAGCACGGTAGTGGACGCATCGGCGAGCAAGGCTCAGCGAGACAGTGACGATGCAAGGGGCGGGCGGCGAGCAGGGCTCAGCGACGACGTGGGTTGCGGTAGCTCGATGACGAAGACTCAATCGATAGGACGAAGACCTTATGCAGACGAATGGTATAACAACAATTACGCAGCACAATCGTCAGTGCACAAGGGACAACGGTGTAGATGCAACAACAAAGTAGACACAAGGTGATGGTGCTATGGTCCGACGAGATGACACAATAGCAAGCCAGCAGCCCTGTTGATTGGAGAAGATATGCGCGGTATACGACGATGGTGTCAATAAAGTCGATGAAAGCCAGTGTAGGTACGCGCGAGGTCGACAGGCGATGGACGACTCAATCCAGACCAGTGATCGAACGAACCAAAAAAATACAGCAGTAGGGGATCGGTACCCAGCAAGACGACGATGGCAGCGACGGCGTGACTCTATCGGGTGGCACCCCGACGACAATGCGCATCGGCGTGGAACGTCTCAGATGACTGAAGGACCGATAATGCAACCAGAAAGCGACCAGAGGGGGGTGAATGGGAGCTTCAAAATTTCCTACCGGAAACTTGTAGCCACTGTCCCTAGAATCAACCCCAAAAGCAAACCCTAGAGCTTGCAAGTGTCCACGACCCTAAAGGTAGGGTGGATGCTTCCAAGAAGCACAGCGAGACACTAAACAACTCTAGAAACCCAACGCAATAGCCGGAAATCAAAACCGACAACAGACGAACGAACCGCGCAAGACAGCACTGACCGGACTCTGCCTGCGTCCGGTCAAGGTCCACCGGACGCGTCCGGTCGAGCAAATTTGGTTCTAGACCCTTACTGTTTCTGACCGGACTCTGAGAGAACGAGCGTCCGTTCAGGTCTGCAGCGTCCGGTCAACAGCAACCACGCAGTGAACAGTGGAATGGACGAGTCCGGTCACAGGGCAAGTGATGCGTCCGATCAAAATCGTGAAGATCAGAGAATAGACATTCAACGACCGGACTCTCTGCCCTAGCGTCCGGTCTGCACGACGCCAGCGTCCGGTCGCCCCGAATCAGCCCCGTTCGTCCACCGATTCAACTTAAACTCTCCCAAAACAAATCCTCCGGGGATCAAACTTGGAGAGATGAGTCACAAGGAGGATAGTGAGCTATCTCTAAGAGATCATGGCTCAAACCTATCTCCAAATCGATGAATCAAAGAAATTCGGGTGAAAGGAGACAAAAACGAACCGAAATGAAAATCGATCGATCTACTAGCTCATGAGGTTAGAGGTGAATTCCTTCGGTGGAAAGAAGTGTCTCACGATCTAGAACAACTTGGTTCAAACAGATTTGCAAAAGATGCACCGAGCAAAGAGATCGATCGAAGGGAAAAATGTGGAGAAAAGCAACCCGCGAAGAACACGAACAAAACGCGAATCACAACCACGAATTTGCAACCGTGTGGCTACCACACGCTACAATAGTGAGATTACAGTCTCACTTCCTAAAAATCTCATGAACACAGAGGTATGATTGTCTTTTCTGTGGATCTCAGTTCGCTACAGCAGGGAATGGGAGAGCAGAAAATCCTAGGTGGAAAATAGCAAATGACTGAGATAGTTTGTGAGGTGGGTGTCTCCCCCTACTTATCCTAATTCTAATTCCCACTCTACTCCTAAGTATTTACAGAGCGACCCAGCCAAACCCTAAGGCTATCCTGGACCAACCCGAAGATGAAGCTGATCCGACGGCCACGCCCGCACAATAGGTAGCGTTGCCTCGACGCAACCTCACCGATTGCCGCCACGCGCCGCCACCGCTCTGCTTGTCCTTTTCCAGGACCTCGCCCCCGGTTTTGTGGCCGAAACCGGGAAACCAGGGCTTCAAGTCCATCCCCCGGTTTTGAGGCCCAAACCGGGAAACCAGCCGCCCATCGCCTGAGTTTTGTGGCCCAAACTCAGAAACCCGCCAGCGCCCAGGTTTTGAGGCCCAAACCTGGAAACCGTCCTCAGCCCGAGTTTTGTGGCCCAAACTCGGCAAACCCGCAGCACCCAGGTTTTGAGGCCCAAACCTGGAAACCATCCACCTGGTGGTTTTTCTGTGGCTCAACCACCAAACTGGAGCTGTAGAGGGGATGCACCACCCGTGCACCCCATCCACCGACACGTGTCCCCAGGTCCTCGACCCGAGCAACACCGTGCCCCGCAAGTCTTCGCTCGTCGCTGTCCCAGGCTGTCAGCCACCACAGCTGATCCTCAGGCCACCGGTCCCTCAGTCCAAGCCTCACGTCCGCCCTTCACCGCTCCCGGACCGTCAGCACGGCACGTCTCTACTTGACCTTCACCTTGCCCTCGATCACTGTCTCCGTGCTCGACACCTGCACAACACAAGCCAAAGAACATGTGCATCAAACCTGATGACAATCCCTCATCACTCGAGACTCGGCATACACCCATGTATCCGCAATCTCCCCCTTGATGAGCGCATTGTCAACGACACACACAAATCATAATGAAATAGAAGAAGGAAGGAAGAAGAAGAGAGAACTCGACCAAATGACCCAAAAGCATAGCAAAGCCGAAGAAGGTCAAGTGGAAAGAGCAAGACAACTTGGTCCCCAAAGACATGGGCGACGGCTCAACGCAACCAAGCAAAGCAAAGCTAGCCCTCAAGAAGAGGTAGAACAGGCTCAACACCGCTAGCAAGAAAGCTCGATACCAACTGTTACCAGCTTAAGAACAAAAGAGCTCGACACCAATTGAAAGCTGAGAGGAAGCTGAAAGGCAAATCCGCGAATCGAATGCTAGTCTCTCAAGAAAGAGGCAAAGGCTCAACACAACTAGCAAAACCCGAAGCTGAAAGGCGAATGCTAGTCCCTCAAGAAAGAGGCAAAGGCTCAACCCAACTAGCAAAACACTCCGAACCAATTGAATCCTTACGGTCACAAGCTCCCCCTCAAATAGTGCACAAAACCAGGAAAGGAAATCTCCCCCTTAGTTAAACTTCAGAAAGAATATGATTTGTCAATTTTCTCCCCCTTAGTTGAAAATGCACCATCGAGTAAAATTTCTCCCCCTTAGAAAATGCACCATCAAATGTGCCAACAAGCAAATTTCTCCCCCTTCCAGAATGCATATGAGTCAAAATGCAAGTTAGCAGCTTTAGGAATATAGTCAATAGAACAAGAAGATGCTGTACAAAGTATGACTCCAATGACTCAATATCACCATAACATGCTAGCAAAGGCTCAAACTGATCACCCAATACGAAATATGAACATGAGAGCAAAGTGAGCAGTTTTTAGCCAAAAAGGTATTCACCATCAACATAGCACTACACATGTATAGACAGGAAGTCAAACAAGTGCTAATCATGTATACAAGGTGAACTACCCCTAGCAAAGTTCAATCATCATGCTATAGAATGAAACATAGACTTGTGATTTCAAATTTTAATCGGAGTTGCAGCGGTGAAAATACACAAGTTCAGGATTCAGCATGTGGTTGCGAGAGGTTGAAAGCTTGTCATTGCCTAACTTTTCAACCGAGCTAAGCCTATGCAAAAAGCAATCAGAAGCTTAAAGCATCGGTTTCGGTCATACACTACACGGCTCAAGTTTAACTCAATGTGCAATGAGAAACAGTCTCGATACCGTGATGTGTTGACAAGCAATCTCATCTCGATCTTTTCAATTCACTTAAGACTTGGTTCAATTTTAAATAGAATATGAACATACCAAGCAAGTGAATGACTCAGAACTAGAGACATAGCAACCTAGCATATATGAAAAGCACGAGTGAATTCAACACATCCTACACATGCTAGTTGCATATCTCAATGGTGAACAGTTTCAAGTTTTATGTTCATTAAGCGGGTTCACCAATCAAAAATAGCTCAGCTCACAACATGTATCAGTGATCAGAAAGAGCACAAGCTATAAGCATCATCATAAAGCATCGGAGCATACTAGACAGAGCATAATCATATTCTAAAGATTATATACATGAAGCTCAGAAAGTAAAAATGCATGATGAAATGCAGAAACTACTCTACAGAAGCGAAAACAAAACGAAAGAAAAGAGTCAGTCTATAGTACAAGACCCAAAATGTTTCCCCCATCTAAAAGGGGAAACACACACCAAGCTCACCTCTCAACCGATTAAAGGTTGATTGGTCCAAAGGCTTGGTGAAAATATCAGCCAACTGATGATGAGTATCGACATGGCGAAGGTCGATATCACCCTTCTCAACATGGTCTCACAGAAAATGAAAGCGCACATCAATGTGTTTGGTCTTAGAGTGCAGCACAGGGTTCTTAGCAACGCTAATAGCACTCGTGCTGCCACAAAGCAAAGGAACACGAGAAAAGCTCAGACCCAAATCACGTAAAGTGGCCATCATCCAAAGCAACTGAGAACAGCAGCTAGCCGCAGCAACATATTCAGCCTCTGTGGTAGATTGAGCGACACTAGACTGCTTGCGAGAAGACCAAGATACAAGAGAAGAACCAATAAACTGGCAAGTCCTAGAAGTGGACTTGCGCTCAACTCGGCAACCAGCAAAATCGGCATCGAAAAAACCACAAAGGGAGAGGGTGGAGGAAGCTGAATACCAAATCCCGAACTCAGGTGTGAAGCGAATGTACCTGAAAATGCGTTTGACTGCCTGTCGGTGAGAAGTGCGCAGTGATACCTGAAAGCGCGCACACAGACACACCGCGAACTGGATGTCCGGGCATGTCGCCGTCAAGTAGAGCAGTGACCCGATCATACTCCGGTACTCCATCTGGTCCACAGCTTCTCCATCCACATCCGCATCCAGGGCCGTCGTGGTCGACATGGGTGTTGGAAGAGGCTTGGCCTCACCCATATCGAACTTCTTCAGCAAGTCTTTCGTGTACTTGCCCTGGTGCACAAACGTTCCCTCTCGGGATTGCTTAATTTGCAATCCGAGAAAGAAAGTCAGCTCGCCCAACATACTCATCTCGAACTCCCTGCTCATAAGATCTGCAAACTTGGCAACCAAAGCGTGAGAAGAACCACCGAAAATGACATCATCCACGTAAATCTGGACCAAGAGAGTGTCTTTGCCTTGCTTGAGGAGAAAAAGCGTTTTATCCACACATCCCATTTTAAAACCCTTAGCTAGCAAGAAGGTTTTCAATCTATCGTATCAGGCTCTAGGGGCTTGTTTCAAACCATATAAAGCTTTGTGGAGTTTAAAAACATGGTTTGGAAGCTTGGGATTTTCAAAACCGAGGGGTTGCTGAACATACACCTCTTCTTCTATGTAGCCGTTTAAGAAGGCACTCTTGACATCCATTTGAAAAAGTTTAAACCCTTTGGATGCAGCAAAAGCCAAGAGTATCCTAATAGCCTCCAAACGAGCTACAGGAGCAAAAGTCTCCTCATAGTCTATCCCCTCCTTCTGACTATAACCCTTGGCCACGAGTCTAGCTTTGTTCCTCACAATGTGGCCATCCTCTCCTTGTTTGTTTTTGAAAGCCCATTTTGTCCCAATAGGATTACAGTCTGGAGGAGATGGAACCAAAACCCAAACCCGATTTCTCTCAAAATTTTCTAACTCCTCATGCATGGCATTGACCCAATCCGGATCCGTCAAAGCGTGTCCAACATCTCAGGGTTCAAAATCAGCAACAAATGCAGAATGAGCAAAGTGAGAGATTTGTTGTGACCTGGACCGAGTGACACGTTCGTCGATGCTGCCGATCATCTGTTGAGGCGGGTGTTGGCGCTGGATGTGTCGTGGCGCCTCCCGAGCAGAAGTGATCTCCTCCTCAACAGCAGCTGGTGCATCCCCGGGTACAAAAGGTACCGCTCGAGGTGGCGGATCCCACGGCCCCCAAGTAGTAGAGGAAGAAGGGTCGAGGCCGTGAGTCGTAGTAGAAGTCGCTCCTTGCGGCACAGCAGGTGGAGGGGGTGCTGGATCATCTATACCTTCAGCACCCTCGTGCTCGTCATCAAAAAGAGGCTCACCAACCTCATGATCACCTGCACGCTCAAAACGAGAAGAAGGACAAACCTTGGTCTCGTCGAAGGTGACATCAGATGTCCCCATGACTCGGTTAGTATCAAGGTTAAGTACACGATAAGCTCGAGTGTGAGTGCCATAACCCAAAAATACACCGTCAGAAGAACGAGACTCAAATTTGTCCAGGTTGCCTTTCTTCAATATAAAACAGTGGCAACCAAAAACTCTAAAATAACTCACTTTGGGCTGTCTTCCAAAACGCAACTCATAAGAAGTCTTTTTCAAGAAAGCTCGGAGAAAAATGCGATTGGAAATATAGCATGCAGTGTTCATAGCTTCGGCCCAATATCGCCTAGGAGTCCTATGCTCATCGAGCATCATCCTGGCCATCTCTACAAGGGTCCGATTCTTCCTCTCTACAACATCATTTTGTGGCGGTGTGTAGGGGGAAGAAAACTGATGCTCCAAACCCAAAGAGTTATAAAACTTCTCAAAATCTGAATCCTTGAATTCGGAACCATTATCACTACGAATAGCTCGTATCGAGTTCATAGGGAACTCGTTCTGAAGACGCAAAATCAGATTGCAAGCAAAAGAGAAAGTCTCAGTCTTCTCAGTCAAAAAGAAGACCCACGAATATCTCGAAAAATCGTCGACAACAACAAGCACGTACCACTTCCCCCCCAACTGAGCTCACCCGAGCCGGACCAACAAGGTCCATGTGCAAAAGCTCTCCATGGTGTTGTGTCATGACCTGAGTCACTGGATGGTGGGGGGCGGCAACCATCTTCCCATGTCTACAAGAATGGCAAACAAGGTCCTTCTCCATGGACAACTTGGGCAATCCTCGGATTAGGCCAAGTGAGCTAAGCCTTGAAAGCAAGTCGAAGCTCAGGTGACCGAGTCTCCTATGCCACTTCCAAAGATCAGAGGAGGAAGGTCCAGCCATAAGACAGCGAGAAAATCCAAACGACTCTGAGAAATTCACACGAAAGACTTTCCCAAAGGGCAAAATCAAACATACAAGATTGCCCTGAGGATCTAAAATACGACTGAGATTCGGCTTAAAACGAATCTCATAGTCATCATCAAAAAGTTGTGAAACAGAAAGAAGGTTAAAATGCAAGTTAGAAACAAGAGCAACATCACGCAACACAAAGTGCTCATTAACTCGCACCGACCCACGAGACAACACTTTACCTTTGCTATTATCACCGAAGGTGATAAACTCCTTTCCAGTGACAGGACTAAGACTGGAGAACCACTTGGCGTTTCCGGTCATGTGCCTCGAGCAACCGGAATCCACCAACCAAATGTCCTCCAATCGTTTTACCTGGGAGGTGTCGTCGTCGTCGTCGTTCCGAGGAATGTCCTCCAGCTGGCTGTCGACCTCCTTGCCGAGGGCCATGGTGCAAAAGCCCTCGTTGTCGGCGAAGAAGCAGAGGCCGTTCAGCTTGTCCTCGATCTTCTTCCTTTTCTCGGACTCGTCGTCGCTTGAGCAAGCGGAGTCGTCATCCGAGTCATCCACATCGCTGAGCGTGGCAAAGAAGGCACGCTGCTCAGCCTGGGCCTTCTCCAAGTACTTCTTCTTGATGTACTCCTTGTTGAAGCCGCCCTTCCGCTTCGGCTTTGCGGGGACGTACTTCTCCTTGTGCTTGCCGGAGTCGTACTTGCGCCCATGATCGCCCTTCCCAGATTGCTTGTTCTTCTTGGGACAGTTGGCGATGAAGTGGTCGGGGTCGCCGCACTCAAAGCATCCTGAGCGTCCTCCTCCGCGGTGATGGTTCATGCGGTTGTTGTGGAACCACGAGAACCGGTTGGCAAGCAAAGCCAACTCATCATCCCCCAAAGACTCAAGCTGCTCCTCTGTAACAGAAAGAAGTGAAGAGAGTGCAAATCCTCCAGAGGGGTTAGCAGAAGAGCCAGAAACCAAAGCCATAGTCGGGCCAGAAGGATTTTCATAAGAAGCCCTCGACATGGCGTCAATCTCACTAGACTTGAGCTTACTAAAGAGCTCGTCGCATATGAGAGTCTCATAGTTAGATGATTCGATGATCGCCTGGACCTTTGAGTCCCACACCGACCGATCAAGAGTATGCAAAAGCTTCAAAGCTCTCTCATGATCGTCGAAAGGCAACAGCTCCTTGTTCGCTCTCTGAAAGGTCCTTGTTTGGTTTTGGTAATTGAGTGACAACCTAGGTGAACTAATATGTGTTTAAGTGAAATACACAGGAGATTAGTTCACAGGTGAATGTACAATGAAGGAGCTTATTGTATATGAGACATGACATGGAGTCATGTGGCTAAGATGGAGAAGATCAAGGCAAGACTTGGCTTGATGGACCGGTTGTGAAGGTGAAGGGCAAGTTGGAGGCTTTGAAGCCGTTGGTGCCGAATGTCGGGAGGCTTGGGCAAAGACTTGGCGCCGAAGGACCGAAGTAATGGTGAAGAGCAAGTGAGGTCAAGATCTATGGACCATGGAGGCCATGTGATGATATGAAGTGGATCTTATCATTTGATCAAGATTGGTGCATGTGTTGCATCAACTTTGGAGGAGTTGGAATGGAATGCGCAAGGCAAAGGTATATTTGTAGGGCATTTCATTTCACCGGTCTAGTTGAGTAGAGAAATGCTTGACCAGGTTTAGGATAGATAGCCGTACTATAAAGAGGAGAAATCTTTAGTTGCAACGGTTATCTAGTGCCACTAAGTGTGAGTCTCATTTGCATGTGCATTGCGCTTAGTGATGTGGTGAGAGTAACCCTAAAAATTCCTTGTGAAAATGCTAACTTAAGTGCCCAATTTACTTTGGAATACCTTGGTAAAGTTAGCAGTTAAAAAGGGTGAAATTAGAGAAGGAAAGAGAGTTGTGATGTGTTGTTGCAAGAATTTCTCGTTGAGTGTGCTAAAATTGCTGAGCAAGGGTGCTCTATCTTGAGCTAATTTCAACCAGCAATTCTTCTCTCCCTCCCAAGAATTTCTTGTTGAGCAATAGTGTGTGAGCTGCATGTGTGCGGTGTGGTCCGATTTGGACACTGGTCCGTTTTGGACTCTGGTCCATTTCGGCCATAGGGAGAGAGAGAGAGTGTGGCGTGAGTGAAAAGTGTGCTCAACCGGCAATTTTCCTCTCCCTCACAAGAATTTCTCGTTGCGAGGGGGACAAGCTTGCATGCGTGTGTCAGTGAGAGAGAGAGAGCTCTCAACCAGCAATTCTCCTCTCCCTCACGAGAATTTCTCGTTCAGCTCAGATCCAGGCGCCCCAACGGTCATGTGCGTGAGCAGAGGGTATTTGGGAGTGTGCAGCTCTCTTCTTCCACAAGGCTGACCCCTTTGGCTCATTTGTTGAGTGGAGAAAAGTTCTAGGGTTCTTCCTCTCCTCTCTCTCCCCCATGATTTGAGCTAAAATTGCTAGGAGAGATTGAGAGCCCTGTGTAGGTGATGTTGAGAGGTTGAAGATCCACCTTCTCCCCTTCCTCTCCCTCTCATGCTTGGTGCTAATTTGAGTGAGGGTTTGAGAGCCTTGAAAGGATCAAGATGCCCAAGAGGGGGGTGAATTGGGCTTTTCTAAAACTTTTCGTGATAATTAAATCATATCAAGCCCAATTAACCCCCTAGTGCCTAGAAGTGTATTACTCTAGAAACAACCAAGCAAAAGATCGAAACTAAGACATTTCTACTCTACCATGGCAATTCAAATAGAGATGAACAATAAGTAAAGTGCGGAATTGAATTGCTCAAATGTAAATGCGAAAGTAAAGAGAGTAGAGATGACACGACGATCTTTTTTCCGAGGTATCGAGGTGTCGACACACCCCCTAGTCCTCGTTGGAGCACCCGCGCAAGGGTATAGCTCCCCCTTGATCCGCGCAAGGATCAAGTGCTCACTACGAGCTGATTCTTCGCCACTCCGGCCCAGTGAATCGCTCGCTACCGGTCACAACATGGCTTGGGTCATCCACAAAGCCTCCGGATGATCACCAAGCTCTCCGATCGCCACCAAGCCGTCTAGGTGATGCCGATCACCAAGAGTAACAAGCTAGAACTCTCATTTGACCAAGACAAGGCCAAAGAGATGGATGGATGCACACTTGCTACTCAATTCTCACTAGGAGGTGTCTAATATTCACAATTAGCAAATCACTCAACCTCACTAGGGCTCTTGCACTATCTCACACTCACAAGGTGTCTCTCAGCAGATGGAAATGGCAAGAACACTCAAATGGATGGAGGGAAGGAAGTATATATACTCCCCCAACCGGCCATCCAAAAACAGAACAAGACAGGCTCTCTGCGGGGTCATCGGACGCTCCGATGCCTAGCATCGGACGCGCCGATGACCTCGACCAACGGTCGACTGTACCCTCTTGTCAGACATGTTAAAGGAGCATCGGACGATGCCATTTGAACCTCTCTGGAACCTCTTTGGACGGCCATCCGATGCCAGCGTCCGATGCGACCTCCAATTCACGCGCACGTGAACAGTGGCACGGGCGCGTCCGATGTGGACACACAGGCACGTCCGATGCCACACATCAGACTAAACCCTAGTCAGGGTGAGCATCGGACGCGTCCGATGCCCTCCTGACCAGCGTCCGATGCCTATAACAAGGCCAAAACAAACTCGGATCGCGACGCGGCCTAAACGACTTTAGTTCCTCTCGACATAAGGCATCTCTCTGAGCTACCTAGGGCTATGAAATAACAAGTGTGCACCACACCTACCTCAATAGACTCATCTAGGTCAAGCTACTGATTCACGCCCCCCTTTATAGTACGACCAAAGGAAAAAACAAAGACCTAAGACTACCTAAGTGTCCTCCAACACCATGCGACACTTAGCCTAGCCTACCATCGTCTTCGTCGTCCGTCCTTTGAAAACCGAAACGATTTCCATCGCCAGGGGACATGAACTCCATATGCCCGTATCGTCGCCATTACCGTGACCTAACTCATCCCTGTTTCTGCAAAACACACGTTAGTCACAGTAATCTTGTGTTTCATCCAATCACTGAAACCCACTAGGGGCCAAGATGCGTTCAATCTTCCCCTTTTTGGTGATTGATGACAACACGAGATCGAGTATAGAGAGAAGAGATTTTCAAATCATGACATGTATGAACTTGCAATGAATAAGAGAAAATGATTAGGGGCAAGCTCATACAGATCATGCCAACATCCTGCACTAAACAAGTTAGAGTGAAAAGCAAGTGCAAGAGTAAAGAGCTCATATACATAATCAAGTGAGAATTAAGCGCAAGTAATGAGCGAAACGAAATGACATGTCATATAATATATCATAGTGAGCACATACATGTCATAAAGATCCATAGCATAAGTATATAACATAAACATGCACAAAAGATGCGATAGGTAAAGAGCGTATGTGAACATAACACATCATAAGACGCAAAACCCTCTCACATCGCTCCCCCTATCACTATACTCATCCACTCTCCCCCTTTGGCATCAAGCGCCAAACTACGCGTCGGAGGGCGGAGGTGGTGCAGACGAGCCAGGTGCCGTCTTCGGAGTGCGCTGAGTAAACTCGAATTGCTGAAGATACTTCTCGGAGTCGGAAGAAGTAGTGCCGGTAGCCTGCTGACCCTTTGAAGCTGGAAGCTACTGAGAAGCGGTCTGGGTTGGGTCCGGCACTGACTGCTCTGCCTGCTCGTGCTGCTCTGACT
The DNA here is from genome assembly GCA_009763385.1 of Coix lacryma-jobi var. lacryma-jobi. Taxonomy (NCBI): domain Eukaryota; kingdom Viridiplantae; phylum Streptophyta; class Magnoliopsida; order Poales; family Poaceae; genus Coix; species Coix lacryma-jobi. The sequence continues at coordinate 108,023,402 of CM019827.1, forward strand.
CTGTCTCTATCGCAGTCTCAGTGAAGCAGGGGCGAACCAGGTCGGTCGACGGCTGGGCACCACCGTGAGGGCGGCGGGGTGGCTCCGTCCTGTCGTAGCACAGGTCGTGGATCCGGGTCTGTGAGTGTCGCAGGCCAAACCAATACTGGATCTCTGACGAAAATAGCCTGTAGTGCTCTCCCTCAAAGGCAAACTCTATAGTCTCTCTGTCCGGGTGCACCCAAAGAGAAGCGTAAAACTAAAATACTCAGTGCTCGATATACGAGCCAGACCGCCCCAGAAGGTCTGCCAAACCAGGTAGGTAGGTGAGAAAGGGGCGGATCTGCTCTCCTGCTGCGGTAACCACTGCCTCTAGCGGACATACTCTCTGAGAACGGAGGCTAATACTGGCGTTCCTGTAGCCCTGGTAAAAGTCCTCCTGCAGCACGGTATAGAAATCTGCGCTGGCCTGCTGCTGCCTCTCCCGTGGAAACCACTGGTCAACTGGAACGAGCCGGAGTGTCTGGATCTGAGAACAGGTGGCTGCCCGGAGGTCCAGTTGCAGGATCGGCGAGGGCGCACGCCTCGATGGAGCACGTGCTCCCCGCAGAGGGACATCAGGCCGGGGTGGCACCGGTGTCCTGCGACGCGTGGACTGACGCCAGGGAACCTCCTCAGGGACCTCCTCCTCTGCCTCGGCCTCGGGTGCCTCTGCCTCTGCTGCCTCTGCCTCAGCTGCCTCGGCCTCAGCTGCGTTGGCCTCTGCCTGGCCCTGCTACGAGCTCTGGGGCTCGACTCCTGGTGAGACGAATGTCGTCCGACGACCAGCAGCCATGAGCGTGCCAGTCGGCGAACCGTGGCGACGCTCGACCTCCTCAACTTCTCTGCGCTGGTCGGGGGACAACTGGTCCTCAATCCTGAGTCTGCCCGTACGACCACCCTGCTCGGCACGCTCTGCGGTGTCTGCAATTGCCTGAGCCTGCGCTGCCTCTCTCTCGACTCTGGAGCGCTTCCTGCGCGTGATCAACTTCCCCTTCCTGGGCCTCTGACCAGAAGGGGGGCGACGGGGAGGAGAGTCCCCAGGGCCACCACCGACGTTCTTGCAGCGCGGCATGGCTGACAAGAACGGAAAGAACGGTCATTGAGAGGTGCTGAACTGTCACTGATCAGAAACCACTGACCCTGAAAAACCCCTGACAATCGGCTGACAAGAAATCCACTGGAAGAAACTCCCCCTGACACTGACAACCAACTACGCTGTCCCTCGCAAGGCTTGGCCTCGATCCTTACCCGCGGGCTTGGCCCTGGGTTATCTGTTACTGACAACGGACAACTGACAACGGGAAACCACTGACTCGCTGCGAGATGAGAGAGGATATATAAGCATATATAGTCTAGAGGTAAGCGAGACCTATCGGAAGCAAAGAATTTTGATAAGAAAGGAAAGGGCTTCGCTACCTGACGATCCGACGAAACGAGCATGAGAGGAGATGAGGATCGACGTTCGGGCACCCACACGAGACACCAAAGGAGACTGCAAAAGTTTGGAGGCGAAACGGGGTCAAATCATGGTGGAACGTGCATTGAGGCAATTCATCGAGCACCTTGCTGACATGAGGAATGAGGAGGAGGGTGGTGCTCACTGTGAGGAGTGGTCGGCCGGGGGAAGGATCACCGGAGAGGAGGAGAGGGCTTGAGGATGACTCCGGCGAGATGAAGCTCCGGTGAGAGGTACTCCGGCGAGGTGGGACCGAAGCGCCGGCGAGGGGGGGTGGGTGGTGTTTCTGGAGTGCGCCGATGATGGCGAGCGCGAGCGTGCGGGTGCCAAGCAGCTGCGGCGGCCGGCGGCGGGGGCGGGTGGGAGGGGCTCGGGCGAGGGCGCACGGCGGGGCTAGGGTTTGAGCTCACGGCGGCGCTGGATCGGGCTCAGCGGTTGGACGCGAGGAAGAAGGAGGAAGATATGACGTGTGGGACCGATGTGTCATTAGAAGACCTTACTGCGCCGCTTAAAGGGGCATCAGACGCGCCGATGATTACGCATCGGACGCTCCGATGCCGGTCCAGAGAGTTTCAAAACCGCCAAAAGCACATCGGACGCGTCCTTTGCCTCGGCATCGGACGCTGGGCAGCGTTCGATGGTGCATCGGACGCTCCGATGGTGACACATCAGACGCAACACCAACACTGTTCCAGCCGGGGCTGTGTACAGTGGGGGCATCGGACGCTGGAGCCAGCGTCCGATGCTGCATATTTGCTTGTTTTGAAGATCTCCGTTGTGGCTCCCTCTCCCAACCAAGTTCCAACTCAAATAAGAGGCAAATAAACACTAGTTGGAACCTAGTATGAGCATCCTCGCATAAACCCTCAAGTTTACAAATATTTTGCCATAGGCTACATATCATTTTTTTAGGAGATAGGCGATAAAACCCGGGGAGACAACATGTGGCCACCAAAACTAGGGGTCTCTACCATTAGGAGCCTCAAATGCTCCGCCTAGCGGTGGACGAACACAGCGGTTGCTCAAAACATAACCGAAAAGAAACGACAAAGCAACAACCATGCATATGCAATGCAAGACGGAATTTGAATCTAGGTTGCTTATCAAGTTTGCTCATGGGTAAGCTTCTTCACACGCTTTTTAGGGCGGTTATCTTAACCACGTCTGACAAGCCTATGTGCATAGCATAATTTAAACATGACATATTATACAATGCAATGCAAAGACAACCCCCATTCACCTTTTGACAAAGTTACTTAGATCAAGCACATTAAGCTCACTTCACAATCTACAAAGGGTGTTCTCATCTAGGGGTTTTGTGAAGATATCCGCCAATGGATCTTCGGTTCTAACTCCCTCTAAGGATATGTCTTTCTTGGAAACATGGTCTCTAAGAAAGTGATGGCGAATATCTATGTGCTTTGTGCGAGAGTGTTGAACCGGGTTGTTAGCAAGCTTAACCGCGCTCTCATTGTTACACAACAAAGGTACCCTTTCTAGAACTACACCATAGTCTAAAAGGGTTTGCTTCATGTAAAGGATTTGTGCACAACAAGCACCCGCGGCTATGTATTCTGCCTCGGCGGTAGACAAGGCCACACTATTTTGCTTCTTTGAACTCCATGACACTAATGATCTCCCAAGCAAATGGCACCCTCCGGATGTGCTTTTTCTATCAATTTTGCAACCCGCGTAATCCGAATCGGAATACCCAACGAGTTGGAAGTTAGCTCCTTTGGGATACCAAAGGCCAATGCTTGGGGTGTGCTTTAGGTACCTAAGGATTCTTTTCACCGCTATGAGATGTGATTCCCTAGGATCGGCTTGAAAGCGAGCACACATGCACACACTAAACATGATGTCGGGCCTAGATGCGATCAAATATAACAAGCTACCAATCATAGAGCCCATTCCATCCGAAAGGAGGACATCAGGCTGGGCATTGTCGACAGCTCAAGGAGAGAGGCTTAAACTCCGACTTCAATAAAAACAAGAAAGACAAGGTGAAAGGATTAAATCAGCCTAGAGGGGGGGTGAATAGGTGATTTTCAACAATCTGAAACTTCACAAACTAGAAGATGTAGTTAGATAACAACCGGAGAGGCCAGTTTGTTTGGGTAGGTACTACCGGGTGTAAAACACCGGTACTACCGACACAAACAAACGACACAACCGGGATCCTAAAACGAACAACAAATCCGATGTATGCAAGCTATGAAAGTAATACAAGAATCTACCCCACTTCACTAAGTATGATAGATAGCAATTCTACTCTCACCGAGCCTTGGTAGCCTGCCTTGATGTAGATCGAGCCTTCCCAACCTAAGAAGAAGATAGGGATAGGAAGAACACGAAGAACACAACAACAAGCGTAATAAACAAAGTAGAGACAACAACAAGCACATGGGACACGCAATTTATCCCGAGGTTCGGCCAATCCACTAAGGAGTGCCTACGTCCTCGTTGTTGAGGTGACCACAAAGGTCGGAGTCTATTTCACCTCCTTGCCTCACTCAAGCAACCACAAAGGCTACGAGAGTTTCTCCACTAGAAATCACAGGGGAAACACAAACACTTCGGGGAGCCCTCACAAATGAAGCAACACGGGCTACCACGAAGAACACCTAACCGGCTAGATCTCAAAGAGCTCAAGAGTAATAGACACAAACCAAGCCGGCTAGATGGAAACCAAGTGCTCAAGTCGTAGATCGAAGCTTCCCGCTCTCTAATCTCACTTCCCTAGCTCAAACCTTGCAAGAAAGTGAATCTAGGAGCAAAGGGGGAGAGAGAGGGGAGGAGTCAATGCTTGGGAGAGCTTTTGTCTGAAGTTAGGTCAGCAATAAGTGAGTGGAATGAGTGGGTGACCATGAAAAGTGAAGAGGGGAAGTATTTATACTCCCTCAGTCCCGAGGCTGGTCGGTAGTACCGACCACCCATGGTCGGTAGTACCGACCAGTTCACAATGGTCGCACAGATCCAGATCTGACCAAAAAGTCAGCTACCGACCTCAGGTCGGTACCACCGTGGGCGGTAGTACTGGCCCTATGGCGGTACTACCGCCAGGCCAAATCGGCCATGAACAGAGAGCTACTCAGAAAGGGACTCGGTCCCTCGGTTACTACCGACCAGGGTCGGTACCACCGAGGGTCAGTAGTACCGGCATAATGGCGGTACTACCGCCAAATCAAAAACGCGTCAGTCCAGAGAGCCCTGCAAACTTGGTTACTACCGGGCCTTGGATGGTACCACCGGGAGCGGTAGTACCGGCATAATGGCGGTACTACCGCTAGGCCAAAAATGATTCATCCAGAGATCTCTGTAAAACTTGACTTTCTACCGACTGAGGACGGTACCACCGAGGGCGGTAGTACTGACATAATGGCGGTACTACCACCAGGTCATTTTGAGCCTGAACAGAGAGGTCTGTGAAACCAAGCTTACTACCGACCTGGGTCGGTACTACCGAGGGCGGTAGTACCGACATAATAGTGGTACTAGCGCTAGGTCATTTTCGAACCAAAACAGAGAGGGTGTTTGAGCACTGCGCGGAGAAGCCGTGGTCGGTACTACCGACCACCCATGGTCGGTACTACCGACCACATAAAAATACCCTCTATGTGTTCGTGATTGTGCGGTGTCTCTCAAGCGAACTATAGTTAGTCGATTTGAGCACTTTTCTCCACATCTAGCCAACATAATTTGTGACCCTCTTGATAGTCCAGCTTACCTATAACTCAAGTTTAAAATTGAAATTTTAAACTACCACTTGAGCTAGGCATCTTTATGTCCAAATGTATCCAAACGTGCTTTGTTCACGAGATTTCAACATTTCAAATCTTTCTAGGACTAACACCTGCATACATGCTTTTATAAACTGGTTAGTCCCTAATTTGATTGTCATTAATTATCCAAAACCCACATTGGGGGCGAATGCACTTACACAAGGGGAAGAAGGCAGCGGAGGACCCTCAGCATGACGCTGGTGGTTTCCAGCACCCCAAAGGGACCATCAATGTCATATTTGGGGGAGTAACCACCAGTGATAGCAAGCGGCTCCAGAAACTTTCCCTACGAGAGATCATGTCTACAGAGCCGGCAACTCCGAGATACCTTGATTGGTCTGAACACCCGATCAATTTCTCCCGAGCGGACCAATGGACCAGCGTCTCTAATGCAGGGCACTACCCGCTAGTCCTGGATCCTACAGTCGTCGGGTTCACATTGGGAAGAGTACTCATTGATGGTGGGGCAGGACTCAACGTAATCTTCGCAAGCACCCTACGCAAGATGAACCTAGATCTCGCAACCCAACTCACACCATCAATTGCCCCCTTTTACGGCATCGTACCCGGAAAGGCGGTTGTACCACTCGGAAGGATCATACTGCCCGTCACTTTTGGAACTCAGGCCAATTATCGGACTGAGTACATCAGTTTCGAGGTAGCCGACTTTGACTCATCATACCACGCCATATTTGGACGACCAGCTATCGCCAAGTTCATGGCAGTACCTCATAACGCGTATCTTCTGCTGAAGATGTCGGGTCCCAAAGGAATCCTAACCTTCAGGGGTGACTTGAAGCGATCATTTGATTGCGACACAGAGGCTGTCCAAATCGCTGAAAAAGCTCAACTCGCTCTAAAAGTGCAAGAACTCGCTCAGATGGTGCATAATACAAAGCCTGGAGATTTAGAAATCCCAACCAAGAAGGCGGGTACTATCCAACCATCAGCAGAAGTCTCTACAAAAACCATTGACCTGAAAACCGGTGATCCCTCCAAGACAGCGGTTATCAGTGCTCACCTATCTGCAGAATAGGAATTCGCGCTCACCAAGTTCCTTAGAGCAAACAAAGATATATTTGCTTGGAAACCGGCTGATATGCCAGGAGTCCCAAGGAACTTGGCTGAGCACAAATTGGAGTTAAAAGAAGGCTCTAGACCTATCAAACAAAGACTACGACGATTCTCACCAGAAAAGAAAGAGGCGATCAAGAAGGAAATAGCCAAACTACTCGCGGCCGGATTCATCAGAGAAATCCTCCACCCCGAGTGGTTAGCTAACCCAGTGCTAGTCAAGAAGAAGAACTCTGCTGAGTGGCGCATGTGTGTCGACTACACAGATCTCAACAGACACTGTCCAAAGGATCCTTTCGGATTACCAAGGATAGATCAAATAGTTGATGCCACCGTAGGCTCTGCTCTATTATCCTTTCTGGATTGCTACTCCGGGTACCACCAGATTGCTCTAAAAGAAGAAGACCAACCCAAGACATCATTTATAACTCCCTTTGGCGCCTACTGTTATAAAACCATGTCCTTTGGGCTGAAGAATGCAGGGGCCACTTATCAACGAGCTATCCAAGATTGCTTGGGTGACCAGATTGGCCGCAACGCAGAACCTTATGTTGATGATGTGGTCATAAAGACAAAGGATCCGACTACTCTCATTTCAGACCTGGAGGAAACATTCAACCGACTGCGCGCATATCAATGGAGACTGAATCCCACAAAATGCGTTTTCGGAGTACCCTCAGGCCAGTTACTCGGATTTCTTATTAGCCATCGGGGTATCGAGGCTAGCCAAAAGTAGATCACAGCTATCATCAACATGAAGCCACCTACCTCAGTCAGGGATGTTCAGAAGCTCACCGGGTGCATGGCCGCGTTAAATTGATTTATCTCACGGCTGGGAGAAAAGGGACTCCCTTTCTTCAAATTACTCAAGACTGGCAATAAATTTCAGTGGACGGAAGAAGCGGACAGGGCCTTTGAACAACTCAAAGGATACCTTACCAATTCACCTATACTAACGCCACCAGAACCCAGGGAGCCGATGATGCTTTATATCGCAGCTACCACACACGTTGTAAGCACAGTGATCGTAGTAGAGCGCAAGGATGACAAGCACATCTACCACACTCAACGACCAGTATACTACATCAGCGAGGTACTCTCCGATTCAAAGGTCAGATACCCACAAGTACATAAATTACTCTACGCCCTACTCATATCTTCAAGAAAGCTACGGCATTACTTCGAAGCTCATGAGATCATAGTTGTTACGGATTTTCCTTTGGGAGAAATCCTCCACAATTGTGATGCTACTGGAAGAATTTCCAAGTGGGCAGTCGAATTGGGGGCACTCAACATCAAGTTCACTCCTAGGAAAGCAATCAAGTCACAGGCTCTAGCTGATTTCGTCGCCGAGTGGACAGAAATACAGCAGATCCAAGACAACGCTATTCCCGATCATTGGAAGATGTACTTCGATGGGTCCCTAAAACTTGGAGGAGCAGGAGCCGGAGTATTACTCGTATCACCCGCTGGAGAGCAGCTCAAGTACGTCCTGCAGATATTGTGGCCCGCTACCAACAATGAAGCAGAATATGAAACACTACTCCACGGACTCAAGCTAGCAGTCGCATTGGGCATCAAGCGACTCCTAGTCTACGGCGATTCTTCTGTGGTAATTCACCAAGTCAACAAAGACTGGGATTGCACCAAGGAAACAATGAATGCCTATTGCACAGAAGTCCGTAAGTTGGAAAAACACTTTTCTGGGCTGGAACTCATTCATATTACCCGGGATCTCAATGTAGCAGCAGATATCCTAGCAAAATTGGGTTTCGACAGAGCTCTAGTTCCTAATGGTACCTTTGTACAAGAATTATCCAAGCCTTCAATCCATGAGACAGAAGAGGTTGAGCCAGCACCCTCCACTCAGGTTCTAACTCTAGCACCCGACTGGACACAAGTCTTCATTGACTACTTCAAAGAGCATAAACTGCCAAGTGACAAAACTGTCGCAAAGCAAGTCACCAGACGTAGCAAAAACTATGTTCTAGTCGGGGACAGGCTATACCGACGAGGAGCTTCGTCAGGAGTCCTCCTAAAGTGCATCTCACCAGAAGAAGGCAGGGAAATCTTAAACGAAGTTCATTCCGGGTGTTGTGGTAACCATGCAGCAACAAGGACACTAGTCAGAAAAATCTTCAGATCAGGGTACTATTGGCCCTCAGCCTTGAAAGATGCAGAAGACTTAGTCCATCGCTGTCAATCATGCCAGTTCTTTGCCAAACAGCAACATGTACCTGCATATGAATTGATCTGTATCCCTCCGTCATGGCCTTTCTCATGCTGGGGACTCGACATGGTGGGTCCTCTCAAACGTGCCCCAGGCGGATTCGAGTACATCTACGTCGCAATCGACAAATTCACCAAGTGGATTGAGTACATGCCATTGGTCAAGTTCAATGCATCCAAGTCAGTACAATTCATGCAGAACATCTTTCATCGCTTTGGGATGCCACATAGAATTATCACCGACCTTGGGTCCCCCTTCACGGCTATTGAGTTCAAGTCATGGGCCAGCGACTGCGGAATCAAGATAGACTACGCATCAGTAGCCCATCCACAGTCCAACGGTCAAGTTGAACGAGCAAACGCCCTGATCCTTGCCAGATTAAAACCAAGGCTATTTGACCTTCTAAAAGATCACGACGGAAAGTGGGTTGAAGAGCTGCCTAAGGTAGTCTGGGGGCTACGGACACAACGAAATTGGGCAACAGGCCAAACTCCTTTCTTCTTGGTGTATGGCACTGAAGCAATCCTCCCGGCTGACTTAATCTGGAACTCCCCACGAACAGAGCAGTACAATGAAGGCGAAGCTGATGATACTAGGCGACTAGAAGTCGATAGCCTCGAAGAAGCCCGACTAGCCGCACTTTTTCAATCAGCAAGATACCTTCAAGGGATGAGGCGCTACTACGACAAGAACGTCCATCACCGCACCTTTCAAGTAGGCGACCTGGTCCTGAAGAAAATTCAAAATACCACAGGGCGCCACAAGCTTATGAGTCCATGGGAAGGACCCTACATAGTATCTAAAATAACAAGACCCGGGTCATTTGAGCTAGTCACTGAGGATGGTTCTCCCTTGCCAAATTCATGGAATATTGAGCATCTGAAGAAATTCCATACCTAAGGACTATGCTACAAATCAGACTCAGGGCAAATATACCCATTTTACGGATATTAATAAAGTTTGAAGTTCATCAGCAACAAGAGCTTTATTCTCCTATTACGCTTTATCACGACTATTTAGTCGGATAAAGCCCATCAACTATACAATAAGCTTTAGCCATTGTATCTCACCGACTAATATATAATATTACTCGGATGACTTGGTTCAGCGGAAACCACACTCGAGTTACGAGCTCCGAGCTCAATGCAACTCCAAAGATAGTACGGTATATTTGCAATGATGAGTTGATTATATACGAAATTTACAAGACTCAAAAGTAATTAATACTTTGATTCTTTATATTTGACAGTAATTGTTTTCAGGGAACACAAGCGGCGATTAAACAATCAAGGAGGTTAAACTACTCTACAAGATCTAAAATCTGCGAGTACTCCTCCGCCGCGGTCTTCACCTCCTCTTGCATCGCCGCAAGATCTTCATCGCCTTTGCCTTCAGGAAGTGTCATAAGAAATGACAAGTCGAAAGACGGCAGATACAGACGGAGTGTCGCCATTAGACCCTGCACCACTGAAGTCGACATATCTTTGATATACTGAGCCAGCCGCCTGGGTGCAGCTTTGGACCGATCAATCAAAGACTCCTCGACTCCTTCAGGGTGCGAAATCATGTTCAGGATGGGCTCGACGGCATGCTCCAACGCCTTCAAGGAAGCTTGTGAAGACTCGAGGGCCTCCTGTGCCTCCTTTGTAGATTTCAAAGCCTGCAGGAGGTCCCGGTCAGCACCCTCACGCATCAATTTGGCTTCTTGAAGAGTACTTTGCGCATTAGCAAATACCTCCTCAAGCTCCGCCTGCTTACGGTTGAATGCGTTTTGCCACCCGGAAGCCAGCTGGTTCGCATCTGAAGACACATTAGTCGGATACCGTGTCATCAGTTAGCAAGGATTAAAAAGACTCGGAGCAGTTTTTTTTCAGCTTACCTTCAAGCTGTTTCTTGGAAGCTTTCTTCAGCTCCTTCATCTTCTGCTCCAAGGAGGCGTCTTTGGCTATAAGTTTAACCTCCCGGTCATTGGCAGCATCGCGCTCAGCTACTACAGTCTTAAGACTACCTTGCAGCTCGTTGATGCGATTGTGCAGGAGTTGGGTGGCCACTTTTTGGCTAATTTGGTCCTGGGCGATGTAATCTCGGAGCTCTTGACTCTCACGAGACATCTCCTGACGAATCCGAGTGATCTGGTCCTTGACCTTCACATCAAAGCCCTGCACAACAAACAATACTGTCGGTATTCAAACAAGACTATAGCATATGAAGAGGATTTCAAAAGACTTACCTCAACAAATAGGCGAAGCGCCTCGACAGGTGCCGCCACTTGTTCACTCAGCTCTTTCAGCCGGGTGAGGTCCTGGTTATACCCATCACATCGAGCGTCGCTCCTTGACGTGAGGACTCGGGGGCACCCGCGGGCCCTCCCTACGGAAGAGTGGCGGCTTCAGCATTGATTTCGGCCAAGACCATCTCTAGAGTTGGCTCGTTCGGCTGTCGAGTGCGAAAATACCACTCATTTATTACTCGGTCAAACTCCAACTGTGCAGGAGAACGGAAGATGGCACACCAACTTGAGGCAAGGGGAGAACATCTGCTTCAGGCGCTGTATCAATCTGAGACCTGGACGGAGAGGAGTCGGGCAGCGGATCTACCTGGCTAAAAGTTGGCGGTACGCTGGATTTACCCTTGTTCAGCGTATCCGACTCCTCTACTGCCTGGGTCTCAGGGACAGTACTTGAGGGTGCTGCAAACGACTTCGTTTTCCTACAACGAACAAATATCTAAGTTAATACCAGTAACATGCGGACACTCTGAAAGTAAAGTTATATAACTTACTTTACAAGCTTCAACGGTCGCGACAACTTCAAGAGAGGTTTTGGGAGTAGCGGGTCTGGAACCAGAGCTTCTTCAGGGACAACACCGCTCGAAGACCCTTGTGTTGTCTCAGTATCTGGTACAAAAATAGATATAAGACCAAAGTTCATTAAATCCAAAAACAGAAGGACTACAAAGTACTCGGGTTTCCCCTTACCAGGAGCACCCAGATTACAGTGCTTTTCAGCCAACTCTTGCGATAAAAGAATTTTTCGATAAGCACGGCGATTACCAGTGCGAGCCTTCTTGGGGACAGGTCCTCCGGCTTCTTGCTGAGGAGTCGGCGATCTCTTCCGGCTACTTCAGTATCTGGGTCTATCAGCATGACATCAGAGTCAGTGGAATCTGTGTCAAGCCAATCAAGATCATCAGGAGAGCTTGGATTGATGGGTAGGTCCTCACTTCGGATAGGACCCCCAAAGCTATGCCTCCGCCTTCCTCAGTCGCCGGAGGCAGGGGAGGACAATCATTGTTATCTCTCCCCCGGCCCTAAAAAGCAGACGAAAAACATACAGTCAAGTCAGAAGGATATCTACTTAGAATCTTAAAGACATGACAAATCAACTATTTACCTGAGGAGGAGGATTAATGGCGGAGAATGTTGTCATTACTGGAACAAGGCGTTCACGGCTTTTGAGCAGCCGGTTCACCCTCCATAAGATTTTGAAATCAGACAACTGTTCGACGCCATGACATCCCGGGTCATTCTTACCCAGGTATTCAAACCCAAAGTTCACTCGTTGTTGAAGAGGATGGATACGGCGTGCGATAAAGTCTTGAATGACGGTGAAACCAGTCAATCCGCTGAGTTTCAAGCCATCTATCATATCAATAAGAGGTCAGATAGCCTCTACCTCCTCGGTGGTGATCCGGTCCTTCCATTCACGGCACTTTTGTGGCGGCCATCCATCATGACGACGGGGGGCTGGCGGTGGGTTGGCCATGTAAAACCACCCGGCAGCCCAGTCTCGGACAGACTCCGACAACTCAACAGTAATATACTGACTAGCTACCTCCAACCTAAGTTGGATACTAGCCCCTCCGACTACCTCTACGCTAATATCACTGGGTTGACACTTTACCCAGAAGAAATAGCGGAATAGGGTAAAAGAAGGATAGATTCCCAAAAACGCTTCACACAGATGGGTGAAGATAGCAATATGAAGGCAGGCATTGGGAGTAATATGGTTGAGGGTCAAACCATAATAATGCAGTAATCCCCGCAGGAAGTCAGACGCAGGAAGCCCCAATCCCCGCTCCATGAAGGACTTGAACATGACTATTTCAGTGGTGTTAGGGGCAGGAGCGCGATGGTCAGTGGGTACTCTCCATCCATCAAGTGGCTGTGCTCGAAGTAACCCTTGTTGCGCCAAAAACGCCAGCTCTGACAGACTAGTGTCTGGTTGTTTCCACGCCAGGACATCAGTCGACGGATTTGGATGCTTCGGCTTTCCGGTGGTGGTGATCCTGGCCTTTTTCTTCTCCGCGGCAGTTTGTTTCTTGGGACCCATGTTGGTGACGAGAGATTTTCTGCGCATCAACTGAGGATTGGCTAGGGGATTTCTAACTCTGAAAGCAATGGCTTGATGAAAGCGTGAGGAAAACACAGGCCCGACGGCGGCTTATTATAGATCTGTTTCGGCAACCGCTCATTTTTCCAAACAGCGTTATGAAACCGTTCAAAACCCTAACGGCCGGGAGAACGTTTCAGACGGCGTCAGCAACAGTGAACAGGCACACAACAAACAACCAAGCTTCCTTCTTTCGCAAGATACATTTAGTACTCGGAGAACAAGACAGAGGACTCGGAAAATATTCCAAGTACCCGGATCTTATTTGTTATTACTCGGAATTACAACAGAGATACATGGAAACATCTTGAGATACATCAACTACCAGCACAAGTACCATCAGGATGTAAAACACTACTCTAGTGTAATCAAGGTACAGAGTCCTGTTGCCTAATGCACCAAGGACCGGGTTCAGTGAGACACAGTAAAGCAGACACAGAACCTTGGGTAGACACTATCTTTTCAGTGCATCCCAAGGTGGGTCTCAGGCACTGCCCCAGTGCTCAAGGAACTTGGGGGAAGACCATCACCCTCGCTGCCTTTTGACAACCTGTGACTCCGAGGTTATCTACGAGTGGTAGTCACAAGAGTTCTTCTAGGCGCACCTCTGTATCCCTCTGCTCGCGACCACTTGGAAACCACCCTGGCGGATGGTCCCTTCACCAGAGTTCTTCTGGGCACCTCATCTACTTTACAGAAGGAAGACACCCGGGGGCTCGGCTATCTCCGCTACTGATACTACAATACTCATGAGGCTAAAAGAAATCATACACTTACAAGGATATAAGCTCCTCGCTTCCCAGGCAGGGTATTTATAGACGGATCATCTTGGTCTATAGACATTGTTCATGGACACAAGTGACTGAAGGGTCAAATAATTCAACCTATCCGACTGTTGCACAAGTGAAGCCTGGCACCAGTGATGGGATTGATTCCCATGCGCACTTCAAGGGGAAGGCAACAAAGTTTGCAGTTGCAGAACACGACAAAAACCATTAATACATACAACTGGAACAGTCATCGGTGAAGGACCGAGAAGCTACCCGAAAGCGACCAGAGGGGGGGGTGAATGGGAGCTTCAAAATTTCCTTTTGGAAACTAGATGCCACTGTCCCAAAATCAACCCCAAAAGCAAAACCTAGAGCTTGCTAATGTCCACGACCCTAGATGTAGGGTGGATGCTTCCTAGAAGCACAGCGGGACACTAGACAACCCTAGAAAGCCAACGCAAAAGACGGAAATCAAATCCGATCAAGAACGAACGAACCGCGAACGAAACGGCGGAAAACAGCACTGACCGGACTCACTCGTGCATCCGGTCGATGTCCACCGGACGCGTCCGGTCGAGAGAAAGCCGATCTGGGAGCTCTCTGTGTTGGACCGGACGCACAAGGCTCAAGCGTCCGGTCACAACCCTAGCGTCCGGTCAAAAGCAGACAAACACAGGAACAGTGCCCCTGGTGAGTCCGGTCACTGCCAGGATCGAGCGTCCGGTCGAGTGAGTCCGGTCAGCACACAGAAAACCCTGCGCGGTGTTCAAACACCGGACGCGTCCGGTCACCCCGATGACAGCGTCCGGTCACCCTGCAGCAGCCCCGTTCGAGCACCGATTCGCCTCGATCTCACCCAAACCAATTCTTCTAGGGATCAAACTTGGTGAGATGAGTCACAAGGAGGTTAGTGAGCTATCCCTAAGAGACCATGGCTCGAACCTAACTCCAAATCGGTGAATCGAAGAATTTCGGGGGAAAGGAGAAAAAGGACCCGAAACTAAAACTTGATCGATCTCCTAGACCGTGAGGTTAGAGATGATTTCTTTCGGTGGAAAGAAGTGCCTCACGATCTAGAACAACTCAGTTCAAACGGAATCGCAAAAGATGAACCAAGCACAAAGATCAAGCGACGGGAAAACTCAAGGCACAAAGCAATCCGCGAAGAACATGATGAACATGAAATCAAAACGCGAATTGACACCAAGAGATGGAATCCAAGGTGAGGATACGGCCTCACTTCCTCGAATCAACAGTACACAGAGTGGAGTCTCTCTGCGGATCTCAACTAGCTAAAGCAGGGGATGGGAGAGTGGAAACCCTAGCAAATGAAAGCACAAACTGAGATTGAGATGTTGAAATTGAGATAGGGAGGAGGGTGTCTCCCCTAGACTACTTATACTAACCTAGCCTAAGCCTATTTCCTACTCTACCCCTCACTACTGTATTTACAGAGCGGACCAGCCTAACCCTAAGGCTATTCTCGTCCACCCGCTGGTGGTAGGTAGATCCGACGGCCACGCCTGCACGGTCTTCCGCGTTGCCTCCACGCAACCTTCAGATCGCCGCCACGTGCCGCCACCACTCTGCACCCCCGGTTTTGTGGCCCAAACCGGGAAACCAGCCTTTTCAATCAGCCCCCGGTTTTGAGGCCCAAACCGGGAAACCAGCCTCCAGCCCGAGTTTTGTGGCCCAAACTCGGAAACCCGCAGCGCCCGAGTTTTGAGGCCCAAACTCGGAAACCGGCCCACGCCCAGGTTTTGAGGCTCAACCTGGAAACCGTCGCGCCCAGGTTTTGTGGCTCAACCTGGAAACCCAGCACCCAGGTTTTGAGGCCCAAACCTGGAAACCGTCCACCGTTGGTTTTTCCCGGGCTCTACCAACAAACCGGCGTCGTAGAGGGGATGCACCGCCTGTGCACCCCTTCCACCGACATGATCGCACTTCTCCGCTTGTCGCTGTCGCAGGCTGCCAGCCACCACAGCTGATCCTCCGGCCTCCAGTCCATCAGTCCAAGCCCACGTCCGCCCTTCACCGTCCGATACATCGGCATGGCACGTCCGCCGCACGGCACGCCCATCCTTCATCGCGCCCGGTCCGTCGGCACGGCACGTCGCAACTTGACCTTCACCCGCCATCGATCACTGTCTCCGTGCTCGACACCTGCACAACACAAGCCAAAGAACATGCGCATCATCTCCGTTGACAATCACTCATCACACAGAGACTCGGCATACACCCATGTATCCGCAATCGGTCAATTATTGCTGGCTTCTCAGTAATTTTTGTTCAGTGGGGGGTGATAAGGGATGTTTGTTGAAAACATTACCCACCTGAAGCTGAATATTTATTACTCAGATGGAGTAAGCAGCGAATCAGTGGCATGTTTCGGCTCCTTAAGACCTTTATGGATTACCCGGTCATATATTTGGAAGATCCCAAGAACCGACTACTGAGTACCCGGCACTTAGGCTCGGGGGCTGCAGGATACATACCATAAAGGAAATGTTTTTTCTCACCAAGAATTACTCAGAAAAGGTTCAAAAAGATCCTCAAAGTTATTATAAATAACAAGAGGCTCGGGGGCTACACCCTATGGGTGCACTTTTCAGGAAAAAGTGCACGCCATGGAAGTTCTTTACCTACGGAGCACTTCAAGATTTCTCAAGACATTACTCGGAGATTCTCAAAGAGAAATCAGAAGGTAACGTTCTGAGGAAATGATGAAGAGCTCGGGGGCTTGACGGACCAGGATGTCAGAGATATCATCAGAAGATGATTACTCTGACTAATCCCGGACGGCACGGGAGATCCGAAGACTTGATACGAAGCGTACTTGGATTAGGACTCTCACTGTAACTTAGTCGAGTTCTTAAAGGAAGTCTTGTAATTAGAATAGGACTCCTCTGTTGTAATCGACTAGGACTCGGTCTGTGCTATGCTTCACCCAGATATATAAGGGGAAGCAGGAGCGGGCTCCTATCATCAAATCATAATCATACACAAGGCACACGCCGCACTGGACGTAAGGTATTACGCTATTTAGCGGCCTGAACCAGTATAAATTGCTGTCCTTGTGTACTCGCCGAGTCCTACGAACGTCGATCCCCACCGAACAAATCGTCTGAGATTACTCAAGACGAGTTGCCGGTTAACAAACACCGACATATTACAGAACATGTCTAAAGGTCTCAAATATAGTAGTTTTAAATTTAAGAAAGTAATAAAAGACATTCAGGCTTTGCAATTCATACAACCTACATGCAGCAACAAGCCACCAAGTTTTTATTCCCTACTCATTTGTCCCATTGCCATCTACAACATCAAGCTCCTCGTGCTCAGCATCCAAACCAAAAGTCACAGCTTGCAATTCTGGTTCATCAAGGGACAGGTCTACCGCTTCAAGAATGCCATACCACCAAGTGAATCAAAAGAGTCCCCTCCTACATCCCACATCCTTGTCTCTCCTGTCTTGTACGCATCACTTCTTCTGGATAGATGTCTCAAATTTGTGTGCACAAAGACCAGATCTTCAACATGCTCTGGAATCAAGGCATTTCTCTTCACATTATGGATAAAGTTGTAGGTGCTCCAGATTCTTACACAACACGAAGATGAAGCTGGTTGGCTAAGCAATTTCATGGCCAAACTCATCAACATGGGAGCAGATTGTCCATGATTTGTCCACCAAGTTATAGAGGAAACAACCCATCTATCATGGATTGAGTCAGGATCATTAAACTCTTCAGAATAATTAGAGAACCTTGCATCTCTTCTTTTACTTTTGCTAAGTCTTCTGGATTGGGAAAGAACTTCTTAAAGCAAATCATCCTCATTTTGGATACCTCTTTATCCTTGTGGGGTGGTTCACGACCAACACCTTCTTCAAGCCAATTTTTGCTATAATATCTGCAATAGTCAATTTGGCTTTATGATTTAGTCAATGGAAAAATTATGAAAGACACAGCTGACATGTGAACTAAATAAAAAAACTTGAATGGCAATTTATTCCTTGGATTAAGTGAATGAGCTAAATAATGAAGTTGATTATTTCCTTTTGTCCACCTAGCAATCAGTATGCCATAAATAGCAGAGTACAAGTCTGAATCCTCATCTTTTTGTTTGCCCTCATATGGATATATGACTTTCTTCACTTTCTCTATCATTGAATCCCACATCTCATAAACTAAGTGAAGACATGATGTGTCAGTGTCCGTCATACAAAGCATTTCATATATAGGAGTGGTAATCTTAAGAATATAGTCGACCTTGTCCCACCATACATCATTAAGTATCAAGTCCTTGACAGTTTGGGTTGTTGGAGTTGGAGAATCATCTCTGACTTCTTTATAGATGCTCTATTTATCACTAATCACCATTTGTTGGAGGGCTGATTTTACCTCAACAACACAATGTCTTTGCCTTCCTCCCTAACTCGCCCGATGACACTTGCATCTCTCATGCAAGCCTGTGTCTGGCCTCCGCCAGGTGCCACGACGCCATCGCCTTCTATCTTAACTCGACTGATGCTGTCTTCATCCCATGTACTCTTGCTTATTGCTGCCAAGTGTCAGCTACCGCAATTGGTCCTCCGGCCTCTTGGTCCTTCAGTCCAAGCCTCACCCTTCGTCACTCCTTGTCCATCAGCATGACACATCTCTACTTGACATTCACCTCGCTATCGGTCATTGCCTCCGAGCTTCACACCTGCACATCAACACATCCAAGAGACATATTGCACACTCACGCCAACTCGTAAGCTTGTTAATTAAAGATGGCAATGGATACCCAAAACCTGATGGGTTCTTTACCCTATTAGGGTAAGGGTATGGATCAACTTTTCTACCTATGGGTTTGTTAATTAATGGGAAAAAAGTCAAACCCAACAGGTTTGTGGGTCTGAGTTTGGGAGCATAGTACCCAAACCCGTAAACCCATGGGGTTTTTAAACCTGGTCTATAACTCTAGAATGTTTAGCTGACATATAAAAAGAGTTTATAAACTATTTATTTTAATTAATTTTATTGTATTGGATTGCCATCATTCTAAATCTTACGAAAAAACATAACTATTCAGTATAATATTTTTGAAAGAGAAATAAGACAAAAATTGAAACATGGTTGTGCATATAAAAATATAAAAATAAGGTCCTATTGAGTTTATGGGTAACGCGATGGTTACCATTGTGACCCGAATGGGTATGAATTTGAAGCACAAAATAAAACTTGTGATAGGTCATGAGTTTTTTAATGGTTGGATTTTATGTCATGGATAAGACCAGCGGGTTTGTACCCTTTGCCATCTTTTCTATTGATCAATCACTCATCACAAGGACGAACCACAAGGGTGCACATCAACCGGGTTCGCACCTACAAACCTAATCAGACTAAAAATAATTAACCTAATCAAAATCTATGATTGTATCTTTTTTTTTTGATGATGGACTCTTCGTAATTAAAGAAATACCAGCTATAGTGGTTTGAAAAGGTCTTATCACGCCTGATGACTTATACTACCTTTGTCCAAAAAACAATGCAATTCTAGATGTATTCTTGGTTAATGTGTCCAAAGTTTGACCAAATATATATAGCTAAAAATACTAATGTTTATGATATCAAAAAATAAAATATAAAATTATATCTCATATGACAAATATAAACATACTTATTTGATTTTTTATTTATAATTAGTCAAATTCTAGAGATTTTAACTTGGTATTGTGTTATAATTATATCCTTTTTGTGGATGAAGAGAGTATTTTGAATTAAAATGAGTATATAGTGCTCGACGTATATGTTTACATCCTAATTTAATAGTGGAAAATAACAAGCACATGCCAAATACACCAAAATGTCAAAGGGATAAGTATATCTGGCATTCATGTACATAAGTGCTCCATCTCTTGAAGTAGGATAGTGGGAATCTAAGAGAGGTCATCCTCAAATACTCCGTACTAGTGAAACAGGGAATACGTGGTCTAGAGCCTCAGCTCGTATATGTGTACGGAGTACAAGCTACCTAGATGGCAATCATAGCATGGAAAATGGGGGTTCACTTTAGTTTCTTGACTTTATTATGGACAAGACTCCCCGGGATACGGCAGCCGAGATGAGCTAGCTGGACGGTATACAACAAAATGTAATGATTCCTTTTCGTAAATTAGCCTCCTCATCAATAGTCACACATGGCACAACCAAATTTAATTATGTTCATATCTTAACTGGACCCGATCTTCTAAAGAATTGATGTTTCCGGATTTTCAGGAATTCTAGCTACGAGTATCTACCTAGGTGACTAGGCATCGAGAGCATGGTTAATAATGAAGCCAAGTACTTGGCTAAACTTAGTCTTTTATTTGTCTACCAACCATTTCTCTTTCTTATTCCTCTTCACATCAGGTGGGAGACTTGTGCTGATTAATTCAGTCCTATCCAGTTTGCCTATATTCATGATGTCTTTTTTTGAAATACCGAGAGGGGTTCTCAAAAAATTAGAATATTATAGATCAAGATTCTTCTGGCAGAATGATGATCACAAAAAAAAACATAGACTGATTAAGTGGCTAATTTTATGTCAGCCAAAAGAACAGGGCGGTTTGGGTGTGCTTAATCTAGACATACAAAATAAATGCCTATTGAGTAAATGGCTTTTTAAACTTTGCAATGATGATGGCATGTGGCAAGAATTGATTAGAAACAAGTATATGAAAAATAAACAGTTGAGCCAAATTGAGAAGAAAGCTGGAGATTCTCATTTTTGGGTAGTCTTATGGGTGTCAAGAATCAATTCCTCAGATTCGGTCGCTTTAAATTAAACAATGGTATCCAAATTAATTTCTGGGAGGATATTTGGTTAGGCAACCAAGCTTTTAAAACTCAGTACCCATATCTTTATAGTATTGTACGTAAAAAGCATGCTACGGTTGCCGAGGTGTTCCAGTCTACTCCCCTAAATGTTTCTTTTAGAAGAGCTTTAACGGGAAATAAACTGTCACAATGGCATGATCTAGTTGCACGTCTTTTACATATCAATTTGGGTGAGGAATCAGACAAATTTGTTTGGCAGCTCCAAAAAAAAATGGATCCTTTTCAGTTCAATCAATGTACAATCACCTTGTCAATAATGGGGTTAAGGTTACGCAGGAGATTTGGCGAATACAAATCCCTTTGAAAGTTAAGATTTTCTTGTGGTTCCTAAAAAAAGGGGTTATACTCACAAAGGATAATTTGGCCAGAAGGAACTGGAATGGTAGTAAGGTTTGCACCTTTTGCAATAGCCTGGAAACCATAACACATTTATTCTTTGATTGTATTATGACAAAGTCTCTATGGCGTATGGTTCATTGGGTTTTTGGTTTGAGACCGCCAAGGAACATAGCCCATATGTTTGGAGGTTGGTCTAAAGTAGGTCAACAAAAACACAATCTCTTATTATTGACAGGCGCAGCGGCCCTTTGTTGGGTTATTTGGCTCACAAGAAATGATATGGTGTTTAATAATTGTCAACCAAAAACTTTTTTGCAGGTACTCTTCAGGGCAACATACTAGCTCCGGTTTTGGGCCCCATTGCAGCGGCTTGATGAACATAGGGTGCTTATCCAAGATGTGTGCAAAAATTTAGAGTCAAAAGCCATGTTTATTTTTGCTGCAAATGGTTGGAACTTTAGTTATTGCCTTGGGAACTAGTTTGTATCTGCATAAGTTGTGTTTGGATTAAGTTTGTAATAAGCTTGGTCTCATGCTTCTCTTTTGTGAGAAGCTGAAGCCGGAACACTTGGTTCCTTTATCTAAAAATATCTCTATTAGGACCCACTACTACCTATACATCCGTGCCTAGCTTGATGTTTGTATGGGAGCTATGCTCTCCTCTCTCTCTCCTCTCTTCTCTCTTCCACATCAACATATGTTTGGCTATAAGTCAATTATTGTACCTGCTTCGAAGATGCACTACACTAAGGGCTAGCTCTAAGAATTATTATCATATTTTAATAGAATAGAAAGAAGAGTTATTACCTCATGATCAAGAGTTAGACTCATACACATATTCCAAGATCATGTGTGAGTGTCATCATGTAGGTATAATCATACTATGAGCTATTGTTAGGTGTTAGCACTATTGAAGAGGTTGACCTAACTAGAGCTACTAGATGACTTATATCATTGTGGTTGTCCTAATTAACCTTCTTCAAAAAGACAGTCTAGATAAATATTAGGAGACGTTTCAAACCTTTCATTTAGAGGAATTAAAATCTACCTAATAAATTAGATTATTTTACTTGGAACGTGATATTCTACCACTTTTCAGAGTTCGAATATAAGTGTGTGCCTTAAATTCTTAGGACGGAAAATAGAATTTGATACTACAGAGCACCATGCTATGATTCTACTTTATAAATTATGGCACGCTCTTGAACTCGCTTCCCTACAGTAAAAATACAACACATAAATACCTCTTTCGTATAGACAACAATAATATACAACCATATTAGCTTAATTAATAATATATGTCTAAATTATTACTATTATTAAAATAAATTCAATTCTAAGGATCAATCACGTCTAATTATGCCATCATCATACATATCAATTCAATGGTCGGGGGAAGAATGCAGATCCTTAGTTGTTTTTTGTGAACTAATAACAATCTACAATTCAATGTGCGAGGCTCACTTTTCTTTAAGCCAGCCTTTTTTTTTTTTCGAGAGAGACCAAGGAAGGTCGTTTTTGGTCTTATGCCACCAATTATATGTACAGTATGCATTACTGAATCTTTTGGGAACATCTAGGGTGGCTTGTAACTACATGGATTTTTTTTTTTTTTGAAAACCTAGATAACTTTCTACAATTAGCTATTTGTTGGTATTTTTTTGTTGTTCGCTTTGTTATCTCTGGTTTCTTCAATGGACACACAGCCGTGTCCCAGCTATACGACGTAGTATACCACATAGTTAATCGGGAGTATATATAATTTTGAATAAGAAATGATTCTGCGTAGACTTCACAGACTTCCGAGTGTCAACTGCACCAAACCAATTCTTGGAGTGTTGCATGACTGTTGCAAAAAGGTCTGACCTGAATACCTGATGCTAGCTGCTGCCTGTCGTCATGCCACAACCTGAATACCTGATGCTGCTCTGGCTCTGTGTCATCAGGCCAATCTAGTGTGTGATCGTCGTGCACCTTAGCCGGCGTGCTGCTAACTCTGTGTCCGTGATGGCTACATATTACTAGCGCACACGCTTACAGCTCATCATCCACATACTGTATGTTCATCAGGCTGGACAGGAAATATATCCCGACCAGTGGAGCCCACATGTAATTGAGACATTATTGTAAATATATACCCATCAGAGTGGGTTATCATATGATTCATATCATCTGCAGGTATACAGTAGCTACTAGCTAGGTCAACACCAAACGAAGGGGCCAGACGGGGGTCCTAACACATACTCCCTCAGTCCAGTCCTTGAATAAATCGATTGTTAGAATCTGTGTCAGTTATTTTTAAAAAAAATTGACAAATTTTATAAAAAAGAGTAAGAACATATATGATATAAAATGAATATATTATAAAAATATATTCTACGATATATCTAATAATACTAATTTGATACCATAAATGTTGACGTTATTTTTAAAAAATTCAGTCAAAGTTTAAAAAGTTCGACTTAGAACAACTGTAAGAATCTATTTATTCAGGGACAAAAGAAGTATAACTTATCCCTGCCACTAGTAAGGACAATATGCATGAAAAGTATAATTAATTTATGTGACAATGTATTAAAAAAAGGGGAACAAAACACAAAGGGCCAAGATTGTCAACAATGCCATCACCCTATTTTCCAAGGTGTTGCATTGGAGCTCTACTAGTAGCTATTTAATCTGACCCTCTCTCTCTCCATGTTAGACAGGATGACTTTGATGTCAAGAAATGCATGTGCCCACAGGCACAGGTCGTCCTGAAGTTCCACCTGACAAGAACCCATGCTGCCTACCAACTCACAACTACACATGCAGATGCACATACCGACATTCCCCAAGTCAGAGATATGGATACTTTATACGTGTGTAATCGTTTCAATTTGCTCGCAGCTTTAGTTTATTTGGTCCATCTTTTTCTATGGAGCTGGTACCTGTGAAAGTGATATACTGTATGCGGCATGAGATATTCAGATAGTACATGTTAGATCATGCCCCTGCCTGCCTGCCTCTTTATAGCTAGGTTCTTGTTGCTACAGGTTATTAGATCGAGCAAGACACTTCACATTTGAACCACTTGCAGCTTAAGTCTCTGATGCCTTCCCTAGATGCATGCCAAACAGATAAGTAACTATTTCTAGCTGCAGTATTTAAGCTAAAGTTTGGCAGGGATGAAGAGGACATGTGCACTGACCATTGTACTACAGCATGATTGTGCATATTTTGCATAGGGACACAAGACAGAAGAACCTAGGACCAAGATGCATGATTGCATTGGCTGGATAGGGTATGATGGCATCATATATAGCTCCATCTTGGATTCCCATGTATAAAAACATAGTAGGATTCATTCATGCACACATTGCATAAAGAGGGAAAAAGGAGAACATAAAGCAATAAGGTTACAAGGACAGAAGAGGCTGTTCAAAAAGCAAGGCACCTTTCTTTTTAGTAAACTCAAACTTAGGCTCATGAGCTTTATTTGCCGCATAAGTTGAGTAGTGTCTATGTAACCCTTAAAAAATTCCATCTTGATGCAAGGACACGCTGCATGCATTTTCAACAATGGAAAAGGTGTGTCAGCTGATCTCGATCAGGCTTTGCAGTGATCAGACAACTGAATAACTGAACCAAGTTTCCATAAAAAAAAAAACTGAACCAAGTGAAATGTTTTGCAACCCTAATTAAGAATCTTATATGATCTTGACCCACTATCCAAGTTGTTAAAATGAACCATGCATGCATGCTTCAGTTGTTCTAGTATTAGTGTAATTATATAGACCATTCTAAAATTATGGTTCACGTCACCTATGATTGGGAAGGCTAAAACTAATAAGAGAATGGTGAGGGGTCAATTCATACATAGCATGTAGCTGATAATTATCGTTAGAACCTTCGGTCGATTTGTGACCGCCATAATATGCATAGATAAGATGATGTATGTGAAAGAGACAATAATCTACCGCGTGGAATCCGAAGAAGACTATTACGTCGCCCTCAAGGATTCATGAGCTCATCATGCATGTACATAAAAGCATCCACTGATCAGATATAGGCACCCCAATGGCAATCTCTTGTGCCACTAATATAAAGTTTATGTAGCCAAAACAGAACCCAGCTACAACATTCTAAAATATGTTGACATTGTTGAAAGCCCGGAACTACAGTGCTTGTTTGGATTGAATCCTAGCAGGCAAATACCTGCCAAGCAACAAATTCAGACCGTCAGGCAGTTAAAATCGACGACCTGGATATATTGTTGTCTGCCAGATAACCTTGCCACTTGCCAGGGCAAGCAACCAAACATGCCCTCATGATTTACTTTGTGCGCTAAGGTATATTCCTCCACTGGCAAACAAGTATCATGTTAGATATTGATATGCAGTTGTTAAACTGTAACTTTCATCACCAACTTCGTTACAGTAGAATATATCTCACTCACATTTGATGCGGATCTCCTGACCAATGTCTAATCAGCAAGAATTATTGACTATTCTTTACGGTTTCTATTCTAAACGGCACCAAAGCAGCAAGAAGGGTATGGTTTACAATTTTTTTTTTTGATTTGATGGTGTGGTTAGCTCCATCTGTATGTGCCAATATATAATTCTAGCAGTTGTTTGGTTGGTCGTTTTTACGGCTGATTTCGGCTGTTTCAATAGTGTTCTGTGAGAGAGAATAAGCCAAAGTACGGCTGATAAGCCGGTTGAGTCTGTCATGTATACAACAGTATTTACCATTGGAAGAAATGGTATGCATGTGAAATTCCTAGCATGGTGCCAAAAAAAATAGAGATAGCAATATAAACAATTAAACACCTCATCATACCACACATGCATGTGGATTGTGGAGGGGGCCGGTCCTAGTGAAGTGATACAGCAAAAAGAAAACATAGAATTGATGCCAACATACCGGCCCCACAACTTTTTTTTTCAACTCAAAAATTAAAAAAAAATACGCCAACAAAACCACCAAGAAAGAGAGAGAGTAAAAGAGAACAATAAGAAACCCAGCAGAGAAAAACATCTCCTATATATACCCTACCACCATCGGAAATTAATTGGGTGCACCCCGGGTGCACCGCAATGTCTGTCCACCCCATAGTGGATGATTGACGTGTGGCAGAAAAGAATATATATCATATGGACACCAGACAACATGTGTGGAGACTAAATTTAGAAAATCGTCAACAACATGCGGGGACTTAATTGTTGCGAATTTTGTTAGATGTAGGATTTAGCTCACAAGACACGTGTCAACAATCCACCATAGGGGTGCACAAGCATTGAGTGCACCCTGGGTGCACCCAGTTAAATTCCCCACCATCACCACACCAAGATCACACACACCAGAGCAGCAGCTGCTGCAGCAACATCACCTTCTAGTCTTCTTCTTCTTGTACCTCACATTTGTCATCATCCCACAGTGCAATTTGCCACAACATACATGTCCATGCTGGGACAAACAACACAAGACCCAAAGCGTCTTGGGAGTTGGGACATGGAAGACCATGGCAGCAGCCACCCTTTGCTGCAGTCCCCAGGGGCGGGCACCGCCGCGGCCACGACGCTCGCGTACGCGTGGGGCTACCAGCAGCAGCACAGCGCGCCGCCATTCGACGAGCATCGTCTGGGTCTGGCCGACACCGGCGGCGGCGGCGACCACCAGCATCAGCAGCAGCTGGACGACGTGACGACGGCGCCGGATGAGCTCCGGCGGGCACTGGTCCGCGCGCTGACGGAGCTCCACGCGTCGCGCGCCGCGCACCAGGCGGAGCTCCGGCGCATGGAGTCGGAGGCCGCGCGGCTCGCGGCGCTCGTGTCGTCCGCGGCCGCCGAGCGGGACGAGCTCCGCCGGCACTGCCACTCGCTCCTGCTCCTCCTCCACCACCAGGCACAGGCCCAGGCGGCGGCGGCGGCGCCGCCCCCGCCGCCGCCTGCTCCGAGCCTGCTCCACGCTGCTAGCACTAGCGTCCTGTCGGCAGCAGCCGGAGGAGGAGGCTGTAGTACCACTGCTGCCGCGGCGGTGGTCATGATGAACAACGAGAACGCGGCGGACGCCGACGACGACACGGAGGAGCTGGAAATGGCGCTCGCGCGTCGGCTGCCAGAGAAGGGCCGGCTGGTGGAGGCCGTGGTGTCGGCAGGGCCGCTCCTTCAGACGCTTCTCCTCGCCGGCCCGCTCCCGCGGTGGCGGCACCCGCCGCCGCTGGCGCCGGCCGACATCCCGCCGTTCAACCCCGGCCGGCACAACAGCCCTCTCAAGGCCGACGACGCGTCCAACTCCTTCTCGTCGGCCTCGGCGGGGTCGTCGTCCCCGGAGAGCAACTGCAGCGGCGGCGGTGGGCCTCCGCCGCCGGTGGCGCACGCGCTTCCTGCTTCGTTCCACATGAGCCCCTTCTGCATGTAGCTAGCTGCACCAGCACGTACTGCTTAATTGTCATTAGCGCTAGCTTAAGTGCCCAGTAATTTCGGCGCGCGAGGACCTCTAAACTTTGCTTGGACGCTTGAGAACATTTGACACGTGCGGGCTTGTACGTATCCGTAAATTGTTTCAGTATGCCATATCGGATTCGGATCTGCTGAAAGGTAGTACGTATAAGTGTGGGTGATTAGTCAGTGCTTCTGCCGGCTTTATAAATTTGTCTGAAAAAAGTGGGCAAATAAAAGAGATTTGGCCGGGGGCATGCATGCTACACTGCAGCCTGCAGGCAAATGGCACATGCATGCCACTGATGAGTAGACCATCAGTGCAGCAGTAGCTAGCTAGGTAGTGTGTAGTAGTGTCGTGTAATTTGTGAGGTGGTTGTTTCATGTATAAGCACAGTTTCGTCGACCTGATACATTCTAATTAGTTTTACTGTGCGCAAATAACCGTATTGTCCCCAAATAAAATTATGGTAGGGCAAATGACATTTTAGGGCCCAAATGTTCTTTCTAGAAGGTCGTCCTAACACATAGGACTGGAGGTCATGAGACAATAGAACTCTCGAGACTCTTAACTAGGGTGTGAGCGTGCTGATACATGTACGCATGATTTTTTTTCTTCCTTCCTAGTTGCTTTCTTCGTTGAACCATCCGCCACTCGCTCTATCCTTTTCAACCACTATCTCCTATCCTTGGCTAACAACGTCCTCGTTGTGTCAGGGGAACACCAAAGGGGTACCCCCAATCAACGCAAAACAAATAGGTTAAACCTAGAACACCAATTAATAAGAAACCTAGCGAGTCTAACATTCTAAAAAGCCAACCCCTCGAGGCCTACAACGTCGGCCCATCACTGGGGAGCCCGGGCCCGCCAAAGCCTTACTGTCCGCATCATGGCAGCCTACCCCTCGAGCCCCGGCACATAGGCCTCGAGCCCACTATAGCCGTGCACCGCTCCTCGAGGCCCCACGCGGGGACCTCGAGCCTCTCTAGTACGGAACCTATCCCTCGAGACACATCACGCCTCCCTCGAGCGGCACAGACATCGGATATCAATCCCACGCTGCGCATTTAATACGTCCACCTACTCCGGTCACATCCTCTGGTACACGACGTGCGCCACGGTAGACCGGAGCCGAAGTCAAATCTCGTTTTTACCACAAGCATGAGCAAAAGGGCACAAGTACAACACTGTTGGGCCATACCCTGCACTGTTATACCCTCGAGCCACATCTCGAGACCTGGATTCCCGCCGTTCGGACGGGCTATCCGGGACTTGCCCATACCTGCGGGGACTCGAGCCCCCCGTAGGCGCCACCTCGAGGCCGGCCCAGCGCCCCTCGAGCCCTGACTACTCTCACGCTATTGGAGGACAGGTACCCCAAGACCCGGAGGGACCCTGCCACGTCCTGTACGAGCCAGAAAGGGCGCTGCACGACATCCATGTCGCCGCGCCTCCACGTCTGCGCCCGGGATGGAGGCCACGCTTCAAGGACGCTTTAACAGCAACCCCCACGCCGGCTACAGCGATCCCGACAAGACAGAATTCCTACTCTTCACCGTATTAGTCATTGTACATCCCTACTCCTGTATCGCCCCTGTGTAACCCTGGCCTCCTCTTACTCTATAAAAGAGGACACCAGGGCCCTTCACGCACACGTTGAGACAAAACACGAGTCCACACCACACACACGCACAAGACCGGACTCCGGTCCACGCTCATTGAACTTGTATTGCCCCTGTACAAGCACTTAGGTGCAAGTAATACAAGAACCTCCTCCTCCCGCTGGACGTAGGGCCTTCTTTGCCCGAACCAGGATAAACCCTTGTGTCATCTTGCATCACCATCCAGGAAGAGAGCACGCGATCATATTACTAGTTGGTGTCACACCCCCGGGGTCGAAACACCGACACGTTGTTAGTAGCATCGCCGCTGTCTATCTTATCATGCCACCAACCCCTAATCCGAATCGAAGTCAATCCCTCCGCTTGCCGACCTGACCCACCACCCTTGCCTCGTCGTCGGCCGTGTCACCACCACCTGCCCCTGTCCTCCCCTAATGCCAATCAGAGGGAGAAGAGGTGGACCTCTCGTTCGCTTGGATGCCCCTTGCTTGCTCGAGTAGCGCCTCGATCCTCCGCCTTTCTCGCTCATTGTTTGTTGACCACTAGGTCTGCAACCATCATCAGGCCCACTTCTGTTCTAATGCCGGAGTGGCCCCCTCCCTCCCCTAATGATAGGGCGCCACCGCCAAATGTCATGGGTGTGTTATGTGCTTTCTGCAATCCCATTTTAACATGTGTTCTGAGTGCTAGCATCAGTCGCGGTGCACATGAACTGAATACAACCATTGCATGCTGAGGAAGAAACAAGAAGGATATTTTTGTGTCTATATATATTGAGCAACTATTAATATATACATTGTACTCTCTTCGTTTTAAACTATAAGTCATTTCAAAAATCTTAAGACAATATATAGAAGTTCGTCTTAACACATAGGACTCTAGGAGTCATGAGACAACAGAACTCTCGAAACTCTTAACTGACATGTGAGCGCTCGTACAGATACAAACACATGGACTTTTCTTCCTTCGTAGTTTCTTCCTCATTAAACCATCCACCACTCCAAGTGCCTTCCAACCTTCATCTATTGCCCGTGCCTCGTGACTAATAATGTCCTTGTTGTTGGCCACGTCGCCACTCCTAAACCCTCTCTCTTCATGCCACCATCCCTGAATCCACATCGAAGCCCACCTCCTCCCCCCGCCCCTCGTCTACCACACCTACCACCTTCGGCTAGCGGCATCTCATCGTTAGACATGTCGCTCACCACCCGCCCTTGCCGCTCAGCCACTGTCTTCCCCTAATATCAATTAGAGGGGGAAGCGGATGTCCCACCACTTGCTCATTCGAGTGGCGCCTCCGCCACCTTGCTTGCTTGTTGTTCGTTGACCACTAGGTTTACAACCTGTTGTCGAGCCCACATCTCTTCTAAGGCAGGAGTTGATCCCTCCCTCCCCTAATGATAGGGCTCTGCCTTTGAATGTCGTGGGCTTGTTGTCCGCTTCCTTCAATCCCCCGTTAACATTTGTCCTGAGTACTGACATCAGCCATGACACACATGCACTGAATACAATTGTTGCATGTTGAGGAAGAGATGAGAAGGATATTTTTGTGTCTATATATATTGAGCAACTATTAATATATACGTTGTATAAATTATAAAAGTCAAGTTTCTTTTATACTATGTTTTTGTATGGGTGGGTGGTTGCAACTAGGGTGTGGATTTTACAAAGAAGACAAATCTACTATACCTAAATAGGAGAACCCCACTAGAATATTTTCGTGTGATTTTGTGAAGCCACGTCATCGAAAGGCCCCACATTCCACCGATCACTAAGTAGACACCTCTCTAAATCTCCATTTGTGCAGGACAGTCGTTTGTCAGTTTTGCATCGGTTATCTCGTGGGCATGCAGCAAGGCACCAAGCATTTAGTAATATTTTTGGTAGTGGCGTTAGATGCGTCAGTGTCAAGCAATAAGCAACACCACTTCTCCGTTATTAGTTTGTTTCCTCTGCCCGTTCATATCTCTTGCGTCTATTGTCCTTCCAATCCATAGATATATAATTCCGGCTTCCGGTTGTAGAGGTATCTCCAGTTCGTGACTTCTCTGTTTTTTGCGCCATCGCATCCCTTCTGTCCACTCTTCTCCCAATCGATCAATATACGGTTGTGTAGTGCTTCCTATCTTCTCCTGTGTTGCAGGGCTCCAAATTAAAGCATGTCTGAATGAGGCATCCTTTGAACATAGGAATGTGTGTTGTGTCATCACACCGAAAGAGAAGAGTTGCAGCCATGCGCCACCTACATCGTCCGCCTAACCAGATGCGCGCTTGCAACCCCAGCGGCCACCACCTCCTATACATATCGCCCTCACTGGCAGGCTTCTCACGCCATGCGCACACTAAAATCATGAGGTAGTAAAGGGGATAAAGTCATATAACGTGAAGTCACAGGTGGAGGAAGATTGAAGCATGAAGGCACGCTCATAAGGAATCACAAGAGAGGATAGGTGAGAGAAACGATGCATTTCAATATGGATTCTCCTGTAAAAACGTTGTATGTGATGCTAAATTTCTGTCAATAGTTTTTTTTAATGATCTAGCATGCATGAGACCACATGAGTATATGATGATTTATGGGCTGGCCTGCCTGAGAGAGCATGTTGTTCTATTCGGGATTGAATTGGGTGCTAAGCGAATCTGTTTTCTTATATTTTCTCCATTTCATCGTTGTTTGATTTGTTATATGATTTTCTGTCGTGCAATTTGTTGTTGCACCAAGATGTCAATCGATTATAAGGCCATAAGTATTTCCTTTCCATGTATATATAACCGTATGATACATGTCTCATATATGTTGTATTACATAGCGGGGAGTTTAAAAAATTTCAGGTTAAAAGGGTAATGGCGGTGTCCTCTCTTTGTTGTGTTTATTATCACTATGCACGTAACAATGAGTGCTCACAGATATTCACATAATGATTTGGGAACTAAATATATATATTTATATAATTGTTTCTAATTATTTTTTGATAAATATACATATCATTTTAAAAACTTAGCATGTTCCGCAGCAACGCGCGGGGTATTATCTAATATGTAAAATGGCAAAAACATACACTTGTCGTATAATTATTATATAGTGGAAAAACTTGACTAATAACGACAGTATGCAATAATGATATAAACGTTACCGTACATCTACAAATCTTTGCTATGATCACAAGTCAAATGTTCTTCAAAGACCAGTTCTATTTTTGAAAGGTTTGAACGACCAGTTCATGCGAAGCCAACGCAGTCACATATTCACTACAGGAAACTCAAGCTTTGCCGAGTGCCTGGAGATTTGCCGAGTGCCAAATCTCGGGCACTCGGCAAAGAGCCTCTTTGCCGAGTGCCATAGATTTGGCACTCGGCAAAGCCCAAGCACAAGGCAAAGGCTGCTATGCCGAGTGCCCGACACTCGGCAACGAAAAGCACTCGGCAAAGACATCTCTTTGCCGAGTGTCGTACACTCGGCGAAGATGAGCACTCGGCAAAGTGTCGCTACCCAGACGGCATCCAGGGCCGTTTGCTTCGCCGAGTGCCCGCCGTCTGGCACTCGGCGAAGAGGGGCACTTCGCCGAGTGCCGGCCATGTCAGCACTCGGCAAAGCTCGCGACCCCCTTCTGTGACACGTGGGCGGTGATTTGCCGAGTGCCACGTGGCAGGCACTCGGCGAAAAGCTGCTCTTCGCCGAGTGCCTACCACGTAATTTGGAGGCGTTGCCCCGTGAGCACGTTGATCGAAATCTAGGGTCAGTTTTGGGATTTGGCCTCGACATACACTCAAGAACAAGAATAACATTTTTCGAATCATTGAAATCCATTATTCGATGCACCCGCAGTTCAAACTTGTGTCTGGCGGGAAAATTCAAGAAAATGCAATAAAGACATAAAATATAACAAAAGGCTTTGAAAAAGTGTGAAATTTGAACATGTTGGGCATGGTACTGTGGGGATGATCCACAAAAAATTTGGTGTCCAAAATCCAAACAAAAAAAATACTTTGCCGAGTGCCACGTGGCAGCTCTTCGCCGAGTGTCTGCCACGTGGCACTCGGCAAAGCACCGTCCACGTGTCACAGAAGGGGGCCACGAGCTTTGCCGAGTGCTGACGTGGCCGACACTCGGCGAGGCAAAGCCCACGTGTCTGCCTGTACTTGCCGATTTTTTTTTAAAAAAAATTCTTCGCCGAGTGCCAGATCGGCGGCACTCGGTAAGGTCTTTACCGAGTGCCGCCGATCTGGCACTCGGCGAAGCCGTTCGAAAAATAAAAAAATACAACACCGGCCCGTTTTCACACTCACACTCACACTCACTCACACACACACTTCACCCGCCGCCGCCGTCGTCCGCCTCCCCGCCGGCCGTGCCCCCCACACCGCCGTCCCCCGGCCGCGCCCGCCCGCGCCCGCACCCCGCCTCCGCCCGCCGGCCCCCCCGCGCCGCGCCGCGCCGCGCCCCGCCCCGCACGCGTCGCGCCCCGCCCCGCCTGTGCCCGCGCCACGCCTCCGCCCGCCGGCTGCCGGCTGCCGGCCGCCGGCCCCGGCGCGCACCGCCCGCCGGTGGGGGCCCCGCCCCGCCCGTTGGAGAGGAGGAGGAGGAGGAGGAGAGGAGGAGGAAGAGCAGCCCCTGTACGCGGTTGTCGTCGTCTCGCCGTCGTCGTCTTGCCATTGTCGCCGTCATCGTTCATCACCGACAAGGTTAGTAGTAAGTTAGTATGTTAGTAGTTAGATTGTAGTAAGTTAGTAGTTGTGGTTTGTTAGTAGTTAGTTACTTGTAAGCTAGTAGTTAGTATAGTAGTTAGTAGTTATGAGTAGTTAGTAGTAGTAGTAGTAAGTTCTTAGTAGTAGTAAGCAGTTAGTAGTAGTAGTAAGTTCTTAGTAGTAGTAAGTAGTGAGTTAGTAGTTGTGTTAGTAGAGTAAGTCGTAGTAAGTAGTAATTAGTAGTTGAGTGCTTTTTATAGTTCTTGTATTACTTTGCGTTTTTTGTGTGCATGTAAAGATAAGTTAAGTACATGATTTCTGTGAAGATATATGTGGTTGTTGGCCTTCGTGCCGATGTTTTGTGCAGGTTATGGGTACCTCCCCGTGCAGGGGAGGTGCTGCCAAAATTTTTGGTCGGGACTAACCAATTTTCTCCTTTTTTAGAGTGGGAGGGACTTGGCGACCCCGATCGTCTTCGTCGGCGTTGCGGGTCTGCCTGCACTGCGTCGTCTCGCCACTGCCTCGTCTCACCACCGCCCCGCTACCCTGACCTCACCGGCACCTTAGGTATAACCACTCTATCCGTATCCCTAGGTATCTGGTCTTTGGTAAGCGTAACCTAGTTAGAAGTCTCCCGTTCGAAAGAGTTACAGTCTTAGATATTCAGTCCTTTGCATATCTGCGACCGTATCTCTTTCGAATTGTCTACATATTTTGGACAGCCCGCGGATGCGTAGATGAGCTAGTTTCCATGTTCTGCTCCTGTCAGAGTCAGAGTTTCGGCACCACCTCCTCGTTGTTCTCCGGATACACACTCTCCCTGCCAGGACGTGTATCGGGAGAACAGCGAGGAGGTGCTGCCGAAATTCTGTCTCGGGTAGGAGTAGAACATGGAAACTAACTCATCTGCGCATCCTCGGGTGGGATTAGGACCTATCCTTCACCTATTAGATGGTAGGAACGTCATGTAGATGCAATTGCTGGTTTTATTACTCGCTTACATATGTATATGCCAGAGGATGGTTAACTGTGACTGGATGTACACAGGCCATGCAAGTAAGAGCACAGAATGGGTTACTAAGACCAATGCTTTCTTAGAGCATGCGTTTGGTCCGGCTGCTAAAGGGTCGAGTCGGATGCCGTGTCCCTGCAGCAAATGTGGGAACAAGAAAAGAAAATATAAGAATAACGTGGGGGTAGATCTTTACAAGTACGGATTCGTTGAAAACTATACTTGTTGGGTCCACCATGGTGAAGCCGATCGGATTAGAGAGGAGGTGGTGAGACAACGTCTCGAGGAGTATGATGGAGATGCCGGGGTAGCAGACATGATGGGAGACTTTCAAGAGGCTCTATTCGGTGAAGGATTGGAGGAGCCAGAGGACACCGCAAAGGCGTTCTACGACATGATGTCTTCGGCACAGAAGCCCCTTCATGAAAAGACAATGGTTTCACAACTGAATGCCATTGGATGCCTAATGGGGTTCAAGTCCCAGTATAGCTTGAGTCGAGACGCCTTCGATGGCACGTTGGCAATTTTGGGCACCCTGTTGCCAGAGGGTTACATTCTGCCGAAGAACACGTACAAGTCACAGAAACTTCTTCGTGCACTTAAGATGTCGTATGAGCAGATCCATGCTTGTCCAAAAGGGTGCATCCTATTCAGGAAAGATCACGAGAAAGCAACACACTGTCCAAAGTGCAAAGCCTCTAGGTATGTGGAGGTAGACCATGGAGATGGCAAGAAGGAACAACTTAATATCCCCGAGATGGTCCTACGTAGGAGTGAAAGTGGTACGGATAATCCTCCACTCCGATCTGCTCCAAATCCGGATTTCAAGGATATGGAGAATTAAATTTAATACCCGCACGGATACGGATAATCCGAATCCGATTTCATGCGGATGTGGCGTAGGATATGGAATTGACAAAATCCGGTGGATATGGATTATCCGATAATTGAACTTGGATTATCTGACGCTTATAATAGGATAATCTGAATATTTTAAGTGATTGCCTATTTATTTCTTTTACATGCTTGTTTTATATTCTTAAATTTAAACTGATAACTTGTATTACTTTTATAAGCTCTTAAATCGATAGATGATGATTACTTTGTGTTGTATTGTCGCTTTATAACTTTGGTTAATAAAATGTTTTTCATCTTAAAAAACAACATGTAGGCATATATTATCCGATTTTAAAAAGTCCGCTTCCGCTCCGACACCGATCCAAATCCGTACCACTTCCGACATCCGAAAAAATCCGTATTCGTATCCGAATCCATATAATATCCGCTCCGCTCCGAATCCGACCAAAAAATATGGATTAGGATATGGGGAAGTCGTTATCCGCTCCGGTCCGATCCGTTTTCATCCCTAGTCCTACGGTACCTTCCTTTCGTACCTAGGATCCAACGACTGTACATGACAGAGGACTCTGCGAAACAGATGACATGGCACAAGAATGGCAAGAGATACAATCCTGACAAGATGGTACACCCATCGGATGGTGAAGCATGGAAGCACTTCGATGCCATGCATCCTGGCAAAGTTATGGAGGCTCGAAATGTACGTGTGGCGCTGACAACAGATGGGTTCAACCCGTATGGAATGATGGCGGCCCCGTACACTTGTTGGCCTGTGTTCGTGATCCCCCTCAATCTCCCTCCCGGTGTTATGTTTGACCCTAAGAACGTATTCTTGTCGCTGATAATTCCTGGACACCCGGGGAACAATATGGGTGTGTTCATGGAGCCTTTGTTGGATGAATTGTTCGAAGCTTGGGAAAACCCGGTACTGACATATGACCGAGCAACAATGAAGAACTTCAAAATGCATGTGTGGTACCAGTACTCCCTGCATGACTTCCTGGCGTATGGCTTATTCAGCGCTTGGTGTGTTCACGGGAAGTTCTCATGCCCAATATGCAAGGCAGCTGTGAAGTTCACTTGGTTGAAGAAGGGAGGGAAGTATTCTTCATTCAACCAGCATCGTCAATTCTTGCCTCTTGACCATCCGTTCAGACGTGACATCAAGCACTTCAGGAAAGGTGTTCAAGTCACCAACCCCATTCCTCAGTTCAAGAGCGGTTCCGAGGTCCGTGCCGAAATAGAGGCTCTGAAGTTTGATAAAGACAACGGTCATTTTTTTGGGTACGGAGAGGAACACATGTGGACCCATATATTGGGCTTGACTAGACTCCCCTATTTCAATGACCTTCTTTGTCCGCACTACATCGATGTAATGCACACAGAAAAGAATATCGCTGAGGCACTCTTTGCAACACTCATGGACACAGAAAAGTCAAAGGACAACGTTAAGGTCAGACTGGACCTGCAAGAGATGTGCGATAGACCAAAGCTAGTGATGAGGGCTCCTGGTGCTGGCAAGAAATGGAAAAGAGGTCCGGCCGATTATATATTGAAAAGAGACCATAGGAAGAAAGTACTACAGTGGATCCAGGCATTAAGGTTCCCTGATGGGTATGCGGCGAATCTGAGGAGGGGAGTGAACTTGTCTACTATGCGAGTGTTAGGGATGAAGAGTCATGACTACCACATATGGATCGAGCGGCTCCTTCCTGCGATGACCCGGGGATACCTCCCTAAGCCTGTGTGGCGCGTGCTGGCAGAGTTGAGCTATTTCTTTCGCCAGCTTTGTGCCAAGGAGCTATCTTATGACGTGATTGCTAACCTAGAGGAAGTGGCACCTGTGTTGATCTGCAAGTTGGAGATGATCTTTCCACCCGGCTTCTTCCTGTCAATGCAGCATCTGATTTTGCACCTACCGTACGAGGCACGGATGGGGGGGCCCATGCAGTGCCATTGGTGCTTTCCAGTCAAGAGATGTCTAAAGGTTCTTCGGAAAAAGTGTAGAAATAAAGCCAAAATAGAGGCTTCTGTGGCAGAAGCATTTATTCTGGAGGAGGTGTCGAACTTCACAACAACATATTATAAGGATAACCTTCCTAGCGTGCACAATCCACCCTCTCGTTACAACGTCGACGAGAGTTTATCGAACCTCAGCCTTTTCAAAGGCCAACTCGGAAGAGCAAGCGCATCGAGGACCAAGATGTTGCGGCATGATGAGTGGCACACTATCATGTTGTATGTGTTGTTGAACCTTGACGAAGTGACTCCTTTTGTGTAGTAAGTTCTCAATGAGCTTGTTACATGCGCCGTCACTATCTTCAATCTATTGATTCGACCTCCTTGTTTTTAAGTAAATTTATTGATGAATACTGGAGAGAGGATAGGGAACCTTCCTCTGAAGAACAAGACCATCTTCTCAAAAATGGTGTGCCCGATTTCATTTCGTGGTTTAGTACGAAGGTACCACCCAACTAACCTTGTATTTCATTTCATTTCTTGTTTCATTTGATGAAACGATCTACCTTGTCTCAACTTACAGGCCCGCACAGATGCGAAAATGATGGATGAGTTGAAACAGGTTGCCAATGGCTTCGACTATAGGGTCAAGTCATTCACCGTTTATGATGTGAATGGTTATCGCTTTCACACAAGCAGCTACGAGCAGAGTTGGCCCAATCGAAAGACCACGAATACCGGAGTTCGTACGCCCGGCACCGATGAGCGCGACTATTACGGCATAGTCGAAGAAATATATGAGCTCAACTTTGAGGGTACCAAAGCTATTAATCCAGTGGTATTCAAATGCCATTGGTTCGATCCTGATGTCACAAGAAGAGCCCCTGAGATTGGGCTAGTCGAAATTCGACAGGACTCCGTTTACAAGGGAGACGATGTCTATATTGTGGCTCAACAGGCCACACAAGTTTATTATCTCCCATGGGCGTGTCAAGAAGACAACAATCTTATAGGTTGGTACCTTGTGCAGTTAGTATCGCCGCGCGGTAAAGCGCCTCTCCCAAACGATGATGATTACAACTTCGACCCAAACACATATAGCGGAGAGTTCTTTCATCCTGAGGGGCTAGAAGGGAGGTTTGGCATTGACATTTTTGAGCTGATGGACATGGAAGAAGACGATGACAATGATATTGATGAGGACGAGGGTGATGAGGTGCACAATGCCAAGGACTTAAGAATGCTTGAGCGATTACAGTTTGGTGGTGACATTGATGAGGATGAGGGTGATGAGGATGATGGAGACGACGCCGATTGTTTCGACAATATTGATAGTGATGACGACACACGTGTGCCACGAGCCAACACACGAGGGGCACTAGCCACTGACAATCGCGGAGATAATTTTTAATTCATGTAATGCTATATTGTTATAATTATTTTGCAATTATGTTTTGTTCATTTTGTATCTCTTTATAAATACTTATCGTTTATGTATGCTAATTGATTTTATCTTTGTAATGGCAGGCACTCGACAAAATGTCGGGCGGAAGGCGACAACAGCGGCGGGTCAACTCGCGCTACCAGAGGTCCAGCTCACCACCCACCGCAGCTGAGGAGCCGTCGACGAGGAGGGCGAGGCCCGGCCGCCCCCGCGGACGTCCTAGGAGGGAGCCGACTCCTGACCCGACTCCTGACCCGACTCCCGACCCGACTCCCGACCCGGCGGAGACCTCCTCGGACGACGACCAGGGGGACGCCAGAGGGACGACCAGGAGGATGTCGGACGACGACACCACTTCCTCGGATTCGGCGGGTGGCCAGGGGGCCAGGGGGACGAGGGTGCCAAGATCGTAGGTGCCTCAGGAGGGGGTTCCACTTCCTCTGCTTCGAGCAGAGTGTACATGCGCGGCCCCTCGCAGCTCCCGCAGCAGCATCTCGCACCTAGCCGTCGTCCGGTGATTCGACCTTACGGCGACAAGTAAGTTACCATTAATGTTTTCACTACTTGTTCACATGACATGTTCAAAATTGAACTTCCGACTAACAGTTGTTCTTAATGACTCATGCAGGAACTAGGAACTTGTGGCAGGTGGCAAGACACGCCATATCAGTGGCATGTTAAGTCTTCTGATTCGGAAGAACTACCCTGGCTTGGTCACCTACGCTGGGGTTAGGTCACCGCCCTGGACGTGGGACCACTTCGGTGCCGCTCCGGACCCCACGTACACCACCGTTGCAGCGCGGATTAGGGCCGAGTTCTGGGTGAGTCTTGCTCGCACAACATTTCTCAATGATACGTATTTGTTGGACGTTCTTGAAATAATGAAAGGGTACATGTTGTCTTTATGCAGGAGTACTTTGCGTGCGAGGCGGGGAGAGAGGCTGAGGCGTTGCACGTGCAGGACAGGGTCTGCAGGTCCCGGCTCGCGGATATGTTCCACGAGGCGCGGATCCAGTGCGTCATCAACTACAACGCCGACGTGTTAGGGAAGGCGGTGAAGAAGTCGGATGCTAGGCAGATGATGCTCACCAGGGAGACCGACCTCACTAGGGAGCAGTACATCCAGGTACGTACAAAACAGTAATACTGATTGGTCCATCCATCACTTAGCGGCTCTTCTAACATATTAAATACTTATTGTCTTGCAGTTCTGTCCTGGTTGGTGCGCCAATCACCTAGACTGTTGGGTGGACATTGTGGACAAGTGGAGATCGGACGAGTGGTACGAGAGGCACAGTGCCCGCTGAGACTGCCGCCTGCAGATGCCTGGGGTGCCACACCACCAAGGCAACCTTAGCCACGCTGCGTACGCCGACAGATGGGTATGCTCTACTGATTTTTTTTATTCTAACACTCAATTACTCATTACTTGTAATCATCTGTGTTTTCCTCGCAGTCCCAGTCGCATGGTGGTGAGGAGTGCCTCCCTTTCAAGGCGTACCACTTGTCGCACCAGGGCAAGGCGACTGCAGCGAGCACCCAGTACAACCCAAACGCCGGGCCCGAGGCGTTCACCAACACGAACGCCTACACCAAGGTCACCGAGTACACCACTGCAGCTCGCGAGCGCCATGGGGAGGACTTCGATCCGGCCACCCAGCCCCTAGATACAGACCTGGTGATGAGGCTGGGAGGAGGGAAGCAGCACGGCCGGTACTGGATAGCCAACAGCGCAGTTGACTCATCCTCTGTTCCCAACCTCGCTGAGATTCGAGCTGCCAGCACGAGCTCCTCCGTCCTCATACGACCTCGGCAGCCGACCTCACAGCAGATGATGGCAGCACTTCAGGTAAGTACTTGTTCTATTCGTCGTTCATTACTTTTACACATATACTTTGTCTTTGCATTGTTTAAACCTTATGGGACGAATTTTGCAGGCCCAAATGCAGGCCCAGGCGGACCAGATGCAGAGGTTGAAGGCCATGCACGAGGCTGAGGCGGCGGCCCATCGTCGTGACTTACTGGCCGTCCAACAGCGGGAGGCGCAGAGGACGCAGGACATAGCTCACTTCTTTGGGAGCCTGAACATCCCGAGTGTTGTCGTGCCTCCCTCACTGCTCACTCCTTTTGTGCCTCCTGTTACTCCTACGACAGAGACTCCGGTGAGTATATATGGTTGTTTATATTTCTTTAACTTTTACAGTTGTCCTCCAGGTGCTAACGAATTTGCTTCTCCTTTGTGCACTCACAGTCGGAGGGTTCGGCACTGACTCCTCAACCTGGCCTTCTTCCGCACACTCTGCACATCACTGGTGGCCCTCCTCCGCAGCCTGGGTGGCTCCCCGGTTGTCGGGGGAACACCAAAGGGGTACCCCCAATCGACGCAAAACAAACAAGTTAAACCTAGACAACCAATTAATAAGAGGAGAGACTAGTCTAGCTCCCTAAAAACCAAACCCTCGAGGCCGGCCGCACCGACCCTCCGCCAGGAAGCTTAGACTCGCCAAAGCCTTACCGACCGCCTCCCGGCAACCTACCCCTCGAGCCCTGGCTCCTAGGCCTCGAGCCCACCACAGTCGTACACCGCTCCTCGAGACCCCGCGCGGGGACCTCGAGCCTCTCAAGCACGATAGCCTATCCCTCGAGACATTTCACATCTCCTTCGAGCAGCGCCAGACTTCGGATGCCAATCCCACACTGCGCATTTAATGCGTTCACCTACTCCGGTCACGTCCTCTGAAACCCGACGTGCGCCACAGTAAACTGGAGCCACAGTCAAATCTCGCTTTCACCTCAAGTATGGGCAAAAAGGCGCAAGTACAGCATTGTCCGGCCATACCTTGCACTGTAGCACCCTCGAGCCACCTCTCGAAGCCTGGATTTCCGCTGTTCGGCCGGGCTTTCTGGGACTAGCCCATACCTACGAGGGCTCGAGCCCCACGTAAACGCCACCTCGAGGCCGGCCCTGCGCCCCTCGAGCCCTGACGGCTTTCCTGCTATTGGAGGACAGGTACCCCCAAGACCCGGAGGAACCCTGCCACGTTATGTACGTGCCGGGATGGGCGCTGCATGACCTCCATGTCGCCACGTCTCCATGTCCGCGCCAGGGATGGAGGCCACGCTTCAAGGATGCTTCAACAGCAGCCCCCACGCCGGCTACAGTGACCCCGACAAGACAGAATTCCTACCCTCTGTCGTATTGGGCATCATACATCCTGACTCCTGTATCATCCCTGTGTAACCCTGGCCTCCTCTTGCTCTATAAAAGAGGACACCAGGGGTCTTCACGCACCCGGGGGACACAACTCCACGATAGACAAATCTAGACCCATCTCCACTCGGGTCAGCACACAAGCCCATACAACACCATACCTAGACGAGTCCGGACTCCGGTCCAAGCTTGTTGAGCTTGTAACGCCCCTGTACAAGCACTTAGGTGCAAGTAATACAAGAGCATCCTCCCCCCACTGGACGTAGGGCCTTCTTCGCCTGAACCAGGATAAATCCTTGTGTCATCTTGCATCACCATCCAAGAAGAGAGCACACGATCATAATTACTAGTTGGTGACATACCCCCGGGGTAGAAACACCGACAGTTGGCGCGCCAGGTAGGGGCTCTTCGTGTGTCCGAGCCGATTTCTCGTTGTTTCCTGGATGGCTTCTCCCACTCCTCCGTTCTCTGTTGGTGCCGTCGTCTGATTCAGGAGCCTCGAGTTCCTGGCCACCGGCAGCGGC
This sequence comes from Coix lacryma-jobi var. lacryma-jobi, assembly GCA_009763385.1. Lineage (NCBI taxonomy): Eukaryota > Viridiplantae > Streptophyta > Magnoliopsida > Poales > Poaceae > Coix > Coix lacryma-jobi. The sequence continues at coordinate 108,066,070 of CM019827.1, forward strand.
AACGAGCTGACCCTGCTCTCCACGGAGGGCCCGAGCGGAGGGCGTGTCACGCCACCCCACGCGGGGGGCGTGGCCCGTCGCCCGCACCACCACGCGATGCCACCTCACGAGCGACGCCGTCGCCACCATCGTCGCCAGGCGCAGGCAGTGCCCGCGGCGTGCGCCAACTTTCCCGTGGCTGACGCAGAGTCCCCGAGGGGAAACCTGCCCGGCGCGTGGCCGGAGACTTCCAGGGCGCGTGCGCACTCCCCCAGCGAGTTCGCGTTCGTCACGCGCACGGACCGGGAGCCTGGCCAGAGGCCCCCGAGACGTGCTCCGTCGACACCACCTGGCCTCCTCCCGCACGGGGTGTACCGCGCTCGATGCCAGCGGTTCCCGTTTGGCCTCAACAACTCCGCGGCTGTTTACGCCCACCGCCTCGACGAGCGCTGTCAGGACCGGGCGGCCGCAGAGCGGGAGGAGCGCCCGGGTGTACTCCTACGAGCCACCACCAACCTGGAGATCGTCTACCCCGCGCACGTCGACCGCGGCCTCTCACGAGCCGTCGAGCCACCTCGTCGAGCCACCTTCGGGGAGTGGTACCGCGAGCTGCAGTCCCGGCACAAGCCAGGGCGGCGCGGCATCAGCAGCTCCGACTCCGATGAGTACGACTACCACGACCCTGACCTCTGGGACCCCACCAGGGAGTGCTTCCAGCTCGAGGGGGTCGTGGACGACGCCGAGGACGACGGCGACGACGACACCAGGCCGGCGCTCAACCTCGAAGAGCCCGGAAACGTGGCTGCGGCAGGAGGATCACGCGTTCAGGGGAGGAACGAACCCCCGGCACCGGCTGCACCATCTCGGCACGGCGACGATCGGGCGGCACAGCTCGCGCAGCTGTGGGAGGCCATCGCCAAGGCTGAGGAGGAACGACAGCGCCTGCTGCAACTCGAGAAAACTATAGCACAGGAACCAGCCCAGCCTCGAGGTGTCGGTGTTCGTGGCCGCGCTCGAGAGGTCCACCGGCAGATCCTCGAGGACGGGGCACCAGCATGCCCCCAGGTGCGTTTCCCGCGAGCCAGGCAGAACGAGGTGGCGGCGGTAATGCTGCTCTGTGATCTACCCACCGTCTCCAACCCTGACGCCAGGCGCATGCTCGGGGAAATGAAGAACCTCCTCGAGACAGCCGCTGTGCAGCAGGCCGAGAGCTCAGCCTCGCGACGGCGCGGGGCGGCCTCGGGGAAACCAGCAGACACGCCCCGCAACGAGCGCGAGACGTCCGTCCACCAGCCGGACGCCTCTCGAGCTAGGCCAGTCCGGGAACGGATCGTCGACAACCGGCCACCTCGAGACCCCAATAACGCCCGCAACGACATCAACCGCCGGCGCAAGGACAAGGGGGCCCAAGAGCGTGGCTATAGCGCCCATCGAGGGGGCGCTACGACAGTGACGAGGACCGGCAAGCCCTCGAGCCCCCGGGCCCCAGAGTCTTCAGCCGGGCCATCCGCAGCTCAACCCTCCCCGACCGCTTCCGACCACCGACCAACATCGTGAAGTATGACGGGGAGGTTGAGCCCAAGCTCTGGCTCTCGGACTTCCGCCTAGGCTGCCAACTGGGCGGAGCGAAGAGCGACGACCGTGTGATCATACGCCAACTCCCACTTTACCTCTCGGACACCCCCCCGCCGGTGGCTCGAGGGGCTCCCGCCGGATCGGATCCATGACTAGGCCGACCTAGTCAGGGTCTTCGACGGGAATTTCAAGGGGACTTGCGTGCGCCCAGGCAACCCCTGGGATCTACGGCGTTGCAGGCAGGCAGCGGACGAGCCCCTCCGTGACTTTGCTCGGCGATTCTCGAAGCAGCGCCTCGAGCTCCCCCACGTGCCTGATGAGGACGTCATCTCAGCGTTCCTCGCGGGCATGACATGCCAAGAGCTAGTTCATGAGCTAGGGCGCTACCATCCCAGGACGGTCGAGGACCTGATGGATCGTGTCACCAGCTTTGCCTCAGGCGACGAGGCAGTGGGGGCCTTCTTTGGCCGCTCCACGGACAAAGGTAAGGCGGTGACCGCACCGGAAGGCTCGAACAAGGGCAACGACGCCAAGAACCGCAACAACAACAAAAAGAAGAAGAAGAAAAGCAAAGGTCAAAAGGCGAAGCGCGATGCCGACGACGACGCCGATGAAGAAGTGCTCATGGGCGCCCTCGACCATAAGAAACCTCGAGGCCCCCCTGACGGGGCTGTTTTCGACCAGATGCTCGAGGACCCCTGCCCTTATCACAAGGGCCCCGTGAATCACAAGCTAAAAGACTGCTGACTGCTGAAGGGCTTCTACGCCAAGCTCGACGACAAGAAGGAGGACACGCCTAAGGGCAAGGACAACAAACGACGCGACGACGGGGACGCAGGTTTCCCCCAGGTGCGTGACTGCTTCATGATCTACGGGGGCCCAACCGTCGGGCTCTCAGCTCGGGAGAGGAAGAAGGAACACCGGGAGGTCTTCGCACTCCACCACGACACTCCCCAGTACCTCGACTGGTCTGACGCGCTGATCACATTCGACCGTAACGACCATCCGGACCATGTCGTAAATCCGGGGGCGTACCCCCTCGTCGTCGACCCCGTCATCGTCGACGTACGGTTCTCCAAGGTGTTGATGGATGGGGGCTCGAGCCTCAACGTCATATACCTCGAGACTCTCGACCTCCTGGGGATTTCGAGGGATCAGCTCCGACCTAGCGTCGGAGGGTTCCACGGAGTCGTACCAGGGAAGAAGGCCCAGCCCCTCGGGCGCATCGACCTGCCGGTTTGCTTTGGCACGCCGGCTAACTTCTGCCGGGAGACGCTCACCTTCGAGGTGGTTGGATTCCAAGGGACCTACCACGCCATCATCGGCCGGCCAGGCTACGCCAAGTTCATGGCGGTTCCCAACTAAACGTACTTGAAGCTCAAGATGCCGGGGCCGAAAGGGGTCATCACCATCGACACCTCCTACGAGCACGCGTACCACTGCGACGTGGAGTGCATCGAGCGTGGGGAGGCCAACGTCCACCTCGACTCGCTCGAAGCCCTAGCGGCCCTAGCCACCGAAGAGGCCCCTGAAGCAAAATGCCACGCCGGCGCCTTCGAGCCGGCAGAGCACACCAAGCTGATACCCGTCGACCCGACCTCGACCGATGGCAAGACGCTGGCCATCAGTGCCAGCCTCGAGCCTAAATAGGAAGCAGTGCTCATCGACTTTCTCCGCGCGAACATCGATATGTTTGCGTGGGGCCCCTCGGACATGCCAGGCATACTGAGGGGAGTCGCCGAGCACGCCTTGGAGATCCAGGCCGGGTCCAGACCGGTGAAGCAACGCCTGCGCCGCTTCGACGAGGAGAAGCGCAGGATCATCGGTGAGGAGGTGCACAAGCTTTTAGCGGCTGGATTCATCAAGGAGGTATTTCACCCAGAGTGGCTAGCTAACCCTGTACTAGTTAGGAAAAAGAATGGAAAAATGCGGATGTGTGTAGACTACACTGGTCTGAATAAAGCGTGTCCAAAAGTTCCATTTCCTTTACCTAGAATTGATCAGATTATCGATTCCACTGCGGGGTGTGAAGTACTTTCATTTCTCGATGCGGGGTGTCCAAAAGTTCCATTTCCTTTACCTCGAGTACGGCTCCCCTCGACTTCAAGCCTACAACGGGCAAACCAACGACGAGAGGCTTGCCAACGCCAAGGACCAGCTCGAGGAGGCTCGAGACGTGGCGCTCATCAACTCCGCGCGCTACCAGCAAATACTTCGATGCTACCACGACAAGCACGTGCGCAAGAGGGACCTGGCGGTTGGGGACCTCGTGCTTCGACGTCTATAAGATAATCGAGGGCGCCACAAGCTCACCCCTCCATGGGAGGGTCCATACACCGTAGCTGAGGTGCTCAAGCCAGGAACGTACAAGCTCTACGACGGTCAAGGCAGGATCCTGGCGAATGCGTGGAACATATCTCAGCTACGTCGCTTCTACCCTTAAAGGCCTCGAGGCCTTGTTCATTTTGTTGCTTTGTACAAACATGTCAAACATGAATGAACAAACTCGCGCACTATCATTCATTTTACTTAGCAACTTAAGGTAGCCTCGACCCTGCCTTGCTCAGGGTCGAGCCTCCCTCGGGGGCTGACAGGGGGAACCCCCCCCCCCCCAGACTCCGGAAAAACGCATTTTCTTTTCAAAAAATTCGACCCTCGTCTCGATTCGCACCTCGAGCATACTAGCAGCGTCTAAATCCGTAAATACCCCGAGCCTCCAAGAGTCGGGGGGCATCGACGTAGACGGCCACCTTCGCCCCCGGGCTACGGTACCCTACGTACGCCTCCCCTTGAGGTACTCGTGGCGCGTATCGAAGGAACACGGACCAAGCCGGTTGAAGCTCGAGCTAGCGACAAAGAGAAATGATCGAATAAATTTGAAAAGAAAATAGCTTCTTTAAATAAACAAGTCATATACACATATTGACCTCGACGGGCCATAAGTCATGATTTGAATTCTTACAAGGGCCTCGACGCCCAAATTTGGCACGCAGGCCTCATTCTTCATCCGTCTGGAATTCCTCCCCAAGCTCTTCTGCCGCGGGCTCAGCCTCGACATCCGGGCCAGGAGGAGGGGGACCACCCGCACCACTGTTCGCATCGGGAGGCAGCACGTCCTCCTCGAAGAGCTTCGCGAACGCCGCCCCCGGCCTCTCCACCTTCTCCAGGATCTTGTCGACGCGGCGGTCGTTCCATTCTTCGTCCTTCCCCTCGATCTCGACGAAGCCCTTGGCGACGACGTTGACCGGGTAGCGGAAACCGGAACGGACGGCCGCGAACGCCTGCTTCACGCTGTGATGGAGAGCGCTCCGGACGCGGTCTCGCGCGGCCACGTCAAAATAGCACAGGGCATCCACCAGGGCGTCGCCTCGAGCCACCGCGCCCCCTGCCGCGGCCACCGGGTCGACACCCCACATGGAGCTGAGCCGGTCGAGGGTGCAGCGCGCCCGTTCCGCCACCATGGTCTCACCCCGGAGTTGCTCCACGAGAGTCTGATTCATCTCACGGAGCTCCTCGGTGGTCTTCTCGACGTCTATGCAACAAACAGAAGGGGGTAAGTCCGCGGTGTGGCAAGAATCCCGAAATCAAAGCAAGACAGGGCATGAAGATTACCTTGGCAGTGCACGCCCAGAGCGGCGAAGTCGCTGGTAAGGACCTCGACGCGCTGCTCTAGTGCACGCTTCTGGGACAGCACGTCGAACTTTTCGCCCCTAAGGTCCTCGACCAGCTTGCCCGTCTGCGCAAGGGCCAGATCCTTCCGGACCACCTCCTGCCGCGCTGCCTCCTTTGCAGCCAGGGCGGTGGCGGCCTCGCTCTTGGCCTCCACGGCATCTTTCTTCGCCGTCTCCGCTGCAGACCGGGCGGTGGCGGCTTCGTTTTGGGCGTCGACGGCCTCCTTCTTCGCCGCCTCTGCTGCAGACCGGGCGGTGGCAGCCTCGCTTCGGGCGTCGGCGGCCTCCTTCTTCGACGACTCCACCGTGGACAAAGCGGTGGTGGCCTCCCTCTTAGCTTGGGCGACCTCGTCTCGAGCCGCCTGGGCCTCCGCCTGCGCCGCGTTGAGCCAGCTCGCCATCTGCGCGTTCCAACCCAGCTCGGCGCGGAGCTCCCCCTTTGCCTTCGCAAGGGTGGCCGCCACCTGCGCGGACTTCTCTGCCTCCTCCGAGAAGGACCTCTCCGCCTCCGCCACGAGCTCGGCCACCTCCCTGAAGATGGACCGTGCCTCCCGCGGAACACCCTGCCGAGCCGGTCGCTCGACGGGGATCATGGCGCCGGACGGGCTCGGCGCGTCAGGATACGGCCACGCCGATCGATCGATCTCGACGAGGGGCAGGCCCTCCTCCTCCGGCTCGAGCGGCGCCAGCTGCGGCCCACCAACCGGCGGCACAGGCTGCGGCTCCCTCCGCCCCTCCGTCGTCTCCTCCCGCTGCTCCGTCCCCTCCCGAGGCGACGGCGCGGCCTCGCGTGGAGGCGGGGACTCGAGCGGTAGCGGATCGCTCGAGGGGTGGCTCGTCCCCAAGCTCTCCTCCCTCGTCGGGTCTCCCGGCGTCTTGTCGACCCCGGCCGGTGCCTCGAGCGCTTCCTCCAGCGTTGAGCCCTCGACCGAGGGCGGCACCTGCTCCAGCTCGTCCAGAAGCTCCTCCACCATCGGCACCTTCTCCACCGACGCCTCTCCCTCCTTCCCCTTCTCCGCGGGCCGGCTCGCGTCGACCGGGGACTTGAGGGCCGCCACCCCTTCAGCCCCAGACGCCAACGGAGCCATGCTTGTCTCGGGAGCTCCCCCCGAGATGGCCGTCGCGACGGGGGGAGGAGTGGCCCTCTCGATAGGCGCCACCTGAGGAGGAGGAGGAAGAGGAGGATGCGGTGCCGCGACACACGCGGTGGCGGCAAGCTTGGCACCAGGAGCCGTGGTCCCTGCAGAAAAAGGAGAGCAACGTCGTCAGAAACAGGAAAAAGCTTCGACCCCCGTGGTCGACGGCGTCGGCCTCACCAAGATCCGCGGCGGCCATCTGGCTTCCCCGAGCCATGGCTGCTCGAGCCTTCGCTAGTCAAGCGGCCTCCCTAGCGGAAGAAGGAGCCATACCTCGAGATGCTTGGACCTCGGCAGAACTCGAGGTCTTGGCCCGCTTGGACGCCGCGGGGACCATCTCCTGTCGGGGGCGCTTTTCCCTGAAAAGCCAGAAAACAGCACATATCACCAAAGGTAAAAAGGTAAAGTTTCCCTACCAACGAAATTAAGGAGACCTACTCACCCAAAGCGAGGGCGGGGCTTCTTCCCCGAATCGCCGGACCCGCTCAAGGGCTTCGAGCCCGCCCCGTGGCTCGAGCTACGCCCCTGAGCCGTCTCCACGTGGCTTGGACGGGGGGAAGGCTCCCGATGCATCCCGTGGCTCGACCCCGGCGGAGAGCTCTCCTTTTGTCTCTCGTCCCGAGGGGGCGACCGCGTCTCCTTCGAGCGGTCATCTTGACGCCTTTCCCACCGCGGGCTCCGAGACCTGCTCCGGCGCTCGTGCTGACGGCCGTGCCCCCCCGCGCCTGCCTCCTTCTCCCAGCGGCGATGCGGCGACGGGCTTCGGGGTCGCTCGCGACTCTCGTCACGGGACGACCGGGGGCTCCCCCCTCGACGGTCATGGTGGCGCGGGCTCGATGTCACCCTCGACGCCTTGCGATGGTCGGGCCTGGAGTCCTTCTCGACGTGTTGACCGCTCCTCGACGGCCGGCCCTTCTCGAGACCCCCCGCCTGGGTCGACGCGGTCGCGGCCTCCTTCTGCGCCGCAGCGATGGCGCTCCTGGTTCGAGGTTTCCTCGCGTCAGCGGGCACGTCCGGTACGGAGCTCGACGTGCCCTGAGCCTCCGACGAGGCTGGGCCTGACGGAGCCTTCCGCAGCTGCGCCCCGCGCGATCCCTTCGCCGGGGGGACCTCCAAAACATTCTCCTACACAGAGGAGCGATCAGCCCTGACGTCGACGACCCCCGCGCGCCTCAAACGCGCATCCATCCCTTCGTCATCACTCTCCTCCTCATCATCGTCCTCCTCCTCCGAGCTCGAGGAACTGAGCTCGGGGGACTCCTCTCCAGGCTGCCGGTTACGACGAGCCTTCGCGAGCTTCTGTTCCCGGGCCGACCGGCGCAAGTTCCTCTCTTTTTCTTTCTTCTTCTTTGCATCCTTACTTTTCTTATCTTTCTGAGCAGAGAGGCGCCTCACCTGTCTTTCCGCGGCGTCCTCCCTCACCGGGGGCCTCGACGCGCGACATGTGAACACCCCCTTCAAGAAAACAAACTTGATAAGAAAAACCATAAGGAGAGTAAAACAAGATTCGGAAAAAGAGAAAGGAGGGGAGGCTCGAGACAACCTGACTCGAGGGTGGCTTACCAGGTCAAGACACCCCTCGTCAGGCGCCATGGGGATCAGGTTGGTGTCCTCGGGGACAAACGACCCATGGACTATGATCGACACCCGGGAGACGCCCTCGCTCCAAGGCAGCCTTTCCTCGGCCATCCTCGACTCGTTCAGCGCCTCGAGCGGGGCCTTTGGTCCCATCTCATGCATGAGGAGGGGGCCGTCCGCCAGAGGAAGGACCCTCCGCTGGTGGAACGCCCAAATAACCGCCTGGACGGTCAAACCCTTGTCCTCCACCAACGACCGCATCGTCTTCATCAGCGGCATCAGGTGGCCCTGTCGGTCCGCTGCGATGCCCCAGGTCCACTTCTCCGGGCGCTGGGTGATGACCCCACCGGTGTACTGCGGAAGGAGCCCGCCCTCGTTCTGCAGGTAGAACCAATGGTCGTCCCACCCTGCCTGGTTGGTGGAAAGCTTGTAGCGGAGGTATTCGCGGGGGACGTTGGCCGATGAGGTCCCAGTCCTCGCGGTGACGGTGAGAGAGCCCACACGCACGAGCCTCCTCCCGCTAGGTTTCAAGGCCTTGAGGAAGAGCTCGCCCCGGAAGAGGTGGACGAACATCTCCCAGTGCGGCTCGATCTTCAAATATCCCTCGCACACCGCGGCGAAGATGGCGGCGTGCGAGATTGAGTTGGGGGAGAAGTGTTGCAGCTCCACCTCGAAGTGGTGAACTAGCCCCCGCATGAAGCGGCTCGGCGGAACGCCAAGCCCCATGCGGTGGTAGCGCGTGAAGCTCACCACGTACCCCTCTGGCGGGTGCGGCTCCCGGTGATCCTCCGACGGAAGAACCCACCACGCGGGTCCCTCCTGCGGGTTGGGACGGAGGAACCCCTGGGCCACCAGCGAATCCAGCTCGCGTTGCGTCGTCTTCGACGGGTTCCAGTCTTCGGCCGGCAGCGCTGGAGTCTGAGTGGCCATGGCGGCGACGGCGCGGATTCGAGCAGCGGACGGGCGGCCGGGAAGATTCCCAATTGCAGGCTCGGGAAGAAGGCGTGCGGAGGCTACGGCAGCGGTGAAGGCAAAGGCAAAGTAAAGGGTTCCTCTCCTCTCTTTCGATATTTATAAGAGGAAACCCCAACGGGCGGGGTTTCCCACGACGGCGGAAAAAGTAACCGCACGCATTTAATGTGCTCACCTAACCGCATCTCGAGCTGGTCGACAGGTACACGCGGCAACTCCGCACTCTTTCCACTCCTCCGGGCCCACCACGGTCGCCGCTCCGACTTCTTGTCAGTCGCCCTAGCGCCACGATCTCCAGTACCTCGCCTAAAAAGGCGCGCCCAATGGGCAGAAGGTTTCCAAGCGACGGAGGCTTCTTCAGGAAGGTAAAAACGGGCCCCGGCCCTAAGTCTCGAAGCAGCGAAGGCTGGCCCTCGAAGAGGGTTCGACAGCCGGCTTCGAGCACCCGAGTCAGGGACACCAAGGGGCGCCACTCGCAGCATCGCTCGAGGGCCAAGCCCTCGAGGCCCCTCACGTGTATCCAAGGCGGGGAGCACGACATGCAGTGAGATCCCCTCGGAGGGAGGCATCGAGCCACCGGGTCCTATTGAATGGATCCAGCACTCCTGCAGACTGAGCACCCATGCTTTATGAGATCGCCTCCGGGCTACAGTCGACCCCATCGAACGGGGCACGAGGTCTCACTTGGATTCCCCCGTTACCAGCTCACCGGGAACCTCGATACTCGCCCGCTCATGGTAGTACGAGGCATCCGCCCTCGCATCCGATCAAAAGGACTCGCGGGACGACAAGCCAGGGCAACTGGCGTGCCGGACGGCTCGAAGTGCCGGCCGGTCGGTTCGGCCTGGCACCCCTCGACGAAAGAGGGTAAAAAACTCGGGGGCTCGACACTCCCGAACCTAAAAGACGTAACTAACACTCACACTCGCACGCGTAAGAAAGCCCATGAGGGAGTCCTAACCACTCCCCCATGGCCTCGGGGGCTACACCCGCGGGTGTCGCTCGCGCGACACCCGCGGAATCTCCACAGCCAAACCCTCGAGAACCAGTCAGCTAACCCTCACGATCCCGCTGAGGAGCCCTTGCTCGAGTGCAAGCACACAAACAAGGGCTCGGGGGCTACTGTCGGGGGAACACCAAAGGGGTACCCCCAATCGATGCAAAACAAACAAGTTAAACCTAGAACACCAATTAATAAGAGGAGAGACTAGTCTAGCTCCCTAAAAACCAAACCCTCGAGGCCGGCCACACCGACCCTCCGCCAGGAAGCTTAGACTCGCCAAAGCCTTACCGACCGCCTCCCGGCAACCTACCCCTCGAGCCCTGGCTCCTAGGCCTCGAGCCCACCACAGTCGTACACCGCTCCTCGAGACCCCGCGCGGGGACCTCGAGCCTCTCAAGCACGATAGCCTATCCCTCGAGACATTTCACATCTCCTTCGAGCAGCGCCAGACTTCGGATGCCAATCCCACACTGCGCATTTAATGCGTTCACCTACTCCGGTCACGTCCTCTGAAACCCGACGTGCGCCACAGTAAACCGGAGCCACAGTCAAATCTCGCTTTCACCTCAAGTATGGGCAAAAAGGCGCAAGTACAGCATTGTCCGGCCATACCTTGCACTGTAGCACCCTCGAGCCACCTCTCGAAGCCTGGATTCCCGCTGTTCGGCCGGGCTTTCCGGGACTAGCCCATACCTACGGGGGCTCGAGCCCCACGTAAACGCCACCTCGAGGCCGGCCCTGCGCCCCTCGAGCCCTGACGGCTTTCCTGCTATTGGAGGACACATACCCCCAAGACCCGAAGGAACCCTACCACGTTATGTACGCGCCGGGATGGGCGCTGCATGACCTCCAAGTCGCCACGTCTCCACGTCCACGCCAGGGATGGAGGCCACGCTTCAAGGATGCTTCAACAGCAGCCCCCACGCCGGCTACAGTGACCCTGACAAGACAGAATTCCTACCCTCTGTCGTATTGGGCATCATACATCCCGACTCCTGTATCATCCCTGTGTAACCCTGGCCTCCTCTTGCTCTATAAAAGAGGACACCAGGGGTCTTCACGCACCCGGGGGACACAACTCCACGATAGACAAGTCTAGACCCATCTCCACTCGGGTCAGCACACAAGCCCATACAACACCATACCTAGACGAGTCCGGACTCCGGTCCAAGCTTGTTGAGCTTGTAACGCCCCTGTACAAGCACTTAGGTGCAAGTAATACAAGAGCATCCTCCCCCCACTGGACGTAGGGTCTTCTTCGCCTGAACCAGGATAAATCCTTGTGTCATCTTGCATCACCATCCAAGAAGAGAGCACGCGATCATAATTACTAGTTGGTGACATACCCCCAGGGTAGAAACACCGACACCGGTGGCCCTCCGCCCTATGGGTGGCCAGGTTACTGTAACACCCCTGGTGTTAAGCACTAATTAAAATTCTAATTAAGTTGTTTAGTATGCATAATCATCTGGCATCATGGCATAAAAGCATTTCATGTTTTCATGTTTAAGGCATAAATGTGATGCTTTATATGTTTGACCAGAGTGTTGTATGTTTTTGAGTGTTGATTTCCATGTTTGATATATGTGGCTTGCTTGTGATGTTTGGTGTTACATGATAGGGCAAGTGAGAAAACCTTGGTTTTTAAATCTCTCTTTTTGTCTCCTTTTTAATAAGTCAAAAAGTATGGCAAATTTCAAAATGATTTCAAAAGCAAAGTTGTAGCTCTTGTTGAGAGGGACAACTTTGGTATTCAAAGTTTTCAAAGTTTCTGTACAAAATTTTGAATAATTTTGAAATCCGTTAAACCCTAAATTTAACCCCAACACTAAATTTAAAAAAAAACTAAAAAGAATTAGACTTTGGTCTTTTAATCAAAGTTGTAGAGAAGGTTAAAATAAACAACTTTTATTAAGATAGATTTTCCTATTATTAAAGGAAATCTGAAGTAATTTGGAAAACAAGTTTGAATTGGTTTCAAATTGAAAGTCAATTTCCAAAACCCAATTTTATCCCCTTTTGTGTAGTTTCAAAATTAAGCACATTTTGGGTATGCTTTAAAAAGCAAAGTTGCTCTATTTCTGATAAGGAACAACTTTGGTATTTAAAGTTTTTCAAGTGTTCATGTGAAATCAAAAGTAATTGTAAAAGTCCCCTTTTGCCCTTTTTGTCCATTTTTGTATTTCAAATCCTAATTCAAAATCTGAGCATATTTTGGGTATCTTGCAAAAATGAAAGATGTTCAGTATTGAATTCTGAACATTTGATAATTTAACATATTTTCAACTTCTATTCAAAAATCCAAAGTAATTTTATATTTCAGAAGGGTAGATTGGGAAGGAGAAGGGATAAGTCTTTTCCCCTGTTCAAGACAGCAGAGCGCCGATCTTTTGATCGCCGTTCCTTGCGCGGTAAGCATCGATCTCTCCCGAGCAAGCTCGTGTTTGTGTTCGTGGCAGAGTGGAGCAGCTGCTGGCGCTTTTCTTCGCGTCGTGGCGCCTCCACCAGAGCTCACCGACCTCGGGTTGCCACCGGAGCACCGACGAACGCTACTCGGTCTAATCTCTAAATTCACCGTCCCTGCTCTTCTTTATCCAAATTCACCGCGGCTATAAATACTTCATCTCCTTACGCATCTCCAGAGCCAACCAGTGCAATCTCTACTTCACCAGAGAGCTCATACTCGCCGGTTTTCTTCCCGCCGAGCAGAAAGCGCCGCCGAGCTCGACCTCACCGTGGTCAGCTCAACCGAGCACTTCTCCACTCTCTCTTTCTCGTGTTTGTGTTTCGTCTTGATCCCAAAGAGCTCATCGGCTCGATGGTTCCTTGTCTGGTGCTCAGGTTTTACCGGAACAGCGTCGTCTTCGCCGAAGTTCACCGCCGAAGGCCACTGTTCCGTGGACACCTTCCCTCCGTTCATCCTTCGCTCGAACCAACTACCCAGGCAGCACCAGGGTGAGCTACTGAAGCTTCCTAGCCCTTCCGTTCTTCTGCTACCGACCTAGGTTCGCCGGAACAGCTCCGTCGTGGCTCAGTCCGCCGCCGTGCGTGACCAAGCCTCACCGGAGCGGTAGCGTTTAGGGTTAGAGGCTCTATCGGCCGCGGGTGACACGCTGGTGTTGATGCTCGCGTCAGCCGAGTCTCTTATGGCCGGAGTTGGCCGGCGTAAGGGCCGCCGCCGCTCGGTTCGCCGCAGTGCGCTCGGGCCATGGTCAGGGACCTCGCGTTTGTGAAGACAGGGTCTTCCAGGGTGTTGGTTGAAAAGTCAAACACTCATGTGAATAGTATCTTGAACTGCGGGTTAGTTTCGTTTAAGCCGGAGGGCTTTTCTGCAAAGCTGTCAGGGCACACCGTCTCGCTCGAGCCAAGCCTCGGGCGAACGCGTTTTTCCGTCTCGCCCGAGCCAGGCCTCGGACGGACGAGCGTTCCGTCTCGCCCGAGCCTCGAGCTGAGCCTCGAGCTAGGCCTCGAGCAGACACGCACCCTCGTCTCCTCGCCGAGCCGAGCCTCAGGCCTCGGACGAGCATTTGGTTTCCGTCTCGCCCGAGCCTCAAGCTAGGCCTCGAGCGGACCCTCGGGCGCTGTCTCGTTTGAGCCGGGTCTCGAGCGAACGAACCCACACCCACCGCCGTGCGTCGCGCCACGCTGGGCCGAGTTGGCTTGGGCCGAAAGCCCAGTTTGGGGCTCGTTTCAAGTTTTTCTTTTTCTGGCTTTTTGAACAGTAGTCAGTTTTGTTATTTTTTCTATAATTAATCTATAGCTCTGTTAATTATGAAATTTGACATGATAGATGATAGCATGTCTGTGCTAATATAAAAATTATGAAACTTGTGTTTGGAGCATTTTTTATGCCAATAAAATCTGTGCTTTAATTAATAAATGCAACTTTGGTGATTTAGGTAATTTTCTGTGTTTCTCCAAAAATCATGAAATTTGACATAGGAGTTTATATCACTGATATACACCTTCAGGTTTAATTTCATCTCTGATTGACAAAGTATGCTTGGTGTATAAATAAAAGGGTAATTAAAATGATTAATAAAATAAATAGAAATAGTTGATCCCTGTAGATTTGTGTGACTTTTGGAATTGTTTGACAACCAATGGGAAACTAGCAAGATTTGCTCCCTGGTTATGGGTTTCCTTTATGCAAATACCTTTTTGTTGCTTGTAAGTTGCGTTATCAGAAAATAATAAAACTTGTTTAGTGTTTATAATAGATAAAGTGGGTTTGTTGGTTTGCAACTTTACCGTGATGAAAAGTTGTACTCTGTAAAGGTTATAGTTAAGAAAATTTCCATCTTTATCATAATCATATCATAAGCATCTCATTATTCATGCATATGCACTTTTACGTGTAGATCCCGCTTCGGAAGGCCCTAACTCTCAGTGGATTTCTCCTGAGGGTGCAGACCTTTCGTGTTGTTCAGAATCTTCGAACTTCCCCGATCCTCAAGGCAAGCCCCGGTGCATTTAACCTTCCTTGCTTTTATAAAGGTTTCCTTAAATGTTCTTGAGTTAAAACTACTGCATTAGGTTATAGGAGTTGTGTGATGACCTATTACCTGCACTATTTACCTCCACCAGAAAATCCACCTGCCCTGTTTAAAAACTATTTGCAAAATACTTAGCGATGCTATACAATAGATTTGCAATAAAATGCCAATTTCAAAAGTGTGATCACTTAAAGAATTTTGATGGGATTTTGGCTTTACTCCCTGCCTGTTGGCTAAGTATCTGATCCGTATCTAGTCAACAGCGAGGAGAGGTTGTCCTAGCGTACGGTGCCGTCATGTTGTAGTCCGAGACTCAACAGTTGACACCGACCGGGACAGGGTTGAAAAACTAACAGGACTGTTATGCTTGGGTGAGATATAACCAAGGTACAGTTTCTGGCGGAAAAATTAGGGACCATCCGTATGGGAGCCTGCTGGTCAAGACTTGCAACTATTCACATACTACGGAAAGCTCTGGCTCCGAGGAATCCTTTATTGGGACCGACAACCGCGCACTGGGAGTGGAGAGATGGCGGAAGTAGCTTGTACCCACGTGGTCGTCGTACCTGGATAAGAGTGGTGTACTGTATTTCCGGGTGGCGTAGGACCGGGCCCAATCTTGGAGGAATCGTGGTAGACGGGTTGGCCTATGCAAGCTTGGGTGCTACATATGCCGTGTGAATAGGGATCCTCAGCTGAGTATTATTTATCCGGATTAACGTTGCTCCTCGGTTATGGAGACTTGGTCACTGACTGTCAACGGAGAGTGGTTCTCAACTAGGTATGTTTTTGAATGGTAAAATGAATCATGAACGATGAAGAATTGAGAAATACTGGAATCTTTTCAAAAGTAAAACAAGGATTTCAAAATGCTTTTTCTGCAAAATACTTGATCTTGCTCAAGCCTTACCTAAGCCTTTCATTCCTGAGTCTTCTCCCTTTTTCTTTAGTCGGGTAAGTCTTGTTGAGTACCCCAGTACTCAGGGTTTGTTAACCCCTGTTGCAGGTTTCTTATAGGTGGTGTTGATCATGATCATGTCAGTGGGCTTGACGTGATATGGTTGTTCCTCTTCTCCAACTTAGGTACTCCGCCTAAGTGTGGCTCTGTAATACTATTCTGCTTCCACAACACCAGTTATGTTCATGTAAAAGTAACTCATTCATGTTTTATAAAGGTTATCTATCTTGCTTCCGCACTCCGATGGTATTTTGTATCAACTGTTGTAATGTTCTAATTATTCCAACCTTCATGATGATGATCCTGTGGTTCGTGGATAATTCGGGGTTCTCTCGAGAACACCCGACAGATCTTTCCAGTGATGTGGTACATGTGCACAGTCATTAGGGCTCGGGGAGATGATGACGTGTGCAGGTGGGCCACATTAATGGGAGGTTTTGCCACAGTTACCTTCCTAACCAGTCAGGGTACACCGGGTGGCCATCTGGACCTCCGCCGCCTGGGTGGCAAGTTTGGCAAGGTGGTCCTTCGGGCGGGTCGTGGGACGCGTGGCAAGGTGGGGGTTCTTCACAATCTGAGCACCAAGGTGAGCAGTGATGGCCGACTTAGATTTGTCATGGACTTGTGAGATGGATGTGATGGACTTGTGAACTTGTGATGGACTTGTGAACTTGTGATAAACTTATGAGCTTGTGATGCATGGAGACTGAACGTGTGATATTTGTTTGAAATGGATATGTATGTGATATATGGATGTGTGATATATATATATATATATGCATGTGATATTTGTCTGAAATGGAATATGGATGTGTGATATGTGATATGTTTTCTGTCAAAGAAAATGAAAACAGAAAAAAAAAATTCAATTTTTTCCAGCTTTGCCGAGTGCCACACTCGGCAAAGATGCCACGGCACTCGGCAAAGCTGGGTTAATTTTGCCCAGGCCGGCCTCTTTGCCGAGTGCCTTGACCATGACACTCGGCAAAGAGGCCCCCTTTGCCGAGTGCCGGCCCACGTGGCACTCGGCAAAGAGGCCCTCTTTGCCGAGTGCCGGCCAACGTGGCACTCGGCAAAGAGGCCCTCTTTGTCGAGTGCCTGGACACGTGGCACTCGGAAAAGAGACCCCCTTTGCCGAGTGCCGGCCCACGAGGCACTCGGCAAAGGAGGCCTCTTTGCCGAGTGCCAGTCCGCTAGGCACTCGGCAAAGAGGCCGTCAAGTGACGGTTCCCGTTTGCTTCGCCGAGTACTGACCTGGCACTCGGCGAAGCCTTTGCCGAGTGCCCGATATTTGGCACTCGGCAAAGAAATCTTTGCCGTTATATTCTTCGTCGAGTGCCCTTCACCGAGTGCGGCACTCGGCGAAGGCTTCGCCGAGTGCGAAAGGGCCTTCGCCGAGTGCTTCCAGCACTCGGCAAAGCCTGGACCTCCTGTAGTGATGGTTCTCTACTCAAGATGGCAATGGGTAAATCCTTATCGGGTATTGGTTTCCCAAACTCATCCCCATCAACGAAAAATAATACCATCAAAATCCTCATACCTATGGGGGTAAGAAATTTCGCCAGACCCATACCCGGCTAAGTAAACCACACTCATCGGGTCACTCATACAATATATTACAACGATAATAAACACATGATAGTAAGAGTATATAAAGTTTAAACAAAATTATAGCAACGACCAAACATCAGTTATACAATACCATAACTCTATAATCCTTACATCAAGTAGTACGTTAGTAGCCGTAGACAATAAGATGTTACATAAATCTATAAGTCTTACGTCAATAGGCAGTAGAGTAGTACTATTGAGTCTGGATATGCATTTGAACCTTCGGTTATTTTTTACCCATGGGCTAACGGTATGGAGACTATAGGAATGTATGCGTACTCACGTACCCGTTGGGTGAAGATTTTTCCCCGTTTAGAGAACCATGAGTGAAGGTTTTTCCCCAATTAGAGACCCTAATGGAGTAAATACCCATCGGGTTTTGAGTCACGGGTCCATATTGCCATCTTTATTCTCTATAGTCATTGTATCTCGGTTGTTGCCTCTTGACTGTTGGCCGGTTGCACGGCCTGACCGGCGGCGGCACTTGCACACAAGCACGAGCGCACAACACGCCAATTACACAAGTTTAGGAGGGACTAAGTTTAAACTATTTTAGCTAAAAAAGATCTAAATCTTTGTTTTGTCCCATTATCTTCTATCTTATGCTCTTCCTAACCTTCTCTTATAGCTAAAAATTCATGGAGTGACGAAGAAGAGGCTCTATGGACGTGGTTGCTGTAGGGGGGGAGGGCTGGAGGCCCGGCAGCCTTGGTGGTAGATCCTCCCTTGCCTTCGTCCCTATTTAAAGATTATTTTTATTCTCGTTTCCTAAAAAGTCAATAATCTTCAACTTTGACCAAATATATATAATAAATATTAATACCTATGGTACACAAGTAGTATCATTAGATAAATCTTTAAATATACTTTTATAATAAACTTATTTGGAGATAAAAATATTACACATATTTTCTACAAACTCAGTTAAAGTTGACAAAATTTGACTAGCATGCATCTCATAGCGACTCTTTTTCTAGGACAAAGTAGTATATATATAGCTGATGGCACCAGCAATCCTGCAACACAATAAATGTTTCTGAACAGTCGTGACGCACATTCACACAAGTACAATATACTGTACTGCATTTGTCAAAAAATAATTGTACATTTCACTTTTTGATGAGTTAGTTTCTTTATATTTGACTAAATTCATACTCTTGATGCCCAGAAACTATGTCATCAACACTTCCCTCGCCTAGCCGCAATAGCTTGCAGTTTGGCACGGTGGCTCTCTGTCTTGCACATTCGCTCCTAGGTTCCTTATGCGAACACATAGTTAAGACGCATCCATATGTTTTGACGATGAGTTGTTGTAAGAAGATGATCAGACTTTGGTCTAGTATCGAGACTAACCATGGTCTGAGTGTGGTGTTCTGTAACATGTTGCTTGGCTTGTGGTGTACAGATCTGGAGCACTAAGACGATCAATGGTAATAGAGAACGACAAGAGAGTTATTGATGATGAACTGGGAGCATTGAAGGATGTACGTGGAAACATGGACCAAGGATCGAGGGCTGAGGGACTGACCATGGGTGGTTGACACTTGGAGACATCGACGAGCAAGTGTACATATCGAGATGGCGTAGACCCTGTTGACCAAGTCAAAACAGCGGTTAACCCAGTCAAGCGAAAAAGTGAGGACTTTGTGATCGGGTGATCAAGGATAAGTGGTGACACGAGTTGAGATCATGGAGGAAGCATAGCGGATATGCGACTCCAACTGGGATTGGTGATTTTGTCCTCAAAATTGTTGGTGGGCGGTTTGTTGGGTTTGGGACTCACAACCCAAAGTTAATTTTGGAGTGGCACGTGGCATCATCGGAGAGTTCACGTCGAGATGAGGCTACTTTGTGAAGGGCTTGTGGCCGATAGATGCACGGATCTCCACTTGGACCATTTTGCCCCTAGGGTTAAGTGGTTCGGGCAAAATACTTAAGGGTAGGCTTGGACATAAGTAATAGATCTATAGATAAGTGGAGAGAGATTCATAGAAGAGAGATACCTCTTCCAGTTAGTGATAGGCCTTAGTTTCCTCAAGTTTAGCCAGAGTTCACATCTGAGAGAGAGATCCACGGATGAGAGATTGAGGCCTATGTCTTTGTTCCTATTATGCAAGAACAGATCTTGTAAGACTGAGTTCTTGAGAAATAAAGCAAGTTGTGCTCTAAATCCTGTCTCAAGTTCTCTTTTCTTGGTTGATTTGTTTTTTTTCCTCTCCCTCTTCCCACTCTCTTGTTGTTTTGATAGATTTCTTGTTTTCGCGTGTTTGAGATTGTTTTGAGTGGATGGATTCATGACAGGACCCCTGAGAAACATCTCTGCTAAACAGTTTGGCCAAATTCCTCACGAGCGCGGAGATCCATTACTTGGAGAAAAAATTAAGTAAACCCTCTTTGTATTGGAGTTTTTCAGATCAAGTTCAATTCACTGACTTCTAGGTGATGACCTTTTGGGGAAAGCTTTTAAGCATCCTTGGGAATCCCTCTACCAAATTTGAAGTCAATTAGGGGTCATTTGAATCGAATTTGGCTTTTGGGAGAAGTTTCTCAGGCTGTTATGTCTTGTGGAACCGGCCTTGCTACTGATAGGGCACAAGAATCGGCCAAGTCGAGGTTGGAGTTAGCTATGCCAACTTGAGGGAGTAAACCGGACAAGTTGGGTCACAAATTGGTCAAGTCAGTTTGCATGCTGTTAGGAGGTTGTCTCGCTGCGGTTTTGCGTACGTGTTTCACTTCGTTTCTTGCTGCTCCACTCTGGTGTGTGTTTTGTCGTGTTTTTTGGTATTTCTAAAGGGCATGTAGC
Organism: Coix lacryma-jobi var. lacryma-jobi; assembly: GCA_009763385.1. Taxonomy (NCBI): domain Eukaryota; kingdom Viridiplantae; phylum Streptophyta; class Magnoliopsida; order Poales; family Poaceae; genus Coix; species Coix lacryma-jobi. The sequence goes on from CM019827.1 coordinate 108,085,852, forward strand.
CACCAGTTGACTCGTGTGCACTTCAACTGGAGTTTTGGAGTTTGAGAGCTATGTTGGATAGTGGCCAAAATCGAAAGAAAATTGGATTATGCTCTCATTCATCCCCCTCTGGTCATTGTTCTCGGTGCTTCACCTTGCGGTCAGGTGATTGGTGAACTTGGTTTGTTGGAGTGTGACAGTTGTGACGATGCTTTCCCCCTCACCCCAATACGATGCAAACGACTTGATGGGATAGGGAGCCCTATGGCTAGAAACTGGAAGTTGGAAAGGATAAGGTAGTGTAGGATAGGCCGCTAAGGTGGGCTTCCTCTATTTTCGGATGGGTTGTTGGGGACTTGTATTGTGTTAGTTAGGCTCAACTTAGGTAACACAAAAATAAGTTTATCCTACCTAAATACGGGATCCCACAAATACAAACATAATCAAGGCTTTCTTGTTTCCATCGTACTTGTGATGAGGACTAGGCCTGATCTTCCGAAAGGTATGATAACTTCGATTGGTGGAGAACTCGATGTTCACGATCTAGGCTTCGAACCAAGACTGATTTGGACCCCCACAACCGTTACACCACTACTTCGTTGGTTATCAACCACGCATAACGCGATTGACCTTGCCGAGAAGGCTTTCCTGCAAGCGAATCGAGAACACAAGCAAGAACGATATGAACGCAATCTGAAATTGCAAGTAAATATGAAGCTTATAAATCTGAAGAGGTGTTCAAGTCATGAATAGAAAGGACTAATCGCCACAGGCAAACAAGATCAAGAACAGGGGCCCTGGTTGATATTTATGCATCACTTAGTAGTGCTAACACTCCCATAAATTTCATATTTGTGCATGTGTACAAGCTTGAAACCAAACCATTTGAGCACACATGTAGGGGGAGTTATCACTACCAAGTCGGGTTGTATGGTGCTTATCCAAATCTTTTCATATGGTCTTAATGTTGGATAAGTAACATAGAATCCAAACCAAGTTAGTAATTTACATTCTTGTAAAGTGCTAGCTTGGAATAAGCTTAATTTCCATATCTTTGTAGAGTTGTCATAAATTACCAAAAAGGGGGAGATTGAAAGGTCCTAGTTTGGTTTTGGTAATTGAGTGACAACTTTAGGTGGACTAATGGTGTTTATGTGAGATACACAGGTGATAAGTCCATAGGTGATCATGTATGAGCAACATATGCCATAGAGGTGAAATGGCTTGAAGGATGTTGCAATGCTCATGTATGTGATGAAGAATGAGCTTATTGCATATGTGACATGACATGTGGTCATATGGCTAAGATGGTGAAGATCAAGGCAAGGCTTGGCTTGATGAACCAGTTGCGGAAGTGAAGGGCAAGTTGGAGGCTTTGAAGCCGTTGGTACCAAGTGTCGGGAGGCTTGAGCAAAGACTTGGCGCCGAAGGACCGAAGCAATGGTGAAGAGCAAGTGAGGTCAAGATCGATGTACCATGGAGGCCATGTGATGATATGAAGTGGATCATATCAATTGATCTAGGTTGGTGCATGTGTTGCATCAACACCGATGAAGATGGAATGGAATGCGCAAGGCAAAGGTATATTTGTAGGGCATTTCATTTCATCGGTCATAGGTGTGTAGAGAAGTTGATGACCGGGTTTAGGATAGATGGCCGTACTATCAAGAGGAGCAAACTTGTTTGCATATCGGTCATCTAGTGCCACTTGAGCGATCTAACTTTGCGATGTTACTAGAATCGATTGGCGTGGTAAGTGCAAGTGCTAAACCTTTGAAAAATGATTGTGAAAATGCTAACACACATACACATGATGTTGTACACTTGGTGGTGTTGTCACATTTGCAAAGGAGAAGTTGTTTTGAAAAGAAGTTGTGTTGAAAGGAGGCATGGAGAAGTGGGAGAAACTAGTGTATAGTCCCTCTCCCTCCTACCGAGCTTGCGAGGCAGGATTCAGTGGTTTTCGGAGGTGAAGTGCTATGCTCGGGGAGCATTGGACGCTGGTCCGAGGGGCATCGGATGTTGGCCAAGCGTCCGATGGCAAACCCTAGCTGATGTCTTTTGTTGAAGGAGCATCAGACGCTGGCAACGGACGTTGTGGATTCACTGTTGCAGAGTCCGATGTAGGTGACGTAGCGCGAGCTAATTTTTCAGGGAGCATCGGACGCTGGCCCGCGTCCGATGCGGAACCTCCTGACGCGTCCGATGTGGTTGGGAGGGTTCTGGAACCTCTCTGGTGTGTCATCGGACGCTGGCCCTTAGCGTCCGATGCCAAGGGTCCGACGCGTCCGATGTAAGGGTGATCTTGCGCAGATTTGAGCAGAGGCATCAGAGCGTCCGATGCCACTTTAACTGGCGCGGGAAGTGATATAGCCGTTGGGATCGCTCGGTCGAAGTTGAACGTGGGGGACACGTGGCGAGCATCCAAGCATCGGACGCTGACCCGATCCGGAGCGTCCGATGGTGGCGCAGGTTGCCCAGTGAAGGGGCAACGACTAGTTAGCCCTTGGGGCTATATGTATCATTGGTAACCGGACTTGGGTGGTGCGCTGAGCACTCTAGAGCCTTTGTGGCTTGTGTGGATGTGCTTGGGAGCTCTCTAACTCGCTTGTGCTTGCTAGTGTGCGAATCTATAGCGAGTGAGTGATCGCTAGTGCGTTGCATTGAGAGATTGCATTGAGTGGCACTAGGTGATCGTGTTGCAAGCCGGTGGTGCTTGTTACTCTTGGAGGTTGCCACCTCCTAGATGGCTTGGTGGTCGAGTCTCTGTCGTGAAGCCCGCGTGAAGATTGTGCGTGGCTCCGGAGAAGGATTGTGAGAGGCATTGTGCTCGCCCCGTGGGGATCGCAAAGAGCAACTCTAGTGGATTGCGCGTGTCATTGAGCTACCCTCACTTGTGGGTGAGTTCTTGCGGCGCTCGAGTGTCGAGCTAGGTGTGGTGCCTATTAGCCGCCGAACTACCAAAGTGTGTGGTCGACACAACGGAGACTAGCTTGGTGGCAACCAAGTGAACCTCAGGATAAAATCATCGTGTCAACTTTGTCTACATCTTCTCGGTGGTTTTCTATCTCCATACACAAGCTTGTATTCACTTTCATATATATTGTGCTTGTGTAGTTGCTCTTGTAATTAGTTAGTTTGTGTAGCTTGCTAGTTACCTTCTTTGCTTGTGTAGCTCAGAAGTAGCTCTCTTGAGTGACTAATTGGCTTGAGTAGCCTTGTTAGTCACATTTCTTAGTTTGTGTAGCTAAGTAAGGTGAGCTCTCTAATTTGGCTTGAGTAGCCTAGTTATTGAGCATTGCTAGTGAGCTTAGTCTTTGTGCGCTTTGTATCACTAGATTGATGAGGAGCTCCCCGGTTTGATTAGAGTACTAGTTGCATAGGTTTGTGTGACCTTGCAAGCTAGTTTGTTTAGGTGAGCGCTAGCTAGCCTGACACCTTATTTACTTTGTTTAGGATCTTTTATAAGGTGTCATAGAATATAAGTAGAGGGGTGTAGTCTTGGCTAGACCAATAGTTTTAATTCCGCATTTGTTTCGGTTAGCCGCCACGATTAATTTTAGAAAGGACTATTCACCCCCCCCCCCCCCCCTCTAGTCCGCCATCTCTACCCTTCACATGGTGAGTAGAGCTAGTGTGTCGCGTGCCACGAGTAGAAGCTCTAGTCGATGATCCTGTACACTCCTCCTCCTCATCCTCCTCAAAATGGAGACATCATTGTAAGCTAGAGAAGGTGGGGCTGCTGCAAGTGGAGGTAGGCCCTGCTTCCCACGCATCTCCCTGATCTCCAATCTAACCTCATAGGCCATCTGAGCTGCATAGGTGCAAGTGCCAAAAATCCTCCTAATCAACCTGGAGTTCTTCTTCTTCTTCTTCTTCTTCTTCTTCTTCTTGCGAGCACCATAATGGGACAACTCTGGAATATCAGAAGTTGTTGCCCCGTGTCTCAGAAGCATGTCCTCAACAGCTATGTGGCAAGTCTTCTCGCCTCTATATGGCTCATGCACTCCATCCTTGTTGAAGACACGTCTGATGACTCTCCCTATGATGAATATAAAATAAGGAGCATAGAGTAGAGCCTTTCTTGCATCCTCAGCAGCAATTTGACTCTCATGCCAAAGAAAACGAGAAATGGAGAAAGGCTCTGCATTGGGCCTCATCCTCACAAGAATGTTCCGAGCATACACAAATAATTTAGAAGCCAATCTAATCTTTGGGTTGATGGTGTTTTTGAAGACGTTGTTCAGGATATAATACTTGCTCTTCAAACCTCTAACCAAACCATCAACGACATTGGGGCAGTGACAGAGCTAGAGCAAATGTGTGAAGTGCGTTTGCCTTGTGGGTGCATAAGATTTTATTATATGGGTGCGAAAATAATAAAAATGTGATCATAATCACTGTTTTTCAAATATTTTGTGGGTACATCCGCACCCCGTAGTTTATATATATATAGATCCGCCCATGCATTGGGGTTCACATATAAGGAGACGATCTCATTGTTGGTCAAATAAAGTCCTCTCAACGTGCAAGTATTGGCGGCCCTTAACGACCACTTTTACCCGCTAACTTTCTACCAAAAAGGAGGAATAAACATTATTCCATATACATATACTTTTACTTACATGCCTCGTCGATGCGCATTGCGTCGTCGACGTGGTTGAGGATCATTATTTATTTTGTACGTACATGCCTGTTGCTGCCATCTGCCGGAGGTCGTAGCCACCCGATGTTGGTCAGCTGCTGCGATCTGGGAGAAGTGGAGAGTCGCCACGTACCCGCTGCCGAGCTGACCGAGTTGAATTCAGTTGACCTTCGTGATTGGTCTAAATAAACTAATGAGGGCTAATTTATATTAGAGTCCATTAGCCCTTATTAGCCTATAATTAGATCATGTTTAATCTAGTTTTACAAGATAGACTAATTTTTAGCCCTGAGATCCAAAGAGACTCATAGTCCGATTGATCTATGAGTTTAGTATAAGAATTCATGTAACGAACGAACTAGGATTAGGATTCTTTATTCTCTTTCTCTTCTAACATAGAGTTCATAAGTTTTACAACACTAAGGCTTCCTTTGGAAGCAAAGGGAAGTCATGTCCAGGGAAAGGAATCCAACCCCATTGATTCCCTCCCCTGACCCTTGGCCATTTGTTTGTCTCCCCTGTCCCCCGTGGCCTCAAGGCTGGTGTTGCTCCGTGCAGCCTAGTGCTTCTCCTAATGCTTCTAGAAACGAATAGCAAATAGGAGGCTATGCTTCCGTTTTCACTATGTATTGTGCCCATTTACGAAAATGGTTGCTACTTGAAAACCGATCAAAAAATTAACAAAAAAAATCAGAAAAATAGTAACCAAATCCTTGGGAAAAAAGTATTATTCATTAATAAATCAGAAAAAATCCCAAAAATCATTAAATTATAAAAATTATTTGAACTTATTGTAAGACCATATAAAATTTAAAAACCAGAACTATCTTAGCATCAACATCACATGAACATGAAGGGCTGAAAGAAAAATGATTTCTTTTCCATAGTATTAACATCAAATGAACATGAAGGGCTGAAGGTGTTGCCTTTACCAAACAAAAGACAACATGAAGAATTAAATATATGCATGAAAACTAGTACTTTCAATAGTAATGATTGCATAGCAAAGTAATTGCACATTAGCAGCATCGTTGCACCCTCTTGAGTAGCAAGTTCTGTTTGCAATTCCTGCTCACCAATCCGTTTTCGTAACAAAAAAAATTGGCTCTGCAAGGCATGTATTATTATCATTAGCGTACAATTTGATACAAACCATCTACGATAGAATTTAGCAAACACTGAAACCAGAACCAAGTCCTAATAAACTAGTTCGCATATATGATAAAAATTAAACTGAACATTGAAGATTCTGAACTACCAGAGCTTAGAAGTGCAGATACTTAGGCATACAAACCAAGCATTATACTAGGAAGGAAGATCAAAGTTAGTACAATCTAGCAGACAATACAATCTTATGTCGTTTATGTTTCTTTATGAAGAAATTTAAATTTCCTTTTCTTTTAGGAGCTTTTAGGTTATTTCGTATGTATGAATGATTAGCATATAAAGCATGCATTTTCATCCATCCTAGCTTATTCAGAGAAGATTGTGAAGCCTTCATGGTCTCAGTGTCTGACATCATGACTACCGAATGAATTACACGCTCACTGTACTAGTATAGGTTTGATCTTCCTACTTCTCCATCAACATCCATGCACAAGATGAAATAAGGAATCATGTCTTTCTATGATATTCTCGCACTTGATGTTGGTGAATTAAATTTAGCAAGGGAGGTTATGGAACAGAAAGGTGTTTTCTTTCTTGTTTGCTTGAAACCAACAAGAAAGGGTTCAGCTAAAGCTGTGACAAGGGACAAATCTGGATAGGATGGATCAACAAAGATAGAGCTTGTTGATCTTACATGGCCATAGCCCACTTACCATATCAACAAATGGCCGTCGAGCTTCTTGATGCTGTATCAAGGTTCTCTCTCGATGCTCTTCATCGGCAACAGGTACAACACCTCAACAAGGATTGTCTGGATCTTGCCTGACTCCAAACTAGAAAAGTTCAGAATTTCATCACCATACAGATCAACAGATTTACGAGAGCAAATTGAACTGAATATAGGAGGTGACCTGGATGAGATCTTGCCATATAAAATTTGGTGATGATCAACCTAACTTTGGTTTTAAATTTTGGCAGCTGCTACAAACAAAACAGAAGATGAGAAGAGAACACACATCAATCAAATGCTTTAAGCATGTTCAAATATTCAATTCAAGGCCTATGAATGAAGCTATGTTGCACCTTAGCCTCTGTACACACACACATACACACACACAAAAAGAGTGTTGAATCTATAGGGGAGCAGATCAAAACTAATTGAAATTAGTCAACAGAAATTGATCACATGTCAAGACGCAAACTTTGAATGAATAGCAAGGTCTCCTCCTTGGGCACCCTTTTCTTCTTTGACTATCAAAACAAAAGACAGTCTGTTGTCAGTCAACTGTGATACAAGGACATATGAATTATACAGGAAAGGCACAAAGCATTGACAGATAAAATGAAAACAAACTAAGTATTTGCTTGCAGGAACTTGCAATTATTTGGATTTGGCGAATGGATTGCTAGATCGGCTGCTAGTTTTTAAGCTCTGCACCAAGATGAACAAGCCATACTAAAATTAAGATTTGGCTTCACAACATGGGATTCGAGATGCAAATGCACCAGCCATCACATGTGTGGGTATCATCAACATTCCCAACAGCTAGCTTATCTGGAACTAAATTAACAACGATTGCCAGCATAAATCTGTTACAATAGCTGATATCCTAATCCATGCATCATAGTGATAAAACTACTGCTTGTGATCTTGTACTATAATTTGTCAGTGCAGAGGCCCCATCTAGCTCAAGTGATTAGCAGTAGCACACAAATAGCTTCCTGGATGCACTAGTTCCTGCAGGAAAGGCACAACATCTAGATGTGGGAGTACAAGCACTAGTTCTTGCACAGACAAATGCATGATCTGCTGAAAGCCTAGATCGATCAAGAAAATCAGGTATAGGATCTAGAAAAGGGCACAAAGCACCTAGATCTCACAGTACAAGTACTAGTTCTTGCATTATCGACAGATCGAAGGTTTGCAGGAAATCTAGATCGATTAAAAAACCATGTGCTGAAAAAGGGCTAGGAGGGGAACGAGTACCTTCTTGGGGCTTAACGTACGTGTTGGATCACAACAGGCGGGCAACCGATGACGGCGGCATTGAGGTGAGGACGGCGACCGATGGTGGAGCCAATCGAGGTGAAGATGCTGGATCTGGAGATGAAGATGCCGGCCCGGATGTGACCGACGGCAAAGACAACTGAGGTGCGAATGGAGGAGGCAACTGACGTGACGACGACGGAGGGGATCGAGGTGGTGATGGTGGCGGCGGCGCATGCCAGGGCGATGGTGTGTTCGTCGCAGCTCGCGAGCGTTGTCTCGCGTCGCCCGGGAAGCGGTGCCCGGACCCTAGAGATAGGGAGGCGACGCCCCGGGGAAACGGTGTGGATAGGGACGCCCGTCCCCTCAGCACAGGCTTCCAAAGGCCAGAATAGTTTGCCCCGGGACTAAATTCCGCGTGGCGTGTTTGCCCCGGGAAAACGCCGGGCTAGCCCCGTGGATGGAGGTTTCCAAAGGAGGCCTAAGGTGCACGACAAGATTACACAAAGGAGGGTTCATTATAAGCTACCACTCGGGCAAGTGAAGCTACGAGGACTTTCGCCTTGAGCTCCCACGGCAGACCACTCGCCGTGCATCGATCAAACTCTGAAGAATTGGTTTCTTGAACCGCTATCATGGCGTCAGTCTCCAAGACCACCTTCTGAATTCCCAGCTCAGTCGCCCTTGATCTACAAGGCTTGCAATTTGCAATTGCAAGCAAGCAATAATCTCCGCATGGGACGCCTCTAGCACTTTCCCTAACCTGCCATATACATAGCCTAAACAGAGATAACCACACCGTCTCCTTTGATGACATATCCCGAGCCAACCGATCAATCCTCGTATTTAAAAGCTCCCTGGATATTTTTTTTAGTTGCAGAGATTAACAACATGTTTGGCTGGTTTATTTAGGACTAAACTTTAGTCCCGATATCAAACATCCCCTCAGAGCTTGTTGGGTTACTTAGAAATAGAGCCCTGAAATAATTCCTGGTTACATTAGCGGATGCAGAAATAATTTATAGGTGTGATAAGGTTTACAAAGATCAAACATATATAGAGTCCAGCTACCAGATACAACAGGTCAACATGTATTTTTTATATATATATCATGTATATATACTATATATATTTATTATTTTCTATATATTTTAGGTACTAGTTCAGTGCCCGTGCTAACAGCACGGTTTTATTTTAGGGATGTATTTAAAACAACTCATTGGCAGCAGAATGTTTTAACTGTAAAAACTTTATATTCTTGTTGAGTTTTTACTGTAAAAACTTTTCACACATCACATCGAATGTTTTAACATATGAATGTAGTACTAAACATAGACTAAAGAAATAACTAATACACAGATTGCGTGTAATTTGCGAGACAATTTTTAAGCCCAATAAGTTTATGCTTTAACAATGTTGCGCTACAATAAATATGTGTTAATGACTGATTAATTAGTCTTAATAAATTTGTCTCACGTTTCTGGATGGAATTTATAATTCATTTTTTTATTAGCTTATTTTTAATAGACTAAATGAGTGCCGAAATATTCAATGTGACATGCAAAAAAATTTCACGCTTCAGCTAAACAATGTCTTCCCTTTTATCTCCTTGATTAGTCATAATTTTGGACGCCTTTTTTTAGAAACAAAGCACACAATACGCACCCTCACCGGTTGCCCACGCGTCGTTATTCATGCATGGCTCTGTGATTACAGGCATGCATTCCGGGAGCAACTCCAAAAGTCCATCAAAACATAGACAAAATCCTTGATTTAGCTAGCCATCAAAAAATAGCGCTATAACGTAAAATAAAAAACCCTAAAAAAAAGGTCGTACAACAGCCATCATGTTTTGTTGAAGGTTAAATCACCGGTCCATCCTCTGTTCGTCACCTATATAGATTGTAAACGCCACATTTTGTTAGAGGGATCCAATCGGAGCCTGGTAGATCGATATTGCGGGCTGACTGGTCGGTGCACCAGGGCGCTCGACCCTCTTTTTTGGAATCGTGACGCGTAGTTTCCATACAAGGACAGCTCGGCAGAAAGGAATCACGGTGATTGTGTGCCTCGTTTGTTTACGCGGATGATTGGGTGAGGGAGCTGAGGATATACTATACATTAAATCTGGTTCGTTAGATGGGAGTGAGTAAGGAGAGAGAATGTTCTGAAATAAATCTGGACGGTTCATTTTTATGGAGTCAATTTTGTGGATATAATTTGGTGTGTGCGTGTAGAGAGGCTCTCTCGGCGGGGAAAATTTTTTTGGTATACGAACCAAAGAAAAAGATCGTGCTTTAGTAGGGTAGTATATAGATGGTGGCTGCCGAAGCTAGCCAAATACCTGGCTTTGTCCTTGCCTAGTTGAAATGGATCTTGAGAGATTAAAATTATATCTGGTCTAATTCGAGATAACCGAACGGCCCTTAGGCAGCTTGGCCTATATGAGCCCGCCTCGGCAATCGCTCGATAAAAAGTGTTATGGAGGGAACAAAGTTTCTGTTTGCTTTTTCCTAGCTGATGACGGACCTGAATCTCCGGAATGACGAATGAGTGATCCTGCATTGATTGTACTGGGCCTGAACAAAACAAAACAAAACATCTTGTCAAAAAAAACAAAACAAAACAAAAACGTGTACCATAATATTGGGCCGGCCTGCCGAAACAAATATGGGCTTTGTTGGCATGGTTTGTCAAAAAAAAAACAAAACAAAACAAAAACGTGTACCATAATATTGGGCCGGCCTGCCGAAACAAATATGGGCTTTGTTGGCATGGTTAATCTCTGTGGGGCGCACCTTCACGGGATCTGCACGATCCCACAGAGGCCCAACCGAAAGAGAGCCCAGTGACCACGAGCAAAGCAGCAGAAATAGTGCGGGGAGTGGGATTCAGGTGGCACCAAGGGAGAACGAACAAAAGCTGGAAAAAGAAACAGTTTCAATTTCAAGATTAGTAGAGTACTTCCTCCGTCCCGTAATAAAAGATGTTATGGAGTGCGTACTGATCAATTTTTTCAACTTTGATCAAATTTGTAGAAACACGTACGACATTTATATCTTCAAATAAATTTATTATAAAAATATGTTCAACAGTCTATCTAATGATACAAGTTATGTATTATAAATATTAATATTATTTAATATATAATTAGTCAAAGTTGTAAAATGTTGACTTCTCGGGAAGCGATCTTTTTAAGACGGAGGGAGTACGTACGTCCGTCACACAATGGAACCGGTACGATAAGCCAGCTCTGTTCGCTTGAGCTACAAGTCGGCTTTAATCTGTACAAATTAAACGTGGAAGAGTATTTTCCTCTCACGGTAAATCAGCCGTTTTAGCTTATTCTCGGCTTATAAGTTGTGCCGAACAGTCTGGTGGCTTTTGCTGACTAGTGACTAGTGCAAGCGGCACGGTTATAAATAGGAGTATGTATTTTTAACATGAACTGGTGGGATATGGCCTTGTTTGTATCCAGTCTGGATTGTAGAAATCAGCTTGTTTGTATTCATTCATTCATTCACACACGTGCGACAGCAAGGCACGATCGTGGATCTCGAGCTCCATTACTCGGTTGGCCTGTCCGTGCCGACAGCACCAGTGGCAGCAGCGACGACATCCACCCATCCATCCATCCATGTCTGTCATGCAACAAAGCATTGGTGGGTTTGGCAGCACCAGCATTACTGCCAATGCCATGCCGGAGTACGTCCCTGCCTGATCTGGAAGGACCTTGGCAACTCAATGCCGAGCAATGAACAAGATGCTTTCCGATCCTGTTAACTTCTCCGGCATGGTCTCCTCCTCCTGCTGCTCGTGCTCGACATCTGCATCTTCATCCCGAGGCGGGCGCCCAACGTGCAGCATTCAAAATCTGGCAGATCCATCCCCGATCCCTCCTGCAAGCACACGAGTATGTAATTAGGAGTACCAAGTACTGCCCATTCATATTCTCTCAGACAGAGGAGAGGATCCGATCTCTCTGCATTCGTACTCACAGAAGAAAAAAACATGATTTGGAACAGGCAAGCAGGTGCAATTTTTCCTGACATGGGATCTCACAATGTTCAACAGGCACAAAGGCCCACTGCGTCGCAATGCCAGCCAGCAAACCAAACGTTCAGCCCTGCATCATCAATGTGCTGGTGATAGTAGTGTCCTTTCAGCAAAAATCTCAGCACATCAGATACAACACTTGTACTGACATTGAACACACACATGACATAATTAAGGACACACGCCAACGCCACACTGATCAGGTACACATTTCCAAAAGCAGCGCATGATGCATTCCCAGGTCAAAATGTTCAGCTAGCCTGCAATGTTCTCGCTTTTCACTGAAGAAATAATAAGAACATGGCTATTCTTCCATGTCTTCTACAGGGCAAATCCATCCCAGTACAGGCATAACATGTAGTACTACTACCACTACTAACAATCTGACTGACTCTTCAACACAACCAAGTGAGTATCTCACACAACACAACACAACACACAAACACGGTGTGCACCCCTGACCTCAACATACACTTGCTGTGGGCGGGGGGCAGGCAACAACATTACCACACTCAGATCAGATGACTAATAGAGGAGACCGAGCGACCAATCAGCAACGCTTCACGCCTGCTCCGGGTAGCTTTCCATGTCAGGAGCAGGGGGAGGTTGAGCAAATGGTGAATCAGGAAGGACCATCATCATATATAACCCTTGTCAAAAAAGCAACCAAAAAAGAGAAGCGGAAAAACTGTAACCATGGTGTTGAGGTAGCTTAGTTTTTTTTTTCTGTTGTCTTGTTTCTTTTCTGTTGTTTGGAGAGGTGGCGTGGGGGTGGATCTGTTCTGTTCCCTTCTGCGGGGTGGGGCTAGCAGGCCGTGCCCTTGTGGCAGGACAGGGCACCCGCATCCGAGGTGATGGTGCCAACCATAGATGATGACTTGGCGCCAAGGCTGGACGCACGCGAGTAGCTGGCTGAGGCGCCCGCGCCGGATGGGGTGAAGTAGGCGCCATTCAGCAGCAGGTCGCCCTCTGATCTCCAGTTCCAGCCCTTCCAGACAGTCTCAGCAGTTTCAACTCTCTTGGTCACCTGTAGTTCAGTTACATTTGAAGTTATTTTTAGCTACTAAAGAATGACTGCTCAAGGCAAATAATTAACAAAGACATCATATCTACAGTACCTCCTTGGCGAATGGGTTTGTCGGAGCAAGGTAGCGGTTGCCCTGGCTGTTGATGGTTGGCTCAGCGCTCCCGCCAATGGCGTACATTTCCCAGTGGGTGTAGTCATTGTTGACTACATGGAAGTAGCCATGCCGGCACCTGAAACCAGAACCATTGAGATTGTGGCAAGGGGTAGCAGAATGAAATGTGTAACAAGAAATGAATACAGATCAGTGCATAGTGATGCTGCTGGATAGGAACAAATAGACAAGGTTCAGTATGCTGGTGTTCAGTTCATAAATTCACCTTGGCATTCTCTGAATGAGACCTTCACCGAAGTGGTTGAAGGCTATGGTCACTTGCATTGTCTTGTCCTTCACATAGGAGTCACTGTGGCCCAGAAGCATCACCTGCATCAATTCCAGTTTTACCATTAGATGAGAAATCTAACCAGGCTGTTTCCACATAACAACGAAAGAATCTTGCTATGCACGTGACCGTCAGATACTACAGCACCATCCTCAGCATAAGCAACCGACAAGTTCTGATTGGATTTGAGAGAATAATTCGCATGAAGGAGTTAATTTAAAACTACACTTGCACTGGCAGAAAACAAACGAATTCTCAGGCATATATGCGCCAAACCATGTAGAATCCTCCAAATCTCCGATGTCTTTGGTGAAGAAAACAAAAGGACGATCGCACACGGGCACTTAATTATTACAGGGTGAGGACAAACAAAAGCACAGGATCTAGTAGGAGGATGTACTACCTCGTTGTGGTGGGTGAAGTAGTTGTTGGACACGGTGATGGCCGTGGATCCCATGATGGCATCGATCAGGCCATCGGCGCAGTTGGAGAGTGAGCAGTGTCCACCCAGACGTGGCTGGAGCCGAAGATGGACATGTTAGGATGATCTCTCTCGCTAATGGCCCAACGGCTATTAGGCCTTGATCTCGCGCCCTGATCGGAGGCGCCCAGCCCATTTAATGGCTGGTGGGCCCCCGTCGCACTGCGCATATAAAGAGGGTGGGGGCCGGCGGCTCTCAGTACGAGGTTCACCGTGAGCCGCATTCCCCACCGACAACCCTAATCCGATCTAGTGAGGGGCGCAGCCAGCGACGGGAAGTTCCGCCACCGCCGTTCATCGCCGCTGCAGCTCTGGACCACGTCCGGCTCCGTCACCACCGAAGAACACCGACGCCTACGTTCCCCTCCACCGCCGTCGACGACCCCAGCACGCCGACGGACATGGCGGGCGGCAGCTCCTCTTCTTCCACTACTTCTTCAGGTTCGAACAACCTAGGTATCAACTCTCAATCACTCCTCTCCTTCGGATCTACTCCCTACTAGTTCATAGGACCTTGGTTTATACGCTGTGATTGTTTTTACCCGTCTATTTCCACTGCTAGTCGATCCTGTGAACATAACAATGGTATCAATCGCCTCTAGTATGTGGATCTAGTTTCGGGATGAACCCTAAGAGGGGATCAGACAGGGATCGTTTTGATCCGAAATCACCTAACCCTAAATGCCTCTGCTCTGCATCGGGAGAAAGGGATAGGGAGAGCAAACTGAGAAAGTTTTAAATCGACGGGTCACTTTTGGATCCTGACAGTGCGAGTGCACGTCGGCTTGCCGACGTTCGGATCGAAAAGGAAAGGAGGGTCGATCCAAGGGATCCAAACCCTAAAGCATGCAACCGCGAACATAATGTGGATCCGATTCAATCGGATCGAAACCCTAACCCTAGTATTGTTTTCGGCTGGGGGGAATGAGGATTCTCACCTGGTCATCTTGATGTCTCGGCCGGGGGGAGAGGTCTCACCTGGCCGTCTTTTTCGTTTCACCGGCGTAGCGGGGAGACTCACGCCGCCAACCTTCCGGCGCGCGGAGAATGGACCCTGCGGACATGGTATAGGGCGCCGGCTCGGGGCCGCTCGACGGCGGCGTGCTCACCCACCAGGGGAGCACGCACGCCGGCGAGAGGGCCCGCGGCGGCGCCATTTTCTCCGGCGGTGGCGAGGATGCCACCGGGACGCTCCCGTTCCTTCCTGGCGGCTGCGTGGAGTGAAGAGCAGAAGGGGAGAAACAGAATGGCTTAGGGTTAGGGGAGTGGCCGCCTGCGCGGTTTTGCTCGCGCGAGGGGTGCGGACAGCCGTCCGATCACGATCGACGGTTGTCGGCGTATGGACCGGATTGAGCCCAAGAGGGGTGAGCGCGTGGGCCGGTTTTCCAGCCCAGGCCCAGGTTGCGGCCTGGGCGGGAGGGGGAGAGGCCGCTGCGCGGGCCGCGCGCCGCAGGCTGGGCCATGCTGGCCGCATGGGCCGAATCGGCCTTTGCACAGTTTTTTCGTTTTTCTTTTTTCTAGAAGCAGTTTTTATTATATTTTGATGCATTATTAATTGTTTTAATGTATATTTTCTGTGTAAATTTATTCCAACGAAAATTTTTGCACAGAGAATATTAAAGAATGTGAATTGCTTCTGGAAAAATAAAATATAAAGAATTGTTAATTGTTTCCGCTGCGTACTTTGATTTTAATTTTCACTATTAAATTCGAACCAACGGGAGAATTTAATTTTGAGAATAACATGTTTTTTGTCATTATGATGTTATTATTTTTCTGACCAACGTTGATAAATAATAATAATATAATCACTGTTCCATTAAAGGTTTATGCATTATTTCTATTTCTGCCCAACGGTGATTTAGTTATAATGCATAAAAGCAACTCATTTACTATGTTTTATTCTGTTCTCACTATTTTTGAACTATGTTTTCAGGCTCCATTCTGATGAACATGGTTAAAGATATCCCACCTCTCAAGGGGGATAACCACTTGGAGTGGGAGAAGAAAATTGAGCTGGCTTTTCTGTTGGCTGAGGTTGACTGGATACTCACTGAGCCTCGTCCCGCATTGCTCAAGGAGCCTGTGAGAGAGGAAGGTGAAAGTGATGCCGCTTGGAAACAGCGGGAACTGGACTTCGGTCCAGAAAAGTTGAAACATGATCTGGAGCGGGTTAGGTGGAAAAAGACCAACAAAAAGTTGGTTGCAGTTGTTAAGAACACTGTAGATCCTGTCATCCTGAACTCGCTCCCACCAGAATGTGACACGGACACTGAAATTCTGGAAAGGTTGAAGAACCAGTTCACTGGTTCCTCAAAGACTTACACCACCCAAGTGATCAAGAAATTGATTACTGAAAAATATGCTGGTGGTGGTGTAAGAGACCATATCCTAAAAATGAACAGTATGGCATCTAAGCTTAAACCAATGGACAAGGAATTAGCTATTTCCCAGAAATTCCTTATCCATCTGATTTGTGCTTCCCTGCCAAAAGAGTTTGAAACCTTTGTTGTATCTTACAACAATAATCCTGAGGATTGGTCATTGGACAAGTTGATAGCCATGTGTGCCCAAGAGGAGGAAAGAATCAAGGGTGCAACTGGTGGTGCAATCAACTATGTCAAGGACCAATGCGAAAGCTCAGGGTAAGTGTAACACCTCTGGTGTTTAGCATGTAATTAACTTGACATATCATCATTATCATCTTTAAGTATCTTGGTCATGATTTCATGTGTATGCATTTTGCTAAGTGTATCATTTTATGTGAAGTACCTCTATTGCAAAAAACCCTAATTAGCCCGCTTCTCTCTATAAGGGCAAAAATGGTAATTTCACCTCTGTGCCTAGCTTTGTGTAATTCTTGTTCTGTTGGCTGTCTTGAAGTTTTGTTGTGTTGGCCAAAGTTCAAAAATCAGAATTTGATTTCAAATCTCTTTACAAAACCCTGATTTTCAAACCCTGGAGTTTATCCCTCTTTTTGTGATTCAAAAATTATTCAAAATTTGAGGTTGGTCCAAAAAGCAAAGTTGTAGATCTGGCCAAGAGAAACAACTTTGGTATTCACAAGTTTTCAAGTTTTAGTACAAAGTTTTGAGTTATTTCAAATTCAATCAAACTCCAGTTTTTGCCCCTTTTCAGTTTTCAAAATGAGTTCAAAAACTAATGAGTTTCAGGAAAAGTGTATAATAGCAAAGTTGTAGGTTTTGACAAATGGAACAACTTTCATATGTAAAGATTTTCTAGTTTCAGTTTGAAATCCAGAGTAACTTTGATTTGAATCAAGTTTGAAAAAGTGTCCCCTTTACTGTTTTCAAATATTGTTCAGAAACTATTTGGAATTTGAAAATGTTTATATTGACAAAGTTGTAGATCTCATTTTTCTGAGCAACTTTGGTATTTTGAGTTTTTGTCGCACAGTTCAAATTTTGGGAGAAATTTGCAAAATTCAGAAACCAGCAAAGTCAAACCCTACCCCTAGCACTGTTCTTCTTCCAGCTAGGGCCAGGGGGGGCCCGGCCATGGCGCCCCGCCGGCGCTGCGCGTGCCGCGCGCCTGGCTGCTCCCCACGCGCCACCAACCTGTCGCCGCTGTCCCCTTGTTCCCTCCGCGCCCGCACGCGAGCGCTGACCCGCGCTCCCGTCCCCTACAGAGCTCTGCGCGCCGCCGCCGCGTGGCCATCGCCGGCGAGCACACGCCCGAGCCCCGGCTGCACGCCAGCTTATCCGCCAGAGCGCAATCAAGTGCGCACGCCCCCGCAAACCTTACCCGCGCAACCCCGAGGTCTCTACCGGCCTCTGGCCGCGCCTATAAGAAGGCCGCCGGAGCCCGAGCTTCCTCACTCACCTCCGCCGCCGTCGCCAGCTCACACCAGCGCCTCCCGAGCTCAACCACCTAGCTCAGCAGCTCCGCCTTGATCTGGTGAAGCTTCCCCACCCTCCAATTTCACCTCTACCGTCCCCGTTTGCCCGGCGTAGCTCGTCGTTGTCGTCTCCGGCAAGAACCCGGCGAACTCGGGTTCGTGGAATTCGCCGTCTCCGGCCTTGATCATCCCCCACTGACCCCCGCGTCCCCTTCCTTACTCCCGTGCGACTCTAACCCGGCCATCGCGGCTCCGTTTGTTGCACAGGGTCGCCAGGACGCCTGTCGCCGCCGCGAGCTTCCCGCCGGTCACCGTCGACCACCTTCACCGTCCATCCCCGTCCCTCACCGAGCTGCCCAATCGACTCCGGTGAGCTCCCTGTTGCCTCCCGTGCCCTCAGCTCTGCCGCGGAGTGCCCAGTTTGGCCGGCGTAAACGCGCCGCTGCGCTCGGGTCACCGCCGGCGAGCAAAGCGCCGCCGTGCCCGTTTTTCTTTTTCTTTTCAAGATATGAATAGTGCTCTCATTTCTCTTTTTTGTGGTATTTTCTGTAGACATCCATAAATTCTGAAATTTTTGTGGTAGACTCTCTATGCTCTGAAGTATTTTATAAAAATATGAAACTTGAGTTTTGTGCAAAAATTTGAAAATAAAAAATTCCCCTTTTAATTAAAAAATGAAGGCTTTGGTATTTTTGGAGAGTGTTCTATAGCTCCAAAAATCTTGAGATAAAATTTGCAAGCTAGTTATGTCATGATGAGTCTCTGGTAAAATTTTGAAGGCTTTTGGAGCAAGTTGATTTTTGAGCTTTATTTTAATTAAGGAATAGTGCCTTTTGTTAATTAAATGTTTAGATTTAATTGAGCACCTTAATAACCTCCAAAAATTATGAAATTTGTTTTGCCATATACTTGTACCCTAATGAACTTGTGTGATTAATTTGGTAATTTTTGGAGCACCTTCATAAAATGACCTTTTAAATAATTGAGAAAATAGAAAAAGGTGATTAGGTTTAGCGTTGAATGCCCTGTGATGTGACTTTTGGATTGATTGATGTTCATAGACCCCTACCCCTCTGGTCTATGATATTTGTGATGCCTTATGATGTCCATGCTTAGGTTTAATAAAAGTTGCTAAATTAAAATTGTTAATATTGTTAAAAAGGGATAAGTAATCTATTGACCACTTTAACCACCACTCATACTTTGCAAAGTTATACTCTAATTTTATCCTATGCACTTTGTTCATACTAGCATACTCATGTGCATGCATCATTGCATCCGTATAGTTGACGAAGAAGGCCCTGAAGTCGAGGTAGCCACCGAAGGATCTGTCCCCGAGGCAACCCCGAGCTCCGACAACTATACCTACCCCGAGTCTGCTCTTTTTGCCATCCAAGGCAAGCCCCGGTGCATTTAAACCCTTCCTTGCTTTTGTAAAGTTTTTCTTAAATGTTTATTTAAACTACTGCATTAGGTTGATAGGAGTTGAGTGAAATCCTATCTGATGCATTATCTACCTTGACCAATGATACACCCGATACCTGCTTTTCAAAAACTATTTGCAAAATGCTTAGCAATGCTATATGATAGTTTTGCAATAAAAATGCCAACTTCAAAAGTGTGATCACTTTAAGAATATTTATGGGAATTTCTGGTTTACTCCCACTATTGGCTAAAGTATCTGATCCGTACTTAGTCAATGGGAAGGAGAGGTTGTCCTTGCGTACGGTGCCGTCATGTTGTAGTCCGGGACTCAACAGTTGACACCGACCGGGACAGGGTTGAAAAACTGACAGGACCTGTACTCTCGGGTTAGAGTCCCGAGGTGCTTGTCGCTGGCTGGAAAATTTTAGGGACCACCTGTATGGGGGCCTGCTGACTAAGACTTGCAACTATTCACATACTACGGAAAGCTTCGGCTCCGAGGAATCCTTTATTGGACCGACAACCGCGCACTGGGAGTGGAGAGATGGCGGAAGTAGCATGTACCCACGTGGGTTAAAGTCCCGGATTGGAGTGGTGTACTGTACTTCCGGGTGGCGTAGGACCGGGCCCAATCTTGGAGGAATCGTGGTAGACGAGTTGGCATATGCAAGCTTGGGTGCTACATATGCAGTGTGGATAGGGATCCTCAGCTGAGTATTATTTATCCGGATTAACGCTGCTCCTCGGTTATGGAGACTTAGTCACTGACTGTCAACAGGGAGTGGTTCTCAACTAGGAATGTTTTGAAAAGTAAAATGAATCAAGGATTATGATGGAACAAGGAATATCTGAGTCTTTTCAAAAAAAAAAAAGAACAAAGTTTGAAAAATGCTTTTCTGCAAAATACTTGATCTTGTTTAAGCCTTACCTTGACTACCCTAAGCCTGCATTCCTGAGTCTTCTCCCTTTTCTTTAGTCGGGTAAGTCTTGTTGAGTACCTTTGTACTCAGGGTTCTTTTACCCATGTTGCAGGTATGGCAGATTCCTCAGTATGCCTTGGACCCTGCTGTGTGACTGTTGTTCAGGAAGAGGCCGATGAGGCCGCTGAGTGATTACTCACCCTCGGGCTGGGTGAAGTATCTTTATCTTTAGTTGTTGTCTTATGCTACTCTGCCAACTCTATCTATTTGAACTATGGTCTGTAATAACCTCACTTAATTTTATGTTGAACCCTGGTTTGTAAAACTATTGTTATCTAAGTCTTCCGCTATTTACTCCGATGTTATTTGTCAAAATGTTCAAGAGATTGTAACTGAATTGTGAGATGATCCTGCGGGCATCGGGCACTGATGTAGCCCAGTGGCGAAACCGGTCTTAATCTCCTGGCTGTACGGATCGACTGTCAGTGATTGACAATGATCAGTGGGCCATGGGATTAGGGCCGTTACGTCACAGTAAGAAGCCAATGCACCAGTATATACCTCAACAACAGCAACAACAATAGCCACAGCAACCTCAAAGGAGGGTGGTGGACCCTAATCAGTGCCTTGAGTGCTTGAAGCCGGGACACCACAAGAAAGATTGCCCTGTCTTTTTGAAGAAGATTTTGGCAAGCAATGGTGAGAATGTTATTACATTTGTAAATGAAACTTTATATGTTAAATTTGATAAATCTACTTGGTGGATTGACTCTGGTGCAACGGTTCATGTTGCAAATTGTTTACAGGGATACAGTTCGACAAGGACTATGCAAAGAAGCGAAAGATGGGTTAGAGTCGCCAATGGAGTTCGAGCTGATGTTGAAGCTGTTGGCAATCTTCCTCTACAGCTTAATAATGGATTTATTTTGATTCTTAGAGATGTTTTATTTGTTCCTTCATTGCATAGAAACTTGATTAGTGTTTCACGCCTAGACAAAGATGGTTATGGTTGTCATTTTGGAGATGGCAAGTGTGAGATACTATTTAATAATGAATGTGTTGGTCTTGCCTTCGCGCAAGAAGATCTTTATTTGTTATCTCTTTGTGATAATGTGAATGTTGTAAGCAATGAGAATGTGAATGAGATTGTATCATCGTCGAACAATCCGAATAGAAAGCGAAAGCGAACTCAAGATGCGTCGTCGAAATTATGGCACTGTCGTTTAGCCCATATTTCGAGGGGGAGAATAGAGAGATTAGTAAAGAATGAGATTCTTCCTCCATTAGAGTTCACCGATTTTGAGCAGTGCATCGACTGCATCAAAGGTAAATATGTAAAGCAAATAAAGAAAGATGTCAAAAGAAGTGCGAGAATATTACAGATAGTCCACACTGATATTTGTGGACCGTTCCCTGTTAAAAGTGTGGATGGTTATGACTCGTTTATAACATTCACAGATGATTATTCTCGCTATGGCTATATTTATCCAATTAAAGACAGATCAGAAGCATTGGATAAATTTAAGATCTTTAAGCTTGAGGTTGAAAATCAGCACAACTTAAAGATTAAAATAGTTCATTCCGATCGCGGTGGAGAGTATTATGGGTGACATACCCCATATGGCCAAATTTCTGGTCCTTTCGCAAAGTTCTTGCAGGAAAATGGCATAGTTGCTCAGTACTCCACACCGGGGGAGCCTCAGCAAAATGGAGTAGCTGAAAGGCGCAACCGTACCCTGATGGATATGGTGCACAGCATGATGAGTTACTCATCCCTCCCACTAAGTCTGTGGATAGAGGCGTTAAAAACCGCTATTCACATTCTAAACAGGGTCCCAAGTAAGTCGGTGCCTAAAACACCGTATGAATTGTGGACAGGCCGAGTACCCTCACTGAACTACTTACGTTTGTGGGGGTGCCCCGCTGAGGCCAAAGTGTTTAACCCGAACATTGGGAAGCTGGATCCCAAAACAGTGAGTTGCCATTTCATTGGTTATCCTGAAAAGTCCAAGGGTTATCGTTTCTACTGTTCAGACAGATATACAAAGTTCGTAGAAACGAGACACGCCGTGTTCTTGGAGGATGAAATGATCAGGGGGAGTCAGGCAGTGCGCAAGATTGATCTTGAAGAGAAGTGGGTATATGTACCCACTCCGATGATTCAGGAATCATTCTTCACACTACCTGTTCCCAATGTCCCTACCGTGCCAGACACTGTAGTGACAGAACCTGTTGTTGACGTCCCTGTGGCAACACCTAGTGAACATGAGGAACCTGTTTCACAGGAACCCATCGAAACTAGCGTTGCGCATGAGGAAGAACAACGACAAGTTCTGATTGAACAGGAGCCATCTGATGATGGGCCGAGGAGGTCCCAAAGAGCTAGAAGATCTGCCATTCCAGCAGATTATGAAGTGTATAACACTGAAGAGTTTCAAATGGAGGATGATCCCACCTCATTTGAACAGGCCATGAGAAGCGAGCACTCGTCCAAGTGGCTTGAGGCCATGGAAGATGAGATAAAGTCAATGAGTGCCAACGGTGTTTGGGACTTGGAGATAATTCCTAAAGGGGCCAAAACGGTAGGCTGCAAATGGGTCTACAAGACGAAATATGACTCCCAAGGGAATGTAGAAACATACAAAGCGCGACTCGTGGCAAAAGGCTTTACACAAAGGGAAGGGATTGATTACAATGAGACCTTTTCTCCAGTCTCATGTAAAGATTCCTTCGGAATCATAATGGCCCTAGTAGCACATTATGATTTAGAGTTGCATCAGATGGATGTGAAAACGGCTTTCCTCAACGGTGATTTGGAGGAAAACGTTTACATGGCACAACCGAAAGGTTTTGTCGTGAAAGGAAAAGAACAGATGAGATGTCGCTTGAAGAAATCCATTTATGGATTGAAACAAGCATCCAGACAGTGGTATTTAAAGTTTGATGGCACAATAAAGAAGTTCGGGTTTATGGAAAATGTTGAGGACAACTGTGTGTACTCCAAGTTCAAGAATGGAAAATTTATTTTTCTAATCGTGTACGTGGATGATATCTTACTCGCGAGTAGTGATATCAGTCTACTAAGGGAGACAAAAGATTTCTTGTCCTCAAAATTTGATATGAAAGATCTCGGTGAAGCATCTTTTGTTCTAGGCATCGAGATTCACCGAGATAGAAGAAAGGGGGTAAAAGGATTATCGCAAAAGGCATACTTGGAAAAGGTTCTGAAAAGATATAGTATGCATGCGTGTAAGCCTTCACCTGCACCGATAGTCAAGGGTGATAGATATGGGGATTTTCAGTGCCCCAGGAACCAATTTAAAATTGATCAGATGAAAGCGGTTCCATATGCTTCAGCTGTCGGAAGCTTACAGTATGCACAGGTGTGCACATGCCCTGACTTAGCTTTTGTTACCGGGTTACTTGGCAGATTTCAAAGTAATCCAGGACTAGAACACTGGAAGTTGGTAAAGAAGGTCTTGCGTTATTTGCAAGGCACAAAAGGCCTCATGTTGACGTATAGAAAATCAGATTCCTTGAACATAGTGGGGTTCTCGGATTCTGATTATGCGGGAGATGATAGAAAGTCCACATCAGGGTATGTGTTCACCCTCGCTGGGGGAGCAATATCGTGGAAAAGCTCCAAACAAACCGTCACTACATCGTCCACAATGTATGCCGAGTTTGTAGCATGTTATGAGGCAACTGGGCAGGTGAGTTGGCTGAAAAAATTCATACCCGGTTTGAAAGTGGTTGACGACATGTATAGGCCACTGAAATTGTACTGCGATAATAATCCGGCAGTACAATATGCTCACAACAATAGGTCAAGCGGTGCTGCCAAACACATTGACATAAAGTTTTATGTTGTGAAAGATAAAGTCCGGGATCAAACCATAAGTCTCGAGCATATCAGTACGAGTAAGATGCTCGCGGATCCGCTAACGAAAGGCTTACCATCCACTGTGTTCGAGGAACACGTTGCCGGCATGGGCTTAATGGAAAGCCTATGATTCCTGGACTAAAGGGCCCAAAAGTAAAAGTATCTATTTCAGAACAGAGATGAACATTATGGCTGTCAAGTCTATCGGCAAAAGACCGTGACGATGAAACATGCTTTTTGCGCAAATCTGTAATGGAATGAGAAAAGTAAAGTAACAGAAACTGGTGAGATCAAGGGGAAGATTGTTAGGATGATCTCTCTCGCTAATGGCCCAACGGCTATTAGGCCTTGATCTCGCGCCCTGATCGGGGGCGCCCAGCCCATTTAATGGCTGGTGGGCCCCCGTCGCACTGCGCATATAAAGAGGGTGGGGGCCGGCGGCTCTCAGTACGAGGTTCACCGTGAGCCGCATTCCCCACCGACAACCCTAATCCGATCTAGTGAGGGGCGCAGCCAGCGACGGAAAGTTCCGCCACCGCCGTTCATCGCCGCTGCAGCTCTGGACCACGTCCGGCTCCGTCACCACCGAAGAACACCGACGCCTACGTTCCCCTCCACCGCCGTCGACGACCCCAGCACGCCGACGGACATGGCGGGCGGCAGCTCCTCTTCTTCCACTACTTCTTCAGGTTCGAACAACCTAGGTATGAACTCCCAATCACTCCTCTACTTCGGATCTACTCCCTAGGTATGAACTATCAATCACTCCTCTCCTTCGGATCTACTCCCTACTAGTTCATAGGACCTTGGTTTATACGCTGTGATTGTTTTTACCCGTCTATTTCCACTGCTAGTCGATCCTGTGAACATAACAGGACACAGCATCTCCGTCGGCCATGGTGCGCCACCCATAGTGGCTGGGTGAGCTCTGCACCATGGCATTCCCCGTGGGCTTACAGTCATGGATGTGGAGACCGTGGATGATGACGTTGGTGATGTACTGGATGGTGATGCAGGCACCATTGGCGATGTGAACGTTGGCGCCGCGTCCGTCGATGGTCTTGAAGCTATTCATGATGAGCTCCTCCTTGAGCGTGATGACCATGTCCCGCTTGAAGATGATCCAGAGTGGCTCTTCCTGGATGACGGCGTAGCGGAGGCCGGAGGGTGCCCTTGCGCGGGTTCACAGGGTCGTCATCGCTCGGGTCTGTGACCACGTAGATCTTGCCATCACGGCCGCCAATAGCGTTGCGGCCAAAGCCGATGCCGCAGTCAGCGAGGCGCTGGCGATTGTTGTGCCAATCCGAGTCGCAGCGCCAGCAGTCATCGATGGGATTGCCTGTCCCGCACGACAGGTACCCGAGATTTCGCCGGGCCGTGCTGTTCCTGATGGACCTGCAGAGCAGCCATTCATCCAATTATTTCGAATCCAGGCAGCATGTCAACAGCTCAATTTAAAGGAACTACTACTAACACTGACTACACAGAAAAAGGAACAATGACAAATTGAGCTAGCATCCAGTAATTCAGGTACTTAGCAATTTGATGCCCAATGAAGTAATAATAATTAGATGGCAGAAAGAACATTTCTTATTTAGGCCTTGTTTAGTTTCGACAAATATTTAGGAAACACACTGTAGCACTTTCGTTGTTATTTGACAAACTTTGTCCAAACATAGACTAACTAGACTCAAAAGATTCGTCTCGACATGTAGATACTAAAAGTACAATTAGTTACTTTTTTTACCTACATTTAATGCTTCATGCATACAGCTAAAGATTGATGTGACAGGGAATCTAGAAACCCTTGCTCTTGCATCGCATGCATGGGCCACAGCAATTCTAAATGTAGCAATATTCATTGAGGAATTCAGTTACAGTAATTAGAAGATCAATGCAGCCAGGAAACTTGCTTAATGTATAATAGTGGCAAAACAGAAGTATACTATTTCTCTGGGGACCAATTCACTGCTCATGCCCATTCGTTGCATCTAACATGTCGGTCAATAATGCCATGTTGGCACCAAACTCAACAAGAACACTTCTTTTTTTTTTCTGTCGGTGCAGCATTGTATTCCAGATCCACCCCTACAGATCTCTAGAGACACTGCAGTGCATACTCAACTGTGAATCAGTTGTCGTTACCAGCTCTACCACAAGATCTTTGCATAGAAACTTGGGGGTGGGTGGTGGGCAGAGAGAGAGATGCAGGGCTGCCCCCACACGGGGCGTGGGGAGAACGTGGTGTGTCACTGCTGCATGCCAGTGTGCTACCACCCGCACCGCCGCTACACCAGTGCTCTAGAGCCGTTGTGTGTGCGGTGGCAGCTGCAGAGCGGTGCTGGTGATGCCGTGGGAAGGGGAGGGGGAGGTGTCCCCCGGTCGCCGTGGACACGTCGTAAAAGGCAACGGAGTTAATGGCGATCGGCCGGCCCCGGCAGTTGCCCATCCACGGCGGTGCGAAGCGGCAGGGTCACGTCGCCATAAAAGCGCGCAGGTGCGGGCCTGTGACTGAGATACGTACAGTGGTGCGTGTGGGAGGTGCATGGCCGGCGGGCCCCCGCGTTCATGCTCCCACGTGGCAGAGTAAAGTACGCCGCTGCTGGTACTAGCTGAACCAGATCTGCTCCGATCAGGGAACAGTATTCTTGTTCGTATCTCCTCTTTTTTTTTTCCATTCCTTTTCCTTTGTTTACTTTGTGAGACTGCGGGTGGGCCCCGCTTGTCGGTATGTGGACAGAAAGGCTACTGCTGGTCTAATAAGTAGTAGTAAGGTCTATACGTACACACTACTGGTTGTAGCCGAACCGAAAAGCAAGGACTTCCAGTGCTGTGCTAAAACAACTCGCAAATCAGGCTTAGTAGATCTACAATTTACATCAGCAACAGCGCTTTCAGTCAGGTGGCGTGATTGGTTTGAGGCGGAGGCGGAGGGAGGGAAGGAAGGAGAGAGCGACTTACACGTGCACGTCGTTGGCCACGGCTTCGGGATCGTCCACCGCGCCGGCGACGGCCCTCGCTGGCCCGTCGGCGTCACCGTCGGCCCTGCTGCCCCTGCAAGAGAGAGAGATAGCACAATTCCAAGTGAGTGATGTTGGACACCGCCGCAACGGACAAAACACAGCACATGCAGATGATGGTAACAGCTAACACAGCGCTTTCAGTCGGTATGCATGTACGTACATGGCTGGGTTTCAATCCAAAAAAAAGACCAATTTCGTACGGCATTGCTGTCATGTTATACTTATACATGGAGTTAAATAATGCCATAATGGTACTCTACTCCTCCAGCATCGGCAGTTCATCGCAATGATGATGGGCTTGCAAATTTTAGCAGCAGGAATAACAGGAGTGGGTGAAGCGGAAAAGCAAGCAAGGGCGCGCGGTGAATGAATCCGTGCGCCGTTTCATCATCATGGTTCGCGTGAGCAGAGCGGCATGCACGCCGTGGCCGTGCCGCTCGATGCGTGCTCTGGTCGGTCGGGTCGCGACCCAAAAGGCAACGGGACAACAACCAGCGCAGCACAGCATCGCTTTGGGCACGCCAGACCGTACCCAAGGCTGCACTGCAGCTTATCCAAGCGAATTCTCTTTTGCAGCTTTTTTTTTTTGTAGCCAAAAGCGCAAAACCAAATGAGTGCCCTCCTCCTCTGCTCCTGCCGGGGTGTGGGTGCATTTGCCGGGGACGCCGAGGGACACGCCGCGATCTCGCTTGCTTCCTCGGCCAGCTTTTTCCGCGGCTTCTTGTCCGCCCGCCCGCCGTCCCCGCAAATCTTTACCCCGCTTTTACCGTGGCCGGTGCAGGAATGCTGCTGCAGGGGGCAGGCAGCGAGCGGCACGTCGGGTGGGGTTTGCACTTTTGGTTGCAGCAAAACTACGATACGAGACTGCCCCTCTCTCTCTCTCTACCTGCCCCCAGCCAGCGTAACGAACTCGGCAACGGAAAGCATAGAGAGAGCATCTCTCTCCCTGCTGTTTCTGCTTTGCAGTTTGCACACGGCTCCGATCCAAAATTTGAAAACCCAAATTACAAACTCCGCTGGTTACCGCGCACCAACGTCTCCCACAAAACCCAAAACCAAAATTTGGGATCGTTTTTTTTTTTTTGATTTGAAGCAACCCAAAAGGATTGATTATTCGCGGAACAGAGCAGTGACGCAGCAGCTGCTGCCTCCTCCCGTGATCTAGATGGGGGACCGACGGAAATCGAAAGGGGGGAATTGGACGGCCCAGATCGCGAGCGCATGGGCCGACGCACCGGATTCGTCCCACCTGGCAATCCCACCCCAGGCAGGCGCGCACACACAGTCACACACGCAGGGCGCAACAAACGAGAAAAACAGAGGATGGAATTGGTGGAGCGCGCTCACCTCGTCGTCGCCGCCGCCGCCGCCGACACCGCAGACCAGGAGGAGTCCCGCAGCCACCGCCTCGCGCCGCCCGCCACCACGGCCGTGCTCCTGTGCCTGCGACGCGCAGAGGCGTGTGGTGAGCCGGTTAGACTATCTGCACTCACGTTCCTCTATTTTCATCCTCTATACTGCCTATTCATCAAGATTCTCTCCTCTATACTCATTTCTCCCGCATCCATCCCTTATCTATATCATCCTCTATCCACTGTGGGTCCACTTATCACTTTATCTAAATATATTCATGAGAGATCTAGTTTTGAAGAATTAATTGCAACGAATTCAATGGTGCAATCGAAATTCAATTTGGATTTTTAGTTTGTGAGTTATAACATTTTTTTTGTTAGAGAATATGGTGGGGTCCACCACTGCAGGCAGCCGCGCCCTCCCCGCGCGTGCATGCGGCCGGCCCACGCGCTGTCCGGTACAACGCCAGGAATCCCGTTCGAGTTGCGGTCACGGAAGCAATACAGGCCAGCGGTTACGAATTGGAACGCTAAAATCGTTTAGCGGCGATTTTAACGTTCCAGTGCGGATAGTCTTAGTGCGTTGTTGTAGAGGAGCAGGTGGGTGGCGCACAACGCCGCGCGGCGGCACCACGCACCACGTTCCTGGGAGCGCCCGGGCCCGGAGGAGCAGATGAAACAAAAAAAAATTCCCAAGGAAATCGTGTAGCTGCGAGACGGAAATCGAGTGGCTGGCTCGGTAGCAAAGCAAAGCAGAGCGGCCCCCCAGCCCACTGCTACAACGCAGGGTTACAGTAACACCAACTTGTGTTACTGTAGATTTGAAAATGTGTTACTAACTCTCTTAGCAACATATTTTTGTTTGTGTTCCTATTGACTATGTTACTATAGAGTAGTTTATTGTAACACATTTACTTCTCTACAGAACCATTTTTTTGTGTTACAGTGATTTTTATTGTAACACTTTTTTTTACTTTACTAACACTTCACGTTATGATTCAATACATGGTTTGTAACACATTTCTTTATCCATTGGATCACTTGCCAAGTGTTACAATGATTCTTTGTTGTAACACTCTTTTTAGTTCTAGTAACACTTCTACATTAAAGAAGAGCACAATATGGGATATAAGAACACATTTTGTTATGGAATATTCGGCAAAATCCGAACAAAAAAATTCAAAAAAATAGAGAATTTTTTTATCACGGGGAGGGAACCCAGCAACTAGCCACACCACCCCATTTCTACTCCCACAATATTTTTTCATGATTTTTTCGCACTTTGCATCAACTAAGATTCGAACCAGCGACCTCTCACACGCGCACGCATAACCTCCACTACCACTCCACCCATTTGTCAATTGTGTCTATATTTCATTTCAATTATCACGATATTATACTAAATCGTGTGTAAATTGCTTGTTTAAGGCTCTAAACGAATTCAAATTTAAAAGTTGTTAACTACAAAGTTTCATAACTTTTTGAGATATACACTTTTCGTTTAGGAAGTTTCTTCATCCAAGGTCATTTACAAAATTTGAATTGCAAATTTCAGAAATTTTAAATGTAGTTTTCATTAACAAGATGATTTTAAATTAAAACGTTATCAACTATAAAGTTTTATAACTTTTCAAGATCTACAACTTTCATCTTGGTCGTTTTTCCATCTGAGGTATTTCAAATTTGAATCTCAAAATTTTTAAATTATAATATAGTTTTGCATGATAATATGATTTCAAATTAAAAAAGTTGTCAACTACAAAGTTTCATGACTTTTCAAGATCTACAAGTTTTATTTTGGTCATTTAAACATCCGAGGTCTTTTGAAAACTTCGAATTTTAAATTTTTAAAATTGAGACGCAGTTTTGCATGACAAGATGACTTCAAATTAAAAAGTTATCAACTATAAACTTTCTTGATGTCGACCAAAAAGAGAAAATTCTTGATGAACCCATATGACGGTAGGTTAGTGTGTTCATACAACAAAGTAAAAAAATATCTATATTACTTCCATTTAATTTTATATTTTTGTATTTTGTTTTTTTTTCTCCATTGTACTTGTTCTTCCTATGATATAGCTCCGTCTAGTGCGTCTCTTGATCTCGACATAATAAATTAACAACATGCTCTAGCATTGAACTTTTTTTTGAATCGGCTACTCAATGCTAATGGTTCTCATGTAATGACCATGGTGTGATTGGCTAACAGCCTTGATGAGAGCTATAGGTGATGTATTGCCTATAAATAGGAAGGTTTACATGTATTTTCTTTTGTAACAATTGAACTGAAACATTATTTTGTGTTACTAAAGTCATATATTTGTAACACATTTTATGTGTGTTCCACCTATGTTTTACAACATAGTACACTTTTGTAACATTTTTCTGGTAACATTAATTTTATGTTACTATAATTATTTAATTATTGTTAGTAACACTTTTTTTTAGAAAAAGTATTTTTATGTTAGAACCGAAGTCTGTAACACACTATTTTGTGTTAATATGAAATTTTACTGGAACACATTAATGAATATGTTGCATAAAAGTGTTACAATATCCCTGTTGTGTAGTAGTGGCCGTAGCAAAAATTCCCAAGGAAAGGTGAACAAACGAAGCAGAGGACGAGTTCTGGAACAGAGGCAGCCGAAACCCCCCCGGCAGATCGAGCCCACCCACGGCGGGCAACCACATTCATTAGACGGCGGGGAGGAGCGCGATGCACAACTCACCGGAGGACGTCGAGGGCCCTCACACGCCCGCCAGGGAGCGCCGCGCTGCCGGTGACCAAGACGAGGACGAGCAGCGCCGCCGCCGCCGCCGCGAGCCTCGTCCTCCTGGTCCTCGCCGCGGAGGAAGAGCCCGCTTCAGCCATGTATGTACCGCCCGCTCCTCGCAGCCCTCGAGCACCGCACACACCCTCTCTCAAACTGCGTGCGTGCGCGGAGAGAGAGGGAAAGAGAGAGAGGAGTACGGGAAGCGGAGCGGAGGAGGACGGTGGAGGCGAGGAGGAAGGGGGCTTTGAGCGCCACGCCGATTTGTACTAGTGCCGCCGCTCCGGCCTCGAGCCCCCGACCAGCCGTACCCGCATTGCCCCTCCGGTTTACTCTATTCGCAAACATGTCCCTCGGACCACGAGCGCAAGGACCTGGACGCAAATATGGGGAGGGGGGGGGGGCTGCTCGGTTCCCCCCGTGCCTTCCAAAATCTGGCAATCGCGCCAACTAATTGCGGGGGTTAGGATATGATTAGGAAGACGACGGCCTCCTGCTGGTAACGAAAAGATGATGGATCAGCTGCTGTGTGTGAAGAGGAGGAGTACGTGCACTGCAGTCCAGCAAAGTCAGACGGTACCGGTGCTTCCACCAAACTGGCGTTGAGGGCGTCATAAACTCATAAATAATGCAGCGCCTCATTTTCTCTATATGGTTTTTTTTAGTTCTCTGTAATATAAAATAATGGGATGGAATGTGTGTGATCAGCTATGCAGCACGGATACGGATACGTGTATCTCATATCGGCTAAATACGGATACGTGGATACATCAGTTTTTTCAGCAAACTATTGATATTGTGACGTATCAAAGTATTTGATACAGATACGTGGATACATATCAGATACGTGATACGCGGTTATATTGAATTATCGGGGTATTTTAGGTGATCAGTCACACTAGTGTCAGTAACCTCGGTGGCTACTGTCAGCAACTCAGCATGGTAACCGTTCGGCCTCGTACGAATTGAACAACTAGATGGTACTCACACGACGCACAAGCAAAGGTGTTTTGATGAACTTCATTCAGCGCATGTTTTGGATGCCAGGTAGAAGACCTAAATATGAACTGATTATGGGCGGCCTAGCAAGAAATAATAATAAAGGCCAATTAATGAGTAGAACTTGTTAATTAGTTCACGTTTAGCCAATAAGGTCAGTCTCAATGGCTAGTTTCATCTCACAGTTTTCAAGATTTGAAATTTTAATATGAAACAACTCTCTCCCTCAATGCATAGTTTCATTGCACAATTTCACATACTATTTAAAGCTTCTATGGGCCCACCGTTGTCTCTCTCTTCTCTTCCACCAATGTCCTTCCTCCATGCATGTAGATGAACTCTCAATGGAGGTTTCACACACTTTGCAATGTTTTGGAAACACCGCTATATAGTTTCACCATGGTGAAACGAATTCCTTCTCTCTCCTCCCAATTTCATGCATTTTCATGCAAATGCTGACATGACAGTCTATTTAATGTGCATGACACTCCTGTGAAACCTCCATTGAGACTAGCCTAATCTAATGATGAGCTGAACTTTAGTCACGTGATCCAACTATCCCATCATATTTCTACAAAACCGTTCCGATTGGGAAAATATTCGGTGCAAGTTTTTGACTACTGCCTTGTTATAAGTGTCGCTATGGTATTTGAGAAGGTTAATTTAGACCCTCTTTAGAATCTAGGATTGCAGCAGCTCAGTAATAGGAAATGGATAGGAATTTTACAGGATTGCAATGGTAAAACGGAGGATTGAAAACTATAGAAATACTGTAGAAGATAGATATTTGGATGCTAATAGGAAAGTCATAGGAATAGGAATTTTAGGAAGTGCATAAATCCACATTCCCCTTGATTTAATTAATGGTTTGGCAGCTATTGTGTTGTGAGGACAACCAACGGCAATGGCTAATCATCAAGAGAGCTGAACATTTGTTCCACGTCAACCACAAATAAGAGGTCAGGGTCTGTTTGGAACGCAAGAATTTCACAGGAATAACGCAGGAATTTTACAGGAATCAGTTCAATTTCACAGGAAAAACGCAGGAACGGGAAAATTTTCCCGCGTTCCAAACAGGGCTCAGAGTGGATGCTCTCAATCCTTTGAAATTCATGTGTTTTTGGAGGATTACTACAGTACTCCCTCTGTATCGCTTTTAGATGACGTTTTGGATAAGGTTTGAGTCAAACATTGAGAATATAAATCATGAATAAATTTTAAATTATTGAGTTTAGAGATGTCAAAACCATATAAATAAATTTGTCTTGAAAAGTACTTTCATAAAAATATACATATACTACTTTGTAACAAATATTTATAAAGAAACAAGTGGTCAAAGTTGTACTTTAGAGACCGTGTCTCTGTCTTAAACGTCATCTAAAAAGCGATACAGAGGGAGTCTCTCTTCAACAATCCTATGCTCCATTCCTGTGAACCGAATGGATGAATAGTGACCATTCCATATAGTGGCGAATGAGAACAAGGTCGAAGGGGGCTGATATCTTCTTCTTCCTCTATTTCTTTATTTTTTTCCTTCTTTTCTTCCAACTATTTTATGTCTTAGGGCAAGTACATTGGTCCTGTCTTGTAGGTGGTCTCATATAGTGCCACGTAATTTTAAGACGACTTAGTAGACGACATGTATAATAGTTTGTTTTTTAAGTTGTCTCGTAGCAATTCATGATTCCTTAATTTATGGATAGAATAAAAATAAATTATGAGTTGCATGACAACAAAAACTCATACAATGGTAGAATAGTTGTCTCATAGTCCTAAATTTTAGCTCATGAGGTGATTGTTTCGTGAAACAACGACCTCTTCCTCTTTCGCTTCTCTCTTTCCTCCACATCAGCAAAAATCCTACGTGACACTGCATGAGACGATGTACGAGACAGCTGACGTGTAGCAATGTACTTGCCCTTATCATCTCTCTATTTTTTCATTAGTGTACCGGCTGTAGGGGGGCTAGAGCCCCCTGCCCCAACCCCACCCCCACCCCCCTAGATGTACCCCTGATTTCATAGGAATAGTGAATCCTTTGAAAATCTCTTGGTATTCACATGAACCAAAGGAGCCCTTAAAGTTTGACTAAATTTGTAGGATAGTAGCTACATTTATATCTACAAATAATTTTAATATAAAAATTTTAAGGATCTTTTTAATGCTATTTATTATGTAGCATAAATATTAATATTTTTTGTATATATATATTACTTAAAGTTAAATAAGTTTGATTTCTAGAGAAATAAGAATGACGGTTAGAAAGGACGATGAGGGTATGCTGGATTGAAGGGTTTTCTTTTTCGAGGTCTAGTTCTTGTGAAAATGACAGCTTGTATTATTACTTTTTGTTAACGTTAATGCTCTCTGTTGAAATTTGGAAAGGATGAAACGGGCCGGGGGACATGTGAATCAAGATTTACATCTTGGCAAATTATAGATCTTGGAATCCCGCCAAAATGAATTCTTGGATGCGGTTGGAATCCCGCCAAAATGAATTCTTGGATGCGGTCCTAGCGGAAAACATGCAGGAACAACTTTTGGTGGTGAGTAAAGTTCCGTTCACATACTTTCTATATCTATTTCTCTCGGTCTTCACATTTTTTCAATGGATGTGGTTTTTTCCCTTCTCTAGTAAAGTGCCATGAAAAAATGTCATTTTCGTACTAATAATGGTTGCAAATAGCCAAATAGGGCCTCAACTCTAACATGTGTTTTGCCGAAATACAAATTTAGGAATTCGATATGCAAATAGCATACCATCTGTTTTTCCATGCTATTCTCTTTATTATTGGTGCAAAACATCTGTAAGTGCACTATAGCAGGAAAATATTTGCATTATAGAATTTTATTTTCTAAGAACAACGATATTGGAGGACAGAGCGATAGCTCTCGGTTTGCATGAGCCGCTTGTGGGTTTGTTTCTCGCTAGGACACACCTCACCAAGGATTTTCCCCTTAGGGGACCGGGTGTAGTACTTGGTAGACGTGTTCTGAGATTTCTCAGACAGACTTATCTATACTTGAGCATTCCGAAATGGATCTAGATAACGTTTAAACAACTTTGCCAAAATTTTGGAATTATTATAATGTAGGAATTTTGCAGGAAAATGGTACCAATATAATTTATTTTGAGTTGAAAAAACAAAACGATCCGTGAATATTTGAGCGCAAAGTGGCGTGTAAAAACATCATATCATTTCCATGGATGCAAATTAGATCCTCGTTTTCATGTCTTGCTATTTAGAAAAAAGTCGAGTGGATTATACAATGATCAAATGGCTAGCGTAGTACGAGTAGGATCTTTTTCCGCTCTTCTCCATTAATTACATACATGATTATTTGCATTCACTGAATGATATTATAGCACAATCGTTTCATAAAAAATGATATATCACAATCAGAAAGAAGTGCGGTGAAGACTGAAGAGAGGTGATACATACTCCTTCCATACCCATATTAGTTGACGTTTTAGAAAAGATTAGAGTCAAACATTGGGAATATAAATCATCAATAACTATTAAGTTTCTAAGTTTATAAATATAAAAATTATATAAATAGATTTGTCTTGAAGAATACTTTCATAAAAGTATACATATATATCATTTTTCCATAAATATTTTTATAAAAATAAGAGGTCAAAGTTGTGTTTTGAAGACCGTGTCGCTGTCCTAAACGTCAACTAATATGAGTATGGAGGGAGTACTCCGTATGCGTATATCCTAATTCATAACCAAACTTAGCAGGAGAAGTTGTACGTAATAATTAATTATATAATGAATCAAATGTCTGTTGTGGTGTAGCGTAGCACAGCAACGAACGCTGCAAATTTTGGCGTTGGCCCTCACTGCGGAGATGTACACGGTGGATGTGGATGCATCCAATCCCCAACTGTAGCGTAACGAACAGCGGCGGGCGTAACGGAATCGAGGACCACGGTAAAAAGCGAGGGAGAGAGCGGGTGGTCCATTTTTGGTGTGGGGCCAGGTGGGCCCTCCTCCGAAGCATCCGAAGGACCAGCCAATTAACACGTACCAAGTGGGCCGCCGCCGCTGAACACGGGCTGGCAGGCGGGCCCGGCCTGCCGTCGGTGGCCTGGTTCACGTCTGCTGCATGCGCTCTGGGGCTCGTTCAGTTTCCCCAACTTCCCACCAAATATTTCTAGATTCTTCGTCACATCAATTTTTAGCTGTATACATAGAGTATTAAATGTAGGTAAAAAAATAATTGATTGTACTTTTAGTATCTACATGTCGAGACGAATCTTTTGAACCTAGTTAGTCCATATTTGGACAAAGTTTGTCAAATAACAATGAAAGTGCTACAGTGCAGATTCCAGATATTTCTGTGAACTAAACAAGCCCTTATTTCTTCTTCATTCATCTTTTCCATTTGCATTATCGTTTTTTTTGACGGGTCATTTGCATTAGCAATTTGTTTTTTGACGGGCCATTTGCATTAGCATTACTACTACAACCTCAAATCAAAGCGGAATTTTTGACTTGATCGACGACGTGCGCACGCCTTCTCGTCCCGCTTCGCCCGACGTGTTGTTTGGCTGGTCGTTTTTACGGTTAATTTCAGTTGTTTCAGTAGTGTTCTGTGAGAGAGAATAAGCTGAGGTATAACTGATAAATCGGCTGATAAGAGCAAACAAATAGAGCGAATATATTTTCTAGACTAGATATACGTACTTATTATACTAATGTAAAATTATGCGGCCCGAATATTCTTACTACGTTCGGTTTTCCATTTTGGACTAGATATACTACTGGTTTAAGTGCATGTTCGGATCCTACTCACTAAACTTTAGTCACTTTTAGTAGTAACATCCTTACTAAAAATGAATAAAAAGAACTAAAAAGTCTTTTAGTCTCTTTTAGTAGGGTGTTTGGCATTTTAGTCACTAAAAGTGACTAAAGTTTTAAATTAAGAATATAAATCATGAATAACTTTTAAATTGTTTTGTTTAGAAATCTGAAAATCATATGAATAGATTTTTCTTCAAAAATAATTTTTATAAAATATATATTGATAAATACTGTTATAAAATAAGAAGTTAAAATTGTGCTTTGAAGATCTTGTTGTTGTCCAATATGACTTGCTGCACAGATACGGAGGGAGTACGTATTAGTATTACGCGTGATCTCATCAGGACCCGACCGTTGTCTACAGTTGCCGAAGTTGTTGCCCCCCATCTTCAACAAAGCCGTCATGGAGAAAACAATTTCATCCTTCCCCTTCACCGTCGCTGAAGAGGAGAAGAAGAAGATAAATCTCCATAACCACAATACTTGGCATGGAGAGACTCAAACCTTAAAACTCGATCTATTGGGAAAAAGTATTAAAAACGATGGATCCCCACTCTCTCCAGCCTTCGGCATAGGCCAAAGGGAGGAGAGAGGGGGACCAACAGAGACGGTGGCGGCGCTCGCGGCTTGGGAGCGATGGGCGACGGCGACGCTTCGCGGGGTGGGAGGAGAGGGCTAAGGCAAAATCTGCGAATCTGTTTCTCTGCCACCGCCACCCCTAGGGCTTAGGGCGTGAACAACAGCCATCGTCGCAGCCGCCGTTTCCATCTTCTTCAACGCTGGTCTCCTCCCTCCCCTTCGGTATCTCGCCGGAGGATGGAGGGAGTGGGGATCCATCATTTTAATAAGTTTTCTAGTAGATCGAGTCCTTTGGAGTTAAGGTTTTGCTATGCCAACGATCTTGGTACTGTAGGTTTATTTCCTCCTCCTCCTTTCCGCTAACGGCGAGGAGGTAGGGTGGATCCGATCTCTCCATGGTGGTTCTGTTGAAGATGAGGGCGACAATTTTGGCGTCAACATCTCCATCAACAGGACAACATGAAGACTTTTGTTTT
Source organism: Coix lacryma-jobi var. lacryma-jobi (assembly GCA_009763385.1). Lineage (NCBI taxonomy): Eukaryota > Viridiplantae > Streptophyta > Magnoliopsida > Poales > Poaceae > Coix > Coix lacryma-jobi. The sequence continues at coordinate 108,123,672 of CM019827.1, forward strand.
CGGGCTTCGACATCAAGACGGAGATGATGTCGCCGCCATAGAATAATTTTCTCTTATCCCTTCTTCGTTTTGTTGTGCTTGGATCTGACCACGATGAAAGACTAGAGAGAATAATTTTCAGATCAGTCTTTCTCTCGTTCTTTGGTGGCAGAAAGAAGAAGAAGGAAGACATAAGGAAGAAGAAATTTCTCACCTTCGCCTGCAGGAATTTTGATCGTCCATTGGACATCTATTCTCAGGCCAAAAACAAGTGTTGCCGAGTATTTGCCTGTGCGGTTATCCATACGAATTAGCGTCGTCAAACAGGATTGGATTTGAGAGTTGGAGCCTTTCACAGCGTGAGTATAATATAAATGAGAATCGGTTTTTTGGATACATGTTTTTTTCTGAGTATCTGTAATATGATGATACACCCAGCTATAATCTAATACAATTCTTCTTTTTCGGCTAAAAAAACTCATCAGGACCCTCCAAATTAATTAAACTTCGTTAGCGCTGGACCCGCGCAACTACTGGTTTTGGTTTTTGGTGGTAACGTTAAGCTAGTTGACACCGGGCGGAGGATGTAGCGATAATAATGACACGTATCGTGTTGAGTTGTCTGCCTGCATCGGGCAAAGAGCGAGCACCACTCGATCCGGGGCAGTGGCCGTTGTAGCTATTTTTTTTATAGGTAAAGCAGGTCGACGATAGCAGGAGCGGCAAGCAAGGTCACGGGAAGCGATCAAGCGGCCGGCTCGGACGGGCCGGGAGGCACTAGTGTACTAGTGTGAACAGCCGTCATCGTGCACGTCTAGTTTTGAGCTACTTGCGTACAGTACTATAGTGTGCATTGCATGGGCGGGAAGCGATCGATCTTGTTGTTGCATCGGGGCAACTAACCGTGCATGCACGCGCACATGGTACGGTAACGTACGTGGTGCGATCGAGTCGCGCCGCACATGCATGCGTGATGGAGAGCATGGCACGAAACACGACGCGCGATCATTATTGGCAAGCAAAAGAGCGAGGATGCCGCGCCTTCTCGATCCGGCACAGGTCTAACAAAACATACAATTCTCACTTATTAAAAAATCAAACAATTTAAACTTTAACCGAAAATGCTAACATTCTTGATAAAAAAAAATATACTATTAGATTAGTATATAGAATATATTTTCATAACATTTTTATTTAACAATATAAATAATAATATCTTTTTTTAATATAATCTTGGTTAAACTTGAATTAAATTGACTGACACGGATGTTATAATTGTATATTTTTATGGATAGAAGAGTATTATTTTGCTTGTACGCATGAGGCGACTGGCGCGGCTTTAATTTGCAACCAGAGATGGCAGCAGAATGCATGTGACTATATATGAGGCTGGGCGTCGTCGTGGACGACGTGTCACATCCAAGCTAGTGGAGAACCGGACAGGACCGGCGCAGTCGCGGGTGCGTGTGGCTGCTGTTTGACAGCAGGGTACAGTAGGTACTCCCTCCGTCTCATTAAAAGTGTCGTTAGAAAATCGTGTTCCCCTCACAAACACGCTTCTCGAACGATATTTTCAATGAAACGGCCGTCCCTAAATGTCTGTCTTAGAAATCCGTGTTTCCCTCGCAAACACGCTTTCCGGACGACAAAGGGAAGGAGGGAGTAGCTACCTGCGAGGCTAACGAACGAATCGATCTGTGCGCCGGCCGGCCGCACCGCACCCGCACGTCAATGCAGAACCACTCAACTTAAGCCGCAAGTCATGCATGCATGGCACGGCCGCGGACGCGGCCGGCCGGATCGGACGATGTGCACAGTAAGCTAGAGCAAACACGTACGCTACCTCCATGGCTCCATGCATGTTCAGGCTGCAGCGTCGTCGGTCAGCGTGTGAGACCGGCCGGCGGCATTGAGTTGAGACGATGAGGTATCGTGGTCTATCGCGGACGGACGGAGGAAACGCCAAGCTAGCTAGGCAGGCATGCACCGTGGAAGCGGGGAAGGAACGGAATGATGCGTATGTTCCCCGAACCCTGGGGTCTGTACGTTATCTCTGTCCCCAGGCTCACTACCTGAAAAAAGCTCTATAAGTACGAGACCTCTTTCATTGTAGAGGCGGTTGGTGTTAGAGCCGCATTTACAGTGGCGTATTGGTGCCCATCGTAATCAGCCGCCCCTACAAAACACTGTAGTGGAGCCTGGTGATTGAACCGCCCCTACAGTGGAGCACTGTAAGAGCGGTTCAATCACCAGCCGCCCCTACTTTAGTCCAAAATATGTCACCACACTAAAATTAAGGATTTTTTTGAAAAACTATTGAATTACTGAATTTTTTTAAGTTTTAGGAATTTTAAAGCCCGACAGCTCGTAAATGAAATTTGGGACACTAAATGACCTCTACTGAGAAAGTGTTGAGTACTAAAGTTATAGGTAGCAACATCATACACATCGTTTGTATAGACCATCCCTTCATTTGGCGCTTTTTTATATGGTCAAAGATTTAAAATTCAAATTTTAAGAGAGTTTTGTGCCGCTAAGGGATTTAAAAGTGGCTCTTATGAAAAAGTTTTAAATACCAAAGTTGAAGGGGATAACATGATCTACAACTTTTGTTTTGGTCATTCCTTCATTTGATACTATCATAGCACACAATGTCTACATCTACTCTTATTTTTCACAAATCTCACTTAAACCCTATAAGAGATGTGTCCACTTGTGAAGTATCTACGATGTCACTTTGTTGAAATCGTTTCATATTTTTTCCTGGAGTTTAGGCAGCCAAGATATGGCACCCCACCAAATTTTAGGTATTTTTTGAAAAACTATTGAATTACTGATTTTTTTTTAAATTCTAGAAATTTTAAAGCCCGGCAGCTCGCAACTGAAATTTGGGACACTAAATGACCTCTAATGAGGAAGTATTGTGTACCAAAGTTGTAGATAGCAACATCATGCACATCTTTTGTATAAGCCATTTATTCATTTGACACTTTTTTATATGATCAAAGATTTAAAATTCAAATTTTTAGAGAGTTTTGTGCGGCAAAGGGATTTAAAGTGGCTCTAATGAAAAATCCCTACAAATTGTTGTACGTATATGTAGGTAACAACATCATGTATACCAAAGTTGAACAGAGATTGAAACATAATTTAAATTCATCAAAATTTGCTTTTGACAAAAATAAAACAAAAGAGACTTCACTGTGCACACGACCAGCCCACCATGCGGTGGCCCAATAGCGCCCATACGAGCACTCCCCCGCGCCCAGGCCGCAACGTGGGCCTGGGCCGGGAGTTTGCTTGCCTGCCTGGGCCGAAACCGGCCTGCTTGCCTTCCTGCCGTCGGATATGATCTGACGGTCCTCCACGGATTTCGCTACAACAAAACCCGTCGCTGCACCCCGAAAACCCTAAGCCAGTCTCGCCCCTTTCTTCTCTCTCTTTGGAGCCACCGCTCCCATGGCGCCGCTGCTGCTAGGTCCCTCGCCGGAGACCCCCCGCACCGCACCGCGCCTGCGCCCCCGCGCCGCTCGTCCCCGACGGACACACAGAGCGAGCGGACCATGCCGGTGGCCGCCGGCGCGGGTGCCTCCAACGCGGCTTCTTCTAGCCAATCCGTGCTGGACGGAACCCTAGCTACCTAGGCGTCTCTGGATGGGGTGACGGCGCCCACCGGTGACCTCGGCCTCGGCCTTCCCCCACTCAGATCCGTTTCCCTTGCATCACCCTCTGCTAGGATCGATCACGCTAGCGCGATGGCGCTCCCGTGGCCGGCGGCTGGTGCTACAGCCGAGACGCGGGTGACGCACGTGGGGAAGCCACCGTGCCGTGCTTGTGCCTACGCACCTGGGCCATCCCCTCCTCCTCTCATCTTTGTCGCTGCATAGAAGCACAATCACCAGGTACGAATGGCTATGGCCACTTCCCATACCTATGCGTACTTGACCTCTAGTGTTTAGTTTACTGGGTTTAGAGATTGATTTCTACAGATTTGTTACCTTGTCAATGTGTGATTCTTTGATTATATGAGATATTTCGTGCGCATGTTAGTGCTTTGTTTGTTCCCCTAAATCTGAACCTTGTTTTCTAAATGTTTCATAGTAAGCGATCGAAGCCGTCAGCACTGCCAAGGCAAGCCGACTCAAGGTCTCACCGAGCAACACATGATCGACTTCTCGGTTCCCACGCTGACCAGGTAGCTTCCTTTTCCTGCAAAAACAACCTTTCCTATGAGATTTTGTCCATACATTTGTAGATTAAATCGTTCATACGAAGTACATAACTAAGGTTCGCTTCATGAGGTCATGGCCTAGGCGGCTAAATTGGGATGGTAAAAAATTGAAGATATGAAGCTCCTGAAGTTTGTTTAGTTTTGCTTCTAATATAATCTATTTTATTTGTTCATGTAGTCCCATTGTATTACAAGATGATATCATAGGTCCTGTCATCAATTGGTTCAATGCCTTTGGAAACTGATTTTTTAGATAGTTTGTTATTTTTCCTTTCTTTTATCATTTTTATCTGACCCTCCTCCCTTTAAAATATAATGTTGGATCAAAATAATGCAGACTAAAAGGTGTCGATGGAGAACACTGCGTGAGGAATAACAAGCACATGTCAATTGATTTACAGGTTGGCAGCTTGCTTGATGCCTCGTTTGTGTAATAAGCAATGTTTCTTTTGAATGCAGAGTGTACCAAATTGAGGACACCTGCATGCTCTTATGAATAAAATAATTTACCTAGATTCTTAATATATCATGTCTTATAGTTTGCTGCTACTTCCACAAATCAGGGTCTTGCCACCAGAGTCCTTTAGTTCTTGATATTGATGATGATAGTCTAGCTGAATCTGATGAATATTCACCAATTGAAGAGAATGACAATGAAGAAGAACCTATCAGTGCTTTTGAATCAATAAACACACACAAGAACGCAGAAAGTGAATGTCTTTCAGGTGCTACACCCAAAACCAAGGTCAAGAAACTTTACAAAAGAATACTTCGTCAGCTATAGTACTATATGCCAAGTACTTCATTTGTTCTCTGTTATATGATGGTTGCCGACTCTTGTTCTTTCCAGGCTCCATCTCAGTCAGTCAAATTGAAGGATTTTAAGGGTGCCAACGAGAAACATTTAGATGTTGTAGTCTCCAGCTTGTAGATGCAGGTCTCTGTTGTTCCTCAATAAAAAAATGTATGCATCATCATATCAATAACTTTTATGTGGTGATCTATATATCCAACAGATTTTTTTATGCTTAAAATTTTCCCTGTGCCTTTTATACTAGTATACATGATATGAATGCAATATTTAGGCCACTGCTCATATGAGTTTACACTACTTATTATCACTGATAATATTTTCTGGTATAGTGATATATGTTGTGCTGTGGTTTGAATTATATAAATATTTATTTTTTTGCTAGAAAATGCACTGTAGGGGCGGCTCTAGATTGAACCGCCCCTACAGTGAGAGCCACTGTAAGGGCGTCTCAATCTAGAGCCGCACCTACAGTGAGAGCCACTGTAAGAGCGGCTGGTGATTGAACCGCTCCTACAGTGGATCCACTATAGTGGCGGTTCAATCACCAGCCGCCCTTACAGTGGATCTCACTGTAGGGGCGACTGCTCTGTAGGGGCGGCTGCCCCAACCGCTCCTATAATGGGTGCACTGTAAGTACACTTTGATAGGAGCGGTTGGGCCAGCCGCCCCTACAGTGCTTCCGGAGCCGCCCCTACAGTGGCTGTGTGTAGTAGTGGCTGGTCCGGTCCAGGTTGAGAGGCCCCCGCATCCGCATGCATGCAGACGAATGGGGTTGGATGGTGGGTCCGCGCGCGCCGCACGGCACGGCGCATGCGCAGCCGGATTTATCGTCGATCGACCACGCCCGGCCAGCTACCACCACCACACTAGTCCGCCTAGATCGGTCATGGATCGGATCACGGCGTGCGGTGCGCGCGCATTCCCTTAACTTTTTTTTGTTTGTGTGTGTGTGACTGTCGCGCGCGCGCGTTCCCTTAACTTCCACTATGCCAGAAAACGTTATCAGTGACGCGTGTAGAGGGCTATCAGTGACGCATAAAATATGCGTCACTGATTTTGCGTCTGTGATAAGGGCAAATCAGTGACGCGTAAACTCTTATCAGTGACGCGTTTTCAATACGCGTCACTGATAAGAGTTATCAGTGACGCGAATGGCTGAAAACACGTCACTGATAAGAGTTATCAGTGACGTGTATAGCCCAAAACATGTCACTGTAGTAGGTCACATCAGTAACACATCTTGGCTATACACGTCACTGATAACAATTTAGGAAAAACAAAAAAAAGAAATCTACTACTAGGGTTCTATATACAACAGTCGTGTTCCATCAATTTTAGCAACCAAATTCTTTATTACAAACTCAAGAAGTTGTTACTCCACAATACATAAGTAGATAATACATAAAATAAGAATTGCACTTGGGAATAAATACATTGAGTACACTTAGTACTACAAACTAGGGGGACAGGGAGCAACAGACACATGAATTTAATACAGGTTGTCTAAGAATCTAAGTCCAAGATTAGAAGCACCTGAGAAGAAATTAGGGTCGAAGCAAATCTACGATTAGGTACAGACCTGCAGCAGGGACTGTGCCGATATTTAGACCATTGTTGGAGTGTATATGTGTTAGGCCCATGTAAGACTACAATATGGCTACCCTCCTAGGGTTGGCCCAATCTATCCAATCACTCTTTCCAACATGGTATCAAGCTAGGGTTTTCCTTCCCTCCCTCCCTCCCCTGCAGCAGCCGGCGTTCCCCCTCCTCCCCCCTCTCCCTCCTCCTTCCCCTCCCTTCCCTTCTCCTGGCTGCACGACGCGCCCTCACGTACGGGCGCGCCGCCCAGCGCTGCTGCTCTGCTCGCAGCCGCAGGCACGGGCGCTGCCGGCGCGGGCGCCACCGCCGCGGACGCGGCCGCCGGCCTGGGCGGCGCAGGAGCGGGCGCGGCTGCCGACGCGGGCACCGGCGCTGGCTTGCGCGCGGGCGGCGCCCCTGGCCTCCTCCCTCGCGCCTCCCTCCCTCCCAACCGGCGCTCCTCTGCTGCCGGCGCCGCCGCCGCCACCACTACCTCGAGCCCAGGCACGGGCGGCGCAGGCGAGCTCGTCCCAGGCACCGCCGGCCTGGATCCGCCGCCCGCAGTCCTCCTCACCGGCTCCAGCAGTGCGCGCGGCGCTGCCAGCGCGGGCGCGGCCGGCCCCGACCCGCCGCTCGGGATGGGCTCGGGCGCGACCCTCCCTCTGCTCCAGCCGGCCACGGTGCTCCATCCCGGCGCGGACGCCGCCGGCCGCAAGCCTCCTGCGCCGCCGCCGGCGGGCCGCCAACTTTCTCTGCTCCTCTTTGGCCGCCCCCAAACCGCGGGCCGCGCGGGCGTTGCCGCCGCTGCCGGCCAGCACTTGCCCGGCGGATTCCTCCCCGGCGTAGCCGTGCTCGCCCCCCTGCCGGCTGCACCTCTTCACCGCCAGCAGCCCGGCGCGGCCGTGCTCGCCCCCCTGCCGGTTGCCCCTCTTCACCAACCTGTCGGCCACCTTCTCCCCGTCCTGCAGCCTGGCGCTGCTGCAGTGGCCGGCGCGGGCGCAGGGGCCACGGTTCCTGCCTTCCTCGCCTCCTTTCCCGGCACCGGCTCCTCCCTGGGCGTGGCTGGCACTCCGGGCGCCCCTCCTGGCTTCCCTGCTGCCTGGTGGATGCCTCCCAGTGCCATCTTCCCCGGCTCCTCGCGTTCCCGACAATCGCCTCCGCCACTGTCGTCTCTCCTTGGTCCCCCTCCTCCCGAACCGAGCGGGAGTGCGGGCGGCCGTGGGCCTACACCGGCAGTCATGTTTGCTGGGGCAGTCCCGCCGTTGACTCCACCCCACGGGACACTGCCAGGGCCTGTCGTTTGGGATCCGACGACCTTGGCCTGCTCTTTCAGCACCCTGGGCCACACACCGCCAGTCAGTTCCAACTGGATCGCTGACTCGGGAGCTACCTACCACACCACTCCCAACCCGAGTCTCCTCTCTTCCATTCACCCTCCCTCTTCGACTCACCCTTCGTCCATCATGGTCGCGAATGGCTCTTGCCTTCCGGTCACGTCCGTGGGTGCCGCTGACACTCATGGCTCCTTTCTTCTTCCCGATGTCCTTGTTGCTCCCAATATGGTTCACAACCTTCTGTCTATTCGCCGTTTCACAGCTGACAACACCTGTTCTGTTGAATTCGACCCTTCTGGTCTCACTGTAAAGGACTTGGCTACCCAGCGTCCTCTTCTCCGCTGTGACAGCACGGGGCCTCTTTACACTCTTCAGTTTCCTGCTTCCGCTCCATGGTCTTCGCCTCCCACTCCGTCAGCTGCTTTCGCCACCACCACCTCCTCTACTACTTGGCACCGTCGCCTTGGTCACCCTGGCCGCGATGCCTTGACCCAGCTTAGTCGTAGCTCCTCCATACCCTGTACTCGAGCTCGTGATGCGCATTTGTGTCATGCGTGCCAACTGGGCCGACATGTTCGTCTTCCTTTTCCTACTTCTTCTCATGTGGCCCATATCTTTGACCTTGTCCATTGCGATCTGTGGACATCCCCTGTCCCTAGCCTTTCTGGCTACAAATACTATCTTGTGTTGGTGGATGATCTCTCTCACTATTCCTGGACTTTTCCTCTTCGTGCCAAGTCTGACACTTTCTCCACACTACTCCACTTCTTTGCCTGGGTGTCCACTCAGTTCGGCCTCACCATCAAGGCCGTTCAGTGTGACAACGGGCGTGAGTTCGAGAACTCCACGTCTCGTGCCTTCTTCCTCTCTCACGGCATGCAGTTACGCATGTCGTGCCCCTACACCTCCTCCCAGAACGGCAAGGCCGAGCGCATGATTCGCATCACCAACGACACCATCCGCACCCTCCTCTTACAGGCCTCTCTTCCTGCCCGTTTCTGGGCCGAGGGTCTTCACACCTCCACCTATCTCCTCAACCGTTTACCTTCTGCTGCCTGTCCCGCTCCCACTCCTCACCACGCCCTCTTCGGTACCCCTCCTCGCTACGACCACCTCCGTGTCTTCGGGTGTGCGTGTTACCCTAACACCACTGCCACTGCTCCTCACAAGCTGGCTCCCCGGTCGACTCGGTGTGTCTTCCTCGGGTATTCCCCGGATTACAAGGGGTACCGTTGCTTTGACCTCTCCTCTCGTCGCGTCCTCATTTCCCGACACGTTGCGTTCGACGAGGCCGACTTCCCCTTCTCTACCACCACGTCTCCTTCCACCTCCGACCTTGACCTCTCCTCCTTGTTTCCCACTGACGCGGTGGTCCACCCACCTTTACTGTTTTACCCTGCAGGTCCTTCACCACGCGCTCCGCCGGGCTCGTGCCCCGGCTCCCCTGCTCTCCCGCGCCCTCCACCGGGCCCGTGCCCTGGCTCGCCGTACTTCGGGGCTGCTCCACCGCGCCCTCTGTCGAGCTCCTGCCCCGACTTCCCGCCCTCTGGAGCTACGCCGGACCCTGCATCGTGCGCCGGTCCGGCGGCCACGTTCCCCGGGGCCGCGCCCGATCCTGCGCCCGACGCGGGTCCGGCGCCTGCGGCACCTCCCGCGCGCTTCGCCCAGCCGGTGAGTGTCTACCAGCGCCGTGCGCGGGCAGCCCCACCGCCCCCGGTGCTGGCTCCGTCACCGTCGTCGCCACCTCGATCTCCTCCCGTGGCCGCCTCTCCGCCGTCGACGCCTACGCCGCCGCCTCCACCGCCGCCGCCTGCTCGGGTCGAGCCGCCCGTGTACCACCCCCCTATTCTTCACCGCCACCTGCGTCATGTTCACCCCATGGTGACGCGGCATGCGGCGGGGGTGTTGCGGCCTCGGGCTCTTGTCGCGACGCACGGCGGGGCGCGGGTCTCTCCGGTACCCTCTTCCGTGCGCGACGCCCTGGCTGACCCTCACTGGCGTCGTGCGATGGAGGAGTACGCGGCTCTTCTCGCCAACCAGACCTGGGATCTGGTGCCCCGTCCACCTGGCTCCAATGTCGTCACCGGCAAGTGGATATGGACCCACAAGCGCCGGGCTGCTGGCACTCTTGAGCGGTACAAGGCTCGCTGGGTACTACAGGGTTTCACTCAGCGGCCTGGAGTTGACTATGACGAGACGTTCAGTCCTGTGGTGAAGCCAGCTACAGTCCGCACGGTTCTCTCACTAGCTCTCTCTCGCTCGTGGCCCGTGCATCAACTGGACGTCAAGAATGCTTTTCTCCACGGGACACTTGCTGAGACAGTCTACTGCAGTCAGCCGGCGGGCTTTGCTGACTCTACTCGCCCTGATCTGGTCTGCCGCCTCAACAAGTCACTCTACGGCCTCAAGCAGGCCCCTCGGGCGTGGTACTCTTGTTTTGCTGCATTCATGCTCACTTTGGGGTTTGTGGAGGCTAAGTCAGACACTTCGCTGTTCATCTACCACCACGGTGGGGAGACTGCCTATCTGCTGCTCTATGTTGATGACATTGTGCTCATCGCTTCCAGCCCGACACTACTGCGGCAGATCATCACCTCTCTTCAGCAGGAGTTCGCGATGAAGGACCTCGGTGTGCTCCATCACTTCCTCGGGGTCACTGTTGAGCCTCGTCCCGGGGGTCTGTTTCTTCACCAGCGGCAGTATACTCTTGATATCCTGGAGCGAGCTGGGATGACTGACTGCAAGCCCTGCTCCACCCCTGTTGACACTCAGGCCAAGCTGTTAGAGACCGAGGGCGCCACAGTCACTGACCCTACCGCGTACAGGAGTCTTGCGGGGGCGCTTCAGTACCTCACCTTCACCCGCCCGGACATCACATATGCAGTTCAGCAGATTTGCCTTCATATGCATGATCTGCGCGAGCCTCACCTCACGGCCCTCAAGCGCCTCCTACGCTACCTCCGCGGCACCGTCGACTACGACCTGCTTCTCCACCGGTCTGCCTCCACCGAGCTCGTCGTCTACACCGACGCAGACTTGGCCGGGTGTCCGGACACTCGCCGGTCCAGCTCCGGCTATGCTGTCTTCCTCGGCGGCAACCTGGTGTCTTGGTCGTCCAAGCGTCAGCCGGTGGTCTCCCGCTCCAGTGCCGAGGCGGAGTACCGCGCTGTTGCTAACGGCGTGGCTGAGGCCTCCTGGCTCCGGTAGCTCTTGGGTGAGCTCCACAGTCCCCTGACCCGGAGCACGTTGGTCTACTGCGACAACGTTAGTGCCGTGTACCTCTCCACCAACCCCGTTCAGCACCAGCGGACCAAGCATGTCGAGATCGACCTTCACTTTGTCCGTGACCGGGTGGCCATCGGCAATGTTCGGGTTCTCCACGTCCCGACCACTTCCCAGTTCGTCGACATCTTCACCAAGGGCCTCCCGTCCTCGACCCTCTCCGAGTTTCGCTCCAGCCTCAACATCACTAGTGGCTAGTTGAGTCTGTGGGGGGCTCCTGGGTTGTTCTTCTTTTCGTGCCGAGTCTTGAAACTCCGCTGCGCCGGTAGTTCAGACTGCGGGGGATGTTGGAGTGTATATGTGTTAGGCCTATGAGGCCCATGTAAGACTACAATATGGCTACCCTCCTAGGGTTGGCCCAATCAATCCAATCACTCTTTCCAACAACCATCACCTCTAAAAAAAAGAGGCATACAAACTGTCACATATATACAGTCCTTACCGTTTCTGCTAAACTGATCAAGTGTAAGCTACAATAGTAATTTTTTGTTTTGATGCCATTACTTAAAAAGTTCCACAATCCTACCTACTAAAAAATACCTTATGTACATTTAGTGTAACCTAGATTAGCAATATTTAGCTAGGTTCAGGGTACTTGATATGGGAGGATTCACGTAAATGGATGCAACCTGTACATTTTTTATATGATTGTGTTAAGCAAAAAGGAACCTTTTTCTATTAATGAACACGTTGTGGTATCTATTAATGAACCTGTTCAATATTTAGCCTTCTTTTTTTTCCACTTTCCCTGGAAGCTACCTTGATTGAATAGAGAGCTATACTAATACATCAGAAAAGACAAAAAATCACATCAATAATCACTTGGATTCAGCTAATTAACTATTACTATTTACTAGGCATTATGAAGTGGTCCAAGCTACCAAATCACATCAATAAACCTTTTTCTGCACGAAGTACCTAAACAATAAAAAAACTTGAGTTAGCTACCAAAACATTAAGATCCACATGTCCTGCAAAAGACAGCCTACATTGAACTGAGTTGAGAGGGATGTAACTACTATGATCATGGTCAAAATTAAATCATTTCATTGTTTGCTCTTATCTCCAAAAAAAGACACCGGTAGTTTTATTGCTCCAGTGAACTCAAACTGTTTCTCAAAGTACAGTGAACTCTTGGAAAAGATTCATCTACTACTGGAAAGGGAAAGGACTTGCTATATGTAACTTTTTTGCAAACTGAGAAGATCATATGGTTTGCTTTCCCGAGAAAAACCCTATTCTTAAAACTAATTCTAATTTGCACAGATCTAGGACTAAATAAAAATTAGAAGTAGAAAACGAAGACATTGTTGGGTCAAAAATGAAAATAAATGCACCAACAACAATCACAAGGTATGAATCAATCAATGCTCATAAATCTTGGTTGTTTCTAGGGCTAATTCTGCAAGTATTCCATACCATGGTAATGGAAAATCACCTCAAATAAGTTGTACATGACGCAAGGATTGTTCACTTATTTAGGCTAGAGATGAAGTTAACAATAATCAATAAACCTGTAGTCAGTTACTCACCTGGGTAACAAATGACTTAAGCTATGGAGCAGCAGTGCAGCACTAAGCAGACTTGCATTATCATCAAACTCTGGTGTAATAGGATTTCAAGGATTCTTACATGTGGGGTCGCTAGACAGGAGACTGCAGTGATGTTTTGTATGATCTTGGTGATATAGCTGGGGTACTGTAGTCAAGAAAAAAAGCAACAGATCAGACTCTACCAAAAATAGAGAACTGGGAACACATGAACAAGGCTTTTGATTGAACTGGGAACAAGAAGCTTAATAATGCTAGATCGGTACCCGTAGGTCTGCACACATGAGATAGCTGACACAAAAGATTACCTTGCCAAACTGAAATTAGTATAATTCAGACCAAGATTTGCTAAAAGTTAATATATGAGATAGTATATATAATCCTAATCAAGACATGCTGAACAGTCAGTAAAATTTAATATATGTCATTTATTGATTGACTTAGGATTTCTCATCTAGATCCTTAGATGAAAAGGAATAAAGGATACATGAATATAAGTGGCAGCTGCTAAATATCCTTACAATTGTGTACTGCTACAAGAAGATAAAAGAAATGAGCATGTAAAGAGTAAAGAGCTTTGTTCCAATGGTCAAGGTATACTGACTAAAAGATGTCACAGCCACCGCACGGCGTCCTTGAACAGCATATATACATGGAACAATCATCTGTATGCAGCTCTAAGATTGCAAAGAATTTCATAATGCGGGGTTTGTGGTCTGTAACCATAAAACACCTCACTCCTATTTCCCCTCAGTTTATAAATGGATCTCACGTATAATTTGGTACGCAACTATTTGAAGTGATGCTTGATATAGTGAGGCAAATTTATAGAAACTAATTAAAGAAGCTTATATGTAAATTGTAGAACACAAGCAATCAATTTTTTTTGTCAGTGTAAAGAGCACTTAACCTGATTCAGTAGTGCAAGAATCTTCTTTGGAGATGGTTGTCAGTCTATGCTGCTGCTCGTGCTGTTAGCAGAATGTTAGATAAAGAGCACTGAACCTGATTCAGCAATGCAAGAATCTTCTCTGTAATTTAATGGATTTATTAACTGGACGTCTGAATGGTCTTTGCAGAAAAGTAATACATATTGAACAGTAGAAGCAGAAGTTCAACCATCTTGGAAACCATAGATTAGATGAAACTAGAATGGTTATTCCTGTTTCTAACATCAGTAACATTCTCCTCTCTTTCATACATTTAGTTCACTGGACTTGATCATGTCGATTGGAAAATTTATACAGTCAAACATATGCATGCAGACATGAAGCAAACAATTGTTTTTCATAAATAAATTGCTTGCTTCCTTAACGCAAATAACAATAGCCTACATTTATCAGTCCAGCACACTAAGTACCGTGAATTTAGTGTTTAGAGCCGGTCCGGATGACCATACCCACGCCTCCGATCCATCAAATAAACTCGCTGGCCCAATTCGCCAAGCAGACAGAAGAAAAGGTACGGGCCGGGCACCTGCCTACCTGGTAGTGGAGGTGGGGCGCTTTGCGTCGGTGGATCGGGCGAAGCGCTCGATGACGTCGAGGAAGCGGTCGTTGTCCGCGGCGGAGCAGCGCGGGTCCATCACCAACAGCACCCCGTGTCCTGCAGGCTAGCACTCACCGTGGCGCACAGCGCGCGCAGCAGCTCCTCACCCGCACCGGCTGCGCCGCCGCCGGCGGTCCCGAGATACGGCGCGAGATCCACCACCGCCGGGGGTGAGTCGTCGGGAAGGGGACCGTCGAGCCCCGGGCACGCCGTCGCGCCAACTACGGTAGACGCCGTGGCCTCGCGCTCGTCCGCCTCGCGCCCGAACCCTAGGCCGGTGTTGCCGACGCGCCGATGCGCAGCGCCCGCGCCGGGACATGAGAAGGACGCTGTGCCGGGGAGAGAGAGGGAGGAGCGCGGGGAACGGGGGAGGGAGTCGCCGGCACGCCGGCCACGGTGGTGAGGGCGGCGTCGCGATGCTCGTCGTGGCCTCGGGAGAGACCGAGAGGAGACTGGATTTTTTTTTGCCGAGATGGGGAAGGGAGAGTAGAGACCGAGCGAGATAGAGCCGGGGAAATATCTGATGGCATTTTCGTGGAGGAGGTGTTTCGGGAGAACCAATCGGAGCAACGTGTTCTAATGAATTTATTTCTTATCTGTGACGCGTGTTACTATCAAGAGTCACTGATATGTACAACTATCAGTGATCCGTCTTGGAAACAAGCGTCACAAGACTTATCTGTGACCCATATTCTTAACCCGCGTCACTACCGCGTCACTGATAAATCAATCTATTAGTGACGCGTCTCAGCAAGACGCGTCACAATTTTTTATCAGTGACGCGTGTTCTGTTAAGAGTCACTGATACCTGTTATTAGTGACGCGTCTTGGTCCTGGGGTATGGCTAATAGCTAATCAGTGACACGTCTCAAGAACCCACGTCACTAATAGCTTATCTGTGACGCGTGTTATTTCTAGGTCACAAATCGAAATGTCTCTGATAAGCTTTTCTGGCACAGTGTTCCGATCCGTCGACGTCGCTCTCGGCTCACGGATGCGTGCTGCTGTGCAGTGATGTGCAGTGCATGCATGCATGACGTGTTGTTTATTATTATCAAGCCAATCCATTTCCCTATATTTCAGTCAATATATCACGGCCTGCAGGTCGATCGGTCGGCGGGCCGCGTATGATATGCCTGACGATGCGAGAGAGAGATTATAAAGCATGCATGTGCATCGATCGACGGACGGACGAAGCTAGTATGCCGTGCCGCCGGCCGGGATCCAATTTGGCTGGGGCTCAAGCAAGTTGTGGGAACCAACCAACCAACCGTTGCGTCGACGAATCTCGTGCGCGCGCTGTAGCCGTACCGTACATACGGAGTACGATACGTACGATCAGGAAATGCACTTTCTACTAAATTTATTTGCCTAAATGCTAGATTCTAAACGCGCACGCTTTTAGTGCTTGGAACGCGCAGCTGTCGCTGCCGTCCGATCGCACGTACGGTTAGGATATTATACTACTGCTATGTGGTTGCTTTACAGCCGTGCGTACGCGTACGTACACACCGTTCGCACACTCTGAAACGACACCTTATCCTCTCCCGTGATGCATCACCCACCTCGCTCTCTCTCTTCTCCCACCTCTCTCTCTCTGGGCTCCGGCGGCCACTGACCGACGAGTTCCTTGTCGGCGACCGGCGAGCTCCTCCCTAGCAACCTCCTCTCCGTGCCTGCGCTCCATCGTCTCCCCGTGCCGGCGCTCCATCGTTTTCCCACACCCGCGCTGAGCTCTTTCCCCCATCTGTGTCGGCCATGGTGGATTCGACGGATCCGGCCCCAACCATGGCGGATCCGATTCTAGCCATGGCGGATCCGGCTCCAGGCATGGTGAGGTAGGCTTTTTTCTTACCTTCCTCTCCTCCTTCCATGTTAGGGTTCCAGCGATGCCCTCATGGAGCACGCCCTGCTCCGGTGAACTCGCTCCCCCGGCGTCGAGTCGGCCATCCGGCATGACGACGTGAGCTACTTCAACAGAGATCTCTGCGTGGCAGTTGATGAGGTGCTTCTCCTGGCGCTGGAGGACCCTTTCTCGTTCCTCGCCGCCATCTCCGCACGCAGCCACCTGGACAGCGCTGCGTCCATCGATGGGAGGCCTAGATCCAGGGTTCGGCGGTGTCGATCCTTGGCCATGCAGCCTAGATCCACGACATGAGGGCCTCGCTCGGCGCCGGTGCTGTGAGGCAAGTCACTATCGCTTAATCGATTTTGCTGTGATTTTTGTGAGCTGATTGATTTGATGTTGATGTGCTTTAGGTTTGATTTTCCCATGCCTTGTCCATAGTTACTAGTCACTGCTTGGATTATTCTAGGTAATTAGGTTTCAGATTCTGTATAATTCTAGATTATACTTACTATCGTTACAGATTGTCAAATATCTAGTTTAGTTGACTTAATTTGTTAGAGCATGCTACAAATTCTTCTAAATGCAATTTAGTTGTTGGTTGTCATTTTAGTACACATGACTAACTTTCATTTTGTGTATTATTCTAGTTCTGATTATAAGGCATATCATTTTGCTACTTATTTTTTTAGTTTTTCACCGTCTATTTATTTCATTACTTATATATGTGTTTTTTCTGCTTATGTTAGGTAATGGACAGAGAATAGCAAAGGTACAAAGGCAACATGGTGCTTCGTCAGTTTCATCAAATGCGGTATGTGAAATCAATGTGTTAGCTAGGTATGCAGTGGTGGCAGTGCTTCATCATCTTTCACTCATACTAGATGTGTGACCGATGGATCTGATTAGAGGGAGAGAGGGGAAGAGAGATATATTCCTCATGTCTGAAGTGGTGGCTTGCAGCTGCAGATTCATCTTTCCATCCAAATAATCCATGTACCCTTTGCACATGCACAAGATTTCTTCACCTGAGAGCGTTGTCCAGTTGGTACTTCCACAAATTTTGTCCGTCTTCATCCAACAGACATCCTGTCATATATAGCTAGTTTGTCGGTCAGTAGAGCGAGGCAGCACACACATCTTTTATCGTTGGCTGTCACTACTATTTTTGCTAATAAATAATGGGCATGCTGCTGATACGAGATCTTGTGTAGATACTACTAGTTAGGTATATAAATGAAAGAAAATACATACTGTCAATATTCAACACCAGGACACTAGCTGGCAGCTGCTAACTAATTTGCTAGCTCCTTCACAAACTTGTCACACATAGATTGTATTCCAAACATGGACAAAATCTCCCGCTATATACTTTTGACTTTTTTGTTGTTGTTTGAACACTGTATTTGCTTTTTTAGAATACACAAATTGCCTATTTGAGAAGATATAGTTGCCTAATATATGACAATTAAATTGCCTAAGAAAATGCAGTTTTTTCCTTGCAGCCAGCTGCTGCTATTTTTGGCTACAAAAGTGAACTAGACTATACTGTAGGAAGGAAAGATACAAAGAGTAGCATGCATCTTGATTTGAACCTGCTCTTTGCACCCAGTTTTTTTTTGAGTTAGTGTGTGTGTCATCTAATGAGTAATTTGAGGATAGCTGATCGGAAATAATTGATTTAGTATTTTGCAATTCAATTTGACTGAGCCTTGATGCTTCTTAATGCCTTTTCAATTTTAGATGTTCATTTCTGCGGTGCTACCTGCTACATTTTTTTCCCTTAGTCATGTTATAATATCTATAGAGAGCCTTGATGCTTGTCATGCATAGTATTTAATTGATGCTTGTCAATTACCCTAGTTATAATTGAGCTGATGTCGGTTAACATTTTCTCACTCTATTGTACTAGGATAATAGGCAGTACATTTCATGCCAAATTTATCCTTTTTAGTCATTGTTTTGATATGCCAAAGGAAACAATAAAATCTTCTAGCTACAATTAG
Source organism: Coix lacryma-jobi var. lacryma-jobi (assembly GCA_009763385.1). Taxonomy (NCBI): domain Eukaryota; kingdom Viridiplantae; phylum Streptophyta; class Magnoliopsida; order Poales; family Poaceae; genus Coix; species Coix lacryma-jobi. The sequence continues at coordinate 108,141,840 of CM019827.1, forward strand.
GTAATACCGAGCTATAGATTACTCTATGACAACTACTATAAATCCTCAAATCGTTTTTTTTGGTGTTTCTTTTTGTGTCCAGGGGGTGATTCTGAGTCTAGTATGCAAGTGACCCAAAGTAGGGGGTGGCGACTGATGCAGGTGAGGACTAAAATGCTTTTGTTGCTATTTTGAACACTATACTTGCTTGTGCAGAATACAAAAATTGTTTGTTAGCAAAGATATTGTTGCCTAATATATGGTACTTAAAAAAATTGCCTAAGAAGTTTTCTTGCAGCCGGTTGCTGCTATTTTTTGCTATAAAAGTGACGCTATACTTCTGCAGCCATAGCCAAAAAATTGCAGCCGAACAAGCTGATTACCATTTTTCTTCATGCTTATTTCCGATTTCTAAGCATACATGAAAAATATTGGATGTTGTTCAACCATTGAACTAGTCTACTTTTGCACAAAAACTAGTTATTTAACATCATCAACCTGCCTTTGTTTGACATGTACTTTTCGCAAATGGGAGGAGGGTGTTGGGGGAGGAGGTTGTAGGTTGCAAATGAAACACGAATATTGTACTTGCTTGTTCATAATGCAAAATTTGCCTAATTAGAAATATATTGTTGCCTAATGAGTATCACTTAAATTGCCTATAAAATTGAATTCACAACAACATTTACTAGCATCATCCTACTTGTCACCGATAAAACTCCAGGAACATAAGAAGCAAGATGTAGGCCACAGGATAGAATAAATGTATAGTTTTTAAATTGCAGATGCTGGTAAGTAGTGAAAGAAAATAAAAATGGTTGGAGGAATTAGTTCTGAATCTTTTCCTCATTGTGATTTTCGTACCGTTGAGTTTAGTCTGAATGGAACGCGCAGCTCATCCCATTCCTGCGCATGGTAGATCAGATCTGTTCCTGCGGGCTGGGGCATTCTTATTCAACAGCCTTGGTTGCGATTAGTTACCTGCATGAACCACTGCCAAGCAGTTCTTGCTGGGTGACGGGAAAGAAGATAAATAGTTTGCCCATCTTGCCTCGCATGGATAATTGCCCGTTAATGAGTTTTTTTTCTTGATTTCTGAATAAAGATAGTTATTGTTCGTTTCCTGGATAATGGATACCATTAATTGGTCCCCATTGTATTGGTTGCAGAAACTGTGCTGGTTCTTAGGCAATTTAAGGGTCTTTTGTTAGGCAACAATATGCCTCTAAATAGGTAATTTAGTCTTTTCTTACTAGTCAAAAAGCTCTTTCTTTAATTTTGATTTAATCACCTTGACTCTTTCTTTAGTTGCAGTTGTTTTTATTTCAGCACACCATGTCTTGGCTCACAAATTTATGACATATGTTATGTTCTTTTACATGCAGGATGTTGGCTAGGTACACAGAAGCAAGATGCAAGCCATGTATAGAGAAGCTGCATAAATATATGCTTTTCCCAACTATATGTATCATGTTGTGCTTTAGAAACTATAAATGTAAATGTGTTCTTTTTTATGATGAGATTATCAGTTAGATTATGAGAAAGTTTAGTGCTTGCGCTTTTTTTGGACATACAAATGTATGATGTAAAAGCACATGTTTTGACCTGATTTGCCTATTTATCATAATAACTGGGGTCTAGGCTTAGGCTGTGCAAGTAACTCTATTACATATGGCGGGAAAAAATTTCTCAAGCACGGTAACAAACCAGCGTGACTGATATCCTTACTAAAGTGACGCGGGCGCACGGTGGATACCTGTGAACCAAAAATGGAAGGTTGCGGGGATAGTTTCCTAATTCGGACTGTGCATCCGGATCCATTAAAACCTGCGCGTAAGTGCTGTAGTAAAATCCTTAAAGTATATAACTAACTACACTTAAAAGAGGTTAACTTTTCAAAAAAAAAAACGTAATGTGAGTTTATTTTGTAGTACCGGAGGGTGTTGTTGCCCAGCTGGTACTAGTTTATCGTGAAGGTTAGCCTGTAGTCGACTACTATCCCTCCATAATTACAAAGCAAGTTATTTTAAATAATAACATGATCTCTAAAATACAACTTTAACCTTTTATTTTTATATAAAAATATTTACCAAAAAGTGATATATTTATTTATTTATTTATTTATTTATGAATATATGTTTTTTAAGAAAAATCTATTTATATGAGTCAACAACTTACAAGTTTCAAGTTATTCGTAACTTATAATTTATATTTCTAATATTTGACTTAAGTCTTATTTTGCGGGTACGGAGGGAGTACTGGGTAAACGACGGCAACCGAGGCGAGGAGACACGGACTACATCGCCCCCTTGGATAATTAAAGTTACCAACGCTACGTACTCCCTCCGTCCATAAAAACATGCAACTATGGATTGTGTGCCCACAAAAGTACCTCACGTTTGACCACGTTTCTAGTAAATAGTATTAATATTTATTAATCCAAATAAATTTATTATGAAAGTACATTTTGTAATTAATCTAATGATGTTTATTTGATATTATAAATATTAATATATTTTTATCTATAATTGTTTAAACTTAAGATACTAAAACATGGTACTGTGCTACAATTGTATGTTTTCTTGGACGGAGGGAGTACTTTAAATTCGTTCTCTCTCTCCAAAAACAAAAAAAAGCACCGTACTTTTGCCTCATGGAGTCATGGATGATGTTTGTTTATCTCGTCCGGTCCGAAGCGTGACTAGATCATCATAATGGGCGACTGGGTATACAGTACATAATAAAACAAAAACAAATTACATACAGACAGAGAGAAGATGATACTACTCTCTCCGTCTCTAAATGTCTGTCTATAGAAATTCGTGTTTTCCTCACACTCACAGACACGCTTTCCGGACGACCAACAAAAATGGAGTACTCCCTCCGTCCCATTGAGAGTGTCGTCCGGGAAGCGTGTTTGTGAGGGGAGGCATGGTTTTCTAATGACACTTTCAATGAGACGGAGAGAGTAGTATGTATAAAACAGGGTACACATGTACGAGGTCGATCGCCAGCATCTGGATCTTATATTAGCTGCTGGGGACCTCTGCCCTGCCCTGTGTCTCGCCTCAGTTTTAGAACGAATCGTTCACTGCAAGGATTGTGTTGATACATGACGGTTTCAATTGGTCATAAACACTAGAAAAACCGTCATTGGTAACTATCTATGAAGGTCTTAGAAACCGTCATTGAATCCACGTCATAATTCTTCCGTGCGAGAAAAAACCGTCACAGACATGCTGCTACTAGGAGGTTTTGAGGTACTGCGCAGTGAAGAGTTAGAGCGTCATGAATACATGCCACGTCAGCATAGCACTATGCCAGAAAACGTTATCAGTAACGCATGTAGAGGGCCATCAGTGACGCATAAAATACACGTCACTCATAGTTCTATATACATAGTTCTATATACAACAGTCGTGTTCCATCAATTTCAGCAACCAAATTCTTTATTATAAACTCAAGAAGCTGTTACTCTACAATACATAAGTAGATAATACATAGTATAAAAATTGTTATTGGGAATAAATACATTGAGTACACTTAGTACTACAAACTGGGGGGACGGGGAGCAGCAATGCTTTCATACACATGAGCTTAATCCAAGTTGTCTAAGAATCTAAGTCCAAGATTAGAAGCACCTGAGAAGAAATTGGGGTCGAAGCAAATCTACGAGTAGGTATAAATCTGCAGCAGGGACTGTACCGATATTTAGACAATCACCTGTAAAAAAGAGGCATACAAACTGTTACATAAATACAATCCTTAACGTTTCTACTAAACTGATCAAGTGTAAGCTGCAAAAGTTAGCACAACTTATTACCCTGTATGATAATAAGGCAAGGCACGGTGAGGACAAATAGACTGCATGTCTGTTAAGCAAATCAGGGAAAAATGTAGTTGAACCAATCTAAGAGCATTTTGTCCTCCACAAATCGTGGTGCCTAACTGCACAGCTGCATACATGGCTGGGTACAACTGAAACCAATCTAAGGCAAGGCACAGCTAAAACCAAATCTAAGGCAAGGCACAACTGCAAATCGTGGTGCCTAACTGGCATGGATCTGTCAGATCCCACTTTCTCATCCATGACATTCCAATTTTATCAGCACGCAAAAATTTCAAAAATATATACAAGATCTGGAGTAAATTAGCATATGATGAGATAGAACCATACACACTTTATTTTAGAGATTAATGGGCAACAACCTTAATAAATCAATAAAGCAACTAAATCAGAGACTTGCATAATGGCCAAGGGCATTAATAAATCAACTTCATGGCAATGGTGCTGCAGCTAACAGATCGAAGGGTAAACCCAGTCTATTTTAGAGGGGTAAACAGAAAAGCCTATAAGAAATAAAGTTTTGCACCTTATTTAAAGCACACCAGTCGATTTGGGCACCCCCTAAAAAGTGGTAAACCATTCAGCTGCTTCAGCACCTTCATCATAAGCAGAGCCATTCCACTCCCACACTGAGATATTATTGATTGTGACACATTATATAGAGACAAAAAGTATTTATTGTTACATATGCAGAAAATGTGTGAAGGTACACTGTATACAGAGAATCAGGGAAACAAGCAGGAATGAAACAATACCCCCACTGCTGCTATTATGCCACACCCGCCGCTCCTGATCGGAGTAGGCGACAATGTCGTACCTGTTGCTTTGCTGGTTGCGGAGCATGACAGTCATGGTGGCCATAATCAGTACAGGTGAACCTCTTTCTTCTTGTGTGATCTGTATACACATGTAAAATAAAAGATAGTATAAATGTGAAGTAATTAATTATGTATAGTGGAAACAAATTATGCACCAAAGGGCAATTGCCAAAAGAATTGATCTCAACAAACTGAATTTTGCAAAGTCAAACAACTAAAAATTATCCCAGCAGTCATAACTCCTGATAAGACCTGGGCCTAATTACTAAACAATTGGCATTTCAAGTTTTGATCAACAGATTCAGCCCTTGACGTAGTGTCGACCTGGAACCCAGCCTTCTTCAAATATAAGCTATTTAGCATTTAAGCTAATTGTGATTGAACATTTGAGTATTTAAGGAGTACTTCAATCTAGGCTAAGCTATTTAGAAACTTACTTTCGGCCTTGGTGCTGACAACGCCTCACTCCAAAATCCAAATACACGTCGAGCCCAACCTGTTGCATACTTGCATGTGAGTATTGAGAAAGACAATGGAGGTACTGACAGTGGCAGATCAGTCGATCTGTAGAGAGAAAAACATAAGCAAATGAGGAGGGAGACCTGATTGGATTTGCTGTTGTGTCTTTGAGACTGCGATTCCTTCTGAGACAACACGTGCTTTTCCTTTCCAGATCACACATGCTGCCAGCCATCCCCACAACAAAATAATGGCGGAGGGGGAGGAGAGGATTTTGTGATGAACTCACCAGATCTCGGTGGCGTGGATGGAGAACTGCCTCCCCACCGATGGTGGCCACATCTACCTTGACGGCTGCTTCCTCCGCTACGACGCTGACAACTTCATGGCCGCCGCCATCGCCGCCAGAGACAACAGACACCGCGGTGTGCTCCAATGCCAGCGCCTCCGCCGCCGGGGTGGCCGGGACCGAGTTCGCGGCCGCCTCCGCCGCCGGGGTGGCCGGGACCGGGTTCACGGCCGCCGCCGCCGCGCCCCTGCCTGAGTCTGCACGGCCGGGCGCACCTCGTGCCAAATCTCCGGTCAAGGCGGGCCTCCTGCGTTGTCCTCATCCTCGATCTAGGGTTCAGGCGAGGGAGAGAAGCACGCACGACGGGGGTGAAGGACGCCCGTACCTGCGCCGATTGGGAGAGGAGTGTCCGCCCGTACCTCTTAACACCCGTGCCCGCACCCGCCGGTGCTAGAGCAGGGACCGCGCGATGCTCGAGCGTGGAGTGTGCGCCGCCGCCGCCGCCGCATCTGATGTGAAGAGGGAGAAGAGAATGAGGAGAAGAGCTAGGGTTTGAGTAGAAGGCCGGTGGGCCGGATTGGGGCGGGTGGGGGGGTTTTCTTTTTTTTTTTCTTTTTTTTTCTTTGCTTGTGTGTTGTATCAATAACCTACAGGGGTACTTTAGCTGAGCGTGGGCCCTTTTTCAGAGCAATTGTTCAGAGCACAAATACAAGTAATAAATGTCTCTATTTTTCATATTTTTATTTCCTGTGTGCTACATATTTTGTTTTGTTAGTCTATAATTCTTCTCTGATTAGAACTAAAATGGAGTATATATTTGTGTGTTCATAATATGTAATTTAATATCTAATTAAAGCTGGAAAGAAATTAGTAGCTAGCAAATCAAAGTTGAAAAGAATTTAAAATACAACAAAAAAAGAGAGACAAAATTAATCTAAAAAAGTTACAAAAAATTGATATCCTACGACGTATGTCGCCGCTCCAGAAGTTGCTCATAAAGATGGAGTATATATTTGTGTGTTCATAATATGTAATTTAATATCTAATTAAAGTTGGAAAGAAATTAGTAGCTAGCAAATCAAAGTTGAAACAGAGTGACAGTTGGTTCGAACCGTCACAGAGTTAGTACCTAATTCTCAAACCGTCATAAGACCGTCAGAGATTTAGTATGCAGTGACGATTTCATAAACCGTCATGAATCGACACAATTCTTGTAGTGGTTTCACATGTATGCACGTTTCTTGCGCGCAATGCCCTTTCCCGCCCGGCCGCCCTTATTAGATGATTCCGTACGTATGATTAGAGGTGGGACTTGGGCCGTGCCGTGCCGGCCCGGCCCGGCCCTCTCGTGCTTCGTGCCGTTTCAGACAGTGTACTCTAGGCACGTGAGGCACATCGGGCCGTGCCGATATGGCACGGTAATTTATTTCCTCAGTCTAAGCACGGCCCGTGGCACGCAGGCAAGCCTCCGGGTCGTGCCGGCCCAAGCACGGTCCTCAAGATATCAATGCTAGATTTTTTTTGTTGCCCATGATATAAAAAATATAAATCTTATGTGTAGTATTTTCGTGATAATTTAGATGATTTTCATAATCTATTTAAGAATTAGATAAGAAGTGGTATAGGAAATTATACAAAATTATACTGTAGAGCTATAAATGTGTCTACGTGTCATTTTCGTGTCGTGCCGGCCCAAGCATGGCCCAAAGTTCGGGCCGGGCCGTGTGGCCCGCCGTGCCGAGATCCTAGGCACGGCACGGCCCTCGTATTCGTGTCGTGCCGTGCTTCGGGTCGTGCCAAAACACCGTGCCACGACCCGCCCTCAAATGGCACGGCCCAAGTCCCAGCTCTACGTATGAACGATACATCATTTATTAGTCCACGGTAAAACTGTCCGTCCACGGCGGGCTAATTCACGAATAATTCCTGCTAATAATTTTTTTTTTCTCATGCATGCTAGCCAATAGTATTTCTTTAAAGCTGCCATTTTTTTCATTGCCCATGACATTGTTTGATGTGTGTGGCCTGGTGAGCACGCCGAGCAGTGACAACACCACCACCCCCATTGACTGCATGCATGCATGTGCATGCCTCCCCCCGCTTCTGCCATCTTTTTAGCAATTAATTTTTGTAATTGATTTTACCAACTATTTAAAATAGTACTAGTACGTAATTCCCTCGTCCGCCTAGCACCACTTCACCCGTGTCTGAAAATAAATGGCCGTTTTTTTTTTCCCTGAAATGCTATGTTTTCTGAAATCATACGAGGTAACATGTTCATTTGCCTCGGTTCTACCGGAGTACTGTAGTATAACACAAGGAGCTGGTTCCATACATGACGCACCTCGCTCCTATACTCCGAAACAAAAGAACTACCTGCTCCCGTCAAATAAACACACACTCCGTACAACTATAGTTGGGAATGGGAATGCGTCATGTCATTCTTTTCACTAGCCGTGGGCCCACACCTTAACGACGATGGGTGCCGTTCCTATACACCGTGATATTTTGAACAAAGTAAGCATGCTTCGATATAGAATCAACGGTTCTCTCCTATACACGGCAGGTGCCCTGATGAAGTGCTCTATTTTCTGAAAAATACAAAGACAATCCTCTGTTAATAGTGCCCATCTTAAAATGCTCATGTTTTCTGTTAATAGAATGCTGTATGTTTATGTGAAGGAAGAGGAAACGACGACAGTGAAAGAAAGTTAACTAACCAACTTATATACATGAAAAAAAAAACTTTGCATCAGAAACAAATGAGCTATGTTCGCTTGAGCTACAAACTGACTTTAATCTATACAAATCAGTCATAGAACAATATTTTTCTCTCACAGAAAATCAGTACTGTACGAGTGGATTGAAAGATACTTCCCCTATCCTAATAATATCTTAAAATCTATTTTTTTTATAAAAAAAGCTTATTTAAAGATACAAAGACTGTATATATTTTATTTATAAAAAAATTACATTTATTTTTTACAAATCAAATCAAACTTAGAAACAAGAAGAATCCATACCGTTGCATACCGGCCAGGTGAGGTGACAAAAGAGAGCAGCTGCTGGACTGGCTGGCTAGCTGTCAGTCTCCGGCGGCCACACCCGGCACCGCACAGATCGAGTGGCGGCAGAGCCGTTCGTTGGTCCCCGTCCCCGCATCATCAATTCCAGGCGTGGCTATCGAAAAAACTACCATGACAGACAGGTCGCATTACAGTCGATGGATGATGCCACCCAGAAGAAGCATGCACTGCACTGTGATGCTTTTCTCAGGCTACTAACAAGCATGGGCATGGCAGAACATAGTGATGCATGAATGGCAGAACAGGTTAATTACTCTTGCTAGAACAGGTTACTGATCCGAACTAATCCGTCCATTCCAAAAAGAGCGGTAGTATATAGATAGACAAGAATAAGAAGAAAATCACATTAGGAGGTGTTCGTTTCTCCAACAAAAATTTTAGTCCTGTCATATTAGATTTTACGGTCCTAATTTAGTCTAAGTAATTAAAAAACTAATTTATCAGCCAAAGGTTAATTCACAAGACGAATCTATTACACTTAATTAGTTCATGATCTGTTAATATGATGCTACAGTAAATATTTGCTAATGATGAATTAATTTATCTTAATAGATTTATTTTGTTAATTAGCATATGGTGGTGTAATTAGTTTTATAATTAGCTTTTAATAGATAAATTAGTATCAGAACATCGACAGACTATTTTTTTTTTACCAAGAAACAAACACCCCTCAGTTGCCCAAATTACTACAGTATTACATAAAGGCTGGTGACTGCTATAGGCCTTGTTTAGTTCCCCCTATTTCCCAAAATTTTTCATCACATCAACCATCACATCAATGTTCGGACGTATGCATGGAGCATTAAATGTAGGTAAAAAAATATAACTAATTGTACTTTTAGTATGTACATGTCGAGACGAATCTTTGGAGTCTACGTAGTCCATATTTGGACAAAGTTTGTCAAATAACAACGAAAACGCTACAGTAAAAATTTTTGCAAAATTTGTGTAAAAGAAGCTCCCTACCATTGGGTGGAGAGAAAGCTGCACCAGTCTACACATGTGGATCATTTTGACTTTCGAAAGCATGTGGGGGGTGCCGGGAAGGGGTCAAATAAATAAATTCAGACGTACCGTCAAATTAAAGTGCATCTTCTCGCTCATTCTCATCTGGACCTTTAGCTAGATGCAAAGGTGGTTTTCTATTTTTAAAAATAATAAAATTTTGTTTCAACATCTCTAAAAATTCTTATCTTATTTATTTTATTAAATCAAAAAATGTGACAATAATACCATTTTCCCTAATATAACAGTATTCATTTATTCATTGGTGATCTATTTGGAGGTGTATTTAAATGTTATTTGTTTATGTTTCTAATGAACCATACCCACAAGCAATAAAACAATAGGAACAAACCGTAAATAGACTACAATCAGTTCACATTTTTACAAAGAAATGGTATATTTACGTTATGATTTTGTACATATAAAACATGCTTTTATAAGTTTATAGAAAACAGTAAACTGTCTTTGCAACTAAACTAAAGGACCAAGTTTGTCTAGAGGACAGGTAGAGGGTGTCCAGTACGTACCCCAGTGTCATAGTTTAGGGTTGAAAATCGAGTAATCGTCTGCGCTCGATCTCGGTTCTGATCACACCCACTACAGTAGTGGTTACTCCTAGTAGAGTGATAGCAACGTACTACGTGCATTACGATTAGATTAGAATAGATACTGCATTTTAGGCAAGATGCATCGCAATCGCATCCGTCGGCTGTCCAAATTCTGTTGCCGCTAGCTGTCGGCCGTTGGTTAGCTAGCTGTTAGTTGCGCGCATGCAACTGCTAGCTAGTACGTACACCACTGTAGCGTGTACCGGAGTTGGATAGCAAGTCGCCTTCTCATCTCACCATGCGAATTCATCACACACTTTTTTGTGCATTTCCATCTATCGTTCTCTTGTATGTCACCACCACAACCGTTTGCTTCTCTGGTCTTGTGTAGATACCACAAACTTTCAACTTTTTTTCACTCTCTCCATCTCATCACCATCACATCAATGTTTGGACGCATGCATGAAGCATTAAATGTTGATAAAATAAATAACTAATTGTACTTTTAGGATGTACATGTCGAGACGAATCTTTTGAGTCTAGTTGGGCCATATTTAGACAAAATTTGTCAAATAACAACGAAAGTGCCACTACTACAGAAATGACATTCACTGTCAGTATATCACTGACAGTTTCTATTCAACCGCCACTGATGTTTCTTCACTGGCGGTTTGAAGATTGAAAACCAGATAATGATTGGGGGAGGCCACAAACCGACAGTGAAGATAGCTAACAGTGGCGGTTGGTGTCTCAAACCGCCAGTGAAGCTTCACTAGCGGTTCGTAGCTCAAACCGCCAGTGAAGATAGCTAACAGTGGCGGTTCGTAGCTCCAACCACCAGTGATAGTTTGATATCACTGGCGGTTTGGTTTTAAACCGCCAGTGATGAATCGTGTATAAAAGATCATTCCCTTCCCCCTGCCCTCTCCCAGCTCGAGCTCCACAAGCAGATGAGCAGCAGCAGCAGCAGCCTCCCTACGGTGGAGGCGGCGGAGCAGCAGCAGGAGCGCTGCCGCCTCGAGCGCGGCTAGCGCCAAGGCGCCGAGGAGGAAACCTAGCAGGAAGGGCAGCAGCGCCATCGACGCCCTCCCCAAGAATCAGCGCTCCAATAGCGCTCTCCGCCGCCGCCCTCAACGACGCTCGGCCGACTGTTCTCCACCACCATCGGCGTCCGCGAGAAGACACTGCTGCCCCGGCCCTCGACTGAACCGCGCGTGACGCCGCCACCCCTGCCTCCATCGAGGTGCACGCGACGCTACCATCCCTGCTGCACCCGAGGCCACGGTCGTCGCCCTCCCTCACTCAAACCATGAGCACTTCAGACCCCTGCCCCTTTGGTGTTCGGTTAAATACCAACTTAGAATATGACATGATTGAACACTTTATAGCTTGAGTTTCGTGACGTAATTTAGAATGCTTTTCAAGATTTATGAGTGATTGTTCGAATTCTGATGTTAAAATTGAGTGATTTTCATTTGACCGAACAGGCTATCAAATCATCAAGCTAAACTTTTATGTCTGCAAGGCTTTGGATCTATTTTTTCTTTTTTGTGTTGGAGAATAAACTCTGCTTTTAAGAAAACAGTTATCCTATTACGAAGATATTAGGTCCCTGCTAAGACAAAGAAATAGAAATCCTTAACACTAGAAAATAATCATCAACCTGAACCTTGATATATTTGTCTTACACATAAGTTAGCTGAGTTGCATTAGTGAGATCTGGCATCATCCCACTCAGTAGTTTGCTTGCTAAGTTCCTGCACAAACAAATATTTGCAGTTTAATTTGAAGTGCAATGATATATTCGCTGGTGTTTCTTGTAATTAGTTACTTACAGTCCTGTCATGTTACAGGTTACAGGTTATGTAGGTTGCCAATACTTTTAGGAACTGGACCACTGAACTGATTCTCATCTAGTAGGCTGGCAAAGTGGCAAGCAAAAAGAATTGCAAAACTGAAGGGTGTGCTAGACTGATGGAAAATTGTTTTGACCGGTACTTACATGATTTCAAGTGTTTGGACAAGCCCGAGAGATTCTGGGATTGGCCCAGTAAATTTGTTGTTCTGAAAATATCTGATAATGATTGGATAAGTGACTATTTAAGCAAATGGTAATTAGAACATTTAAGCATCAATTTTTTCTTACTCTTTTTATTCTAGAGGTAGTACAGCATTTGAGAACTTACAAATGCTTTGTGCCAACAAGTTGATACAACCTTGGAGTCGAACTAGTTGAAACTGGGATTTGGCCTGACAGCCGATTTGCTGTCAAGTCCAATAAGAAAAGATTTGATAGATGGCCGAACACTTTTGCTTATTAACAACAGAATCAACTACCGAACAGTTTCCAACTGAATCAACTGTTAATTTTATATATACAACTAATAACAACAGAAAAAAGAAAAATCCCCCTTTTTTCTCCTTCACACATTCCATATGTATTATATGCATGCAGTGTTTAAACCTTTTGCTTCGTTGCAGTGATTTCCAGAGGTATTGAGTGGGGACCTAGCAAAATTCTTATGTGAAGGTACTGAGTAAGGAAGGATCATTCTCAGTCTCTAAGACCAAGAAGTTCAAGGCTCAATATGGTCGAGAGCACATGGATAGACTACTGTAATTCTCGTTTTTAAGTTCTACACTTTCAATGTATAACATTTGTGATATTGTTTTAATAGGATTCTATATGGATTGTAATACTTTAATTAGAACAATTTTGATGTAATTGTAATCTCGATGCATTTAGTGTTTTATATCTATGATATCGTATCTAGCAATATGGCAAATAAAAAAACAAAAATAACAAAAACCAATACAATTCGGAATTTGGCAAATCACTGCCAGTTCATTTCGAACCGCTAGTGATTTGTTTGAAACACTGGCGGTTTGTATCATAAACCGCCAGTGAAAGTTTTGCATCACTGGCGGTTTGAAATAACCGCTAGTAACGAAAGACCCCCTTCACTGTCGCTTTGGTTGTGGCGGTTCAAAATCCGCCAGTGAAGGGGGGGTTTGAACCGCCAGTGATCCCCTGTCCTGGAGTAGTGTGCTATAGGGTGCGTTTGGGAGAGCTCCACGGAGCTGATTCTCAGGGAGAATCACTCCCTGGCTGCCAAATGCATTTTTCAGTGTGAAGTGATTCTTTGCTGATTCTGTGAAGTGATTCTCTGAAATGAACTAGGAGGCTGAGAGCTGAAAAAAGTAGCTTCACCTGATTCTGTGAAGTGATTCTCTATCCTGATTTTGAGAGTTTAGGCTAAAGAATCAAAGAGAATCTACTTTCAGCCACAGAATCACTTCACCAGAGAATCTGGGAGCACAACTAGAAAATCAGGGAGCACAGCTCTCCCAAACAGGCCCATAGTTGACAAAAAAACTCACTCTCCTCATCTAAACAAGGCCTCTGTCTAATATATATACGAGCTGCCATACATCATGCATGCATGTTAGTCGTTACTTATTGTGCCGGTCTTTTCTGTTAATTGGAGCTAGTAGTAGCTAGCCTGCTGGTGGCTTTAAATTAGACAACCGGTATTTCAATTTTTCTTTCTTTTCAAACAGCCCTCTTGCCTTCTTCAGCTACTCCAATTATTGGATACAACAGAGGCAGGCAGGCATGTGTGTGTGTTGTTCTTTGCTCTCCGGCCCCCCTCCCCCTTAAATCTTGAAAGAAATCAAAATAAACAAAGAAAACCGAACTAGCTTCGAACATGCATATGCATATATCATGCATGCATCTAGCTAGGTTAGCATACTCTCCCTCCTTTCTAGAAAGAATGTGACGTGGTTGGTCCAGATTCATAGCTAAAAATTTCTGGAACGGAGGGTACGTGTAGGCTTTAATTTAAGAAACTAGGGCTGCTTTTTGCCACCACACCATCATCATCGTCTCTTCCTTGCAGGCTTCCACTATTGGCAATGCATGGATCATCGTCTATTAAAAGGGCCGGGCCTACATGGCTAGTAAGTAATAAACAGACACCATTGAAGTAATAATACTAGTAACAATGATTGCCCTTTTGGAAGCAGTTGCCACAAAGTCGGATTGGATTTGATGCGGTAGGTATACACACGCTGTACCACAAGGCTAAATTCGTTCGTTACAAGGTTCTTCTCAATCCGTACGCGGCGCATGGTACTGGACTGGACTGGAAGATGACCGACGATATCCTATAGCTAGAGACTAGTCTAACCGGCATATATACACATTTGCATTTGCTGACTAATAATATCTTTATTTAATTATAAAGTCGTGCGTTTGGTATAGCCAACGACAAACAAGTTTGCACGTACTGTACTAGATTTTGGTGTCTGAATTGACCAGTACTTGAGAGCACCACTACCACCACTTGTATTGAGATCTCTGTAGACACACTGCACTGCACTTTACTACTAGCTAGCTAGCTACATCATACATACACGTATACATAGTACTCCACTGTGCAGTCACCACCACCACTTGTGCTGGTGCTGCTGCATTATGCATAATTGCATGTATATATATGGCTGCTATATAGCTAGAGATTGGGGACGGAGATCCATGAGCAGCACGTTTGGTACCTGGGGTGTTGGCGGTTAAGTGAGGAGTGAGTGTGTATCGTGTGTGGCATCAATCAATAATTCGATGTCACTCACCTTCCAACCTTTTTTCTTTCTTTGTGACGACGCCCTTTTCCAACCAACGAGTTGACGTTGCTCGTCCTACATATATATCTTTAGATTTTTTTTTTCTGCCACAAGTATAGTTTCTAGGTGATACTACTATATATCACCAATATAATAGTAGTGACTTTATTCACTTGAATTTATGAATCGGCTTATCAGCCATATTTTGATTTACTCTCTCTTACAGAATATCATTATTAAAAACAGTCGGCATCAGTCATCAAGAACGGAGCCAAGTGTGTTACCATATGTATATGCAGTAACATAGTAGTACATGAGCAAGCAGCAGAGGAAGGTGAAAAAAAAAGCAGAGGGAGCTGCCTGTGTTGTGCGTGAAGGACGGAGGTCGGTCGCCTTTTAATTTGACTGGCAATGCAGGCTGGTCTACCATGCGACGACACCCATGCATGATTGCACAAGCTTTTTTCAGTCGAGAGTACAAGCACCTGCAGCAACAGCTAGCAGCAAAAGGAATGACCGCTCTGGAAGCAAAGCAAAGCAAGAGCAAGGGCAACAAGGGCAAGGGCAAAAGGAAGCTATAGCTATGCATATTGGGAGGATGATGCTGCCTGCAAAACGGGCGACCAGTGGACGGTGCCGCATCACCCTACTACCGTCTATTTGCCGGCACAGTAAAAATCTCAAAGACGACGCATGCTAATGCTTTGCACCACCACTTATTACATGGCATGCATGCCGTGCATTCCATCCATGCAGTCCATGCACGCAAAACAGTGTGACGGCGGCTTTACCACCACCGTCACCACCGCCAGGCACAAACGTTACTATCCTATGCATCATCACTGTATAGTTTTTGTTGGTCAAAGTTCATTTTCCAAGCACATGTTTCCGTAAGGGTTGTTACGGCTTGCGGTTTTTTTTTGTAGGGGTCAGTTATACTACTCCCGGCCCTCCATTTGGGAAAAAAATTACACAATTCTATGTCCATAATAAGTCATTATCAAGTTTAAGTAAATTTATAGAAAAAATAGTATCGATATTAATGTCTCCAAATATGTTTATTACTAGGAAAAATATATATTCCATAATTCCTCTAATGATACTTATTCGATATCATCATAGATGTTAATATGTTTTTTTATGGATTTAGTTAAAATTTAAATTGTTTGACTCTAAAAAGTGTGGATGAACCATATTCTTTCTTAGATGATGAAAGGGGTGTTGGCGCAAAACGTGACACACCGCGCCTAACAAACGGCAAGCCGAAAAGCTTAGCTTCAATTGGGGTGCCCGGACGGTCTGGAATCCGGAGACGTGCCAGTCGGTTTGACCTGAAAACCAACAAGGGATAAAACTGTGAGAATACCACTGGAACATGCCGGGTGAGACCAGACAGTTCCATTTGTACGGCTTTGAAAGCCAATCACGACGACACACAGCTATAGAAGCTGTCTGTCAAGGCATATTTATAAAGTCATTCGGCAAGTATAAAAGAAAGCATGTGAACATACTGACTGCCGAACGCATACGCAAGAAAAGAAACAGGCAACTTGTAAATATAAAACTATTCAAACAACACATGCATAGGCTAATCCAACTAGTCTGCCGCACGTCTAGTTTTCATAAACCCGTCAGGCATAAACTAAGTCTACACCACTCCTTATAATTAGATTAATCCACCGCATGATACAATCTAATTATAAGAAGCTAAAAGCATGCATATATCTGAACAGATCTATATGTACTCATTACTCGTGTAAGCTTAACCAAGCTCGGCAAGTTAGCCGAGTTGGGGTCCATGAAGAAGGAACATACAAAACAAGCATGATTAAACCAATCTAAAACCTGCATCTGCCGCACGACACCTAGTTTTATCAAAGCCTAACCATAATTGACATGCATGAACCCACAACATGTAACAATCTAGATTGAAAGTTAATTCGGCCATCATGATCCGTGCAGTTATTAAAACACAAGTAAACTTGTGTGACAAGGCCGAACAAAGATTAATCTAGATTGGGCAAAAGAGTGTTACAAAATTAAATAAAACAATGCAACACACGATAACTTAATGAATCTATCAGATTTGCCAGATCTAACAGAGCCGATAACTATCTCGCTTCTGCTAAACATATGAATAAACGCCTGCCGCACAGTATCTACCCATAAGCAAAGCATAAGCAAAGACCTCTTGATTGCTAACGATGGTCCACCGCACGCCCATTGAAAACAAGCAAGACTACTTGCATCATATCTAAATCCACCGCATGATACTAGGCATGATAACAAGGTTGCCGGTACTTACGGAGGTCGACGGATCGATGATTCCTCTCGAAGAACTCGACGACACGACTTAAGGACTCGAAGGTGGCACATGGCCGGTTTGTATTGATATGGTTGTGAACAGTTTTATAATGGTCGAGGGTTTATATTTATACCCTGGACAAAATACGAGTCCTAGACGATTACGATTTACATAACAAATCTTGGAAAGATACAGGTCCTATTCCTATTCTTTTCGGTGCTTTCCATTGTCACATGCCCTCCCGTGCAAGCCGGCTTTACTTGCCATATCCATTTCCCGAATGGAACCGCCGCTTCGCAAAGCAACCGACCGCATGGACATCTGCCGAAACTCCGAAGGTTAACCATCCTTGGTTGCTTACCGAATTTTTGAGAGCCAGCCGATCATCCGATCGTTTGCCGAATCTTTTCCTCATTGCTGGCTGGGCCCACTTGTCATATCCTCGTGCGTGCGAAAATCTGGTGTTAACAAGGGGTAATTCTTTTCTTATAAAAAATTGAAGTCAATTACCATATTTTATGAAGCTTTGCATTTTAATTCTTCTTTTTCGAAATCGTGCATTGCACGTTCTTCGTTAAGAGAAGTGAGAATGGTCAATAGACCTACACGCATAAGATACAAAAGGATTCATCGGTAATCCATGAATTACCAATAAAGCCTCAACACAAACAAAAGCAAGAACATGAGGATCCTCCACCTAACAGCCCCAGCAGCCGAGCCTAATAAAACAATAAACCTCAACACCTCGGTAGCCAGTAGTGACCGGAGCCGTAGACGATAGGAGCGGCAAAGCATCCACCGGAATCACCTCGGCGGCAAAGCGTCCGCAGGAAACCAATTGCTCCTTCGAGTCACTAAGGCCAAAGCCCTTAGGACCACGATTGAGGAGAATTACACCTCGGTGGCAAAGCATCCACCGGAAACAAACACAAGTATAGCTACAACAACCACCAGCTGGACAAACCTAGGTGAAGAGAAACATGAAGCACAAATAGGTGCAGCTCGATGACCCAACCGACGACGCGAGAGGAGCGGGGAGATTCTTCAGCAACACCTTCATGAAGGAGGTGACGCTGAAGACACCATCGTCGCTGGCCTTAGAGAACTAAGGCGAGGCTTTCACCCAGAATCAGGTGACAGGAGCATGAGACCCGAAGAACGACGCCTCCAGGGAGGATGTGGTGTCCAAATGCATCATCGACGTCCGCCCGACCACCGTCGGGCTGGGCTTTCACCCGGAGCTCCATGCATCCAAATCATGGGGCACCATCCAGACCCAGCTGCCGCAGAGGGGGCGAGCACCGCGGTCAAACCGTGAGCTGCAGGGTTGCTCGCTCGATCGTCATCAGCCTCGCCTCCATGACGCGTGAAAGGATCAAGATGCCCAAGAGGGGGGGTGAATTGGACTTTTCTAAAACTTTTGCAAGAATTAAAACCTAACAATCCCAATTAACCCCCTAGTGCCTAGAAGTGGTTTGACAAGAATCAACCACACAAAAGACTATCGCTAAACCATTTCTACTCTAGCATGGCAATTTAACTCATGAAAGAACAACAAGTAAATGCTGAATTGAATTGCTCAAAAGTAAATGCGAAGTAATGAGAGTAGAGATGACACGACGATCTTTTTGCCGAGGTATCGAGGTGTCGGCACACCCCCTAGTCCTCGTTGGAGCACCCGCGCAAGGGTATCGCTCCCCCTTGATCCGCGCAAGGATCAAGTGCTCACTACGAGCTGATTCTTCGCCACTCCGGCCCGGTGAATCGCTCGCTACCGGTCACAACATGGCTTGAGTCATCCACAAAGCCTCCGGATGATCACCAAGCTCTCCGATCGCCACCAAGCCGTCTAGGTGATGCCGATCACCAAGAGTAACAAGCTAGAACTCTCACTTGACCAACACAAGGCCAAAGAGATGGATGGATGCACCCTTGCTACTCAATTCTCACTAGGAGGTCACTAATTCTCTCAATTAGCAAATCTCTCAACCTCACTAGGGCTCTTGCTCTTTCTCACACTCACAATGTGTTTCTCAGCAAAGGAAAGTGGCAGGAACACTCAAATGGATGAGGAGGTGGAGTATAAATACTCCCCCAACCGGCCATCCAAAAAACAGCACAAGACAGGGTTTCTGCGGGGGCATCGGACGCTCCGATGCCTAGCATCGGACGCACCGATGACCTCGACCAACGGTCAACTGTACAACCTGTCAGACTGTTCAAAGGGGCATCGAACGCTGGGCAGCGTCCGATGCCACCACAACGGACGCGTCCGATGTGGATTTGACCTCTCTGGAACCTCTCTGGATGGCCATCGGACGCTGGCCCTCAGCGTCCGATGCCAGCGTCCGGTGCTACCCAAGAAAACACGCGCACGTGAACAGTGGCAAGGGAGCGTCCGGTGTGGCACCACCGGACGGTCCAATGCCACGCACCAGACTAAACCCTAGTCTGAGTGGGCATCGGACGCGTCCGGTGCCCACCAGGCCAGCGTCTGTTGCCTATTCCATGGCCAAAACGAACTCGGATCGCGATGCGGCCTTAACGACTTTTGTTCCTCTCAATATAAGGCATCTCTCTGAGCTACCTAGGGCTATGAAATAACAAGTGTGCACCACACCTACCTCAATAGACTCATCTAGGTCAAGCTACTGATTCACGCTCCCCTTTATAGTACGGCCAAAGGAAAATCAAAGACCTAAGACTACCTAAGTGTCCTCCAACACCATGCGACACTTAGCCTAGCCTACCACCGTCTTCGTCGTCCGTCCTTTGAAAACCGAAACGATTTCCATCGCCAGGGGACATGAACTCCATATGCCCGTATCGTCGCCATTACCGTGACCTAACTCAACCCTGTTTCTGCAAAACACACGTTAGTCACAGTAATCTTGTGTTTCATCCAATCACCGAAACCCACTAGGGGCCAAGATGCGTTCAATCTCCCCCTTTTTGGTGATTGATGACAACACGAGATCGAGTATAGAGAGAAGAGGTTTTCAAATCATGACATGTATGAACTTACAATGAATAGGAGAAAATGATTAGGGGCAAGCTCATACATATCATGCCAACATCCTGCACTCAACAAGTTAGAGTGAATAGCAAGTGCAAGAGTAAAGAGCTCATAAACATAATCAAGTGAGAATTAAGCGCAAGTAATGAGCAAAACGAAATGACATGTCATATAATATATCATAGTGAGCACATACATGTCATAAGATCCATAGCATAAGTAAATAGCATAAACATGCACAAAAGATACGATAAGTAAAGAGCGTATGTGAACATAACACACAAAAGACGCAAATCCCTCTCACATCACTCCCCCTATCGCTATACTCGGCCACTCTCCCCCTTTGGCATCAAGCGCCAAACTAAGCGTCGGAGGGCGAAGGTGGTGCAGACGAGTCAGGAGCTGTCTCCGGAGTGCGCTGAGCGAACTCGAACTGCTGAAGGAGCGCCTCGGAGTCTGAAGACGAGTCGCCCTGAGCCTGCTGACCCTCTGGAGCTGGAAGCGGTGGCAAAGCGGTCCGGGTCAGCTCTAACGGCTCTGGCTGCTAGGCCTGCTCTGTCTGCTCTGCCTGCTCTGAAGCTGTCGCAGTCTCCGTAGCTGTGTCGGCCTGAGTGTCTGAGTGCGGAAGCTCAAGTGTCAGAGGTAACTCAGGCTGCACGGTCGTCGTAGTCTCTGACTGGACAGGCTCTGTCTGCACCGAAGACGCGACTGAGCTCGGAAGGGTCTCTGTGGTGGAGGTCACTAGAGCTGTCGACGTCTGCACTGGGTCCGGTAGATCTGGCGTGGGGAACCCAGTGAGCTCACTGAAACTAGCTGACAGGTCCCGTGTCACAGAGGTGGTCGTCGCATACAGGGACTCTGTCGGCCTGGGCATGAAGCCAGTGCGCAGTGGACTAAAAAGAAGGGCCCCGCCTGGTGGAGTAGTGAAACTCGTAAACTGCGAGGAGCTGGGGCCCGCGAACTGCTGCTGCTGCTGACCAAACTGCGGTGGCTGTCCAAACTGCTGTGGAGGGACTGGTGGCTGCCACTGGAGCTGGTGCTGGGGAGGGGGCTGCTGCCACTGCCACTGAGGAGGTCCGCTCGCAAGTCTCTCCATGAAGCTCAAGGTCTGCTGCTGCAGCTGTATCATCTGGAGCTGAAGAGCGTCGGCTCTCTCCTGAGCCTACTGCTGGGCTAAAGCCTGTGCCTGAGCTAACCGCTGCTGCTCCTGAGCAAGGCGTTGCACGTCCTGTGTCACTGTCCGCTGCTGCTCCTCCATCCGTGCAAGTATCGCAAGAAGTGCGGGATCAGAGGTACTAGACGACCCGGCCTCAGTGTCGTGAGATCTAGGCTGAAAGCGAGGCGGGAGCTGGTAATCCTCGTCCGAGTTGTCGGTGGGGTCATCAGCAACGTAGGTGTCCTCACCCTCTAACTCTGCAAGCTCCTGCTCGGCGAGGGCCCGGACTGTCTCGTCCTGCTCCTGAGCTGACTCGGGGACCTCTGGCCGCTGACGTGAACTGGACGGTCGCTGCTGCTCCTGCTGCCTGCGGTCCTGATCGTGTCCCAGTAGCTGACTCATGTTATACTCAGGGAAGACGGTCGCGGAGCCTGTGAGTGTCTCAGCTGGACGGCCCCCTGTAGTGGCAGCTACCTTCCAAAGGATATACGAAATCCAGTGAGCGTAAGGAAGCTGCCAGCGGGCCTTGATGCCCTCTGCCACTGTGTCCTCCATCTCGCAGATGATCACATCCATGATATCAAAATCCCTCTGCTGGATCAGGTAACTGAGTAGCCACAACTGAAGTCTGGAGATCGCCTCGCGGAACCCAACACGGGGCAGCAGGGTGCGCCGGAGCACCTCGTGGAGGATCCGGGCCGCAGGAGTGAGATCCTTCGGCGCACGGCTCGAACCCTCCCCGAAAGGCTCTCTGAAGCAGGGGCGCACCAGGTCGGTGGGTGGCTGCTCTCCGCCGTGAGGGCTCCTGAAAGGTCCAAATTGGCTAGAGGGGGGGGGGTGAATAGCCTAATTAAAAATCTACAAAAATACTTAGGCAAACACTATTAGTATAACAAGTGGCAAAGCTTTTTGCGCTAGCCTAATAGTGTGTTGCAAGCCACCTATCCAACAATTCTACCTAATATTTCTATGTCACACAAACAACTAGAGCTAATATCAAATGCGGAATAAAGAACAATCTAGCTCTAGCACAAGAATGATATACGAGAATGTATATGAGACAAATATGTGCAATGGATAACTTAAGCAAGCTAATCACAACTAGCTACACAAGATATATGTCAAAAGATATGCAACAAGAAATTCTGCACAAAAGAAGTAGCTTAATGTAAGTACACAAAGTAAGTGAGCTAGATAGAGGTGGTTTCACCGAGCCTTCGGGATCGTCTAGTAGAGAGCCAATCACCGATGAAATCCACTTGTGACGCCAATCACCAACAATATAAATATGAAGACCAATCACCAAGATGTAGGAGCAATCACAATAAGCACACAGGACATCAAGATTTATCCCGAGGTTCACGTGCTTGCCGGCACGCTACTCCCCGTTGTGTCGACCAACACTAGGTGACCCGGTGGCTAATCGGAACAAAGCCAAGCTCACAAAGAGTGCCACAAGAATCTACCACTAGTGAGGTAGCTCAATGACACGAGCAATCCACTAAGGATGCCTCTTGCCGCTCCGGCGAGGTGAGGCTCCAAAACCTCTCACAATCACGATCGGTGGTGGCCAAGAACAATCACCTTCTCTTGCCAAAACCACCTCAACACCTCCAAGCCGTCTAGGCACCAGCAAATGCCAAGAGTAACAAGAGAACTCAATGCCGATGCGAAGAACTAGTGCCACTAGATTGAACTCTTTCAAATCACCGCACTAGATCACTCAATCTCACTTGGTCTGATCAAATCAACTTGGGAGATGAGTTGGGAGGCTTGCCAAGGCTCACTAGAATGCTTAGAAATCAAAATGTGCAAGAGTGATGCCAAGTGAGCCGGCCAAGCCCCTTAAATAGGCCACACAAGTGGGCCTAGCCGTTGGGCCCGAAACAGATGCATCGGACGCGCCGATGTCAGGGCCATCGGACGCTCCCTCAGCGTCCGATGCTCCGATGAGCACCACGTGTCCCTCTGCTATGAATTCAGCCCGTTAGATCCCAACGGTCATATCCTTTCGCGCGCTGGTTAAAGTGGCATCGGACGCGCCGATGCCTAGCATCGGACGCTCCGATGCCTCTGCTCAAGTTTGCGCAAAAACAACCACACATCGGACGCGCCGGAACAGTTACATCGGACGCTCAACCCCTGCGTCCGATGGCACAACAGAAAGGTTCCAGAGAGGTACAAAACACATCAGACGCGTCCGATGGTTTGCCATCGGACGTAGGCCAGCGTCCGATGCTCCCTGAAAAAACGCTCGCGCCACGTCACCTGCATCGGACTCTGCAACAGTGATTTCTCAGCGTCCGTTGCCAGCGTCCGATGCTCCTTCAGCATCTGTCAGAACCTAGGGTTTACCATCGGACGCTCGACCCAGCGTCCGATGCTCCCGCTGCCAGCGTCCGATGCTGAAAACTCAGCACCCTTCGCTTTCTAACTTCTACCCTTGCTTCCATGTGCCAACACCAAAGTGTTTCAACACTTGTGCACGTGTGTTAGCATTTTGCAAAGCATTTTCCAAGGGTTTTGTTAGTCACTCACTAGGTCTATAGCATCGATATGTTAGAGAACACCTAGTGGCACTTGAACACCGCATAAGCCGTGAATAATCTCCTCTTAATAGTACGGCTATGTATCCTAAATGTGATCACACTCGCTAAGTGTCTTGATCACCAAAACAAAGAGCCCTATGAGTTATACCTTTGCCTTCGGGCTTTTTTGCTCCATCTCTTCTCTTCTTCTCGCGATTCACCAAAGGTAGAGCACTTGATCACCTGAGATGCACGTGGCTAACACCATCCTCCATGGTTGCCATCTTGCTAGCTCCACCACTTGGCTTGGTCACAATCCTTTCTTATAAGCTACACACATGCTTAGTAATAGGATTAGACCAAATAGGTTTCATCAATTAACCAAAACCAAACTAGGGCTTTCAGCGCCTCGGAGGCTCTGTCTGACCGTAGCACAAGTCGTGGATCCGGGTCTGAGAGCGACGGAGTCCAAACCAATCCCGGATCTCGGACACAAACAGCCGGTAGTGCTCTCCACCAAAGGCAAACTCAAGGGTCTCTCTCTCAGGGTGAACCCACAGTGACGCGTAGAACTGAAAGACCCAGTCCTCTATGTAGGAGCCAGACCGCCCCAACAAGTCTGAGAAGCCTGGTAAGTAAGTGAGGCTAGGGCGGAGCTGCTCGGACGCTGACACAAGAGCCTCCAGGGTGCACACACGCTAGGAACGCAGGCTGATCCCGGCGTTCCTGTATCCTCAGTAAAAGTCCTCCTGGAGTACGGTGAAGAAGTCTGGGCCAGCCTGCTCCTGCCTCTCTCTGGGGAACCACTGCTCCACTGGTACAAGCCGTAGCGTCTGAATCAGTGAGCACGTGGCGGCCCAGAGGTCCAGTCGCGGTATCGGCGGGGGCGCACGCCTCAACGGAGCACGTGCTCCCCGTAGAGGGACATCGGGCCGGGGTGGCACCTCTGTCCTGCGACGGGACGACCGGCGCCGGGGAACCTCCTCAGGAACCTGCTCCTCTGCCTCTGCCTCTGGCTCAGCGGCCTCGGCTGCCACGGCCTCTGCCTGGCCCTACTGCGAGCTCTGGGGCTCGACTCCCAGCGAGGTGAACGTGGTCCGGCGACCTGCAGCCATAAGAGTGCCAGGTGACGAGCCGTGCCGACGCTCAACCTCCTCAACTGCTCGGCGCTGGTCTGGGGACAACTGATTGTAACACTCTGGTGTTAAGCAAACTAAAACTTGACATGTCATCATATGCACTGGCATTTCATTTGAGTGATAACCTGGTTATGCATTCACTAAAACAAGTTTATTATTTTATGCTTGTGCTTAGTTGATAAAAAGTGTTTAAGTAAAACCCTAGTTTATGTTTTCTTTGTGGTTTATAATGCTTTTATGTTTTCTTTAGGGGTAATATGATAATTTCTTTTATAGTAGTTGAATTTTGGACCACATCTTGGTATTATGTCTCAAAGGTGTATTTGGAACATGTTTCAAGTCACCATTGAGGTATAATTCAATTTTGGTTGGAATTCAATTAAGTAGTGTTACTAATTCAAAAATCCTATTTTTATTCCCTTTCTTTTAATCAAAATCTAAAAAGAATTTGAGTATGCTTCAAAAAGCAAAGTTGCTCTATTTCTGATAAGGAACAACTTTGATGTGTATAGTTTTCCAAGTTTTCATATGAAATCAAAAGCAATTGTGAAAATACCCTTTTGTCCCTTTTGTCTCCTTTTGATTTGCAAACCCTAATTCAAAATCTAAGCATATTCTGCATATGTTGCAAAAATAAAAGATGTTCAGTTTTGAATTCTGAGCATTTGATATTTTGGCATATTTTCAACTTATATTCAAAAATTTGAAGTAATTTCTTATAAACCGAAAGGGTATAAAGGAGAAGGGGGGGATAAGTTTCTTTTCCCTGTTCATGGCGGTGGAGGCCGATCTTTGATCGGTGTTGCCGGCGCGATAGGCATCGACCTCTCCCGAAAGAGCTCGCAACTGTGTTCGTGGCGATGTCAAGCAGCTGCTGGCGCTCTCCCTCGCGTCGTGGCACCTCCTCCTGCGCTCGCCGTCGCCGTTTGCCACCATGGCACCGACGGGCACCACTTTGATCCCAATCCAAATTCACCGTCTCCAGTCGTTCTCATCCAAATTCACCGCGTCTATAAGTACTTCACTTCCTTGCGCACCTCCCGGACCTTTCCTCTCCATCTCTAACACACCAGAGCGCCCGTACTCGCCGTTCTTCTTTCCGCCGGGCAGAAAGCGCCGCCGAGCTCGACCTCACCGTGGTCAGCCCAACCGGGCACTCCTCTTCTCTCCCTGTCTCATGTCTTCGTTTCATTTTGACCCCAGGTTACTCATCGGCTTGGTGGTTTTCTGTTTGATGCTTAGGTCTCGCCGGAACGTCGTCTGTTTCGCCGGAGTTCGCCGCCGCAAGTCACTGCTCCGTGGACTCCACCTTCCCGTTCCTTCTCCACTCAAACCAGCTACACCAGCAGCACCAGGGTGAGCCACTGGTCCTGTCTAACCTCTCCGCTCGCTTGCTACTGGCCTAGGTTCGCCGGAACAGCTCCGCCGTGGCTCGGACCGCCGCCGTGCGTGGCCAGACCTCGCCAGAGCAGTAGGGTTTAGGGTTAGGGGCTCTATCGGCCGCGAGTGACTCGCCGGTGCTGGTGCTCGCGTCTGTTAGGTCTCTACCGGCCAGGGTTGGCCGGCGTAAGGCTCGCCGGCGCTCGGTACACCGACGTCCGTTCCGGCCGGGTGTCGGGGACTTCGCGTTTGCGAAGATGAGTTTATGCAGGGGGCTGGTTGCAAAGCTCGTGACTCATGTGAATAGCGCCATGGACTGCGGGTTAGTTTCGTTTAAGCCGAAGGGCTTTTCTGCAAAGTTGCCAGGGCGCGCGGGCGGGAGCCAGGCTGGGCTGGCTTTCGCGCGTGTCGGGCCGCGCTGGGCCGAGCCAGAGTGGGCCGAAAGCCCAGTTTGGGCTAGATTCAAGTTTTTCTTTTTCTGGCTTTATGCACAGTATCTAGTTTTGTTCTTTTTGCTATAATTAATCTATAGCTCTGTTAATTATGAAATTTGACATGTTAGTTGATATCATGTCTGTGCTAATATAAAAATTATACAACTTGTGTTTTGAGTACTTTTTATAGGACAATTAAATCTGTGCTTTAATTAATAAATGCAACTTTGTTGAATTATGTAATTTTCTGTGTTTTTCCAAAAATCACGAAATTTGACATGGGAGTTTATATCACTGATATACACCTTCATGTTTAATTTCATCTCTGTTTAACAAAGTATGATTTATGTATAAGTAAAAGGCTATATAAAAGGGTTTATTAAATAGAATAAAAAGAAATAGATGTTCACTTTAGGATTGTGTGACTTTTGGTATTGATTGACAACCACTGGGAAACTAGCATGAATTGCTCCCTGGTTATGGGTTTCCTTTATACAAGTATCTTTTTGTTGCTTGTTAAGTTGTATCATCATATTTAAAGAAAATAATAAAACTTGTTTAGTGCTAATAATAGCTAAAGTTGGTTTGTTGGTTTGCAACTTTACCGTGATGAAAGATTGTTTGAATAAATGTCTACAGCTTAGAAAATTTCCATCTGTACCATGATCATGTCATAAGCATCTCATTGATCATGCATATGCACTTTTACGTGTAGCTCCCGTTCCGGAAGAATCTGAAACTCCGTGGATATCTCTTGAGGGAGTGGGTTCTTCTTTTTCTGAGACTCCGGACTTCGCTGACTCTCAAGGCAAGCCCCGGACATTAACTTTATCCTTGTGATTTTCTAAAGTTATTTCACTTGAGTAATATGATGCATTAGGTAATAGGAGTTGGGTGAATCCTATTTGATGCATTACCTACCTTGATGTTTCCAACCCTTAACCTGGATACCTGTTTATGAAAATGTTTAGTATGCTTAGCCAAGCTTTACTACTTTTTATAGTAGATGCTTTTCAAAATGGTGGCTATGCTATGGGAGTAATGAATCATGAGACAACATGATAATGATAGTAACTTACAACAAGAGTGGAGTCTTGTTGTAAGATTACTCAACATAGGACCTGATCGTTGTTGGACCGCTGTGATTGAGACCTTTGAGTACAGCCCACATGCGGTCGTAAGCCTCGTCTATAGCTATTCCGATACCTGAGAACAGCTAACCGCGCACTGGGAGTGGAGAGATGGCGGGAGTAGCGTGTACCCTCGGGGCTATGAGATAGTCGGGTTCGAGGTGTACTGTACTCTCGGGTGGCGCGGACCCGTTCTTGTATGGGAGGATCTATAGATAGGGTTGATATATGCAAGATTAAGTTCTACATATGTCGTGTGGTACTGAATCCCCAGCTGGGTTAATCGATTCGAATCGCCGTGTTTCCTCGGATATGGAGCCTCAATCCACTGTCCCGCACCGTAGTAAAGAATGGGATGGTTATGAAATGAGTTTTTAAAGAGGATGAAGGTTTAAGAATCTTTGGCTAGTTACAAACTTGAGTTAAAACTTGAAAATAGGTTTTACTTTTAGTAAGCTTTTACGCAAACAAAATGCTTTGACTTTGCTAAAGCCTTATCTTGAATCCTTACAGCCTTCATACCTAAGTCTTCTTCTTTTCCCTAGACGGTTAAGTCTTGTTGAGTACTTTTGTACTCAGGGTTTGTTAACCCTTGTTGCAGGCGAGTACATGGATCCACCTTTTGATGGACAGTGCTACTTTACTCTAGTAGAAGAGAGTGATGATGATTCTAATGTGTGACCTTGGGCAAGTGAAAACTTTTGTGTGGAAATATGTAATATAAGTTCCGAACCGTTTATGTAATAAGTACTTATGGTTTGTAAAACTCTAAGTTTTTAATCTATGTATTATAATCTTTCCGCTTTACTCTGATTTATCTTACCTATAAAACTGTTGTAATACTGTGATGCTTGACAAGGGATTATCCTGGAAAGAATGTAACGTGGATGATTCGGGTTTCCCGAGGACACCCGACAGACCTCTTGAATCATTTGGAACTCATGCACGCCGATCAAAGGTCCTTAGGACAATGATGGGTGCATGTGGGCCACTTAATTTAGGAGGTTCTGCCACAGCTTGGTATCAGAGCAGGAATTCCTTAGAAAGTATAACAGTATTTATTTTTGAAAACTTCAAAAGTTTTGAGTCAAACTAAATTTCAAATTAGTTTGAGTCCAAATTGCTTCTAAGACTTGTCTCATTCTTCTGACTTGTCTTGATTCATTCTTTAGACTTATCCTTCTATCTAAATGGATATGTTTTTAGTATAGTTATGGTGATATTTATATCTAAGGAACAATGTTTATAATATTGCCCTAATTATGAAAAGAAAGTTATTCACTTTTATAGTAAGTGACTATTTTAAAGTTAATTGTTTGTTTGATGTATGCTTTGTTCGTAAGTTCGATTCATGCATCATGATTGATAACCTATAATTAACTTTCCCTCTTAAAAGTTATATCTAAGTAGAGTTTATATCTATCTATTTATAAAACTCTATCTCTTTATCCTGGAACATATATAGTTCTAATTTTCAAAATGAATATTTTAGCAGATGGCCCGTACTAGGCAGACTGCACGCAAGTGTACCGGACCTCGAGGTGTTCCTCGGCACGTTCTTGCCCCAAGAAATGATGGCCCTGCTGAGAGTGAGGGAAGTAACCAACCCCTGGTTACTTACGAAGAAGGTGAAGGTAGTAACAGTGCCACTTCACAACTGCAGGCGGAAGTAGACCGCCTATACATGGATTTAGCTAGAGCAAATGGAGAAAGAATGAGGGGTAACCGAGAAAGAGAGGAGCTTAATGAACAATTGCAATATCACCACAAGAAACACCAAGAATATGAATGTAAGTGGAGACAGGCTGTAGATCAGAGAAATCGGGCACGATGCCGGGTGGATACCATGAGGGATAACCAAACTCTCATGGCAAACCATCATGTTGAGTTACACAGGCAGTTGGAGGAACTAACTGCACGGTTGCATTCCGAACCTGCTATGCCAACCACTACTGAGGAAGAAACCGAAGAAGAAGAGGAGGATGAAGAGTTAGAACCTGAGGAGTATGAGATCTCCTCCGAAGCAGAATCCTAGATCTAGAGGTGGAATAATATGGAGATGTATCATAATGAACCATTCTGACTTTGTAACATAGTTAGTCAGAAAAACCTCTAGCCTGGTGATATATGTAATAATCTCAGTAATCCTTCTGTCTCAGAGTGGCTTGTTTGATAAATAAAATGGGCTTGATATGTATTATATGTGAGATGATATGTTAATCAAATATAGTTGTGTTAAACAGATGCCTGTCAATACTCGTGGAGCTAGTTCTTCTCGTGGCGGAGATGATATACCCAACCCACCGCCAGTTCCACCATCCTTAGCCGATGCTATTGCGGCATTGGTTAATGCCACAACTCTCCTAGCTCAGAATCAGAATGCCGGACAACGTGTCAATGGCCGATTCAATAGGGATGAAACAACTTATGTGGATTTCACAGATACACGTCCTCCAATCTTTATAAAGGCTGATGAACCATTGGAAGCAGATGATTGGCTCCGCACTATGGAGCAGAAGTTTAGTCTTATCAATTGTACAGAAACCCAGAAGCCAGTATTCGCAGCACAACAGCTTCGGGGAGCTGCCGGTGTATGGTGGGCAAATCTCTTGGCTGTACAACCAGCCGGTCATCGTATAACTTGGGTTGAATTTAAAGAGGCTTTCAGGGCGCATTACATTCCGGATGGTATTATGCAAATGAAACTTGAAGAGTTTCTGGCATTACGTCAGGGGGATGAACCGGTGATGCAGTATGTCGGGAAATTTAATCATTTATCTCAATATGCTTTTGATCAAGTTAATACTGATGCAAAGAAAAAGGCCTGTTTTATGAGGGGTCTGAATACAAAGCTTCAATCTATGATGACCACTTGTGGCAACATCAACTTTAATGAGGCCGTGAATATTGCTATAGCAAGCGAAGCAAAGAACCGCAAACATAAGGAAGCCAAGAAGAAGAGGGGACTTGTGTCCGGATCGGGATCATCTGGCGGCAACAAGAAGCGTCAGAGGTTTATATATCATCCAGTCCAGCAGTTCCGCCCATCCTATCGTCCATCTTACCGTCCGCCTCAGCAGCAGATTTCTCAGAGGACTTTTGTAAGGCCTGCTGTGCCTTTTAATGTTCAACGTCAGCAGAATGTTCCTGCTATTCGTCCACCAGTGCCACAAGCTACAAACTATCCATGTTATAATTGTGGAAAGCCTGGGCATTTTTCTCGTGACTGTCCTTATCCAAGGCAGAGTGTTACCAATGCCAATGTGCCAAGGCCAGCGGGAAATCAGCACGCCAATCAAAACAAGGGAAATGCACAGAACAATCAGAAGAATAAGGGTGCTCCAAAGACAGGAAAGGTTTTCCATACTCAAATAGAAGCTATTCCTGAAGGAGAACCTGTTATGCTTGGTATGTTCCCTGTTGCTCAACACTCAGCAGTTACACTTTTTGATTCTGGTGCATCGCATACTTTCATGAATAGAACATTTGCGGAAAAGCATGATATACCTATTGATGAAACAAAAGATAGATTCTTTATACAGTCACCTGGGGGTCGACTATGTACTAAGGAAATGGTACGTCAGGTACCTATAGATCTGGGTGGATATATATTTCCAACCTCCATGATAGTTTTAAAAGATCCAAGTATAGATGTGATCTTGGGTATGAATTGGATGAACCAGAGAGGTGCAGTGATAGACACCTTGAATAGAACCATCAAGCTTAACGTACCTAATAGCAAGTCTCAACTTCTTATCCATCTTCCTACTCTTAAGAGAGCAGTTGAGCGAGTGTGTGCTACCTCTGTCAAGGAAATCCAAGATATACCAGTGGTCTGTGAGTTTCCTGATGTGTTCCCAGAAGATTTACCTGGTCTGCCACCTGATCGTGATGTGGAGTTTGAAATAGAACTCAAACCAGGGACAGCACCAATAGCCAGAAGAGCTTATAGAATGCCACCAAAAGAATTAGCAGAATTGAAAACTCAGTTGCAAGGTTTGATAGATAAAGGTTTCATTCGACCCAGTTCGTCACCATGGGGTTGTCCAGCAATCTTTGTAAAGAAGAAGGACCATACCTTGAGGCTATGTGTTGATTATCGCCCCTTGAATGAAGTAACAATTAAGAACAAGTATCCTTTGCCCCGTATTGATCTTCTCTTTGATCAACTTACCGGTGCGAAGGTATTCTCGAAGATAGATTTGAGATCAGGATATCATCAGATCAAGATTAAACCAGAAGACGTTCCGAAAACAGCATTCACTACCAGATATGGCCTGTACGAATACCTAGTCATGTCTTTTGGTCTGACCAATGCCCCAGCACACTTCATGTACTTGATGAATTCAGTGTTTATGCCAGAGCTAGATAAGTTCGTGGTTGTGTTTATCGATGACATACTCATCTATTCCAAAACCAAAGAAGAGCATGCAGAACATCTCAGGATAGTGTTGACTCGCCTGAGAGAACATCAGTTATATGCTAAATTCAGTAAATGTGAGTTCTGGATAGATGAAGTTCAATTCTTGGGTCATGTTCTGTCAGCTAAAGGTGTTGCAGTAGATCCAAGCAAAGTTCAAGAAGTTCTTGACTGGAAGTCACCAACGTCAGTACATCAAGTTCGGAGTTTCTTAGGATTAGCAGGGTATTATCGTAGATTTATCCCTGACTTCTCCAAGATCTCTAAACCAATGACAACACTGCTAAAGAATGACACCAAGTTTGTATGGTCGTCAGAATGTGAAAAAGCTTTCCAGACTCTGAAAGAGTTATTAACAACGGCACCAGTACTAGCTCAGCCAGATATTGAAAAGTCCTTTGATGTCTTTTGTGATGCTTCAGGCAAAGGCATTGGGTGTGTACTGATGCAAGAAGGCAGAGTTATTGCCTATGCTTCACGACAGCTTAAACGGCACGAAGAACATTATCCAACGCATGATCTAGAGTTGGCAGCTGTAGTCCATGCTCTGAAGATCTGGCGACATTATTTGTTGGGTAATATTTGTCATATATACACTGATCATAAAAACTTGAAATACATCTTCACTCAGTCTGAACTGAATATGCGTCAGAGAAGATGGTTGGAACTGATAAAAGATTATGATATTGAAGTACACTATCACCCGGGTAAAGCCAATGTGGTGGCAGATGCACTCAGCCGAAAAGGTCATTGCAAATGTCTAGAAGTCAAACCAATCGATGTTACCTTGTGTTATGAATTTGAAAGGTTAAGCCTTGAAATGATTCCACAAGGGAATCTCACGAATGTGATAGTTCAATCATCCATTAAGGATCAGATCGTTGCAGCCCAGAAGGAAAGTAAGGGGATGATCCATCTGAAAGAAAAGATTCACTCTGAGCAGAATTCCAATTTCAAAATAGATGAAGCTGGAGTGATTTGGTTTAAGGATCGGTTGGTAGTTCCAAAAGTTCCTGAACTCAGAAAGCAGATTCTTGATGAAGCTCATGCAACAAGATTTTCAGTACATCCAGGCAGTAATAAGATGTATCATGATTTGAAACAGAGATTCTGGTGGACTAAAATGAAACTTGAAATTGCTAGTTATGTAGCTAAATGTGATACTTGTCAGAAAGTAAAAGCAGTGCATCTTAGGTCTGCTGGAGAGTTGCAACCGTTGCCAATTCCATCTTGGAAGTGGGATGACATTAGTATGGATTTCATAGTGGGTCTGCCCAGAACATCAAAAGGGTTTGATTCCATATGGGTCATTATTGATCGTCTAACTAAGTCAGCTCATTTCTTACCTGTCAAGACAACATATCATGCATCCAATTATGCCAAGATGTACTTTGATCGAATTATAAGTTTGCATGGTATACCCAAGACTATCATATCAGATAGAGGAACACAGTTTGTCAATGTTTTCTGGAGGCATTTACATGAATCTTTGGGTACCAAGCTTTTGCACAGCACAACTTACCATCCACAGACTGGGGGTCAAACTGAAAGAGTTAATCAGATCTTAGAAGATATGTTAAGATCATGTGCACTCAGTTATTCAGAGAAATGGGATGAATGTTTGCCTTTAGTAGAGTTCTCTTACAATAATAGTTATCAAGAGAGCATTAAGATGGCACCATTTGAAGCTCTGTATGGCAAAAGATGCAGAACACCGTTAAGTTGGTCTGAACCTGGAGAACGTAGTCTCTTCGGGGTTGATTTAGTTAAAGAAGCTGAAGAAAAAGTTAGATTGATTCGAGAAAACATGAAGAAAGCACAATCCAGGCAAAAGAGTTATGCCGATAAGAGACGTCGGTCTCTTACCTTTGAAATTGGTGATTATGTCTATCTCAAGGTGTCACCAATGAAAGGAGTTACTCGATTTGGAATTAAAGGAAAGTTGGCACCACGATATATAGGTCCTTATCGGATCCTTAAAAGATGTGGAAAGGTGGCATATCAACTTGATTTACCACCACAGCTATCTTTAGTCCATAATGTGTTCCATGTCTCTCAGTTAAAGAAATGTCTTCAAGTGCCTGATCATGTCATTCATGTTGAAGAGATTGAATTAGAACCTGATCTAACATACGCAGAGTATCCTATCAAGATTCTTGACCAGAAAGATCGAGTCACTCGAAAAAGAACTGTTAGATTCTATAAGGTTCAATGGAATCAACATACAGAGGATGAAGCCACGTGGGAGTCAGAAGAGTTTCTCTTAGAAAGCTTTCCTGAGTTTCTTTCTCCTGTATAGTTCTTGTAATCCATAGTATGATGACCTATCCCCTGCTTTATGTAAAGGTTAGTAATGGAAGTGCCTGACACATTTCCTTTTCCATTAGTTAGCCTTCAGGTTAAATCTCGGGACGAGATTTCTTTAAGGGGGAAAGAGCTGTAACACTCTGGTGTTAAGCAAACTAAAACTTGACATGTCATCATATGCACTGGCATTTCATTTGAGTGATAACCTGGTTATGCATTCACTAAAACAAGTTTATTATTTTATGCTTGTGCTTAGTTGATAAAAAGTGTTTAAGTAAAACCCTAGTTTATGTTTTCTTTGTGGTTTATAATGCTTTTATGTTTTCTTTAGGGGTAATATGATAATTTCTTTTATAGTAGTTGAATTTTGGACCACATCTTGGTATTATGTCTCAAAGGTGTATTTGGAACATGTTTCAAGTCACCATTGAGGTATAATTCAATTTTGGTTGGAATTCAATTAAGTAGTGTTACTAATTCAAAAATCCTATTTTTATTCCCTTTCTTTTAATCAAAATCTAAAAAGAATTTGAGTATGCTTCAAAAAGCAAAGTTGCTCTATTTCTGATAAGGAACAACTTTGATGTGTATAGTTTTCCAAGTTTTCATATGAAATCAAAAGCAATTGTGAAAATACCCTTTTGTCCCTTTTGTCTCCTTTTGATTTGCAAACCCTAATTCAAAATCTAAGCATATTCTGCATATGTTGCAAAAATAAAAGATGTTCAGTTTTGAATTCTGAGCATTTGATATTTTGGCATATTTTCAACTTATATTCAAAAATTTGAAGTAATTTCTTATAAACCGAAAGGGTATAAAGGAGAAGGGGGGGATAAGTTTCTTTTCCCTGTTCATGGCGGTGGAGGCCGATCTTTGATCGGTGTTGCCGGCGCGATAGGCATCGACCTCTCCCGAAAGAGCTCGCAACTGTGTTCGTGGCGATGTCAAGCAGCTGCTGGCGCTCTCCCTCGCGTCGTGGCACCTCCTCCTGCGCTCGCCGTCGCCGTTTGCCACCATGGCACCGACGGGCACCACTTTGATCCCAATCCAAATTCACCGTCTCCAGTCGTTCTCATCCAAATTCACCGCGTCTATAAGTACTTCACTTCCTTGCGCACCTCCCGGACCTTTCCTCTCCATCTCTAACACACCAGAGCGCCCGTACTCGCCGTTCTTCTTTCCGCCGGGCAGAAAGCGCCGCCGAGCTCGACCTCACCGTGGTCAGCCCAACCGGGCACTCCTCTTCTCTCCCTGTCTCATGTCTTCGTTTCATTTTGACCCCAGGTTACTCATCGGCTTGGTGGTTTTCTGTTTGATTCTTAGGTCTCGCCGGAACGTCGTCTGTTTCGCCGGAGTTCGCCGCCGCAAGTCACTGCTCCATGGACTCCACCTTCCCGTTCCTTCTCCACTCAAACCAGCTACACCAGCAGCACCAGGGTGAGCCACTGGTCCTGTCTAACCTCTCCGCTCGCTTGCTACTGGCCTAGGTTCGCCGGAACAGCTCCGCCGTGGCTCGGACCGCCGCCGTGCGTGGCCAGACCTCGCCAGAGCAGTAGGGTTTAGGGTTAGGGGCTCTATCGGCCGCGAGTGACTCGCCGGTGCTGGTGCTCGCGTCTGTTAGGTCTCTACCGGCCAGGGTTGGCCGGCGTAAGGCTCGCCGGCGCTCGGTACACCGACGTCCGTTCCGGCCGGGTGTCGGGGACTTCGCGTTTGCGAAGATGAGTTTATGCAGGGGGCTGGTTGCAAAGCTCGTGACTCATGTGAATAGCGCCATGGACTGCGGGTTAGTTTCGTTTAAGCCGAAGGGCTTTTCTGCAAAGTTGCCAGGGCGCGCGGGCGGGAGCCAGGCTGGGCTGGCTTTCGCGCGTGTCGGGCCGCGCTGGGCCGAGCCAGAGTGGGCCGAAAGCCCAGTTTGGGCTAGATTCAAGTTTTTCTTTTTCTGGCTTTATGCACAGTATCTAGTTTTGTTCTTTTTGCTATAATTAATCTATAGCTCTGTTAATTATGAAATTTGACATGTTAGTTGATATCATGTCTGTGCTAATATAAAAATTATACAACTTGTGTTTTGAGTACTTTTTATAGGACAATTAAATCTGTGCTTTAATTAATAAATGCAACTTTGTTGAATTATGTAATTTTCTGTGTTTTTCCAAAAATCACGAAATTTGACATGGGAGTTTATATCACTGATATACACCTTCATGTTTAATTTCATCTCTGTTTAACAAAGTATGATTTGTGTATAAGTAAAAGGCTATATAAAAGGGTTTATTAAATAGAATAAAAAGAAATAGATGTTCACTTTAGGATTGTGTGACTTTTGGTATTGATTGACAACCACTGGGAAACTAGCATGAATTGCTCCCTGGTTATGGGTTTCCTTTATACAAGTATCTTTTTGTTGCTTGTTAAGTTGTATCATCATATTTAAAGAAAATAATAAAACTTGTTTAGTGCTAATAATAGCTAAAGTTGGTTTGTTGGTTTGCAACTTTACCGTGATGAAAGATTGTTTGAATAAATGTCTACAGCTTAGAAAATTTCCATCTGTACCATGAT
Source organism: Coix lacryma-jobi var. lacryma-jobi (assembly GCA_009763385.1). Classification (NCBI taxonomy): domain Eukaryota; kingdom Viridiplantae; phylum Streptophyta; class Magnoliopsida; order Poales; family Poaceae; genus Coix; species Coix lacryma-jobi. The sequence goes on from CM019827.1 coordinate 108,178,874, forward strand.
CATGTCATAAGCATCTCATTGATCATGCATATGCACTTTTACGTGTAGCTCCCGTTCCGGAAGAATCTGAAACTCCGTGGATATCTCTTGAGGGAGTGGGTTCTTCTTTTTCTGAGACTCCGGACTTCGCTGACTCTCAAGGCAAGCCCCGGACATTAACTTTATCCTTGTGATTTTCTAAAGTTATTTCACTTGAGTAATATGATGCATTAGGTAATAGGAGTTGGGTGAATCCTATTTGATGCATTACCTACCTTGATGTTTCCAACCCTTAACCTGGATACCTGTTTATGAAAATGTTTAGTATGCTTAGCCAAGCTTTACTACTTTTTATAGTAGATGCTTTTCAAAATGGTGGCTATGCTATGGGAGTAATGAATCATGAGACAACATGATAATGATAGTAACTTACAACAAGAGTGGAGTCTTGTTGTAAGATTACTCAACATAGGACCTGATCGTTGTTGGACCGCTGTGATTGAGACCTTTGAGTACAGCCCACATGCGGTCGTAAGCCTCGTCTATAGCTATTCCGATACCTGAGAACAGCTAACCGCGCACTGGGAGTGGAGAGATGGCGGGAGTAGCGTGTACCCTCGGGGCTATGAGATAGTCGGGTTCGAGGTGTACTGTACTCTCGGGTGGCGCGGACCCGTTCTTGTATGGGAGGATCTATAGATAGGGTTGATATATGCAAGATTAAGTTCTACATATGTCGTGTGGTACTGAATCCCCAGCTGGGTTAATCGATTCGAATCGCCGTGTTTCCTCGGATATGGAGCCTCAATCCACTGTCCCGCACCGTAGTAAAGAATGGGATGGTTATGAAATGAGTTTTTAAAGAGGATGAAGGTTTAAGAATCTTTGGCTAGTTACAAACTTGAGTTAAAACTTGAAAATAGGTTTTACTTTTAGTAAGCTTTTACGCAAACAAAATGCTTTGACTTTGCTAAAGCCTTATCTTGAATCCTTACAGCCTTCATACCTAAGTCTTCTTCTTTTCCCTAGACGGTTAAGTCTTGTTGAGTACTTTTGTACTCAGGGTTTGTTAACCCTTGTTGCAGGCGAGTACATGGATCCACCTTTTGATGGACAGTGCTACTTTACTCTAGTAGAAGAGAGTGATGATGATTCTAATGTGTGACCTTGGGCAAGTGAAAACTTTTGTGTGGAAATATATAATATAAGTTCCGAACCGTTTATGTAATAAGTACTTATGGTTTGTAAAACTCTAAGTTTTTAATCTATGTATTATAATCTTTCCGCTTTACTCTGATTTATCTTACCTATAAAACTGTTGTAATACTGTGATGCTTGACAAGGGATTATCCTGGAAAGAATGTAACGTGGATGATTCGGGTTTCCCGAGGACACCCGACAGACCTCTTGAATCATTTGGAACTCATGCACGCCGATCAAAGGTCCTTAGGACAATGATGGGTGCATGTGGGCCACTTAATTTAGGAGGTTCTGCCACACTGATCCTCGCTCCTGATGCCGCCAGCACTGTTGATGGTCCTTAAACACCTGTTTTACCATCAACATTTGACCCTAAATCCCATCAAAAAGGCATGAAATGTAGTCAAATAGGTTTCAAACTAACCAAATTCCACATGTCCATAGAATTTTATTTGAATGCAGGATTTGAACAAAATTTGGACATCTGGACCCACCAGGAGACGAGCCCACTCACCAGGACCCATTTGGGCCTGAGTGGGGTGGCGCCCGCCACCCCAAAGTGGCGCTCGCCACATCAAGTTGGCCCAACTTTCCTCCCTGCCACGTCACCGATCCGTGTGACCTCCCCAAGGCCAAATCTCGGCCCTTGGTCACTAGGTCAGTGGCATCGGACGACTCAGGAGAGAGTGGCGTGGATCAAGGCTGAATGGCGGTTGCTAGGACATGCAACCGACCTCTAAACCGCCTTGGACAACCACCTGGAGGCCGTTGGATCAAAGGCGGTGCATCCAATGGCCAGTGGACTGGCGGCCGCCAGTAGGGAGTGGCGCCCGCCACCTGACCTAACCCTAGGTCGGTGGGCTGCCCCCTATAAGTACCCCCCTCACTCCTCAAAGCTATAAATACCCCCTGGTACCAGTACCACACCAAGAAGCAAAGCAACACCAAGCAAGAGAAGTGAGAGTTAGGTTAGAAGCTCAGAGAGCTTAGGCAAGTAGGTAGCTAGTAGAGCAAAGCATCTTTGCCCTCGCGGAAGCGCTGCTCAAGGCTTAGCTCAAGAGTAGAGGCGTGCGAGTGATCGGTCCTGGAGCTGGGAAGAGTCTTCCTTCATCTCCAGTTCAGTTTTTGTTCTTGTTACTCAAGCACTTTACTATATTCTAGTTTATCATTGCAAGTATTACTTTATTCTACTTATCAGTATTGAGTAGTATACTTGATTGATTGCTTGAGTGCCTAGCTATCCTACAGTTCAATTCACTTAGCCATAGTAGTTAATCTCTAGTGAGCTTAGTGTTTGATCTTTGCCAATAGGTTGCTTAGTTAGTTTAGTGTTTATCTTATTAAGTCAAGTATTTGCTCTGACGTCCGCAAGGGTGTCTCTATTCAAAGCTAGGGTAGAGATAGTTAGAATATAGTTAAGCGTGGTGCTTAGTTATAGACTTACCTTCAGATACGGCTGGACCCCCGGATAGCTGTGGTAGCAAGCAGGTGGTGACAGCCCTGTGCGCCTTGAATTCCACCACGTAGTTGGCCCAGTTTAACAGTAAGGCTCGTTGTGCTAGCGTTCAACCTAATTAAGTGGTAAAGGCTAGTACGCCTCGATACTTGATAAGATAGGAATAAAACTGTACTTAACTTAGTTGCTTTATTGTCTTTTGCCTGCCTTGCTTCGTAGCTATCTTGCTTCGTAGTTATCTTGCTTCATAGTTATCTAGGATTAGTTATTAGTATTAGTTAGTTATAGTAGTTATCCTTAGTTACCCCATCCTATCTACCTATCCATCCACCTTACCTTAGCCACCCATTTCATTCTTACCTATCCACCCATATATTCTTTCTAGCCTTTCATCCCCTCTCTTCCCTTCTCTCCTCTTTCCTTTTCTCTTTTCTTTGATTCTCATCCCCTCCTTGACTCGACTCATACACCACCCTAGCCTTCCCTTGGGATCAAATAAATTGACACCTGGTACTCCCAGGCGAAGTGCTACTACGATAGTTCTGTGCGCTTGCAGAATCTCCTCTTGGTAGATTGCAACCTCTCTAGCTAGCTCCTACTAGTGTCGGGATTGACAACCCCATTTGACATTAGTAGACAGCTGCTTTAGCTTTACTCCTTTAGGTATAGTGACTGGACTTGCTAGAAGCACTTCTGACACCGTTGCCAGGAATAGATTCCATAGTCTACTCCTAGTAACAACGTTAGCAAGTGCCAACAAGCATTTCTGGGCCGTTACCGGGGATAGTTGCCTAGCTCTATCTTTAGTGAAGCTAAGAACTACCAACAAGCATTTCTGGCGCCGTTGCCGGGGATAGTTTCCTAGCTCTATCTTTAGTGAAGCTAAGAACTACCAACAGGCACTTCTGACACCGTTGCCAGGAATAGATTTCATAGTCTACTCCTAGTAACAACGTTAGCAAGTGCCAACAAGCATTTCTGGGCCGTTACCGGGGATAGTTGCCTAGCTCTATCTTTTGTGAAGCTAAGAACTACCAACAAGCACTGCCACCGTGCTCGGCACGCTCTGCTGCGTCTGCCACTGCCTGAGCCTGTGCTGCCTCTCTCTCCTGTCTGTTGCGCTTCCGGCGCACTATCAGCTTCGCCTTGCCGGGTCTCTGACCGGAAGGAGGGGAACGTGGAGGAGAGTCCCCTGGGCCACCACCGACGTTCTTGCAGCGCGACATGGCTGACAAGAACGGAAGTAACTGTCACTGAGAGGTGCTGAACTGCCGGTGAAAGAACCACTGACACTGAAAACCCCTGGCAAAACAGCTGACAAGAAAACCAACTGACAAACAACTCCCCCTGTCTCACTGACACCCAACTGCGCTGTCACTCGTGAGGCTTGGCCTCAATCCGTACCCGCGAGCTTGGCCCCGGGTTATCTGATACTGTCCAATGGCCAAGCTGACAACTGCCACTGAAACTGACTCGCTGCATAGAGAAGACGGGATATATATAAGAAATATATAGACTAGAGATGAGCAAGTTCTATGGAAGCAAAGCATGTAGATAAGGAAAAGAATCGGCTTTGCTACCTGTTGATTGACAAACCGAACCCAAGAAGAGGTGAGAATCGACGTTCGGGCACCCACACGTCACACCAAAGGCGACTGCAAAAGGTTTGAGTGGAAACGGGGTCAAAACATGGTGGAACGGTCATTGAGACAATCCGTCGAACACCTTACGGGCAGTAGTTATGGAAAGAGGTGGTGGTGCTCACGGAGTGAATTCTGCTCGCCGGGGAAAGTCGCCGGAGAGTGGAGGAAGCTCGGGGACGAAGATGACGAGCTCCGGTGATCGCTGAAGGCGGTTCGGCGAAGCTCCGGCGAGGGGCGCGACGGCGCCGAGCGGGCAAGCGAGCGGTGGGAGCAGGCAGGGGCGGTGGCGGGAGCGCACAACCGGCTGCAGGTGTGGAGGGGCGGGGCGCGCGGCCACGGACATGAGGCTGGGCGCTGGGTGGGGCACGGCGGCGCTAGGGTTAGGGTTATGTGCTCGGGGCGGCGGCGGGAATCGGGCTCGGGCGGTTCGGTGCGGGCGTGAGGAGGAAGAAGGAGATATGACGAGTGGGTCCGACCAGACAGTGAAAAGAACTCAACCCGCTGCTTAAAGGGGCATCGGACGCGCCGATGGAAACCATCGGACGCTCCGATGCCCGTCCAGAGAGGTTCAAATCTGCCAAAATCGCAACGGACGCGTCCTTTGCCTTGGCATCGGACGCTGGGCAGCGTCCGATGGGGCACCGGACGCTCCGGTGAGGGAGCAACGGACACTACCCTGACACTGTTCCAGCCAGAGCTGTCTACAGTGCAGGGCATTGAAAGCCCTAGTTTGGTTTTGGCTAATTGATGAAACATATTTGGTCTAATCCTATTGTTAAGCATGTGTGTAGCTTATAAGAAAGGATTGTGACCAAGCCAGTTGGTGGAGCTAGCAAGGTGGCAACCATGGAGGATGGTGATGGCCACAAGCTCTCAAGTGATCAAGTGCTCTACCTTTGGTGAATCGCGAGGAGAAGAGAAGAGATGGAGCAAAGAGGCCCAAAGACAAAAGGTATAACCTATAGGGCTCTTTGTTTTAGTGATCAAGACACTTAGCGAGTGTGATCACATTTAGGATAGATAGCCGTACTATTAAGAGGAGATAATTCACGGCTTATGCGGTGTTCAAGTGCCACTAGGTGTTCTCTAACATATCGATGTTATAGACCTAGTGAGTGACTAACGAAACCCCTTTGGAAAATGCTTTGCAAAATGCTAACACACTTGCATACAATGATGTACACTTGGTGGTGTTGGCACTTTTGGGATAAGGGGATGTTAAGGAGTTATGGAGAAGTGGGAGAGACTAGCATATAGTCCTTCTCCCTCCTGCCGAGCTTGCGAGGCAGGATTCAGCGTTTTTCGGAAGAGAAGTAGTGAATTCAGAAGCATCGGACGCTGCCCGAGCGTCCGATGGTTAACCCTAGTTTCTGTCAGAAGTTGAAGGAGCATCGGACGCTGGCAACGGACGCTGAGGAAACACTATTGCAGAGTCCGATGGTGATGACGTGGCGCGAGCTAGTTTTCCAGGGAGCATCGGACGCTGGCCTGCGTCCGATGCGGATCCATCGGACGTGTCCGATGTGATTTGGCCCTCTCTGGAACCTTTCTGTTGTGTCATCGGACGCAGGGGTTGAGCGTCCGATGCTAACGTTCCGGCGCGTCCGATGTGGCGCAGAAAAGAGCTGAATCGAGCAGTGGCATCGGAGCGTCCGATGCCTAGCATCGGCGCGTCCGATGTCACTTTAACCGTGGCACGAAGGGATATGACCATTGGGATCGGGCGGCCTGTATTCATATCGGGGAGACACGTGGCTCCATCTGGAGCATCGGACGCTGGGGCAGCGTCCGATGGTCGCGCATCAGAGCGTCCGATGGTCACGATTTCGGCCCAACGGCTAGGCCGGCATGAGTGGCCTATTTAAGGGGCTTGGCCGGCTCACTTGGCTTTACTCTTGCACATTTTGATTCCTAAGCATACTAGTGAGCTTTGGCAAGCCTCCCAACTCATCTCTCAAGTTGATTTGATCAAACCAAGTGAGATTGAGTGATCTAGTGCGGTGATTTGAAAGAATTCAATATAGTGGCACTAGTTCTTCGCATCGGCATTGAGTTCTCTTGTTACTCTTGGCATTTGCCGGTGCCTAGACGGCTTGGAGGAGTTGTGGTGTGGTTGGCAAGATTGGTGATTGTTCTTGGCCACCACCGTTCGCGATTGTGAGAGGTTTTGGAGCCTCACCTCGCCGAAGCGGCAAGAGGCATCCTTAGTGGATTGCTCGTGTCATTGAGCTACCTCACTAGCGGTAGATTCTTGTGGCGCTCTTTGTGAGCTTGGCTTTGTGCCGATTAGCCACCGGGTCACCTAGTGTTGGTCGACACAACGGGGAGTAGCGTGCCGGCAAGCACGTGAACCTCGGGATAAATCTTGGTGTCCCGTGTGCTTATTGTGATTGCCTCTACATCTTGGTGATTGGTCTTCATATGTCATATTCTTGGTGATTGGCATCACAAGTGGACTTCGCCGGTGATTGGCTCTCTACTAGACGATCCCGAAGGCTCGGTGAAAACCACTTCTATCTAGCTCATTTACTTTGTGTATTTACTTTGAGCTATTTCATTTGTATAGATATTATCTCTTGTATATCTTGTGTCATATACCTTGTGTAGCTATTTGTGATTAGCTTGCTTAGTTTATCTATTGCATATACTTTCACATATATCATACTTGTGCTAGAGCTAGATTGTTCTATTCCGCATTAAGATATTAGCTTTAGTTGTTTGTGTGACATAGATATATTAGGTAGAATTGTTGGTTAGGTGGCTTGCAACACACTATTAGGCTAGCACAAAAAGCTACGCCATTTGTTATACTAATAGCGTTTGCCTAAGTAATTTTGTAGATTTTTAATTAGGCTATTCACCCCCCCCTCTAGCCATTTTGGACCTTTCAGGCATCGGACGCTGGGAGCGTCCGATGCAGCGTCTGATGCAGCGTCCGATGCTGCAATTTGGGCAGTTTCGAAGATCTCCGTTGCGGCTCCCTCTCCCAACCAAGTTCCAACTCAAATAAGAGGCAAATAAACACCAGTTGTGTTGACGCAAAACGTGACGCCTCACGTCAAGGCACACAGCAAGCCGAACAAGGCTAGCTTCAATCGGGTGCCCGGAGCGTACTGAATCCGGAAACGTGCCAGTCGGTTTGACCTGAAAACCAACAAGGGATAAAAGTGTGAGAATACCTTGGAACATGCCGGGTGAGACCAGACAGTTCCATATGTACGGCTTTGAAAGCCAATCACGACGACACACAGCTATAGAAGCTGTTTGTCGGAACATGTTTATGATGTCATTCGGCAAGTATAAAAGATAAAGCTCATAAACATGTTGAATGCCGAACGATATGTAACAAGAAGATAAAAAGGGCAACTTGTAAATATAAATCCATTCAGATAACATATGCATAGGCCAATCCAGCTAGTCTGCCGCACGTCTAGCCTTCATAAACCCGTCAGGTGTAAACTCAAGCAAAGCTAATCCACCGCATGATACCACTTGCTATAAATCTACTCCACTCCTTATAATTAGATTAATCCACCGCATGATACGATCTAATTATAAGAAGCTAAAAGCACACGTACATCTAAACAGATCTATATATATACTCATTACTCATGTAAGCTTAACTAGAATCGGCAAACTAGCTGAACTGGGGTCCATGAAGAAGAAACATACAAACAAAGCATGGTTAAACTGATCTAAAACCTGCACCTGCCGCACGGCACCTAGCTCTATCAAAGCCTAAACATGATCGGCATGCATGAACCCGCAACATGTAACAATCTAGATTGAAAGTCGATTCGGCCATTATGATCTTATGATTAGCAAAGCACAAGCAAACTCATGCAATAAGGCCGAATGAAGATCAAACTAGATTGGGCAAAAGGTGTTGTATGAATTAAATAAATAAAACATATAACACGTGATAACTTAATGAATCTATTAGATCTGCCAAATCTAACAGAGTCGATAACTATTTTTACTCATGACTTAATCCGCCGCACGATACAAGACATAAGCAAAAACTTCCTGTCATAAGCTTAAATCCGCCGCACGATACTAAGCTTAACGTACGAGACTACTTGCATCATACCTAAATCCACCGCATGATACTAGACATGATAGCAAGGTTGCCGGTACTTACGGAGGTCGACGGATCGATGATTCCTCTCGAAGAACTCGATGACACGACTAGGGACTCGAAGATGGCACGGGGCCGGTTTGTATTGATGTGGTTGTGAACATATTTACAATGGTCGAGGGCTCATATTTATACCCTGGACGAAGCATGAGTCCTAGACGATTACGACTTACAATAAAATACAGAAAGATATAAATCTACATTATTTTGTGCCTTCCATCGTCACGTGTCTTCTCGAGCAAGCCAGCTTTACTCGCAACATGCGTTTCCCGAATGGAGCCTACTGCCTTGTGAAATAGTCGACCGCGCAGACAGTCACCGAAACTTCTGAGGGCCAAACAGCTGCCGATTGCTTGCCGAATCTTTTCCCTCTGCTAGTCGGGCCCACCTGTCATAGTCTCATGTGCGCGAAAATCTGGTGTTAACACATGCCCCCTAATTTTGGGATAAATGTTTTATTCCAAAATTCTTTTCTTTTCACACTGACATGGAACCCCCAGAAGCATCTGTCTTCTCATGTCATCATTGCCATACCTGCCGATTCACCTCCCGATGCACTTGGGGTCTTTTAAACTCTCCTCTTTACTTCACTTCGGCCTGTGCATTCCGGACTCTTCTGCTTCAGCCTCAAAACCAGAAAACCCTCTTCTCTTTTGCTACTCTGAATCAGCTAGAAGATGTCTTCCCAAGCGAGCCGCCATAGTCTCGAGCTCGGTGCTTCCAGTACTTCCAAGAGAAGGTTACTTCCTTCTTCTCTTCCCTCGTCTCTAAAATAAAGTATCTGGCTTCATTTTATTACTTTTGCTTCAGGAGGACTAGCGACGATCTCACCGAGGACTTGACCCAGAAAATTATAAATCTTCAGCTTGACCTGGAAAGGAAGGATCAGGAAATTACCCGAATTTCCCAAGAGCGTGACATCGCTCGAAAAAGAGCCGCCGGTAAGTGTTTTCTCATCATTTCTTTCTTTATTCTCTTTTTCTGCTTTTACCGACTTCTTCTTCTTTCAGCCCTGGCGGCCAAACTCCATGCTCTCGAGGCCGCCGTCACTAAGCTTGCCGTCACGGCCGATGTAATGGGCACAACACCCTTGAAGCGGGTAAACGAAGTCAACCGCGTTCTCCCCATCATCTCCAGAGCCGGCATGGGATACGGTGCGACACTCGCTTTTTCCGCCGTGAAGATTCATTCTGGTGCCGATTACCACAGATTTGATGTCTGTGAACAAGATCTAGAGGATAGAGTAAAACGCTCCGCAGAAGACATGAAGGTAGCCGGATCAAATCTGGCCGATACCTTCGATCATTTTCTCCCGATTAGGCGTAGGATGGAGTGGACAAACTAACTCACTGTAATCTTGTTCCTTCTTTTGTAAATATGAAGTTCCCTTGTTTGTCTTTTTGAAATCAATCTACGACTGATCCTCCGAGATCAATGCGTGTTCTGCTTTTTCGCATATTGATCACTGATTTCTGTTTTCCGTTTCAATCGGCGATGCATACACATCGGTTACTGTGATAACCATACCGGAAAACTTTGCTCTGTAGACAACTATTGCAACTGGTTATTTCAGATCTGAAGTTCCAATCCTTTCCCTCAAATTTCCAATGACGTCAGAACAGCGCTCTTCAAGGAATTCTTTCGTCTCTGCTTTCAGTGCTAATTGGTAATATGAGTCCCCAATCAACAAGTTGAAACTGAAAAACTTTTAGCCGAATCCCATCGACTTCCCGATTCTGAAGCTACAACTTCTTCTAATCATCAAAAGATCCGGCCTGGCCCAATAACGGTCCACAAGCTGCGCAAACCCTACTCCGACGCTTGGTCCTCCAATGTGCACGTCATGGTCCTATAAAGATGACCGTATACAAGCTGTGACTCAGTTGAACATCTCGTCTTTGCAAAATCTCCACCTCTCAGCTTCCAACTCAAGTCAGAGAGAAAACAATGGCAGGGAGTGGCGACCACGGCAAACATCCTGTCAGAAGCGAAGCAGGAGGAAGTCTAGCACTAACTCGCCGGCGCCATAAGTAAGAAACCAACTCTCTGCCTCCTTGTGATAGCTCGTCTCTTGATTCGCTGTTCATCTTCTTCCCAGGGTGGAGTCCTCCAGCCACACTTGGGTTCCTTCTCTAGAAACGGTAGATCTAAAAGACTCTTCCCAATCTTTCTTCAATCCACCAGATTTTGAGCCTAATGATTCTCTTCAATAGACTCGTTCGGACGCTCTTCGTTACCGCGAGGAAAGGGATAAAGCTCAAAAGGAACTGAAAGATGCATCCAAGAAACATGACATTGAGGAAGCTGAGTGGGCAGAGCAACGGAAGCAATTATGTAGCATCATTACGGGTTAGCAGAGTCTTGGTCCTTCTCCTCCCTCTAATTGAGCCTGCTTTTGCCTAATATTCTTTCCTCTTGCCAGCTCTTTCTGCAGAGAATGACCGTTTGAAAGTAGCAGCAAACAGAGTCGCCCTCAATGTAAATGTCCGCGGGGATTCAGTCGAAGCTCGTCTTGATGCTGTGAGTGGCCGCATAGATCAGGCCGTCATCCAAGGTGTACGCGCCGGAGTTTCTTTCGGGCTAGCAGCAATGAGTTCCTGGACTAAAGAAGATTACTCCTCCTTACCAGTTGGATTCGCATACGACCCGGATGAACTTGAAGATCTTGAAGTTTATGACAGTCACGCTGCCGCTATTGCCGAGATCACTGACCCGCAATCTATTGTGAACAAATTATTCCTGGGGTAGTCTTGCATTAAGACAGATCTGTGAATGAAGCTTGTAACCCGTAGAATCTGTTCTTCTTTGAATAATATTTATTTGTATGATCTTGATTCCTCAATGATCCTTCCAATTGCGACATTTCCTTAGAAAAAGTTTGCCGAATGTATGATGTCATTCTAGCCGACTAGATCTTATCTCTGATACGTCACGTCACTCGGCATTGCACTTACTGCACTTCACCTTTCTCTTTCCCCGATAAACCTGCTAACTTGAAAAACGCTAGGGTTACCAAGGTCATGAACTTGTACTAAAGGCGATATGTAAAAATACCGGCTATAACTTAATCCCTTGGAATATTTTTTCCGCTAAAGGCGATGCTTTTACATCGGCTGTATAAAATATTCCTCGAGTTACATAACCTCCATGCCTTCGGCTTTTAACAAGTAGTGCCGAAGCTTCAACTGACAAGCAGCACACACGAATCAAAAATTTTGTTACAGCCGAATCCCTTCTTTTGGGTTTAACATTTTCGGCTAAAGCAAACTGCTAATCATCTTTCCTTTAAACTTAAAAATAAGGGCCGACCCTATTATAAGCCTTATCGGCCATCACGTACAACTCGAAATAATCACCAAGTTGTAGAAGCGCCTTCATATATTTTCAATTTCATCAAAAGCTTCTATTGTACGTCACTTTGTACGAATCTTTTCTGAGTTTCCATGAGCTCTGGTAATGAAGAAATAATCAGAACCCCCTTAAAGGTTTGCAGACTTCGAAGCATATCTGAGACCCAAACTTGTACATACTGATCCTACTTCGGCTTCATTATCAACACTTTATTCCTTGTCAGCCGATATGAAACTTTGGCCTCAACTTTTTCTCCATTACCATTAGTTGGATTTTAAAAATTACTCTGAGAGCCGATTGTCTGAATCGGCCGTTGGTCCTCGTCGAAGACATTCACAGGACCTGCTTCCCAAGCTCTTCCAGAGAAACACTCGACACCTTCATACTCCCAGTAGATGGGCTCTGTATTAGCAATACTTACTGAATCATCAGCATGGACGATCTCAATATCATCTCCAATCCACTGGATGAGGAACTGGTGCATAGTCGATGGCACACAGCAATTTGCATGTATCCAATCTCTTCCCAATAGCAAACTGTATGCCCCCTTGCCATCAATGACGAAGAAGGTAGTGATCAAGGTCTTAGACCCAATCATTAACTCGACATGGACTGCTCCTCGTGTATCAGAGGAATTGCCTGCAAAGTCTCTCAACACCATGTCGGTCTTCAATAGATCTTCACTTGTCATGCCAAGCTTTCTGAAGGTGGTATATGGCATGATATTGATAGCAGCTCCTCCATCGATGAACATCTTGGTTAATGGCTTGCCATTGACATACCCTCTCATATATAATGGCTTCAAGTGTCGGTGCCTGATTGGTTTATCAAATACTGCCTTTTCAGCCAAGACGAGATGAGCCAACAAGTCCTGAAATTCACTCTCATCAAAATCTGAGTACGTCTCTTCTTGGACATCTTGATTTTCGGGAGCTACAAACTCTGACGGGAGAAAGAACGCCATGCACATATCAGCCGAACGATCACCTCCATCCGGCTTTTCTTTAGGACGCCAAACACGTTTCGTCTTGGTGCCTGCTTGCTCTAACTCTCTGTTCCTCAAGCGCTGCACTCTCCTCTTCTGGCTCTTCCTTAAACCTGGCGGACACCATTGTCCCTTTTGCCAGACATACTTACGGTATTCTTCCTCTTCAGTATGAGCCCAACTTTGATCGGCAAATCCTCCCTGCCGATTCTCAGAATTATTTATTTTTAAGCGCCGATCGTCCTCAGGGATTCGTGCCCCAAGTCTCTCATGGACAGAACAGCGGTTCACTCGAGATTGCCTGTACTCGGAGTACTGATTACTGCACTCAGGGCAGTTGTTCTTAACAGGCAGCTTCAAGCCTTCGTTCCAACAATACTGAAAGAACGAGCATTCCCAATGAGACTATTCCTGCTCCCTCATATCTTCTCATTCTTCTCGGTACATCTCTTCCTCGTACCTTCTCTGCTTTTCCAGGAACTTTTGCCCTTCATAAAACCTCTGCTTTTGATATCGTTCCTGTTCCCAACGCCATTTATTTAACAGGATACGCGTTGTAACCCTGGGTCTGGAAGTTTCACCCGTCTCAATTCGGCTATTCTGAAACCGAACCCTCTGCTGAAGTTCTTTACTTGTAATATGTCGATCAGGGTCTACAGCACCAGCTTCCTTCGCTCTATCGGAAGTTAAAACTTTCATTTTGTTCTTACTCCCAAAATCAGCTGCATTGATCATATTAATAGAGAAGGACACGGTATTCTGTCCAAAAGGACTACCATCTACTTTCATCTTTCCATCAAACCTCAGGTGTCCGTCTTGGATAGCCTTCTGAATCCGTACTCAGAACACTCGGCAGTCATTTATGGAGTGGGATCTGGTATTGTGGAAACCACAATACTTCTTGTCTTTGACACCCTCAGGGAGCAGCATAGGATGACCTTCCGGCAATTTGATGCGTCCTTCCTTCAGCAGATATTCAAATAATTTATCTGACTTGGAAACATCAAAATCATAGGTACCTTTTTGCTGCCTCAGCCATCGCTGGTTGACTTGAGTTGGGTCCTTAGCCCAGATTATCTCGGCTGCAGCTACTTCATCTTCATCATCGTAATCAACTGCATCTTCCAAGAAAGCCTGATACATCTCGGCAGCTATGTCACCCTTCTGGAACTGGTTGTTCCTCTTGAATCCTTGAGCTTGATTGCTCATCATTGCTAACCTTTGTGATAACTGCCCAAGATCTTCAAACTCCATGCCGAACAGCTTTTCTTTGATGCTCGGCAGCATGCCAGCTATGGCTATCCCCGGTAACTGATCATCTGGCAAATTCAGAGAATAGCAAAGATTTTTGGTTTCCCTGAATCGGCGCAGATACTCTTGCGGCGTTTCGCCAAGTTTCATCCTTAAGCTCATGAGATCAACCAACTTCTTCTCACTGGTTCCCGTAAAGAAATATGAGTGGAACTTCTGCTCCAGCTCTGCCCATGTATTGATGGAATTCGCCGGCAGAGAGGTGAACCAAGAGAAAGCTGGTCCTGTCAACGACAATGGGAAGTATCGAATCCTCCAAGCTTCATCCGCCGATACCTCGCCAAACTGCATCAGGTAACGGCTAATATGTTCCCTCGTGCTTGTATCATCTTGGCCCGAAAATTTGGTAAGGTCAGTAGGAGGCTTGACTCTCGGAGGAAGAGCTACCCGATTGTACCATTCTGGGTAAGGGGATGTGTATGTGTATGTCTGATTCTTCGGCTTTAGGCCGAATTGATTCTGCATCATATCAGCATCCTATGCATGATGAGGTCAACACTCGAATCAGGAGCTTGTTGGGTTTGCCCCCCAGGATGTGGTCCTGCTGAACTCCTGTAGTCTGGATTCGGAAAAGCATTAATTGAGTTATAGTCCATAAACTCCCGATATCCATCTCCAAACATATCTTTCTGTATCCTGTTTGCCACAGGAGACACTCTAGAAGCAGATGGTGGGACGTTTCCCGTTGTGCCGAACGTGAGCTGGCCATAGGTTTGGGGAGGTTGTTGTGTTTCCTGAGAAACCATTCCACCAGTGCTTGGGCCAGCTCCATTACTTTCGGCAACTCTTCGCCGTTGAGGTACTTGGAACAACAATGGTCCTTGCATCGGACCAACAGCTTCTTCAAAGTACTTATCTGCGCTTGAATCCCTGAGCTTGATTGCTCATCGTCGCCAACCTTTGTGATAACTGCCCGAGATCTTCAAACTCCATGCCGAACAGCTTTTCCTTGATACTCGGCAACATGCCAGCTATAGCTATTCCCGGCAATTGGTCATCCGGCAAATTCAGAGAATAGCAAAGATTTTTGGTCTCCCTAAATCGGCGCAGATACTCTTGCGGCGTCTCGCCAGGTTTCATCCTTAAGCTCATGAGATCAACCTACTTCTTCTCACTGGTCCCTGTAAATAAATATGAGTGGAACTTCTGCTCCAGCTCTGCCCATGTATTGATGGAATTCGCCGGCAGAGAGGCGAACCAAGAGAAGGCTGGTCCTGTCAACGACAACGGGAAGTATCGAATCCTCCAAGCTTCATTTGCCGAAACATCACCAAGCTGCATCACGTAATAGCTGATATGTTCCCTCGTACTGGTATCATCTTGGCCTGAAAACTTGGTAAGGTCAGTAGGAGGCTTGACTCTCGGAGGAAGAGCCACCCGATTGTACCATTCTGGGTAAGGAGATTTGTATGTGTATGTCTGATTCTTCGGTTTTAGGCCGGACTGATTCTGCATCATATCAGCCATCTTATGCATGATGAGGTCAACATTTGAATCAGGAGCTGTTTGTGCTTGCTCCCCAGTATGTAATCCTGCTGAACTCCCGTAGCCTGGATTCGGAAGAGCATTAATTGAGCTATAATCAACAAACTCCCGATATCCTTCCCCAAACATATTCCTTTGTATCCTGTCTGCTACAGGAGACACTCTAGAAGCAGATGGCGGGACGTTCCCTGTTGTGCCGAACGTGAGCTGGCCATAGGTCTGGGGAGGTTGTTGCGTTTCCTGAGAAACCATTCCACCTGTGCTCGGGCCAGCTCCACAGTTTTCGGCAACTCTTCGCCGTTGAGGTACTTGGAACAACAATGGCCCCCATATCGGACCAGCAGCTTCTTCAAAATACTTATCTGCGGTTGGACCGAAAGTATCGATCATGATAGCACGAAAGGTGTTTAAGAAAGCCGATTGATGATTGGTCACGGCTCCTAATACGATCTTATGCATTATCTCAGTCATCTTTTGGAGAGCAACTTCTTCACTACCGTCGGGCAGCTCAGACTGGTGATGAGGGACAACCTTCGGGAACGTCTGCTTCTGATAGACCTTGTCGCTTTTATTCTTGGAGAAGGTCTCCAAGCACTTGCGCTGGAATTCTCACAAGCTCGCTGCACCAGATCTTTTGATTCTAGCGGCAAATCGTCCATGGTCACGTCGAAGACTTGTTCTTCGTTAATCTCAGGCATCTTGACATGAAGTCGTCCCACTGGGCGTGCCAAAAAGTGTGTTGACGCAAAACGTGACGCCTCACGTCAAGGCACACAGTAAGCCGAACGAGGCTAGCTTCAATCGGGTGCCCGGAGCATACTGAATCCGGAAACGTGCCAGTCGATTTGACCTAAAAACCAACAAGGGATAAAAGTGTGAGAATACCTTGGAACATGCCGGGTGAGACCAGACAGTTCCATATGTACGGCTTTGAAAGCCAATCACGACGACACACAGCTATAGAAGCTGTTTGTCGGAACAGGTTTATAATGTCATTCGGCAAGTATAAAAGATAAAGCTCATAAACATGTTGAATGCCGAACGCATATGTAACAAGAAGATAAAAAGGGCAACTTGTAAATATAAATCCATTCAGATAACATATGCATGGGCCAATCCAACTAGTCTGCCGCATGTCTAGCCTTCATAAACCCGTCAAGTGTAAACTCAAGCAAAGCTAATCCACCGCATGATACCACTTGCTATAAATCTACTCCACTCCTTATAATTAGATTAATCCACCGCATGATACGATCTAATTATAAGAAGCTAAAAGCACACGTACATTTGAACAGATCTATATATACTCATTACTCATGTAAGCTTAACCAGAATCGGCAAACTAGCCGAACTGGGGTCCATGAAGAAGAAACATACAAACAAAGCATGGTTAAACTGATCTAAAACCTGCACCTACCGCACGACACCCAGCTCTATCAAAGCCTAAACATGATCGGCATGCATGAACCCGCAACATGTAACAATCTAGATTGAAAGTCGATTCGACCATTATGATCTTATGATTAGCAAAGCACAAGCAAACTCATGCAACAAGGCCGAACGAAGATCAAACTAGATTGGGCAGAAGGTGTTGTATGAATTAAATAAATAAAACATATAACACGTGATAACTTAATGAATCTATTAGATCTGCCAAATCTAACAGAGCCGATAACTATTTTTACTCATGACTTAATCCGCCGCACGATACAAGACATAAGCAAAAACTTCCCGTCATAAGCTTAAATCCGCCGCACGATACTAAGCTTAACGTACGAGACTACTTGCATCATATCTAAATCCACCGCATGATACTAGACATGATAGCAAGGTTGCCGGTACTTACGGAGGTCGACGGATCGATGATTCCTCTCGAAGAACTCGACGACACGACTAGGGACTCGAAGATGGCACGGGGCCGGTTTGTATTGATGTGGTTGTGAACAATTTTACAATGGTCGAGGGCTCATATTTATACCCTGGACGAAGCATGAGTCCTAGACGATTACGACTTACAATAAAATACGGAAATATATAAATCTACATTATTTGGTGCCTTCCATCGTCACGTGTCTTCTCGTGCAAGCCAGCTTTACTCGCAACATGCGTTTCCCGAATGGAGCCTACTGCCTTGTGAAATAGTCGACCGCGCAGATAGTCACCGAAACTTCTGAGGGCCAAACAGCTGCCGATTGCTTGCCGATTCTTTTCCCTCTGCTAGTCGGGCCCACCTGTCATAGTCTCATGTGCGCGAAAATCTGGTGTTAACAAGTTGGAACCTAGTATGAGCAACCTCGCATAAACCCTCAATTTTATAAATATTTTGCCATAGGCTACATATCATTTTTGAAGAAAATAGGCGATAAATCCCGAGGAGACAACATGTGGCCACCAAAACTAGGGGACTTAACCATTAGGAGCCTCAAATGCTCCCCCTAGAGGTGGACGAACACAGCGGTTGCTCAAAACATAACCGAAAAGAAATGATAAAACAACAATCATGCATATGCAATGCAATACGAAATTTGAATCTAGGTTGCTTGTCAAGTTTGCTCATGGGTAAGCTTCTTCACACGCTTTTTAGGGCGGTTATCTTAACCACGTCTGACAAGCCTATATGCATAGCGTAATTTTAACATGGCATATGATACAATACAATGCAATGCAAAGACAACCCCCTTTCACCTTTTGACAAAGTTACTTAGATCAAGCACATTAAGCTCACTTCACAATCTACAAAGGGTGTTCTCATCTAGGGGTTTTGTGAAGATATCCGCCAATTGATCTTCGGTTCTAACTCCCTCTAAGGATATGTCTTTCTTGGAGACATGGTCTCTAAGAAAGTGATGGCGAATATCTATGTGCTTTGTGCGAGAGTGTTGAACCGGGTTGTTAGCAAGTTTAACCGCGCTCTCATTGTCACACAACAAAGGTACCATTTCTAGGACTACACCATAGTCTAAAAGGGTTTGTTTCATGTAAAGGATTTGTGCACAACAAGCACCCGCGGCTATGTATTCCGCCTCGGCGGTAGACAAGGCCACACTATTTTGCTTTTTTGAACTCCATGAAACTAGTGATCTCCCAAGCAAATGGCACCCTCCGGATGTGCTTTTTCTATCTACTTTGCAACCCACGTAATCCGAATCGGAATACCCAACGAGTTGGAAGTTAGCTCCTTTGAGATACCAAAGGCCAAGGCTTGGAGTGTGCTTTAGGTACCTAAGGATTCTCTTCACCGCTACAAGATGTGATTCCCTAGGATCGGCTTGAAAGCGAGCACACATGCACACACTAAACATGATGTCGGGCCTAGATGCGGTCAAATACAATAAACTACCAATCATAGAACGGTAGAGAGTTTGATCAACCGGGTTACCTCCCATATCTAGGTCGAGATGTCCGTTTGTTGGCTTTGGAGTCTTGATAGGCTTGCAATCATCCATGTTGAAGCGCTTGAGGAGGTCTTTTGTGTACTTCTCTTGAGATATGAAAGTCCCCTCCTTCAATTGCTTGACTTGAAAGCCTAGGAAGAATGTGAGCTCGCCAATCATAGACATCTCGAACTCCTTCGACATCAAGTCACCAAATTCCTTGCAATAGGCTTCATTTGTTGACCCGAAGATGATATCATCAACGTAGACTTGACAAATGAAGATTTCTCCATCAAGCTTCTTGGTGAATAGTGTGGTGTCGACCTTACCAATGGTGAATCCCTTCTCAATGAGGAAGTCCCGGAGGCGCTCGTACCACGCTCTAGGGGCTTGCTTGAGCCCATATAGCGCCTTGGACAACCTATAAACATGATTAGGATATCTAGGGTCTTCAAACCCGGGAGGTTGATCAACATAGACTAGTTCATTTATGAATCCATTTAAAAATGCACTTTTCACATCCATTTGATATAATTTGATGTCATGATGTGATGCATATGCAAGGAGGATACGAATGGCTTCGAGTCTTACAACCGGTGCAAAGGTCTCTCCAAAATCCAAGCCTTCAACTTGAGAGAACCCCTTTGCCACTAGCCTTGCCTTGTTTCTAACAACCTTGCCTTGATCATCTTGCTTGTTCCTAAACACCCATTTTGTTCCAATGACTCTTGCGCCTTTTGGTCGCTCTTCAAGTGTCCAAACTTGGTTGTGGGTGAAGTTGTTTAGTTCTTCATGCACGGCATTCACCCAATCCGGATCACCTAGAGCTTCATCTACAATGGTAGGCTCAACAAGAGAAACAAAGGAGTGATGTTCCATAAATAAAGCAAGTTTTTGTGAGCGAGTCATTACACCCCTTGTTGGACTCCCTATGATGAGATCTTGAGGATGAGCTTGTAGTAGAGGAGTAGTCCGTCGATCAACCACTTGAGGGGCCGCTTGTGGAGCACCAACATCTTGAGCTTGTACCACCATTTGATCATGGGAGACATGAATATCTTCATTTGGATCCCTCCCATCTTTGTCATCATCATGTTGTACATTGGATGAGGATGGCTTGTCAATGACTTGCACATCATCATCATCATCTTTAGGCTTGATGGCTCCAACCGGCATGTTCTTCATTGCTTCCCTCAATGGTTCATCACCTACATCATCAATATTCTCATGCCCTCCTTGAGAGCCATTAGATTCATTGAATTCCACATCATATGTTTCTTCTACCATCCCGGTGGCATGGTGGAATACTCGATATGCTTTGGACTTCAATGAGTAACCAACAAGAAAACCAATATCACATCGGCGTTGAAACTTCCCTAGGTGTTGGCGCTTCTTGTAGATGTAGCATTTGCACCCAAACACTCTAAAGAAGGATACATCCGGCTTCTTGTTGTTGAGTAACTCATAAGGGGTCTTGCCAAGTAGACGATGGGGGAACAACCGGTTTGATGCATAGCAAGCGGTGTTGATTGCTTCCGCCCAAAATCTCTCCGGTGTAGAGTACTCATCTAGCATTGTCCTTGCTAGGGTGATTAGGGTCCGGTTCTTCCTATCAACTACCCCATTTTGTTGTGGTGTGTAGGTTGCGGAAACTTCATGCTTGATCCCAACTTCATCGCAATATTCTTCAATGTGGGTGTTGTCAAATTCTTTTCCGTTGTAACTTCTAATCTTCTTGATCTTCACATCAAATTCATTTTGAGCTCTCTTGGCAAACTTCTTGAATGAAGGGGTTGCTTCGGATTTGTCATGAAGAAAGAATACCCAAGTGTATCTCGAATAGTCATCAACAATCACTAGGCAATAGAGATTTCCACCCAAGCTAGCATATGTTGTTGGCCCAAATAGATCCATATGAAGAAGTTCTAACTCTCTTGATGTTGATACTGTTGACGCAAAACGTGACGTCTCGCGTCAGGCACACAACAAGCCGAACGAGGCTAGCTTCAATCGGGTGCCCAGAGCGTACTGGTTCCAGAAGCGTGCCAGTCGGTTTGACCTGAAAACCAACAAGGGATAAAAGTGTGAGAATACCTTGGAACATGCCGGGTGAAACCAGATAGTTCCATATGTACGGCTTTGAAAGCCAATCACGACGGCACACAGCTATAGAAGCTGTTTGTCGAAACAGGTTTATAATGTCATTCGGCAAGTATAAAAATAAAGCTCGTAACCATGTTGAATGCCGAATGCATATGTAACAGAAGGATGAAAAGGGCAACTCATAAACATAAATCTATTCAGATAACATATGCATAGGCCAATCCAGCTAGTCTGCCGCACGTCCAGCCTTCATAAACCCGTCAGGTATAAACTCAAGCAAAGCTAATCCACCGCATGATACCACTTGCCATAAATCTACACCACTTCTTATAATTAGATTAATCCACCGCATGATACGATCTAATTATAAGAAGCTAAAAGCACATGTACATCTGAACAGATATATACTTACTCATTACTCGTGTAAGCTTAACCAGAATCGGCAAACTAGCCGAACTGGGGTCCATGAAGAAGAAACATACAAGCAAAGCATGATTAAACTAATCTAAAACCTGCACCTGCCGCACGGCACCCAGTTCTATCAAGGCCTAAACATGATCGACATGCATGAACCCACAACATGTGACAATCTAGATTGAAAGTCAATTCGGCCATTTTGATCTTATGATTAGCAAAAGCACGAGCAAGCTCATGCAACAAGGCCGAACGAAGATCAATCTAGATTGGGCAAAAAGTGTTGTACGAATTAAATAAATAAAATGTATAACACGTGATAACTTAATGAATCTATTAGATCTGCCAAATCTAACAGAACCGATAACTATTTTTACTCATGGCTTAATCCGCCGCACAATACAAGGCATAAGCAAAAACTTCCCGTCATAAGCTTAAATCCGCCGCACGATACTAAGCTTAACGTACGAGACTACTTGCATCATATCTAAATCCGCCACACGATACTAGACATGATAGCAAGGTTGTCGGGACTTACGGAGGTCGACGGATCGATGATTCCTCTCGAAGAACTCGACGACACGACTAAGGACTCGAAGATGGCACGGGGCCGGTTTGTATTGATGTGGTTGTGAACAGTTTTACAATGGTCGAGGGCTTATATTTATACCCTGGACGAAACATGAGTCCTAGACGATTACGACTTTACAAAGAAATACGGAAAGATATAAATTCTATATTATTTGGTGCCTTCCATCGCCACGTGTCTTCTCGTGCAAGCCAGCTTTACTCGTAACATGCGTTTCCCGAATGGAGCTATGGCCTCGTGAAATAGCCGACCGCACAGATAAACACTGAAACTCTGAGGGCCAAACAGCTGCCGATTGCCTGCCGAATTCTTCTCCTTCCGCTGGCTGGGCCCATCTGTCATATCCTTATTTGTGCGAAAATCCGGTGTCAACACATGCCCCCTAATTTTGGGATAAATGTTTTATTCCAAAATTTCTTTTTCCTTTCGCACTGTCGTGGAACCTCTGGAAACATCCGCCTTCACACGCCATAATTACCGTGCCTACCGATTCGTCTCCCGATGCACTTGGGATCTTTTAAAGCCCTCCTTTCAGTCTATTCCGGCTTGCGCATTCGGAACTCCTCTGCTTCAGTCAAAACCAGAAAACCCTCTTCTCTCTTGCCACTCCGAATCAGCTAGAAGATGTCTTCCCAAGCGAGCCGCCATAGTCTCGAGCTCGGCGCTTCTAGCACCTCTAAAAGAAGGTCGCCTCTCCTTCTTCTTCCTTGTTTCACAAATGAAGTAGCCGGCTTCATCTTATTACTTCTTTGTTTAGGAGGACTAACGACGACCTCACCGAGGATCTGACTCAGAAAGTCATAGACCTTCAGCTCGACCTGGAAGGGAAGGATCGGGAAATCACCCGAATCTCCCAAGAGCGTGACGTCGCTCGAAAAAGGGCCGCTGGTAAGTATCCTCTCATCGTTCTTCAGCATTTTTTCTCTCCCCTTTTCTTTGTTTCTCGCCCTCACTTATTTCCCTCTTTCTTAGATCTGTCAGCCAAACTCCACGCCCTTGAAGCCGCCATTTCCAAGCTTTCTATCACAGCTGATGTGATAGGCACAACACCTCTGAAGTGAGTGAAGGAGGTTAACCGAATCCTTCCTGTCATTTCCAGGGCCGGCATGGGATTTGGTGCGGCACTTGCTTTCTCCGCTGTGAAGATCCATTCTGGCGCTGACTACAGCAGATTTGATGTTTGTGAGCGAGAGTTAGAAGATAGGGTAGAACATTCTGCAGAGGATATGAAGGAAGCCGGAACAGATCTGGCCGATGCCTTCGATCGCTTCTTCCCGATTAAGCACAGAATGGAGTGGACGAACTAGCTTGTTGTGACTTTGCTCCTGTTTGTCCTCCCGAAATCAACCTATGATTGATCCTTCGAGATCAATGTGTACTTTGTTCCTTGCACATTGATCACTGGTTTCTGCTCCCTGTTCCAACGGCAACGCAGGCCACATCAGCTGTTGCTGATAACTTTATCATAAAACCCTGTTTTGCAGATAACCATTGTAACTGGCTATTTCGGATCTGAAGCTCCAATCCTTTTCCTCAAACTTCCAATGACATTAGGACAGTACTCTCTAAGGAACTCTTTTGCTTCCGCTTTTAATGCCAATCAGTAATGTGAATTCCCAAACAACCAATTAAAAACCCAAAAATTTAGCCGAATCCCATTGACTTCCCGATTCTAAAATTTCTTCTAATTACCAAAAGATTCGGCCTGGCCCGATAACGGCCCATAAGCTGTGCAAAACCCGACTCCAACGCTTGGTCTTCCAATGTGCAAGCTGTGGTTCTATAAAGGTGACCGCATATAAGCTGTGACTCCAGTCGAATAGCTCGTCTTGCAAAAGTCCCCATCTCTCAGCTTCTAGTCTAAGAACAATGGCAGGGGACGGCAGCCACGGCAAAAACCCTGTCGAAGGCGAAGCAGGAGGAAGTCGAGCACGAACTCACCGGCGTCATAAGTAAGAAACTAACTCTGCCCCCTTGTGATAGCTTGTTTCTTGATTCGCTGTCTATCTTCTTTCCAGGGTGGAATCTTCCTCCAGCCATGCTTGGGCTCCTTCTCTAGAAACGGTAGATCTAAAAGTTCCCTTCAACCTTCCTTCCAACTACCAGATTCTGAATTTAATGATTCACTCTAGCAGATCCATTCAGATGCTCCTCGGTACCGCGAGGAAAGGGACAAAGCCCAGAAGGAACTGGAGGATGCATGCAAGAAGCATAGCATTGAGGAAGCCGAGTGGGCAGAGCAACGGAAGCAACTCTGTAACATTATTACAGGTTAGCAGAACCTCGGTTCTCCCCTTTTTCCTGATTGAATCTGTTTTCGCTTATCATATCCTGCCTCAGCCTTATCTGCAGAGAATGATCGCTTGAAGGTGGCAGCAAATAGGAGTCGCCCTCAATGTGAATGCCTGTGGGGATTCTGTCGAAGCTCGCCTTGACGCTATGAACGGTCGCATAGATCAGGCCGTCATCCAAGGTGTACGTGTCGGGGTTTCTTTCGGGCTGGCAGCAATGAGTTCCTGGACCAAAGAAGATTATTCCTCCTTACCAGTTGGATTCGCATGCGACCCGGATGATTTTGAAGATCTTGAAGTTTATGATGGTCACGCTGACGCTATCGCCGTAATCACTAACCCACAATCTATTGTGAACACATTATTCTTGGAGTAGTTCCGTATTAAGACAAATCTGTAAATGAAGCTTGTAATCCATAGAATTTGTTCTTCTCTGAATAATGTCTATTCGCATGATCTTGATTCTTCAATGATTCCTCCAATTGCGACACTTTCTTAGAAAAACAATTGCCGAATGTATGACATCATCTTAGCCGACTAGATCTCACCTCCGATATGTCATGTCACTCGGCATTGCACTTACTGCACTTCACCTATCTCTTTCCCCGATAAACCTGCTAACTGAAAAACGCTAGGGTCACCAAGGTCATGAACATCCTAAAGGCGATAAAAATATCAGCTATAACTTAAATCTTTGGAATATTTTTCTGCTAAAGGCGATGCTTTTACATCGGCTGTATAAAATATCCTTCGAGTTACACAATTTTCATGCGTTCGGCTTTAATAAGTAGTGCCGAAGCTTCAACTGACAAACAGCACACACGAATCACCAATTTTGTTACAGCCGAATCCCCTTTCTTGGGTTTAACCTTTTCGGCTAAAGCAAACTGCTAATTATCTCTCCCTTAAAACTAAAATAAGGGCCAATCCTATTATAAGGCTTATCGGCTGTCACGTACAACTCGAAATAATCACCAAGTTGCGGAAGTGCCTTTATATATCTTCAATCTCATCAAAAGCTTCTATTGTACGTCACTTCGTACGAATCTTTTCTGATTTTTCTTGAACTCTGGTAATGGAGAAGTAAACAGAACCTTTTAAGAATTCATCAACTTTAAAATACTCTCGAGACCCAAACTTGTGTGCACTGATCCTACTTCGGCTTCATTATCAACACTTTATTCCTTGCCAGTTGATATGAAACTTTGGTCTCAATTCTTCCCCATTATTACCGGTTTGGAGTTAAAAATTGCTTTGAGAGCCGATTGTTTGAATCGGCTGTTGGTCCTTGTCGAAGACATTCACAGGACCTGCTTCCCAAGCTCTTCCAGAGAAACATTCAACACCATCATATTCCCAGTAGATAGACTCTGCATTAGCAACACTCACTGAGTCATCAGCATGGACAATTTCAATGTCATCTCCAATCCACTGGATAAGAAATCGATGCATAGTTGATGGCACACAACAATTCGCATGTATCCAATCTCTTCCCAACAGCAAACTGTATGCCCCCTTGCCATCAATGACGAAGAAGGTGGTGATTAAGGTTTTAGACCAAATCATTAACTCGACATGGACTGCTCCTCGTGTGTCAGAAGAATTGCCAGCAAAATCCCTCAAGACCATGTCGGTTTTCAACAGATCTTCACTTGTCAACCCGAGCTTTCTGAAGGTGGTATACGACATGATATTGATAGCAGCTCCTCCATCAATGAACATCTTAGTTAGTGGCTTGCCATTGACATACCCTCTCATATACAGTGGCTTCAAGTGTCGGTGGTTAATTGGTTTGTCAAATACTGCCTTTTCAGCCAAGACGAGATGAGCTAACAAGTCTTGAAATTCACTTTCATCGAAGTCTGAATACGTCTCGCTTTGGACATCTTGATTCTCAGGAGCTGCAAACTCTGATGGGAGAAAGAACGCCATGCATGTATCAGCCGAACGATCACCTCCATCCGGCTTTTCTTTTGGACGCCAAACTCGTTTCGTCTTGGTGCCTGCTTGCTCTAACTCTATGTTCCTCAGGCGTTGCACTCTCCTTTTCTGGCTTCTTCTTAATCCTGGTGGACTGCGAGCCCAACTTCAATCGGCAAATCTCTCCTGCCGATTCTCAGAATTATTTATTTTTAAGCGCCGATCGTCCTCAGGGATTCTCGCTCCAAGCCTTTCATGGACATAACGGCGATTGACTCGAGACTGCCTATACTCGGAGTACTGATTACTGCATTCAGGGCAGTTGTTCTTGACAGGCAGCTTCAAGCCTTCGTTCCAACAATACTGAAAGAACGAGCATTCCCAATGAGACTGTTCCTGCTCTCTCATATCTTCTCGTTTTTCTCGGTACATCTCTTCCTCGTACCTCCTCTGCTTTTCCAGGAACTTCTGCTCTTCATAAAATCTATGCTTTTGATATCGTTCTTGTTCCCGACGCCATTTGTTCAACAGGATACGCGTTGTGACTCTGGGTCTAGAAGTTTCACCCGTCTCAGTTCGGCTATTATGAAACCGAACCCTCTGCTGAAGCTCCTTACTTGTAATCTGCCGATCAGGGTCAACAGCACCAGCCTCCTTTGCTTTAGCAGAAGTTAAAACTTTCAATTTGTTCTTACCCTCAAATTCGGCTGCATTGATCATATTAAGAGAGAAGGACACGGTATTCTGTCCAAAAGGACTACCATCCACTTTCATCTTTCCATCAAACCTCAGGTGTCCGTCCTGGATAGCCTTCTGAATCCGTACTCTGAACACTCAGCAATCATTTATGGAGTGGGATTTGGTATTGTGGAAACCACAATACTTCATGTCTTTAACCCCCTCAGGGAGCAGCATAGGATGACCCTCCGGCAACTTGATGCGTCCTTCTTTCAACAAATACTCAAATAACTTATCTGACTTGGAAACATCAAAGTCATAAGTACCTTTTTGTTGCCTCAGCCATCGCTGGTTGACTTGAGTCGGCTCTTTGGACCAAACTATCTTGGCTGCAGCTACTTCATCTTCATCATCGTAATCAACTGCATCTTCCAAGAAAGCCTGATGCATCTCGGCAGCTATGTCACCCTTCTAGAACTGGTTGTTCCTCTTGAATCCTTGAGCTTGATTGCTCATCATTGCTAACCTTTGTGATAACTGCCCAAGATCTTCAAACTCCATGCCGAACAACTTTTCTTTGATGCTCGGCAGCATGCCAGCTATGGCTATCCCCGGTAACTGATCATCTGGCAAATTCAGAGAATAGCAAAGATTTTTGGTTTCCCTGAATCGGCGCAGATACTCTTGCGGCGTTTCGCCAGGTTTCATCCTTAAGCTCATGAGATCAACCAACTTCTTCTCACTGGTTCCCGTAAAGAAATATGAGTGGAACTTCTGCTCCAGCTCTGCCCATGTATTGATGGAATTCGCCGGCAGAGAGGTGAACCAAGAGAAAGCTGGTCCTGTCAACGACAATGGGAAGTATCGAATCCTCCAAGCTTCATCCGCTGATACCTCGCCAAACTGCATCAGGTAACGGCTGATATGTTCCCTCGTGCTGGTATCATCTTGGCCCGAAAATTTGGTAAGGTCAGTAGGAGGCTTGACTCTCGGAGGAAGAGCTACCCGATTGTACCATTCTGGGTAAGGGGATGTGTATGTGTATGTCTGATTCTTCGGCTTTAGGCCGAATTGATTCTGCATCATATCAGCATCCTATGCATGATGAGGTCAACACTCGAATCAGGAGCTTGTTGGGTTTGCCCCCCAGGATGTGGTCCTGCTGAACTCCTGTAGTCTGGATTCGGAAAAGCATTAATTGAGTTATAGTCCATAAACTCCCGATATCCATCTCCAAACATATCTTTCTGTATCCTGTTTGCCACAGGAGACACTCTAGAAGCAGATGGTGGGACGTTTCCCGTTGTGCCGAACGTGAGCTGGCCATAGGTTTGGGGAGGTTGTTGTGTTTCCTGAGAAACCATTCCACCAGTGCTTGGGCCAGCTCCATTACTTTCGGCAACTCTTCGCCGTTGAGGTACTTGGAACAACAATGGTCCTTGCATTGGACCAACAGCTTCTTCAAAGTACTTATCTGCGCTTGGACCGAAAGTATTGACCATGATAGCACGAAAAGTGTTCAAGAAAGCCGACTGATGATTGGTCACGGCTCCCGATACAACCTTATGCACTATTTCGGTCAACTTCTGAATATCTTCCTCTTCACTAGGGACATCAGATTGGTGATGAGGAACAACCTTCGGGAACGTCTGTTTCTGGTGGACTCTGCCGCTCTTGTTCTTGGAGAAAGACTCCAAGCATTTGCGCTGGAATTCATCACAAGCTCGCTGCACGAGATCTTTTGATTCTAGTGGCAAATCGTCTATGGTCACCTCGAAGACTTGTTCTTCGTTAATCTCAGGCATCTTGAAATGAAGTCGGTCCCACCGGGCGTGCCAAAAAGTGTGTTGACGCAAAACGTGACGTCTCGCGTCAGGCACACAGCAAGCCGAACGAGGCTAGCTTCAATCGGGTGCCCAGAGCGTACTGGTTCCAGAAGCGTGCCAGTCGGTTTGACCTGAAAACCAACAAGGGATAAAAGTGTGAGAATACCTTGGAACATGCCGGGTGAAACCAGACAGTTCCATATGTACGGCTTTGAAAGCCAATCACGACGGCACACAGCTATAGAAGCTGTTTGTCGAAACAGGTTTATAATGTCATTCGGCAAGTATAAAAATAAAGCTCGTAACCATGTTGAATGCCGAATGCATATGTAACAGAAGGATGAAAAGGGCAACTCATAAACATAAATCTATTCAGATAACATATGCATAGGCCAATCCAGCTAGTCTACCGCACGTCCAGCCTTCATAAACCCGTCAGGTATAAACTCAAGCAAAGCTAATCCACCGCATGATACCACTTGCCATAAATCTACACTTCTTATAATTAGATTAATCCACCGCATGATACGATCTAATTATAAGAAGCTAAAAGCACATGTACATCTGAACAGATCTATACTTACTCATTACTCGTGTAAGCTTAACCAGAATCGGCAAACTAGCCGAACTGGGGTCCAAGAAGAAGAAACATACAAGCAAAGCATGATTAAACTAATCTAAAACCTGCACCTGCCGCACGGCACCCAGTTCTATCAAGGCCTAAACATGATCGACATGCATGAACCCACAACATGTGACAATCTAGATTGAAAGTCAATTCGGCCATTATGATCTTATGATTAGCAAAAGCACGAGCAAGCTCATGCAACAAGGCCGAACGAAGATCAATCTAGATTGGGCAAAAAGTGTTGTACGAATTAAATAAATAAAACGTATAACACGTGATAACTTAATGAATCTATTAGATCTGCCAAATCTAACAGAGCCGATAACTATTTTTACTCATGGCTTAATCCGCCGCACGATACAAGGCATAAGCAAAAACTTCCCATCATAAGCTTAAATCCGCCGCACGATACTAAGCTTAACGTACGAGACTACTTGCATCATATCTAAATCTGCCGCACGATACTAGACATGATAGCAAGGTTGCCGGGACTTACGGAGGTCGACGGATCGATGATTCCTCTCGAAGAACTCGACGACACGACTAAGGACTCGAAGATGGCACGGGGCCGGTTTGTATTGATGTGGTTGTGAACAGTTTTACAATGGTCGAGGGCTTATATTTATACCCTGGACGAAACATGAGTCCTAGACGATTACGACTTTACAAAGAAATACGGAAAGATATAAATTCTATATTATTTGGTGCCTTCCATCGCCACGTGTCTTCTCGTGCAAGCCAGCTTTACTCGTAACATGCGTTTCCCGAATGGAGCTATGGCCTCGTGAAATAGCCGACCGCACAGATAAACACCGAAACTCTGAGGGCCAAACAGCTGCCGATTGCCTGCCGAATTCTTCTCCTTCCGCTGGCTGGGCCCATCTGTCATATCCTTATTTGTGCAAAAATCCGGTGTCAACAGATACAAAGGCTTTGGTTGGATGAGTGTTTGCAACTTGCTTGCCGGCTTGACATGCACTACACAATTTGTCCTTCTCAAACTTGACATCCTTCAAGCCCCTAACCAAATCCTTCTTCAATAGCTTGTTGAGAGTGTTCATTCCCACATGTGCCAATCTTCTATGCCATAGCCAACCAAGTGATTGCTTGGTGAACAAACATGTCTTCAAGTTGGCATCTTCGGAGGAGAAATCCACTGGATAGAGATTGTTGTATCTAAAGCCTTGGAAGATCACTTGTGCATCATCTTTCTTGGACACAACCACTTCTTTGTCAGTGAATAAGCATTGAAAGCCAAGATCACAAAGTTGCCCAACGGATAGCAAGTTGAAGCTCAATGAAGCAACAAGAAGCACATTGGAGATGGTATGATCATTTGAGATAGCCACTTTGCCCAATCCTTTGACATTGCCCTTAGAGTTGTCACCAAATGTTATATTTTCTTGGTCATCGACATTCTCTTCTAGTGAGGTGAACATCCGGGGATCGCCGGTCATATGTTGAGTGCAACCACTATCAATTACCCAATGAGATCCACCGGTCTTGTAGTTCACCTACACACATAAGAAATTAAGCTTGAGCTTTTGGGACCCAAACTTGTTGCGGTCCCTTAACCTTCTCAACTAGAGACTTTGCTACCCATATTTGCCTTGGCCTATTCTTGTTAGGTGGCCCCATAAACATGACTTTCACTTTCCCACTTGAATCTTGTCTAAGCATGTAGTGAGCATTGAAAGCAAAGGGCCTAGCATGCTTGGGCAAGGGTGTGGGTTTTGACTCTTTACAATCATGAGCAAAGTGTCCTTCTTTTCCACACTCATAGCATCTTCCAATCTTCTTCTTCTTTGGCTTTGTGATGCTCTTGCATTGCTTCATCTTCTCTTCAAGAAAGCCAATGCCATTTCTATTTGTCTTCATGACGGTGTTCATGAGAAGCTCACTTTGAAGACATTGACCCTTGGTGAAGTTCCTCAATCCGGTGGTGAGGTGCTCTTTCTCCTTCTTGAGCTTGTCATTCTCTTGTTGGAGTTGCAATTGAGATGGTGTCATTTTGTAGTCCCTCTCCATCTTCAATCTCTTGTTCTCTTCTTTTAGCATGTCTAGCTCAAGTGTCATGCTATAGTCATCATCATGAGTTTGAATGATAGCTTGCTTGGTGGTTGTAAGCTTCTCTAGATCAACCTTGAGCTTTGCATTCTCATTCTTGATCTTGACATAGTCATCATAGTGATCGGCCTCAACCACTTTCTTGCCCTTGCCACTAGCACTTTGCTCATCATGCTCACTAACCAAGTCCTCACAAGATGTTGCTATGTCACACTTAACAACAAGGTTAGGAGCATCATGTGTCTCATGTGAAAGCATATCATAAGCAATGGTCAGAGTATCATAATCTACTTTCACTTGAGTGTATTGTTCTTTGAGCAAAGCATGACTAGTGGAAAAGATCACTATGCATCTTATCAAGTTTTTCATTTTTAGCTTTGAGCTCTTTGTTAGATGACTTGAGCTCCTTGATGGAAGATGACATAGTAGCAAGATCATTTTTCAACTCATCACTAGCATGCATAGCATTTTCATATTTGTCAACAAGAGCTTCATTGTCATGAACAAGCCTATCATTTTTAGCTCTAGTCTTCCTTATGATTTTAGTGTAGTCATTTAGCAATTCAACAAGTTCATCATAAGTAGGAGCTTTGAACTCTCCATCACTATCATCATCACTAGAGTCATCATCGCTTTGTACCTTCCGGTCACCCTTTGCCATGAGGCATAGGTGTGTAGAGGATGATGGCAGTGGTGGTGGTGGTGGTGGTGGTGTAGAGGACCCAATGACTAGAGCGGCCACCTTCTCCTTCTCATCATCACTATCTTCATTGGATGAGACACCGGAGGAGTAAATATCGGTGAGCCAATCACCAACAATGTAAGCCTTGCCACCTTTCTTGTGGTATTGCTTCTTCTTCTTGTCATCCTTCTTGTAGGGCTTCTCACTCTTCTTCTCATCTTCGCTAGATGAGTCATATTTCTTGCCCTTGTTTTTGTTCTTGTAGCTCTCTTTCTTGGGCTTGGGGCATTGGTGAGCAAGATGGCCAAGGTCTCCACAATTGTAGCAATCCATTTCGGAGATTGGCCTTCTCTTTCTACTTGTGAAGAACTTCTTCTTTCTAGAGTCAAAGTTGACTCCATTCTTGTGAAGCTTCTTCAACATCTTGGTGGTCGTCTTCACCATGAGAGCAATGTTGGAATCATCTTCATCATCACTTGTGCTCTCATGATGCACCTCAATAGCCTTGGACTTGCCCTTCTTGTCATGACTTGCTTTGAAGGCCAAGTCCTTCTTCTTGTCGGTGGAAGAACCACCACTTGGTGTGATGTGCATGTACATCTCATGAGCATTGATCTTCCCCAAGACTTGTGTTGGTGTGGATGTGGAAAGATCACCTTGATGTAGCACCGTCACAATGTGTCCATACTTGTTAATAGGAAGGACACATAGAATCTTCCTCACAACATCGGATGGTTACATTTGTGTGAGGCCAAGACCATTGAGCTCCTCTACAAGAACATTCAAGCGTGAGTACATTTCATTGGCATTTTCATGAGCAAGCATTTCAAAAGAATTCAACTTTTGCATAACCAAATGGTAACGCTCCTCACGTTCACTCTTGGTTCCCTCATGGAGCGCACAAATGTTATCCCATAATTCATGGGCATCCTTGTGGTTCCGGACACGATTGAACACATCCTTGCAAATGCCTCTAAAGATGATATTTTTGGCCTTTGCATTCCACTTCTCATTTTCTTCCTCATGAGGGGTTAAGCTAGTACCCTCCTTAGGCTTGGGAAAGCCAGTGATTGCGGCTTGGCGGCATTTAACATCTACCGCTTCAAGGTATGACTCCATACGGATTTTCCAATATGGAAAGTCATCTCCCTCGAACATGGGCGGTGGTCCATCACCCCCGGACATCTTAACTCTAGGCGGTTAAGCCTAAATCGAGAGCACGAGGCTCCGATACCAATTGAAAGGATCAAGATGCCCAAGAGGGGGGAGAATTGGGCTTTTCTAAAACTTTTGCAAGAATTAAAACCTAACAATCCCAATTAACCCCCTAGTGCCTAGAAGTGGTTTGACAAGAATCAACCACACAAAAGACTATCGCTAAACCATTTCTACTCTAGCATGACAATTCAACTCATGAAAGAACAACAAGTAAATGCGGAATTGAATTGCTCAAAAGTAAATGCGAAGTAATGAGAGTAGAGATGACACGACGATCTTTTTGCCGAGGTATCGAGGTGTCGGCACACCCCCTAGTCCTTGTTGGAGCACCCGCGCAAGGGTATCGCTCCCCCTTGATCCGCGCAAGGATCAAGTGCTCACTACGAGCTGATTCTTCGCCACTCCGGCCCGGTGAATCGCTCGCTACCGGTCACAACATGGCTTGGGTCATCCACAAAGCCTCCGGATGATCACCAAGCTCTCCGATCACCACCAAGCCGTCTAGGTGATGCCGATCACCAAGAGTAACAAGCTAGAACTCTCACTTGACCAACACAAGGCCAAAGAGATGGATGGATGCACACTTGCTACTCAATTCTCACTAGGAGGTCACTAATTCTCTCAATTAGCAAATCTCTCAACCTCACTAGGGCTCTTGCTCTTTCTCACACTCACAATGTGTTTCTCAGCAAAGGAAAGTGGCAAGAACACTCAAATGGATGAGGAGGTGGAGTATAAATACTCCCCCAACCGGCCATCCAAAAAACAGCACAAGACAGGGTTTCTGCGGGGGCATTGGACGCTCCGATGCCTAGCATCGGACGCGCCGATGACCTCGACCAACGGTCAACTGTACAACCTGACAGACTGTTCAAAGGGGCATCGGACGCTGGGCAGCGTCTGATGCCACCACAACGGACGCGTCCGATGTGGATTTGACCTCTCTGGAACCTCTCTGGATGGCCATCGGACGCTGGCCCTCAGCGTCCGATGCCAGCGTCCGGTGCTACCCAAGAAAACACGCGCACGTGAACAGTGGCAAGGGAGCGTCCGGTGTGGCACCACCGGACTGTCCGATGCCACGCACCAGACTAAACCCTAGTTTGAGTGGGCATCAGACGCGTCCGGTGCCCACCAGGCCAGCGTCCGTTGCCTATTCCAAGGCCAAAACGAACTCGGATCGCGACGCGGCCTTAACGACTTTTGTTCCTCTCGACATAAGGCATCTCTCTGAGCTACCTAGGGCTATGAAATAACAAGTGTGCACCACACCTACCTCAATAGACTCATCTAGGTCAAGCTACTGATTCACGCTCCCCTTTATAGTACAGCCAAAGTAAAATCAAAGACCTAAGACTACCTAAGTGTCCTCCAACACCATGCGACACTTAGCCTAGCCTACCACCGTCTTCGTCGTCCGTCCTTTGAAAACCGAAACGATTTCCATCGCCAGGGGACATGAACTCCATATGCCTGTATTGTCGCCATTACCGTGACCTAACTCAACCCTGTTTCTGCAAAACACATGTTAGTCACAGTAATCTTGTGTTTCATCCAATCACTGAAACCCACTAGGGGCTAAGATGCGTTCAATCTCCCCATTTTTGGTGATTGATGACAACACGAGATCGAGTATAGAGAGAAGTGGTTTCCAAATCATGACATGTATGAACTTGCAATGAATAGGAGAAAATGATTAGGGGCAAGCTCATACTTATCATGCCAACATCCTGCACTCAACAAGTTAGAGTGAATAGCAAGTGCAAGAGTAAAGAGCTCATAAACATAATCAAGTGAGAATTAAGCGCAAGTAATGAGCAAAACGAAATGACATGTCATATAATATATCATAGTGAGCACATACATGTCATAAGATCCATAGCATAAGTAAATAGCATAAACATGCACAAAAGATACGATAAGTAAAGAGCGTATGTGAACATAACACACAAAAGACACAAATCCCTCTCACATCGCTCCCCCTATCGCTATACTCGGCCACTCTCCCCCTTTGGCATCAAGCGCCAAAACATTGGCGCGCGGGAGGGGCCCGGACGGACATCACCGGAGGGGAGCTCCGGCCTCGCACGGAGCAAACCGAGGACCCAGATCCCAGCCAGCCGCCGCCGCACGCCGCCGGAGAAGGAGGGCCCGGCCGGCCAGCCACCGCCGCCCGCTGCCGGAGAAGGAGGGCCCTGGCCGGCCACCGCACAGACATGGCCTCGCCCCCGATGGCCGCCAGACCGGCGCACGGGGCAGATCCGGTCCCCAGAGGCCCGGATCCGGCCGCCCGCCGCTTGAAAATGCTGACCGTCGCCAGAGTAGTTGAGGGTGGAGGGGTAGGGAGAGGGGAGAGGGAGGGGGAGGAGAGGAGAAGGGGAGGTCCGTGACCTTGGGGGGCGCCGCCGCCGCACACCGGAGGTGACGACGGCGGCTAGAGGAGGAGCTGGGAGAGGGACAGAGTGCGGCGGCGGCGTCGCCCCCCGAGACACTCGCAGGGAGCGCTCGGGCAGAGAGCGCTCGGGGATTTTTTTGCATTTTAATTCGAATCAGATCCAAATGAAAATTAGCCTATCCATCCATAAAGTCTTTGGTTCCCAAGAATTTCGCCTGCCTCCATGTGCGGCACCGTATGGATGCAATGGCAATCCACGTGCTGATCGATACATGACTAAAATAGTATAAAACTAGCAGATGCCCGTGCGTTGCAACGGGTGTCACACTGCTTTTTTTACTTATGTATATAGTGAATTTACCATTGTACTACTTCCTTAAAAAATTTACAAAACCAACAACAACAACAACAACAACAACCAAGCCTCTTAGTCCCAAACTAGTTGGGGTAGGCTAGAGTTGAAACCCAACAAGAGACCCTAGTCACGGTTCAGGCACGTCAATGGCTGCTCTCCATGCATTTCTATCCAAACATAGATCTCTAGGTATATCCCAACTTTTTAGATCTCTCTTTATTGCCTCCCCCCACGTCAATTTCGGTCTACCTCTACCTCTCCTCACATGAAAATCTTGGGCTAAAACTCCACAATGCACTGGTGCCTCCAGAGGTCTCCTTTGGACATGACCAAACCACCTCAACCGATGTTGGACCAACTTTTCTTCAATTGGTGCTACCCCTAGCCGGTCACGAATATCGTCGTTTCGGACTCGGTCCATCCTTGTGTGGCCACAAATCCAGCGCAACATACGCATTTCTGCAACACTCATTTGTTGGACATGTCTTCTTTTAGTAGGCCAACATTCTGCTCCATAACATAGCCGGTCTAATCGCCGTCCTATAAAAAATTTACAAAACCAATTTAAGTTAAATAGTACAGCAGAAAAGTCATCTCTGACTTTTGATTCATCACTGAATGCAAAAAAAAAAGCGACATTGTCCATAAACATGTAAATATATGCTGTGACCGTTGGAGCTTCAGATTGCCAGATTGTCATCGATGAGAAATTGGTGCAACAAAAAGTGACTACATCGGTGCTACAAAAAGTTACTAAGTGAAATATATAATGAAATATGATAAAAAAAACTGTAGTTCTGCATTAAGATATTGAAATATATAGTATGGAGAATAACCGGAGAAGCCTACCTTCATGACGAAACAATCAATAATTCCTAAATTTTAATGCTTCCCTTTGTTGATCTAACAGGGGAATTAATAGGTCACTTTTGGAGTTCAATAGACATTAAATAAGAGGATCAGTGCTTTGTGTTCAGATATACATATCTCCTGTTCTTACAAGACTGCATACAAACTGGATGGATCAACCAAGCAGGTCATGCTTTGTACACACATGACATATTGTAATTAGTGGCAGTGTTAAACCTATTCATTAATCTTGACTCATCAAACATAGCATTCACGTAACATGGCAAAGCTGACCATAGCTTTAAATTGTTAAATGCTACAACACCACCTAACAAATAGTACAACTATACAGAGAAATCTTGTAATTAAATCCAGTTTGGCTTCACAAAGAGCCTCTTCAGTAAGTGATGTGGTGTTGAAATATCTGTCTCCATCCCTATCTCAATTGACAGGTTGAGGGTTCACAAACTTACTTCAACAATAACAGTCTCATAAAAAGTTAAGAAAATAAATGTCTATATTCAGCTAATGACCAAGTTTGCCTAACCTCACCTAGTACATATAGGATGTCCTTTGCATGAATTTCTTGATGCGTCCATCAATCTGAGTGCTATCTAGGGCCATGGGTGGCTCTAGGAAAATGAAGCCCTGGTGTCACCATTCACAAACTATCAATAAATGATGAGCTGGCAACCCCTAAAGAATTGAAGACACGAAGGATAGCATCTGCTCTCACTGAAAAACCAAAGTTGCACAAAGGCATATACAAACACTCATATTATCTGCTCTCAAGACAGATAGAGCATGTAAATGGCAGCAAATTTATTTACTGTGGTCAATATTAGACCATGTAGTTTGATTTTACCATGGAATGCATAATATAATAACAAATTACAATAATCTGTTCCTTTGTTCCTTTGTAATTTGATTTTTCCTTTGTTCCCATGTTATACCAAACCTCTCTGTTTTTTTCCTGGGAAAATTGTTTATGTTCAAACCGTGTTGTTATAGAGGAAGAAAGGGGTAACAATTATTTTTGTAACCTCTCTGTTCCTTTGTACATTAACAGAACGAATGACATTGATAATAAAAACACCCAATTGGGTGAGGTTAGGGGAAGGTGAAATGCAGCTTACCGGCAACTGATGGGTGACATGGGATTCATCGGACAGGGGCTCGAACCCTAACCCCAGATGCGGCAAGTCACAGCCAAGGGGTGAAGGCAATCCTCCTTCTCGGAGCTTCTTCACCTAGGTCGGTCTTTCTGCTGGCACTCGGTCCTTCTACTGCGTCGCACTTCTTCACCTTCTCGGCGCTCGTGCGGACAGATGAGATGGGGGTAGTCACGGAGTACTGCGGCCGTCGGGTGGAGATTGGGAGTGGAGGTGCTGGCCCGGCTGCGAACCGGGCACGGCGGGGCATCTGCCAGGCGGCGCTCCGGTAGACGCGCGCGATGGAGGAGGGCAGCTCCGTGGTGGCAGCCTGTGCGCTCTCTAACAATTTGGCGCCGCCGGGCATGATTGGGGCGGTGCGGCGTGGCAGATGGCGCGACGGGGCGGCTCTCCGAGAGTCGTGGTGGAGGAAGGAAGCTCTGGGGCGGTGGCCTGGCGTCACCTTGTGGAGGGGCAGGGGCGGTGCTAACTTTCGAAGTCGTGGACTCGCGGTGGCAGCGGTGGCCTGGAGTCGCGGGGCACGCCGAAGGCAGTTCTCTATTTTTAGGAGTAAAGATGCACATGGGCTCCCTTCTGCCTCCATCCCTCGATCATGCACCCGGCTACTCCTATTGGCATAACTGGGAGCCAAACTTTCTACCGTAGGTCACGCACAATGTCTTACTTATATTATTATTATATTCTTTATTAGTTATATTTTCGTAGTATACTTATTTGATATTATAAATATTTATGTTTGTTTTCTATAAATTTGGTCAAACTTGAAATATCTTTGTCTCTCTAAGATTTTTGGAATAACTTATAATTTAGAACGAAGAGAGTACTATCCAACTACCCACTGTTCTAATGAAGTCCTATTCAATTTGTACACACTTGATCGACCAATGATTATATAACACATATATAATCGACAGCCTTGAAGAGTGCGTCACAATAGAGTTGACTTTAAAGTTGGAGAAAGAGTCGCTGGTTCTTGTTTAGTTGCCTCCCCCAAATAATTTTGCGTTCTACAGTAAATCTTGGAACACTAATTTGGAGTATTAAACACCAATTAATGATCAAACCCATTCCACAACCCCCGGCAAAAATGTGAGACCTTTCTAATGAGTCTAATTAGGCGATGATTAGACAATGTTGTGCCACAGTAAACAATCTCTAATGACGGATTAATTAGGCTTAATAGGTAGATCTCGTGATTTCCCGTCCACTTGTGGGATTTAGTCCTCCTAATAATCTTTGATTTACAAATGCTACAGTAATTTTGCAGATTTTGTTTGCAAAATTCTATGCATCTAAACAAGGCCTTGCGTAGCAGTACAAGATTGAAGTCGGGACTAATCGATAAATCGACGAACGTGTCCGGAAGACTAGAGACGTCAGATGTGTGAGAGAGAGATGAAACACATGCATGCGGTTTGCTGAGCACCCTTTTTTGAAAATAAAAATTGCCAAAAGATAGCATGCGACGTAACGTAAACCAGTTTGATGGTTCGTACCATTGGGTCGATCGATCGATACAATGGCCTGTGGTACAGCAAATTTCTTCTAATAAAAACTTTTATTACACAATGGACTTGGTATCTTCTTCTTCTACTGGTTGTTTGGGCCGGGCTTTTGGAGCACAGGAACGCGCGCTGTGGATTTTGGCGTTGGATGTGGTCATGTGGATGCATCCAACGGTAGCCAACTTTGGCGCCGTAACGGAACGGAACGGAATCGAGGACACAGGCCTGGTACAAAGTGAAGGAAGCAGGTGGCCCGCTTTGGTGTGGGGCCCTTGAAGTGCCATTTTTCCTGCATATTACTTTCCACATATATGGAGTACTATACTATTGTGTTTCTCCTCCTCCGTGTAAAAAAAAAGAGAGAAAAAAAACACTCACTTCCCTTGAGTCAATTACAATGATGAACATTTTGGTTCAAACATACATGAGAAGATATTATTAATATTTATGATAGAAAATAGGTATTATTGTATTCGTTATAACATTTACTCCCTCCATATAGAAAAATAAATGTTTTGGACAAGGTTGGGGTCAGACATTATTAGAAATATAAATCATGAATAACATTTTAATCGTTGAGTAGAGATGTAAAAATCTTATAAATAAATTTGTCTTAAAAAATTTTTTATATAAAAAATTATACATATACCACTTTCCAACAAATATTTTCAAAAAAAAACAAGCGGTCAAAGTTATGTTTTGGAGACCGTACCTAGTGTGAACAGCCGTCGTCGTGCACGTCTAGTTTTCTGGTTGCCTCCTGGCAACCATGCATGCATGCACATGGTATGTATGCACCGCACATGACGCCGCTCATTATTATTTGCAAAAGTTTTTGAATTTTAAGAAACCCTGCCTACATTGGTGAAGTTCATTTTTTAAAAAAGAAAAATATTTATTAGTAATGAAAAGATGACGAATGCATGAATGTATTAGTTGGCACGTGAGGCGCGGTTGGCATTATGGGCCTGTTTCACAACAGCTTCATGAGCTATTGTAAGCTGTTTTTTTTTTTTTGCCAAACACCTTTTACAAAACAGCTTCACCCATAAAGCTGTTTTATTTTCTCTCTCATAAAACCATAAGCTGAGATGAAGCTGAAAAAAGTAGCTTTTCACAGCTTACACCCGTATTTATCTCTCCCAACCATACATGAAGTTGTTGGTGAAGCTGTTTTCCAAAACAACTCAGCTTCACCTAGTAAGTTGCTCATGAAGTTATTTTGTAAAAAAAAACAGCTTCACTAATGAAATTGAGCTGTACCAAAACGGGGTCTACGTTGCGAGAGATGGCAGCATGTGTGGGACTGGGACCCGAGCTAGACGTGTCAAAAGTGAGCACCGGCCACCGGGGGTATAATCTGTGCGGACTTCGATGTGCGCCGCACGTCGTCGTACGTCAACGGATGGAAATGCAATGCAACTCAACTTAAGCCGGAAGTCATGGCACGAACGGCCAGACCATGTCACTTGAGAAAAGTTGTCAATTAGCAACTTGCTAAAACTTTTGGCAAGTGAATTTTTAATGTATCTCCAATAGTTTAGTAAATTGGGCTTAGTAAACATAGAAAAGTAGGCGCGGAAGAAGTGGCGGCGGCGGCAAAAGGGAAAGAAACGCCGGATAGCAAGTGAAGCTGACTTGGTAAATATAGCAAGTAGGTTACCTTCGATTCCAACTTGAAAAAATTTAGCAAGTCATATACCAATTTGTTGGAGAATGTTTTTTCTTTTTTTTCCAATAAAACAAGGATAACAAGTTATTTTTTTCAAACTATTGGAGATGCTTAACGCATGCACGCTACTACCTCTACCTCCATGTCATGCTGTTTTGTTGACTGTTGTGAGTAAAAATACCATACCTGACTCGTAAGTACAAACGGAACAGATCATCTCATCTCGCGATA
The DNA here is from genome assembly GCA_009763385.1 of Coix lacryma-jobi var. lacryma-jobi. NCBI lineage: Eukaryota > Viridiplantae > Streptophyta > Magnoliopsida > Poales > Poaceae > Coix > Coix lacryma-jobi. The sequence continues at coordinate 108,220,391 of CM019827.1, forward strand.
ATTTAGGGGAAAAAGAACCCTAGGAATCGCGGATCCTAGGCAGGGCACTGGACACACAGGGTAAAGGACAACACATCATATCAGAGCAGGTACAATAATTGGCTTATAGCCAAGTAAATACTGATGTGGAGGAGAGAAGAGAGGAGAGAGATGAGAGCTTGGCTCTCATGCAAGCACCAAGCTGAGCACGGAAGTATAGATAGTAGTGGGTACTAATAGTGATGTATGTGAGGAGGAATAAGAAAGAGAAATAATTTGTAGATAAATAAAAGACTAACTATATATTGTATAGCTTGACGTCCAATCCTATTCTTTTGTCTTATCAATCGGCTTATCAGTCATACTTCGGCTTATTCTCTCTCACAGAATACTATTGAATCAGCCAAAATCAACCGAAAAAGGTACCAGCCGAACAACCATCCCTCAGGGACACGTACATTGATTGCCCCCTGTTTACTTAAAGTTACCAACCCTTTCTTTAATCTCTCTCTCTAGCCCCAAAGAGTAAGCACTGTGACTAGATCAAATTACTGCTCACATGCATCACTATTGTTTATCTCATCCGAATCGTGACTAGATCATCATCACGTGTATGCGCGCTTGCATTGCCCGCCCTTAATCACCTATGTGTCTCTGTCTTACCCTTGGAACTTGGATAATTTCGCGTGTATGTATATAGATAGCTATATCCACAGCTACTTCACCAGGATATACACAAGCTCTGTTCGCTTAAACTTATTTTTTTGTTGTTGTTGTTTCAATGGTGTGTTCTAAGAGAGAAAACAAGCCGTTACGGCGGCTGATAAACCGGGCCGATATATAAGTTCAAACGAACAAATCTATATAGTTCCTACTAAATTTTTCTCCATGTTATTAATAGCCACTCGTATATATTTTCTTTTAAGGCACCATCTGTTTTATTGTTGAGGACATATATAATTGCTTCCACTCAGTCACAACCACAAACTAAACGGATCGAGGAAGGGGATCCACAGATACTCCAGCAATGTACCAGTCTCCTCAACCCGTCAACAAGCACTGTTAGTGGCAGCTGCTCATAGACACAACGTTCGCAACGGCTTTGACCGGTGACTACCGACATGACGATACCAACTGTTAACGTACTGTACACATGAGCATGACATTGCTTGGCATGCGAGATCCTGTGCCGTGCGTGATGGAGCGCAATCTCTGCCCTGTACCCTGGCCGAGAAATATGCATGCAAGACTGTAGAATTTTCGTTCCAAGAAATATATGAGAAACGTACTGTAGCATTTTCGTTGTTATTTGACAAACTTTATCCAAACATGGACTAACTAGGCTTAAAAGATTCGTCTCGACATGAATAGACTAAAAGTACAATTAGTTATTTTTTTTGTCCACATTTAATGCTTCATGCATGTGTCTAAAGATTGATGTGATGGAGAATTTAGAAATATTTAGAGGAATTTGAGCAAACTAACATGGCCTGAATGGCAGCTACTCCCTCCGTCCCAAAATGTCTGTCGCTTTCGCTTCCCGAGAAACAAATACCGACAATTTTTATAAATAATAAATATTATTGATTAGTATCATAATTAGTATCATCGGAAAGATCTTTGAATCTAGTTTTTTAACAAATTTATTTAAAGATATAAATATTGTATATATTATCTATAAATCGAGTCAAACTTGTGACACGGAAATCGAAAACGACAAACAATCTGGGACAGAGTAGCTTGGCGTGTGCTGACCAATCAGCAGTGAGCACAGCACCCATTGACTCCATGCATGCATGCATTCCTCACGGTTCTGCCTCATCTGTGCCTTTGGATCTTTGGATCCAGCGGCAGCGCTTCCCTACGACGAGATTCGGTGGCGGCACTTCCTCTCTCCCTCCTACGGTGAGATCGAGCTGTGGGCCAGCCCATATGGCCGGATCCGGCTGCGATTTGGTGGCGGTGCGACTCCTACAGCCAGATCCGCTGGGGCTCCCTGGCCAGATCCGGCGACGGCGTGACGGTCCAAGTCGAAGCTCTCCGGCAGCTCGATGGTGGAAGAGGACGTGCCCCGTCCCACAGTGAAGGGCTTGCGATGGCTGGGACACCGGATCCGCATGACGTACCCATGGATGGGTTTGGCGGGCCATGGATGGGCATGTTGGTCTTATCCATGAGTTTTGTCTTTTATTTCATGATTAACCGAGGCGGATATTTCAACCGTCTCGGAAAAGATTCATTTACCGCGATCTGTTGGTGATCATCACCTACAGATTGCAGGTGTGCTCGCCTCGCCCACTCCTGTTTCTGTTGGTGATTTTATTGTGCCGTTTGTTCTGCTTGGCGTTGGAGGGAAGGCTGAGAGCAATGTCATGGAAGTTAAAGTGAAAGTGATCGAGAGGGCCGTGCCGGTTCTAGATAAGGCACTTTGCAAAGAAATATATTTTTTAAAAAAAATTAAAAAAAAAGTATCTTGCAAATAATCATGTAATTGGATAGCGTGTATGGCTAAGGATAGATCAAGTTGTTTAAAATGGATCAAAAAAATTGTTATAATATTTAATAACAAACAAATATATAATCCTTGTTGAAAACATCATAAGCACTAAGCAAGATAACTGTATCAATGCAGAAGCACCTGATATCGGTGAGTACTACTGATGGGTTTAACTATAGTAGTAAGTTGCAACAACCATTTTTTTTTGGGTTTTTTTTGTTGCATTAGTACTAAATATTAACTCACGCCAGCATATTACAATATAAATATAAGGACATTTATAAAATTGGCAGTCGACATATGATGTTACATAACCTCTGTTTTGCTAGCTTGTAGGCTGTTAGGCCATCCGCAATGGTTGTCAAATAGCTAGCTAGGAGGAATTCTATTGGCTCTCAATAGCACTTTACAAATATCTAGCGAGATGATGTATAAAAATAATAAAAAAGTAGCACTCTTATTGGCTATTGAGGAGAGAGATCAAATAGCTAGCGACTTCCCAATAGCTAGCTATTTGATCTCTCTCATCGATAGCCAATAAGAGTGCTACTTTTGCAAGTTGTCTCATCAAAATAGTATTTATTTATATGTCTCATCTAGCTAGCTATTTGTAAGTTGTCATTGAGAGCCAATGACATTCTTACTAGAGACCAAATAGCTAACGATTTGAACACCATTGCGGACGCCCTTAGGGAAGTGATGCATCAGTGCATCACATACTGTTTATCAATACTGACGAAAACACAAGTAGAGAGATCGCATTTGAGACTTTCATTTTACTGTCACCAGAATGGCATAATACTGTACCAGTAGCTTTTGGGAGGATACAGAGAGAACAGTGGCGAATCTAGACTAGATGCTTATCAGGGTCTTACCTAAAAATAAATGAGATTATTAACAAGTATTAGTACTATATACACTAAATTTCTGTTGAAAATTATAAAATTCATTGGGATCGGCGGACCCCAGTAAAATACACTAGATCCGCCCCTGAGAGAGAAACAAACGAGGCCAATAGGTGCGTGGTGCCGAAGATGCTCTTCAACCATTTCAATCTGCAGTTCTCCATAACTCACTTATAATAATAATAATAATAATAACAAATAATAATAATAATAATAAAAAAAAACTTGAGTAGCAGCACTGATGTCAGTATAAGATATAATAATATGGCAGAAATTCAAATGAGCATGGTGTATTCAATCCAATTCCATGCATTTAGCTAACTCCATTTAGAGGTTAAAGATGTACCAAAAAGTTATCTAAGACAATCAGGCCATTTCTTTTTAACATTATTCAATCTATACCGCTTCTGTTATCTACAAAACATGCAAGATGAGACGATGGATGTTACGAATGTGAGCAGTGAAGTTCAAAATGTTTTTACTTTTATATGTTAGGCATTGGCAAAAATTACTACAAGTGCAACAATACATGATATGTTTTTAATTGTTTGATTTGTTTTTTCAGATGAAGCCGTAGCGTTAGCACGGGCAATATACTAGTGTCTTATGGTTCTTGTAAACTACTGCACGCTTGGCTCCATTAACTTATCCTGAGTTGTCATTCTTCTTCTTCTTCTTCTTCTTCTTGAGATAATTACAATTTGCACGTCCGGTTTCCTAAACCAGGGCCCTATATCAGCAGGTGCGAAGTGTGCACATGTTCTGGGCCTCCAAATTTCTAGGGCCACCAAATTTAGTACATATATATAGTCCATCAGCCCATGAAACTTGGCAGGCCATCGGACTCCTTCCCCATAGCCCATAGCTCATACATACAGATACACGTATAGGCCTGGAAGTCGGCAGCGACGTTTGCCCGCAATCCTTTTCATCGTTGCGCCGCTGCAGCTGCTAGACCTAGACGCGGCTGTTCGGCTCGGCATCGCAGGCTCGCGGCGATCACGATTCAGGCAAACATCGGCATCGCCAAGAAGCAGCTATCGTCCGCCGGCGCCGAGAACCAACACCAACACGTCGTCGTCGGCAGCTTAGTAGTCGGTACGCACAACAAATTCATCCCCAATTTTTATAGTTGTACACTTGTACCTTGAAAAGCATATTAGTCTAAAAATCTGCATTATAATTAGGGAATTTCACAGGAGATTTCAGATTTGCATCATATCTTCAAGAAATAGGAGGTTTGAATCTGGTCATGAAAAACGTAAGAAAAAACAGAGATTAGAAGCAGCAGCTCAAACTCAAAGGGGTGCTCTTGATAGATATGTTTTGAAAGATTCTCAGATTACTTCTCAAAATCAAACATTTCTTGATGCTAATGTTGGTGAGGGTCATGCTGATGATGGCAGAAACACAGTAGAAGTTGGGGCAGAAATTAACAGTGAAGGTATTAGACATGTTGATGAAGCACATGCTACAACTGAAAGTAACAATGACAACAATAGTACTTTCCAGCCTGACATATATGATCCAAGATATTGGGATTCACTTGATTCTAAAATGATTGATATATTGCTGCAGAAGGGTCCTAAAAGAGATTTATCAATTCTTAAAGGTCCCAAAGATAGATTTTCAAGAAGATTTTCTGCAACATTTTACACTAGAGTTCTCGCAAATGGTGAAACTTGTGACAGAGAATGGCTTGTATATTGCAAACCTCTAGATAGAGTATTTTGCTTTTGTTGCAAATTGTTGAGAAAGGGGCATGCAAAAGGACAGTTAGCAAATGATGGGTTTAGTGATTGGAATCATTTTGGCACTAGACTTAAAGAGCATGAAACTAGTGCAGAGCATGTCTCGAATATGGCTTCTTGGTATGAGTTGCGCCTCAGGTTGCAGAATGATCAAACAATTGACAGCGTTGCTCAAAGAGAAATCCAAAAGGAAAGGGAGCATTGGAGAAAAGTTTTGTACAGAATTATCTTGATTGTAAAATTTCTTGCATCACATAATCTAGCATTTCGTGGCAGTAATAGCAAGTTATACCAAGATAGCAATGGGAATTTCTTAGGAATGGTTCAATTGCTTGCTGAATTTGACCCTATTATCCAAGAGCATGTTCGGCGCATCACCAATGATGAAATTCATAAGCACTATCTTGGTCATGGCATCCAAAATGAGTTAATAAGTTTGCTCGCTGATGCAATTAGGAGTGAAATCATTAGAAAGGTAAAACAAGCTAAGTACTTCTCGGTTATACTTGATTGCACTCCCGATGCAAGCCATCAGGAACAAATGTCTTTGATCATAAGGTATGTTGATATGTCCTCAGATTCTGTTTGTGTTGAAGAATCCTTTTTAGGATTTTTGGAGGTAAATGATACCAGTGGACAAGGATTGTTTGATGTCTTACAGAATGAATTGAAGAATCTTGACCTTGATATAGACAATGTGAGAGGGCAGGGATATGACAATGGGTCAAATATGAAAGGGAAACATCAAGGGGTACAAAAGAAACTTTTGGATATAAATCCCAGGGCTTTTTATTCAGCTTGTGGTTGTCACGGTCTGAATCTAACATTATGTGATATGGCCAAGTCTTGTGGTAAAGCAAAAGATTTTTTTGGAGTCATACAACACATCTATATGTCATTTGGTAAATCCACTAAGAAATGGCAGATTCTTTTGGATAACATTACAGGATTGACACTCAAGCCATTATCAGCTACTCGTTGGGAGAGTCGTGTTGATAGTGTTAAGGCTATAAGGTTCCAGATGCAAGAAATAAGGGAGGCCTTGCTGCAAGTGGCTGAAAGTGATGATGATCCATTGTCAAGTAGTGAAGCTAAATCCTTAGCAGACAATGAGCTTGGTAGCTTCGAATTTTTAGTGGCATTACTCATCTGGTATGAACTATTATCCGCTGTTAATTTGGTCAGCAAGCAGCTACAAGCAAAGGATATGATTATTGATACTGCCATTGAGAATGTGCGAGAGCTAATATCCTTTTTCAAAGAGTACTGAGAAACAGGCTTTTCAAAAGCTTTGCAAGTTGCAACAGAAATTGCACTAGAGATGGAAATTGATCCAATTTTTCGCACCAAATGTAAGATCAAAAGGAAAAGACAATTTGATGAGAGACTTGATGATGCATCTTCTCCTTCACAATCTGCAGAAGATTCATTTCGGTGTGATTATTTTATACCTGTTGTTGATCAAGCCATAGCTTCACTTTCTAGGAGATTTGAACAATATGAGGAATTCCAGAATATTTTTGGTTTCCTATTTACTTCAGATAAGTTGTGTTCCTTGGATGATAGAAAATTGCTTTCTTCTTGTGTCAATCTAGAAGCTAAACTTAAAAGTGGAGAACATTCAGATATTGATGGAAGAGAATTATACGTGGAGTTAAAGTTCATTCAAGATCATATTGACAGATCTATGGGCCCTCTTGATATTCTGAAATATTTGAAACAACATGGTTCTTTCCCAAACGCCATTGTTACATTCAGAGTTTTGTTAACTATTCCTGTTACGGTTGCATCAGCGGAAAGAAGCTTTTCTAAACTCAAGTTATTGAAGTCCTACTTGCGATGTGCAATGACACAAGAAAGACTCAATGAATTGGCAACAATAGCACTTGAAAATGATATTTTGGAGATGATCAAGTATGAAGATATAAATGAAGACTTCATTTCGAAGAATACTAGGAGAATGATGCTTTTCAATAGAAACTAGAACATAAGGTCAGTTTGTTGCTTAAGTACTTTTGTATTGTTTGATATGTTCTAAGTATTGTAAGAACAACATATATTTGAAACTTTATAATGAAGTAAAATTATGCTTTTGTTATATTATTTTTTTATAGATTTTGGGGCCACATCATGAGTTTCGTTCAGGGTCTTCCAAATCGTAGGTACGGCCCTGCCTAAACATGTGTTACAATTTGTACCATCTCAGTCTATCACTACTCCGGCCTGTACATGCCAGCCCGGCTCACCTACAAGGCAGCTACAGGGTACAGGGCCATGCCGCGCTGCAATGCCGGTGCCCACCGTCACGCGCCTGCCTACACTACACCCATCGCCCATCGGCCATCGCCCATCTGAAAATGCTGCCCCTCTGAAATTGCTCTGGTTTTCTGAAATTTACAGAGACCAGCTAGGGAACAGAGTGATGATGAACGCCTTTGTGTGGATCCAATCCAACAGGAGCTGTTCGTTTCTTATACTGTAGTACTATACGGGCGAGACGAGGCAGCACTACTCCGGATCCATCTCCATCTCCATCGTGGCGATTTCCCTATCATTTGAGATTTGAGCGCTGCTTGTCAAGGGCAGAGGAGGCTCCCAGAGTGAGTCTGGTGCTCCTATCCTCTGCTCTCCGTTGTGATGGTTACCTTCAGCTGTTGTTGCGCATGCATGCATGCAAATATGCAATGCTATGCTATGCGACGGGTGGATGATAATCACAGTCACAAAAGTTCCCAGAACGTAGGTACAAGAAACGCGGTACGTGGAACGTAAAACGAACTCTAAGAGAATTTTCCACTATTGGCACGAAAAATATTCCACGTTCCCGATACGTGGAACGTGGCAATGTACTACGTTCCCGGTGACTATGGGATGATAGCAAGTCGCTGTCTCACCACCATGCAGATGCAGATTCACTCACACTTGCTAGTCCGTACTACGTGCTACCTGTATTTTCTTGTCAGTGTCCGTTCTCTTGTACACTACTCCTTCCGTCCCTAAATAACTGTCTCTAAAAATCCGTATTTCCCTCACAGACACGTTTTTCGAACGACAATTAAAAAGAGAGGGAGGGATTGTATGTCACCATCACGACCGTTCCTTCTCGGTCTATACACCCATGCATGCATGCATCTATCTACCCTCCTAAAGCACCGTCTTTATCTTTGCTTCGTGTACCCAAAAAAACCTCTCCCGCTGAGATGACCTAGCTAAAGACACACACAAAAGTGTACCCAGAAATCAAACTCTATAATAATGGACCATCCAGATTTGTTGTGTAACATTCTCTCTCCTTACCAACTCACATCCAATGGACCAGTTTAGATGTATGGTATATACTCCTCCACACAATCCACACAAGGAGAGTAAATTAACGCGGAATCGTGAAATCGCATGACATCCCGTGAAAACACATAGGAATTAACGCCGAGCATTAATTAAGCAAATAATAAATTACCTTACCAAAATAAAGAAACGCGTGGACCGGCGTTGGACAAAAAAAATGCCAAAAAAAAAACGCGTTGCCGTTGAACAAGCGCTTGAGAGAAGGAAGGAGATAAAATATTCCCAAAAAAAACAAACGCTAATGAGCGACCGGCAAAAAAAAATGACGAGCGTCTTCCTCAAACCAGCGTGTGAGAGGAGAGAGGATATTGCAAAAAAAAAAACTAATCAGGTGAAAAAAAATATTGTTGTCCGTGTTCGCAGCTGCGAGGTCGCCGTCAGCGATCCGAGGCCGTCAACTGACCTAGGCGGCGCCGGCCAATCGCGGATCACGAACCGAGGTCGTCGTCCGACTCCACGAACGCAGGTAAGACTCATGCAGATGATTCGTCAGTCCGTCTAAATGGAAGTTAGCCATTGTACGCGTAGAGAGATGCACGAGCCAAAAAAAAATCACTCAACGCCGCGAGCGCACTGTCCGTGCACCGAAGCTATCGTCTGTGTTGATCCACACGAGCCTCTATGCGCACTCCGCCGGTCGTCGGGGCCAACCACGCGAGCCTCCACGCGCACGCCGCCGTCTGCGTCAACGCGCGCGAGCCTCCACACGCACACCGTCGTCTGCGTCGACGCACGCGAGCCTCACTCAGCCGATCGTCGGCGCCATCCACGCGAGCCTCCACGCGCACGCCGCCGTTTGCGTCGACGCGCGCGAGCCTCCACACGCACGCAGTCGTCTGCGTCGACGCACGCGAGCCTCACTCCGCCGAACGTCGGCGCCATGCACGCGATCCTTCACGCGCACGCCGCCGTCTGCGTCGACGCATGCGAGCCTCCACACGCACGCCGCTGTATGCGTCGACACACGCGAGCCTCCACGTGCACTCCGCCGGTCGCCGGCACCATTCTCGTGAGCCTCCACATGGTTGTCGGCGCCATGCACGCGAGTCTCCACAAGCACGCCGCTGGTCGCCGGTGCCATGCACGAAGAACATTAATTAAGTCCACATTTTTTTACAATTATTACTATTCCAGTGATGTTAAATCATGTGATTGTCGATGTTAGTAACATTAATTAAGATAGCTTTTTTTACTTTTAATCCTGAGCATAATATCTAACGTAGCTGGATAAGTTTTTACTACGATCCGACAATGGTCGCTTGAACGCGACGCACATCGGCGAAACGGTACCATCGTGAGACGACTCTTCATCACTGCGCGCGGCGGGAGACATCTATACGAAAAAATGGGAACGGCAAGTGACAGACGCACAGTGCTCAGTGATGTAACGAATATCCAAACTCCACGTATAACTATATACGCATATTATCGAATCATATATATATAACAAATCATGTATAACACCACCATACCAAGACAGTGATTTCCGAAGAACAGCGAAAGAGGGAATAAAAGAACAGGAAACAACGTGAGTATCGCGCGAGGATGAGGGCTCAAGAGACTGATGCCGAGCGGGAAGCGGGAAATAAAAAACAACGTGACTACCGTGCTCAACGAAAAACTGGTTCAAGTGCACTTTACCAGCAATCAGAACAATCAGCAACTTCGTCAGGTAAATATAGACTGCTCTTACGAACGATCCTATCAAGTCATGCCTCTCATTTTAATAATATATATTATACTTATGATGTAATTTTTAAATGTGTCACAACAGGTGTTTCAACAATAACAACACCGCCACCATATGCTAACACAGTTGCAGGGGCGTCTACGTCCACACCTGACATGTTAACTCCATCCACGTTTATGTCACCATTACCAACGACGTCTTCAACAGTAATTACTGCCGCATGTCCGTTGCAACAATTGGAAATCCAAATAGCTCATGATTCTCCAGAACGGTTGCATCGAAATGACAACTATAAGCGAAGGAGCGCTCATATGTGCGGGACTAATCCAGGTACAACTTGGATACTATCTACATGTTAATGTACTTATTATTAATGTACTTGATATATATACCTGTTCTAGATTAATAATATACTTACTTAAATATATACATGTTTCAGTATAAATGTCCAATTTTAATTAAAAAACTACTTTATGTGTTAATAGATATATCATCAAGCTCTAGAGACCAAATTCTGATGACAAAAAGAAAATGGTACAATGATATGGAAGATTAAAAAAAACAAAAAGTATTAGAGAAAATGCGGGACTATTCAAGGAATATGAGAAATATTGCACCAGACTTGACTCCAGTTGATGCGCAACACCCAGGTTGAACTATTATTTGCTTGTAAAGTAATTATTATACCATATATTGGTCAATTAACCACGTTCGTGCTGCAGGTGTACCACTTGGTTTCAGCATGCCATCAAATGTTACCAATGATGACGTCCAGGAATATGACCCAACCTTGTTTGAGCCTATACACCCTGGAGAGTCTGACTCTGATGAAGAGGAAAGTGTGTTCTTTTTTTCAAATATATGAATATTTAATGAAATATAATAAAATAATGTTGGTCATGATATGTATGATTATTTTATTATAAATAATGATGCTCATAACATGTATTATGGACTTAGTGCTTTCTATGCACGGGGAAGACATGGAAGATGATATCGTCGATGACGAAACAAGAAACTATCGCGGCGAAGGTACCTCTATTATGTACAAATCATGCTGGTTACCGTGGACTACCATGTTTATTTATTCACATCCAAATCTTGACTCCCATGCAGATGAAGGATTTGAATCATATTGTGTTTATGGGGATAATCCTGTCGATGACCCTTACGACTATGTCTATCGTGATTTACCAGATCGCCACCATGTCTTGCGAAAGCTACCTGATTGCATACACTGTGGGGCCATACGGTTCGAATATGAACCACCTGGATTCTGTTGCAGAAAAGGAAAGGTTCAGGTGAATATTCCTAATGTGCCGGTTGAGTTAAAAAGATTGTTCACCTGTCAGATAAATAGTGATGCAAAATATTTTAGAAAACACATTCGATACTTCAACTCTCATTTCTCTTTCCCAACCCTTGGGGTTAGTCTGGACCGACGAGTTGCCACTGCAGCAGGAACTGGTATATATACATTCCGAGTGCAAGGAAACTTGTACCATCGCTTAGACCATTTGGTCTCAGGATCCAAAGGGCCTCGGCACATGCAACTGTACTTTTATGATGCAGCAGATAACACATTAGCACATAGAACACGGAGATCACCGGACCTTGACATCAACCTCATTAGAGATGTGCTAAGGATATTGGAGGACAACCCTTATGTTCAGACCTTCAAGAGGGTTGGCGCCATTCCAAATCTTGATGACTACGTGATTGAACTAATAAATACGAATGTCACGCCTGACCAACGAAGGTACCAAGTCTACCACTCTCTATATGTTTTTTATTACCCGAACATCCGAATTCATCTAATGAGTTCCTGTTCCGCTTGATAATAGGTACAATGCACCGATAGTCTCCCAAGTTGCTGCCATCTGGACCGACGGAAATGATCCCCAGAGATGTTTTGATAGGAGTGTGCTCGTGTATGCAAGAGGGGACCGTCCACGGTATATCAAGGCATATCATGGTTGTTATGATCCATTATCATATCCTTTATTTTATCCTAGGGGAGAAACTGGTTGCACTACTACAGAAACATGCCTTTAGCCCCGGCCGGTAAGGGCCTCTAGCCCCGGTTGCCGAGCTGGGACTATGCTTCCGGGACTAAAGCCCCCCCCCCCTTAGTCCCCGCTCCGGCCACCGGGGCTAAAGCCCCCCCTTTAGTCCCGGTTGGTAATACCAACCGGGACTAAAGGGTGCTGCCAGCGGTGCACCGCAGCAGCACCCTTTAGCCCCGGCTGGTATTACCAGCCGGGACTAAAGGGTCCCCTGGTTTTTCCTTTTTATTTTTATTTCAGTTCTGTTTTCAGTTTTGTTTATTTATTTAATAGGTTTTCCAATATATATTCTTTGTTGCTAATATATATAATTTATATATATTAGCAGCATAACACAATAAGCTTATTGCATGCATATATAATTGAACTATAGAACTATATATATATATAAATATATGTACATAAAATTACAAGCAATATACATATAGAAGTTGTCCAAATATCTATCTACACAAGTTGTACTCCAAAGTTAGTACTGTAAACCTATTACAAGTTGTACTCCATCTAAAGATCTACAGGCATACAAATGATCATCATTGTTTAGAATCAACTTCTCGTTGGTATTATAGTAGAACTCGCCGTTTGGATTTATGACTTGTTCCCGAAGAAATCCTGCTATTGTCTCTTGTATTGCTTTCAATTGGCCTCGTAGCATCACTTTTTGCTTCAACCAGTCAGTCTTCAATTGGAATTAAAGAAGATATTAGTTATACCTATATTATCAATATTAAGTCTATAAAAAATGAAAAGAAACATGTTACGTATTTTGATGATTTCTTCAGGAATTCTATTTGATTCTATCATCATGTACTCGCAAACATAGAATCCGCATAAGTTGGTGTCCTGTTCTTGTCTCAAAATCCACTGTAGAATGAAAAGATTCATCTCGTAATAAAGATATGATATATGACATGATAAGATACACGTACATTGACGAAGGTGTAAACTTACGGGTAGTCGTGGCTTTATTGTAAGTGGAGCCTTACACTGACTCATATGTTCCTGAGCAATGAATTTTTGCCAAACCCTAATCCAGCCAATGAAACATTAATAGTTGGATCATTATTTAATTAGTATACATATATACAAGTTTAGTCTATACTTTAAGCATGCAAGCTAGGGATCAAAAAATTACCTTTGGAGGATGTCTATCATATCTTGGTAATCTGCTTGCGGTTTGCTCAACGAGCCATAGATTAACACATTGCTTTGTTTGAGATCGATGACCATCAATATCCAGTGATAGCTGTTCATACACATGATTCATATATATATATTATTAGGGTTAAGTAAAATAAAATGTGCACATACTTATTATTAACTATATATGTCTCACGCACTTAAAGTTGTATGGGAAGAAAATTCTTTCTCTATCTTTTTGGTTCACGAAGAACCTCATGAGATTTGTACACGACTCATCGCTCCAAGTCGCTGAAGGGTTTGGAGCCTTGAAAACAACATATGGATCAACAAACCCAACAGAATTGTCGTGTTTATCTCTGAGCTGAGTCATCTGATACCTGCAAAATATCGAGTCGATCCACAAGTATGTGTGTAAGAATACTACTATATACACATACTAGAGAGTTCAATGAAAACTATAAAAGAAACACTTACAAACAGTAGCAGCTAAGGAGCGATTTGTCCAGTGCATCCATATGACATAGCTGATGTAATTCCTCCATCTGGACTAAGATTAGGTCATCGCCACGGAAGTAGTGATGGTTCCGAATTCGGACAGAAATCCAATTGACATCACTGTCTTTAGAAGCCTCCATGCACCATTTGTTGATTGCAAACATCTGCGTACCAAGTACATGTAAGTGATTGGGGTTCATTAGACTCCTGCCCGGTGCAAAATTTCTCCTCCATTCATCAACTACTTCCACTCGTGGAAACTCCAGCCCAGTAGCAATATTTTTAATGGTGTCGTACGGGAGACCGCTGTCAATGAAAAAATCTTCAATTGAGTCCATCTCAGACAAAGTGGTCTCTCCAGATTTCCGCTGTACTCTGCCCATGTTTGAACCATACTGATTTTGCACAACTAACGGGGCCGAGCTGTGGAACACCCTTTGCCATAACTAACGGGGACAAATCATTCGCTTCATCAGCATGGATGGGCTGCTGCCGCTGACTCACTGCCTCATCACCTTCAGCGGTAACCTCCTGTGCAATAGAATTTCGTACGTGTTGAACGTACTCTTCCTCCCAGTACCAACCTTTACATCCGCCGGTGCCCTCCCACTGCAATTAGAACAAAGAATAAGAAATTTAAACAACATCATCAAGCAAAACCGATACGAATGAACCATATTAACCAAATGCGGGTAAATAATAACCCACCTCATGGTCCGGACACTTGTAGAATATACGACTCTTGTTGATTCCCTCTTTTTTCACTCGGTACTCCTTCACAATCTTCTGCTTACACTCGCCGCAAGCAATGAGAGGAAGATCTGGCCGCAAACGCTTCAGATCCCGATGATGAGAGGCTGAGGACCCGGTCACGGTTGCCATCTACGGTATCCATGCTCATTTTTTAAACTATTACATGCAAATTCCTAATTTTCTAAACAATTATAAATAAAAAAGACTCTAAATTTTTCTATTTGTTTAGATAATCGAAAAATATGATATAACAATACCAATTTCCATATTATCTACTCTCTATATTTATTGTTGCAAACTATTATAAATTCCACATTTTTCTAAAGAAAATAAACTAAAAAGACACTAAAATTCAATATTACTCGTCTTGCATAAGTATGAAATATAGAATGGATACTACCTAGCAGTAGAAAACTATCAAGTGATTGTGATGAACCAATTTAAACTACTCAACTCTCTATGCTTGTTCTTGCAAACTATATATTTTAATTAAATTCCTCTCATATTCAAAAGACATGGTAGGAGATAAAAATAGTTACCTCTAAACACAAAGAGACGATGACGGAGTCGAAGAAGATCACCAATTGACGCCGGAGACGAAGAACAAGCAAGAACAAGCAATAGCAACAGCAAGAACAAGCAAGAAGCTCACTGAAATTTGAATGTCTCTGGCTCAGAGGAGGAAGAAGTTGGCACGTTATAAACCGGGGAGCTTTAGTCCCGGTTTGTATTAAAAACTGAGGCTAAAAGGTGATCATTTATCCCGGGGCAAGCCACAAACCGTGGCTAAACCTTTAGTCCCGGTCCGTGGCACCAACCGGGACTAAAGAGTGCCCTTTAGTCCCGGTTGGTAACACGGACCGGGGCTAAAGGGTCCCTGCTCCGGCAGCTCTGCGCAGTAGCCGTTGGGACAGGCCCTTTAGTCCCGGTCCGTGTTACCGACCGGGACTAAAGGGTCTATTAGTCCCGGACGACAAAAACGCCGAGACTAAAGACGATTTTGAGAATCGGCCTATGATCCTGTTCTGTAGTAGTGGTGGGAGAGGCCACGGCGAACAGGCCAGTGAGGTCCTCACCGACGGGAAGGCTTCGGTCAAGGCAGAGAGCGCTCGACCGTTCAACCTGCTACTACTGTGCAGCCTACGGCACCACCTGTCGTACCAGATACTAATCATGTAGAGCCTACAGGTTTAATATTATAGTAATATATTGCCTAAATTCAATATCTAACTAAACTGTGTGATTAAACATTATTTAATGGATAATTTTCTATCTACTACACAGATGACACTGAAAATGATGCCGACATACAGCAAGGTGAATATTTGAGTAGCCTGGTTGAGGAAAATCAATCTGGAAAATTTGTGACAGCACGAGAATACTATTGTTTCCTAATGCAAGTTAGACGAGGTCTTTTTAACATCCTCTTATTTGGCGGACGACTTTTCCAACAATGGGCTGTCGACATGTATATCAAGATTGAGTCCATGAGGCTTGATTGGTATTCTAACCCAGCAAACCAGAAACTCATACGGGCAGAACTATATCAGGCGAGTCAAAGAAATTTATTTACAAACTTATACCCGTACATATACAGTATGCTAAATAAAATCATAATAAATGAGTTTATTACGGTGGACTATGGATTATTAAAATGGGTTTATTTTGCCTGTTGATGTAGGGTCTGGTTGATGTGGTTTCTAACGGAGAGACTAGAGCTTCTGAAGTTGGCAAGAGAATCGTGTTGCCGCGTTCTTTCCCAGGTGGCGATCGAGACATGATGCGGCGTTACCTTAATGCAATGGCTATTGTTCAGCGTTTTGGCAAACCAGATTATTTCATAACGATGACATGCAATCCTCACTGGCAAGAGATCACAGAACATCTTGAGCCTGGGCAAGAACCACAAGACAGACCAGACCTGGTTTCAAGAGTATACAGGGCCAAGTTACGATCCTTGATGGATTTATTGATCAAGAAAAAAATACTTTGGAGATGTTGCAGCCTATGTGCATGTTACTGAATTTCAAAAAAGGGGCTTGCCCCATGAACACATTCTAATGATTATGAGAACAGGAAGTAAGTTGACAAACCCGGATGCATATGACAAGGTTATTTGTGTAGAGATACCAAACAAGGAAAAGTACCCTATGTTGCACGCACTTGTGATTAAGCATATGCTGCATGGACCGTGTGGATCCTTAAATAGGAAGTGTCCTTGTATGGTGGATGGATCATGTCGGTTTCAGTATCCTCGACAATTTTGTGATGCAACTCAGCAGGGCAAAGATGCTTATCCTGTGTATAGGAGGAGAGATGATGGCCGTCGAGTGAAAATAAGAGGGGCTGAGCTAGATAATAGATGGGTGGTTCCATACAATCCTGGCCTACTTATGAGGTATAATTGCCACATCAATGTTGAAGCATGTTCAAGCATCAAAGCCTGTAAGTACCTATTTAAATATGTCTACAAAGGCCACGATCGTACATCATTCTCAGTCGACGAAGCTGGAGTTATCAATGAGATTCGTCGTTATCGGGATGCAAGATACATATCACCACCTGAAGCTATTCACAGGATTTTTGGGTTTCATCTTTTTGGCGTATATCCCTCTGTGTTGCAGCTCCAATTACATCTACCAAACATGCAATCTGTTATTATGGATGAGTCTAATAGTCTCGAAGATGTTCTCAATAAGTCATCTGCAACTATGACTACACTCACAGAATACTTCAAGATCAATCAAGCTGATAGTTTTGCAAGGACATTATTATATAGGGAATTCCCTGAGCACTACCGATGGATCAGTGGGCGCAAGGTGTGGCAGAGAAGAAAGAAGCAGGTAGGGCAGATCGGAAGAATTGTGTATGCGCACCCAGCAGAAGGAGAGAGATATTTCTTAAGAATGCTTCTAAACCATGTAAGAGGCGCAAACTCATATGAGGATTTGCGAACAGTTGATGGCATCACATATCCCACTTTTAGAGAAACATGTGAAAAGAGAGGGCTGGTTGAGACAGACAGTAGCTTGGATGACGCCTTGAGTGATGCTGGAACTTTTCAAATGCCAGCCGCACTACGGAGATTGTTTGCCATCATTCTTGTATTCTGTGAGGCCACCAATATCCGTGCCCTGTGGGACAAACACAGTGAGGCAATGTCTGAGGATTATAAAAAGGACTTTTCTAACTCGAGTACAGTTGAGCAAATGGTGCTGAGAGACATACGGGAAATGATTCAGTCCATGGGGAAGGATATAAGGAATTATGATCTTCCTGAGCTCAATGATGCAGGTACCATGAAATAAAATTCTATTTATTTTGTGTAAAAATATAATTCTACATGGTTTAGAAATAAATTAATAATATTTTTTCATTCATGGAAACTGACGTTTCTTATTTTGTGCTATATCAAAACAGTTCAATTTTCTAACGACATGATGAGAGAAGTCAGAGAGGAGCTTTCCATACATGTAGACCAAGAACATCTGGATATATATACATCTCTTAACATGGAACAACGAGCAGGATTTGATGAGATCATGCATCATGTATTGAATAAGAAGAGCCAAGTGTTCTTTGTTGATGGTCCAGGAGGAACCGGAAAGACCTTCCTATACAAAGCAATTCTTGCAAGAGTGCGCTCACAAGGATTAATAGGAATTGCTACGGCAACTTCTGGCATAGCAGCATCAATATTGCCTGGAGGACGCACAACACACTCAAGGTTCAAAGTTCCAATTACACTTGCAGATAATAGCACATGCAACTTTGCCAAGCAAAGCGGCACCACAGAGTTACTACGTAGGGCGTCCTTGATTATATGGGATGAAGCTGGTATGTGTGTAGGCGTCAAGCCGTTGAGTGTCTTGATAGGTCTATGCAAGATATTATGAACTGTTCCTTGCCATTTGGAGGTAAAGTTACGGTGTTTGGAGGGGATTTTCGACAGGTTCTTCCTGTAGTACCACATGAAAATAGAGCACAAGTAACTGATGCATCATTGCAGAGATCTTATTTGTGGGACAATATGAGGCTAATACGATTGACACGTAACATGAGGGCTCAAACTGACCCATGGCTTGATCTATATACATATTTTTTATACAGATGTAATGAAAAAGAATACAGATAGTGACACAAGAGTGGAAGTTCTAGGCCATGGTCATGTAATTGTCGAGGAGGAAACACGATCAGCCTCTAACCAAGAAATAGATACACGGAGGGACAAAGATGACTACAAACAAAGTGTCATTGTATGTATATATTTATTTATACAGTCATTAGTACACATACAAAAAAAGTGGCATCTAACATTGATTATAATATTACATGTGCAGATCAATATGGATGTCCAATCGCCAATTAAAGACGATGCAGCAAAAAAAATTGATCTAAAACACGACAAGAACAGTAACCTTGCTGACGATGACGACGTAAGTTACAGTCTCTCACTCAACTTGTAATATAATACTATCTCACACACATATATTTCGGTGAATGACATTTTTCACTAAAATATTATAATATTATATATGCAGATCAAAGTCATGGATGTCGAACAAGTTCCAATCGAAGACAATGGCATACAAACAGTTGATGTAGGAAAAGACGAAGACATGAAGTGTGATGATGAGGTTTTCATGGTGATGCCAAAATATAATAAACCTAAAAAAGCAAAAAATGTCAAGATCTTGCCTCAAGGTGAATCGTATTCAATTTTATCTTAATTCTTTATATATTTGAGCACTAATTAATAATAAAGTACTCTGTAGATTATCTGTGCACAAAAGAAGATGCAGAGGTTATTGAATACACGAAAACAAAACATAAAAAACGGGTACTTGTCAGAATCGATGATTGTTGGGTAAATAGAGATGACATGGATTGCCGTTTTTGTGATGATGACCAAGTCAATGATGGCGCTGTAAGCATATTTAACATTGTTTTTCCAATTAATGATGTCCATAACAAGTATATGCCAAATGAGCTACTGTCAAATCAAAAAACTTGCAGGTCATAAGTATGTATATTCAATTGATGTGGCATCAAGAACACTTACAACATAGAGATGGTGGCGTTGTTTTCTTGGAAAATACATATATTACTCAATTGCTAAGGCGAGATGGAGAGGCTGATGCAACAAAATTGAACTATAATGAGGACGTGATTCAATCAAGGGCCGATCAGTATTTACACGCTGATATGGTAAATTTCACCATATATTAATTTTACTTAATTCAAAGAAATATTAATAATCTAGATCAAACTCTGTTGTTGCAGGTGTTCCTTCCAATCAATATTGAGAAGTTTCACTGGTATCTAGCAGTTGTGAATGCTTCGGAACGCGAGATACATGTTCTAGATTCCTTTGGACAGCAAATTTTGGAGTTTCGAGATCTCAAATTTACGGTAACATATTGATTTCCATAGTCACATTGTTAGTTTATTTAAATTGTATAACGTTCATTTTTATGTTTTGGTGTTTTGGTCTTAATAGCTACTAGGAATGGAAAGAACTATAAAACTTGCATTAGAGAATACGCAACTGTTCAAAGAAAAATGGAAGGATATTGAAGTCACTTCTTGGGAAATTAAATATAATCCTTGAAAGAGTGCAAACTGATAGGTAAGTCATTATCTTATTGATTGTTCTAATTGTATGCCACTATTAGACCTTTGTATCACTCATATTTTTGGTTTTAATAAACTTTTACACAGTGTAAGTTGTGGTCTATGGATGATTAATTACATGGAGTATTGGACTGGAATCACTCTATCTGACCATGTCACACAGGTAATTTCTGAGAAAGATTAATGAAAATATTCAACAATTTCAAGTCTCACTGAATATAACAACACTTGTTTATATAAACAGGATGATATAAGCAACTTTCGATTCAAACTACCTACAATATTGTGGAACTCAAGTTTAAACATAATGAGAGGGGACCAAAATCATGAGGAAGATAATGATGCCAACGATAATCTGGATGATGATATCATAATGATAGATGACTTGGACGATATATCTATTTTACTATCTGGTACAATAACATGGACAAACAAGCAAGACCTATTGGATGCAATTTCGCACACATATCCTGATGATCAACGATGCTGAATCTTTAAAGTAAGTCATTTTGTAAAATAGATTGTTTAATTCTAAATAAACAATTATTAATGCTATTACTATAATGCTACAATAATTGACTATATTTTTGTCTTTTTTTTAGCAAAGAATGGGTCCGAAGCACGAAACCATATCCGATTTCTTTAAGTTTTAAAAAAATTAGAGATATTTTAGATGAAAATAAAGAAATGGATCATGATTGCTTCAACATGGCTGTAAGGATGATTGCGTGCAATGAAGCCTGGTTCTGGGAGACGGATAAATACCACTTCATGGACCTCCAGTTTGCTGTAAGTTGATATAATTGTTCTCTTTCACGTCTATCTATAAATAATAATTGTATAATTAATCAACTGATTTATAAAATTTGTAAAATCAACAGTCATTAACTCAGTTTTGACGGGATCCACGGTGTTGTGAGAAGATAGACCACAACAAACTGGTAAAAGTACTTCAATGCTGGCCCGACATGGACTACAATATTAAAGACTGTAGCACTATAAGAGAAATATTAAACTGTATTTTACTTTATTTCAAAACATAATTTAATAAATCACTTATATGTTGTGTATTTTTTAGGTTCTGCTGCCATATTTTCAAGATAGGTTATATATTTTATTCATAATAGATAGAACAAATCAAGTTGTGCACATTATGGATCCCCTTCCTCCAGATCCATGTTTCAAGGGTCATGATACAAACATGTCATATATAGCTACATTACACAATATTGCCAAAAAATTCAATCTCGCCATGAAGCTAGCTAATCATACGTGCAAGGATAGCATTTACTTTTGAAAACGTGAATTTCCATGTGTTCCACAAAATAACGACTGGTAATTACATATTATATATTTTATTTTCTTTATTATTAAATACTAATTTCATTTATGAACATGAAATAACACATGCTCCTCTCCAGGAAATTAGGAGGCTTCCTTGTGTACCGTTTCATGCATTCGTGGAATGGTGAAAGATTGCCAATGATCAACACTGTTAGTATATTACCAACTTATCTCATCATATTATCTACCATAACAATTTCTTATTTTTTCTATAATACATATAGCAAAATAATAACTTATCTTATTATATATATCTGTCATGAGCAGCTATCGGCTTCACTAAGAATGGAATTTTTGGCAGACATTTTGAAGAGCCGTATGAATGAATGTTTTGACAACTTAACCCGAGATGTCCAGGACATGCTCAAGGCCTTAGGCAAGATGTAATAAAACAAATAATTCTTTGTTATGCCTTGTAAGGATAACATTTTTCTAGATTGTACTCAGAACCATTACAAATGTGTGAAAATTGAGCTATGAAAAAAATAACTTTAGTCGTTCCATTTTTAAATGTATCATGAAGTGAAACCGTAGCGTTAGCACGAGCACTAAACTAGTTTTTATTAATTGGATTGGAGTCAGCTACCCCGCTGGATCCAGGCTTAGTTAGACAAATGAGTAAAGCTATTTTCAGTTTATTTATTTTTTTGTTATTTTCATTTCAAACAGCCCATGTTGTCTTTTTCACGCGGAGGTCCAATTATTGGATACAGAGGACATGACGACACATATGTCTTCTTCCTTTCTTTTTTTTTTTTTGGTTAAAACCTAACTAGCTTCGCACATGCATGCATATTGTTGACGCAAAAACTCGGTCGGTCACGCCAACACACCCGGCACACGGTCCTCAGAGAGGTGCGGAGCAAAGTCCTGACCTCCTGAACCTTCGACAAGCGGTGAAGCCGAATCTTAGCGAGATCAACTTCGGGCGTGTCAGTCAATTTGACCTATAATTGACAAGGAGAAGAAAAAGATTGTTAAGTCGTGGAATCTCCCGGTTTTGTGCCAGACAGTTCCAAAATGTACGGCTCTGATATAGCCACTTGTCTTTAGGACATTGACTACCAAGTCAACTCCCAGGAAATTATATGTAAAAGCATAAAAGGAGATATAAAGCATGACAGCTATGATGATTGTAAAGGAGTGCTCAGAATAAACAAACAGTCGATGAGCTTGAAAAATGTTAACAGAATAAAGATCTATATGTACGTTTAAGCAACATGAAACCAATGTATCGACTAATTGCACGAGCAGTTCTATTCATTAACAGTGGGGTGTCTCCATACAACCATAATAACAAATAGATCGATAAAAAAGCTTAAACATCAAAAGTGAGGTGTCTCCATACAACCTTGATGATGACCAAGCTAGATCACGTCTCGTGCAAAGAGTAGGTCCGTTAATTCCAAGCCACTTAAAAGAACACATTATGAAGAGAGCATAACTAGATCGGCTATTTTAGCCGATACAGGGTCCATGAGGCACGAACAAGATCTACCCGTCGAAACTATGATTTAATCTAAAAATAAACAGACTTAATCTATCATATATATCAGTGGGGTTCGGAAATACAGTTGTAATACACATGCTGGATTAAATCTATTTACTCTTAGATCAGATCGTGGTTTTACCGGATATATCGAACGCACAACATGTAGCAACCAAGATTGACAAAATAGTCGATGAAAGGCTTGAATCGGCTATTTCCTCTGTTGTGAGCGTGTAAACCTCAGAATAGCCGAAACTAAGCATCTTTTAGGCTTGTGACACTTTGTCAATCTTGATTGGGCAAGATGTTGTTTAAAACGTAAAGAAACAAATTAAAATATAAAACAACATCGATAACTTAATGAATCTATTAGCTTGCCAAACTAATAGAGCCGATAACTAGCCAAGAACGACTAAAGTAAGAGATTGATCAGAGTCAATACAGTCCTACAAAAGACGAGCTTAAACCGATAACTAGTCATGCCATAGCTTAACAAGAGTTTGGTCGGTGCCAAATACAGCCTTATTACACGATGACACGAGCCATTGGTGAAACTTACAAGCAAACCGGAGGTCGGTCGATGCCGATGCAGTCCTGCCTGATTGAAGGTCTCGCCGAGATCTACGTTACTCCTACTCCTAGGGTTTTGGCCGAGGGCCGATGTATTGATTGATTGGACGCCTTTACAAAATTCGGGTTTCTAACTATTTATAACCCGGTTGACTGTTGTCCTAACACGACTAGGTTACATAATAGGTAAAAATAAAAGACGACTCAGACTTGAACTCCTGGTCGAACCCGACACGTCTTTGAAGCCCGTCATGCTGGCCCACATGCATCTTTCTGGTTATACTTGACCCACGCAAGCTTCCTCATTTTCAGGCCGATCCTTTCCCTTAATAAATCAGTCGTTTATGCTTACAAAATAATAATCTTCTCGGTCAAAATTTGGTGTAAACACATATACACCATGCATCTAGGCTAGGATTTTTTTAAATTTGATGAGAAGCAGCTTGTTGCTTTTTGCCTTCATCATCTCTAGCTTCCACTATTAGCAATAGATGATGCTATTAAAAGGCCCGTGCCTGTGGAGTAGGAGTACATGACTAATAAACAGAGTCATCAATTTGAACTACTATTAAGAGCAGGTTCAATAAGCTTGGCTATTAGCCAAGTCCATGTTATTGTGAGACAACACAAGAGATACAACAGCTGCTAGTTTGGCGCTACGAGTGTTAGAATATATATTCAGGTTAGTTTAATATGGATATGTATAGCACTTATATAGGAAATATTGTTGATTGATTTGTAGAGATCCCTTCCATGTACATGCCACCGTAGGAGGGCTGTTCTCCTACCTATATAACACGCAACCGAGCACCTGGATCGGTGACTCGTTCCCTAATCTTTACATGGTATCTAGAGCCATCTTTTTCCCCACAGAATAGATTAGATCCAATCTTCACCATGTCATCGTCTTCAGGCGCCGCCGCCACTGCTACGGCGTTGGCTTTCAACTTCCTCCCACCAGTTGCCGAGAAGCTAACCCGCGGAAATTACACCATGTGGCATGCTCATGTGATCTCCACTCTTCGTGGTGCTCAACTCGATCTCTATCTTCTTCCTGATGCTGCACCACCGGAGAAGTTTGTTGACGGGGGAGAAGATCCGACCACCAAGAAGAAGAGTCTGGTTGTCAACCCAGACTACACCAAGTGGGTGGCTCAGGACCAACAGGTTCTGAGTTACCTGTTCTCGTCACTGTCCAAAGATGTCTTTGCTCAAGTCTCCTCCGTGAAGACGTCGTCTGAACTCTGGACGGCGATACAAGCACTGCATGCTTCGCAGTCTCGTGCCCGTGTGATTTCTACACGCATGGCACTTGCCACGGCTACCAAGGGCACTTCATCTGTAGCCGAGTACTTTGCCAAGATGAAGGGACTTGCAGATGAGATGGCATCTGCAGGTCGTAAGCTGGAGGATGAGGAACTCGTTTCCTACATCCTCACAGGCCTTGGGGACAACTTTGATGGTCCCGTTTCCGCAATCGCGGCGAGAGTTGAGCCTATCACGGTCACCGAGTGTTACGCTCAACTTCTCAGTCACGAACAGCGCAAGGAGATGGATACTGGAGGTTCTCAGTCCTCCATTAATGTCGCCACCAGAGGAAGAGGTGGAGGCAACTACAACAACAACTCTCGTGGTGCTCGCAATGGAGGCGGCTGAGGGGGTTTTGGTCGCGGCGGCGGTGGCCGTGGACGCGGCGGCGTAGGAGGCGGTGCTAAGATTTTTTTGGCAGGTATCTACTGTCAGATTTGTGGCAAGGAGGGTCATATGGCGCATCGCTGCTTCAAGCGATTTGATGAGCGCTATACCGGACCACCACCGCATCAGCATCAGAAGAGTGCATCCTCAGCGTCCACTTCATCGTATGGAGTTGACACTAATTGGTATTTGGATTCAGGAGCGACAGATCATATCACTGGCGAGCTTGACAGGCTGACGGTTCGCGACAAGTATCATGGCCATGATCATGTTCATGCTGCAAATGGCTCAGGTATGGAGATTTCACATGTTGGTCATTCAACCTTGCATTCCCAATGTCAGCCTATTCATTTGCACAACATTCTGCATGTTCCTAATTCAAACAAAAGTCTTGTTTCAGTAAATCGGTTGACCCGAGATAATGATGCCTTTGTTGAATTTCATCCTAACCAATTCTTTATAAAGGAACGGGCAACGAGGAAAACTCTTCTCAGCGGTAGAAGCGAAGGTGGCCTCTACCCTCTGAAGTCCTTGCATAATCTATCTACCGAGAATAAACAAGCTCTTGGCGTTGTCAAGCCAACGGCTTCCTTGTGGCATCATCGACTAGGACATCCTGCAGCCTCTGTAGTTCAGGAAATTCTTAGTCGTAATAAACTTATTTTTGTTAAAGATGTGAACAATCATGTGTGTGATGCGTGTCAGCAGGGCAAGAGTCATCAATTGCCCTATCCAAAATCCACTAGTGTGTCAAGTAATCCTTTGGATCTTGTGTTTTCTGATGTGTGGGGGCCTGCACCCACCTCTGTTGGTCGCTCTTCATATTATGTCAGTTTTATTGATGATTACTCTAAGTTTACATGGATCTACTTGTTAAAACACAAATCTGAAGTTTTCTCTAGATTTCATGAGTTTCAAAGTCTTGTTGAATGACAATTAAATAGAAAAATTTGTGCCATGCAAACTGACTGGGGAGGGGAGTATCAGTCCTTGAACTCCTTTTTCAAACAAGTAGACATAGTGCATCATGTGTCATGCCCCCATGCACATCAGCAAAATGGTGCTGCAGAACGAAAACATCGCCATATTGTAGAAGTTGGGCTCACCCTCCTCGCTCATGCCTCCATGCCCCTTAAATTCTGGGATGAGGCTTTTCTAACTGTTGTATTCCTCATAAATCGTCTCCCCACCAAAGTTCTTAAACATGACACACCTCTTTTTCGGCTCATGGGTGATCAGCCAGATTACACCTTCCTTCGAACTTTTGGCTGTGCTTGCTGGCCACATCTTCGCCCATACAACTCAAGAAAACTTTAGTTTCATTCAAAGCAGTGTGTGTTTCTTGGTTACAGTAACATGCATAAAGGATTCAAGTGTCTCGATCCAAAAGAAGGCAGGGTTTACATATCTCGTGATGTTGTCTTTGATGAAACTGTTTTTCCTTTTGCTTCTCTTCACCCCAATGCAGGTGCTCTTTTACGAGCTGAGCTAGCTCTTTTACTCGACTCCCTGCACAATCCAAACTCTACTTTCGGGAATGCTAGAATGTATGACAAACATTTGAATTCTCCTACTGAGATTAACCCATTGCTTGATAGCCGTGAAGACTCTCTTGATGCAGGAATAGAATCGTCGTTCACCACACCAAGGCCAGACTCACACGGTGAGAACAATGACATGATGCAGCGTTGTCATCGCATGTGTTCCCCTCCAGGCAGCAGTGGTGCATTCGAGGACGATCCTCCTGTCGTCCGTGCAGGTGACTCCGGCAGGCAATCTGCCCCGGGATCGGCGTCGGCCTCCTCTCCGCACCTGGGGACAGGATCTTCTACGGTTGCTGCACCTAGTACCACAACGGCCACACTGTCTTCACCGCCACAAGCTGATCCGAGCGCGCCCATCCAGGCTGGTTTGCCTGCTGGATCCCATGCAGATGCCAGTGAATCCGGTGCGGGACACAACTCTGCATCCACGCCTGCCACCGCCGTGTCTTCTGTAGCACCTCCTTCCAACCCAACTCCAATCCGGCAACATGTAACAAGGCTGCAACGTGGAATTGTCAAGCTCAAGCACTTCACCGATGGCACCGTACGCTGGGGTATGTTTGCCTCTTCTTCTGATGAACCTACGACTATTGAGGTTGCCTTAAAAGATCCTCGATGGGCTGCTGCTATGGATGCTGAACATGAAGCCTTACTCCGGAATCAGACATGGAAGCTTGTGCCTCGGCCGAAAGGGAAGAATATCATTGGGTGTAAATGGGTGTATAAAGTAAAAAGAAAACCAGACGGATCCATTGATCGCTACAAGGCTCGTCTAGTAGCGAAAGGGTATCGTCAACAGTATGGTCTTTACTATGAAGACAACTTCAGTCCAGTTGTCAAGGCTGCAATGATACGCCTCGTCCTGTCTGTGGCCGTGTCCAAAGGATGGATTCTATGACAGTTGGATGTTCAGAATGCCTTCCTGCATGGAATCTTGAATGAAGAAGTATATATGGATCAACCTCCGGGGTATGCAGATCGTCATCATCCCAGTCATGTTTGTAAACTAGATAAAGCTATTTATGGGCTGAAACAAGCTCCGCGAGCTTGGTATGCCCGACTTTATGCCAAGCTTGTTGCACTCGGTTTTGTTCCTTCCGAAGCTGATACATCGCTGTTTTACTACAACAAAGGTCAATTGAGTATCTTTGTTCTGGTATATGTGGATGACATCATTGTTGCAAGCTCATCACCAGAAGCTGTGAACGCTCTTCTCAGTGATTTACAGAAGGATTTTGCTCTCAAAGACCTTGGTGATCTCCATTATTTTCTTGGCATTGAAGTGAAGCAAAGCAAGGAGGGAATAGTCCTACATCAAAAACGATATGCAGCTGATATATTGGGAAGATCTGGTATGAACAATTGTAAAGTCATAGACACACCGCTATGTAGTACTGAAAAACTCAGTGCTACTTCCGGTAGCAGTCTTGGACAAGAGGATGCAACAAAATTTAGAAGTGTGGTGGGGGCTCTACAATATCTGACGTTAACAAGACCAGACATATCCTTTGCTGTTAATAAGATATGTCAGTTCTTGCAGGCACCGACCACAACTCACTGGAGTGCAGTCAAGCGAATTCTGAGATATATCAAGGGCACATTGACACTTGGCCTCAAGATTGGAGTTTCAAAGTCGACATTGATAAGTGCCTTCTCTGACGCCGATTGGGCAGGTGATGTGGATGATAGAAGGTCAACAGGGGGCTTTGTTGTGTTCCTTGGAAACAATCTAATTTCATGGAGCACAAGAAAACAACCCACTGTATCAAGATGGAGCACAGAGGCAAAATACAAATCTCTAGCCAACGCTACTGCAGAAATGATGTGGGTTCAAAAATTGCTAATTGAACTTGGAATATCACATCCTCCCATGGCTCGGTTGTGGTGTGACAATCTAGGTGCAAAATATCTCTCGGCAAATCCGGTCTTTCATGCACGGACTAAGCATATTGAAATAGATTTTCACTTTGTGAGAGAAAGAGTTGCTCAGAGATTATTGGATATCAGATTCATAAGTTCAGAAGATCAAGTTGCCGATGGGTTCACCAAGGCTTTGCCTCGAGTCAAGTTGAGAAATTTTAAGAACAATCTTAACCTTGTAAGTGGCTAAGATTGAGGGGGAATGTTAGAATATATATTCAGGTTAGTTTAATATGGATATGTATAGCACTTATATAGGAAATATTGTTGATTGATTTGTAGAGATCCCTTCCATGTACATGCCACCGTAGGAGGGTTGTTCTCCTACCTATATAACACGCAACCGAGCACCTGGATCGGTGACTCGTTCCCTAATCTTTACAACGAGAAGTACTCATGTATTTAAGTCACCGAAGTAAACAGAGTCGTCAATTCGAACCACTCATAATAATAGTAAGCCCAATGGCCATCTTATTCCAAAGCCTACGAGCGAGATAGTTGTGGCTTTCCTGTATAGCCAATGACAAATAAGGGTGTGATTGGTTGTCTGGCTAAGGGCCTAGCCAGGCTTCTCTAATGCATTTGTCTCATGTTTGGTAGGTTGTACAAGGCCCTAAGCCAGGCCCAAGCAATGCAAATGAGGGGCCTTAGACTATCTTACTGGGAACGCTCGATTCGACCGTTCCCAGCTGGCCAGGCTTGTCCAAGCCCGCGGCGGCTTTTTTGCGGTGGCCCGCCTGGCCTCACGGGGCCAACGAAAAAAAACCGAGCGCTCGCTAGGGTCACCTCCCATTCTCTCCACTCCACGCCGTCGCAGCTCACCCTCTCTCTCTCTCTCTCTCTCTCTCTCTCTCTCTCTCTCTCTCTCTCTCTCTCTCTCTCTCTCTCTCTCTCGTTCTGCAATCGCTCCCTCTGCGGGTTCGGCCTCAAGGTTGGAGAAGTAGTCGTCGCTTGCAAGGAGGACCCTCTCCACCTTGCTGGCATGGTCTGGGTGACTCTTGCACGGATCAGGGCATGCTTGTGGTCTTATTCTTCATGTGGTTCATCTGTTCTTGAGCGGATCTGCGATTTGAGTACTATTTGTGCGATTTGTTGTCTTGGGTTCGTTCATTCTTCTTTGTTTGTCTAAATGATGTGTAAATCTTGAGTAGATCTGCTCGATTTGACCTGTGGATGTGATGAAATTTCTATTACACTGAGCCTTGGTACTAGGTCTATGATGATTTGGAGTTCTGGGTGGCGCTTCTTTTGAAGTCGCAGCTGTCTCCTTGTAGTGAAGTTTTGCCAGACATGAAACAACAGATCTACAACTCCTTGGCACTGATTACTCATTTTTTCTTTCTTCCATAGTCATGGCGATTTGAGTACTGTCTGTGCGATTTGTTGTCTTGGGTCCATTCATTCTTCTTTGTTTTTCTGAATGATGTCGTAAATCTTGAGTAGATTTGGTCGATTGGACCTATGGATATGATGAAATCTCTATTGCACTGAGCCTTGGTACTAGGTCTATGATGATTTGGAGTTCTGGGTGGCGCTTCTTTTGAAGTCGCAGCCATCTCCTTGTAGTGATGTTTTCTGAGAAATGAAACAACAAATGTACAACTTCTTAGCACTGATTACTCATTTTTTCTTTCTTCCATAGTCATGGATCTGATTGTACGATGCCGAAGACTGATTGTTAGGGGAGCTGCACTAGTAGTTGTCGTTAGTGCTTGGTTCTTTGTCAAGTTCAGACACATGTCTAGGTTTAAGCAAATCTTATGGACCCATGTTCCAAAGAGACCAAGAACGGATCTCCAACCTTTGGTTCATTTACAATAGTGATGACATGAACTGTGTGGAGCTTTTAAGGATGAAAAGAGCTCCATTTTCAGTTGTGTGATCTTTTTAGAAACAGGGGTCTTCTGAAAGTTAGTATCCACAGTAATATTGAAGAACAAGTGGCCATGTTCTTGCATGTAGTAGGCCACAACCAACGGTTCAGGGTCATCAAACTAACCTTCAGGAGGTCAATCGAAACAATTAGTAGGTACTTTCAAGAAGTGTTGTTTGATGTTGCTGAACTAAGAGCAGAAATGATCACACCTCCTTCATTGGCTATTCCTTCTAAGATCCAACATAGTAGAAGGTGGAACCCTTTCTTCAAGGTAGCCAAACCTTTCTACTAATTGTGCACATTTAGTAGAAGGAGACCATTGATGTGGATGCAGATGCTCCTCCCAGCCATGCCAAGGAAGAATCCACTGAGGCAGACAAGAAACATAAGAAGAGGAAGAGGGCTTTCACAGATGAGGACATAGACTTCATGACTGGAATGACTGATGCTATCTACTCATTTGCTAGTGCAGTCATTGAAGGTAACCACTGTGAGGCTGCACCAGGGATCTATGAGGCAGTGATGGGAGTTCCCAACTTCACCAGGAGCGAGCTAATGTTTTGCCTGAACCACATGATGCAGAACAAAGCAACAACCCTTGTGTTTGTAGGCATGACAACAGAAGACAAGGAACTATGGTGCAGGACTCACCTTGATGAGAAGATGTACAAGTGAACTTAGCATGCAGTAGCAACACATTTTTGGAAGCTAGGAAGATAGAAAGGCTGACCACCTAACTTCATATTTTGCTAACATCCTACGGTAGTGTCATGAAAACACTGGTAGTTGATGTATAGTTAGGTTATAGTGTTGCTATTCTGCTATGTTTGTGTGGCTATCATACAAGCTGTTAGTTAGACTTGAACTGTGGCTGTGTTTGTGTGACAACCACCCATGTTGCAGTATTATGTCTTGAACCTTTGATAATTTCGTAATCAGTTTGCTTGTTGGACTTTATTTGTAGAGCATGTCCCGTTTCGTAATTCTCACAGTAGGTAGTTGAGAATGGCGGCTCCAATTATGAACATTTGTATTAAACTATTAATGACTAAGCTTGTTGAACCCAAACATGGCCAAGAACAAGTAACCAAACAAGCCCCTCCTTGCTCGACCAATGCAATTGCACCATAACGCACCCAACCAAACAGAATCTGAGCCAAGCTTATCTAGTCCAAACCAACCAACCAAACAGCCCCCTCTTGCATTGCACAAACCAAGCCAATCCCACACTGGCTACCTGTAGCTAGCCAGGCCAGGGAAGCTCAGGCAACCAATCAATTCCTAAGTTGCACCTACTGTACTAGATTTGACGTCTGAATGCAAACAATATTTGAGCACCACCACCACTTGCATTGTCTCGATCGGTGGACACAAAGTGCACATACTAGCTTAGCTAGATAGTTCATGCATACATTGATACATATATGCATAGAACCTCAGCTCGTTCGTCGGTGCTGTTGCAGCAGCAGCATTATATGCATACATAATATATAGAGTTAGATGCACTAGGATCCTCGAATTTGTAAGTGTGTGTCATATATGGAGTTATATGCATACATAATATATGGAGTTTTTGGAGCTGAACGTGTTTGGTATTACGGATCTAGAGCAGAGCACCAAAAATAGAAGCGGGGTGGTCTCAAACATCCTCAAAGTCTAGCCAGTAGGTTCCATGAATTTAGCCTGCATATATACCTCCATGTGAGGTACGGATGCAATGCAATAATGGCCATCCATGTGCTGATGATAGCCACTCAAATGCGCACATGGGCATCCTTCTACCTCCATCTCTCATTCTCTCTTGCCTACAGAAAGCTGTGGCGTACGTACACATCCCTTCCAAAAAAACTCTCGAGCATACAAAATTCAATATGACACCCCCCATCCGATCCCCGCGTTGAAGTTTGCAGGTGCCATGCATGCACAGTTGCACACATACAACATACACGTAGTTCGACCATACACGAAAGTCATATATATGTATATGTTGCCATCACCATTTATGAGATCACGCGTACAAAGTAAATTCAAAGAAGCAAAAGCTACCAAGAATCCTTTTTATTTTCTTCTTTCTTTTTCTTTTCAAGTGCCATGCATGCATGCATGCAGTTCGATCTCCACAGACACAGAAACTAACCCAATGCACGTTCTCCGTGGATTATCGATCGTGTGCCCCACAGGCCAACACACCAGATCGAGTTGAGACTGCATGCAGACAAAACATGGTTCGCATTGCACTTGCACACGTTGACCTCGATCATGCATGCATGGCTTCCTCCTGTCCTCCATGATTTGAGAACGACGGATCGGCCGGATCGAGAGCTTTATATATTATTATTTAATTTAATTTTTGCTTACTTGAGTGAGTGGAGTGTGTGCATCCTGCCCGACGATCATATATATATATGTAGGCAATCTACCCATGTGGAGGAATTGAAGCCATGCTATATAACAGGTCATAATAGACCATATTTATTAAATTCATTTAGAAACAAGCCCAATGATATGATGCAAGGGCAAAAGTACCTTTTTAGTCTTGACTTAACACTGTTATAGACCATAGATAGAGTAGGGGCATGCGATTCCTTCCGGTTTGAAAAACAGGGACAATCTTGCAGAGTGAAAAAGAGGGATAAATGAGTAATTAGAATTCAAAATAGAGGCATCTATGCAATTGCAACCCCCCCCCCCCACACACACACACACAGACACCAAAAAAACATGAACGGAGTAATGCCTGTCGAAATGCTATCCTAACAAAAATGAAATATGCCTCATCATCAAAAAAGAAAAAGAAAACATAGAGAGTTGCGCGCCTTCTATTGTAAAGCTTATTAGTAATAAGCTTTACAATAGTGGTAGAATATAACCTCTGATCTTTTTTGCATGTCACATCAGCTTTGACTTAATAAATCAAACATTGCTAGCTTCGACCATTCATTTGAAAAAAAAAACAGAGAGAGTACTAGTATATTGTCCGTGCTAACGCTACGGTGATATTTAAAGCAACATAAATTAAACAACCAAAATAATCCAAAATCGAAGGGAAAACGCTCAAAACCTAGAGGAATTCTCAAGTACGTCGAGATGGCCCTTGGTGCCGGCGAAGTGCAGCGGGATGTTGAGGCCATTGAAAGGGATGTCGCCCTTTTGCCACTGGATCGGCAGGTTCTCCTGTCCTCCGCAACTTCCTTCTCCCCTTACCTATTGAACTGCCACTATAAAAAGTCACATAGATTGTCCTTCAAAGTTACCCGACAGAATACTTAGCAATCCTCACTTCATCTATGCAAATTGACTGGCGTAATATTCCTATTTCTCTAAATGGACACATATTGCAACCAGTTTAGTTATAGAGCGTTTGTTGTAAATAAAACAGCTATATGTTACCTAAGAGCATAGGGAAATTAAGATTATAACAAGCCACATACCTTTCCCTAGAAGCCAGAGACCTTGGGGCATTCCTAACCGAACCCTCAAATTTTGAACACCCCCTATTCTTCAAAGTTGGGCTCCCTTGTCTAGATTCCACCCTTTATTACTTGTGAACTCCATCCGATCCCTCGTATTTACCTCCCTAATTTCTCTCACTTCTATTTAATGCATATCATGTAACTAACAAATAAACCATTTTTAGCAACTATATTTCCAATGTTTATACTTCTAGTGTCCACATTCCCACCTCTAGCCATGCTAACACCAACATGTTACCTCTTTTATACTGAAAATTATTGATCTCTTCTTGACAGCTTGTTCAACAACATTTTGAACTTCAGGAGAGATACCAAAATAAGATACATCAAAATTAACCTCAGTTTTGTCCACATTGCTCCCAAAAACATCATTGAACCATAAGAGTATTTCCATCTTCCTGCAGTGCAAAGTACATTGCAAACCAATTCCATAAGAGTCGCTGAAGAATTAAACAAGACAAATCAATTTATTATTGCACAAACCATAAAAACATTTATTACATAAATGCTCTCACACTACTACAGAAATCATTTTGCGTGACACCCCACAATAATTAACCGTGACGGGCCTTTGACCCGGACATCACGGTTATTGGGTGGTCGGCCTGGCCACCTGGTCGCCCAGACGCCCGTCATGGTTAATAGGTTAACCGTGGCGGGCAACCTAATTAAGATGCCCGTCACGGTTAATAGACCATTAACCGCGACGGACGCCTTAGGTCGCCCGCCATCCTACCCCCTAGCAGTGATACAGGAACTTTGTTGACCGCCCACTGACCGACATCCTTTTCCCATTCTCATTCGCTCAGCTCACTCCCTCTAACCCTAGTGGCGGCGGTGGGGCGAGATGAGGAAGCGGCGGCAGACTGGGGTGGCCTTGTGGCAGCCGAGACCGGGAGGAAGCCGAGGCGAACCGTGCGCGTGCCGGTCAACAGTCGTCCTGGCTGAGCCGCCGACGGGCCATTAGTCGCGAGCGCCGTCAAGCCACCGTGCGCAAACGCTACCAGATCCGCCAATCGCGACCTCGCCGTCAAGTGCCTCTACCAGGGTTGCCAGATCGACGTCGGCACATCGCGGTCGTCGGTGTCGTGCAGGTACGCGGTAGTGCAGCACGCACAACTGAGATGGCTAGCTTCCTTCCGTTCCCAAAACTACTGCTTTTTTGCTGATTGGACTCGACGATTTGGATTACTTCTTTCACGGAGCTTTGAACTGAATCGGACCGAATTAGATTAATATGAGATGTGGCTTCTCTTCTCAACGGACTGAATCAGACATTTGTTTAGCCTATTTCCAAGTTTTGCAAGTGTGATCTTATAATATATTATTTTTCATGATGTGCAGGATGTAAATAGGAAAGTGGACTATTGTCACAGCCTTCACCATCGAGGAGAAAGAATCTGCTTTTCTTGGACTATATGATTTATATATAATTGAGATTTACTTTGGACTATTTAAGTGGACTGTAGTCAGGTTGTATCCCTATATGGAAATATACAATATTATTTGCCATCCAGATTTGGATATCGGTGGTATTTTTTTGCTTAATCTTAAGTTGAGTGTGCCTTAAATTGAGCTGCGGCGGTGCCGTCGACGACCACGAGCACGCTGCTCCATGACCAGGTCTATTCCTTCCCAATCCCACGAACGTCTGCATCCTTATTCTATTTGTACGCGCATGGTTTTGTTCAGAGACTAATTTACTCTTGTATTCCTGTTTGTACTCAGACCTAGGATTTCTATTTGGTGCAATCAATTGTATCTTTATCTCATAGGCATGATGTTCGATGGAATGCCTCTTTCAGTTTTGAGTTAAATTCAGTTTCTGTCAAAGTTGATGTCAGAGTCGATGGAGAATTTGATGTTCATCTTGGCATGTTAGTTTACATGTTAAAGTCAAAATAATACAAAGAATAAAATTAGTATTGAGGTTGCCATATTTTATTGCATAATGGAGAAAGGACTACTGTTGTTGTCAACAGTTTCCTTTGCCAATTTTTTTCACTTCATGTTGATTGAAAATCAATTTTGTTCTTGTAGGTATTTTTGGTGAATGAGCTTGTGATCTGCAATGGCAACTAAGAGATATCTACAATTCCTATGCTATAGATCTGCAGCAGCAACTAAGAAGTATCTACAATTCTCTTGGTATAGATGTTTTATGAACTATGTGTAGATGTTCCTATGCGTGTTGTGCATGGCAAATGATGA
Source organism: Coix lacryma-jobi var. lacryma-jobi (assembly GCA_009763385.1). Classification (NCBI taxonomy): domain Eukaryota; kingdom Viridiplantae; phylum Streptophyta; class Magnoliopsida; order Poales; family Poaceae; genus Coix; species Coix lacryma-jobi. The sequence goes on from CM019827.1 coordinate 108,256,771, forward strand.
TCAGGGCTTGTCCACATACCAACATTGTACTCTCAAGTGTACGAATCTCACCCACTATCTCAATCGGTCTCTTGCGGATTCTTTTTCGTTCGTGTTCTTGTGTTTGCTGAATAGAAAAAAATTGATAGTGGTGAACCATGGAATTAAATAGCCCGCTATTTGTGCCGCTATAGCCCGAAATAGCTTGAAAAAAATTGTGCCGCTATTTGCGTTCATGCACAATTCTGCCGCTATTTTGCCGCTAAAGTCCGCTAATTACAGTTTATAAAACGCTAAACACTTTAGCTTTAGCTCGCTATTTAAAACCATGTGGTGAACTGACAATGCCTCTGCAGATCATGAGATTTGCCGTCCATCCCTAAGCAATGGGGCACGGCATCGGCGCATACTGTAGCGAAACCTGCAAGGAGGTATATATAGTCCTTGCTAACTAATTTACATTTTATTTGGTTTTTTGCTAGCCGTGTGTCATATTTGTTCGACTCTCTTTCACTACCAGAAAACCGAGATTTCATGAGGGCGACATATTTTCGTGAGAGTTTAAAACACACCCTCATGAAATTAGTATTTTTCGTGAAGGTGCTACAAATCCCGTCATGAAAACCTGTTTTCATGAGAGTACTGTGCAAACCATCACGGAAATTTGTTATTTCGTGACCTGAACTCTCATGAAATAGTTGTCCTCGCCACGGAATATGTAGTGAATGTTGGCGGGCTTTTTTTGTGTTGGCGCCATAGAAGAGAAGGCCCGCACTATTCTTTTTATTGGCCCAGTCCGACCCAACCATAAAGCAAAGAAACATCCGACCACAGCCAACCCTATCCTCAGACCACGCAGACATACTCATCGATCCATCCCTCCATCCGCCGCCGCACCGTCGCCAAGACAGTGCGCAGACGCCCCAACCCGCCGGCCGCCCGGACCTCCGCCACCGCCCCGTCGCCAAGACAGCGCGTAGACGCCCCAACCCGCCGGCCACCCGGACCTCCGCCACCAGTGCCCATCCGTCGCCGCCCCTTCGCCAAGACAGCGCGCAGACGCCCCACCCCGCCGGCCGCTCGGCCCTCCGCCACCAGTGCCCGACGACGCCCCTCCACCAGCGCTCCACCAGCGCTCGAGACGCCCATCCGCCACTAGCGCCCACGGGACGCCTATCCAAGAGCCCGAGTCAACCGTGCGCCGTCGTCTGCTCGAGTCCGAGACTCCAAATCTGTTGTCCGTTGTGTGTTGTCCTGGCCCTTGGTGGGTACTTGTATGCTTCTCCCAAATCCCTTTGTCTTAAGCCATAGGGATAGGGTAATACAGTTATTTGGACATTAGATCATATAAGATTGGTTTTAGGGTTTGGATATGTGTGAAATTACTGTGTGACTCAGTATTATTAGGTACAAATTTATTCTTGTGAATGAAATCAGAGCCTAAAATTGGATGCAATTTGTTATCATTCTCCAAAAAGTTGAGGCATGAAGAAATCAAAATTGCATTTTTTTTATATTTGTGTATACTGGACCATTCAAATTATTTTAGATTCACTTTACCAGATTTTTACGTAGTTTTTTTTATATTTGAATTAGCTACAACAAGGAATTATCTGTGTGGTAGTACAGACAAAGTCAACATAGCAAAGGAATATGCTTTTGTCTTGATCGAGTGGTCTACTTTTGAACCATGCTATAACAAGGCGAGGCAAATGCTAGATTTTCAGCCTGCACATCCATCCTTCTTTCCCTTTATTTTTGTTTTTTTTCTTTCTTCCCCTTTTCCACCTTTATTCCACACCAAAGAGTACCCTATTGCAGCGTTAAATTGATTTAAGTTAACAAAAGAATTACAAGCTCTTTTGTATAAACTCGGACAAGAAGAAACAAGTTTGACTTAAGATGACTTTAAAAATTGATTTACTTAGAGATGAAAATCATCTTTATGAATTTCTATGCCTTGTTTGTTTACCAATAGAAGGCACATGCTCATAGCTAAGAGTTTATAGTGATATTATTGCCATAAAATCCTGGATATGCCCCCTGCTAGCAATATGAGGATTTTATTGCATATGAAACTGTGTGTTCTGTATACTGATACGCTGAACTTAACTGTTGAGGATTGGAGAAGCACGAGCAACGACCCGAGCGCGTGGTGGACAAGGAACCAAGCTTCAAGTTAAGGAGGAGAAGGCAACACCGACGCTCAGCCAAGATTGTAGAAGAGGACTGCACTGATGCCACACTACAGTAGCTACATCAATTCCAAAAGAGGATTCAAGACACAAGGAGCTATTGTCAGGCAACAAAGGTAATAAAGCATTATTCTTTGTCTAACAAGCTATCCTGATGCTACATGTGTGCTTGCTTTGGAAACTGGAGTTACTTGATATTTGTACATTATTGAGTTAGTGTGTGCTGTATCGTTGGGGACTTGAAGTTAGTTGATATTAGTAAATCTTTATTTAATTGTTTGGTAAATCTGTAGGAAATGGTGCTAGTATTTGCCTAATAGATGTGAATTTCTGTGTATCTAAAATCTGTTTATTTTATTTTTTATAAAAAACAGAAATAAAACAATGGTACAACGTGAGTGGATGTACACTGGTTGGTCTCGTACACAAGCCCCCTCTGATGATTGGATAGAAAACACCAACCAGTTTTTGGATCGTGCTTTCTCTATGCCTAATGTAGTTGAAGATGGCACGATCAAGTGTCCTTGTGTTGTATGTCGCAATTGTGTTAGGCAGACAATATTTACAGTAGAGATGCATTTGTGTAGAGTTGGCTTTAAGAATAACTACAAAATATGGACAGCACATGGTGAGGAACTTGATAGTACATATGGTGAGGATGGACATGGTGAGCCTTTCGGTGAAACTTACCATATGGATGAAATGTTGGCTACCTTAGTTGGCGGCCATCCAACAGCAATTGATGATGAACCACCTGCCTATATATGCTAAAGCTTTTTATAGGATGGTAGAAAGTGCTGATCAATTAGTCCATGACAGCACAACACACTCATCTCTATCTGGTATGGCACACCTGTTGGCATTGAAAGCACAATATAATATGTCAGTTGCACACTGTTGAGATGCTTAGTTGTCATATCACCTGCTTCGTGTGTCTTCTATAAATGATAGTCTCATGTTCATTTTCAAATCTAATCACATGCAGCTAGCATTTTAATAAACTTTAAAATCGAGCAGTCTTGGTCAGCTAGCTGTGCTTGGGTAGATAATGGCCACTCTTTGCAGCCTTAAACAAGGTGTGGTTGCTGGCTTTCTCGCAATAAGAAAAGAAAAAAATTAAAAAATAAATAAGGCGCAAAAGGAGGCAATACATGTTGCTGAGATCCCAATCTCATTAGTGAGTTTGCAAATTGGGGCATAGTGGCTGCTCTACGTTGGATTTATTCATTTTAGAATCCAATCGCATGCCGCTAGTTTTTTTTACTAAAATTTAAAATCAAGCAGCTGCCTTTTATTTTAATAGGATTTGAAATTGGCCAGCTAGCTATCTGTCCTCAGAGAGATAATGGACACTCTTAGCAGCCTTAAACAAGGTGTGGCTACTGCTGACTGAAGGCACAAATGGTTTAAACTGCAACCCTCCCTTACTATCCCTGCATCTCCTTTTATGTATGTGTTGTCGACTTTGAGGTTCTTCCAAACTATACTGAGTCTCTATTGCATGTTGTGGGCATGTCAACATAACAAATCAAATGATGTCATTGCTTTTACTTCTGAGGCTTACCTCTTTGTTCCATCTTTCTTAGTTTGTTTTTATTTTTTCCTATCTACTAGGTTCTAATTGTAAATATTATTCCTCATTTGCCAACCACCATTATTTTAGCTAAATAAATGCAGCGACCATCCTTTTTACTTGAAGTCTGAGACCATGATTGATTTTTTTTCAGGTTTCTACATCTTCACATGTTAGCACTAACCCACTTGAAATACTTGCTATTGGTGATATTGTGGACACTGATGTTGATGATGACGACTACTATGATGAGATGAATGATAGCAACGGCTATGATGATGACAACCATAGTTTTGATGACTTTGATGGAGATGATGGTAGTGATGACACTAGTGCCAGCCAAGATGTTGGCATAAATAGTGGTAATAGAGAGCACAACATCAATGAAGAGGCTGACAGTGATGGTGACGAGGCTGATAGTGATGGTGACGAGGATGATATCTATGATAATTGATGCACTAGTTCGGACTAAAACCTGAACACAGTACCATCATACTTTTGATCCCTTTTGATACAAAGTGATGGATGCTAGGCTTATTTTGCTAACCAGTGACCCTGGGTTGAAACAAACCTTTTGGTGTTGTACTAAGTAGACCCCTATGTAGGTGTTGAGACTTGTGTTAGTTGAGCTATGACAGACAATATTGCATGTTATCAGTGTTGGGCACTTTGTAATATGGTTAGAGTACAACTGTTGGAAGATTTGTGGTATGCCTGGACTCAAAGTAGTTGAATATATGCATATTGAAATCTGATTATGTCTATGCTCAGATTGAATTTTGTAATATGGGTGCATTTGTGTTGGATTCAAATTTTCCTGGAGATTTCACTCTCACGAAATAGATGTTTGCTAGTGGCTCTCAGGGAAACCATATTTCATGAGAGATTGAGCATTTTTTCCTGGTACTGTTGGACTCCAGGAAAATCATATTTCATGAGAGTGAACATGTTTTCGTGGTGGTGTTATGCTCTCATGAAATTTAAATTTCGTGACGGTCTAAACGTTTTTTGTGGTGATCTCTGCCTCTCACGAAATATTATTTTCCTGTAGGTTTTGTCACTCTCAGGAATTATTTTCATGACGGTGACCTCCACGAAATACCGCCATGAAAAGGTTGTTGCAAACCTGACGACAATGTAATTTTCGTGAAGGTGGCCGTCATGAATCTTCACCACGAAAATAACTCATGACGGTTCACTCTCACGAAAAGTGTATTTTCCTGGCTTCATTACCGTGAGGACTATTGCGTGAGAGTTGCTCGTCACGAATCTTTTTCGTGAGGGTAAAACAATATTTCATGACGGTATTCCCACTCTCACGAAATCTCAGCTTTGTGGTAGTGTTTGGATGTTTCAGGTGTCTGCTCAGTTATCAGACATGATAGGTGTCGTATGCCAGTTGTGTACACCAGTTGTGTAGGGAGAAATCATAGTCTGATGTTTGATTGAACTTGCTTCGTCAACTTAACTCTGTCCCAGTGCTCTGCCATCTTCTTTCCACCCTCAAATCATGCTACCATTGACATTGTGAAGTACTAGTTGGTAAGTTCTTAATCTCAGAATTTTTTTAACCATCCTGTTTTGAATCTTTAAATAGGTGTAGACTTGAGTGGCAGTCCATCTAATTTGTCCATCTTTAAATAGGGGAAATCATAGTATGTGTTGTCAACTTAGATCCATTCATTTGTTTTATCTAATGGCCTATTAGCTGGTGTATCAAAATATTGTTGCTGATACTATCAGTCTGCTTTGTTTTTTGAACTGGTGGTTCATTCTAGAGGCGAAGCCGGCTAGAAATGGCGTCGGGGTCGGCTCTACTAAAACTGTGAACTTAAGCTAGAGATGCAAAGGATTTACAAAGGAATCACAAGATTTTACTGAGGTCGGCTGACCCTAGAAAAAGGTCTGGCTCCGCCACTGGTTCATTCTTGAACTAAACTAAAGGATTATATTTTGTTTAGTTACTATAATCTTGGTTTGATAATATTAGGCTGCCTTCATGTTGTTTCAGGTCATTGACCAATTTGATAGTTGAACTGGATGTTTGGATGGCCATCTTGATCCTGCTATTAATGAATTGATGAAAATGTCTATAGCGTCCAACTAAACTTCCATTCCTATATATATTAGCTGCACGAATTAGCATTGAAACTAGATTGTGCTGACCTTATTTTGCAAAAAAAAAATCAAGAATGCTACTTGCTGGCTGCTGCTGTACTACTACTACTGCTAGATGTTGTACTAAATATGGATTCAATTTGCATTCAAATACGTGCTATTATATTTTATTTTTTAAAAACCCTAAAAATCTTAACCGTGGCGGGCAACATAAGCCGCCCGTCACGGGCAACATAAGCCGCCCGTCACGGTTAATTCCATTAACCGTGACGGGCCACTTGATTTGCCCGTCACGGTTAATGGTATTAACCGTGACGGGTAAATTAAGTGGCACGTCACGGTTAATGGTATTAACCATGACGGGCTTTTGAGCCCGCCGCGGTTAGCCTCGATTAACCGTGACGAGGCGTCCGTGACGGGCTCAAATGTCCGTCACGGTTAAATAAAAACGTCCGTCACACAAAAGATTTCTGTAGTAGTGTCACTCTCTCTTTTGACCCTATATGCTCTCACGAAAAGGTCAAAAAATCATTTGCCATGTGCTTTACTTCTGTGAACTCTAGGTCTCTCACGCTTAATACCTGCCTAGCAGCACAAATAGCAAGCAATCCTACTATGTTTTCTCTGCTATCTACTTCCTGCTCTCCGTCTCTATCACAGTGGATGGCATAGAGCAGTAGCGCCACGAAGCTTGCTGAGCTGCCCAACCAGCGCGAGTAGTGCTTAATTGCTGCTCCAGCTGATCATAGGTTCGTAGCTGCGTAGATCTATCTTCTCCCCACGATACCATGGCGCGATTGGAGGATTGGCATAAATCAAACGTTGCTAGCTTTGACTTAAATCAAACGTTGCTAGCTTCGACCATTCATTTGAAAAAAAAAAACAGAGAGAGTATAAGCAAGTTGATGTGGTCGTTAGGTTGTATCACTACTGCAATTAACGAAATTAGTTAGTGGCAGCTAGGACATGTATGGCAAGCCGCACGTCCCAATCATCGAATTCAAGAGCCTTTCAATACCAACCATTAATTCACAACCATTAGCGCAAGCCTGCATGCATGGACAAAATTCATCTGTTGCATGGATGCGACGCGACCATCAGTTAGCTGCTGTCTGTGCACTGGAAAGTGTGCTGCTAACTGCCGCTGGAGACTGGGGAGGAGAAGAATCAGATAACAACAGGTCACCGTCTCACCATCCAAACTGACCAACGACTTTGCTACCACTACGGTGGAGAGGGGCTTTAGCCCCGGTTGGGAATGGGCTTTAGCCCCGGTTTCCCAATCGGGGCTAGCAATCCAAAAACCTTTAGTCTCGGGTGCTCCCAACCGGGGCTAAAGGGTCCCACGAGAAAAAATAAATGTGCGTCTGTGAGATTCGAACTCAGCACCTCTCGTTTCGTATACACTTACTAACTCGGCTACACAACCCACGTGATATGGTTCTGGACGTTTTCCTTTTGAATTCACTCGTGAAGGACCTTTAGTCCCGGTTAGTAACACTAACCGAGGCTAAAATAAAGGACCTTTAGTCCTGGTTGGTAACACCAACCAGACTAAAAGGTCACTCTTTAGTCCCGGTTGGTATTAAAAAACGACGGATCCTCACTTCCTCTGACCTCCGGTGACATACCGGAGGGGAAAGGAAGGGGACCAACGGTGAAAAAGATGAAAGCGGCGGTGGCGGCGGCGGCAGTTCACGCCATGAGCCCCTAGGGGGCGGGCGGATTAATCACTGCGGCGTTTGTTTGGTTTAGCTATGAGCTATGAAACAACCGTTTGTGAACAAGCTGTGAAAAATAACATTGCGAGCTAGTGCTGTGGGAAAGCTATAAGTTATCTCTCCATCATCTCCCTTGAAAAATTAAAGCTCTCTATTATTTCCAATCGTTTCAAAAGGTAGCAGCTAAAAGCCAATAGTATGATGCACGCAAGTTGCTTTCAAAACTGTACTTCACAAAAGAGACACATTTTTTTGTATAAAGAGAGAGGAAGACGCAGTATATATATGCTGAGCATCCTTGTTGAAATTAAATTGGCAAAAGATCGATTGCATGCAATGCAATGTAAGCAGTTTGATGCATGGTTCGAGCCATTTGGATCCATCGACACACGATGGACTGGTGTGTATAACCAATTTCATTTTTCTACTTAATTTTATTACACCGATCTGCACGGACGACGTGCTGCAGCCTGCAGGCCGGAGAGGCTTAAATGACGCATGACAGGGAAACGTCAACTTATATTTTGTAATCATCGATGTCAATGCGATCATCACCACCACCAGCTTTGTCGTACGTGTGCTGCAACTGCTAAAGTGCCAACCGTCAACCGAAGGTGTACAACATTCACTGTTCCATAAAAGAGTGTTCCTCGACTTGTTTCTCCTTTTGTACACACTCCTTCCCATCCTTTGTGTGTAGGGCCGATCATCCACCAACCGTTCGATCTTGGTTTGATATTTCCTCATTCCTAAGAGGAATATAATTTTTATTTTTTCTAGGAGACAAATGATATAAAATTTAACTATTAACATTTGTGATACTTAATAAATATTATTAGATTACTTATAAAATGTATTGTTATAGCAAACATATATGAAAACATAAATATTGATATTTTATGAAAATTATTTCGCAAAGTTATCGCAATCTGTGTAATTAGTTATTTTTATAGTCTATATTTAATACTATGTATTTGTCCAAACGTTTGATATGATAGGTGAAGTTTTTTTAGTGAACTTCGGGGGAATTCAAAAGGATCCCCACCTGCATTTCATTTCCACAAGTGCCATAGGAGGGGAGGCCCTAGGCGGTGAAAAAGGGAAGCCGAGGTGTGTCGGCCCAGGGATTACATAAGATTTTGTCGGGGGCGGGAAGCATTTTACAAAAAGGAAGGATATTACATAAGAGATAGAACACTCCTCCAACTCTCCCTTAGGGCAGGGTCTTTTGTGGTATCCGACAACTCCATTCTGAGACCGAATTCCTACAGGCAGCTGTGAGCCGGGCAAGGTCGGGGGGATCGCTGAAGACCCCAACATTCCGGTGCTTCCAGATTTCCCAACAAAGAAGGATGAGGAGAGGGTTTAGCACCTTCTTGTTGATGATTGGTGGTGGGACGAACAGCCACAACACAGAGGCACTGGTGATCAGCTCGGGCGCCCAGCCGATTGAAGCCCAAAAGCTTTGGATGAAGGCACACCCGGAGATAATGTGGTCCATTGTCTCCTCGGCCGCCTGGCATATTTCACAAGTGGACGAATCAACGATGCGTTTGCGGAGGAGGTTGGTGCGGTAGTTAATTCTGTTCCTCGTCAACAGCCAGGCGAAGAATTTTGTTCATAGGGGGGCAAAGTTCATCCATACGAAGGCATAGGAGGCGCAACTGTGCTCTACCCGCACCGTGGCTCGGTAGATGAGGCCTGACATGAGCTTGTGTCCGCCATCCTCGAAGAAGCAGGAGCGAGAGTCGGGGTCAGCTCCTAGAGTCACCCCTTGAAGGCTCTGGGCTAGGGCGCCTAGCTCCCGAGACGCCTGTGCAGTCAGCCTTCGCTGCTCTACCCGCACCATGGCTCGGTAGATGAGGCCTGACATGAGCTTGTGTCCGCCATCCTCGAAGAAGCAGGAGCGAGAGTCGGGGTCAGCTCCTAGAGTCACCCCTTGAAGGCTCTGGGCTAGGGCGCCTAGCTCCCGAGACGCCTGTGCAGTCAGCCTTCGCTGAAACAGGGCACGCAGGTTGGTGTGGACGACGTCGTGGACGGAGGACACCCGCGCGGAGAAGTGGCTGAAAAGGGTCGGGAACTGCACCGCAAGGGGGAGTCACCGAGCAGTAGTCGTGCCAGAAGCTTGTTGTCTGGCCATCTCTGACCACCACCTTGGTGATGTGTCGGTAGGCGAGGAGGAGCTCCCGAAGCCCCCCCAGTGAGCCCCGGCGAGGCGCCCGCTGAGGTCAGCCAGGTTGACATGGCTAGACACCTAGAGCGCCCACGCTGAGGCGGCGGGGCGGTGAAGTCGGTGGAGCAGCTTGAGGAGGAGGCAGGCATTTTGGGTGTCCAGTCGGCAGATCCCTAGCCCCCCATCCTCCTTGTCTTTGCAGACATGCATCTTCCCAGGCGATGAGGCACAGTGCTCCAGACACCGCGTCCGAGCCTGTCCAGAGGAAGGCACGACGACGAGCGTCCAGGGCTTTGACGATCTTGGGTGGTAGGAGCATGGAGCCCATGGCATAGGTGGGCAAGCCACCGAGAACGTCGTTAATCAGCACCACCCGACCAGTCGTGCTAAGAAGCAAGGCTTTCCAACCAACCAGGTATTTGTCCACGCGGTCAATGAGAGGAGCGAAGGCCGAGAGTTGGAGCTTGACGTTGGACAGCGGCAGCCCAAAATAGGTTTTTGGGAAGGTCCCCTCCCTGCAGCAAAGAATGTCAGTGAAGAGCTTGAGGTCGTCAGGCCCGACATGTAGTGGGGTAGTCATGCTTTTTTTGAAATTGATCACCAATCTAGTGCAGGCAGCGAAGCTATCCAGGATGGACTTCAACCGCCTTACACTGGCCTCGTCAGCGCAGGCGAGGAGGATGGTGTCGTCAGCATATTGCAGGATTGGGGTTGAGGCGTCCGAAAGCGGGTGCCCGACTCCAGCATTGTCTTTGATCAGACGCTGAAGGACATTGTTGGCCAGTAAGAAGAGGTAGAGGGACAGGGCATCCCCTTGGCGTAGGCCACGTTTGCACAAGATCCACGATCCTGGAACGCCATTGACTAGAACCACGGACTTCGAGGTGGATAGGAGCTGGTATACCCAAGAACACCAGCGATCGAGGAAGCCACGCGCTCTCAGAATGGTGCGGAGGCTCTCCCAGTTCACCGAGTCGAAAGCCTTGGCAAAGTCGAGCTTCAGCACCAGGGTACGTAGGAGCCCGGCGTTTGCACCAGGGTTAGCGTCACAACATCATTTGAGGGCTGGGCGGCACGGGAGGCTCCCCCCTCCCCGCCGCCGAAGGCCATCCTCCCCGACCCCTCACCCTCGTCGCCGTCGGAGTAGGCTGTCGGAAGAGTGCTACTGCAAGGATTGTGGCGGCGGGGCCTCGCTCTATCTCCTCTCTCTCTCCCTGCAGGTGACAGCCATGGCGTGATGGTCGGCGGTGGCTCGCCCTCCGTGTGTCTCACCGCATGATCTCGTCAGATCCGGTGGCCCTGCAGCCGGATCTAGCAGGGCTCAAGGTCGGGGGGGCCTCTCGTGGAGCGGCAAGGGATGCAGCAACGCAGCCGGAAGGTGAAGACGGCGATGGCTCTCAGCGGCAGCGACGACACTCCTCCGGTCGGATCCGACCTCCTGGCATCCGACGTCGCCTGCTCGCACCCGGTGTGGGCAGCGACGAGTGGCGGAGGTCGGGTTGTCCTCTGGTGGGGGCGGGCTCGCACCCTAATCTGGGTCATGCGTGCAATGCCTGCGGCCATGCGACCTCGGTTGCACCAGCTCGGGCCGAGTGGACCCAACCTGCAATGGCTGGTGATGGTCCAAATCTGGTGGGCGTGCTGGACGGCGGGCGCAGGTTGACGACATCGGCAGGCGTGCTGGCCGGTCGGCATACGCATTGTTGTTGCTGCTGCGGTGCAGTAGTTCACCATCGTCGTCGCCTTAGCTATGTGTTGTTGGGCTACAGTCTATGGGTTTGAGGAGGTTAGGCGAAAGCCATGCACAACCCCGTTTGTGCGATCGATGCGCGACGCCATCTAGTGTCGCTTATCTCCTTGGTGGCATTGGTTTAGCCCCCTCACCCAACTGTAGCCTGTCGGCTCTCTCCGGGTGAAAATTTGCTCTGGTTATCTGGAGCTGGTGGAGGCGGCATCGACAACGCCGCATACCTCTTGAGGGCGGCATCGAGGAGGAGCACAATTCGGGTCGTCGATGGTGACGCCCGTGGGCATCACTTTTCTTCTTGAAGGCATCGATAGGTGAAGTTTTTTTACGATGGGAACTAAACACCCCCTTAATTGTAAGGGGTAAGGTGGTATTTTGCTAAACACTTTATTTTGTCTAAAAATTGCTTTGATATGGCATTTCAGGACGTACAGAGTGAGTAAATGGATAACACATTATATTCTAAATAATCCAACATATCGTAGTAGTTTAGTAATTAAGAGTTCTATATGTCTTTGGAAAGACACGTAATTAATCATCACGAAGTCGATGATCATACCATTGAGTTAAAGTTGAGCAACCGGGCCGCCCGGTCCGGTCCGGCCCGGGCCCAGGATAGGCACAACCCGATCGGACCGGGCCTGCCAAGGCACGGCGGGCCACCGGGCCAGGCCGAATCGTGCCACCGGACCGCGCCATCGGCCCAGGCCTGGTCCGACCGGGACTCGAGCCGGTCCAAAGGCCCACGAGTCGACCAGGCTTATCGGGCCTGCCAATAAAAAAAGTACATTTTTACATTTAAAAATATTTTTTATATATAGTTATATTTTATTTATTTATTTATTTATATCGGACTGGGCCGGGCCGCCCACAGGCTAAGGGTGCAGCCCAGGCTCGGTCCACAGCAGGCTTCGGGCCGGGCCGGGTTTGGGCCAGGCCAAAAAACGGGCTCCGGACAGGGTGATCGGGCCTCGGGCCTTTCTGATCATCTTTACATTGAGTATTGATATAAAAAAAGATCATGTGTACCCGCAACAACTGCATTATGCATGGGTGCATGAAAATCAATGGAGAAGGTAGCGTCGTACCAACAACCACACATCACGTTCGCTGCTCAATCAGCCGGCGATCGTCGCGGGGCGCAGATTATTGCATGCGATTGCGATGGCTGCTTTCTGTCCCTCAGGCTCAGCTAGCTAGCTGTTCTTTTCCCCCCGGTAGCTCCTCCGTCTCCTCTTGCAATGCGCAATTGCATGCATGCATGCAACTGATGCCTTTCGCTGTAGCAGCATGTACGTGATGCGGTGCCTGCCGGTCTTCCATGCATGACTGCATGAGCATTTAGGCCTCGTTCAGTTCGCGAAATACGTGGTGAAAAGTTACTGTAGCACTTTCGTTGTTATTTGACAAACTTTGTCCAAACATTGACCAACTAGACTCAAAAGATTCGTCTCGACATGAGCAGACCAAAAGTACAATTAGTTTTTTTTTTTTTACCTACGTTTAATGCTCCATGCATGCGTGTAAAGATTCGATGCCACTGTTACTATACAAAATATTTTGGCAAATGTGAGGCCTGAACAAGGCCTCAGCAGCTGTACGTTGGGTCCGGTGGGTGTTCGGTGTTGCCTGTACATGTTCCTGGTGCTCATGAATTGCAGGTCAAGTCAGCTTTATGTACACCTTTTGATGACTTGTTTTGGCCGGGCGGCCAGGCCCCCGTGAGTTGACATTTGTCGTGGAAGATTGTTTCATTTTTATCGGCCCTTTTCCTCTGTTCCGTTTCTGTCCATATAAGGACGACGACGACGTAAACTTTGATTCTGCATGCATGATGTTCTTCTTCCCAAAAAAAAATACAAGCAGGGCTGTAAAAGAGAGGCGCGCAGGTGGGAGATGGGAAGCAAGGCAGGCATGTGCCCCTTACAACAGCAAGTTTTACTGCTCAAGGTACGTGTGAAGGCCCCGTGCACAGATGCGAGGGGAGGGAGATGCAACCTCTGATCCGTGCGCGGATGCAACCTCTGAGGGAGGCCCCCTTGCATGTACGCACGGTGGTGCAGAGCCCTGACTGCCTCTATGCATGGGAGGCACAGAGGATCTACTAGAACTGAAGGGAGGATGATTATTGGTTGGGTTTTTATTTTGCCTCTACATAAGAAAAATGTATTGAGAATGATAGTTTTTGGTTATAATGTCTTAGGCTGCACGAACTATAGATGGTTTCTGCATTGCGATTGTCTTTATAGAAACGTTGTCTAACTATTTATTACTAGTTTATATCGTCGATTGGTTGTACACCCTCTTCGATCTGTACCATAAAAAATGCAACTATAAGGATGTTTGCCAGTTAAAGTGGTTTATGTTTGACTAAAAATTTCTAGTGATTGATATTCACATTTATGGTTCTAAATTAATTTATTATAAAAGTAAATTTTGTAGTTAATCTAACAGGTCGTTTGGGTCCTTTATTTATTTGGAGGAACTAAAACCTACTTAATAAACCAGGTTATTTGGCTTGAAATTTGGCATTCTACCACTTTTCAAAGTTCATATAAGTGTATCTCAAATTCATAGCATGAGAGATAGAAATTAATTCTATAGACTACTATCTATATTTCCAGTGGCGGAGGCAGGAAAAAATGTTAGGTGTGGCAGAGTTTATATAAGAACTAACATACCGTCTTATATAACATATTGATATATGTATATTTCAGATATATTTACTAGTACACAATACATACATTAAGTATTTTATACAAGCTTTAGGTATGGCAGCTGCCAAAGCTTGCCAAATACTTGCCTCCGCCACTGTATATTTCTACTTTGCAACTTATAACACGCCCTTTAACCGCTCCCCTGTGGTAGAAATGCAACATATAATTATCTCTCTCATCTCCAAACAATAATATAAATATACAAATATAATCCATATACAATCATATTAGTTTAATTAATGTTTCTAATAATGATACTTATTTGATATCATAAACAATGATTATCATATACAATGATTATTAAAATAAATTCAATGCCAAGGATCCAAACAAGGGCTAATGGTATTTATTTGATATCATAAATATTACATTGTACTAGAATTGAATCTTTTTGGACGGAGAGAGCGGTAGTTACTAATTTGCCGCTACCTTTATTTTTTAGTGTCTGGACTAGATCTTTACGTCCTCGATCTTTATAGTTTTCTCATTATTAGCTTCTTCCTAACATTTGTTTGGGGCCTGCATTTCAAGGGTACAAATAGATAATCTTTAGGTGTATCTTCAAACCTCTTTAATTCAAATATTTGTACTTTCTAAAGGTTACTGATTTGCACTCTTAGGGCACCCGCAATGGTTAGAGTCAGCTGCTAGCTCCAAGCTAACTTCTCCAACAATACTAGCTCCTAGTACATAACTTTTAACATGGATGACCTCACATAACAATCTCACGTGACCTTGAGATGCGTGTAAGAGCTTAGCTCTTAACTAAGAGCTAGCTTTTCTCTCTCCTTTATTAGGGCGTCTCCAATGATTAGCTCTTGGCTAGCTCATAGAATATTTTCTCATATTTTAATAGGAGAGACAAGAGAGCTATCTCTTGTCCAAGAGATAATCTTATACACACACTTCGAGATTATGTGAGAATGATAAGTGGGGTCATTTATATTAAGAGCTATGTGCTAAGAGATAGGTCATTTGAAGGGTTGTCTCTTAGAGTGCTTAGAGCTAGATACTAGCTCTTATTGTTGCGGATGCTCTTAAAATATAAGAAAAATGGTTAGAGTCAACTTAAAAGCCAATTGTTGGAGGTGCCCTTACTGCATACGGGGGTAACGGTCAATGCAATAACTTTCTTTTCCAACAACGTAATTTGTTCGAATATTCTGTCTATCTATATACTAGCCAAACGATCTGTCACTCTGTATCAACAGTTCGTTTACAATGCATGATGACCTGCCATGTGCAAATTTTCAGTCTTTTCTTTTACCACGACAACTATACTATATTATTAAGCTTTCTGTTGCGAAATGCAATTAGATTTCGCTATTCTAAGGGCCGATTTGGAATGTGGAAAAGTTTTTATGTTTCTATATTTTTTTATGTAATTGAACTGATTTATGTGATATTCTTTGCATAGAATCTCCTATTTGGGTAGCCGCTTCCAGATTAGGGTCTATTTGGGAGAGCTCTGCTCCTCGATTCTTCGATGGAGTGATTCCACTTAATTCCTTAGAGGGAGCATGATGGAGATCAATAGAAAATTGATTCCCACCAAAATATAACTAAGAGTGGGAGAAAATCTGGGGAAACAGGTTTTTTCAACTCTCCCACTCGTACACAGAATAGAGAAGTGGCTGAAGAAGCTAAGCTCAGATGGTTTGTCTGCTACACTACACACATCAAGTACCAGTGAAAATGAATTAACGGATGCATGCGAGATGTGATGCGACCCTCGTCCAGGGTTTTTTTTATCGGCCGAATTGTGCCGATATTTCCGAAATTTTCCTTCTATCCACAAGGTCCGATAAAATTTGATATCCGATTTTTCCTTCTCTCAAGCAGATATCTTAAATTTAGCAGGTTTTATTCTCGTTTTTATCTGTGAACAAGTGATGTTTAATAACTTAGCAATAGTTTCAAGTTAAATTCTAAAAAAAATAAAAAAATGAATTTTTTAAAATTTAGTCCGATATTTTCGATATATCCTGTTTATCCATAACCTCCGACAAATTTTTATTTCCGATAATAAAAACCTTGCCCTCGTCAAACTGTTTGCGGGCAAGGCTTTTCCAGTTTCCATCCTTGTCCTGCGCATCTGCCCTGCCCATGTGCGGAGCCTTATCTTGCTGATGAGCCGGCAAACTAAAGGGTGATCGGGTTGGGTCAGTAAATAAATTTTCTTCTTTCTTGCCCGGGAAATCTAAGCTCCAATTTATTTATACCACGAAATGCATTATTGTGTCTTCGTTTATGTTTCTTTTTCTAAGTGGCACAAGTGCTTTGAACACTACGTACATCTTAAATATTTTTATAATGGAAACACTATATATTCGTGTTTGAAAACCCTGCAAATTGTAAACGATCGAATATGTAAAACACAGTTTCTTTTTTTCAGGAGCACGAGTGAACTAGAGCTGAATGGGCCTTAGTTAAAGCCGCTCTGAATCTCAACCACAAACTTCCAAGTTAAAAGCCCATATTTCAGCCCATCAGGGGGGCTCATCCCAATGGGCCAAAAGTTGGGTGTCAAGTATATATTATCTTTTTTATATATTCCGAAAAAAAACGTGCAAACTGCGAACTGTACGACATTGAGACTTAACATATAAATCACAATCACATGACAAAGGAGCAAACAGATAGTAGACAGGTTTAGGACTAAGCATGGCAGGTTTATCTGTACGGCTAATTACATAGCATTACAACAACCTTACATCAAAAGGAACAGGGCATGAATACAACAGATAAAAAAGGAAATAAAAGAAAAGGTGTTACACAAGCAGAACATGTCTTTTCTGCAATGTATTTGAGCATTACAGCTTTCTTGACGCTGTAAGGTCATCTCACTATAGAGACTATCGCTGCAAAGGTGTCAGCTTCGATGAAGTATTTGGGGAAACCTTCCCTAGAACATTCAAAGCCTTCATTCGCTGTAGCTCTTTCCCTGCAAAATCACATATAATGTTTTATAATGAAAACATGAACTAGGTTGTGCTTAAGTAAATTGTCAGTACTCCCAAAGATAGCAAACCAAACTACCAAAGTCATAACAGTTAATTGTTCATTTATTTATTTATTAGGTGACAGATGGACTGTAAACACAGATGCCTATAAATACAAGTACCATTTGTGGTTGCAAGATACCAGACAGTGAGTCCCTCACTAGATGCTCAAATGGCTTAGACAGGATACAAGGCATTATTCAATCTTGGATTACATATGGGATCGAAAGAATGCAACAATTTTTCTCGAGGTACAGGCAAGGCAAGGCAAGGCAACAACAAACGGTAATTGGAGGGAGGCTAGGAGCATAGTATAAGGAATATACTTCAATGGATAAAGATCAAGAAGTATATATATAGAATGGGGATGCATGAGGCACCACATACCAGATAAGGTTAGTACAGGGGAAAGCTATTGGGATGGCAGAGCATACATATGCTGCGCGACAAGACAGTTCAAATGAAACAAACATAACCTTCGATATGGTAAAGAAGCAAGAATAACAGTAATATTATCACCTTCCTCCACTAAGAGATGTATTGCCCTTTTCTCCAGCTCAATTGCATGCATGTTTCGCCCAGCAGCCGAAAGGGACCTAAGCTCTGAAATTAATTGAGGAAATCAGTATTCTGCGAGGAGGAAAAACCTACAAATTATAGTGGTGTTAAAAAACTTCTTACTTCGCAAATAACCCTCCTGGGTTGAATGATCACAGTTCTCCAAATATGTCTGTAACCGATTAAATCTCTCATTCCAGTATTCTATGCTTGACTGTTTCACCTCCTCTTGAATGCCAGTGCTAGAAGCAACTGGTGGCTCAGTTTTCTCCGGCACAATTTCTGCATTTGGTTTTTCAGGAGATTTGGAAGACACTAGTTCTGCAGATTCAGCAACAGGAGATGCCACTTGGGGCTTATTGGCCTCCTCATGCTGAACATCTTGGCATGCCTCCAGCTCTTTTGCTTTGTCTTTTCCATTACCTTTCAACTCCTGAGAAGGGTTCACTTTACTATGCTCAGGTTCTACTTTCCTTCGTACATAAACATTATGATATGCAGGACCTGAGGGAGCATCGGTCTGCAGTCGTTTGATGCCGATAGCCTTTCCAGGTTCTGCGGTAGGTCCTTTATCTTTTGGCAGCAGAGAAGTTCCTTGAGACATGTTTACAATGTTTCGCCTTTCTTTGGCAACTCAGCTGTTGCTGTTTTCTTCGACGATAATGCTATTTGCTTGTCACTAGATGGCCTGGCTCCTCCACTACATTAATACACACATTTATTAATCATAATAATGAAATCTGCAATGCGTAAGATGATCATCATCATTAGGCTGATAGGGGCCTCAAAAAATATCAGTGGATTGAAATAATGGAAAACAGAGATAGTAGGAGCCATACTACTTGTACATGGAATAAGGTCCTTACACACATCTTTGTTTTCATACATTTGCTTTTGTATGCCAGTGTAATATTTTCTTAGCAATGCATTTAGGTTAACACTTTCAAAGCGAAGATGAAAAACAGAACAATTCAAGACCTCCACTGCACTTGCCTTCGAAGCAGTCTCTGACTCTGGTTCCTACTATGCTGTTCTAATCAAAATTTACAAAATCCAACCAAATATAAAATGCACAGAATCAGATGTTAAAATAACATATTTTAATGGGCAAGCAGGGACCAAAAGAACACAAAATTATCCAGAAATAATCTAGCTAACATGTTCCTTTTTATCTTTGATCATATAGCTTGTTTTTAGTTTGATAGAAAGAGACCAAAAAAACTACTAATCTGGCAGTTGTAGCATAAAAATTTAGAGAATAAAGCTTCAATTAAGTAAAAACAACCAGCTAGAACAAGTAAATGATACGAAATGAATAGCCATCTTTGTCTGTTTAAAGCAGTTAACTGTGCAAGATTTGTAACAACAGCCATTATGCCAAACTGAGTGGTTAGCATTCTTTCTTGACTCTTAGATCAAAATGCCATTCTCAAAATTTGGGGTCCTTTCATGATTATCCTTATTACTGGTTACAACAACACTAGTACAAGTAGCCTCCCTTCCCATGGACATTGTTTGCTTATAAGAACAAGAAACATAGCAAAGTAGAAAAAAAAAAAAAATCAAAATATTCTTGAAACTTGAATGCATCAAGCATAAATGATTTTGCTTCGCTGTAAATTGCAAAGCAATCAGCAGTGGACTCCTAACTGTGTTTTCTTTATTCAAACCATTCAGGTCTCATTTTGTATCCACACAAAACAGCTGCTACCTAAATGTGTATGGTGCACTGAGAACACGAAGCAGATACAAAGTAAAACACAGGAACCAAAATATACTCTGATGATTGAAAAGTGCAATCCAAATTGCCACGGTGCACAAAGTGGTTTAACAGCTGGCCATGCACCTTTGCTTTTTATCAAAAATTGTGTGAGGGGGCTGGAATTGAATTGAGTTTAATACCGAATCAGCCATAGTATTGCAATGACCATAATTCAAATATTATTGTTTGGGATTGAATTGTCTTTTGGAATCCTGACAAGCAGCTCAAATCCAATTCCTGTTTGGATGCAAATGCATGCAATTGAAACTCTCTCATGCGCCGTCATTAGGATAGATACATCGTCGGCATCCATGGCAGGCGGAGCTCAATCTCAGGTTGGAGATCGACGACCACAGTGGGGGAAGCTCGCTACCAACCATGGGAGATCTCGACCCCGGCCATGGCGGGCGGACCTCGGAGCCGCGGCCATGGCGGATCTCAACAGCGCGCAGGGGGGAGGGGGAGGGGGAGGGGCTCCACCGCGGCCATGGCGAGCGGAACTTTGGAGCTGCGGCCATGGGGTGAGGTTGACCCCGGCCAAAGTGGGGGAAGCTCGCCAGCCGCCATGGTGGCAGCTCGACCCTGTCCATGGCGGGTGGACCTCGCAGCAGCGACCAAAGGAGAGTGAGAGGGAGGGCACCTGTGACGCACGCCACCGTTGTCCCGGGGTCACCTCCCGTCCGTCCTCCCAAGGTCGCCACGCGTGGGGAAGAAAGCGGAGCAAGCCGGTCGCATGGGGAAGAAAATAGAGCAACCGATTCAGATGAATACGGAAGGGGTGGCCTCGGTATTGTGCGGGAGGGTTTTTTTATTTTCAGATGAAAGAAGAATTGTATTAAATGTCACGTGGTATTAGAGAGCCCGTTTCCACGTACCAATGCCAAGGCCATCCAAACAATGGAATTAGGGGGTATCAATGCCAATTCCAAATCCTGGGCTCAATACCAACATCCAAACGGGCTGTAAGCATAAATGAATTTGCTTCGCTGTAAATTGCAAAGCAATCAGCAGGGGACTCCTAACTGTGTTTTCTTTATTTAAACCATTCAGGTCTCATTTCGTACAAAACAGCTGAGTCTAGTAATAGATAGGAGGAAACATTTGTTCCAAGAATGTAATAGATATCTCAAAAATCTATGTTAAGCTCTCACCAACCATGTGCTTCTACCCTAGGAATAACAAATGATTCCGCGGTGAAGACTCTAGCAGAAGTCAAGTGATTTCTTTGAACCAGCATCTCAAGCCAGCCTGCTGACCACAAAATTTTAGCAGTAAATGGCAAGACAGAGAGTAAATTGCTTCCCTGTTGTGAACCTAAAACTGTTCCAAAAAGTGTGCTAATAAAATAGTAAAAAGCTCTAAGTGACAGCATACCTAAAACTGAGGCCCTGTTCGCTTGAACTTAGCAGCCTCGGTATTGTGCGGGAGGTTGAGCAGGCAGCCTGAATGTCACGTGGTATTAGAGCCCGTTTCCACGTACCAATGCCAAGGCCATCCAAACAATGGAATTAGGGGGTATCAATGCCAATTCCAAATCCTGGGGCTCAATACCAACATCCAAACAGGCAGTAAGCATAAATGAATTTGCTTCGCTGTAAATTGCAAAGCAATCAGCGGGGGACTCCTAACTGTGTTTTCTTTATTCAAACCATTCAGGTCTCATTTCGTATCCACACAAAACATGCTGCTACCTAAATGTGCATGCTGCACTGAGAACACGAAGCAGATACAAAGTAAAACGCAAGAACCAAAATACTGTAAAGATGGCTATTAAATAGGGAGTTGATTTCATAAGCCTTGGTATTATAAGTGGAAAACAACCCCCTATAGGACATGATTGTTTATGAAATCAACTCCCTATAGGACACTTTTCAATTTCCATAAACAATCAACAATTTCCATCCATAAACCTTGGTATTATAAGTGGAAAACAACTCTGATGATTGAAAAGTGCAATCCAAATTGACATGTTGCAAAAAGTGGTTTAACAGCTGGCCAGGCACCTTTGCTTTTATCAAGCTGGGTCCATAAATTGTGTGAAAAATAGCAAGATTTTAGTGATTACTACCTCCATTTTTTTTTGTTTGGCATGCTTAAAACTGAGCCCATTCATTCACCATGTAACTAACATAATTCTCTTTTCTTACGCTGAGTGCCTGCCATTGAATGCATTCCATGATAGGAGGAAACATTTGTTCCAAGAATGTAATAGATATCTCAAAAATCTATGTTAAGCTCTCACCAACCATGTGCTTCTACCCTAGGAATAACAAACGATTCTGCGGTGAAGACTCTAGTAGAAGTCAAGTGATTTCTTTGAACCAGCATCTCAAGCCAGCCTGCTGACCACAGAATTTTAGCAGTAAATGGCAAGACAAATAACATGAGAGTAAATTGCTTCCCTGTTGTCAACATAAAACTGTTCCAAAAAGTGTGCTAATAAAATAGTAAAAAGCTCTTAAGTGCCAGCATACCTAAAACTGAGGCCCTGTTCGCTTGAACTTAGCAGCCATGGTACAGTATTTTTCTCACAACAAAACAGCATCAGCCGGCTTATCAGCCGCAAAAACCATTAGCCGAACAGCCTGTGAGGCCATCTAGCATAGTGTAACTAATTTGATTGCCTTTTCTTATCTTAAACCACAAATGAGTGCATGCATTAAAACCCAGTCCATGATTGCAGGACATAGCCATGCAAACAATGGAAAAAAAGTTTGAATGAATGCAAATATTCCCATGGAATGGCATTGCAGCAGATAATGAATTCCCCCCAAAAGCTGAAAAATCAGTGTTCACCCATTTCTACTGACTAGTAATGACTAATGGCGCTGCAGTTAGGAATCTAACAAGCAGAAAAGTGAAGTAAAGAGATTTCATAAAGATGGCATCGCAAGCCAGCTGCCAGCATCATTTGAACTAGCAATACACAGATGGTGCTTATTTTAGAGCCTCCTGAGTCCTGACCACAGCACCAGCAGGAAATGGCAAGATAAACAAGACAAGGGTAAACATTTCTTTCTAATTGCTTCCCAATTCTGAAGCTAACTATCACGCCTGAGGGTGTTAGAGACAGTCCGTCACCAATCCGAATGGAGAAAGTTCGTTGCATTCAATTCAACAAAAGGGCTATGACCCTACTACAAATATACACATTACAATCCCATTCACAGCCAAAGCAACACAGACAAATCGCAAGCAGGGGACTTAGGGTCCGCTCATGAGCAGAGACGATTTCACCGTAGGGCCAAGCACGCTGTCACAGGGACGCGGAATCATGGCTGCGCTACACGGATGGCGGGTGCGAGAGGCCGGACTCACCGGTGATCTGCGAAGACGGGGACCCGAGGCGCGCCGGTGGCGGTCGATTTGATCGACGGAAGGGAGGAAGGGAGGGAGCGCCCGCGGCGGGTCAGGCGATCCGAGCCCGTCGGTTTGTTCGAAGGCAGGCGGGGGTAACGGGGGTACCAGTCAGCGGGGATGGATTCGAGATGGTGGTGCCCACAGAGAGAGGCGGCGGCGTGGCTGATCGGCGGCGAAGCGGAGAAGGCGAGGGGGGCCGGAAGCAAGGGGAGACGATTGGGGGGAGGGCAGCCGGGACCAAAGAGAATCCAACGGAACTGTGTCCGTGTGCCTCTGCTATGTGGGGTCGGCTGTCAGGGGTCGGTCGTGCGTGGGTCGGCGGCCACTACTGGCTCAACCGGGATAGCGTCACATTGCGAGTTCTCGTAATGCCTAATTTTTTTTTAAAAAAAAAGAACTTCTCGTAATCTTACTAGTATTGCTGGTTAAGCCTTCCGCCAATATTTTCTAGCTGCCTCAACCATTTTCCGTCTAACGACCTTCATACGTTTGGTTCGAGGGCAAGTTAAGATA
Organism: Coix lacryma-jobi var. lacryma-jobi; assembly: GCA_009763385.1. NCBI lineage: Eukaryota > Viridiplantae > Streptophyta > Magnoliopsida > Poales > Poaceae > Coix > Coix lacryma-jobi. The sequence continues at coordinate 108,280,189 of CM019827.1, forward strand.
GGGGATGATTGCATTCTTGTTTTGGGTTTGGATGAAATGTATTTGGTTAGGCAGATTAATTTGAAAAATCATAAAACGACATTTTTAAAGAAAAGTTGGTGAATTTTCGGAACAAAACACTTTGTTATACCTTATTTGCGTCACAAAAGGGGCAACTCTTTTTCTAATTTATACTCCTTTATTCTAAGCCAGTTTCCTTTTTTTTAATTAAGTTTAAAAAACACACACATTAACATTTACAAGTTTGATCAATGCACTTTCGAAATATATTTTGCGGTGAATTTAATATAACAAATTTAGTGCTATAGATGTTGGTGTATTTTTTTATATAAACTTGGTTAAAGTAAAAAAGAATAGCTTAGAACAAAGACAACTATAATTTAAAACAGTGAGAGTAAAATACTATTTCTTCTAACTCGGTTCACAAATAAGTATTATTTTGAATGGTGACAAAAACTGTAAATAAAACTCATTTGATTAATCAATATATATAGTACAAAACATAAGCACCATCCTGCAAGCTGGAGATATTTTTGCCTTTGGAGAGCGTTTCTTTTTGTTAGGCGAAAAGATCATATTGGTAATCTAAGGAAAGTGTCGTTCAACAAATTATTTTTCAGTGTTTTTCCTTAACATCTGAGATAGATAGTCTGTATTTGTCCTCTGTGATAATGACTTCAAGAGCACAATCAATTGTCAAACTAAGATCACTATTTGCTTAAAAAACATTTAGACTATTTAAATGTTATGTGGTGATACACCAATTTGATAGTGTTTAAAGACTTGTTTGGTCTATTTTTATGGGCGTTTAGCTCAAATATAGCTAAATTGTAGTTAACTAACTGTTTACTGTTTACCATTTAGAAATATACAGAGAGAGAGCGTAGCGAGCTAAATAGCAGTAAAAATTATAAATACTATTTAGAGCATCAGCAGGCATCAGACAACCTCATTCCCGCAACTGTAAAAGTTACTACTAATTTCCATCCCGCGACCATAAATGTCAGCCACACATTTCTCTCTTCCTTCCGCAACCGTAAAAATTATAACTAATTCTCATCCCGCAACCGTAAAAGTCAGCCACACCATTCTTCCTCTTCTTTCTATAACCGTAACCATAATTTTTCTTCTTATATTTCTTCCTAGCCAATCTTATTTCTGCAACCATAATTTTTCTTCCTAGCCAACCTCACTCCGAGAACCCTAATTTTTTTTCCTAATTTTCTTTCACACGACCCAACAACCTTAATTTTCATTTCCTGCCATCCTGATTTTCGTAACCATAATTTTTCTTCTCAATTTTGTTTCCCACGATCCCGCAACCATAATTTTTATTCCCACAACCAGAAAAGTGGTAAAATTACCCTCAAATTATTCGCCTAAGACCGTATCTTATTCACTTAAAATGTGATTTGTTATTTGGCGAAACCGTAAAGCCACTAAACATACTGTGATGTGTGCATTCACAGAAGAAGCCAAATTATTTCCTTTATCAAAAAAATCTTTGATAATAAGGTACATAGTAATTCTTTGAACAATATTATTTCGGAGCGATGCTCAAATACAATTTATTTGAATACATCAGATTGAACGACAACACACACATTCATCTAATTTGTACAAAAAACAAACAAATTCATTAACAAAAATCAATCAACTAAAATGTGGCATGCAGAGCGATAGGGTAGCACACAAAATCATGATGACTGAACAACCTTCTGCTACACACGAGAAATTTATTAATCTCATGCCTTCAAGATCAGCTACATCATGGTCCACTCTCTGATAGCCAACGAATTATGCAACCTATACTTTGGAAGAGAGCAATACCTGCAAAGATAACACTGAGACTTAGGGCATGTTTAGATCCAAAATCAAAAATTTTACATCTATCACATCGAATCTTTAGACACATGCATGAAGTACTAAATATAGATTAAAAAGATATCTAATTACATAGTTTGCATGTAATTTATGAGATAAATCTCTTAAGCCTAATTAGTTCATGATTTGACACTAAAGTGCTACAATAACACATGCGCTAATAATAGATTAATTAGGCTTAAAAAAATTTTAGGGGCAGATTCTGTAATTTGTTTTTTTGCTAGTATCCGAATACATCGTGCAATACTCCATGTAACATCCAATGTGACATTCAAAATTTTTACGGTATAGATTTAAACATGCCCTTATATGAGAATATTAACCTGAGGAATTTCAAAAACGAGGAATTTCCTCCCTTAGTCATACAGGCTGCCTAGTCACCATGTTGTTCATTTGTGTACAGTTTAATCTTGGTAGAGGGAACTGCAAAAGAAAAAAAATAAGCTGTTCATTGAAACCATAGAGATGGAAAAGAAGGAAACATGATACAACAGGTTAACGGTAGGGCACAAGTTACTGAGGATATTAAGATGAAAATTAGGAGACATTCATTTTCACCTCTGTTTAAATCACCATGCTCTTTTGCTATCATGAAACAACCAAACTAAGACACCTGTATACTATGGAAAACAATCGATGAAATTGATGTGTGTACATGCTCCGTAAGAAAACAGGTTCAGGGAGCTCAGATTTGAATAATGCCTGAAGTGATGCTTTCCTACACAAAATACAGTCTAACTATGATGAGGTTGCCTCGAAATAGAAGAAATGACAATTTAGTCATGACTAATTACTGAATGTAGCTGACTGCACCATGCATATACCATTGCAGAAAACTCTTATGTCATTGTGGCAACCTTTTGAGGTTCTATTTATATACGATAGGAAATGACTAATTGGTTTTAAACAGTAACAATTAGTCCATGTCCTACAGAAGCATGTTTTTTCTTTATAAATGATACATGAATTGGAACTAATGAGAGGACATAAAAAATGACCAAACCGTGACTATTACAGGCCATGCATGCATCTTTGCTTGAAACTGACATTTCATTGTTGCGCTCTTGACAAAACCATCACCTCAATTCTCTAGTAATAAGCCAAAGAGGCCATACTAGCACTTTTACATGACGCAAAATCTAACAAGCTGGAAATACTAATGAAAAATACTACTAATAGTGACAGTTTCAGGAGCCACAATGGGTTGTTTGGTTGTATTACTACTAATGAAAAATACCAGCAAAAGTAATAAGTATTACTACTACTCATGGCATCTACGAGATAAAAAATAATCAGTTTTTATTCTCGTAGGTGATCCATTTTGTAATGGTTAATGGAAAATACGTCTAATTTAGTAGTAAATATCACTACTTGGATCCAAAAATATTACTACATAATCTTACTACCTGAGTAAACTGGAGAATCTAGTTGGCAGTTAATAGATTACTGTGAGGCATCTAGGAATAAAAAAATGATTGTTTTATGGTTGTGGATTGGGTTATTACTCTCTCAAGGGGTTCGATCCTCAGTAGGTCCTCATAGACATATTACATGAATAAACATGAATCACTAACATGCCCAGACCCAACACAATCTAATTGTTTGCAAAATTCCAAGAGGAGTATATCTAGTACTACCAATTTTTATAGCTATTTTTCTTTAGGAAATTCAAGAGGTAATGGGACACACTTTTATGCCTACAACTCTTACTGCCATACTGATACTTCTGCATTGGATAAATTCTTTCAAAGTTGGTTGATCCAACTAATCTTTCCTCTTATGATGAAAACACACTAGGATGAATGTAATATAACAGAAAAGGCAATATACATTATATTAAAACATGTTTTTCAATTGACAATATAAATTGATAATCTATCTACTTGATCTGCAACACTCGATTGTGTACACATACATTGCTTCATCGGCCAAGGAGCATATACATGTTTCAATTATTGAGTCCATTCAGTACACATGACAGAAACTAAAAAAAAATCCGATGAGAAAACAAACAAAGCACAATTTCCACTGAATAAAGTAGAGGTGTCAGTGTGTCAGCCATCGTAAAGTTCATCCTCACAATCTGCTTTTAACTATCAGACTGGACATGGAAACGGGTGTGTTTAAGACAGGACATGTAGAGTGGATCTTCGTTAAAATACCTTGCCGCCGTTGGAGTTCTGGAGAAGACATACGTGCGGGCCTGCCAGATCCGTGATCCCCTGTAGGTTGGAAAAGAGGGCCAATATGATCCATTTTCAGAAAAGGCAGAGTCTCTTTACGGTAATGCACACAACAGAGAAAAACATAAATCTTCAGTTTACAGCTAGGTAGATGTAATAGTGGTATTATATTGCTATTAAAAATGCAAGAATCAGTTCCTAATCACAACGATTCTGAGGAGAGGACAACGTTTCTCCTACAGCACTGCAAGAAGCAATTCGTTTCTCCATTAAATTATATAGCAGATTAGGAGTTGGAGGGAGTTAGGAAGGAGATCAACCTTTATCAATGAGGGATCTGTGACGAGAGGTAGGGACGCCGCCGTCGGGGCGAGTGGAGGCACGCCGCGGCCGCCGGAGGTAGGAAGGCCCGCCACCAGATGCAGGGGGTGGCCGATGCACATTCAGTATTGTGGAATGGGGACCGTGGATCCCATAGGGATGCCGCGCACCACCGGTCGGGGAAGGGGTAGCGCGCGCAGATCCATCATTGGGAGATTGGGCCACCGGTCACGGAGGAGGAGACCGTGCACCACCGATCACGGAGGGGGCCAGTGGTCGTGCGCCACCGGTTGCGGAGGGGGCGGCCGTCTACTGTCATGCCTGTGGATTGGGTCGCGCCGCCATCGGAGGCTGCCTTGCCCGCGGGTCAGGCCACGTTGCCGCCGAGGGGAGAAATTTCAATATTTGGGATCCAATTCGGCTGCCTGACAACATATGACATTCAATTCGTCTACCTTTCAAAATATGACACTGGGGATGCGAATTGTTTCAAGGTAAGGGATTTCAAGTATTTTCTCTTATTTTTTATTCTCTTTAAATCTTTTAATCTAATCAGGTGACCTAAAAGGACCAAACTACCCTTCACCTTTTGTTCCCCTTCAGTCCCGGCTTCAGTTTCTCGCAGAGGAGCGCACCCGTGCGCCCGCCCGCTCCCCTCCCGTCCGCCGCTCCTACGCCACCGCCGGCACGCCGTCGCCAGCTCTCTCCGCCCCTCTTCCGCTCTACCCCTTCCTTTCCTAACCATCTTCTATCTCCTCACGGTCTCATCCTGCGCCCTCAAGCTGCATCAGGCAAGCACAGCGACGGCTAGGGTTTCAGGTGGATCCCAAGAAGAACCCAAGAAGAAGCTCGGCCGCTCTCCAGTGGATGACACCATGATTCCCTTTGAGATCCCTCCAGAGTAAGCCACAATCATCCATCTTTTTTCAGTTTGGTCTCTATTTCACAGTTCATAGAACTTGGGGGCACAAGCTTATCATGTGTCTCTTTTATTTGTTTTGTTGGTACACGGTAGAATCAATGTGGATGCTGCATATAGACTGTGTGTTCATATTTCTGAGTTTACTGCAAAACTCAATGATGGTTGCTCTGTTGATGTGCCACAAAATTATGATGAATGGACTGTAGACTGTCAATGTTATACTTTAGACAAGCTAGAAAAGGATTTGGCAGCTAGGATAAGCTGGGGTAGCGGGCAACATCTGATAGTATCCAAATTTGACATGAATGGAGTTGGAGAAAGAAAAATATTGAATGATGCAGATCTGTCACTTGCTTTCGCTGAAAAAATAAATGAAAGGAAGATGATTTTGGTTGTCAGTGTTGTGGACAAACCCACAGAAATTGATTGGGATAGTCTGGAGATTAGTCCTTTAACTGCTGATCAGATTGGTGTACCTTTGCCTGTGATTGATGAGGACACAATGTATGAGTTTCTTGGACTTAGAGCAGAGGATGAGAGAGCTGAGCAAGCTAGGGCAGCGGCTGCTGAAAAGGGAAAGCAAATGGATCTTGAACCTGTTGATGAGTTGTTGGTTGATGATCATGTACCTGGTGAGGACTCAGTCCTTTATGACAGAGAAAACCCTCCTATGGAAGAGGGAACTATTTATGCTAGTATGCCTGAATTCAGAGCTGCAGTGAGACATCATGCTATTAAGAAACAGTTTGAACTTGGAACAGAGAAATCTTGTAAAAGTGTGTTCAGAGGATACTGCAAAGCTGATAACTGTCCATGGTCTATTGTAGCAAGGTTGATGCGTGATAATCAGCAAGTCAGGGTACTAATATTTGTTCTAACTTGTGTTCATATGCAGTATACTTACATAATGTAATGTTTATTCATACTCCATATGTTTACTTATGTCTATTTTAATTATACAGATTACAGTGAACAAAGAAGATCATTTTTGTCCATCTACTGGTAAAGTGAAGACAAAGATGGCATCATACAAATGGGTAGCAGAGAAGGCAATTCCTTTTTTAAAGAAGAAGCCTAACATGGGGACAAAGGAACTACAAGAGGAGTTAGAGGACAAATATAATGTGAAAATTGGGTACTCAACTGTGCATCTTGGTCATGAGGTGGCAGGAAATCAAATTTATGGTACATGGGATGAAAGTTTTGGATATTTGTTCAACTTCAAGGCAGAGATTGAGCTCAGAATGCCAGGAAGTGTTGTAGAGATAGATGTAATCAATCAGGAAGATGGTGTATATTTTCACAGATTTTTTTGCTGCTTGAAACCTAGTATTGATGGTTTCCTAAATGGTTGTAGGCCATTTTTGAGTATAGACTCTACAGCTCTCAATGGTAGATGGAATGGCCACCTACCTTCAGCTACATCACTAGATGGACACAATTGGATGTTTCCGGTTGCATTTGGATTTTTTGATGGTGAGACTACTGATAACTGGACTTGGTTTATGCAACAGCTGCAAAAGGCGATTGGTAATCCACCTCACCTAGCTATAATTTCAGATGCTTGCAAGGGCCTAGAGAATGCAATAAGGACAGTTTACCCTTGGGCTGAACATAGAGAATGTTTTGTCCATCTGATGAAGAATTTCAGCAAGCGTTTTCAAGGGCCTGTTTTTGGGAGAATGTATCCTGCAGCTAGAACTTCCCAACCGGATTACCATGAGTATCTCATGAACAAGATGTATGCAGCAAATAAAAATGTCGAGCCATGGTTGAAAACCAATCACAAGTTAAAGTGGATGAGGAGCAAATTCTCTGAACACATAAAGTGTGATCATATCACCAGCAATGTGGCTGAGGTTTGGAACAACTGGGTGAAGGATATTAAGGACCTTCCTTTAGCTGACCTTGCTGACACCCTTAGGTACAAGTTTATGGAACTATATACAAGAAGGAGAAGAATAGGTGAGAAATTTGAAGGCCATATAATGCTTCCAATTGTTGTTCGCCAACTATATACACTGAGTAGGGAGTTGGGCCACCTGAAGATCAAAGAAGGTGGAAGGGAGGAAGCTGAGGTGACAGAGGTTACTGATTCACAGAAGATCATAAGACATGTTGTCAATATTAGAAACCACATATGCACCTGCAGAGAGTGGCAAGTCTCAGGAAAACCCTGCCCACACGCTTTGGCATTGATCACCACATGTAGAAATCCTAAGATGGAAGAGTATTTGCATCCTTACTTTTCAGTCTACCATTTTAGGCTAGCCTATGGGGGTGTGATTAGGCCACTACCTGACAAGTCCCAATGGGCACGTGTGGATCTTGGATTCAAAGTGTTACCACCTCTCGGAAAGAGGCCTCCGGGTAGACAAAGAAAACTCAGAATTCCTAGCTGCACTGAAGGCAAGGGTAGCAAATCTAGGGGCAAAGGCATGTGGCAAGTGAAATGTAAAAAATGTTTAGGTCTTGGTCATAGATCGACATCTCCAAAGTGCCCGCTGAATGGAACAGCAAAGAAAAGGTAAAATCATTACCTGTCATGTTTGATTCATAATTTAATTTATTAACAATTTTTTAATTCTAGGAAAAGCCGAGCAAAAGGGAAGGTTGGCCGGCCTGCAGGCTCTACCAAAAGGCAGAAGGTTGCTGAGCAAGGAAGTCCAGGGAACACCAATCCTATGACAGCAAGGTCGAAGAATAACATTGTCTATGAGTTTTAAATTAAAATGAGATTCTGCATAACAAAATATAACTATTTTTTCTATTTTTCAGTCAATTCTCATCAACCATAGTAGAACTAGAAGGGACAAGTGCAATCAATACTTCTCCTGGACCTGTAACAAGAAGGTAACTCTATGAGTTGTACATAGACTTGATTGTACACTTTCATTTTTCATGAAAAACCAATCAGCATGACCTTTCATTTCTTTTTTAGCCAATCACTTCTAACAATGGTGGAGCTAGGAGGGACAAATCAATTCACTACAAATTCTGGACCTGTAACAGCAAGGTAAAAATATTAATCAATTCAGCATGTATAGCTAACCTTTATTCATGTACTGAACCATTCATCTCCTATTTTCTATATATATTCAGTCAAATTGGAGAAGAGACATTGGACATTGTTACCACTCCCACCAAGTCTCCAGCAAAGCGTCAGATAGGATTGAAGAAAAAGCTCACTCCAAGGAAGGGGAGAAACAATGTTGTTTGAATAATCCAATCCAAGAACAATTCTATGTCCTCTTTTGTGTTCTAAGTTCCCGGGAAAACTTCTATTCATCTGGATGTTTCTTTTGGATTTGAAGACTTGTAATATTAAATTTAGCTAGACATCACGTAGATGAAAAACTAGCAGACTTGTATGTTTCTATCCGTACTAGTTGGTCAGATTTGCTTAGAAATGGCAGTTGGAATTTTATGAATATGTGGTGTGTTGGATTGTTGTGTGCTGCCACATTTTCTTTTAAAATGTTTCAGTTTTCATGTCATGTGTAGCTGCCATGTTTGGCACAGCCGAACCAAACACCCGGTGGTGCACAGGTGTGTTCTAATGAGCCAAGGGTAGTTTGGTCCTTTAGATGTATAGGAAGAGGTACAAACATTACAGGAAAAAGGAAAAGATGAGATAATGGGTGAAATCCCTTACCTTGAAACAATTCGCATCCCCAGTGTCATATTTTGAAAGGTAGACGAATTGGATGTCAATTCTTGCGAGGCACACGAATTGGATCCCAAATATTGAAATTTCTCCGCCGAGGGCTGCCGTGACCACGAATTGGGGCGGGTGCCTGGGGTCGCCGTCGGTGGTGGGAGGGAGGCCGCCATCGGGCGCTGCTGTTGGGGAAGAGTGGTGTCGTCGCTGGCGAGAGAGGGAGCCGCTGCCGGATCTGCAATGGAGCGCTGGAGAGGAGGCGAGATTGCCGCTCTGGTTACCGTGGATGGCACGAGGTCAGAGATAGAAGTGAGCGAGATTGGAGTGATTAATTTTACGGTTTTGCAAATGGAAATAATTTTACGGTTGCGGGTGTACCGGCCAACTCGCTCTAAATAGGCAAAATTTGACAGGAGACACCGTTAAAACGTGACTTTTGCCGTAGACCATTCAAAAAATTTGTCTTTCCCAAAAGACATCCTAAATCTGAACTAATACGCCACAAGACACCAAACTCATTATTATAGATGATTTTAATAGACAGCTACATAAAATGGCGAACACGCTCTTGCCTTTTATCTTCTTCCTAGATGCTTCATACGCTCGCTTCGTACTGAGGGTTGGAAGAAAGCGGCAGCACGGCGCACGTCTCCGATCCCATGCGCCCGCAGGCAGCAACAACAGCCCCGGCCCACGGCTGTGTGATAGTGGCAACGCTTGCTTGCTGCTGGCGACGTCCACAAATGGCGGCAGTGGCGACCTTCCTCCGCGGCGGCACCCGTAGACGGCGACAGCGACGTCCTTCCACAGCGGCTCCGGCCCTCGAGGACGGGTTGTGACAGAGGTAGCGCCTGCTTCCTACGACAACGCGCGGAGCAGTAGGATCTGTGCCGCTTGATCCTTGAAGCGGCGTTAGTTCCAGAAATGGCAATGCAGATGAAGATTTTTGTCGAGGAGCTAGCACACCAATCTTTCATGGTTTCTCGACGGGAGAGGTACGCCACGCCACCACCTTCTTCCATGCCTTTTCCATTCAATGCGAGTGTACGTGGGTCACCGGATTGCAAGATTTTTTTTTTTGAGAGTCGGATTGCAAGAATTGGGACCGCACAGGCCTCCACGAAGAGGAAAGGCAGGGCATATTCGTCATTTTGCTTCGCTGTCTATTAAAATCAACTATAATAATGAGTTTGATGTCTTGTGGCATATTAGTTCAGATTTAGGATGTCTTTCAGCAAAGACATGTTTTTTTAATGGTCTGTGGCAAAAGCCACATTTTGATGATGTCCTCTAGCAAATTTTGCCCTCTAAATAATATATAGAGCGTAGCGAGCTATATATATAGAACTACTATTTAGGATATAACACTCTAAATAATATTTAGAGCGTCGGTGGAGCATCCCAAATCCCATAACCGTAAATGTTGTTACCAACAACCATCTTTCTGTATGCACTAGCAAAGCGATCCCGCAACCGTAAATATTTCAGCCCGCAACCGTAAATGTCGTAGAAGGAAGAGAATGATCTGGATAACATTTACGGTTGTGGGATGAGAATTAGCAGTAACTTTTACGGTTGCGGGAATTGATGGCTAGTGACGCTCTAAATAATATTTAAAGCGCTGCGCTCCAAATAGCGGAGTCCTATATATATATATATATATACATATATATATATATATATATATATATATATATATATATATATATATACACTGAGCAACTCTAGTCGGGTTCTACTTAAACTCTCAAAACCAAATTTAGGGACTAAAGCTAAAAAACAAACTCCAACACAGCCCCTACTAGGGCCCTCAAATTTGAGGAGGCCCTCCAATCCTCACTATGTCTGTCATCCCCAGAGCACCGAAGGGAGCCCCTACTCGATCATTTCCATCGTTCTTCTTGCGTGTCACTCTAGATTTGCTCTTGCTCGGCCTGACGGTTCCTCCGACAGCACTAGTCATACTTGCTCCACCACCGTCGCCAGATTTGGTGACCCTTCGGGCAAGGCCTCCTCCTCCGGAGAAAAGCCACGGGTTCCTCCTAGTGGCACTCCGTTGTGCCCTCTCCATCACCGTTGTCAGATCCGACATCCTCCTCATCGTGGTTGTCTGCAGGAGAAGAAGTTGCGACCTCTCGCGTGGGTTTCTCTCGGCACCACCCGATCATGCATTTCTACCACCACCGCCAGATCCAGCGACACCTTGGCTCCTCCTTGCTGCAGAGAAGATCGCCTCCTCGGACTGCAAAACTTGACCTGCGGGGGGTAAGACAGCCCCTAGACATTGCATTAAGAAGAAGACATTCCCACGCAGGTCGAGAAAACCCCTGAACCCCTGCCCTACCTATACACAGCGGTACCGTAGCCCATGTGAAAACGACCATGACCGAGAACGGGCCTTAGAGCTATGCTTTGGCATGGGACAGACGAGGAGACCCCAGCCTAAAATTCGCTCCCACAGGGAGTCAAACTCAGGACCTGAGGAGTGTCACCGAGTTCCTCTAACCAATTGGACTAGAAGCCCTTTGGCCGGACTGCAAAACTATGGTCGGTCATGGGAGGAGATGGAGCCGCTCCTCCGCTCCGCAGCGGCATGACCTCATCCTCGGGCCACAGAGGCATGGGCGACCCTAGAGAAGGAGCGACCGATGGAGAAGAAGCTGCGGGGGAACGTACGGTCTGGGTTGGTATGCGCGCATTGCTCAGTTGGTACTGGTAGAGCGTGGGAGAAAAAAAATTTAGAATGACCAGTGGATCCTACGTGCCATTGTTAATTGGAATGAATTTGAGGGTCATGTGTAAATGTAAAAAGTAAGACCCTAAAAATTAAAGAGAGTACTTAAAATTAAAGAGAGTACTTAAATTAAAAGTAGAGATCCCTTAAATTAATTCAGTATGTCAAAACGCGACAGTTGAGCAGACATGAAGCTCAGTATTGACTTCTCATTCACTCATTTACCATCTCCATGGCTTCCGTAGTAGGAGTAGGAGGCCCATCCACATATCCTTCCCTTTTCTTCCTTTTTCTCACTCTTTTTTTTTCCCGTTTTCTCCTGATCTCCTCCGAGTCTTCAAGCTTCAACCATGGCCAAACTTTTGACCTTCGATCTCTTCCTCTTCGCAGTAAAAGGAACTTCAAACCATTATATGAGAAGCGACGATCCACACATCCATGATCCATTTCATGAGAACTTTAAACAGTGCCAAGTTACAAGCAGAGCTAATAATCCGCTGGCATCCGTTCAATCACGTACTGTAGCCTGTAGATGGCACAGCGGAATGAACACCATGACTTGCTACTTTACCGGCGAGTGGGGAAGCACCGGCGTAAGCACCGGCTGACCGGAGAAGAAGGCTTCAAGGTTGGCAACGGTGTGGTCTCGCAGGTCGGACATGGACTCCGCCGTGAAAACCGCCACATGAGGCGTCATCACCACGTTGTCCATGGCGAAGAGCTCCGCGTTCGCTCCAGGCTCGTTCTCGAAGACGTCGAGGCAGGCGCCGGCGATCCTGCCCTCCTTCAGCGCCGCGACCAGCTCCGCCTCGTCGACGTTCGCGCCGCGGCTGATGTTGACGACGACCCCGTCCTTCCCCAGCGCGTCCAGGACGTCTCTGCCGACGATGTGCCGCGTCGCGTCGTTCAGCGCGCACGCGACGACGAGCACGTCGGAGTCCGCCGCGAGGTCGTGCACGGTCGGGAAGTACCTGTAAGGGACCGCGTCGTCGTCGTCGTCGTCCCTGCGCGTTCTTGAGTTGTAGGACACGGTGCAGCCGAGAGCTTGGAGTCTCTTCGCGATCAGCGAGCCGATGTTCCCGAGGCCGACGATGCCGACGCGCCGGCCACCGAGCTTGGAGCCGAGCGGGGGGAGCGGGTGGTGGTGGTCGTGGTCGTGGTCGTCCCCGTGCTGCACCGTCGGCGGCGGCCAGAGGCCGCCGCGGAGGAGCCGGTCGTTGGCCGACACGCGGCGGAGCACGTCGATGAGCAGGCCCACGGCGTGGTCGGCGACGTCGGCGGAGAACACCCTGCCGGAGTTGGCGACCGCCACGCCGCGGCGCGCGCACTCGTCGACGTCGATGAAGTCCACGCCCGCCGCCAGGCACATGACGCAGCGGAGGGACGGGACGGCGTCGAGGAACGCCGCGTCCACGGGGACCAGCCCCGCCCCCACGACGACGGCGGCACGCGGGGGATCCGGAGCGGCCGCCGCCGCGGCGAGGAAGGCCGGGAGCGGCGAGCGCGGCGTGGAGGAGGCGAAGTAGTCGAGCACGCGGAAGCGCTCGCGCAGCGCGGCGTGGAAGGAGGCGTCCACGAGGGGGACGAGTAGGAGGACCACCTTCGTAGCCCGGGGCTCGCCGCCGGACGCCATCATGCCGGTCGTCGGAGGCGGAGGCGGAGGCCGCCGTATGTAGTTGTTGGGACTCTGTGGGGATTGGGAAAGAATAGCAAATCTCTACAGCTAAAAAGACCCGGAGGTCATCGTAATCGCCCCGCTCCTAACCTTCCCCGGCGCTCCCGTCGCGAAACGCAAAACCGCCCGCCTCCCGGCCGACTGCGCCCACTCTCCCGGCCTCGCTGCTCGGCGCCAGCCGCCCGTGCCCGCTCTCCCGGCCGCGCCGCTCTCCTCGCTCCCATGAAGTCCCATCGCGAATCGCGCACGCAGCTTCTCCCCGGCTCCTATCGAAACCGCCCCCGTCGGCCGACCGCGCCCGGCCGCCGAGCCGCTCGAGCCGCTCCGCCTGCGCCCGGCCGCCGCGCCGCTCGGGCCGCTCCGCCCGCGCCCGGCCGCTGCCACCGTAACTTTTTCGTCCCGCCCGGCGATCTCCCACGCGCCTCGCATAACCGTCGTCCGGCCACGACCCGAAGGTCGCCCTTCCCTCCGCCCAGCACGACCACACCTCGCCGCCCTTTCTCGCTCGGTACACGGCTCCACGCCGCGCCTTCTCCCGCTCGGCGCAAATCCAGCACGCACACCACCCCCTCACGCGCCCGCGGCGTGGCTCCTCTCTCCCTGCACTAGCTGACGAAGAGGCGGCGGGGTTGAGGATCCGGCGACGGGGATTGAGGAGCCGGCGACGGGGGTCGAGCACATGGCGGTGTCAGATCTCGCCCGCGCAGATCGAGGAGCTGGCGGCGGACCGAGGACGCGGGGATGCCAGATCTCGCCCGTGTAGGTCGAGGAGCTGGCGGCGGACCGAGGACGCGGGGATGCCAGATCCGGTCCGATGGCCTCTCCTGCACAATCGTGCCGGCGGCGCTCTAGCTGTGCAACGAAGGCACATGACGAGCCACCTCGGCGGTCTCCTCCGCGCGCAGCACGCAACCGGGCTGACGGCGTCCCGTGTGCGGCGCATGCTTCTGAGCGCCCAACAACGGTGGTCACCTCCTGGCACGGCGCTATCCAGGCGAGCCCACCCGGTGGCCATGGCCGCGACGCGGTGCAGCCGCCATACGGCGCCCAGATCCGCAGCTCGCCCCACCTGCGTAAAACAGAAGCGGCCCCGGCTCCTCGTCGCCCTCGCCGCCGCCGCTCCCCCTTGCTGGCTCCTCGTCGCCCTTGCCATCCGCCACCTTCCTCGGCGCGGTGACTCACTGGCTCTTCCTCGCCCTTGCCATGCTCGCAACCATGTGGGGTGGACGCGCTCCGACACTCGGCGTAGGGGGCGCTAAGGAGACTGTGGACCTGCGTCCATCTTCAGCGTCTTCCTCTAAGCCTCACCGGAGTCATTCACGGTCGTCAAGTTCCTCGCCCACTGGTCGGCCCCTCGTCTCTAACTTGATTGATTCGTTTTTTTTTGTCCTTTTGGTCCCGTTGATTCGATGCGGCTCCGATTGCTGCTCTAGGCCGACGCCATCTGACGAGGACATCGCTCACCGCCGCCTCCTACCTAATTCAGCATGACACATTGCCCACAACTGTCAGCCTCTGCAATGGTACGGGCAATCAGCTGTCAATCGTCCTCCTTACCATGCGCATGCGAGCACGAGCAAGGACCTCCTCCCCGCTGTAAGAATTATGTGAATTAAGCCTGATGTGGATTGGGATGGAGCTGATTTCAGGCAGGGCACAGGTTGCCACGGCCATGACTGTGCCGGCGGGAAAGAGCTTAGGACCGCCGACACGGTCACATCAAACGGTAGCTTGGCAGCAGTCCTTTGTTTTGAGCACTGTCCATTCCATTCACTTGCAACGAGGACCGACATGTGTTTGAGTTTGACAAAATTACTCAATCAAGATGGCCTCACTCCACTGAACTGCATGTCTAAAGGACGGCTAGGAGGCTACTACTGCTAAAAAGAAATATCGTTCTTTTTTCATTGTTCCTTTAATATTTGGATTAGATTGTTCTAACTTTAGATCTCTGATGTCCAATTTACCTAATTAAGCTTAATCAAGTTAGTGGAGGATGTTTAAGTTTATGTAAGAAAATGAATCTAACTGAATTTCCTTTTTGTTAGATCTTTTTTGCCTTTTTTGTCACAGTATATTTCTATCTCATTAACATCAAGTTTCTGATGGTATGCAAACACCAATTTTATTTTGATTTTACCGCTTCACTAACCCTGATTTTTGCTGATTCAGTCAATTATTTCTCACTATTCCTTTGACATCTTGCCACTGTCTGATCAAGCGCATTAGCATCTTTATGAGTGTTTAAGCTGTCATGTTCTTTTGTGGTTTCAGATAATAATATATGGGCAGTGGGCAATCTTGGGCTTCAAGTAATCCAGGCAGCATGGGATCTCAATGGAAAATTAGACTCAGCCTCAGGTCAAAATCTAAAATAGTGTTGGTTTATCTAACATTTCAATTTCTGTTCTATTATGTTATTTCCCATTCAGGTGTATCAAGCTAGAAAGCTTAGTCTATATCTCCTATTGTATAACAGTGAAATATGAGATCCATCCTTTATTTCTGTTTGCTTATTTCAAATGAACATATATACTTGTACATTGGATGAGGCACTTATAGCAATGAGATTTCAGATGGACATATGTACTGGAATTTCCTTTTTATTTCCCATCTTCACAATTTATGAAGTGACATCAACATGTAAATATTTTTTTTGCTCATTCTAAAGAATTTTGTGCTTCTCTACAAGGTTGGGTTCAATTTCACAGCCTTATATCTATGGAGGTTCAAGTGCGGCTGGTATTTTATTTGGAAATTTACATTGATCAAATAGTTTATAATTTTAAGTAGTACTAAAAAAAGATTAATTCTTATAATCTTGACTACTGATTTGACTCGAATCTAGAAATGTGGTCAGACATATGCTCTTGGATATGGACTTGTCTCAATTCTAGAAATATGGCCTGATATGATTAGCATAGGTTTCAGATTGACATTGTTGCTCATAATTAGCTCCTGCCTGTTGTGAAAACCTGTAGCAAACAATTCTTTTTTCATGACCGTGCTTTTAGCACATATTTCATTAAGGAGTCAAAAGTGCATTACAGAGCAATAGCTTAGCCTGTTTCTTCGTGGCCATTTTTACACTTGATTTTGGTTGTCAGAAGTCAGATCAATGCTGGTCAGTTTAACATACTTGCAGCCGCATCCTATAAGCAGTTTTGCAATAGTTTATGACCACCTTAATATTCTTAACCTTCTACATGCTCTGTAGGTGGACATTCTTGAATTCATTTTTTCTCAACAAGGATTCAATGTGTACCTGTGTTCCTTAGAGCTAACTCCCTGAGCCAGCATCACTTGTAGTGTACATTTACTATACTAAGAGTGATACATCATGTTTTTTAAAAAAGGTGTTCATGTGCAGATACATCTTCCCTAGGTTGTTTGGCAGTGAAATCAAATCAGCAAGGTTAGTATTATGCAGTTGAATCTTTCTTTTCTTTTGTAATTCTTTGTTACCAAAAAAGAATATGCCATGAGTACTGTGTTGATCGAGTGGAGTGATTGAGCATAAGGCCAGCAGGATGCTACCTGCTAACAACTATGTTACCATTTGCTAATCCCGGAGCTCACCCAAGTTAACAATTGATTGGGCAGTAAATTCAAAGATTCATGTGATTAATGTTTGTTTCGGATTCATATTTAGAGATTCCCCATGTTTAGAGATTTAGAGAATTATGTGCCATTGCCTTGGAATCACATGTAAACATGTTAACCTCTCTGAATTAGGACAACTTACACAAAAAATATTGAGCGAGTTTTATTGGTCAGTAAAACAAAAAAAAATCAGTCTTATCAAGGATCAAAGACTCATGTTTAGAGATTCAGAGAGGTTAACAAATTGAAATATGCTCAGTAAATTATTGATTCCTGTGTTTCTTTAGATGTTATGGTCGACAACAACTTTAGATGGTGTCAAGGGGCTAATTTGGCAGGACAGTTTTCAGGGATCAATTAGGAAAGCCTGAATTAGACATGCAAGAGTTTAGGAGAGGATTAGCTCGTAATCTCCTTTATAATCAGTGGTGATCAAGGAAATTTAGGGGAACAGTAATTTTGGGAGAAACAAAGGGGAGCTATTGGCACCTCACCTTCTAAAATTGTGTTTTGGGGCTCTGGACGGGCATTCTCTTGGAGTTGCCCTAACTATCCATTTACATCATGTTTGACAGTAGTCTTGTGGAAACCAACTATCCATTTACCTGGTCTTGTGGAAACTAACTATCAAAGTTCATTTCATTACTGATTTGTAAGTGGAAACTATCAACATGGTTATTTGTAAAAATAATTTTGAACATAAACAATTGTGGCTGTCGCTTCATGCTAAAGTGGTTTGATATTATTTTTTCCCATAGCAACGCACGGGCACTCAACTAGTTATCAATTAAATCTCGAGACTGAAACAATGGTTTTTCTTCTTGCACAGCTGCGATATCAGCATCAATGGTCCCACCTCTGTCTCTTTTGTTCGAGTGGTCCCACCTCTGTCTTCTAGAATGCTGCATTTGTCGGAACAACAAGTGTTACGTTGGACCCAAAATAACGTTGTCCATGTTAAGGGGGTGTTTGGATCCCTGGCAAAAAAAATTTTGCCTGTCACATCGGACGTTGCGGCACTAGTTTCGTCTATTAAAAATAAACTAATTATAAAACTAATTATAGGGTCATATGCTAATTACTAAGACGAATTTATTAAGGTAAATTAATCCATCATTAGCGAATGTTTACTGTAGCACCACATTGTCAAATCATGAACTAATTAAGTTTAATAGATTCGTCTCGTTAATTAGTCTTCAGCTGACAAATTAGTTTTTTAATTACTATATTTTTAATAGGCGAAACTAGGGCCGCAACGTCCGAAGTGACAGGGCAAAAGAATTTTTGCCCTGGAAACGAACACGCCCTAAATGTTCTTCACTGGTTACTTGTGGGTGCTCCTATGCACCGACCAGGGTGACAGGCGGTATCGCGCCGACCAGTCCCCTTTCCGCATGGCCCAACAGCTAACTGGCCCAATTGGAAAAAGTCTACTTTTTCTCCATGAATTTTCACAAAAGTTTGTTTTTCCTTCCTCAACCGCAAAACTGGACAAACTACCTCCCTCAACTTCTCCAACCATGCGTTTTAGCTCCCAGAAGTGGTTTTGAGAGCGGTTTTGCTACAGTGACAGCGGTTTTGTCTTTTTCTTTTTTTTTTTATTTCGGTTGAATTTTTTAAAAATCGCAGTAACTTATAGAAAAATTATAAAATAAAAAATTCAATTTTGTTAGACTCCACATGAGTAGATCTACACAATTGATATATAATATGTCATACTTTCGTACAAAGTTTTTGCTGTAAAGGTTTTGTTCTTTTCTATTTATTATGGCCAAATCTTTTAAACGTTATAGTAAATCATAGAAAACCTATAAAAAATAAAATCTGATTTTGTTAGACTTAACATGAGTAGATCTATGTATGAACATATAATATGATATGTTTTAGTCCATCAAAATAATTATAAATGATGCCACTTTAAATTATTTTAATTAATTATAGAAAAGTACAGATCTTAAACTAGAGCAAAAACATTATAATAAAACATACCATATTATATGTTCATATGTAGATCTACTCCTGTTAAGTCCAACAAAATTGTATTTTATTTTTTATGATTTTTTTATGATTTACTATAACGTTTCAAAGATTTAGCCGAAATAAATGGAAAAAAACCTTCATAGCAAAAAATTTATACTAAATCATATCATATTATATATAAACTATGTAGATCTACTCATGTGGAGTCCAATAAAATTAAATTTTTTATTTTATAATTTTTCTATAATTTACTATGGTTTTTTAAAAATTCAACCGAAATAAATAAAAAAGAAAAAGACAAAACCGTCGTCACTATAGCAAAACCACCCTTCACTGTAGCAAAACCACCCTCAAAACCACTCCAGTGGGTTAAAACGCACGGTTTGAAAAGTTGAGGGAGGTAGTTTGTCCGGTTTTACGGTTGAGGGAGGAAAAGCGGACTTTCGCGAAAGTTCAGAGAGGAAAAGTAGACTTTTTCCGGCCCAATTCTACTCAGCGCTCCGCTTCCATCCACATGGGCCAATGGCCAGCCTGCCCAATTCACACGCTCAGTGAGCGCTCCACTTCTCCCTCGTTACGGACTTTACGTTAGTTGATGCAGCCTCGCCGCTTGCGTCCAATAAAGTCATGTGATGGATGTATATAAAAAAGAGAATTAAGCAATAAAAAAAGAGAATTAAAGAATATGTATATGAGTAAAAAATAACGCAAGACCTTTTTAATATATATGACAAAGTTATTCCCATCCATTAGACATGGTTGGCTTGTAATTGTAGTAGTTGCAAAAATATTTAATTGCAAATTTTAAACGTAAAAAACAAAAAACCATTTAAATCAAGTAAAATAATGAAGACAAAATTTAAATTGTAGAAAACAAATAAAATAAAACACGATATTGTTTGAATGACCTAAAACATACTATAGAGCTTATTGTAGGTACTATGTGAATAGTCAAAAACAATTGCAGAACATCACATTTATACTATATGAACATCACAAAATACATTATAGAACATTATATGTGTGCTACATGAACATTGTCAAATATGTTACAGAACATCACATGTATATATCCCATGAAATGTAGAAAATTTAAAAAGTAAAAAGTAAAACGAAAAAACTACTTAATTAAAGTGAAATAACCAGGAACAAAAAATCTATAGAAAAATTAAAATAACATCACATTATATAATTTGAAGAACTTAAAATATTATATACGACATATCACTGTTCGACGAGTCTTATGAACTGACTGATAACCTAAAACGACTAATTTATTCTGAGAGAAAAACATTGTTCTGATGGTTGAAGCCGATAAGGTGAAGTGAACAGACCCATAGGAAAACCATCCCAAAATTCTATTATAGAACATTGCTTTATACTACATGGACATCCCAAATATATTATAGAACATAACATTTATATTACATAAACATCAAAAAAATACTGTAGAATATCACATGTAGCTACACCAATATCATATTTATCTTATAGAAATATAGGAAACAAAAAGTAAAATATAATTAAATGGCATGATGATAATAATCAATTATTGTTAAATAAAGAGAAGAAAAAGTGAAATAAAAAAGATAACAGAAATGAAAAGAAGAAAAATCTAAAGAATATCTAAAATCAATATTGTATGTATCTTGTGAAGGAAATATAAAAGTAAAATGTGAACATACAAAAATGAAAAGAAAATTAATTATTTTTTATAAAATAAAAAGGTTAAATTTTAAAATAACAGGGTTAAAAATAAGTAAATCTACATAAAGCAAAAAATAAAGAGAAATACAAATAAAAAAATTTAAAATAAAAAAGGAAATGGAAGAAAAATAAGAAGGACAAAAAAGAGAAAAAGCACGTACCTAGCAGAGCTGCTGTGGCCACCGGAGACTTGTGCGCCTCGCTCTTGAGCACGTGAGCTCCTTGCTTCGTGAGCTGCTGCAGCATGTAAAAAAGGAAATGAAAGAAAAATGAAAAGGAAAAAAATTAAAAAGGACAAAAAGAGAAAAAGCACGTACCTAGGAGAGTTGCTGTGGTCATCGAAAACTTGTGCGCCTCGCTCTTGAACACGTGGGCTCCTTGCTTCGTGAGCTGCTGCAGCAGGTACGCGTGTGCGTGGGCCGTAGCTCGGCTATGCGTGTGGACCGTCGTGTTACAGTTTTATAGGCCGCACAACAAGCATTTAGAATCGAAGGGGTGGTCGTCGTGCCGACCAGTCGGCAGAGAAGATTTCCGGGTTACTTACATTGCGTTAAGATTACAAGATACTCCCTCCGTCCATAAAAACATGTAATTATAGGATCTGTGTCAGTCAAATTAATTCAGGTTTAACCAAAGTTATAATAAAAGATATCAGTATTTATGTCGTTAAATAAAATTATTATAAAAATATATTCTATTACTAATCTAATGGTATATTTTTTTGTATCAATAATGTTAGTACTGTTTTATATAATTTTAGTCAAAGTTTGAATTATTTGACTCCTCGATAAGTGAGAATTGCATGTTGTGTTGGACAGAGGGAGTAGATATGTACGCTTCGGTCACACGTCGACCAGACGAATTTATTAAGACTAATTAATCTATCATTAGCACATATAAACTGGAGCACAACATTGTCAAATCATGAATTAATTAGGCTTAAAATCGTCTTGTAAAATTATTGCAATATGTGTAATTAATTATTTTTTAGTATACATTTAATACTTTGTATATGTGTCTAAATATTCGAGGTGAATGGTGAAAAAAATTCGAACTAAGAACTAATAGGCCTAAATAAATGGAGCCAACTCAGTCAAGCCCCAAACGCGGAGTCCACAAAACTGACATTCGTGAAAAAAGGCTCAACAAGGCAGGTGTTCCATAAACGCTGGCCTCTACGGCCATCGATCCTTCCACATGTATTGTCAAACAAAAAAGTTTACTATTATACAGAAATGCTATGCACACAAGTAAATAAAATCCATTGTTGTTTGATTGGCAACGTATGCTATATAAATCAGCCTCCCATATAAACTATAGAAACTCTAATCAAGACCACATAAATATAATCCGATGGTTAGAGGTGAAAGTGAGTTATTTTAACACTTAACCCCCACTGTGTCCACTTATGTTTGGATTAGTGTTGACGTCGGAAGTGATCCGAATCACACACCAGCAGAGCTAGAACACCTGAAGAGGTTGCGGATCAACCTGAGACAGCAAGGAACCCAGCTAAATCAATGGGAACCGATCTAGAGATCGGTTTAGGTCGATTTAGGGTTTTGATCCCTTGTGTTGATAAATCTAGAACCCCTCCTGGGAAGACCCGTCAAGGAGAGGCACGTAGAAATTGCCCTAGGACCAGCAAGGCCGCCTAGAACGCCGTCGAGTCTCGCCGGGAGACGCGCCGAACAACAAAGTAGAGAGGAAAAGGGTAAAAGGGATAGTAGATTGATTTTGATGGATTAGGGTTGGATGCCTCAATCGACCATGATCATCTCATATATATATATAGAAGGGGTTGATCTTATCCCAATAGGAAACATCTCCAAATACGATCTCTAAGTTTTCTATCCGGACTCTATCAAAATACGGAATCCAAGAGTTCAATCCGGACTAAACAAAGTAAACTTGATCTCATCGATTCATGAACCGATTAAACCGGTTCAATGGGCTTTGTGAACAACAACCCAAACTGATCACACCGATCAATATATCAACCTTACAGAAGAAGGATCCTCGAATCAGCACTTGAATCGGCATTCATCATTATTTTAGGGCTTCCGACTAGCGTCACCTGGTCGGCAATAGCACAACTGGTCGGAAGACTTCAAGTGATTAGATTTATCCTACTTAGAACATTTGACATTTCAACTACGAAGTATTAAAAGATAAATTCGTCTTTAAAATATTATGAGCCAAATACATCTTCTAATCTTATTATTTATCTATGACACTTTTGAGTGTCAACAATTAGGATAAGATAAATGGAGGGTTTTAAGTGCTAAAATAGCTCACCATCAGATTATATTCCCGTGGTCTTGATTAGAGTTTATATAATTTGCGCAGGAGGTTGATTTTCATAGCATATGTTCCCTGTTTGATTAGACCATGTTTAGTTTTAAAATAAAAAACTTTACATATGCGCGAGATGGCCCATGCTCCCATGCACGAGATGGCCCATGCGCGAGCCCACAGAGCACGCCAGCGTGACCTGGCCTTTGCGCGAGCTGCGGAGCGGGCCGGCCCATGCGCGAGTTGCAGAAAATTTTGGTGATCGACCTGCGTAGTGCCGAGTGCTCGACCTTAATCGCGCTCGCGCCGCTTCGTACCCGCGACTCCGCGAGCAGCGACTGCAGTGCAGGAAGTTCCCCTGCGCCGTTCGTCCCCTGCCAGGAACCTTCGTCCCCGCCGACCGTCGGAGCATTCTCCGTTCCCCTGCGCTGCGCCTGACCTTTCCCTTGTGCTCTGCAGGTATGTCATCCATCCAGGACCAGATTGATTGATTTCGTCTGGGCTGCTCTTCGTAATTTCAAACCCTAACTTGTTAGTTGGGTGGATGGATGGATTGCTCGCCTCATCCTGCACAACCAATCGACTTCTCTGTGTGTGTTTTTCGCGAGCCCTAGAATCCGAATGCTCTTCTTCGCTTCAATCCGTCCACACTGCCGGATTCGGTAGCTGCGTGGTTGGATTAATAATAGCCTTTCGTTTTCCAATTTTTGTTTTGGGCTCAACTAAACCCTATTATTTTCCCATGTTATTAGGGGGTCTATGTCATAAAATAAAAATTAATCTGTATATCCTGTATGCAAAAGGGTCCCATTCTTAAAATGTAGTTTTTCAGTTCCTATTTCGCTGGGAACGGTGGGTATGCTGGACAGACATAAATTTAGGACTCCCTTTTAACTCTTAATTTAAACTTTAGGAACCAACAAAAAGTCTGTTTGTCTGACTGATTTTTTCGTGATGAAACCACAGGAGTCCGGGCTTGATCAGAGATGAATGCCCCAGATCGCTACGAGCGCTTTGTTGTGCCTGAGGGCACCAAGAAGTAAGTATTCCCAGTCCTCCACACCAATGTTTTCCGGTCGTCCAGTCGATCCTAGTCGCCATGGGACCGACTAGGACGATTAATCAAGATTAATCGGACGACTTGAACAAGTCGACACTACCCCTAGTCGGTCACCAGGGACCGACTAGGATGATTAATCGGACGACCAGAAAACATTGCTCCACACTTGCCACATGAAGTCGTTTCAGTATCAATGACCTTTGTTGGCCAGCATGTTTTGGTGTGCCTGGTTTCTTGTTTGTGTTTCTCTATACAATAGTAATACCAATGTTAAGCAATGCCACAAATCCTGTTCCTATTCTTGAAATATAATATGAAGTGAAGCTTTCAGCATCAACTTGTAGAACTGTGATGCTTAACCTGTTCTTGAGTCATAGGTTTTGGTTTTGGTTTTGGTGCTGATAGTTACCTTCCAGGGTGTCGTATGAGAGAGACACAAAGATCGTGAATGCCGCATCTTTCACTGTCGAGCGTGAGGACCACACCATCGGTAACATCGTCCGGATGTGAGCATAGTTTTCTTGGTGACCTTATTGTTACCTTCTTTTCTGTTTTATAAATGTATGATGCCCATATGGTTGTCAAATTCGCAGGCAGCTGCACAAAGACCCAAATGTGCTCTTTGCTGGCTATAAGCTTCCTCATCCACTTCAGTACAAGATCATCGTGAGGGTAGGGTACACATCGTGCTGTTTTTTCTGTTTCACTTCAACGGCTTATTCATCTAGTGCCCAATTTTTTCTTGCGTGGACAGATCCATACTACCAGCCAGTCCTCCCCAACACAGGCCTACACCCAGGCAATCAATGATCTAGACAAGGAGCTCGAGTACCTTAAGCAAGCTTTTGAGGTCTGTTTCTGAAATACCCACCCAAATTCTTACTTATTTTTCCTGTAATGCACCCTTCTGCTATGGAGTAGCAAGGGGAAAATGAAAACAAACAGTTTAACTCGATTCTACTGTATAAAATAAGGAGCCTTCTGTTTCTATTGATATTACATTTCATGGATAGTTGTTTGAGATGATGTTCATTGGCTTTTAGGTGTGGTCATTATTTGATCCCTTTCAAGCAGCCATGCCATGGGATATAGCCATATAGAATGTCCTGATTGTTTACATGCTAATTGCTAAATATTCAGCATTATAAAATCTTCACTAGGTTTTCTAAATAAAGAATTATGGCTATACAATACCTTGAATTGTGACTGCATACTCCAACCCGTGCTGTCCTTTTGGAAATACTGCTACTGAGTATCATGGAACACCCCTTTTTTGGTTTTAGGATATATAAAAAAAATGCCAAGCATGAACTAGGGATCGTCCATAGATACGCCAAGCGGCCAAGTGCCTGACTTCCATAGATTTTTCCCTTTCCAAAGGAATCTCGTTACCTTTGCTTTTCCTGCTAACCATGTACAACTTGTTAAGTTAATCTTCAGAACACTAGGAAATTCGTCATTCTGTAGTTTTTAGTACAAACTTTCCTTTTAAAGTTTTAGTTTGCACTGAATCATGATGCCGAGTATGGCAGAGTGGGAAGTGCATTTAAGAATAACCTGTGTTAAGAATATTTATTGAAAGAAAACTTGCTTCATATGCTCTAACTTCAATTCGGATTTTCTTGTTGAAGTATTTGGAAAGACAATTTGAATTATTTATGTTTTTTTATCAACTCTTTTTTGTGACTTTTCAAAAAATTTATGTCTCAAATAGAGCAACAAAGCCTTGGGCGTGCATTTTGGGACTTTCTGGGTTTGTGGGTTCGACTCCCTGTGGGAGTGAATTTCAGGCTGAGGTTAAAAAAATCCCCTCGTTCGTCCAATATGCAAAGCATTTGGGTGGGTGTTGGGGGGGGGGGGGGGGGAGGGCACCGGCCCAATTTTCACTTGGGTGACAGAAAGCCACAGTGTATGGGTGGGGCGGGGGTTCAGGGGTTTTCTCAAATGCTGTGGGGGCAGTCTTCACCCCTTCAGGTCGTGTTTCTTCATGGACCTTTGACGAAATTTATGTTTCTTTACTTTTTACTTTTGAATAAAACAAAGCACTTGGGCAAGAACCATTGAAAATCTGAATGGGTAGCAGAGACTTCTAATGTGGCATTGTTGTTTAGAACATTAACAGAGTGATGGTGTTCTTGTTAGGTACACTCCTAAGCAGTTTATCACAAATGGCATATAAAATAATACCTTGGATCACTAATGGAAATATGTGAATAATTAAACAAAATTTAGCATTCAAATGCATATATTTCCATATCAGTTCCTCTTCTATGCAGTGACTCTTTTGGTTGGGGAAGCGTGGAAAAATACAAACAATAAAATCGGATATAGTACACCCAAATATTGTTCAGGCTTTAATATCCATCTGTTGCTACTAGGACTAGGAGTTAACTAGATCTCCATTTAATAAGTTGATGGTTGCTGATTATCTGGCATGGCATCATGTTTTTAATTGTCTACTTTTGTACAATAGTGAAACACTGTTAGTAGGATTGTGCTCCTTTATTAGGATCTGCTGTGCTCTTTTTTCTTTTTGGTATTTTGAGTTTATATGATATATGCTGAAGTTGTTTTTTCCTCTCCTTTCGACATTGTCAGCTACATTCTCCAATTCCTGTCTTGGAGCTTCTGTCTATTTTGCTTTTGTTTTCTGTGTTATGATTAGTTGATTTGGTAGCTGAAAAAAATGCTTTGGTTGATATAAATTTGATGTAGCTTGGGCATTTTGAAGTATTTGGGAAGAACAATATGAAACATTCATGTTAATTCTGAACATAGATGTCTGAAGCAGCACCAATGTCCTGAGCAGTTGGTGTAGAAACATTTGACAACCACATATTTACGTTGAAGTAGCTAAGACGAGAAAGCTATTGAGTTTTTTTTTTTAACTCAAAGAAAGCTATAGAGTTGCATGTCAATTATTTGCCATGCTTTTTTCGGTGCATCTTTTGCTAAGTCTGTAATTGGTAAGGAAAAGCCATATGTGTTCTAAAAGAAAGCATCTGATCTGAGCCACCACAACCGAGAAGATCTGAACCAGTAGCTGAAGCTTTTGATTGGCATGGCCACTAGTGGAATTTTTGTATATAAATCATAAATAACAGAATTCAGATGTAAAGATCCCCATTTCTCACATCTGTATACAGTTACTATTTGTTTAGGGAAGCTTTTGTAGTATTTTTGTTTAGTGCTGAGCCTGAGCATTATTGTAGTCTGTTTGGAACCTGATGATGATCCCTATCTGCTGCTGAAATTCAGGCCTTTTGATTTGGTTTTGTTTTTTTTTTCAGGATGAGAAGAACAGGTGTGAGATGGCGAGACTTTAGCTGCCCTAGAAAGAATTTTCGAAGATTATGTAGATGATAATGATGGCCTCAGACTGTTCTCCGATTTGAACTACCAGTACCTTTGTTGACCTTGGTGTAATCCTTGAACATGTGCCATGATGGACTCCAAACACTCTTGCCGTGGCCCTCATGCTGGCATCGTTTCATTGCTGTTTTATCATGTGTTCGCATTATCTAGGAAGCCGTGAGCTGCAGTGCTTCACCTGCTGTGCGCTGTCCGCTGTCCGCTGCTACTTCGATAGCCGCATAGGCTTGGTTCCAAGGGGCAACCGGGCAACACTCACACCCTTCGAGAGAGAAAAAAAAATCCATTCTAACTCGTTCAACTGTCGCCACACACCCATGGCAAAAAAGAAAAAAAATCATGCTACCTCATTGAACTACCGCCATAAAATATTTTGATGCAAATCGTGAGAGAAGCCAACGAATGAGTTAGTTTGGCCTGGTCTGGCTGGTCTTATGCTTATGCAGTTTACGGGTGTTTGGGGTCACTTGGTTGTCAACTTGTCGCCCGGCGATGCAAAGCGAAAGCTTGGTTTCTGGTCGCTCGATGAATGAATGCATGGGAACGAGTACAACCAAACATCATCTTTTTCCTTTGTGGCCTGGCAGCACGTGAACGCGAACCAAACTAGCAGAAGATGACATTGCAGCAGCTGAAAATAAAGCCTCGCCAAGTGGCAGACACAGCTTGTGTTGCTGCTGCTGCTGCTGGTGTGAGCCCAGGCCACGTCGAGATAGACGAAACCAATCGCGCCCTTAAACAACGTCGTCTAGAGGAAGTAGCATCATCACCACAAGCGAGACAAAACAAAACTACCTCTCTCAATGCAACTCACACTATGACACTCTAGCTCGTGACCACCGCACAAGATGACAAGTTAAATTTGTCACGGTTACTGGTGTCGCTTACTGGCTTGAGCACTTCCATGAACGAGCTGTTCCTAACACCCTATATATTCCTACGTATTTGAATGTTTGTGTATTCGTCTATTTTTTCACAAGGTACAATTGGCCATGTTGGCTTGAATTGCTTTTAAGTTTGTTAAAAGTAATAAGGGGGTGATCGATGGACAAAATCTCGGACTCATGAGCGTGCAGTACGTAAACACAAACAGAAACGTGCACCACAGGTTCGGACCATCACCTTCCGCGCTCGCCGTCAGTGCCATGGCGTCCACGCCTTCCGCCCCCGCCTTCGCCGCCGTCAAGGCCGCGGCGGTCCTTGTTCCCGTCCCGCCGCCGTCCGCCGTGGCGCTGTCGTCGTCGTCGTCAGTAGTGGCGCGGCGGCGCACGCGCACCCCAGCGGTGCCGCCGGCGGCCCTGCGCGCCCAGCTGCTGGGCGACGCGCGGCGTGGCGCGGCGTCGCTGGTGGCGTCCGCCGCGCTCGATGACGACCTGCGCCCGGCCATCGACGCCGACCTCCGCGCCTACCTCGAGTCCCAGATCGTCACCTCTGGCCAGATGGGCCCGGCGGCGAAGCTCACCGACGTGATGTCGCGCCCCGTGCAGGTGGCCACGCCGGGGCAGCGGCTCGCGGAGGTGGACGCGTTCTTCGCCGCGCAGCACTACTCTGGCCTGCCCGTGGTCCACGATGAGGGCAGGTGCATTGGGGTCATCTCCCACAAGGACACGGCCAAGGCGCCCAATGGGTCACTGCACACTGCTCCTCATTTGGTTTGCATGCTATGCTACCGACTAAATTTTCAATTTTTCATGCTTGTTGTCATGCGTGATGAAGATGGAGTCAACTACTGTAGGCGAAGTCATGTCATCGCCTGCGATAACGCTGACACTCTATAAGACTGTCTTGGGTAATAATAACTAATAAGCTTTTTACACCCCTAGCTATACCTACCCTATAATAATAATAATCAACATGTCAAAGTCGTTACAACAATTTTGCTAACAACATGTTGCTGATTGTGTGAGCAGAGGCTGCAGCGCTAATGCTCAAGGAGAAGGTTCACAGGATACCGGTTGTGAATGAACAGCGGCACGTGATCGGTAAGGTTTTCCAGACTGTGCTTTACTTTTTTTTTTGGGGGGACTACATCAATAATAAAGTCTATCTATATCTGAATACAGCAACAAAACTTTTCAGGCCCAGACAGAGAATACTCTGTTTTAGTACTTTGTTGTTATTAAGAGCTCTGTTTGAGGTTTGTTGGACTTTGGAGTGCCAGCTTTTTAAAACACGCACTTGACAAAATGAACTGCAAACTGTGAGTCAATGACAACAATAAGGCTTCACTAAAGCAATCAAGATGCAATACAATGCTAGTGGTTTAGTTAACTTCATTCAGGTGGTAGCTAAACATAGTTGGTCTTGTTTCAAGAACCTTATCCAGATTTTTTTTGTTGTTGAAAATGTACCTAGTTGAAATTACCCACCCTACTACTGACACTCTTAGGTTCACTCTCTGCGGATTTTATGAGAATACACAGTAGTACATATAAGAAGTTTCTTTGCTCTGATTGTAACAGGAATGTTTCTTTGCTCTGATTGTAACAGGAATTGTGACTCGCTCGGACGTATTCCAGACTCTTGAGGCCAACAACAAAGCGAGAGCGTAACACGTGGACCTTGTATATATTCTAGTTCTAGCTGCTGTTGTACACTAGTCTGGACGTGTTGACTGTTGAGCTTGTGAAACATGTGGACTGTGTGACATGTTTCTGAACTGAGTTGATGTCTTGTTTGTGTGCTGGATCTCTATCATGAAATATTATTGTTGAGCTAAAAAATTGCTTACGATTACCTCTATGGTTTCCATGTTTACTAAGGGCATCTGGACCACCCATACACACCGGTCTCCAGTTCATTCATTTCTTTTTTAAGGAAAAAAAACCCAGATCTACACAACATTTGATCAAGTTCGTGAAACTTGTGACTATTGTACAGATTCTACACTCTATCAACATCTGTATCAATTATCCAAACTACCCCTGTCCACATTCCACACTCTGGCATTTCTCACTAGTTTTGTGCAACAGTAGTTTCAATAGGTCATAATAATGCCACATGAAGGCATAGAGAAACAATGGACCTGCATAATGGCGTTTTTTTTTTCCAAAACTTCGTCTGGCCAACTCTGGCCTGAGAATTAATCTGTGAAGAGAGACAAAACAGCATTATTAGTTCATTTCATTCTCAGTATCACAAAACTGGAATTCAAAACTTCAAATTCCCCTGTGTAGTGAATTTATCAGAGTATGATCTAGTTTACCACGGAGAATCTAATTTACCATGCGGGCATTTAAAATAGTAGTGTGGCTCACGCGTGCAGAGTCCACAACATGTCATGGTAGGGATGGTCCTCACTGAATTTTTTTCCTCATAGGAATGGGAGATAATTGTGGACCTATAAAGTGTTTAATTGCAAACTTGGTACCAAACAGTCCTACATTTAATTAAGTTAATACAAAAAATGCAAATGTTTATAATATCAAATAAATATTATTAAGATGGAATACATTTCATAGTAAATCCCTTTGGAGACAGAAATGTTGACAATCTTTTCAATAAACTTGGCCAAACATAAGATCTTTTGACTTAGGACAAAACCAAAATATCATTCATCAGTAAATCAAGACAGCTCCCTCTTTTCGGAAGGTGTGCACACATATCATGCCCCGACCTTCATAATCTTTGATTAACGCTGGAAGTTTGGTAGATTATAGGATACAAGATTAGTGTCTTAATCAAATTTTAAATATGGTATGATGTTCTTCTCTTTGGTCATGGCTATATAACATGAGAGATATTAATGGACAAAAGTATAATCTTGGAGACAGCATCCAGTCAAACCACACCTTACATTTTGTAAAAGAGTCAGTACATGGCTTTGATAGTGCTAAGTTAAATGAAGAGGTTCAACGGCTTGCAGCGATGGTCTCTACTCCTAAGGTTAGAAATGATCTGAGCTTAACTAGCAAAAGAGTCAATCCAGCTTCCTACAACTGTGCTATGAAAAATGGACCAAATGAGAAGAGACTTCTTTCAGCAGATTGGGTGTATTATAAAATAAATATCATGTGAATTGTAACAGACCTAAGCAAAAGAGCTTCTAGGAACACTAGACTTGATCAAACTGAACGAGTCTTTTGTGAATGATGCTGGGAGCTTCGAGCTAAGAAAGGCTTCTGTAAAGATATTGCGTGAAAACATCACTTAGAAAGTGATTGCATAGACCAGGAAAACTGCAAAGTGATGACTTGCTAAAAGTTAAAACAGATCTGTAGATGTAAGGTATGACAATAAAGTTGGGGACTGAGAGGGGTATTGATTTCGGCCGTGATTGCCTTTTTTGTAAAAGCTTCTGTTACTATCTGCAATGAGCAGAACTTAACTTTCAAAAGGATGCTTTCAGGTAACAAGCAGACTTAACTTCCAAAACAGATAATAGTAATACTTACACAGATAAACACTCTATGTTTCAAGTTTAAGTATTAAAAAACAACTGGTAATCAACAGTATATACATTTCGGATTCTCCAACTCCTAGATTTTGACAAATTCGACACTATCAGCCCAAGAGTACAGCCATAAATGGGCCAAGTCAAATTTCTCGAGTGAAAACACACAGGGAACATAAAGAAGCAGCATTTATTCGCTGTATCGCTGTCTTGGTAAGTTGGACTTTGCCATGTTCCCTTCCTGATCAGGGGCATTGGTAGCTTTAGCCTCTAATATTTTGTTTCCACAACCTATACACTTACTACTTTTCAATTGCCTTGCCTTAATTGGTAATGGAATTTAAGTTTCCTTTTTGCGGAAAAAATTAATACCCATGTCTTTTGAGTTTTGATTTCACTACAAGAGTGTAAGAAAGAACAAACTAATACCAAATTTCATTTTAATGGAAGGAACTAACATACAAACTCCCAGTTGGAATGTATATAACATCACTACCGGAGACGGGCTCTTTGCCGAGTGTCCGGCTCTTTGCCGAGAGCTAAAACACGGGCACTCGGCAAAGGGCTCTTTGCCGAGAGCCAGCCCTCGGCACCATAAGAAACTCGGCGACGATTCCTACGCCGAGGGTCCGACTCTCGGCGAAGTCAGGCTCTCGGCAAAGGGACCCTATGCCGAGAGCCGAACCCTCGGCGTAGAATACTCGTCGGCAAACGGAACCCTCGCGAACGGCTCCCCCTGCGCCGTTACCTTTGCCGAGAGCCCTCTGTTAGGCTCTCGGCACAGGGTTGAATTTTTTTTTTTGGTAAATTCTATGCCGAGAGCCCTGGCCCTGGCTCTCGGCATAGGTGCCCTTTGCCGAGAGTGCCGAGGGCTTTAGGAAGCTCTCGGCAAAGCATATTATTTTTTTTTTGTTTTTTTGCTCCCAATTTTTCCTGTGGCCTTGCTACAGTACTACAAGCCAAGATTTCAAATTTGAAGTGTTTTCCATAAATCTTGCTATATTTCGCGTATTTTTTTAATTTGATGATTTTTTCCGCGGGACGCACGTTTGAACTGCAGGTGCATGAAATAATGAAACTCAGCGATTCAAAAAATGGTATTCATTCTTCAGAGGGTATTTCGACACCGTATCCAGGGACAGGTGCGGAGACTCGACCGTCTCGTGCACGAGAAACGGCGACCAAGTTGCGTGATATTGGATTTAAAATTATTAAAAATACAAACGAAGTCAGAAAATCATGAAAATGGACGAGTGACCTTGACATCGCATGTAGAGGCTCTGAAAAAATTTGGGAATGTTTGGAGCAAGTGGTGACGCAAGATGGTTAAAACCCTGAGATCTCCGCAAGATGTCACATGTGATGATATGCGATGATCTCAGGGTTTTAACCATCTTGCGTCACCACTTGCTCCAAACATTCCCAAATTTTTTTCATAGCCTCTACATGCGATGTCAAGGTCACTCGTCCATTTTCATGATTTTCTGACTTCGTTTGTATTTTTAATAATTTTAAATCCAATATCACGCAACTTGGTCGCCGTTTCTCGTGCACGAGACGGTCGAGTCTCCGCACCTGTCCCTGGATACGGTGTCGAAATACCCTCTGAAGAATGAATACCATTTTTCGAATCGCTGAGTTTCATTATTTCATGCACCTGCAGTTCAAACGTGCGTCCCGCGGAAAAAATCATCAAATTAAAAAAAATGCGCGAAATATAGCAAGATTTATGGAAAACACTTCAAATTTGAAATCTTGGCTTGTAGTACTGTAGCAAGGCCACAGGAAAAATTGGGAGCAAAAAAAAAAAAATAATATGCTTTGCCGAGAGCTTCCTAAAGCCCTCGCCAAAGGGCACCTATGCCGAGAGCCAGGTTCAGGGCTCTCGGTATAGAATTTACCAAAAAAAATAAAAAAAAAACCTTTGCCGAGAGCCAGATCACGTGGCTCTCGGCAAAGGTTTCCTCTTTGCCGAGAGCCACCTGATCTGGCTCTCGGCAAAGAAGCGAACCAGTGAAAAAATAAAACGGCCGCCGCGGCGGCCGCCCCGCACACACAACCACAAACACACACACACACGCTGTCGCGCCTCCGCCTCCGCCGTCGCGCCGCCGCCGCCGCCTCCCCGCCCGTCCCCTCCCCGCCGGCCCCTCCCTGCCCCGCGCGGCCGCCCCCGCCCCAGCGCGCCGCCGCCCCCGCGTCCGCGCGGCCGCGACCGTCCCTGCCCCCGCCGTCGCGCCGCCGCCCTCCTCCCCGCCCGTCCCCTCCCCGCCGGCCCCCTCCCTGCCCCGCGCGGCCGCCTGCGCCCCGCCCCGCGCGGCCGCCTGCGCCCCGGCCCGCGCGGCCGCCACCGCCCAGCGCGCCGCCGCCCCCGCGCCGCGCGGCCGCGGCCGTCCCTGCCGCCGCCGCCTCCCCGCCCGTCCCCTCCCCGCCGGCCCCTCCCTGCCCCGCGCGGCCGCTCCCCGCCGGCCCCTCCCCGCCCGTCCCTCCCTGCCCCCGCCCAGCGCGCCGCCGCCCCCGCGCCGCGCGGCCGCGGCCGTCGCCGCCCCCGCCCCACGTGGCCGCCCCCGCCCGCGCCGCGCCGCCGCCCCCGCCCCCTGCACGCCCGGTTGGAGAGGAGGAGAGGAGGAGGAGGAGAGAAGGAAGAGGAGGAGGAGGAGGAGGAGGAGAGGAAGAAGAGAGGAGGAGGAGGAGGAGGAGGAGGAGAGGAAGAGGAGGAGAGGAAGAAGAGAGGAGGAGGAGGAGGAGAGGAAGAGGAGGAGAGGAAGAAGAGAGGAGGAGGAGGAGGAGGAGAGGAAGAGGAGGAGGAGGAGGAGAAGAGCAGTAGAGGAGGAGAAGGAGGAGAAGGAGAAGGAGAAGAAGCAGAGCGGGAGGAGGAGGAGGAGGAGGACGAGGAGGAGGAGGAGGAGGAGAAGGTGAGGAGACCGTTGTTGCCTTCGCCTCGACCCCGAGTTCGTCCGCTCCGTCGTCGTCGATCGGCCCACGTAGTAAGTAGTAGTTGTTAGTAGTAGTGGTATGCATGTGAATGTATGTGGATATCGGCCATCGTGTCGTATGTATGTGGATGTCGGCCATCGTGTCGTATATATGTGGATGTCGGCCATCGTGCCGTTGTTTCTTGCAGGTTTTGAAACCTCACCGTGCAGGGGAGGTTCTACCGAAATTTCTAATTGATACTATCTTTTTTGTCTTTTCTGTAGGAGGACCTGTCGGGGCCAAGCCGGAGATCCTCGGCGACCTCGATCGTCTTCGTCGTCGTCGCGGGTCTGCCTGCACCGCTTCGCCTCGCCACTGCACCGACTCGCCACTGCGCCGCTAGCCTGACTCCACCGGCACCCTAGGTATAAATAACGTCTCCTCCCAGAAAAGGGTCTTAGGTCATTGAACCCAGTTAGGTGTCTCCCGTCCGAAAGAGATACGGCTGGAGGTATGCAGGTCTCTGCATATCGATAACCGTATCTGTTT
Source organism: Coix lacryma-jobi var. lacryma-jobi (assembly GCA_009763385.1). NCBI lineage: Eukaryota > Viridiplantae > Streptophyta > Magnoliopsida > Poales > Poaceae > Coix > Coix lacryma-jobi. The sequence continues at coordinate 108,315,444 of CM019827.1, forward strand.
TGGATTGTCCACGTTACTTGGACAGCCCGCAGATGCGTCGATGAGGCTAGTTCCCATGGTCTGCCCCGATTCAAGATGGAGTTTCGGCATCACCTCCCTGTTGTTCTCCGGATACACACTCTCCCTATAGGGACGTGTATCTTGAGAACATCGGGGAGGTGCTGCCGAAATTCTGTCTCGGCTCGGGGCAGACAATGGGAACTGGCCTCATGTACGTATCCGCGGGTGGGATTAGGACCTATCCTCACCTATTAGATGATAGTAGGATGGAAGTACTCGGAGGTAGATATGTAAGTACTCGGATGCATGACAGTAGGATGGATGACCGTCAATGGATGTACTCAGGCCGTAGAAGCAGAAGTGATTTCACCGATGAATGGTTGCGCAAGACAGATGCTTTCGTGAACAATGCATTTGGCGCGGCTCCGCGAGGAGAGATCAAAGTGTTGTGCCCATGCAGCAGATGTGGGAACCGGAGAAGGCAAGACAAGGAGAACATGGCTAAACATCTTGTGAACAATGGATTCACGCCGGACTACACCCGGTGGATCTACCATGGTGAAGCACATCGTTTGAGAGCGGAGGCAGTGCGACCACGTCTGGAGGACTTTGATGCTGATGCGGGGGTAGCAGACATGTTAGATGACTTCCAAGAAGCACAGTACGCTGAAGGACGTACGGAGGAGGAGATGGAGAAGACCGCAAAGGCGTTTTACGAGATGATGTCTTCGGCACAGAAACCCCTTCACGAGCGGACAACAGTTTCTCAACTGGATGCCATTGGCCGTGTGATGGGGTTCAAGTCCCAGTTCAACCTGAGTCGAGATGCGTTCGATGGTATGTTGGCCCTATTTGGTAGCATGCTTCCGGACGGCCACATATTGACAAAGAGCCTGTACGAGTCACAGAAACTGCTTCGTGCCCTGAAGATGCCGTATGAGCAGATACATGCTTGTCCAAATGGGTGCGTCCTCTTCAGGAAAGATCTCACGGATGCAGGTTACTGTCCGAAGTGTAAAGCGTCGAGATACATGGAGGTAGACGATGGTGAAGGCCCAAAGAGGCAGCTTTCTATCCCCATGAAAGTCCTGCGTTACCTGCCGTTCACACCGAGGATCCAACGTCTCTACATGACCGAGGAATCCGCGAAACAGATGACATGGCACAAACAGGGTACCCGATACAATCCTGAGAAGTTGGTACATCCCGCCGATGGTGAAGCATGGGCCCATTTCGATGGCATCCATCATGACAAAGCTAGAGAGGCTCGTAATGTTCGTGTTGCGTTTGCAACGGACGGTTTCAATCCCTATGGACTCATGGCTGTCCCGTACACCTGTTGGCCCGTCTTCGTTATCCCCCTCAATCTCCCCCCCGGCGTCCTATTTCAACGTCATACTGTCTTCTTGTCGTTGATAATTCCTGGACACCCGGGGAATAACATGGGTGTGTACATGGAGCCTCTGATTGATGAATTGGAAACTGCTTGGAATGAAGGGGTATTGACATACGACCGAGCTTCAAGGTCTAACTTCACAATGCACATCTGGTACCAGTACTCACTACATGACTACCTGGCATATGGGATATTCTGTGCCTGGTGTGTCCATGGCAAGTTCTCATGCCCCGTTTGTAAGACAGCTACGAGATTTATCTGGTTGAAGAAGGGTGGCAAGTATTCGGCGTTCGACCAACATCGACAATTCCTGCCTCTTGACCATCCTTTCAGACGGGACACCAAGAACTTTACCAAAGGTGTCGTGGTGAGAGATCCTCCACCTCGGATGCTGACCGGTGCCGAGGTTCATGCTCAGATAGATGCTCTCCAGTTCAACGAAACAGACGGTCGTTTTGCGGGGTATGGTCAGGAGCATATGTGGACTCATAAGTCAGGCTTGGAAAGACTCCCTTATTATGACGATCTTCTTCTGCCACATAACATTGATGTAATGCACACTGAAAAGAACATCGCTGAGTCGCTTTGGGGAACACTCATGGACACTGAAAAGTCTAAGGACAACCCTAAGGCTAGACTAGACCTGACACTATTGTGCGATAGACCAAAGCAAGAGATGCTGCCTCCTCAGCCCGGCAGGAGATGGACACGGCCCAAGGTCGATTTCGTCTTGGGCAGGCCACAAAGGAAAGAAATACTTCAGTGGATCCAGACATTGACATTCCCTGATGGATATGCAGCGAATCTAACGAGAGTCAACTTATCTACTCTGCGAGTCCTAGGGATGAAGAGTCATGACTTCCACGTATGGATCGAACGGCTTCTTCCGGCGATGGTTCGAGGCTATGTTCCTGAGCCTATGTGGGTTGTCTTGGCAGAGTTGAGCTATTTCTTCCGCCAGCTATGTGCCAAGGAGATATCTCGGTCCGTCATTGATGACTCGGAGAAAGCTGCACCTGTGTTGCTCTGTAAGCTGGAGAAAATCTTTCCACCAGGCTTCTTCACTCCGATGCTTCATTTGATCGTACACATCCCAAATGAGGTTCGAATGGGAGGGCCTGTGCAATGGCGTTGGTGCTTTCCAGTCGAGAGAAATATGAAGACTCTTCGCAAGAAATGTAGAAACAAAGCCAAAATTGAGGCTTCCATTGCAGAGGCATCCATTCTGGAGGAGGTGTCCAACTTCACTGAAGAATACTACTCCGAGAACCTTCCTAGCGTGCATAATCCACCCCCTCGTTACAATGCTGGAGAAGATGAATCGAGTCTTAGCCTTTTTCGAGGCCAACTCGGCACGGCAAGTGGATCCACAGTTAAGCAGTTGAACTATGAAGAGTGGCGAAAGATCATGCTATACGTGCTTACCAACCTTGATGAGCTGGACCCGTACATGGGGTAAGTTATTATCTATCTTCATCCAATTCATCGTCACTTTCCAACACCATTCTTTTTGTTTCGTACAGTGAATTTCTTCATTTGTTCTCGAATGGACCAAGGCCTCTTTCTGATGCGGCAGCTGAAACCCTAATTGCAAATGGTGTGGGGCAAGGGAGGCCTGATTTCATTTCTTGGTTCCGACAAAAGGTACCGTCCTACCAAGGTCGTACTTAGTCTGACGTTCCAACTTGCTCTTACGTTCTGACCATATAACGATATATCTTGCGTCGCCTTGCAGGCTCAAACCGATGCGTCTATGAGTCAAGAGCTGAGACAGGTTGCAAAAGGCTTTGACCGTAGGGTCAAGTCATTTAACGGTTACGACGTGAATGGATTTCGCTTCCACACATCAAGCTACGAGCAGAGTCGGCCCAATCGAAAAACCACAAATAGCGGTGTTTGTACTCCAGGCAATGACAACCGTGACTACTATGGAAGAATTGAAGAAATATACGAACTTTCATTTCATGGTGAAAAGCCTTTGAATCCTGTCATGTTCAAATGCCATTGGTTTGATCCTGGAAGAACGAGGCTGACACCTAATCTTGGGCTAGCCGAAATTCGACAGGATTCTGTCTATCCAGGCTCCGATGTGTATATTGTGGCTCAACAGGCCACGCAGGTTTATTACACGCCATACGCGTGCAAAAGCAAAGAGCATCTCTTGGGTTGGTATATTGTGCACAAGATATCACCACATGGTAAACTACCTCTCCCCAATGATGAGGATTATAACTTTAACACAAACACGTATGACGGTGAGTTCTTTCAAGAATCTGGGTTGCAAGGGACGTTCACGATAGACTTAACCGAAGCGATGGAAATGGAAGTAGAGAATGATGACGAGGACGCTGGGGATGAGGTGGTAAATGAGAAGGACATAGAAATGCTAGAATGATTCCGTTTAGGCCAAGCAAATGAAGACGACGACCTGTCTTCGGATACTGAGGAGTACTTAGACATGGTTGACAATGATGAGGAGACTCATGCTCCGGCTAATCCGGATGATCCAGATTATTTCTAATACATGTAATATTATGTTATATTTTTAGGATCTATTGTTTTATTTATATTGCACATATTTGGTTATGTTATTTCTAATACAACATTGCTTGTTCTTTTTAAATGCAGGAGGTCGAGGCAAGATGCCGGGAGGACGTCAGAGGCGGTTGAGTTGGTTGTACCGCAGCTCGCAGGCCGACGGGCCCTCGACGAGGAGTGGCCGCCGCCGGAGGGAGCCGTCTCCACAGGAGGAGGAGGAGGAGGAGGTCGAGGAGGAGGTGCCGGCCACGCCCGAGGCCCAGCGGCAGGAGGAGGCACCATTGGCCGAGGAGGCAGAGGAGGAGGACGAGCAGGAGGAGGACGAGGCGGACGGGTGTTCGGGTGCCTCAGGGGTGTCCACGCCCTACTTGAGAGGCCCCGCCAGCCTCTCGGCGTTGCCGGCACGTGCCCGACGCCCAGTGATCACGCCCATCGGACAAAAGTACATGTTCTAACTACCTGTTCGTACGATGAGACTCAAAATAGAAATAGAAGCTAATAATCTTTTTTAATCACTTGTGCAGGGGATGGGACTTTGTTGGGCCTAAAGGCCGCAAACCCAACAGCGTCCTGGGTCTCCTGTGCCGCGAGCACTACCCCGGCATAGTACAGTATGCCGGGAGGCACGAGCCGGCCTACACCTTTGACCACTACAGCGTCGCCCCAGACCCAGACTTCCCCAACAAGGCGGCGCGGGTTAGAGCGGAGCTGTGGGTAAGTCTTCGTCAAACAATATCAAATTCATCATATTTTCTCTTTAATTACTGTCTCGCCTCGTATTGTGTCTGTATGCAGAACTACTTCAGGTGCGAGCCGGGGAAGGAAGCAGTGGCGGAGGTGACGGCTACCCGGGCCTGTAGGAAGCTCGTCACCGACATGATCTACGAGGCGAGACTGCAGGCCATCATCACCTACAACGCCACGGTCCTGGCCACGAGGGTGACGAAGGCCCAGGCGAGAGGCATGACGCTGGGCCGGGCGCAGTTCTTGCAGGTAAGTGTTTTCTTTTGAGATTAAGCTTTTGGTACTTTTCATCTAACGCTTAGACGTGAAATACTTGATGATGTGCAGATGATCCCCCAATTGTGCCAGTCGTTTCCCGAGTGCTGGGAGATGATCGTGGACCGGTGGCTCTCTGAAGAGTGGGCGGCCCACCACGCCGAGGCCCGGGAGGCGCGTCTGCAGATGCCAGGTGTACCACACCACCAGGGCAACCGCAACCTCGCCGAGTACGCACAAGCTTGGGTACGTGAAAGACTTTATCAATTTCTCGATCAAATGTTGCCTGATTGCTAATCATCTTATTGTCTTCCTCGCAGTCGGAGGCACACGGTGGCCAGCCTTGCGGCACGGTGGCGGCATACGCCATGTCCCACAAGGGCAAGGCCACGGCAGCGGAGACCTCCTACAACCCCGACGATCCCGCCGACGCGTACACCAACTCCAGCGTCCACTCCCGCCTCACTGACTACTCAGAGGCGGCAAGGGCGGTCCATGGGGACGACTTTGATCCCGCCACCGCGGACCTGGACGGGAGCATCGTCATGAGGATTGGAGGAGGGAAGAAGCACGGGCGGTTCTGGCTTGGCGACGGTGTCATCGACACGGCCTCCACTCCCACTCTGTCCCAGCTCCGAGCACAGAGCACGAGCGGGAGCGTCCCCATACGCCCACGCCCGTCGCCTGCGCAGTCGCGGGTCGCCGAGCTCGAGGTTATTTCTATTTAACTCATCGTACATTGATCTTTAAATGTTTGCATTGTTCTAACATTCACTTTGTATTATCGCAGGCCCGCCTGGAAATAGTAAGGCAGGAGCGCCAGGTGTCTGAGACCCAGATGCGGTCACAGATGTCGGCCCAGATGGAGGCTCAAGCAAAGCAGATGGCGGACCTCATCGCCTTCATGGCCTCCCAGGGCATGGCCGTGCCTCAGACGCTCATGGCTCCTCCACCGCCGCCTCTGGACCCCGGAGTTGCTCCTGTGAGTATCAATACTTCAGTGTTTCATTTATTTCATTTTCTTGTCTAACATGACCTTTTGCAGCCTCCTCCGTCAGAAGGTTCGAACAACCGCCATGCTCCTGGATGGAACCCGACCGGGGGTCAAGCAGGCGACAGTTCTCAGGGGTGGCCCGGTTGGCCGGGGGTGTAGTAGATCTCCTCGTGTGTCACTGAAGTCTCATGTTGTTGAACTATGTGATGTGAACTATGTGATTTGATGACATATATGTTATTGAACTATGTGATGTGATATATATATATGTTCTGTGACGTGAAATGTGATATATATGTGATATGTGATGAATGTGATATATATCTGTGTGATATTGTCGGAGAAAAGGAAAAACAGAACTGGAAAACAAAAAATCAAAATTTACCCAGCTTTGCCGAGGGTTGCTCTCGGCAAAGTTGCCCTTTGCCGAGGGTTTTGGCCATAGCCCTCGGCAAAGCTGGGGAGGCAGAACGTAATTTCCATGGCTTTGCCGAGGGCTTTGGTCATAGCCCTCGGCAAAATCCGAGGTTTGCCGAGAGCCGGCTAATATAGCCCTCGGCGAAGAGGTCCCAAAAAAAATATTCAAAATTTTTTTGCCGAGAGCTGACCCCGGGTAACCCTCGGCACAGAAAAATAATAATAAAAAAATTTATCGCTTTGCCGAGAGTCCAGCTCTCGGCACACGTAACGCCTTTGCCGAGAGCCGGCTTAGCCCTCGGCAAACCTACCGTCAATAGGGACAGCCGTTAACGGCCACTTTTCTTTGCCGAGAGCCGGTCGGGACCCTCGGCAAAAGGTTTGCCGAGAGCCCGATAAATGGCCCTCGGCAAAGGATCCTTTGCCGTGAGGTTTTTTGCCGAGAGCTCTATGCCGAGGGCTGCTCTCGGCATAGGCTACGCCGAGTGTCGAATGGCCTTTGCCGAGTGCTACAGGCACTCGGCAAAGCCACCGTTTCCAGTAGTACCAATATATCAGAAGCATCACACAGTAACATCTTTCGGAGAAGTACTGTTTAGGAAGGATTTAGAAATCACTAACCTTGTATGGCAAAATATGCCAAATCCATTCATTACAGGATTGATTATCCAAAGGAGACTCTGCACTTGTGGGACAGACAAAAGCAATTTTTAGACTTCCGACAACCAGAATTGGATCCCAGTTGAACATTACCTTGGCTCTGACCATAATCATATGTGAGCTCTGTCATTGGAGGAATATGCTTCATTGCAAAGAATGCAATGTGTGGATGTCCCTCATCACCATGATCATACAAAACTGGTTGCCAAAAAACATTAGGCGAGCAGCTGTGGTTCATAAAGCGAGCTACATTGCCAGTTTGTTTTGCACTAATGATGATCGGCAGTTGCATGGGTGTCTCATTTGAGTCACAAAGATTAGGTTCACCCAGTAATTCTGGTGCATAGTTCCACCTTAAACTCAGCGCAGGAGGGGTCTCAAAGATGTAGTCATCTTGTTCATTCACACTATTTTTATCAATGATTTCACCTGCATATTCACAGATAAATGTTCCAGCTCGAATTGGATCCCAACTACGAAGACCCCAACCACGATCTCCTGTCTTAAAGACTTCAAAATGGATCCGGGCACCTTTCTGTACAACTCGGTTCCGGCAACTATTTGAACAAATGCAGGAATCATTACACTCGTATAACATAGGCATGCAGCTAACAAGTATACCTGAAGCACTGTAAGGAAGTGCACCAGCATTTCGGTGTGTACAAGGGCAGTTGTTATCACCAGGGAGGCATAAACTTGCACATTTGCATCCTTGCATCTTTCTCATCGAACTCTGCAAGTTCCCATAGTTCAATTTGGTCATATAGGTGAACTGGCTAGGACCCTTATCATCGTCAACCTCATTTACAAGGCAAACCGGTTTATTTTCCACACCATATGACATGTCGCCTAAGATAACATGGTCTCTAGATGATGGATCTTCCCTCCATTTTTCAGTTTTCTTCCACATTGCAATGCCGTCAGCTTGGCCAGGTTCCCTGAGCAACTTGTGTTTAAAAACATTGAAACCAGATTTCGCTTTCTCCACCCAGGCTTCTTTGATCTTATAAAGGCCGTCATATATGTATATCTTACCAGTTGGACAAGTCAAATCCCTTACACTGCGAATGACTCTAATTGGATTACCTCTATGCAAACTTCTCTCCAGTGCAAGATTACCCCTCTCAAGTTTTTGATCATCTTTACCAGACATGCCCTGTCCAGTGTAAACTAGAACATATGGATCATCGTCAGTATTATCATACACACCAGCTGACACAACACTAATAGCCACAGGATTCTCCTCATTACCAAACTTGGCAGACATATAATCAATACCTGCCATGTTCTGACTATTCAGCCCCACCAGGCACATCTCAATTCTGAAGTAGAACATGTCACCAACCTCAACACCAGGAACATCTCCAATCCGCTTGTTCTTATTGACACGAAGTTCAGCATTAGTCATGATGCTCCCAGCCTTCAAGTTATGCTGCTGCTTTGCAGCTTGCTTCACCTCATCTAGCTGTATAAGCCTCCGCCGCAGTGCATCAAACATCATGAGTACATTATCTGCAGATTCCCTAGGATTATCTGAAGACAAAGTTGGGAGCTGCAACACATTGGTATCAATTTTCCTAGACTGTCCACGATTTGCTGCATCAACAGTGTCATCATCTATTGAGAAACCTGAATGACTCAGGGTTGCCAAACCATCAAGCACACGCCTTGGACGTCCCCTCTTCCTTTTACCACATTCAGGTGAGGTGGTTGCAGGTGTCAGGGAAGTGGGCTCACTATCTTTTGAGTGAATTGAAGGTGTTGAAGTATCCAAACTATCCAGTAAACGTTTGGGACGTCCCCTTTTCCTTGTACCAGATTCATGTACAGTGGGTGCAGGAGGCGTCGCAAGAACAGGTGTATTATCAGCCTGAGGAGCTAAAGGAGTTGACAAGTCATAAATGTCTTGCACTTGCACATGCTTGGGCCGTCCCCTCTTCCTCTTGCCAGATTCATGTGGGGTGGCTGAAGGTGTCAGGGAAACAACATTATTACTTCCTTGAGGAGGTGAAGGAACCTTAGGAAGTGAAGGAATTGGAGAAACCGTGGGAACCAGAGGAGTTGAAGTAGCTGAAGGAACCATATTATCTGACACACGCTTGGGTCTGCCCCTCTTCCTTTTACTGGATTCCGGTGTCCCAGCTGATAGAGGAGTTTGTAAGGAAGGAGTGGCCAAACTTTCGGTTGCAGTACCATTAGCATGAGCAGCTCCATTTGTATTAACCCTATCAGGCTCTCCCCTGTGATCTGTAGGAGCAGCTGGTGCTGCAAACATTGATGCAACGCCAGCAGCCATCCCTAATTCAATGCCTCCAGCATACGGTCCAAATGGGGTCACACAGACAACTGAAGGTGAGTTTTGAGGGGTGAATGTGTGAAGCCCTAGTGGTGCAGGGAACATGGGGGTCAACATACGCAAGGGTTTGGCGTCAACAACTGCTGAATCATCCAACGGTGAAGCCGTCTGCTGAGCCATTGTGAGCCAACAATTGATCTTTGGCCAAATCAAGTTTTATGTCACTATTTCCTTCGTATCCTCCTCAGTTGTTTATAGATCATACTTCAGAGGAAACTGAAAGAGACACATCATTTTTTGGCATTTTTATATTATTACCCAAATCCAAGAGGAAATATCAAAATCAGGAAATACTGAACCTTGACTGTCTATTCCAAGTTATAATAAGCACAAGCGAATTAAGGATGCAATTTACCAAATAAATGATACATACAAATGAGTTAACAATGCAATTCAAGAGATTTTAAATCACATTTACAGATGAGGTATACAAATTTCACAATACGCTAGCAAGAATAACCAGGAGTTGCGCATGTCTAGGATTTGAAGAAGCAAATAGGGGCAGAAAAGAGTAGAAGTGTAAAGTGTTGCTGCAGGCACCTTGTAACTAATTAACTTGTCCATCCAGATATCAAATTAAAAGTTTCTTATGTACATGGACTTGTGAAACTATTTTAGCTCAGCTAATTGGTCTATTTGAGAGTATTAGCTTTACACAAGAAACTGGCACTAGTATAATTTCATCCATGCTTTTATTTATATTTATTTCCTAATTCATTACAATAAAAATGCAGTTTGTGAGGTGAGACAACTCTACATTATTATTATACCAGAAAAGGTTTTGACTAGGACCCACGTTGCAATTTGAAGTTCTCATTTTGTATAAGCATGGAACAAAGATAATAAGCAACTTCCCATTTTAATAGCAACAAGTTGAAAAAGAATAAAGATACTGCAATAGGTAGCACTACAAAATTTGCCAAAAGGGACGTATAAGGTAGCTAACTTGGTTACCTCCATACCTATTTATCATGCAAAGAATCCCTGAGCTTCTGTGGCATTGTTTACATGGCATCGTGCCTAAGGAGGGACATATATCTCCACTACCAGCGGTGGAGCTTTGCGCCGGACGAAGGGGCCTTGGTGGCTCTAAGGCTAAAGTGTTCCTGTAACTAAAAAAAATATAAGGAAAATCAGAGAGTGCAACCATCGTCTACCTCTAGATTATGAGGGAGGGACGAATTGCGTTGGGCATGGTTGTACGGTTAAGGTCCTGTTTGGTAGGGAGATTCACCAAATTCGGATTCACTAGCCTAGATTCACCAAAATATTTCCCAAACTGTCTAGATCCACCAGATTTGGATTCATCAAAATGGTGGATCTAGAGGCCAGATTCACCGTTTTGGTGGATCATCTCCTCAAAAGGTGCTCCACCAACTCAAATTTGGTGGAGTTGGAAAAAATTACCCACCACTGCCACTGGTTACACAGCGTACCTCTTCGATCTAATTTTCCCCCCGACGCTCCTCTTCTTCTCCAACCTCGTCTCTCTCTCCAACCAACATCCAAGGTCGAGGACCACTGCCCTTGCGCGCCTCCCCACCGCCTTGCACCATCCCGTCGACTCGACAGGCGCGCCCTCTAGCCATGGCGAGTTCCAGCAAGCCCTCCTCTGCATCCTCCCTGGCCATGGCAAACCAGCCTTGCGCGCTCTGTCCGCCAGCCCTGCACGCTCCGTCCCCGGCTGCTATCAGTCTCCACACAAGGTCGTCGAGCCCGCGGTGAGAGGCCGCGTGCCCGCCCGCCGGGGATAGGTTGTGCACCCTCCCTCGCGAGGCCGCGCCGCCCGTGCGGGGGAGGTCGCGCGTGCGCCCGCCGGGGAGATGTTGCGCCCCCTCCCGCATCAGGCCTCCGCACCTATGGGGGAGATGTCGCATGCCTGCCCGTCGGGGAGATGCCACCGTGCTCGGCCGCTGGTGAGAGCCCCCCCCCAGACATGGACGTCGTTCGCGGTGGCCGAACAAGATGATTTTTTTCTATTTTTCCCTGACATGTGGGACCCTTATCCAAGGGCAAAACAGTCCATTCCTAGCAAATTGCCTTGTGTGGATCTGGAACTCCTACGTTTGCCAAAGAATTCCATGGTGGATCTCAAATCCACGATAGATCTTATCTGCGGTGAATCCCAGATTCATATTCGTTTTTTCGAGTGGTGAATCTCTCCCAAACAAGCCCTAAATAGGTGTTTTTTTTTCTTCCTACAAAAGATTTGATTGCCCATACAAGCAGATACTAGGTAAATAGATTCATCTATGTCCCAGCACAAGTAAGTCTAAGAAGGAAAAAAAAATGCACATAGCTAACGTTTCTTACCAGCGGAAGGATCGACTGTAGGCTGGGATGGATCAGGAATCCAATCGACGGGTCGGCAGCAGGAGTTCCAACTTGAACTGGTTCTGGCTGCCTTGCCTTCTTCTCCTGCGGCTGACCTGGCTGCAGCCGTTCTTCTTCAACAGTGGAAAGATGGGGAAGGGAAAGGGGAAATGGAAGAAGTAGAAGAAGCAGCAGCAGCAGCTACCGGGTGTCGGCTGGCAGGTGGCAGCGGAGTGCGGGGAAGGAGGCGAGGCTAGCTGAATCGGCTACGACAACGCAGCAGCGTCGATCGGCCATCCAACGGTAGCTACACGCAGCTTCAACGGAAGAGCACTAAACGACAGTGAGTGAGTGGCCCCACCGAACAAAGGAACGATGCCCGCCAGATTCCAAATCATCAATCGTAATTTCGCAGGTCGCAGCTATTTTCCGTAAATAAGGTCTGGTTTCCTCCTCCGTCCTTAGATTAACTATCATTTTCGTTCCCGAGAAACATCTTTGATTATAAATATATTAAATAATAATAATATTTATCGTACATAATTAGTATTATTAGAAAGATCTTTAAATCTAGTTTTTTAACAAAATTATTTGGAGATACAAATGTTACATGCATTTACAACAAAACGAGTCAAAACTTGTGATATGAAAACCGAAAACGACGAATAAAAAGGGACGGAGGAAGTAGGTACATAAAAAAAATTCACTCATTACATCAAATATTTAGATATATACATAGAGTATTAAATGTAGACAAAAAAATAACCAATTACATAGATTGTGATAACTTTCTAAGATGATTTTTTAAGCTTAATTAATCGATAATTTAACAATGTTGTGCTACAGTAAATATATTCTAATAATACATTAATTAATATTAATAAATTTGTCTCACGGTTATAGACAGAATATGTAATTTATTTTCTTATTAGTCCATTTTTAACAGATTAGATTAGTGTCAGAAGATCTGATTTGACACGCAAAAACTTTTAAGTCTTATTTAGTTCTGAACTATAAATTTTTTAAATGACACGTCAGATGTTACATGAGGTGTTCAGATACAAATAAATTACAGAATCTGTTCGTAAATCGCGAGACGAATTTTTAAACCTAATTAATCCGTTGTTGACACATGTGTTACTGTAGCACTTTAGTGTCAAATAATGAACTAATTAGACCACATTTAGTTGACAAAATATTTTGCATTGTAACACTTTAGTTTCAATAATGAACTAATTAGGTTTAAAAGATTCGTCTTGTAAATTACACGTGAACTGTGTAATTAGTTATTTATTTAGGGTTTAGGGTTTCGCTGGGAACACAAAGCCTTAATGAGGAACTAAATATAAGGCCTAAATTTTTAGATTTACTTTTCGGTCGACGTGCAGATGAGCGAGGGTTCCATGCGCCGCCGCCGCCCCGCCGCGCCGGCGCCGGCGCTGGCAGCGCCCTTGCCGGACGATGACGACCTCCTCCGCGAGATCCTCCTTCGCCTCTCGCCGTTGCCGTCCTCCCTCCCCCGCGCCTCCCTCGTCAGCAAGCGCTGGCGCCGCATTCTCTCCGACCCCCAATTCCTCCGCCGCTTCCGCGCATTTCACCACCGGCAAGCCCCGCTGCTCGGCTTCTACATCTGCGACTTTGGGCACCCCTGCTTCACCCCCACGCTGGACCCGCCCGACCGCATCCCCTCCGCGCGCCTCTCCCGGGCGCTGCCACGCGACGACAGACACAGTTTCCTCGGCTGCCGGCACGGCCTCGTCCTCATCCTCAACTGGACGCGCCTGGAGATTACCGTGTGGGACCCTGTCGCCGGAGACCAGCGGTGCGTGGCCCTTCCGCCTGGGTTCAACAGCGAAGACCCACACTTGGCTGTCCGCGGTGGCGCCCTGCTCTGCGACGACCATGCCGGCCGGGCGCCACTTGAATCCTTCAAGGTGGTGGTCTTACGGACTGATGATGTGCTGTTTGATGCTGACCCTCGTGCGTTTGTGTAACACCCTAAAATTTGCTTCTTTTCAAAATAGAGCTAAATTGATTTAATTATGAATTTTGCGTTCATAAAATATAGGGTAAATAATTTTTTTCATTAAATTAAAATTTAACATAAGCTAGCAACGTGATTGAGCATACATGTCGGTGCATTTGATTTATTGGAGTGAGTGGTTTTGATTCAAACTCAAAATGATTTAAAATGAGTGTGTAAAGTTTTTAAAATACGTTTATACGGCGATGTCTGTCTGGGCATGTCTTCATCTTTTTTCTTCAACCAAATCGCTTGTTTCCCAGCATATTGCTTTCATTGAAGCTTTCCAAAATCTTTGTTCTCTACTCCAACTCATTCCTTGGTGCTCATCATTCATTAACTTATCTTTGAAGTCTCCACGAGAATTTTCTCGGCTTTTTCTAGAACTCGCACTACAAAATACCTTTTCATAAGCTCTAAATACTTTTGTTGGGTTCCTTGTATTCTAAAGTATCTCTCATAATTTTCCATAAATTTTCAGATCCTTTGGAGTTTTTTTTTCTCGTTTAAAAACAATTCTAAATTTTTCTTTTTGAAAATTATTTTATTCGTGAAATTAACTAATTCCAAAAATATTTAATCCTAACCTCGCTTAATGCCTCCATACCGAAGCCTTGGCATATAAATACATGGCGAAGATGGTATAGGAGATCTAAAATTCTGTCACCACCGAATCAGTTTCCTATTAGAAGTAGACCCGGACCCAGGGAACAAAGATGAACGCCGCCTCCTGAGTTTCCATCGCAGCCCTAGATTCTTGCCAGACGCCTGACGATCGAACCCACGCCGCCGCCCGCTCGAGAAGGCACTCATCACGACTCCATGAACGGCACCGTGGCACAGCCTTGAAGCCCTGGTGAAGATCGTCCGCCAGAATACTACACGAAAGCTCGACCATCAACCACGTATGTGAGAAAGCTGAGCCGGCCTAGAGATCAATCCACGCTGCCGACGGCCTCCTAGTTGACTCCTTTGCGGTCGACGTCGAACCCAAGTCCGCGTCTGCAAGCGCGTGTACAGCGAGGTGAGTTGCCTGTACATGTACTCCTACCGTTTCCCTTCTTGTGCTCTACCATGTCACAGAAGCCGACCAGAGTTTGTTTCTGAGCCTATCGATCTCAACAAGCCAGTAGCAAACCCCGTCCATACATATACCTACATGCATGCAAGTACACAATGCAAGGTAACAAACAATATTTAATTTGATTAATATATACCAACCATAATGTATTTTTAATTTATAACTCGCTTAGTTGATACACGAAAATATTTTAAACCCGTACAGGTACTCTCTCAATTTGTTCTTTTGCAGAGTCAAAATTTAACTTATTTAAAGTATGTCAATAATGCTTATTAATAAAATATGATTAGTTTAACTTTTCTTTGCAAATCAAAATATGTTTTTGCCTAATCTGAATTGATAACTTTTCTATGATTTTTGATTAATTAAAATAAAGCAACTTTATAGTTGTCTCTTTCATAATATAAAATTTCCGGTAGACGTATCCTTTTATCGATAGCTTTGTTTCTGGTGTTTCTTGTGTTCGAGCGACTGTAGCTCCGATTAGCGTGATCTTCGTGTGTTGTGTGTTTTTAGAATCACGTAGAACCGTTTTCAAATCTTTTTTTTTGTGGTTGGTGTGTTGTTCTAATATAGCTATGTTTGTATGCTATGCATGTCTGTTTGGATGATTCTGTGGTGCTCTATCAGTATGTCCCGTCGGTGAGTTTTACCTTGGTAATCAAGAAGTTGGTGATCAAGAAGGAGTCCTTGGAAGACTAGGACCAATAAGAGCTCCAAGTTTAAGGCAAGTATAGCATGGGATCCTCCTTGATGTCCTAATAACCTTAATTCATCATAACTTTCATATTACATGTGTCTACCTTGATGCCTATATAGACTTATCCTAGATGTTTGATCTTATGCCTTGATAACCATGGGTATGCATTGGATAGCTTGATGCTAGTGCTCAACTCAAACTATGATCATGTAAATTTGTTTTAAATGGTATATGTGACGTGTTAAAATTTGGCTTTTATAGCAACATGGTTTAGGAACTACTATAAGGGATCACCCGGGACTACAGTGCAACCATGGGAGTTATATGGCTCTGACCTTAGCTCAGTATGAGGACCTTTTCTAGCTTGTTAGAGGTTACCGAAAGGCGCAAGAGGGGCTCCGATCTGTATGGTCTCGGCCGACCAAGTTGGTGCATTTTGTCTTTTGTTAGTCACCGCTTGGAGGGGAGATTCATGCTTATTGATGGGGAAACCTAGCGGCCCTAACTTGTTAGATGAACTTTTGAAAGGCTGCGCAGTGAACCCTGCCGTGCACCTTGGAAGTGTAACGTGGGCCTTGCAAACCCCGGCATATGGGTATCACTACTCATCGGGTAAAGTGTACAATATCTGCAGAGTGTAAAACTGATATATCAGCCGTGCTCACGGTTACGAGTGGCCTGGAATTCTTATGGTATAGTTGTTTCTATAAATAATAGTAATGATGATGATGATGATATTTATTCAATGGATACATGTTTACTTGATCATACGTTTAACTTGGGATGGTTATACTTTGATGCTACTTAATGCTAAAATTATGCCAATTAAAAGCTTCCGCAGTTAAACCCGTGTCAGCTTTTTGAGCCTCATGAACCCCATGTTATATTTGTTAAGTACGAGATGTACTTATGCTTGCTTTACTTTTCAACACTTTGGAAAAATCCCGGATGGGTACCAGTTTGCTAGAAGTTGGAGAAGTTAGGCTTGTGATCAACCAGTCAGTTGTCCCTGTGAAGTTGGTGTCTCACTCTAAAGACCGGAGTGTCTTTCCGCTGTCTGCTCTTTAAGGTTATGTTCTTTTGTTTTATATACGTTATATATGTGCATTGTCTTTCGATATTACCCTTTATTTGTAGCTATATGTGAGATTTGACTTCCTGGGCTCACATATGGTGTATATCCGGTTTTGTTCTTAGAACCGGGTGTGACAGTTTGCCTTCCTCTATGAGTCCAAGGCCGATGTGTGGAGCAACATCATCTCAACATCCATCAGGGCTCCGCTTTCCGTGCTCAAGCCTAGCATCCTAGTTGGGAATTCACTCTACTGGTTGCTTCGTGGTCTTGGGAATAGCGGCATCCTTAAGTTTGATTTGGATGGCAAGAATCTAACTGCCTTTGATACCCCACCAGATGCACAAGCACAAGTCAGCATTCGGTCTCAGATCTTGCGGATGGAAGATGGCAGGCTCGGCTTTGCCGTTGTGTCAGGGTTCAGCATTCGGGTATGGGAGAAGCAGCCCAATTCTGAGGGTGGTGCAAAGTGGATGCTTCATAAAACCATCAATCTGGACAAGCTGCTTTCACTGGGACCAACAGTGGATAGATCCTGCATAGTGATACATGGGTATGATGAGGATGGTAATGCTATTTTTGTATCAGCTGGTCTGCAAGTCTTCATGATGCAAGTCAAGTCACTGCAATTCAAAAGTCTTTTTAAAAGGAATGATATCGTCAAGACCTATGATCCCTTCACAAGTTTCTATATCACAGGTACCGATTCTGTTTCTCCTGTATCTCGTTGAGCCGTTTTTGCAATATGTTTCATTTGCTTAAACCTGAATGTCAAGAACCATCGTTTATTGATAATACATTTCTTTGTCACATAGAGCCAATTTTTTATTTTAATTGTTCGCTGTTACTGAACTGTGTGAAAGATAGTACTATAGTACAGAAGTTCATCATTAACTTAACTGTCTATTGTTGTACACGTAAATTGTGCAATTTTACTGTTTGTGTGACATTCTTTAGAACTGGTCTTTTTCGCATAAGGTACAATGCCATTAACTTTGGGAAATATAAAAAAGGAAAAGAAAAAACTAATCATGAACCATCTGGTATATGAAATAAAAAGTACATTACTGTCTGGACTTATTTCTCTTGTAGGCAGTGGAGGCGTTGGAGTTGAAATTTTGAACAACACGTGAGATGCCTTTCTTCAGGTACCAACCTGTTGGGTAATACAAATTTATTTTCTGCTATTCTTGTTAGAAATACCATTTGTATGCAAATGATTGATAAATTTAAGCAAACTACACCATCAGTGACTCAGCCTGTTGCGTTGTTTCGAGTTGGACACAGAACTCCTGTTCATTTGAGTTACCAAACTTAAACTGTGTATCTAATGTCATTAGAAGGCCAACAAATGACTAGTGATGTGGGACTGAAAGCTGTATGATTTGTGTGAAAGTGTATATGGATTAATTGTAGAGTGAGAGAGAAGGTGTTACATATAGAGGTGAGGAGATCTTGAGGATTATAGTAACAATGGCAGTCAAGATCTCCTCTAAACACTCTGAGTCAAGCACAACTAGTCAAGCACTCTCCTCTTATAGTAGTACTCTAAGCTACGCACAATCCAGTCAAGGCACTCCTCTAAACAGTCTTAGGCAAACCAAGGAAGGGGTCAGCCAGCGCTAGGTGTCCAGGCACAGACCTAGTACACATGCACATGCACAAATATATGTCTAACACGGCCCCGCAGTCACATCGACGGTGCAACGGACGTTGAGACTGGATCGGAAATCCGTGAAAACTGACGATACAGTCCCTAGCTGAAGATGTCGGCAAACTGTGATGTCGTTGGGACATGAAGAACAAGAACGCCACCAAGAGCAACACGGTTCCGGACAAAATGAAGATCGATCTCCACTTATTTAGTGTGTTGATGCTGGACGGGGTTCGAGGACATATAGATGGTGCTGATATTGTCACAATACACCAAGGTAGTCTTGTGTAGAGGAGTGTGCAGCTCAGACAACAGTTGGCGAATCCAAGTGGCCTCAGCGACTGCTCTGTACTCAGCCTCAGCATTGGAGCGTGAAACAGTGTTCTGATGGTTAGAGGACTAGGAAAACCAAGTTGTCGCCAATGAAAACAGTGTAGCCTGACGTTGATTTACGTGTATTAGGACAACCGACCCAATCTGCATCAGAGTATACCACAAGTTCATGCCGAGGGCAGGGCCGCACAAAGAGGCCCATATGGAGAGTACCTCGAACATAACATAGAATGCGCTTGAGGGCAGCAAGGTGAGGCTCACGAGGGTCATGTATGTGAAGGCACACTTGTTGAACTGCATAGGAGAGATCCGGCCTGGTGAAGGTGAGGTACCGAAGAGCTCCTGCATGGCTGCAAAAATCTGTAGGATCGGAGACAGGCGCGCTAGTGGCAGAGAGCTTCGGGTTCACATCAACAAGAGTGGAGTAGGGCCTGCAGTCGGCCATACCAGCTTGGTTAAGAGTCTCAATCATATACTGCCACTGTGAGAGAAAAAGACTGGAGTGGGTGTGCTAGACATGCATACCAAGAAAGTGATGGAGCATGTCAAGATCCTTCATGGAAAACTTTTGCTGAAGACCAGTGATGATCTGGCGAAGCAAAGGTGGAGAGGAAACCGTGAGCACTATGTCATCAACATAAAGGAGAAGATATGCAGCAAACCTGTTGTACCAAGCCCGAGGAGAAGATATGTCTTTGCCCTTGCGGTAGACGAATAGGGAGGTGTCTGACTTTGCCTCAACAATCCCAAGCTGTAGCAGATATGCAGCAAACCTGTTGTACCAAGCCAAGGAGCCTGCTTAAGACCATAGAGAGAGCGGTTCAGTCGGTAGATGTAGTCAGGGTGAGTTCAGTCCTCAAAACCAGCAGGCTAAGCACAATACACTGTTTCTGGCATCTAGCACATCAGGTGAAAGCTCCATTGAAGACACCGAGTACGGTGATTCCATATCGACCACTAGTTGAACATCATGCTTTGCCTTGTACATTCTTTTCTAATTACCATTTTCCCATGGAGTAACCAATATTTCTTTTCACTGCCCTTTGGTTTTTTGTGCATGTCGCTCTTTGCAGCATGAAGTAATCTTCCTTTTATGTGCTCAATTTGTGGATAGTGTGTTCTGTGATTTGTGAACCAGGCATTTTTATTACTTTCTTTTAATAACTATTTACTACACATGGACACACTGAAGTCTGTTTCAGAGCTTAAGCAAATGCTCTATATTTTAATTATCTGAGTTGTTTCTTTTCTTCTGTCCATTATGGTACCTTCAAACCATGTATC
This sequence comes from Coix lacryma-jobi var. lacryma-jobi, assembly GCA_009763385.1. Lineage (NCBI taxonomy): Eukaryota > Viridiplantae > Streptophyta > Magnoliopsida > Poales > Poaceae > Coix > Coix lacryma-jobi. The sequence goes on from CM019827.1 coordinate 108,335,264, forward strand.
TAGCTGGCACAAAATTAGGAGTGGTGATTCAAAACAACAAAACTAGGAACAACTTACACATCATGACAAGCCATGACTTTGATGTTTACCATTGAATGGCTGAAAATTGGTATATATTGTCTTTTCGCTGTTGAGTACTGAAATCCTAGTGAATTGATGATGCTGTTTACTTGGCAGAGTCCCAGACACCCCGAAGTTGCCCAGCGCAAGATGAACAAATCACCATGATGTGGTTTCAGTTTATTATTTTTCCTTTCTTTTGAATGTTGTTGTGGAATATGGTGTTATTATAGCACTCAAGTATGGAGTGGAGTTGTCAAATTTATCTGACATCTGATGTTACTGCTGCTTAAATCCTGAAGTGTTTGACTCTTTATGTTGGATAATACTTTTTCGTTCATCATGCTCCAAGGTGATTTGCGATTTAGCTTGCCACAGATTGGTCATTAGATTTGGACCTTCATGCGCATTCCCATATGTTTTAGAGTGCAAGGGGGTCGACAAATTTAACTTACCACATTCATAGCATTGCACTGGTTTGTAATTTACGATGGGTTCACACTTCACACTATGGCCACAGATATCCAAAAGTTCCCACTGAGCAGCAAACGTGCGCACAAAAATGGTACTGCCTCTGCCCATTCTGAACGTGTCATCCACTGTATTTCAAAGCATCATTGTTTTAGTTACCTAATGCTATATTTCGAAGCATAGTTGTTTTGGTTACCTAATGCTATAGCTATAATTACACTTCGACTTGTAAATAATGATGATGTGTTGTGGCAAGGCTTGTGGTTTCATCATTTTACATGGATCACTGCTCATCTGGTGCTCAAACAGAAGTTTCTTGTTTCAGTTGCATTGTCCCCGCCTTTTTTTTCTTTTTCTGTTCTATTGTGAATTTGTGATACCAAACTGCCACAAACCAAAAGTTGTTTCTTGATGCCTGAAGCCCTTGTTTCCAATAGGTGGTGGGCTTGGGAATCAAGCTCTCGATCTCTATGCATATACGAGGAGGAAAAGGTCTTCTGAAGCAACTGGGCAACTCTGAAATCTGAAACTTAATGGCTAGTATGTTTGACTAGTTGAGCAGTTTTACTGGTGCAGTGAGGTTTGCATCCATTTGCTCATGCTTTAATTTGGCACAATCTGTTGGACGCTTGCATGGTTTTGATTTCTACTAGGAAGGATCTCTGTGCACGACAAGTGATGCTTTCCTTGGCACGCACCGGGCTCCATGTTCGCCACACGACCAAGGCTGTCGTCCATGCTCGTGGTCTCTGTCCATGCTCGTGGTCTCCCAGGGAAGACCTTGAGACCCCTAAAGTTTGTACATATGCAGTTTTCATTAAATAACTTGCCCCTTTTAGTTCTTCCCTTCTATCATCATCATCCAATGGCCACCTAAACGAACCTTATTTCTGCAACAACACACGGAAAATTCATAGTTTTACCTAATGATAACCTTGTAAAACGTAATTGGAGAGGTGATGGAAGTTGTTGTTTCTACAACACAAAATAAACCATTCAACATCTTTTTTTATCGATTGTCATACACTACTACAAAAAAGAACTTCCGCAGCGTTGCCTAAATGGGCTCCGTGGCGGGCACAGTTTTTGCCCGCCACGGTTATTCGGTGGCCGGCCTGCAGTGGCCGGCCGCTGAAGCGCTCGTTGCGGTTAATCATTAACCGAAGCGGACAACGTAAGGTGCCCGCTGCGGTTAATCTTCTTTAACCGCAGCGGTTAATCTTCTTTAACCGCAGCGGGCTTCCTTATATGCCCGCTTCGGTTAATGATTAACCGCAGCGGGCGGCGTAAAGTGCCCGCTGCAGTTAAATAAGATTAACCGCAGCGGGCTCCGTTGCCCGCTTCGGTTATTCCTCGCTATTTAAGCCGCCACCGCCAGCAGAAAGGAACCCGATCATCTTCTTCCTCTAGACCAAAAACGGGGGAAGAAGTTTTGCCGAATTTTTGTCCCAAATAACTTGTTTTTGAGGTTTATTTGTTTGATTTGGAGGAGAAGTACTCCACAAGAGGTACCTAGATGATCTCCACCCTCTTTCCCCTCTTTTTTTCTCTCTTTTTAGCCTCCCTTTTAGATCTAGTTTCATGTAGGAGAGAGAAAACTGGTATTTGTTTCTCTAAGTTCATCATGGATGCATTAATTTTATTTGTCGTCGTTATTAATTTTGTCCCTAGATTTAACATAAATATAATAAATTATTATTTTTTCTAATTCATCTTTGTTTTGTGATTCATGATGTGTGTAATTAATTAAGGATCGCAGGTATGATGGACCGGTCGGAATGGATGTATAAGATCAATAGAGTAGTTGATGTGCGGTATATCGTTGAAGTGAGAAAGTTTATTGCCGCTGCGAAAGCTGACTGTGAGAGATCGAACCAGACGACAATCATATGTCCATGTCATCGTTGCAAGAATCTGACCGCCTTCAAAGACGAAGGCACAGTGCAATCTCATTTGATTCGTTTTGGTTTCATGGATGATTACACGGTGTGGACTTATCACGGTGAGAGATTCGATCCGAGTGTCAGGGCGGCATCTGGAGTAAGCTCAACGTCGACGACGACGGTGAACCAAGATCCTGGAGCGCACGTCTCATCAGCAACAGTAGCGCCTGCCTTTAGTGACAGTAGTGCTCGTGACCACATCGCTGTGGAGGCGGATGTACTCCAGGATATGACAGATGATGGTGGTGGAGATGTTGAGGACGCTACGGTGCAGGACCCTGCGGATGTGCAGCTGTTTCAGGATTTACTCAACCACATCGACGAAGACGACGTCGTGTATGGCTCCCCGAAGTGGCTGGAAAATTTCAGAGAGATGAAGCAGGCGTCACTTGATCCTTTATATAAGGACGGCGAGGAATGTCCGAAGGATTGCATGGTGCTCCGTTTCAACCTCCACATGTTGATGATGAAGGCTCGACATGGGTGGTCAGATAGTAGCTTTGATGAGCTGTTAGGTTACCTCGCTAAAACATTCCCGACGAGTAACAAGATTCCAGCAAATACGTATCGGGCGAAGAAGCTTATCCGGCCAGTGGCGATGAAGCTTAGAAAGTTCGATGCCTGCCCTAACCACTGCATCCTCTATCGGGGCACAAAGTATGAGAATTTGACGAGCTGTCCGCATTGTGGTACCAGTCGCTACAAGAGAAATGCTGGCTGTCGCGTCGATGCAGACGACGATGAGGCCTTGCGAGGTGGTCAGAGGAAGAAGAAGAAGAAGAAGGGTATCAAGAAGAGCAGTGTTGCAGCCAATCGCATCTCGGCTCATCAGCAATACGAGGAAGAAGAGGGTTACACGTTGAGGAGAAGTCCAGCACTGTCGGTGTGGTACATGCCAGTGATCGACCGCCTCCGTGCGCTATTTGGGAACCCAGAGGACGTGAAGCTCATGTCCTGACATGCATTAGCTGACCGCTTGAAGGACGATGGCATGCTGCGGCACCCCTCCGATGGCCAGCAGTGGAAAGATTTTGACAAGGCCTACCCGCAATTTGGCAAAGATCCCAGGAACGTTCGGTTCGCGCTGAGCACCGATGGGATGAATTCGTTCGGCGAGCTGAGCAGCTCCCATAGCACTTGGCCGGTCGTACTGACCATCTACAACCTACCTCCCCATCTGTGTCAGAGGCACTGGTATCTTCTGTTGACCATGCTTATCTCGGGACCGAAGCAGCCCGACAACGATATCGATGTTTTCCTCGAACCGGTAATGGAGGAAATGAAGGAGTTATTTGATGTTGGGGTCGAGATGGTGGATGCGTCCCTCAAGGAGAAGTTCACCCTAAAAGCCATCATCTTTGTCACCATCACCGACTACCCCGACCTCTTCTCACTGTCGGGGCAGATCAAAGGGAAGACCGGCTGCGTAATGTGCATCGACGAGACATGCTACACTTACCTCAAGGGATCGAACAAGATGGTCTACATGAGGCACAGGCGGTTCCTTCCGAAAAGGCACAGATATAGAAGAAGTGTCATGAATCAATTGTTCGATGATCAGGGCGAGCCATAGGGTGAACCACCGGCGCAGACTAGTTGGGGGGCCAAAGGTGTATGAGATGGTGAAGGATATTGATCAGATCGAGTTTGGCAAGAAGAAGAAGCCACCAGAGGAGGGGACAAAACAAACGAGGAAGCGAAAGCGAGACACGACGGAGGAAGGGTCGCAGACCCCTTCTGTTCCTTTCAAGAAGAGGTCGATTTTCTTCGAGTACCTGTCATATTGGAAGACACTGAAAACACCCCATGCCATCGATTGTATGCATCTCGAGAAGAACGTCTTTGATAGCACGATTGGTGTCCTGTTGGACATCCCAGGAAAGACGAAGGATGGTCTGAAGTCACGGACGGATCTTCTCAACCAGGGCATTAGGCAGGACCTTCACCCTGGGTCACCTCATAATGGTAAAGTCGATCTTCCAGGTGCGGCCTACAACCTAAGGCATGGCAAGAAGACTGCTATGCTCAACCTTCTTAGAGGTATCAAGGTGCCGACCGGTTTCTCTTCCAACATTAAGAGCCTCGTCTCCTTGAAAGACCTCACATTGACTGGCTACAACGCACATGACTGCCACATCATGCTGACGGTGTTCCTTCCAATTGTGATAAGGGTTATCGGTCCAGAGTATGTGAAGATGGTGGTCACTCGGATATCATACTTCTTTAACTACATCACGCAGAAGGTCATCGGTAAGGCTGACCTCCCTGCCCTTAAGGACTTCATCGCGGAGACCCTTTGCCAGCTTGAGATGTGTTTTCCCCCATCATATTTTGATATTATGGTACACCTAATTATGCACATGGTGGATCAGATCGAGCAACTAGGCCCCGTGTACCTACACGAGATGTGGACATACGAGCGGTTCATGTCCACCCTAAACAGATATGTTCATAACCGTGCTCACCCGGAGGGCTCTATGATCGAGGCGTACACAACCGAAGAGGCAGTGAACTAGTGTATGAGGTACATAAAAGATGGGAGGGCGATTGGGTTGCCTGTCCATCAGCATGAGGGCAGAACCGCGGGCATGGGGTGCACGGGCCGAAAAGTTCGCACGGATATACCATACAAGGAGATTGAACAAGCTCATTACAGCATCCTTCATCAGTTGATGAGAATGGAGAAATATGTCGAGAGGCACATAGAAGAGATCCGTGCCGCTAATGACGGACAACACACAGAGGCATGGGTCCAGAATGAGCACATGAACAGTTTCATAGATTGGCTCAAAGAGCAACACGTACCCCTATGCCCTGATGATGAAGATACGGAGACCGTGCAGAAGCTTCTGCAAGGCCCGTCAAGCCAAATCACGACGTGGCAAGGGTACGATGTGAAGGGGTACAGGTTCCACACGAAAGAGAAGGACAAGAAGAGCGCGCCACAGAACTGCGGTGTTCGATATGAGGGCGTCGACGAGGCCACAAACACGAGGACGCAATACTATGGCCAGATCGAAGAAATATGGGAACTTGACTATGGCAAGGACGTATGCGTAACCGTCTTCCGGTGCCACTGGGTAAAGCCCAAAGCGATTGCGGTCGACAGTTTCGGGCTAACCACTGTGAACCTCAAAAGTATCGGGTACAAAGATGACCAATGGGTACTTGCAACCAATGTCGCGCAAGTGGCCTACTATATCTATCCGGAGGACCCAAAGAGGCATGTGGTCGTGTCAGGAAAGCAGCGGATTGCTGGAGCTGATGGGGTCCAAAGCCCAGAAGCATACAATAACTATGCAGAGCTCCAGCTTTTTACCGATTTTGCAAAGAAGATCAAGGCCGTTGAGGACCGTTGCAACAAGAGCGGTATGAAGCCCTGGGCCCATCCCGATGGTGAGAAGCGGTCCGTGAAAGCACCAACACCAAAATAAGATGTATATTCATATATATATATATATATGCCACACGTTTTGTAATGAAGTAGTGAAAAGTTATGTAATAGTATTCGAGACAAGTTTTGTAATAGATTATATTGATAGTATCTCAATTTGTTACTGACTTATTAATAAGTTCATATTATATTAATAACAAATTATGTAAGAAATTCTGTAATATATTCTTGTTAACAAAATCAATAACCGTAGCAGGCATCTTAAGCTGCCCGCTGTGGTTATTCAGATTAACCGCAGCGGGCAACTTAAGATGCCCGCTGCGGTTAATATTTACCACAGTGGGCACCTTAAGTTGCCCGCTGCGGTTAATCCCCCCTATAAAAGAACCGCAGTGCCGAAGGGCAGTTTAGTCCTTCACGCGTCGTCCTTTGAACCCCGAAGGGCTGTCGAATTCCTCCACCGCACCGCCATCGCCATTGCCGCCGCCGCCATCCTCCTCCACCGCCCCTGTCCTCCTCACCCTGTCCTCCTCGTCCCCCTATCGTCCTCCCCTCCTCGCCCTGTTGCTCCCCTCCTCGCCAGCGTCGACCTCGACCTCGACCTCGCCAGTGGAGCCGGTGGAGCCATCGGTGCCCCTGTCCGCTAGTGGAGCCACCGCTGGTGCCCCTATCCGCTGGTGGAGCTGGTGGAGCCGCCGGTGCCCCTGTGGAGCCGGTGCCCTAGTCCGCCGGTGGAGCCACTGCCCTAGTCCGCCGGTGGAGCCGGTGCCCCTGTCCGGTGCTTGAGTAACTTGCTCTGACAGGTGAGTAACTTGCTTCCTCGATCCTCCCCTTACCTCATCTCGTGACCATGGTGTTAGTAATCCATTGTCAGTTATTGATATGCCTAGAATAACTTCTCTATGAAAAATTTCCCCATCCTGAAGCTATGCCATTGCCAACCATACTGCTGAGGCCATTGGCTCTAGGTCTGAGTTGATTTTCCTTTGAATTTCTGGGAGAATACCAGAGTTAAAACGCAAACATAGGAAGATGGGCATGTTTCTGGGAGAATACCAGAGTTTTTGCCCAAAATTCTAGTGCTTCAGGTGCCTTTTGGTTCAATGCTGGGAATAGTAATGGGATTGTAACCGGTTGACAGTGCTAGCTGTTACAGTAGAACCGAAAGCACATTTGTTTCTTCCACAAGACACTAATGAAACAACCAAAATAAGTTTTAGGAATGTTTTTCATTTCTCCATTAGTGTTTGGATGGGAGCAATCAGAACTGCTATATTCATTTTCAGTACACTATGTTTCTGATCGGTTATGTTTCTGATCTTTGCCTACTCATATGCTTTTTAGTCCATATGCTTTAATCTGATATGCTCTGTCCTTATTACTTATTGGTTTAGTCATGGTTTCTATCATTTGGGAATACCATCTAATGCCATCCTCTGAGTACTTCTGAATTTTTTCTAATGCCATCTACTGTCTACTACACCTCTATCTACTACTGCTACTTACTACTTACTACTGCTAACTATTACTGCTACTTACTACTTCTCTACTACTTACTACTACTATTGCTACTGCTACTTACCTTTATCTACTACTTCCTACTCACTACTGCTACTTACTACTTCTGTACTACTTCTCTATTGCTAGTACTCCTATCTACTGATCTTCTGTCTACTTGCTACTTACTACTGGTTACTACTGTCTACTTACTACTGGTTACTACTGTCTACTTACTACTGGTTACTACTTATGCAGTTTTAGTAACCATGGAACCATACTGTTGCCATGTTGTTGTTGACCATGTGCAGTTTTAGTATTCTATGCATTTGCTTTTCCTGTATTTATTGATTACATTGTAAACCTGATATATACGTCTTCCTCTATCTTACGTCTCGTGATTTCAGATGGAACCTATCTTATGTCTCGTGATGCTTTAATTCAGAGTTTATTTGTTGTCTATGATGCACTTTGATGCCTTTTTACCCTACTATGCAAATGCCACTACCTATGATGCCATCTGATGCTTTTTTATTTGCGGCCTATACTACTCTCTCTACTCCTCTCTCTACTCCCTGTACTACTCTATACTACTCTCCCTACTCCTCTCTCAGCTCCCTGTACTACTCTATACTACTCTCCGTACTCCTCTCTCCCTGTACTACTCTCCCTGTACTGTATACTCCTCTCTATACTCCTCTCCCTACTACTCCTCTCTAAACTACTCTTCTCCCTACTACTCCTCTCTATATTACTCCTCTCCCTACCTCTCTCTATACTACTCTCCCTACTCCTCTCTCCCTGTACTACTCCTCTCTTCTACTACTGTACTACTCTCCCTACTCCTCTCTCAGCTCCCTGTACTACTCTATACTACTCTCCGTACTCCTCTCCCTGTACTATGGCATTTGCATTGATGACTTTTTTGAAACTTGTAAGCTGAGGTAGTGGCAAATACGATGATGTGACCCCTTCGATCTATGCTGAGGCAGCGGCGATGATGATAAATTGTCCCCCTACTTTCTATGCTGAGTCAGCTGCTAGACTAGGATGGCTTGTATTTTACAAGTAACCAGTTTAGCAGTGACGTGTTGACCTAGGGGCAAATCTGAGCCAGAAAATTATACGTGTCATTTTTTATTCAAAAGCTTTGAACTGATCATATTATATACGCGTCTGTGTATATGTAGAACTAAAATGGCGGAAGACAAAACAAACGAATGGAGGGACCCTACCCCTAGCTCCTCGTCAACCACTGTAACACCTCTGGTGTTTAAGCATGTAATTAACTTGACATATCATCATTATCATCATTAAGCATCTTGATCATGATTTCATGTGTATGCATTTGCTTAATGTATCATTTTATGTGATGCACCTCTATTGCAAAAACCCTTATTAGCCCATTCTTCCTATAAGGGCAAAATGGTAATTTCACCTCTGTGCCTAGTTCCATGTAATTCTTGTTCAAATTTAGTGCCCTGATGTTTGTTGCTTTGATCAAAGTTCAAAATCAGATTTGAATGGAATTTCATTTGCAAAACCCTAAAATCCCAAACCCTGGATTTATTCCCTTTTTAAATAACTTTTTCAAAATTCAAAATTTTGAGTTGGTTCAAAAAGCAAAGTTGTGAATCTGATCTAGAGGAACAACTTTGGTATTTACAGATTTCCATGTTTCTATATAAAGTTGAAGTAATTTCAAATTCATTCAATTTCCAGTTTTTGTCCCCTTTTCAGTTTTAAAAAGTTATTCAAAAACTATTGAGTTTCAGGAAAAGTGTATATTAGCAAAGTTATAGGTTTTGACAAATGGAACAACTTTCATATTGGAAGATTTTCAAGTTTCAGTTTGAAATCCAGAGTAATTTTGATTTGAATCAAGTTTGAAAAAGTGTCCCTTTTCTGTTTTTGAATATAGTTCAAAAACTATTTGGAATTTGAAAATGTTCATATTGACAAAGTTGTAGATCTCGTTTTTCTGAACAACTTTGGTATTTTGAGTTTTTGTCGCACAGTTCAAATTTTGAAAGTATTTTGCGAAATACGAAATCAGCCAAAGTCAAACCCTAGGGCCATAGCCCTGTTCATCTTTCCGGTAGGGGGAAGGGGGGGTCCGGCCATGGCCGCCTCGCCGTCGCCGCGTGTACCACGCGCCTGGCTGTTGCCCGCCTGCTCCCGACCAGCCGCCTGCAACCGCGACAGCACGCCGCACCCGCACGCGCAACCGCTGACCCCCGCACCCGTCCCCCACTGCTCCCCGACATCGCCGCCGCGTGTTCAACGCCGGCGAGCTCACGCCCAGGTCCCGAGCGCGCGTCAACCTGCTGCCAAAATGCAATCGATTGCGCACGTCTCCGCGAAGCTTACCCGCCTGCCGTGACACCTCTCGCCCCCGAGCGCGCCTAAAACCTCCCGCCGGTGAGCCGAAGCCTCACCGCCTCCGCCATCGTGGCCAGCTCAGTCCATACCCTCCGCCGCTCCACAACCTAGCTCAGAAGCTCCGCCGCACCTGCGAAGCTTTCCCCTCCTCAATTTCACCTACGACGCCTCCAGTTGCCCGGCGTAACCCCGCCTCTCCACGGCGAAACGTCGGTAAGGCTCGGGTTGAGAAATACTCTCCCGGTCTTGATCATCTCCCTCCGACTCCCGTTTCATCTTCCTTGTATCCTTGCGCGTCTAACCATGCCCAGTGACCCTTGCGGTGTCAGGATCGCCGGAACGCCGTCGCGACGCCGTTCGGTCCGACGACGGCCTCCGCTCCGTCGACTTCCTAGCTCCGGCCGTCCCTCGCCTCGCCGCCGCGCGTCATCGATCGCCGGTGAGCTCCTGAACCTCCCCATGTGCTCGGTTTCGCCCGCGAGAGTCTTCGCTGTGGCCGGAACAGGCTCTCGCCGCGGCGGAGGACGCCCTGCGCGCGAGGAAGAAGAACAGTACCGTTTTCCAATTTCCAGTTTTTTGAATAGTGCTGAAATTTCATATTTTCGTGTGATTTTCTGTGTTGCTTCAAAAATTCTGAAATTTGAGGATAGACTCTTTGTACCTTGAAGAATTTTAGAAAAATATAAAAACTTGACCTTTCTGCAGAAATTGAAAATGAAAAATCTCCCATTTAATTAATAAATGGATGGTTTGGATTTTAGAAAATAATTTATAACTCCAAAATTATGAGATAAGTTTTGTGAGCTTCTTATGCCATGACAAGTCTCTGGTGAAATTTGAAAGTCTTTGGAACAAATTGATTTTTGGGCTTTTATTTTAATTCTTGAATAGTGCCTTTTGTTATTTAAATCTCTAGATTTAATTGAGCACCTTAATGACCTCCAAAAATTATGAAATTTGTTTTGCCATATACTTGTACCATAATGAACTTATGAGATTAATTGGTAATTTTGGAGCACCTTCATAAAATGACCTTTTTAAATAATTAAGAAAAATAGGAAAATGATTAGGGTTAGTGTTGAATGTCGTGTGATGTGACCTTTTGGATTGTTTGATGTTCATAGACCCCCACCCATCTGGTCTATGATGTTTGAGATGCCATGCATGACTTTTGATTAGGTTTAATGAAAGTTGCCTAGTAGGGTTGACTAATATTGCTTAAAATGATAAGTAAGTTATGTCCATGATCCCACTTAGCTTTACCCTAGTTGTATCCTATGCATTTTGTTCATGATAGCATACTCATGTGCATGCATCATTGCATTCGTATAGTTACCGAAGGAGGAGTCAAGGTCGAGACCGCCGCCAACGAACCAACTCCCGAGGCGATCCGGACTCCGACCTCTGCACCTCTTTTCCCGAGTCTGCCGTCTTCGCTCTTCAAGGCAAGCCCCGGTGCATTTAACCCTTTCCTTGAATTTTATAAAATGTTTCCTTAAATGCTTTTGAGTTAAATTATTGCATTAGGTTTATAGGAGTTGTGTGCTATCCTAATTGATGCACTATCCACCTTGACCACTGATACACCCGATACCTGCTTTTCAAAAGTATTTGAAAAATGCTTAGCAATGCTATTAAATAGATTTGCAATAAAAATGCCAATTTCAAAAGTGTGATCACTTAAGAACTTTATGGGAATTTTGGCTTTACTCCACTGTTGGCTAAGTATCTGATCCTACTAGTCAATGGGAAGGAGAGGTTTGTCCTGCGTACGGTTGCCGTCATGTTGTAGTCCAGGACTCAACAGTTGACACCGACCGGGACAGGGTTTGAAAAACTGACAGGACCTGTACTCTTGGGTTTAGAGTCCCGAGGTGCTTGTCGATGGCTGGAAAATGTAAGGGACCATCCGTATGGGGGCCTGCTGGTCAAGACTTGTAACTATTCACATACTACAGAAAGCTCTGGCTCCGAGAATCCATTATTGGACCGACAACCGCGCCACTGGGAGTGGAGAGATTGGCGGAAGTAGCATGTACCACGTGGGTTAGAGTCCCGGATTGGAGTGGTGTAATGTACTTCCGGGTGGCGTAGGGACCGGGCCCAATCTTGGAGGAATCGTGGTAGACGAGTTGGATATGCAAGCTTGGGTGCTACATATGCAGTGTGGATAGGGATCCTCAGCTGAGTATTATTTATCCGGATTAACGTTGCTCCTCGGTTATGGAGACTTGGTCCACTGACTGTCAACGGAGAGTGGTTCTCAATAGGATGTTTTGAAATATAAATGAATCATGAATGATGAAGATTGAGGAATACTGAATCTTTTCAAAAATAAAATAAGGTTTACAAAACGCTTTTCTGCCAAAATACTTGATCTTGCTTAAGCCTTACCTGACTACCCTAAGCCTTTCATTCCTGAGTCTTCTCCCTTTTTCTTTAGTCGGTTTAAGTCTTGTTGAGTACCTTTGTACTCAGGGTTTTATTACCCATGTTGCAGGGTATGGCAGATTCCTCGGTATGCCTTGGACCCTGTTGTGTGACTGTTGTTCAGGAAGAGGCCGATGAGGCCGATGAGTGATTATTCACCCTCGGGCTTGGGTGATGTACCTTTACCTTTAGTTGTGTCCATATGCTACTCTGCCGACTCTATCCATTTGAACTATGGTCTGTAATAACTTCACTTTAATTTTATGTTGAACCCTGGTTTGTAAAACTATTGTTATTTAAGTCTTCCGCTATTTACTCCGATGTTATTTGTCAAAATGTTCAAGAGATTGTACTGAATTGTGAGATGATCCTGCGGACAACGGGCACTGATGTAGCCCCAGTAGCGGAACCGGTCCTAATCTCTTGGCTGTACGGATCGACTGCCAGTGGTTGACGGTGATCAGTGGGCCATGGGATCAGAGCCGTTACGTTATAGAGTGGTATCGGAGCATCTCACTATGACGTTGCAATCTTTTGCGAAACTTCAAAATGTTTTTAACAAAAACTAAACTTGACTATTTTGAGTCCAATTGCTTCTCTCATCTCATCTGTCTTTGGCAACTAGTAGCAAGACAACTTGTATAAGCCCTATGTACCTTACCTTAGTAGTTGCATTGCCTTGTTCCGTAGGAACGATCATGCATCATGCCCACATTCACTTAAGTATATAAAAGAGTTCGTTGGGTTAGTATGCCTATACCTTTTTCTTGCTAGCCTTTCTCATCTATAACCTCTGTCCAGATATGGCCATCATCAAGCGGACTGCTCGCAAGTCGACTGGACCGAACGGTGTACCGCGTCACCAGCTGGCGCCACGCACCGGAGAAGAGACTGGAGAATCCTCCAATGGTCGTCGTTTTCCCCGCCGCACCCGCAAGCAGCTGAAGGAGGAAATCAAGAACCTAAAGGCTGAAATGGAAAACATGGAGCATGACTTCTACCTTTCCCGCATGGAGTTTTATGAAGCACGAGCTTCCTTGGAAACAGGCTAACCGGAACACGATTCGCGCTATCGAGCAGCGCAATGATGCTTGACCCGCGAGGATGTCACCAGAGCCCAGCTCCATGGATTGCAGCAATACACCGCCCAGATCGAGCAGTACAATGATATGCTTCATGAGAGTGCATCAGCTACATGATCAACTCCATCCCTTGGTACCCCCCGTTATGGAAGACCCCGAAGACGGAGTCGTGGAGGAACCTGAAGTGGAAACACGAGCCCGATCAGAACGTGGTAGTGGAACCTGCTGAAGGTGTCCACGTTGAAGATGAAGATGAGGAGGAAGAGCCTGAGCTTATCATCGAGGATGATGATGATGACGAAGAGTTGATCTTCATCGATGATGATTAGACTCCTTGTGTCTGTACCATCTGCTTACCTAAAACCTTAGACTAGGTTTGGGAGCGTTAGTCTGTCTGTTGCCAAGTCTGGCATGTATCTTTCCTTTCGTACCTTTTCCTTTATCAGTCTGTTGTCATCCTTATCAAGTCAGCCATCCTTGTAATAGTGAAGTTATCAATCAAGTTGTTTCAGAACCCTTGTCCATATATGCTGAGTTCCGACTTGCTTATACAGATGCCTGTGAACACCCGTACCGGAGCCAGAGGTGCTGGAGATGACCGTTCTCCCAAACCCTCACCCTGTACCAGCTACCCTAGCAGATGCCATTGCCAGCTTGGCCGCCGCCGCCAATCTGATGGCTCAGAATCAAGGGCAGCAGAACAACGGCCAATCGTGGTCACCCGCAACAACCAAGGGACAACCTATGTGGAATTCACTGAAACACGTCCACCGGTCTTCACAAAGGCCGATGAACCTCTCGAGGGCTGACGACTGGTTACGCACCATGGAACAAAAGTTCAGTCTTCTGCACTGCACGGAGATTCAGAAGCCTCGGTTCGCTTCTCAGCAGCTCCGTGGTCCTGCAAGTGCCTGGTACGCCAACCTGTTGGCGGCCCAGCCGGAAGGTCACCAGCTGACCTGGGAAGGAGTTCCGCACTGCTTTCAGAGCACATCACATCCCTTCGGGATTGATGAAATGAAGTTGGATCAGTTCTTGGCCCTGCAACAGAAAGATTCCACCGTCATGCAGTACGTGGGACAATTCAATCACCTCAGCCAGTATGCCTCTGACTATGTCAACACAGAGGAAAAGAAGAGAGATTGTTTTCTCAGGGGTTTGCACCCTAAGATTCGCAGAGGTCTGTCCAACAACCTAAACGGATCCTACCATGATGTCGTTGACCGTGCTGTTGCTTTCGAGGAAAGCAACCGCCAGTATCAGGAAGAGAAGAAGAAGAAGAAGGCTGGGCCTAGCAGTTTCTCCAGCAACCATAAGCGCCCTAGAATCATCTACCACCCCAGCCACCACCAAAACCGTGCCCCATACCCCCATCAGCAAGTGGTCGTTCGTACCGCGGCCACCACCCCACAATGCCAACCAGCAAAGTGCCACTCAGCCGAACGCCCCTGGTGTTCGTGTCACCACCCCACAAACAGCTTACAACCACCCATGCTACAACTGTGGCCAAGTTGGTCACTGGGCTCGCGAGTGCCCAAAACCCAAGAAGAATGCCCAGCATGCACAGAAAGGCCCTGGAGGATCACAGCAGCAGCACCGTGCACCGCAGCAGCACGTCCAGAAGGGCAAGCTTGTCAGGAAGCACGGGCAAGTCTACTTCACCACCGTCAGTAACATCCCAGATGGAGAGCCCGTCATGCTCGGTAGGTTCCCTGTTGCCAATCATCCTGCAGTCGTCTTGTTTGATTCTGGTGCATCGCATTCCTTCATCAGTCGCACTTTTGTCATCAAGCATGATTTGCCCATGGGGGAGTTAAAAGAGAGTTTCTGCATACTTTCGCCTGGAGGGCGGATAAATACTAAGGAAGTGGTCCGCAGTATACCAGTAATGTTGGGGAAACATGTCTTTCCTACCACCATGATAGTACTTGCGCGATCAAGAGATAGATGTCATCTTAGGCATGAATTGGATGTGTCAGTATAAAGCCATGATAGACATCTTGAATAGAGTTGTGAGAGTGGATATTCCTAACAGTACCTCCAAACTCCTTCTCCAACTTCCTATGCCTTCAAAACCGGCTACCACACAGCTAAATGCTACCTATGATCAAGGGATCCGAGACATCCCTGTAGTCTGTGAGTTCCCTGATGTTTTTCCTGAAGATTTACCTGGTCTACCTCCTGACCGTGATGTTGAGTTTGCCATAGAGCTAAAGCCCGGGACTGCTCCTATAGCCCGTAGAGCTTATCGAATGCCTCCCAGAGAGTTGGCAGAGCTGAAGATCCAATTGCAAGAGCTATTGGATAAGGGTCTCATTCGCCCAAGTTCATCTCCTTGGGGCTGTCCTGCTATCTTTGTGAAGAAGAAGGACAAAAGCCTTCGTCTGTGCGTTGACTATCGCCCGCTCAACGAGGTCACCATCAAAAATAAATACCCCTTGCCTCGTATTGATCTTCTGTTTGACCAGTTATCTGGAGCCAGAGTGTTTTCCAAGATCGACCTCAGATCTGGCTATCACCAAATAAAAATTCGTCCTGAAGATATTCCCAAAACAGCTTTCACCACCAGATACGGTCTATATGAGTACTTGGTCATGTCTTTTGGCTTGACCAATGCCCCCGCTCATTTCATGTATCTCATGAACTCTGTGTTCATGCCAGAGCTCGATAAATTTGTAGTCGTGTTCATTGACGACATCCTTGTTTATTCAAGAACTCCTGAAGATCATGTCAATCATCTTCGTGTCGTTCTCTCTCGTCTCAGAGATCACCAGCTGTATGCCAAGTTCAGTAAATGTGAATTCTGGCTAGATCGAATTCAATTCCTTGGTCATGTCCTGTCCGCTGAAGGTGTGTCAGTTGACCCTGAAAAAGTGGCAGATATCTTGGATTGGAAGCCACCAACCACTGTCCGCGAAGTTCGCAGCTTCATGGGAATGGCTGGATACTATCGTCGTTTCATCCCAGACTTCTCCCGAGTTGCCAAGCCTATCACAGAGTTGTTGAAGAATTCCGTGGATTTTGTTTGGTCAACAGCCTGTGAGCAAGCTTTTCAAGCCTTGAAGAGACTGCTAACTACATCACCAGTCCTAGCTCAACCAGACATCGAGAAACCCTTTGATGTATACTGTGATGCATCTGGTACTGGGTTAGGATGTGTTTTGATGCAAGAAGGTCGAGTGATCGCTTATGCCTCACGGCAGCTTAGGCGACATGAGGAGAATTACCCAACCCATGACCTTGAGTTAGCAGCAGTGGTGCATGCTTTGAAGATATGGCGTCATTATCTGTTGGGCAGTACCTGCAATGTGTACACCGATCATAAGAGCCTGAAGTATATCTTCACCCAAGAAGAGCTGAACATGAGGCAGCGAAGATGGCTTGAGTTAATCAAGGACTATGATATCGCAGTGCATTACCATCCGGGTAAGGCAAATGTAGTTGCCGATGCCCTCAGTCGCAAGTCATACTGTAACTGTCTGACGACGAAGCCCTATGATCTTTCCTTGTGCCATGCTCTTGAAAGGATGGGTATTGAGATAGTTCCGCAAGGAAGCCTGAACAATGTCAGGATAGAAACATCGGTCAAGGAACAAGTCATCGCTGCACAGAAAGATAACCCCGGAATTAAGCACATCATCGAAAAGGTCCAGACCGGTAAGGCTGATTGTTTCAGGATCGATGATGTAGGAGTTGTTTGGTTCAAGAACCGTCTAGTAGTTCCCAAGGTGCCTGAATTGAGACAGTTGATCCTTGATGAGGCACACCTGTCTAGGTTTTCCATCCATCCCGGCAGCAACAAGATGTACCAGGATCTAAGGCAGAGATTCTGGTGGACAAAGATGAAGATTGAAATCGCTCGCTATGTCGCTCGCTGTGATACTTGCCAGAAAGTCAAAGCCGTGCACATGAAGCCTGGAGGAGAATTGCAGCCTTTATCTGTACCGGCCTGGAAGTGGGAAGATATCAGCATGGATTTTATCAATGGACTACCCAAGACTAAGAAAGGTTTTGATTCCATTTGGGTAATAGTGGACCGACTCACCAAACAAGCTCACTTTCTGCCAGTCAAGACCAGCTATGTCGTCCCCACGTATGCCGCCTTGTACAAGAACAACATAGTGAAGCTTCATGGAATACCCAAGACCATTATCTCTGATCGTGGTACTCAGTTTGTCGCAAAGTTCTGGAAAGCGTTCCATACCTCACTTGGAACCAAGCTCTTGCATAGTACAGCTTATCATCCGCAGACTGATGGACAGACTGAGAGAGTCAACCAAGTGTTAGAAGATATGTTGAGAGCCTGTGTGCTTACCTTCACAGATACTTGGGATGACTGTTTGCCCTTGGCAGAGTTCTCATATAATAACAGTTATCAAGAAAGCATCAAAATGGCACCCTTTGAAGCGCTGTACGGTCGTCGTTGTCGTACACCCCTCAGTTGGTCTGAGCCCGGAGAAAGAGAATTCTTTGGAGTTGACCTGGTTAAAGATATGGAAGAGAAAGTTAAGCAGATACAAGAGAACATGAAGATTGCCCAATCCCGACAAAAGAGTTATGCTGACAAGAGACGTCGACCTCTGAAGTTTCAAGTTGGAGATTACGTATATCTCAAGGTCT
Organism: Coix lacryma-jobi var. lacryma-jobi; assembly: GCA_009763385.1. NCBI lineage: Eukaryota > Viridiplantae > Streptophyta > Magnoliopsida > Poales > Poaceae > Coix > Coix lacryma-jobi. The sequence continues at coordinate 108,353,143 of CM019827.1, forward strand.
CACCAACCAAAGGAGTCACTCGTTTTGGAGTCAAGGGAAAGTTAGCACCCCGCTACATTGGTCCGTTTGAGATTTTGGAATGTTGTGGCAAGGTAGCTTACAAGCTGAAGTTGCCCGATCATCTCTCTGCTGTCCACAATGTTTTCCATGTCTCCCAACTCAAGAAGTGCCTCAAAGTACCAGAACATGTCGTGGAAGTTGAAGGTGTCGAGCTAGAGCCTGATCTATCCTACTCGGAATATCCAGTTCGCGTGTTGGATCACAAAGATCGAGTTACTCGAAGAACTACCACAAGATGGTACAAAATCCAGTGGAACCAGCACTCTGAAGAAGAAGCTACTTGGGAATCTGAAGACTTCTTGGCAAAGAACTATCCCGACTTTCTCGAATCCCTGTCTATGTAAAGTTTTGCCTTTATCCCTTCTTTGTCCTTTCTTAAGACGCAGAATCTCGGGGCGAGATTTCTTTAAGGGGGGAAGGCTGTAACACCTCTGGTGTTTAAGCATGTAATTAACTTGACATATCATCATTATCATCATTAAGCATCTTGATCATGATTTCATGTGTATGCATTTGCTTAATGTATCATTTTATGTGATGCACCTCTATTGCAAAAACCCTTATTAGCCCATTCTTCCTATAAGGGCAAAATGGTAATTTCACCTCTGTGCCTAGTTCCATGTAATTCTTGTTCAAATTTAGTGCCCTGATGTTTGTTGCTTTGATCAAAGTTCAAAAATCAGATTTGAATGGAATTTCATTTGCAAAACCCTAAAATCCCAAACCCTGGATTTATTCCCTTTTTAAATAACTTTTTCAAAATTCAAAATTTTGAGTTGGTTCAAAAAGCAAAGTTGTGAATCTGATCTAGAGGAACAACTTTGGTATTTACAGATTTCCATGTTTCTATATAAAGTTTGAAGTAATTTCAAATTCATTCAATTTCCAGTTTTTGTCCCCTTTTCAGTTTTAAAAAGTTATTCAAAAACTATTGAGTTTCAGGAAAAGTGTATATTAGCAAAGTTGTAGGTTTTGACAAATGGAACAACTTTCATATTGGAAGATTTTCAAGTTTCAGTTTGAAATCCCGAGTAATTTTGATTTGAATCAAGTTTGAAAAAGTGTCCCTTTTCTGTTTTTGAATATAGTTCAAAAACTATTTGGAATTTGAAAATGTTCATATTGACAAAGTTGTAGATCTCGTTTTTCTGAACAACTTTGGTATTTTGAGTTTTTGTCGCACAGTTCAAATTTTGAAAGTATTTTGCGAAATACGAAATCAGCCAAAGTCAAACCCTAGGGCCATAGCCCTGTTCATCTTCTCCGGTAGGGGGAAGGGGGGGTCCGGCCATGGCCGCCTCGCCGTCGCCGCGTGTACCACGCGCCTGGCTGTTGCCCGCCTGCTCCCGACCAGCCGCCTGCAACCGCGACAGCACGCCGCACCCGCACGCGCAACCGCTGACCCCCGCACCCGTCCCCCACTGCTCCCCGACATCGCCGCCGCGTGTTCAACGCCGGCGAGCTCACGCCCAGGCCCCGAGCGCGCATCAACCCTGCTGCCAAAATGCAATCGATTGCGCACGTCTCCGCGAAGCTTACCCGCCTGCCCGTGACACCTCTCCGCCCCCGAGCGCGCCTATAAAACCTCCCCGCCGGTGAGCCGAAGCCCTCACCGCCTCCGCCATCGTGGCCAGCTCAGTCCATACCCTCCGCCGCTCCACAACCTAGCTCAGAAGCTCCGCCGCACCCTTGCGAAGCTTTTCCCCTCCTCAATTTCACCTACGACGCCTCCAGTTGCCCGGCGTAACCCCGCCTCTCCCATCTCCGGCGAAACGTCGGTAAGGCTCGGGTTGAGAAATACTCTCTCCCCGGTCTTGATCATCTCCCTCCGACTCCCGTTTCATCTTCCTTGTATCCTTGCGCGTCTAACCATGCCCCAGTGACCCCTTGCGGTGCTCAGGATCGCCGGAACGCCGTCGCGACGCCGTTCGGTCCGACGACGGCCTCCGCTCCGTCGACTTCCTAGCTCCGGCCGTCCCCTCGCCTCGCCGCCGCGCGTCATCGATCGCCGGTGAGCTCCTGAACCTCCCCATGTGCTCGGTTTCGCCCGCGAGTCTTCGCTGTGGCCGGAACAGGCTCTCGCCGCCGGCGGGAGACCGCCCTGCGCGCGAGGAAGAAGAACAGTACCGTTTTCCAATTTCCAGTTTTTTTGAATAGTGCTGAAATTTCATATTTTCGTGTGATTTTCTGTGTTGCTTCAAAAATTCTGAAATTTTGAGGATAGACTCTTTGTACCTTGAAGAATTTTATAAAAATATAAAACTTGACCTTTCTGCAGAAATTTGAAAATGAAAAATCTCCCATTTAATTAATAAATGGATGGTTTTGGATTTTTAGAAAATAATTTATAACTCCAAAAATTATGAGATAAGTTTTTGTGAGCTTCTTATGCCATGACAAGTCTCTGGTGAAATTTGAAAGTCTTTTGGAACAAATTGATTTTTGGGCTTTTATTTTAATTCTTGAATAGTGCCTTTTGTTATTTAAATCTCTAGATTTAATTGAGCACCTTAATGACCTCCAAAAATTATGAAATTTGTTTTGCCATATACTTGTACCATAATGAACTTATGAGATTAATTTGGTAATTTTTGGAGCACCTTCATAAAATGACCTTTTTAAATAATTAAGAAAAATAGGAAAATGATTAGGGTTAGTGTTGAATGTCGTGTGATGTGACCTTTTTGGATTGTTTGATGTTCATAGACCCCCACCCATCTGGTCTATGATGTTTGAGATGCCATGCATGACTTTTGATTAGGTTTAATGAAAGTTGCCTAGTAGGGTTGACTAATATTGCTTAAAAATGATAAGTAAGTTTATGTCCATGATCCCACTTAGCTTTACCCTAGTTGTATCCTATGCATTTTGTTCATGATAGCATACTCATGTGCATGCATCATTGCATTCGTATAGTTACCGAAGGAGGAGTCAAGGTCGAGACCGCCGCCAACGAACCAACTCCCGAGGCGATCCCGGACTCCGACCTCTGCACCTCTTTTCCCGAGTCTGCCGTCTTCGCTCTTCAAGGCAAGCCCCAGTGCATTTAACCTTTCCTTGAATTTTATAAAATGTTTCCTTAAATGCTTTTGAGTTAAATTATTGCATTAGGTTTATAGGAGTTGTGTGCTATCCTAATTGATGCACTATCCACCTTGACCACTGATAAACCCGATACCTGCTTTTCAAAACAGTGTTTGAAAAATGCTTAGCCATGCTATGAAATAGATTTGCAATAAAAATGCCAGTTTCAAAAGTGTGGTCACTTAAAGGACTTTTATGGAATTTTGGCTTTACTCCCACTGTTGGCTAAGTATCTGATCCGTACTTAGTCAATGGGAAGGAGAGGTTGTCCTTGCGTACGGTGCCGTCATGTTGTAGTCCAGGACTCAACAGTTGACACCGACCGGGACAGGGTTGAAAAACTGACAGGACCTGTACTCTTGGGTTAGAGTCCCGAGGTGCTTGTCGCTGGCTGGAAAATGTAGGGACCATCCGTATGGGGGCCTACTGGTCAAGACTTGTAACTATTCACATACTACGGAAAGCTCTGGCTCCGAGAAATCCATTATTGGACCGACAACCGCGCACTGGGAGTGGAGAGATGGCGGAAGTAGCATGTACCCACGTGGGTTAGAGTCCCGGATTGGAGTGGTGTACTGTACTTCCGGGTGGCGTAGGACCGGGCCCAATCTTGGAGGAATCGTGGTAGACGAGTTGGCATATGCAAGCTTGGGTGCTACATATGCAGTGTGGATAGGGATCCTCAGCTGAGTATTATTTATCCGGATTAACGTTGCTCCTCGGTTATGGAGACTTGGTCCACTGACTGTCAACGGAGAGTGGTTCTCAATAGGGATGTTTTGAAATATAAAATGAATCATGAATGATGAAGAATTGAGGAATACTGGAAATCTTTCAAAAATAAAATAAGGTTTACAAAAACGCTTTTCTGCAAAATACTTGATCTTGCTTAAGCCTTACCTTGACTACCCTAAGCCTTTCATTCCTGAGTCTTCTCCCTTTTTCTTTAGTCGGTTAAGTCTTGTTGAGTACCTTTGTACTCAGGGTTTTATTACCCATGTTGCAGGTATGGCAGATTCCTCGGTATGCCTTGGACCCTGTTGTGTGACTGTTGTTCAGGAAGAGGCCGATGAGGCCGATGAGTGATTATTCACCCTCGGGCTGGGTGATGTACCTTTACCTTTAGTTGTTGTCATATGCTACTCTGCCGACTCTATCCATTTGAACTATGGTCTGTAATAACTTCACTTTAATTTTATGTTGAACCCTGGTTTGTAAAACTATTGTTATTTAAGTCTTCCGCTATTTACTCCGATGTTATTTGTCAAAATGTTCAAGAGATTGTAACTGAATTGTGAGATGATCCTGCGGACAACGGGCACTGATGTAGCCCAGTAGCGGAACCGGTCCTAATCTCTTGGCTGTACGGATCGACTGCCAGTGGTTGACGGTGATCAGTGGGCCATGGGATCAGAGCCGTTACGTTATAACCAGCTTGATGAGTGAGGTGTCCGTGACTCCACCGCCGAAGAAGCAGCGTACAGAGGAGGACAACGATCCGACGTACCAACCGGGGGCGAAAGAGAGTCTCGAGGTTTACGTAACACGCTGGCTTTCTAACATGTACAAAGACGCGTGTGAATCACTAAAGGCTCGCGACTCTTGTCAACAGCTGCCGATTGTGCCTCGTCAGCTCGAGTTTAGGGACGAAGACGCGGTCAGGGAGGAAGAAGCCCCCGCTCCCTCTACGACAACCTCTTCGTCCAAATCTAAGGGCCAGAAGAGGGTGAGGGGACAACACGGAAGGCACAAGTTGGACAAAGAAAACGATGTGCATGCCATCGATGCGGTGGGGCTAGAGGGAAACTCAATAGCTCTAGATACAGTCATTGGCAAGTTCAGCAATCAAGTGGCGTGTATAGCCAAGGAGAAGGTGGCGATCACTTGGCCCAACTGGCACGACGTCCCTGCTGACATAAAAAACAATGTATGGGGTGAGGTGACAAGGAGATTCAGATATCCGCCCTCAGCTGACATGGAGAAGTGTCAGGAGTGGGCTTTGCACGTGGCGTCGACTGCGCTTCGCAACTTCAGGTCCATGCTGACTAGAAATTACCTGAAGAAGGGGAAGTCGCCACTGCTGAAGTACAATATGGTCCAGACACACATGTGGGACGCTTTCTGCGAAATGAGAAAGACGCAAGAAGCAGAGGAAAAGAGCACTAAGTTCAGTGAGCTCGCAAAGAGGAACAAGAATCCTCACCACTTGGGCATGACTGGCTTTGCCGGTCAGAGGACCAAGTGGCAGCAAGAAGAACAAGCAAGACAGGCTGCTGGGGTTCCAGATCCGTATGAGGGCATCGACCCAAGGGCAAAGGACTACATGAGGGCCCGCATTCCAAAGAGGCTGAAGCCTGGGGCGACCAAGTTTAACGAGCCCCACCTCGAGGACGTCGAGAAGACTTTGATGGAGAAAGCAAAGCTTAAGGACAGCATCATGGTCTGCCGGGGCCACGACTTGCTCACCGAGGTCCTAGGAACCCCCGAGCACCGCGGCCGCGTTCGTGGTGTCGGGTCGAAGATGAGCTGGAAGTCAGTTGAGTCGTGGCAATCCGACGCGGCCACATACAAGTCCAGGCAGAGGTATAAATATGAGCTATATAAGAAGGGCTTCAATGAAGGCGTGGCTGAAATAATCAAAAGCTCAATAAAGGAAGCCTTCACGAGCAACGACCCGGAGATGGTCGCGATGAGGTCGAAGATGTTTGATCACCATGGCTTGCCCAATCCTCAAGCAAAGGAAAAGAAAGCCTTACTGCCGATGAACGAGGATCGCCCAAGGGTCTCGAACGAGGACTTCAAGGAAAACCAGCACGTCCAACTCCTCATCCTGTTCGGAAGGTCCAAGAAGATGGTGGTGGCCGAGAGATGCATTCTTGCACCCCACGATATTCATGACTTCAACAAAGACAACATCCCTGAAGACTATGTGGTTGTGAGCCCGTTATGGCACGTTCTCGACCAGGAACATTTTGAATTGGACCATCCCAACCTACAACCGGCCAGGCACCTAGGGCAGGCACTTGGATTGGAAGTCCTATGGAACCGCGAGGACATCGAGATCATTGCTTGGACACCAACTCCAACGCCGACACCAGCATCACAACCATCAGCCGTCGGATCTTGTCCTCCGGAAGATCCAGATCACGACAGCGATGATGACGAAGAAAAGGGCGGGGACAAGGGCAAGGGAAAGGACAAAGGAGAAGGCGGTAGCGAAGGCGGGGACAAGGAAAAGGTAGAAGGTGATGGTGGGGAAAAGGAAAAGGGCACTGACATGGGAACTGTGTCTCCCCCGCCTCCAAATAGTCCGCCGATCGGCCTGGTCAATGAGGCAAGAAGCTCAGAGGCCGGTAAGGGCGACAACACGACAACGACAAGCCAGCCAAGCACGAACGAGCAACAGGGAGGCACGACGGGGGAGTCAACAGGGACAAAGACACCTCCCCCGTCAACCACAAGCCAATGTCCTCCCCCGCCCACCAAGAATCCAAGAACGTCCACCGACAAGCTCCCGTATACGCTCACGTTCGAAAGGTATGGTAACATTGAGCATAATACCACGTCCATAGTATATATCCTACTAACATCCCTATCCATCGTTTGCCAGGCCTGAAACTACCCGTCAACTATTTGATGAGGCCGAAGACTGCCCTGGCCACTATGTGTGCGGGAAGTTCATGATTCCCAAGGCCCAGCTCATCGACGAGGAAAAGTGGGATACAAGGAGGTTCCATCTATGGTACATGGAAGCTGCAAAAGCCGGGATGTCAAGTTTTAACGTCAAGATTCCCCCGGAGTACTTCCACTTGCCCGCTGGTAACGAAATGCACCTACCCGTCGACTTTAGTGACATGTACAACCTGATGCGGGAAGAAGACCTGGACATCGTTCAAATCACCCTGTTCACACTGTAAGCGATGAATGCAACTTCCACAGATCACTACATTCGTATTTTCCATAGTTCTATACTTATTATGTCACGATGACTTGTCCGTGCAGCATGACAGTCACTGTAAGTAATAAAAAGACACGTCTTGTACTCTACCTCTCTCCTGCACATATTGCTGAAAGAGTCATCAAGGGTTTCGAGATCACTGATCCGAAGATGACAGTTCGACAGCGAGAGAAGAAATATGAAGAAAATATGAAAGCCGAGAAGACTAAGTTGAAAAATTACATAATAGAATGCATGAAGAAGATCAAGCCGGATGGGCCAGAGTGTATAATGGCTGTCTATCACTTTGGGTAAGTCAAATACATGTACGTACACCTAAGTCGCTAGCATATCATGTCTTCTCGTCGTCATAAACTCTATTTTGTTGCAATGGTCCAGCCAGGGCCTCGTGGGTGGCCACTGGGTCGCTTTTATCATATACCCTCAAGATGGCAGGGCCTGTGTGTTTGACTCCTTGAGCGTACCAAACAAGCAAGGGTACAAGACATTCGAAGATTGTCTGAAAAAGTAAGTCATCCAGCTTTTTCATCAGTTACGGTTACCATACGTTTTTAAATGGTGGCTAAAACTATTATATTTCATACAGCGCTTATAAGGAATACCAAAAGGTGCCTGGATTCTGGGACCGAAGAACTCAAAAGTTCAAGGATAAGCATAGGTACCACCTCAAAATCCGACGAGATTTACCGGTAAGTATTTCAAAGGTTCAATTCATGTTTCATACATATATATATGGGTTCTAATTCTTGTGTATCAATCGTGCAGTGCGCCAAACAGCCACTAGTATCGAAGACATGTGGCTTGTACACATGTGAGTTTCTAAGGAAAAGCAAGGAGTACACCAATAGCTGGAAGAAGCTCAAGGAAGGTGTCAAGTGTTGGGGAGAGCAGCAGAGCAGCAGGATGTGCTTTAAACAAGTCAAGGCGGACATATGCAAGTTTGTAATGGAGAAATGCATTCTCGAAGGAGAAACGTTCTTCGACAACGAATCCGAGCTGGCATTGCTACCCCAATACGAGAAGCTCCGCAAATGGAACACAATGCTTCGTCCGACAGATTACGCTTATCAAGTTGAACTATGAATTGTAATTTGAATTTGAAATCAACTAAGTCAATGTGTATATGATGACAACAAACAACTAAGTGACTTTGTATGTTATGTCCAGATGGTTTATATGTGCATATATATATATATCTGTTAGAAATCTGAAATTCTGGAATTATTTGAAAACTGCATTTGATTTGAATTCATATCCTGCTGTTTCTGCTGGCTGCATTATTTATTTTTTAATCCAAAATTAATAACCGTGGCGGGCAACATAAGTTGCCCGCTACGGTTAAACGCAACTACCGCAGCGGGCAATCTAAATCGACCGCTGCGGTTAATAATTTACCGCAGCTGACGCTTTAGGTTGTCCGCTGCGGTAAATGCTATTAACCGCAGCGGGCTCCTTATGTTGCCCGCTGCGGTTAAGGCTTTTACCGCAGCGGGCAACAGCGCCCGCTGCGGTAATGACCACGATTAACCGTGGCCTTAGCACCGCAGCGGACGCTGTTGCCCGCTGCGGTAAAGCCAAAACGCCCGCTGCGGTTAAGCTTTGTGCAGTAGTGATATAGCACTTTTGTAAGTATGGTGTTTGAAATTGCATTTGTTTTATGTCCACCAACAAGCCCTGCTTTTTTTTTGGCCCATGGCTTCAGCAAGTAGATCACAACTTATGCGCTGAAGTTTGTGTGGTAGCAAGCACAATCATTTGGTCAAGCCGAGATGACTTGGTTTTTGACCAAAAAAAAGATATATTATTTATAATTTTATATGTTGTTTCCACAGCTACTCATTAGACACCTTTCTGTTACATTTTACAAAAGTCGCGTATTCTAGAGACAGTAGCAATGGTTATTTTCGCCGAACAAGGGTGGTCATTTTACTTCTTGCGAGCTTGTTTATACCTGCGAGACTTGTTTTTGTATTTAAATTTGATTGAGTGCATAAATTATGCAGAAATCGAAATAAAACTTTCTTTTCCTCACTATTGATTACATATAGATATCACCAACCACATTTCTATGTTGCTAAGCGACATTGATATGTCATAAGCATTCATAGTGGGAATGGATTTGTTCATATTTGAACTGCAGAACCTTGTGTTAATCAATTACCCACTCAACGAAAGAGAGACCACACCAAATTAACAGCTGTAATTGAACCCGTACATATCAAATTGACAGGTGAAATTGCATCCATACATATCAGATTAGCCGGTGTACAAAAAGAAAAACACAAGTATGCATACAAGTCCAAACGCCTGCAAACAAACAAAATATTTTGTTTCATATTTACTGAGATTTTGAGAAATAAGCAAGATAGTATGAGTAGCACAGGATGTCCATAAGAAAACCAGTGTGGAACATTCACATTAAATAGACTGATAAACAAATTGAAGTTAGTACGTATTCATATATGTCCACTTCTGAAATCAGAAACAAATGAGGCCAATAAGAGCTTTTATTAATCTTTGCCCAAAGGAATAAATCTCAACGTTCTTGACAGCTTGCGAGTCTCCTAGACCCCATGTGCATATTAGCAAGATAATGTAATATGCAACCTGTAAATTGGTGCAGAAAATGCAAAAAAAAGGTACTTCATCTCTCGGACTTAACAATCACTATACTGCTTTACATCATGACAGAGTAATGCAGGTCTGGCCAGTGAGCAGTGTCAAACTGCCAACAGACCCCACCAAGAAAAGGATAGCCCTATGTATTAGGATTAACCGTAAAACATACAACCAAGAATTATGACTAATTTAGTATTTACAGTAAGCATTTTATGAGAATGATGCTCCTAGTTAATTCCACTTGAAGCAGCATCATCGCATAAAGTATGTCTGCCCTAGCTTACAACCATACATAATACTCCCTTCAGGTTGGTAAAAAAAATCGTTTTAGACAAGATTTGAGTCAAACATTGAGAATATAAATCATGAATAACTTTTAAATTGTTGAGTTCAGAGATGTAAAAATCATATAAATAATTTTTCTTAAAAAGTGGTCAAAGTTATGCTTTGAAGACCTTGTTGCTGTCTGAAACGGTATCTTTTACCAATACGAAGGGAGTATATATATATCCATATCCTCTTAGCTATAATGCTCATGATACATAAAATCCTGGTTCTCAGCCCTTGGAAGTTGAAATTACTGTAGCACGTTTGTCATAAGCTTTCAGGGTCTACTGATATATCATTGGTGCAAATAAACCATGAGTCCAACTATTTAAGTAGGTTTATTCAAGCAGGAGTCCAACTATTTAAATATGTTTATTAAGGTAAAACATCATTCATCATCGGTTTACTTTCGAACTAAAATACATATGCTTTGCATAAACAATTGCACCTACGCGGAACATCATATACATCTATGACCTTACAAACTAGTACAAACTGAACTTGCATGAGGACACAGGAGGGAGCCACAAATTACTCTGTATTCCGGAAGAAATTACAAGCAGCAATCATAGAGGGAACATAGGAAGGGAGCAGGAAAACAAGGCAAGGTGGTGAAGTAGATGAAGGACGACAACATTTCTTCTGCTAAAATAATATACAACAAAGCAGCTGATTTATGTATCTGTGTCAGCATCCAGTAATTTCCTAAACCAAACAAAAGCTGAACCATTGTTCCATAATTTTCAAGAATGCAAGAAATAGCAGATCTTATGCTGAAGACACTCTGTTTTTCCTGAAACGAAATTGTGTAGGCCACACAAATAACACATCAAAGCCAATAATTCTAGTCGAGCAAAGAAGCATGGGATCAAAATTCACACATATAGTCCATCCAGTTTTTTTGAAGCAGTAGGAAAAGTGGTCAAGAGTTTCAGACAAAAAATATCAGAGTCTATATCAGCAGATTATACCTCTTCTTTTTGTTCCTATTCTAACCAATCCCATGTAGGATATACTACGGCGCTAGCTGCTTCAGATAATTAAGCCCAACAGAGCATGGGACCACTCAATGAACACTGATGAATTCTAAAAGATATAAACATGTCCAAAAAAACAACTTAAGGAGAAATGGAATGAAGCTAGCACTGATAATTTGACTGGCGATAAAGAGTCTGTTCCAACATAAACCACATAATATTCATTAGTATAACTGCATATATTTTACCTTAACTATGAAGACCGCTGCCGGCATGTTGATACCATTAGCTTTTCAAGCACTTGAGATACCCACCCTTTGCCCATCATCCCTAGAGGGTGCTTGCAATGCTGCTGACACATACACACATTACCACATTGGGAAAGTAACATCAAATGTCTAGGTAATATATTTGATCAAATAAAAAATAATTTTCAAATAAACTACAAGGATAAATGAGACAATGAGTTACTTCTAATGATTACCAAAAAGGTAAAGAGAAAGTAACTTATTATAAAGATCCAGATAGGGCATAAGAGAAGACGAGCTTAATCTACTCTTTTTCTTTTCAGTATATAATCACACACCACATTTCTGTGTTGTTGTGTGACGATGATACATCATAAGCATCCATAGTAGAAATGTATAGGGTTTCCGATAGACAGTGAGTTGAGGATATTTGAATTGTAAAAAGGTCATGTAAGGTATTCTATCCATGCATATCAGGTTAGCAGGTGTATTTGCTGAATAAAACAGATTTTTTCTCTAAAAGTTTCATGTTACACTTGCATAATTCACAACTGTTGAGCACAGCTCCACAAATAAGCATACTATAGCAGGATAAAGAATGTCATGGCGCCAAAGACTAAGTACCTGGAGTGCAGAAGTTAATGTAGGGAACAGCGCATAAGATGCCACATCCCTCAGCTATATTCTTCATCAGTCCAGACTTCATATCAATAGTAAAGAGCCCACCTTACACTGCCACGAAAGCGACACAAACACATTCCGCAAAGCCAACCAGACAGTACTTGAGGTCAATGGAGTCCACAAGCAGGAACAGGCTCTTGAGATCAATGAGTTTGCATAGTGTCCATCCCTCAACATCGTCATCACCCTCACCCCTTGACCACAGGCATAGCTCATTGGATTTCTCCACCCTTGCGGATCCGAGCCGACCATCCTCCAAGGTTGTGAGCTCAATTTGCACAAAGTCTGTAAATATCATATCGGTACGTACATAAGGTAGCCTTATCACGGACATTTGTTGTGTGCCCAAATCATACTTAAGGATTCTGTCATAGCGACTTAGTGCCAAGACGAGTGTGTTCCCTACGAGGGCACTGCGCTCCCATACCACGTCGTCACCAGGGTGATCATCATAGGTTGGCTTGCCCCACACACCAGACTCCGAAGAGTAGATGCAGCAGAACATGCCTTCGTCGTTGGTGCCCATGAGGACGACGATAAAGGGTCCGCAGTGGCAATCGAGGTGGTCGCACGCGCCGGTGGCAGCACAGAGCACCGTGGCTTTCATGATACCATTTCTTAGGAAACACAGTGGGCTGGGCAGCTCCATCCGCTGGTCCGTGATTGGGTCCCATACAACAAAATCTGTGTAGGCACTGCCGTGGAGGAGGACGCGGCCATGGCGAGCGTCGAATGACCGCAGTCCATAGTGGTTGGCACGGGGCGGACGGCAGGATGATGTGGGGATGAAGCGGGCAGAGGAGCTTTTGCCGTCGCACAGGACGCCGAGCATGGGCGGCGTGGCACGTACGGTGGAGCTCGAGGCGCCTGCGGCGGAAGGCTGGATTGGCGACGAGGCAGCACCAGCGCCTATAGGCAACCGCGGCACGGACGAGACTCGCAGGGTCGTCGGGCGGGACACGGAGGAGGATCTCCTCGATGAGCTTGTCCGGCAACACCAGCGGCACACGTGGCTGTGGTGGCGGCATGCTGCAGATCGGATCAGATCTCACGAATTGCACATGTGAAGCAGATGACTTCTGTTTCAACAGCAAGGACTGCATTGTAGCCACGCTCCTTGATGCTGCATCTTTGCCTCCTTGATGCTGCATACTCCTTTGTTGTCCTACATCTTCTGGCACAGCCACAAATGGTAGAGTTTCCATACGTATCCCACCACAGCTGGATTGAAGACAGTAAAATGTTAACTTTAAAATGTAGAAAGTCAAGTTAGAGACAAGAGCTGATAAAGGAAAGTGAGGACTGAGGGAATCATTATTTATTTCTCAAAAATAAAGCGGACGTTGATTTAATTGCTCTAGAGGATAATGGAGCACTAGTACTAGACTACTACTAGTACGCACACGCTGGAGCATATATCAGTAATTCTACAGTAGAGAATAGAGCACTAGCACTAGTCCACCCATGCTGGAGCATATATCAACTGATTTCTAGAGATGAGAATGGAGGGCTAGTACTAGTACGGGAATACGCACATGCGTGCATCAGAGATTCAGACATCGAGAAGTGCATTATGAGCGTCAACTCTACAATGCTCTGCTCCACTCCGTATCAATTCAAGAGAGATTAGTAGAGGTAAACAACCAAAACCATAGGAACAGGCACCGACAGAGGCAGAGCCACCACTAGGGCGAGCTAGGGCAGCCGCCCTAGGTCCCCTTGGTCGGGCACCATATCCCCACCCCTAAAAGTCGGAGCCTTTTCCCTGCGTGCCATTATGAACGTTGGCCTATTCCTCTGTGCCCCTTCAAAGTTGGGTCGTCCCTCTGTGCCATGACGTTTTTCTTTCTTTCCCTCCATGCCATTCCGTCTGAAATTGCTCCTAACGGTGGGTAACGGCTATGCGAAAAGACGGTATTACCCTTAGGCTGTGCGTGAAATCCCACTCTCACATCTCTCCTTTTCCCACAACACTGCCTTAATCCTCTCCATCCCTCTCACATCCCGACGGTGGAGCGGCTCGCCCGCGCGGCGGCCTTGCCCGCGGCGCCGGAGCGGCTCGGCTCGCCCGCGCGGCGGCGCGGCACGCCCGCGTCGACCTCGCTCGCCCGCGCGGCGGAGCGGCTCGTGCGCGTGGCCTTGCCCGCGGCGCCGGAGCGGCTCGGCTCGCCCGCGCGGCGGCGCGGCAACGCCCGCGTCGACCTCGCTCGCACCGCGCGGCGGCCTTGTCCCGCGGCGCCAATCGGCTCAGCTCGCCCGCAGCGGCGGAGGCCTTGCCCGCAGCGCCGGAGCGGCTCGGTTCGCCCGCGCGGCGGAGCGGCACGCCCGCGGCGGCCTCACCCGCGGCAACGTGAGCGGCGCGCGGGACGGCGGACGCGGACGGGCGAATGGCGGACGGCGGGTGGACGAGGTGCGGCGAACGGCGGGCTTGCCCGTGCGGCAGAGCGGCTTGCCCGCGCGGCGGCGCGGCACTCCCGCGGCGGCCATCGCTAGCCCGCGCGGCGGCCTCGCTCGCCCGCGTGGCGGCCTTGCCCGCGCGCCAGAGCGGCTCAGCTCGCCCGCGCGGCGGAGGCCTTGCCCGCGGCGCCGGAGCGCTCGGCTCGCCCGCAGCGGCGGAGCGGCACGCCCGCGGCGCCTCACCCGCGGCAACGGAGCGGCGCGCGGACGGCGGACGCGGACTGTGAATGGCGGATGGCGGGTGGACGAGGTGCGGCGAAACGGCGGGCTTGCCGTGCGGCAGAGCGGCTCGCCCGCGCTGCGGCGCGGCACGCCGCGGCGGCCTCGCTAGCCCGCGCGGCGGGCCTTGCCCGCGAGCGCCAGAGCGCTCGGCTCGCCCGCGCCTGGGCGGAGTCGGCACGCCCGCGGTTGCCCGCTCCTCGCTCGCCCGACCCAGCTGCGGCCTCGCCCGCAGGCAACGGAGCGGCGCGCCCATGGCGGACGGCGGTTGGGACGAGGTGCGGCGAACGACGGGCTTGCCCGTGCGGCAGAGCGGCTCGCCCGCGCGCGGCGGCCTCGCCAGCGGCGCCGGATGACATGGGGGCATGGATCAGGTGGGTAGGTGGGGGGTCAAGGCAAGTCCGCCACGGTTCACATGTCAGTGAGACTGAGGGTAAAAATGGCAACCTATAGGGCTGGTCCCACATGTCAGGGCTGGCAAACGGAAGAAAACGAACGGAATGGAGACGGAATGACGTGGAGGGAAAGAAAAAAAAACGTCATGGCACACAGGGGCGACCCAACTTTGAAGGGGCACAGAGGAATAGGCAACTTTCGTAATGGCACACAGGGAAAAGGCTCTAAAAGTCGTCGTAGTTCATCGGAGACTCGGAGTATCGGACGAACGGTGACGCCGGCGAAGCTGTGAAGGAACGCAGAGCATAGAAACACATATGAATGTCGTGGGCCATAGTTGCACAACCTTGCACTAACTTTAGCCCAGACTAGGCCCAATAGCAGCAACTGGTCTTGCATCTCGAGATCACATCACATCGCATCCTGGCTCGCGACTCCTTGTCGCTCCACGCCTCCGCCCTCCAGGCTCGCCGTGCCTCACAGTCGTCGGCTCGCTGCGTGCCCCAGCCCCCAGGTGCTGCGACGGCGTGACGCGACCCTGTCTCACCCTCTGTGCCGGCCCACAGCAGGCTCCCAGGTGGCCGCTGGCACCACCGCCTCTGCTCCAGCCGGCCGCCGCGGTCTAATTTTTTTTTTTTTTTTGCAATTTAGCCCTTTTTTGAACAATATTCACATTTAACCCCCTGGACGGCGTATTCCCGTCTTTAGACCCTGAGGTCGGCGCCATAGGTCACGGCGCCGAGGTTACACGGCTCGGCGCCATGACCCATGGCGTCGAGGTCTCTGCCCCCGTGCCGCGCGTGCCGCGCTGGCGCTTACGTGGCGGGACCTCGGCGCCACAGATCTTGGCGCCGAGATCCCTGCAAATAACCCGCCCGAGCTACCCGAGGGCAAGGCTGCCCTCTCATTTGTTCTGAAACGTTTCGGTTTCTTCCTCTCCCCAACCCGCCCAATCTCTCGAATCGGTCATTTTCACCGTTAAAACTCGAATTGGATCTATTCATCTTCGCGATTTAGGTATTCTCTTTCCCCTCTCCATTTTTTTTCATGCTGATTTCATACATATTTGTTGTACGAACCAACTCTAGAAATAGTACTGCTTAGTATTTGTAATGATTTTTATACTTTGTATGATATTATTGTAGGATGCCAAGACGTGGTAAAGCTAAGCAGGGGAGGTATTACATTATCATCTTTTTACCGTATGTTCGTATTTATAAGTACGAAATCAAAACCCTAATTAGGTTTAATTGCAGTTATCGATGGGTTACCGGGAATGCCTTTGATATATTGCCTCTGCCTAGTGGTGTTCCCGTGCCTATGTGCTTTTGCGGTGATCCTTGCAAGGTAGCTGAGTCCGATGAAGATAACACATACAGGCAGAGGTATTGGATGTGCTCCAATTTTGCATTTGAGCCTCCACTTCGTGCACGCCGCATTAACTTGTTGGTGAGGAATTTATATTGCACATAACAATTATTTTGTATTGTTTTAGGTTTTTCATGATCTAACTAATTTGAAACAATTGCAATTATTTCAGACTCCTCCACCGCTATGTGATTTCGAGCATTGGATTGACACTGAGATCAAGCCTGAAGACAAGGAGTACCTGCAGAATCTACTGCGTTGGGAGGCGGAGGACAAGGAGAGGAGAGAGAAGAAACGCGGAGAGGAGGCTGCAGAAAAGCAGCACAAGGAGGAGGAGAAAATGAGGCGTGTTGTTGCGTATAGGGAGGAGAGGGAGAGGAACCTTGAGCGTGCGCGCCGAGCGAAAGAAGCGATGGAGGAAAATCCCGATGCTCAGAGGAAGAGAAAGTGGCCTCGTTGCACTCAGTAGTTCTACAACATGATTTGCTAGTTCTATGTTTGATTTCAAAATAATATTGTTTAGTATTGGACTTCGTATTGTCGATACTCTGTTCTTTAGTTTGTACGCATGCACTGTTGTTCTCGTTGTGTTGGTTGATGTGACCTAGTCTTGTTGGTTTGATTAAAGCTAGTCATAAATTATTTGTCAGTTTGATCTTGTTTACTTAGTGCAAATGAAACATACCACCGTAGTTTGATTAGATAAATCAACATGCACAACACATGATATGGCATGATAGAACATGTACCAAACTTGGTCACAAAGGTCCTAGACTAAACCTAACATGCCTTAGGTAATTTAAACAAACAACAAGCACAAGCAAAGACATGCAAGAACATGTACCAAACAAGGGTACATAGTTCTTTCGACTAACCCTAACATCGATGCGGTGGTGGTGATAAGGTGCCACCTAGTAGTGTGGCCACATAGCAAATTGTGTTGCTCCTTCTCCAAAGTATCCTCCCATTGTTGGTGGTGGTGGTGGTGGTGGCGGTGGCGACGATGGCGGCGTCTGAGGCCCCTTGTTCCTGTGATTAGGGCAGGTGCAATATGGATCATTGCATACTGCTCCTTGTGCACCCGCACTATTGTTATTGTCATCCTCGTCATCGTGCTTGTAACCGCTACTGACCTCCCTTTCTAGATCGAAGATACGGTCTTGCAAGTAGTAGATGTAGTCCGAATAGGGATAAATAGGTCGAGGATCGACCCACCTAACAAACCCACAGTTCTCTTTTGTCTCGGAAGTCTGCAATGATTTTATAATATTAGTTACAGTATAGATCATGACAGTATTGGACAAAGAAATAGTTACATCATTTACCCATGCATATGGACATTTGAAGAAACGACGACCTCCATCTATACCTTCGGTGAACATTTGCCCTAAACAATCCTCACCATGCATGCATTTTGGCCATGCCTCCTTGCGGTCATCGTATAGTCTTAGTGGTGCTTCTTTAGTGAAGTCACTCTTGCTCTCAACTGGAAATCTATCATATGGTGGCTCATCTATCATATGGTCTCGTCGTAAGGCTGCCAAGTGACCTGCACATTTATTCAGTTACCTACTGTGTGACACATTTAATGAAATAACTAAAATAAAAGTACAAACAAGGTTACTAACCATCGACGGTGTAAGCGTGTCTAGCTCGTTGGAGTACTCCACGTAGGCGCGTGCCGCCCTGGCAAAGGGAACCCTCACCTGGTCCCAAAGGTAGGCGAAGGTGGGTCGGTGTCGAGGGTTGGCCACCGCGAACCAAGGACGAGAAGGAAGAACCTCTGGGCGGCCAACCGGTAGACGAGTCCACATCCACAGCTGCAGAAGGTAGACGCAACCGCCGATCGACGAGTGAGCTGAACCGCGTCGACAGGCCTCACAGAGGTGGCGATACAAGAACGCCAAGACTCCGGAAGCCCAGCTGTACGTCCCGGCGGTGTCCCAGTCGGTGAGGCACGGGAGGTAAATCCACGACGCGCTGTCTCCAGTCGCGTCGGGAAAGAGAACACAGCCGAAGAGGTGGAGAACCCAGGCCCGGCAGTAGAAGGCAACTGTCTACGCGTCTGAGTATACCCTGGTGCCTATCAGATATGACACCAACCTCTCTACCAGGGCCTACAACATGTATGCGAACAAGGCGCATGAACCAACCCCAACTATCTTTGTTCTCCTTGTCCACCAACGCAAATGCCAAAGGAACCAATGCGTTGTTTGCATCAACTGAGATGGCTATCAGCAGTGTGCCCATATATTTGCCTAGCAGAAAAGTACCATCAATGGAGAACACGGGACGACAATGCCTGAAGGCCTCTACACACTGGGGGAAGCACCAAAATGCACGGAAAAATATCTCTCTCATCCTTCCATTCATTTGGTTTGGGCAAATACTCGTAATGCATCCCTGGATTTGCTGCTTTCATTGCATTAAAGAGAACGGGCAACCGCTCATAGCCCTCCTCCCAATCCCCATATATCATCTTCCATGCACGTTGTTTTGCCCTCCATGCTTTGCCATACTTGATCTTGTATCAAATATCTTCTCTGTCATTGTAATAATTGTCCTCACCTTCAAATTGGGTTCTCCCTTAAGTATTGAGAACAATGATTTGGCAATAAGGGTAGATGTCAACTGTCGGTGTCTCTGATCTAAGCTTGTTGATGCACAAGTGTGTGGACCAACAATTTTTGTGATCTTGAACTTCCCTGTGTCCTTTTGCTTCCTAGCACAGACTCTCCAGTTACATTCATCCTTCTCACACACCACTGTGTACCGTCGCTCTACATAGGAATGCCTCACCTTGAAAGGTCGGTTACGTTTCACAGCATACTCCTGTAACCACCTTCTCAATGTAGGCAAGTCCTTAAACAACAGGCCCTTCTGGATTTCAATGCTATCGCCTGCCTCGGGAGCATCTAGCAACTCATGATCCCTGCCTTCTGCATATGCAATATGACAATGACTAAGATCACTGTATTCATGAATTGTTGGATCACGATCAGGGCAAAAGCATCTGATCAACTCAACGTCTTGCTCAGAAAGTGCTCCAAGAGGGCGGTCATCATCCGAATCAACAGCTCTTGCCATCCCATAAGGCTCCTCTTCATCATCAATCTGAACATCCACACTATTAGAGGCCCTACAATACTGCTCCTCATTGACTGCAGGGGCCACAGGTGTCGGAGCAACAATATCAGGAATATCTCCTGCATGGCAAGGAAACAACATCTAGAGCATTTAGAAAAAGGAATGAAAACATGGCAAAAGCCAGAATAACATGAAGACAACAACGAAACCATGAACCAACACTTACTTGGATGGTTCTGGGTCAAAGGGATCTCCTGAGGGGCCGCACCACCCGGCTCATTCGGCCCGGATTGCGCATCAGGCACCACAACATCTTCCACCTCCACCTCAACATTAGGCAACGGGTCACCAAAAGGGGTTGTGTCATCATGAGGGGGTGAATAATCAGGAGGGGCGGGATCATTGGACAACTTCCGCACCACCAAATCCAAGCATTGGAACTCGTTCTTCATCACAGTTTTCACATACTTATCCCACTCACCCTCACATGCAATTGGGACAAGCCGCCTAAAAATACGGTCCGATTTACCGTAGTGAACTAATCCCTCAACTGAGATAGCATCATCTGAATTCCAATGAAGGTCACATTGAGCCCTACCAAACAACTCGCTAAACGATGGACGCTCATCGAATAGCAGAGGCACCCTTTTCATTCCAACGAAACTGACGTTCCCAAAAACATCTTCCTCCACACTCCCTCCATGAAACAATGTCACTATATTGTCCATCTAGGTGCAATGCAAAACGAGAATATAGTCACTTGGAAAAACAAACATCTAAATTATTACCTACATAACTAACTAACTAAGTAGCTATCTATCCATATAACTAACTAACTAACTAGTTTGAACTATCTAGGTTACTAAAATCACTAACTAAATTTTGTAACTAAAAAACTAAATTCGGTATGTAACTAAATTTAATAACAAACTAAATTTTCTAACTAAGAAACTAAATTTAATTACTCAGTAGATTCAATAAGTAACTAAATTTTCTAACTAAGTAACTAAATTTAATAGCTAACTAAATTTTCTATCTAACTAAATGAACTAACTAAATTTTCTAACTAACTAAATTAACTAAATGAACTAACTAAATTTGCTAACTAAATTACTAACTAAATTTGCTAACTAACTAACTAAATAAACTAATTAACTCAATTTAATTACTAACTAAATATGCTAACTAACTAAAATTAACTAAATGAACAAATTTGAAAAAAAAACTCACTTGCTGGCCGGAGGGAGCCGAGGCGGGTGCAGGGGACGGCCGCGGGTGGTCGCCTGGACCGCGCGCCCGGACGGCGCGACCGGAGGACGGCGGCGCGGCCGGGATCGTGCGCCCGGACCGGACGGGAGGACGGCGGCGCGGCCGGACGGGCAGCCGGCGCCGCAGCTGGGACGGCCGGTCGGCGCCGCGGCTGGGAGCGCCGGACGGCGCCGCGGCTGGGAGCGCCGGACGGCGCCGCGGCCGACACGAGCGGACGGCTCGGTCGGACGGACGGTCGGCCGGGGCGGGCGGCCGGACGACGCCGGCGACGTGGAAAACGGCAGTGGCGGCGGCGAACGACGGCGCAGGAGCGAACAGGAGAGAGAGACGCGAGAGAGAGAAAGAGAGCGGCGCGGCGCGTCGGTGTCAGTATATGCGACCTCGGCGCCAAGATCTATGGCGCCGAGCTCGGCGCCGTGCAACGTGGTCCCGAGCTCAGCGCCAAAATCTGTGGCGCCGAGGTCCCGCCACGTCAACGCCACGTCGGCTGATGTGGTGGCGCGTGGATGAGACCTCGGCGCCATGGGTTATGGCGCCGAGCCATGGTATCTCGGCGCCATGACCTATGGCGCCGACCCCCAGGGTCTACAGACGGGAATACGCCGTCTAGGGGGTTAAATGTGAATATTGTAAAAAAAGGCTAAATTGCAAAAAAAAAAAAAAAAAAAAAAAAAAAAATAGGCCGCCGCGGCGCCGCCCGCAGACCGCTGGTCCGAGCCGTAGCCTCGCCGAGTCTCCTATCTGCTCGGTAAGGTATGTAGCTAGGCAGCCAGCTAGTAATTAGGAATTTTATCTATTTGCTAGATCGGTAATTTGGGAGTTCATCGAAGATTGGAGACTTTCAGGTCCCAGCTTTCTCCTTTGGCCTTTAGGAATGTGTGGCAGAACCTCCCGGTAATGTGGCCCACCCGCACACGTCACCGTCTCCCTGAGTTCTAATGACTATGCACGTGTACCACATCACAGGAAAGATCTGTCGGGTGTCCCCGAGGGAACCCCGAATTATCCACGAACCACAGGACCATCATCATGAAGGTTGGAATAATTACAACATTACAACAGTTGATACAAATTACCATCGGAGTGCGGAAGCAAGATAGATAACCTTTATAAAACATGAATAAATTACTTTTACATGAACATAACTGGTGTTGTGGAAGTAGAATAGTATTACAGAGCCACACTTAGGCGGAGTACCTAAGTTGGGGAAGAAGAAGAACCAGATCACGTCAAGCCCACTGACATGATCATGATCAACATCACCTATTAGAAACCTGCAACAGGGGTTAACAAACCCTGAGTACTGGGGTACTCAACAAGACTTACCCGACTAAAGAAAAAGGGAGAAGACTCAGGAATGAGAGGCTTAGGCAGTCAAGGTAAGGCTTAAGCAAGATCAAGCATTTTGCAGAAAAAGCATTTTGAAATCCTTGTTTTATTTTTGAAAAGATTTCAGTATTTCTCAATTCTTCATCGCTCATGATTCATTTTACCTTTCAAAAACATACCTAGTTGAGAACCACTCTCCGTTGACAGTCAGTGACCAAGTCTCCATAACCGAGGAGCAACGTTAATCCGGATAAATAATACTCAGCTGAGGATCCCTATCCACACTGCATATGTAGCACCCAAGCTTGCATATGCCAACTTGTCTACCACGATTTCTCCAAGATTGGGCCCGGTCCTACGCCACCCGGAAGTACAGTACACCACTCCTATCCAGGTACGACGACCACGTGGGTACATACTACTTCCGCCATCTCTCCACTCCCAGTGCGCGGTTGTCGGTCCAATAAAGGATTCCTCGGAGCCAGAGCTTTCCGAAGTATGTGAATAGTTGCAAGTCTTGGCCAGCAGGCCCCCATACGGATGGTCCCTAAATTTTTCCGCCAGCAACAAGCACCTTGGGACTCTAACCCAAGAGTACAGGTTCTGTCGGTTTTTCAACCCTGTCCCGGTCGGTGTCAACTGTTGAGTCCCGGACTACAACATGACGGCACCGTACGCTCAGACAACCTCTCCTCACTGTTGACTAGGTACGGATCAGATACTTAGTCAACAGGCAGGGAGGAAGCCAAATTCCCATAAATTTTTTTAAGTGATCACACTTTTGAAATTGGCATTTTTATTGCAAATCTATTGTATAGCATCACTAAGCATTTTGCAAATAGTTTTTAAAACAGGGCAGGTGGATCTTCTGGTGGAGGTAAACAATGCAGGTAATAGGTCATCACACAACTCCTATAACCTAATGCAGTATTTTTAACTCAAAAGCATTTAAGTAAACTTTTATAAAAGCAAGGAAGGGTTAAATACACCGGGGCTTGCCTTGAAGAGCAAAGAGGACAGGCTCGGGGTCGGCAGTGCAGGTGTCGGAGCTCGGGGTCGCCTCGGGAGTAGGTTCGTCAGCGGCTGACTCGACTTTGACACCTTCTCCTTCGGTCACTACACGGATGCAATGATGTATGCTAATGAGGATGCTGACATGAACAATGCAACACAGGGCAAAACCACAGATTCTAGAGTACAACTCTCTATCGTGTAAGTAATTTCTAGAATGGACATAGAGTTACTTATCTCTACCCTTAAGCAAGATTAATCAAACTTATTAAACATCCTTTTACCTGACCTAAACACAAGTCATTGCATGGCATCACAAGTATCATAGACCAGTTGGGTGGGGGTCTATGAACAGCAAACAATCCCAAAGTCACATCACAGGGCATACAACATGAACCCTAAGTGCTTTTCTATTTTTTCCTAATTATTTAAAAAGGTCATTTTATACAGTTGCTCCAAAAGGCCTCAAAAATCTACCAGAGACTAAGCATGACATAACTAGCGCATAAAAATTTATCTCATGATTTTTGGAGCTACACATGATTTTCTAAAAATCTAAAACCATTCATTTCTTAATTAAAAAGGAGATTTTTCATTTTCAAATTTTTGCACAAAATTCAAGTTTCATATTTTTCTAAAATACTACAAGATATAAAGAGTCTACCATCAAATTTTCAGAATTTTTGGAGCAACACAGAAAATCACACAAAAAGATGAAAAAGGAACACTATTCACATCTTTTAAAAAAACACTGTGCTCCTTCCTCGCAGGGCTCGGGCGAATCGCGCGGCGCACCGCAGGGCTCGGGCGAATCGCAGGCGAGGCGGACGCGGACCGGCCGCTCGGGGCTCGCGCTGGGAAAGCCGAGGGTGGGGAAAGATTCGCGAGCTCACCGTGAGTCGGAAGCGAGGCTCGGCGAGGCGGAAGGAGAAGGGAGCTCGACGGGGCTCTCTTGCGGCTAACCTCTCGAGGGTGGCCTCGGCTCACTCGAGGCTTACAGCCCGAGGGTAGCTGCGACTCGCCCGAGGCTGAGGGTGGCCTCGGCTACTTCGAGGGGCGCGGTTCGAAGGCGTGCTCGAGGGTGAGGCTCGAGGGTGAGGCTCGATACGCTCGAGAGATGCGGGTCGAGGGAGGAGGCGACCGCGGCGGAACTCCGGCGATCCGGCGACCCGGCGCTGAGGAAGACAGACTTGCACTCGGCGGTGGGAGTCGGTAGCGGTGAAATTGGAAGACTGGGGAGCTGCGCGGCAACGAGGCGAAGTCGAAAAAACTAGCCAGGGGCGGTGGGGAGGGAGAACGGAGGTGGCTGACGAGTGAGGAAGAACGGCGGCCGGCGGGTGGCTTTTATAGCCAAGCGTGCTGCCGCTTGGGGCGTGTTGTGGCAGGGATAAGGTCGGGCGTGCGCGTGTGCTGTCGGTTGATGGGAAAAGGGAGCGAGAATATCGCTCAGGACCCGGGCGCAAGAGCTCGCCGGCGATGGCCACGCGGCGGCAACGCGCAGGGACCGGTAGGGGACGGGATAGAAGTCAACTGTGGCGCGTGCGGGGGCGGAATGAATGCACTGTTGAGGGCGACGGGTCGGGAGCAGGCGGGCGGCTGCCAGACGGGTGGCGTACGCAGCGCCGGCGCGCGGCCATGGCCGGGGCCCCCTCCTGACCCTAGGTAGGAGAAGAACAGTAGCTAGGGTAGGGTTTGATTTTGAAAGGATTTCAGTATTTTGCAAATTACTCCCAAAATTTGAACTGAGCAGCAAAAACTCAAAACACCAAAGTTGTGCAGAAAAAGGAGATCTACAACTTTGTCAATATGAACATTTTCAAAATCCAAATAGTTTTTGAATCACATTTGAAATTTGAAAAGGGGACACTTTTGGGATTTTAATAAATTCATAATTACTTTTGATTTTATACTAAAAGTTGAAAATCTGTAAACACCAAAGTTGTTCCTCTTGACAAGATCTACAACTTTGTCAAAAGGACCTACTTCAAATTTTTAACAGTTTTTGAATTATAAAAAGAGGGGTAAAACTAGAGTTTGGAAATTAGGGTTTTTCAAAAGAACTTCCAAATCTATTTTTGATTTTTTATCCTTGATCAACACAACAAAACATCAAGGCACAAAACTGAACAAGATTTACACAGAGCTAGACACAGAGGTGAAATTACCATTTTGCCCTTAAGGAAGGTTTGGGCCTTTAGGGTTTTGAAAAAGGAATCACTACACAAATCACTTCAGAAAAGGTAAAAGCAAAACAAGTAATAGGCAAACCTAAATGCATGGCAAGAATGATTAATGTCTAAAGATGATGACATGTCAGGTTAATTACATTTTTAACACCAGAGGTGTTACAGAATGTTATCATTCACTAATTTCTGATTTGGGAAATTTTAGAATTTTGGTGATGGGTGGGGGAGCAGATGAAGCCATTGTGGGTAGGGGAGCGGGTTTTTGTTGGTTTTTTTGGAAACATCTATTATTGATAATTCCATTATTAAAAGGTAACATCTTGATCTTTGTTGGTTCTTCTACAATTTTTGCCAAAAATTGTATGTTGTCGTTGGTAGCAAAAAAAAAAATAAATTATAGTTTAAGTCCGCCCTAGGTCATTTTTCAGGCTGGATTCGCCACTGGGCACCGAGCAAATCCTTACCCATATTTATTCTCTCCTGCCTCCCCTGCTTGCTCCACCATGGAGGAGCGCGAGCCGAGGGCCAGGTTTCCGCCGCCTACCACGGCCGGAATCGGCGTTCCCATCTGCGCCGAGGGCGAGGGGTGGCGAGCGGAGGAGGGTGATGCCCGAGGAGCGGTAGGGCTGCGGGTTCTGCGACCTGTCTCTCACTCGATTTTGCCTAACAGGCCCAACGAGGCCCAACAGCCCTAAAAAAACACCCGCCGCCTCCCGCACTGCCGCGAACAGCTGCACTCGCCCTGCTGCTTCTCATTTTCTCCTTGAACGGCTGAACCCTAGCGAGCAGGTAGCGGTGGCCGGCGACCGGAGGCGGCAGGGGCGCACCTGCCGGCACCGCGCAGCAGCAGGGGAAGGCGTCGTCGCGGCAGCTGGTGGCGGGCAGGGACGCTGGGCGCAGGGCAGGCGCGACCCGCCACTGTAGCAGGGAGCGCGTCGGCCGGCGGAGGGGCGGACGGAAACACCAGCTTAGCAGCGACTAGCGAGGCGCGAGTCCGTATTTAGCCTCATCATTCTGTAAGTTCAAATTGAGACATTCAGTTTTTTATGGATAACAATTTGTGAATCGCGTAGCCTGAGTTAGAGTTTGTCCCCAGATTACTAAGTCAAATATGTGCTAAACAATTTCAGTTCATGCTCAGTTATGTGTGTTATATATTTCCTATATGTATTGTGCAATTTCAGCTATGCAACAAGCGACATTATACAATGCCATATATTAGCCTTTTGGCTGCAGGATCCGATCGCCTACTCATCTGGCTGTCTGAGCCCTAGTAAATTGTTGTTCCCGTTCTCGAATCGGTTCTCTGGTTCTTCCCGATCTAAACATTCCATGAATGATTAATTCATTGGGTACATTTTTATAGAGTTGCACAGTAAAGAGGACCAAGACAATTAAAATCCTCTTTTTTTTTCCTGCTGCTCCTGTGCCATACACAGCCATTGTCACAAATAAAACCTTCTACACGAGCACAATCAGAAGTAGTACAAGTTGTCGAAGAACCATAAATATTAGAAGAACTGTTTTTGTTATCTGCACAAGCTCAAGCAGCCCCGCCAGCTGCACAGTTAGTTGTCTTTCTAGTACGACCCCCGACGCTCCGCCGTATCCAGCCGGCGCTTTTGTACTCTGTTATCTCGTTTGCCAATCGGCACCTCGCCCTTTGCGCATGACGCTTTGTTTTGAACTCCTTTATTTCGCTTAATGAGACACGTGCAATGCATGTTTTCGAAAAAAAATCTATTAGCATTAGATCTGGTCTCTATTACACAGATACTCCAGGGAAGACGCATATCGCGTATCCGATACGTATCGGATATCCGTATACACCGGCGATACGTATCCACAGAGTATTCGATTTTTTTTATTATTTTTTTAAAAATCACGGAGTATCCGATTTTTTTTTTTCGAAAATCCGATACGTTTGTCTGATACGTATATCCGCATTGCGATACGCGTATCTACGTTCGTGGATACGGCCCAGCCCAACAACAGCCCCTTGTCCTCTCTCCCGTTGCCCTATCCTCCCGAGTCTCCCCGACTGCCTGTACGAGCCTCCCGTTGCCCAGCATCGGGCCGCCCCGGCTCCCCGCGCGCGACCCCGTCTCCGCCGCTCGCCGACCACCGGCGACGAGCCTCCGCGGGGCCTCCGCCGGCGACGAGCATCGCCCGCATCCATCCGACCGGCTCCATCGCACGAGGCCGCATCGCTCGCATCGCGCTGCCCCGGCTCCCCGCGCACGACCGCTTCGCCGCCCGCCGGCCACCGGCGACGAGCATCCGACCGTCCCTACGCGCCGGCGCCGAGCATCCGTGTGACCTTCCCTGCTCGCCGGCAACGAGGATCCATCTCTGTAGCTCCGGCGCCGTGCGACCTTCCCTGCTCCGGTGAGTTAATCCCTTCCCCATTCTGTAGCTTTGGTGATTTCTTTTCTCCCACTTCGTCTTCCTCTCCGGCTCTCCCCATGGCCATTCTGCAGTTTCAGTTTCAGCAGTAGAGTACTATTTCAGTTTCCGTCCCATGGCTCTCCCCACAGTAGGCAGTTTCAGTCCCTTCCATTGTGGTTAATTGTACCCTTCATTGTGGTCAATTGTGATGTTTTATTGTTATCAGCTTTAAATTTACACATGTATTATTATTGTTATTATTATTATTATTATTTTTTAAAAAATATTAAACGTATCCGCGTATCGGGTTTTTTGGGAAATTGCCGTATCCGCGTATCCGTATACACGTATCCGTATCCGTGCAACATAGATGTTCCCACAGCAATTATAGGAATCGCATATTCATCTTGAGATGGGATGTGAACTAGTCTCCAGCAGTTATAAAAAAAATATTCTTGCTAGATTGCTAGCTTTAGGAAGTAGTTTAGCAATTTCAGTGAGGGGCAGGCAATGGCAGGGAGCTCATTGCTTCCCAGCCTTGTTTCACTATGTGTAGATTAGGCTTAATCCCTCAAGCTTAGTAAGGAAATCTCTTTTTTTTTCAACAAGGATGCTCATTCAGGAACTCTCAAGGTTTGACATTCAGTTTCGTTACCTTGTGAGTGCAAAAGTCTAGAAGTTCAGTATATTTGTGTTTTAAGTCAAGTTCAAAGCACAAGTGGAAGTCATAGCTATCTTTGATTTTCTCTTTGCTTAGCGCCAAACATTTGTAACAGCAATAGTTTAATCCTGTTTTCGTATTCCAGACAGTTCTTAGTTCCATTACCATAAGAACCATACCTTGACCTATAAAAGTCTGGAGGCTGGTTCAGTGGGGGGTATCAAAGAACAAAACCAAACTATAGCTTCTTAGAAGTATAGTGAAGTAGCCTCCTTGTATTTTGAATCTATATATTAGTCCAAATATCCATCAGTTCAGGCAGTGAATCCCACTCTGTTCTTCAGTCTAGCTGTTTGTTTCCTTGTCAGATAGTTTAATTCTTGGCACTCATTTCCATGCTCACCAAATGAGTTGGGCCAGATTCCCAGGCATCGAAACACACCATAGGACTTTTCAACTCATTGGCCACCCTGCTACTTTACAACTGCTTTGCATACCTATCAAATCTTCCCTTGATTTCTTTTTTCTTGACTTCAGCTTCTTCCATTGAGAATCAGTCATCATGGCATGGGAGCTCATTGAGGTCCCAGGCAACCTGAATCCCTCTCTCCAAGACTCTACAGGTATTCCCTTTAATTGCTCTCAAAGTTAGTTTTTTTTTTCCTGCTATCGTGATTTCATTTTTTTTTATAAACTGTTTCTTTGCCTTGCCAGTTGATGTGGTGGCTGCCAAGATTGATCCCAAGCTAGCCAATACTCTCATTAGGTAAAAGACCTTTTTTCTCTGTTCTTTTGTTCTGAATTTGAAACATTTTAGTAATACTCTTTACTGCTTAGGGATTTTTTACTTAAATTAACAAGAATTGGGGGCACTATCGCTTATTTTTATGATATTTTGGCTCAGATAATAGATGGCGGGATGTGTTTTTAGTTGAGGAATGGTGTCTAGGAAATGATCCAATATCTTATTTTTGAATTTTAGTCTTTTGGGATAGGAACTAGTTGCTGTGTTTCCTGTATTCCATCCATTTTCTGTTTCATCCACTTGGGATGACATTCAATACCAATGTTTATATTTAGTTGTCTCTGCCAATATGAAATCAATGCTAAGTTTCGTGATCTCATGGCCCATGTGTTATCTGAATTGGGTTGTATACAGTTGACATGTTGGTCTTTTTTGTCATCGATTTTTTTTTATGATGCAAACATGCTAATCTCTCTCACTCTCTCTTGTAAGTTGTGACAATTTTTCTTGGTTCACTGTTTGACCCAAACTCCTCCAGTTTGCATGATAACATTCCAAGTGATGTTTTCTTGGTTTCGCTGCTTTCAGGCAATTAAGCCAGGTATGCCCTTTGGAGAATCTGAGGCATGTAAAGCGTGTACGTCGACGTACTGAATGTGGTGGTATATGCACTTCATCTTGCTCTCTCTCTCTCTCTCTCTCTCTTGCCTTCTGGGAGCACTACTCATGGAAGACAATGCCATGACTATCTAAATACACATGTTAATAAGACTCATGCCATAGCTGGAGAAATGCTCCCCAACATATCGATACATTAATAACAATTGATTTTGCAGTGGAAAATAACCTTGTAGCTGATTAAAATTTACTTTCGCATGGTTATTAGTAGGCTTTTCACCAGGATGCAGGTTCATTTTTTAAGGAAGCTGCTGGATGTTTTTTTTTATTTATACTGTAAATGTTTGCACATGCAAAAGTAATTATTCGAAGGCGTCCTTCTCTGCTTTGCCCATCAGAAATACTGAACATTTCCAAAGAACAAGGATAAGAACCATGATTCTAGATGGAACATAAACTGAGAAACTAACAATAGCAATATTTCAAGTTAGATCTTCCATGTAACAAGTAATAATTCCAGAAACTTTAATCTAAAGTTAGGAAATGCAGAACCATGGAAGCAAATATGAGCAGCTCATTGTATTTTTTTGTAATTTAGGCTGACTATTTAACTTATAATTATGTTGCAGAACTTTATTAACTCTCTAATTCTATGTTATATTATGTTTGGCAGGAACATCTGAGTTATCAATAATCCTATGTGTTTCTACTGGGTCTGAACCTTGTAGCATACAGTTTTCTGAAGATCTACAAAAGATAGTGGATACTTATCAGCTGAGTCCTTTCACTGCAAAAGTAAGTAATGCTGCCATCTTTTGGGAAGTTTTGATATTGTCATTTTTATTGAAAGTGTACTAGTGTAGCATGTGATTCTGGCTTGTTGATAAAAGTTTCTTAACTTTTTATATCTTACCACTCTAGATGCATCAAAATTTGAATCCTTTGGAATGACTGGTGTTATCTAGTTTCCTTGTGCCCTTGTCATATATTGACATTTACTATCGGTAAAAGTCTTTAACAGGTTGCCAAGTGTTGTGCTACATCAAAAGAGGAGTGGGAGGAACAGTGCAAACTTTGGCCAACATCTTACCATCCTGCACATGAGTATGACCTCACTACATGTCACATTATGCTCTTTTTTCTCTCGAACACGCAGGAGAACTGAATGTCATTGCATTATTAAGAAGAAAAGAGCTTGTTACAACTAGTTTCTCATGTTACATTGTGCCTATTCTTAATACATGACCACAACCTATCCATGTAGCCTCTACTGGCCTCTAGTGACAACTACAACATGCCCTTAGCTCTGGCAAAGCACCACAGGAGTTGAATCGATGGTGAGCCATTTTGAAGATGGCATCATTCCGGTGCTTTCAGATCATCCAGGTGCCTAGAATGACCCCGGAATTAAATCTCTTAGTGCATGACCAGCATATTGTGTCCACCTTCCCTGCTCCACTATTCTGCAAACACCTTGTTTTCTTGTCACGTTATGCATTTGCTGTGGGCCTGTGGTATTTTACATCATTAATCTTGTCGTCTTCTAAAGATACTTTGTTTAGTTCACTCAAACATATAAGATTTTATAAGCCAAGCTTGTAAGTAGATAAAGAAAATAATGCTGTAGCTAAAGCCCAAAAGGAACTAATTGCTAGCTATAACATTTCAGTTGCCATCACAGCACTTCTCTGAAGATTTTTGATTCCCAACCAGGGTTGCAGGAAATCTGCCCCATCTGATGTTGAAACACTAGCCATCTAGCGGCATGGCTCCATTCTGATGTGCCGCATAGTTATTTTCTAGGCAGTTGCATTAGAAAAATATTAAAGCTCGTTGATTTGACTTTGTTTGGTACCGCATGGCTGTAGGGCTAGCTTCCTTAGGGCCAAAGTAGGGCATGCTCCCCCCCTCCCTATACAAACAATCTTTTAAGTAAATACTTAATTCTACCATTCAATTGACAAGAAAATATTAGCATGGCCCCTGTTGTTGCCCACATCTGATTTGGCCCCCTCTGTAAGAGTGTTCAAGCTCCGCCATTGTTTGGTGAATGCATAGTACCATGGGTGGGCTTCTGGTTTGTCCAAATTTAGGTCATGATTTACAAATGACTAATCATGTCTTTTCCTTGAATATTGCTAAAATTTGCTACAGCATGTGATGTGATTACAGTAACATACTTTTGCATCAAATTGGCAGGATTGTGCATAGTTTTGTTGCCCGTGGATGAAGTTTTACTATATTTATGATAAAAAAATAGATTTCTATGGAGGCATGGATACTGCAATTTTACTGAGTAGTATTCATGCAATTTTCTGCTCTCTTAGACATTCCTATGTTAACTTACAGACTTGATATTGTCCGTGGATTTCAAGAAGAGGAATTACCATCAATATTTAATTGCATGAAGACTGCTATTCAGTTATCAAAGGTAACCACTCTCTGATAGTCCTTAAACTTTTCAGGGGTATTACTTAGTAGGGCCATGAGCTATTAAATTTTGCAGTTACATATCCTAAACTTGTTAACTGGTTCACTCAATCAGTCAAAATCTGCCTTGGTGTAATATGATGAATTTTTCATGAAGCATACTGTAACACCTCTGGTGTTTAATAAGTAATTAACCTGACATGTCATCATCATTAGTCTTTAATCATTCTTGCCATGCATTTAAGTTTGCATAATTTTAAGTGTTTTGATGCTGTGTTATGAGGACCAAAATTCAAAAATCAAAATAAAATTTAAATTCCTTTTGAAAAACCCCAAATTTCCAAACTCTAGTTTTACCCCTTTTTCTAATTCAAAAGTTGTTCAAAATTTGAAGTTGGTCCTTTTAGCAAAGTTGTAGATCTCAAATTCTAAACAACTTTGGTGTTTGAGTTTTCTTTGTGCAGTTCAAAGTTTAGGAGTAATTTTCAAGATTTCAAAAGAAGAATAGGTTTTCACTGTGCATAGCTGGAGGACCCCTACCTCATCCTCACCCGGCCCCTACCGTCCTTTTGCCCGGACCCCCACCGTCCTTTTACCCGGACCCCTACCGTCCTTTTGCCCGGACCCCCACCGTCCTTTTGCCCGGACCCCCACCGTCCTTTTGCCCGGACCCCTACCGTCCTTTTGCTCGGACCCCTACCGTCCTTTTGCCCGGACCCCCACCGTCCTCTTGCCCGGACCCCCACCGTCCTTCGCCCGGACCCCGGCATCACCCCGCGCCTATAAAAGCCACCAAGCTCCCCATTGCCACTACCAACACTTCCTTGCCAACCCAAGCCATCAGGCAGCCCCAGCGCCCGCCAAGGCCGCCACTGCCTTCGCCTTGAGCTTCTCCACCTTCCCAAGCCACCAATTTCACCCCTCCGTCCTTTCCTTCGCCGGCGCAGCGACTCCCCTCCAACTCCGGCGAATCGCTCGAGCCTCACCCTCGAGCCAACCTTCGAGCCAACCCTCGAACCGCACACCCTCAAGCGTCCCCTCGAGCCACATCCCTCGAGCCGCATCTCTCGAACATGCCAAGGCCAGCCTCGAGCCTCACCCTCGAGCACGCCTGCGAACCGCGCCCCCTCGAAGCAGCCGAGCCCCACCCTCAGCCTCGGGCAAATCGCAGCCACCCTCGGACTGAGCCTCGAGCACGCCGAGGCTACCCTCGAGAGGTTAGCCGAGCCTCCGCCGAGGCCTCGCCACCATCGAGCTCCCGCCTCCGACCCTTGCACCGCCTCGCCGAGCCTCGTTTCCAACTCCTGGTGAGCCCGCGAAGCTATCCCCACCCTCTGCCTTCCCAGCCGAGACCTCGAGCGACCGGTCCGCTGTCCGCCTTACAGGCAAGCGCGCCGAGCCTCGAGAGAAGCACAGTTTTCCTTTTCTTTTAAAAATGTGAATAGTGTTTTGTTTTCTTCTTTTTGTGAGGTTTAATCTGTTGTTCTAAAAATCTTGAGATAAATGTTGTGTGTTCCTTGCTCTGTGTAGTATTTTAGAAAAATAAGAAACTCTACTTTTCTGCAAAGTTTAAAATATGAAAAATCCTCCTTTTAATTAATAAATGGATAGTTTTAGGTTTTTAGTAAAACATGTATAGCTCCAAAGGTCATGAAATTTGTTTTGTCATCTATTTACACCATGATGAACCTATGAGATTAATTTGGTAAATTTTGGGACAACTGTATAAAATGATCTTTTAAAATAAATTAGGAAAAACAGAAAAGTAATCATGGTGTGACCTTTTGGATTGTTTGCTGTTCATAGACCCCACCCCTCTGGTCTATGATGATTGTGATGCCTTGCAATGTTTTGTAAATAATGCTTAATAAGTTTGTTTAATCTTGCTTAAAAAGATAAAGATAATTAATCTTTATGTCTATCCTAGAAGTTACTCACATGTTAGAAAGTTGTACTCTAGAATCAGTAGTCTTGTCCTGCACCTTAGCATGCATTCCATGGCATCATGTTAAAGCATACATCATTTATCCACGTGTAGTATCCAAGAGTGTTGAAGTCGTGTTGATCAAGCTCTGGTGTTCACCATTGTCGAACGAGCCTCGGAGGAGGGTTCTTGTTGGACAGGCTTCGTCGAAAAAGACTTAACTTCAAGCAGCAAACGAACTAACTTGTGTCAATCTTTCTTGGATCTTATCTTCCCTGCAACGAAGGCAAGCCCCGGTGCATTTAACCCTTCCTTAGATTTATAAAATGTTTTCCTTAAATGCTTTTGAGTTAAACTACTGCATTAGGTTATAGGAGTTGTGTGATGACCTATTACCTGCATTATTTACCTCCACCAGAAGATCCACCAGCCCTGCTTTAAAACTATTTGCAAAATGCTTAGTGATGCTATACTATAGATTTGCAATAAAATGCCATTTTCAAAAGTGTGATCACTGAAAGAATCTTTATGGGAATTTGGCTTTACTTCCCGTTCGATGACTGCTTGCCTAGCTAGCATGTGGTCATTGTCGAGAAGAGGTTGTCCGCGCGTACGGTGCCGTCATGTTGTAGTCTGGGACTCAACAGTTGACACCGACCGGGACAGGGTTGAAAAACTGACAGGACTATTACGCTTGGGTGAGATATGACCAAGGTATAGTTCTGGCTGGAAAATTAGGGACCATCCGTATGGGGGCCTGCTGGCCAAGACTTGCAACTATTCACATACTACGGAAAGCTCTGGCTCCGAGGAATCCTTTATTGGACCGACAACCGCGCACTGGGAGTGGATTGATGGCGGAAGTAGCATGTACCCACGTGGTCGTCGTACCTGGATAGGAGTGGTGTACTGTACTTCCGGGTGGCGTAGGACCGGGCCCAATCTTGGAGGAATCGTGGTAGACGAGTTGGCATATGCAAGCTTGGGTGCTACATATGCAGTGTGGATAGGGATCCTCAGCTGAGTATTATTTATCCGGATTAACGTTGCTCCTCGGTTATGGAGACTTGGTCACTGACTGTCAACGGAGAGTGGTTCTCAACTAGGTATGTTTTGAAATGTAAAATGAATCATGGACAATGAAGAATTGAGAAATGCTTGAATCTTTCCAAAATAAAACAAGGTTTACAAAATGCTTTTTCTGCAAAATACTTAAGCCTTACCTTGACTACCCTAAGCCTTTCATTCCTGAGTCTTCTCCCTTTTTCTTTAGTCGGGTAAGTCTTGTTGAGTACCCCAGTACTCAGGGTTTGTTAATCCCCTGTTGCAGGTTTCTATTAGGTGGTGTTGATCATGATCATGTCAGTGGGCTTGACGTGATCTGGTTGTTCCTCTTCTCCAACTTAGGTACTCCGCCTAAGTGTGGTTCTGTCATACTACTCTACTTCCGCAATACCAGTTATTTTTATGTAAAAAGTAACATCTTCATAATTTGTAAAGTTTATCTATCTTGCTTCCGCACTCCGATGGTATTTTGTATCAACTGTTGTAATGTTGTAATTATTCCAACCTTCATGATGATGGTCCTGTGGCTCGTGAGTAATTCGGGGTCCTCTCGGGGACACCCGACGGATCTTTCCAGTAACGTGTTTCATTTGCACAGTCATTGGGCTCCCTATGACGATGACGTGTGCAAGTGGGCCACATTATTGGGCGGTTCCGTCACACATACTTTATCTGCCAAGCTTTATTATTTACACAATTATATCTTTACCTTGTTTGTTTGGTGTTTGCTCATTTTTTTTTGTTGCTAATTTGCATTGGTTCTCTAACTGTACTAGGCAGGCAATGCTGCAATCATTGTTGATCCATCAAGTATGCAAATAATTGCAAAGGCTACGGACCAGACACACAAGCATGATACACCTGAAGAAGGGAACACATTTTCTGAAGCGAATGCAGATGTTACCTGCTCTTTGAATGCATCAACTGATAATGACAGCAATTTGTCACTGCCAGGATCCTTTCTTCCTGAACGCAACAGTTTGAACATGGAAATTTCATGTATAAATCCTTGGGGATGGATGGAAAAAAGGACTTGTGAGCAGAAGCCATTGCCATGTGATGGCTGTTTTGCATGGCATCCTCTGAGACATGCTCCCATGGTTGCCATTGAAAATGCTGCTGAGAGGGATCGAACGATGTTCCCTCCTTCAACATCAATAACCAAGCCAGATTCAAATGGCAATCCAGAGAACTGTTGTGATAATGAACCAGCAAAAAGGCTAAAGATGGATACAAAAGTGAGCTTGTTGATTCTTATAATTTCTCATTGCAGTTGCTTATTTAGTGTTTCGTGAAACTGGCAATAATGCATTCAGTTTATCTTACCTTTTCCTGACAAGGCCAAATTTAAACAGCAGGATAATGAGCAATTGGCATCTGAATCATTCTGTGGTGATTTGTCTGAAACCAGCAGACCATATCTCTGCACAGGATTTGATATCTACCTTGTTTGGGAACCATGCACAATGTATGTTCAATCTTCGTCCAGCTTGCATGTATTTTCTCCTCTTACTGCTGATCTTACATACGTGCTACTTTAATTTGAAGGTGCGCAATGGCACTTGTACATCATAGATTCAAGCGCGTGTTCTACGCCTTCCCCAATCCTGTTACTGGAGCACTTGGCGGAATCTACAGGTTGCATGGGGAGAGAAGTCTAAATCATCACTACAATGTATTTAGGGTTTCAGTACCTGAGGCATTCTCGAATGGTTTCAATTATTGTTCGAAGGAATGCTGATCAAACATCCTGCTCCATTTTATTAGATAAAAAAAGGATCCATGAGCTCTTGATTTGCCCTATGGATGTCATTTTTTTTTTTTGCACAAGGGCTTCAGATTAGTCCTAAACTCGTCCTGTATCATTAAAATTTTACCTATGTTGTATCACTAAAATATGCTCGCTCCATTTTCGTTGACAGAGTCGGATACTATAGATTTTTCTTATGGTCCTGGAAATGTGGCACTGAACTGGAAGCCATGTTGTCTATTCGCTTGAACTTATCAACCCTGCTTATCAGTTATAAAGTGTTTTTTAAGCACACAAAAAACAGCATCGTAGCTATAATTAGTCCTGTCAAATAGAGTTGTGAAGCGCAATGACTCTTAGCCTTTTTCTTTCTTATTCTTTCTTATTAGGAGTATACTACAATTCTCTAGTATGTTAGAGAAAATATTTTGTATAACATATAAATGTTGATATTATTTTTTTTATAAATTTAGTTAAATTTAATAAAATTTGATCTGTTTCAAACATAGAGAATTACATTCTTTGTATGGCTCGAGGGAGTACGCTCTGGAAGTCAGAACTCAGTCATTACATCCAGGCCTCTGATGCTTGCGCTGCACAGCCAGCCACTGCTTCTCGTCAGCAAATCTTGCACAACTTTGCATGGGATGCAACCAGATTCTCACCTTTATTCGAACAAGCATACACTGAGCACTCATCAAAAGGGCATCAAGCCACTCTAGTCGTCCTAGGTCCTGGAAACAAGAAAAAATGCAAAAAAAAGAAAAGAAAAACTATCCTCTCATTTACACAGCTGACCGCAAACTTGCTCCAAAACGCCGCATCAACAGAACGAAGCTAATTAAGGTCACAAGCTTGCTTTTGCTTATAGTTCCGCATCAACATCAGCCAAAGGGCGACTTGGCCTTGTTGGACGACGAGGAGTAGATGGCAGAGAAGCTGCTACTGCTGCATCTGTTGCTGTTGCTGTTGCTGGGGCCCTGCTGCCGGCACGGCGGCGTGCTGGACGTCGACGACGACGTGGCCTTGTTGTTGGCAGCAGTTATCGCCGCTGAACTTTATTTTCCAACAAATTTCTAAAGTTCCATTCTATCAGAGAGAGGTCTCTGAATTCCTGTAAGAAATTTAAAAGGGACAGCAGAAGCTTGACATTGGAGATGCGGTGCTTTAAATTAGAGATGGATTTCTTCCATTCTTTTAACACTTTCCTCAGGTGCTTGAATTTGGCTGAAATCAATTTTGCTGCATCTGAAGAGTGAATGTCAGCATTCCAGCTGGTAGCAACTTGATTGAAAAAGTCTTCTCTCTGCAACCAAAAATTCTCAAATCTAAAGGGATGGTGCTGTGGAATATCAGTTGAAATAGAGACTAAACAGGGCGCGTGGTCAGACGTTTCCATGGTGAGGGTAGAGACACTTGTAAAAGGGTAGGAGGAGGTCCAGGAAGGAGAGGTGAAAAACCAGTCTAAACGTTCCCATAGAGGAGGGTGTTGCTTATTTGTCCAAGTGAAACATTTTCCTTTAAGCGGTAACTCAACAAGGCCCAGGGAACTTATAGCTTCATTGAAAAGAAAAATTTCATTGAAGTCAGCGCCTTCCTTATTCCGATCCTCTGGACTTCTATAAAGGTTAAAGTCCCCTAAAATTAACCAATCAACATGATTCGGCACAGAATATTGTTTGAACCATGAAAGGAAGGCTCTTTTGCCAACAGAGGAACAGGGAGCATAGATATTAGTAAGCACCCCATCTGCATTATTATGAAGAGAGGTAAAGTGGATAGAGGTGGCATAATTATTCTGAAAGATCTTCATGCCAGCGAAAGAATGGCTTTTCCAAATGACAATGGATCCCCCGGAAGCACCAGTAGCAGGGAGATATTCAAAACATGGTTTTAAATAGCGAGCTAAAGCTAAAGTGTTTAGCGTTTTATAAACTGTAATTAACAGACTTTAGCGGTAAAATAGCGGCAGAATTGTGCATGAACGCAAATAGCGGCACAATTTTTTTCAAGCTATTTCGGGCTATAGCGGCAAAAATAGCGGGCTATTTAATTCCATGATTCAAAACAATCAAAAATAGGTGGACAAAAATTATGAATGAAAGGGAGATCGAAGTGAGAGCGCTTGGTCTCTTGAAGGCAAATAATATCACATACATTCTCAGATAAGTGATCTCAGATAGCATTCCACTTTTTTTCAGAATTAATACCACGAACATTCCAGCATAAGATGTTCCAAAGTTTGTTATTCATGACACCAGTTCAAAAGAAAGGGCATAATTCTTAGTCAACTAAGAATTCAAACAAAAGGAGAGAAACTATTTAGTCCTTGTTCTGCTCGGGAGGCTCCTTGCTCGAGCCTACATCGTCTTTCTTGGCCTTCTTCGTTTTAGGCTTACCCACCGCTCCTTTTTTGGGAGGCTTTGCCGACAGGGCTTCAACAGTCAGAGCATCTTTGTCTAGCTTGCCAAAAGATTCACCAAGATCTCTCACTACAGAGGCAGATAAAAGAGGGGGTTAGAACAACCCAGACAGTTACGATTCTTACAGATTGGAGACTTGAATCCTCTATTTACTCCATGCAACCTTTCGCTTCGACGAAGCTCAGCCACAGAAATGTGAGAGGACTTACCCCGTTTAGCTTTGGGGGTGGCTCTGGTGGAGGACTCTGGGGGGAGAGGGGTCTGAACAGCAGGAGCTTGAAGCAATCCCAAGGCGTCCAGTGTTGGATGCACACCTGCCCTACCCCCGCTGGACACAGGGGTGCAGAGCGAGGGTGGACAACGGTCAACGGTGCGAAGGTACGGGCGAAGGTGCAAGAAAGTAAGATGGTGTAAAAGTTTCTCTATTCCCCAAAAAATCATGCTTTTGCACTGTTCATCCCTTGGTATTTATAGGGAATACCAAGGGACACCGGCCAAATTACAAAAGGGTACAGAAAAGATTCCCCGGCACCGTACACAGAAAAGGGTAGAATTGTACAAGCACGAGCGGAGCGGAAACCCTAGTTTGTCTTCCTCCTGCCCGCCGCCATCTTGTTCTGTTCACCTTCGAGGGAAAATGAAAGTCAGACCTTCGACTCCGCTAATCTTCAGGTCAGCACTCCCTCGCCACTTGCCTAGCCCGAACCTTAAGTGGAGAGGCTTCAGAAGCCGGCGAGGGTCACTTGCTGTGCTCCCAGTGCGCTTTCACCTGCGAGGAACACAACGAAACGCCGAGGGTCGGATTTGCATCCGGAGGTCAGGAAAACGATCCCGAAGGATCCAGTTAGCGGAAAGGAGAAAGTCTTGTGAGGGCACGTAGGTCGCACAAAGGTTGTCTCTGAAGCCAGCCCGCGTGACGCCACTGCCGAGGGTCCTTTCCCCCAACAGTAGCCCCTCGCTGCCTTGGATCTAAAAAACAGTAATTAGGCCCAAGCAGCGCCCTTTGATGGGAAAAGTAAGGGACCCTTGACAGCGACGCCCGTGGCTGCTTTGGGCCGGGCCGTTGTATTGTTATTTGTATTGTTGAGGCCTGTTTCGTTTTTCGCGTCGTGGATTTCGGTTATCGTGCCAATTTTGTCGGGTGGGGTTACTTGGTTCACGGCCTATAAATAGGTGGGGTTGGTGGGGGGTTTCAGTTCGTGCCCTCCTTTGCCCTAGCCATCCTGTTGTTGCACATTTCTTGTTGCGAAGGTTGCTTTTGTCTAGTTTGTGAAGGTTGTGAGTCTTGTGTTTCGCGAGGTTCGCGTTCTGAGAGATGGCGAGGTCCAAGCAAACCGCTCGTGTTGCTTCTCCCGCTACTGCGGATGAAGGGGTGACCTTCGAGTTCGGACTTAGCCGGGTTTGTACATCGGAGCTGGCGGCTTATGTTAAGCGGGGCTGGATCGAAGAAGGGAAGGCGAGGACTAGCGCTGGTGAAACTGTGCCGAAGCCTGACGCGGGCGAAGTTGTTGTTTTTTAGGAGTTCTTCAAAGCTGGTTTGCGCTTTCCTGTTGACTCCTTTGTGCCTTCGGTTCTGCAAAGGTTCAATCTAATGTCGAGGGTTTTGTTCGGACTCACCGCGTGCATATGCAGCCTCGCAAGATTTCGGATCGCGAAGGTAATGCCAGCCTTGGTCCGTTCGCGGTGTATACCTTTTGTCATCGCGCCGGATCTGAGTTACCGGTACAAGCACAGAAAAACAAATGGACCAGCGGATGACAAGAGTTCTGGTTTTACTACAAGCTAGATGGAGTGTCGGATCTTTGTGGCAAGCTTCTGCTTCTCGGTGACGTGAGCGCCAAAGCTAAGATGAACGCCGAGGCGCACGCCACGGTCGACTGCCTGAGGGTGGTTGCGCGTTCTCAGTGCGCACGTGACTTAGTCGAGGAATACTGCTGTGCCAAGGCATGGCCCCTCAGCCGGAGGCAGATCTGGTTCGCGGTTGAGGAAGACCCAAAGTACGAGGGTAAGGGATTGAAGAAACCGAAGCTTGATCTGAATAGGATTTGGGATACTATCTTG
This sequence comes from Coix lacryma-jobi var. lacryma-jobi, assembly GCA_009763385.1. Lineage (NCBI taxonomy): Eukaryota > Viridiplantae > Streptophyta > Magnoliopsida > Poales > Poaceae > Coix > Coix lacryma-jobi. Next base: position 108,394,484 of record CM019827.1, read on the forward strand.
AAGAAATTTCCCAGACGTCAAGATGGTGTCGAAGCTATCTACAAGCGAGTCCAGCAGAGGGCTGAAGACCTCGTCGGAAAACTCTCTACATTGGAGATTAAGGCTATCCACAGCTCGGTGGGTAGCGGAGGTCGTATTAATAGGCTCTTCGACATCCTTGGGATCCAGTATGAGGACTGGCCCGCACCTTTGAGCGATGATGCGCCGAAGAAGAAGAGGAAACGTGCTACCACTGAGGAGAGAGATGTTGTTTCGCGGCCGAAGAGGGGCCGTGGTCGAGGGCGCGGCGGCGCTGGTGGCCGGGTTAAAGCTCTTGCGACGAAGGTCGCTGTGGGTTCAAGCTCTGCTGGCGCTGCCTCTTCCTCGGCCATTGTTTCGTCATCAAGTGGCCGAGGGGTAGCAAGGGCCGTGGGGTGGGTGCCCCGTGTCGGAGGCATCAGCGCTCTTATACATGTTTCCGACGGCGAGGGTGTCTCCGACGATGATGAAAAGGAGGAAGAGGAGAAGGAGGTTGAAAAGGAAGCTGAGACTGAAGATGATTCATCTGATGAGGTCAGTGATACCTCCAGCAGCGGAGGTAACTCCGATGATGATGTTTCCGTTGGCGACGACCGCGGGAAGGGAATTGCTTCGTCGAGCGCTGACGCTGCAGCCGCTCGAAGTATTGATGACATTTTACGGGACTTTGAGCCCGAGAGTCCGGAGCGGGGGGCGGTGCCCGAGTACGGGGGATCTCATATCTGGGTTGATGGCATTGAGGTGGTTGGTGGCCTCGAATCTGATAAAATCCTAGGCAAAAGGCCCTATGGCGAAGCTAGCCGGGAAGCTTTGCCGTATTATGCTAACAAGATTGGTGTCACCAATCCGGCCACGGAGCTTTTTACTAGTCCGGACCTTCGAGAGTGTCATTTGCAATGCGCTCCGGAGGAAAGACGTTTTCTTGGCTGAGTATTTGGTAGGGTTTGTGTGCCGGAGGCGGACCTTCGACTGACAAACTAGTCATTGGGCGAGCTTCAAGATGACATAGATGTTAAGCTGGCTGAGCTGATGCTTCTTAGCCGTTCTGCGCGTCGAAGGGCAGGCTACAACCATGACTATATGAGTACGCAGTTGGCGAAGATTGAGAAAGAGAATAAAGATCTCCGGCGAAGCTTGGAAAATAAGGAGATTGAGCTTAAGGCTGCTGAGGAGAAAGTTAAGAAGTCCCGAGAAGAGGCGCAGGAGGTTGCGAATAGCAATGCTAAACTTTTGGCCGCTTGCCGACAGAAAGACAAGGATTTGAAAGCTGTGAACAGTCGCATACAGGGGTTGTCCTCAGAATTGGCCGCTCATTCCGAGGCTTGGCAGAAAAGCATGAGAGAGGTCAAAAGTAAAATTGACACCTGCTTGACTGAGGCCGGCGGCTCTGTTGGGGAAGCGTTACCTGGCCTTGATGCTGTTGCATTCGAAGGTTGGCTTAAGAATGAGCTGGATGTTTTCAGCTCTTTGGTTGAAAACGCAGCTGACTTCGGATGTTACGCCGGAGCCTTGGCCATGGCCGGGACCCTTCGTCAAGCTGACTGTGAGCACCTTCGGAAAATAAGGAGGCCGAACCACGTTTTCCCAACTGTTGACGAGGTTCGTCAAATGAGGGTTGATGATGCTGAAGTTCGTAACTGCGCGGTACGCTTGCTCCGGAGGTTTTGGATAAACGGAGGTGGACGCGTTTTGGCCTTCGAAGAGGCGGCGGAAGCTACTCGTCAGGTATTAGCTTGTAAGAGATATTCGTTCTATGACACTATCTCGTGTATGGTCATGTTGGTGTTTTAACTTGGTGGTCTATTTTTGTAGGCTCGGAAAGATGCACTACCTTCGTCGGACACGACCGTGGACATTCTCGAAAGCTCCAAATCTGCTGCTGTGCCTAGTTCTGCAGATGTTCCACCAGCGGAGGAGGTACCCTCGGTTGAGGATGTTCCGATAACTGGAGAAGCTGTCGTAGAAGATGCGGCGAGGGATGAGGCGCCTGCTGGGAGCCTAGATGCTATGGCTGGCGAAGGATTGGAAACTGCGTCTGGCAAAGCTGGGGCGAACGAGCAGGGGGTAAATGAGCAGGTGTGAAAAGTTGGGGTTGCTCGGTAACGAGGGTTGTTTTGTAATGTGTGTGGTGGTTGTAATGACTTGATGACACTGAGATACTTTTCAATTCTGTTAAAATGTAGGTTCCTGATGGAACCATGCTAGAAGTGTTTGATGTGACGCCACTGATGCTAAATTATCAAGATACTTTTATAACTGGTGAATCGTGGGCTCGGGCTAGGCTTAAACACCCTTCGCTGTCTTTTGAACGCTTTTGGTGGTCGAAGGTGCGAAGGTACGATTTAAAGAACAACAGATCGAGCCGTTTTTGGCGCGAGGCAGATTATACTGATCGACAGGCCACGCGGTATTTGTTTGGTTCTTCTTCGTCCTCGCAAGCTGTTGTTGATGATGATATCCATGAGAATACAGCTTTGGATTACTTGTTTGGGCGAAGCAAACTAGATGTAGGCTCGGATGGATCACTTGTGATTCCGAAGGAAGAACCTTCGGAAGTTAGTGATGTAGACCGTAGATATATGTATAGGGCGAGGGTTTTGCCCGGGGAGCTGCCAATTGTCCCTGCAGCTCCTTTGCTGTGGGGACCCATAGTTCTGGTGGAAACAGGATTGGAGGAGGATGACGAAGGTTATGAGGACTTGATGTTAATTGAAGGAGGTGATGGTTCCTTGTAATTTTGTAACTTTACTGATTGTTTGTTGTAGTGAAGTTGTTTTGTAAGTGGACGGGAACACTATATGTTTGTTTTGTGTCAATACGATTCACTTGTGTAACTTTTGTAATGGATTTTTGTCCTTGTCGGATATTGGCGAGGCTAGTTGGCTGGCCGGCTCTGCGTTGCATGTTGTGTATAATGTTTAGCTCAAAAAACGACACGTCCTTTTGTTTAGCGAGGCTCGCTTTTTCGTTGAGAGAGGTGTTTTAAGAAAAACAGCGACGCCCCCCTGTTCTTTATAGCGAGGCTCGCTTTTTGTTGAGAGAGTTGTTTTAATAAAAACAGCGATGCCCCCTTTTCTTTTAGCGAGGCTCGCTTTTCGTTGAGAGAGTTGTTTTAAGAAAAACAGCGACGCCCCCCTTTTCTTTTAGCGAGGCTCGCTTTTCGTTGAGAGAGCTGTTTTAAGAAAAACAGCGACGCCCCCCTTTTCTTTTAGCGAGGCTCGCTTTTCGTTGAGAGAGTTGTTTTAAGAAAAAGAGCGACGCCCCCTTTTCTTTTAGCGAGGCTCGCTTTTCGTTGAGAGAGTTGTTTTAAGAAAAACAGCGACGCCCCCCTTTTCTTTTTAGCAAGGCTCGCTTTTCGTTGAGAGAGTTGTTTTAAGAAAAACAGCGATGCCCCCCTTTTCTTTTAGCGAGGCTCGCTTTTCGTTGAGAGAGTTGTTTTAAGAAAAACAGCGACGCCCCCCTTTTCTTTTAGCGAGGCTCGCTTTTCGTTGAGAGAGTTGTTTTAAGAAAAACAGCGATGCCCCCCTTTTCTTTTAGCGATGCTCGCTTTTCGTTGAGAGAGTTGTTTTAAGAAAAACAGCGACGCCCCCCTTTTATTTTTGCGAGGCTCGCTTTTCGTTGAGAGAGTTGTTTTAAGAAAAACAACGACGCCCCCCTTTTCTTTTAGCAAGGCTCGCTTTTTCGTTGAGAGAAACGGACGTAGAGTTCGTGCCCCGTCTTGCTTTTGGGAGTGGGTGAGGTTTTCGTTATGAGCTCCTGGCGTTTTTACGAGGGTTTTCGACTTTTTGTGCTCCGCGCCTCCCCTTATCTTAGGTGGGGGTGGAGTTTGCTTTTTGCGAGCCCCTGGCGTATTTTGCGAGGGTGCTCGACTTTTTGTGCTCCGCGCCTCCCCTTATTTTAGGTGGGGGTGGAATTTGCTTTTTTGCGAGCCCCTGGCGTATTTTGCGAGGGTGCTCGACTTTTTGTACTTCGCGCCTCCCCTTGTCTTATGTGGAGGTGAAGTTTGCTCTTTTGCGAGCCCCTGGCGTATTTTGCTAGGGTGCTCGACTTTTTGTACTTCGCGCCTCTCCTTGTTTTAGGTGGAGGTGAAGTTTGCTTTTGGCCAAGTTTGTTTCGAAAAAGTTTGTTTTTCGAAGCAATCTTCAGGGTGTTTACATCAATTGTAGCACTCTTTGAAGAAGAGCTGCTTTTTTTGATGTTTTCTAGCAAAAGTGAACAGACTGGCGTTTTGCTTTTTTCGGGGGTTCTAGCCTGTATTAAGGATTTGGATACTGCCTCGTTAAAAAACCTTACGCTCCTTCGTAAGGAAAAAGAGTGCAGCTCCTTTGTTTTTGTTACAAACATGGGCTGAAAAGAGACAGGAGGATAAAAATAAATTACATATTGCGAGAGCTCGCTAAGGCTCCGCTATGGATAATATTTGCGAAGGTCATCAACATTCCAGGTGTGAGGCAGGGTGTTTCCTTCGTTGTCTGCGAGGTGGTATGACCCATGACGATTGCATTCTACTATCAGGTATGGTCCCGTCCATTTCGGTTGGAATTTACCCGCCATGTCGGCGTTTTGTTTTCGAATCAGGACGAGGTCACCCTTCTGCAAGTCTTTGATTCTAACCTTTTTGTCTCTCCATTTTTTGGTTTCTTCCTGATACTTGAGAAGGTTGTGCACTGCAAGGATCAAAGCCTAGAACACATCCTTGCAAATGCCTCTAAAAAGGATGTTTTTGGCTTTTGCATTCCATTTTTTCTCAATGTGTCCCGCGATGACTTGTGAGTCTGTGTTGATGACTGCCCTTCGGACTGACAATGATCGAAGCCTTGAAAGTGCTAGTATTACAGCTTCGTATTCTGCGGAGTTATTTGTGCACTTAAAGTCAAGTCTTCTTGCATACCTTAGCTTCGACCCGGATGGCGAGACTAGAATGGCCAAGGCCCCTGCTCCGGTTGCTCCCCAGGCTCCGTCGACATATACTGTCCAATATGAGTCTTGTTGAGCTCCATCTCTGCGAGGGTCAGGGGTCCACTCAACTATAAAATCTGCTAGCGCTTGTGATTTGATTGTTGTTTTTCCGACGAAGGTGATAGCGTAGGTGTTGAGCTCGACTGCCCATTTCGCTATTCTGCCAACTGCCTCGTTGTTCTTGAAAATGTTCTCGAGAGGGTATGCCGAAGGTACATGGACCTCATATGCCTGAAAATAATGCTTTAGCTTTCTTGATGCCAAGACTACGGCGTATGCTATCTTTTCGAGCTCTGAGTAGTTTCGTTTGGGACCTTCGAGGGTTTCTGATACATAGTAGATTGGGGCTTGCCTGGTTTTGTTGTTCTCGTGTAACTCTTTGACTAGAACTGCACTTGCTGCGTGAGGCGAAGCTGCGACATACAGCAGTAACAGGTCCTCCTTGCTTGGGCTGGTTAAAACAGTCAAGTTGGTGAGATACTTTTTCAAATCCTCGAAGGCTTTCTGCTGCCGAGGTCCCCAATTGAATGGTGCAGTGCTTCTCTGAAAGTGCATTCGCCCCCAATGTGGGTTTTGGCTAATTAATGATAATCAAATTAGGGACTAACCAGTTTATAAAAGCATGTATGCAGGTGTTAGTCCTTTGAAAGATTTGAAATGTTGAAATCTCGTGAACAAAGCACGTAGGATACTTTTGGACATAAAGATGCCTAGCTCAAGTGGTAGTTTAAAATTTCAATTTTAAACTTGAGTTATAGGTAAGCCGGACTATGAAGAAGGTCACAAAGTAAGTTGGCTAGATGTGGAGAAAAGTGCTCAAATCGACTAACCTTAGTTCGCTTGAGAGACACCGCACAATCACGAACACGTAGAGGGTAATTTCATTTGGTCGGTGGTACCGACCATGGGTGGTCGGTGGTACCGACCACGGCTTCTCTGCGCAGCGCTCAAACACCCTCTCTGTGTTGGTCAAAAAATGACCTGGCGGTAGTACCGCCATAACCTCGGTACTACCGCCCGCGGTGGTACCGACGCAAGGTCGGTAGTAACCTGGTTTTGCAACCCTCTCTGTGTAGATTTGTTTTTGACCTAGCGGTGGTACCGCCATAACCTCGGTACTACCGCCCGCGGTGGTACCGACCCATGGCCGGTAGTTTCCAAGTTTGCAAGGCTCTTTGTCCGCGCTGATTTTGGCCTGGCGGTAGTACCGCCATTACCTCGGTAGTACCGCCCCCGGTGCTACCGACCCAAGGCCGGTGGTAACCAAGTTTGCAGAGCTCCCTGTGTAGAATTGAAAATGGCCCGGCGGTAGTACCGCCATAACCTCGGTAGTACCGCCCGCGGTGGTACCGACCGAGGTCGGTAGTATCTTGGTTTCACGAAGCTCTCTGTGTTGAGTTGAAAATGGCCTGGCGGTGGTACCGCCATAACCTCGGTACCAACGACCTCGGAGGTACCGACCTTTGGGCGGTAGTTTCCGAGGGACCGAGTCCCTTTGTGAGATGCTCTCTGTTCGCGACCAATTTGGCCTGGCGGTAGTACTGCCATAACCTCGGTACTACCGCCCGCGGTGGTACCGACGTGAGGACGGTGGTTGCTTGTTTGGTCAGATCTGGTTTCTTTCGACCGTTGTGAACTGGTCGGTGGTACCGGCCAGGGGTGGTCGGTGGTACCGACCAGCCTCGGGACTGAGGGAGTATAAATGCCTCCCCTCTTCACTTTTCACGGTCACCCACTCACTCCATACACTTATTGCTGACCTAACTCGTGACAAACACTCTCCAAGCATTGACTCACCCCTCTCTCCCCCCCTTTGCTCCTAGATTCATTCCCTTGCGAGATTTGAGCTAGAGAAGTGAGATTCGAGAGTGGGAAGCATCAATTTTCGACTTGAGCACTTGGTTTCCATCTTGCTGGCTTGCTTTGTGTCTTTTACTCTTGAGCTCTTTGAGCTCTAGCCGATTAGGTGTTCTTCGTGGTAGCCCGTATTGATTTACTTGTGAGGGCTCCCCGAAGAGTTTGTATTACCCTGAGATTTCTAGTAGAGATACTCTCGTAGCCTTTGTGGTTGCTTGAGTGAGGCGAGGAGGTGAAATAGACTCCGACCTTTGTGGTCACCTCAACAACGAGGAAGTAGGCACTCCTTAGTGGATTGGCCGAACCTCGGGATAAATCGCGTGTCCCGTGTGCTTGTTGTTGTTGTCCCTATTTTCTCTACTTCACTTGTTATTGTGTTCTTCGTGTTCTTCCTATCCCTATCTCTTTCTTAGGTTGGGAAGGCTCGATCTACATCAAGGGGAGCAACCAAGGTTTGGTGAGAGTAGTTTACCATATATCATTCTTAGGAAAGTGGGTCAGAAACTTGTATTATCTTCATAGCTTACATTCATCGGATTTGTAGTTTCTTTTAGGATCTCGGTTGTGCCGTTTGTTTGTGTCGGTAGTACCGGTGTTTCACACCCGGTAGTACCTACCCAAACAAACCGGCCTCTCCGGTAGCTATCTAACTACATCTTATAGTTTGTGAAGTTTCAGATAGTCAAAAATCACCTATTCACCCCCCCCCTCTAGGCTGATTCGGTCCTTTCATTCTCAATGTTTCAAAGAAAGGTAACCCTCGCTCTGCGGACCTGGAGATGAATCTGCTGAGTGCTGCTAAGCGGCCTGACAAACGCTGAGCTGCTTTTCTGGTCGTTGGTGGTTCCATATTGATGATGGCATCAATCTTTTCGGGGTTGGCTTCAATCCCCCTTGCTGAGACAATGCAGCCTAATAGTTTTCCTTCGCTTACCCCGAAAACACACTTCTCGGGGTTTAATTTTAGTCCGGCGGACCGAAGGTTACTGAACACTCTTGTCAGGTCTGATATGTGATTTTCTTTTAGCTCGCTTTGGACAACCAAATCATCGACGTAGGCGGAGACAGCGTGTTCACCTTTGAAGACTTCAGATGTCATGCGAGCGAAGGTTGATCCTGCATTTCTTAGGCCCTCTGCCATTCTTCGAAAGCAAAAGGTGCCCGAAGGTGTAATGAAGCTTGTTTTTTCCTCATCTTCTTCATTCATCCAAATTTGATGGTACCCTGAAAAACATTCGAGGAGAGAAAGCATTTGGCATCCAACCGCTCTGTCGACCAAGGTGCTTATGTTAGGGAGGGGGAAATCATCCTTCGGACAAGCTTTGTTCAGACACGTGAAATCTACACACATTCGTCATTTCTTGTTCTTTTTCTGCACTAGGACCACGTTTGAGAGCCATGTTGGATATTTGACTGGGCGGATGACACCTGCGTCCAAAAGTCTTCTTACTTCAGCCTTCGCTGCCTCTTTCCTTTCTTCTGACATTTTGCGAAGTTTTTGCTTAACTGGGTGATAGCCTGGTTTGATGTTTAGGCTATGCTCTATCAGAGTTCTGCTTACCCCTTTTAGGTCCTCTGCGGACCAAGCGAAGGTGTCTGAGTTTTCTTTGAGGAAGAGGACGAGGTCGTTTTCTGATTTGGGGTCTAGGTTGGCTGAAATGAACACCTTTCTTTTGGTGCTGCTCCCAAAGAGTTGGACTTGTTTAGTCTCTTCCTTGGGTGATGCCTTTACTCTGTCGGTGCATATTTCACCTTCGTCGCTAGGGTTTGTAGCTCGAGGTTTTGATAAATTGTGGACATTGCGTTGCCCCGGTGCTACTGTTCCTTCGGCTGCTCTTGCAATGTTTTGATCTCCGTATACTGCAACGACCCCCTTCGGGGCAGGAAGCTTCATGCAGAGGTATGCGGGGTGGATTACAGCATTGAATGCATTGGTGACGCCTCGGCCGAATATTGCATTATAAGGATAGAACATGTCGACCACGTCGAAGGTTATGTGCTCAGTTCTGCAGTTCAACTGATCTCCGAAGGTGACGGGCAAGGATATTTTTCCAACAGCCCTGACCTGTTGTCCGCCGAAGCCGTATAGTGGGTTGTCGGCAGGTTGCAGGAGATTTCTGTCAAGCTTCATGCTATCGAAGGTGCAACTTGCTTGCCGGCTTGACATGCACTACACAATTTGTCCTTCTCAAATTTGACATCCTTCAAGCCCCTAACCAAATCCTTCTTCAATAGCTTGTTGAGAGTGTTCATTCCCACATGTGCCAACCTTCTATGCCATAGCCAACCAAGTGATTGCTTAGTGAACAAACATGTCTTCAAGTTGGCATCTTTGGAGGAGAAATCCACTAAGTAGAGATTGTTGTATCTAAATCCTTTGAAGATCACTTGTGCATCATCTTTCTTGGTCACAACCACTTCTTTGTCGGTGAACAAACATTGAAAGCCAAGATCACAAAGTTGCCCAACGGATAGCAAGTTGAAGCTCAAGGATGCAACAAGAAGTACATTGGAGATGGTATGGTCATTTGATATAGCCACTTTGCCCAATCCTTTGACATTGCCCTTTGAGTTGTCACCAAATGTTATCTTTTCTTGGTCATCGACATTCTCTTCTAGTGAGGTGAACATTCGGGGATCGCCGGTCATGTGTTGTGTGCAACCACTATCAATTACCCAATGTGATCCACCGGTCTTGTAGTTCACCTACACACACAAGAAATCAAGCTTGAGCTTTTGGGACCCAAACTTGTTGAGGTCCCTTAACCTTCTCAACTAGTGACTTTGCAACCCATATTTGCCTTGGTCTATTCTTGTTAGGTGGCACCATAAACATTACTTTCACTTTGCCACTAGAATCTTGTCTAAGCATGTAGTGAGCATTGAAAGCAAAGGGCCTAGCATGCTTGGGCAAGGGTGTGGGCTTTGGCTCCTCACAATCATGAGCAAAGTGTCCTTCCTTTCCACACTCATAGCATCTCCCAATCTTCTTCTTTGGCTTAGTGATGCTCTTGCGTTGCTTCATCTTGTCTTCAAGAAAGCCAATGCCATTTCTATTTGTCTTCATGACGGTGTTCATGAGAAGCTCACTTTGAAGACATTGACCCTTGGTGAAGTTCCTCAATCCGGTGGTGAGGTGCTCTTTCTCCTTCTTGAGCTTGTCATTCTCTTGTTGGAGTTCCAATTGAGATGGTGTCATTTTGTAGTCCCTCTCCATCTTCAATCTCTTGTTCTCTTCTTTTAGCATGTCTAGCTCAAGTGTCATGCTATAGTCATCATCATGAGTTTGAATGATAACTTGCTTGGTGGTTGTAAGCTTCTCTAGATCAACCTTGAGCTTTGCATTCTCATTCTTGATCTTCACATAGTCATCATAGTGATCGGCCTCAACCACTTTCTTGCCCTTGCCACTAGCACTTTGCTCAACATGCTCACTAACCAAATCCTCACAAGATGTTGCTATGTCACACTTAACAACAAGGTTAGGAGCATCATGTGTCTCATGTGAAAGCATATCATAAGCAATGGTGAGAGTATCATAATCTACTTTCACTTGAGTATATTGTTCCTTGAGCAAAGCATGACTAGTGGAAAGATCACTATGCATCTTATCAAGTTTTTCATTTTTAGCTTTGAGCTCTTTGTTAGAAGACTTGAGCTCCTTCGTGGAAGATGACATAGCAGCAAGTTCATTTTTCAACTCATCACTAGCATGCATAGCATTGTCATATTTTTCAACAAGAGCATCATTATCACGAGCAAGCCTATCATTCTTAGCTCTAGTCTTTCTTATGATTTTAGTGTAGTCATAAGTAGGAGCTTTGAACCCTCCATCACTATCATCATCACTAGAGTCATCATCGCTTTGTACCTTCCGATCACCATTTGCCATGAGGCATAGGTGTGTAGAGGATGATGGCGGCGGCGGTGGTGGTGGTGTAGAGGTCCCAATGACTAGAGCGGCCACCTTCTCCTTCTCATCATCACTATCTTCATTGGATGAGCCACCGGAGGAATCAATATCAGTGAGCCAATCACCAACAATATAAGCCTTGCCACCTTTCTTGTGGTGTTGCTTCTTCTTCTTGCCATCCTTCTTGTAGGGCTTCTCACTCTTCTTCTCATCTTCTCTAGATGAGTCATCTTTCTTGCCCTTGTTCTTGTTCTTGTAGCTTTCTTTCTTGGGCTTGGGGCATTGATGAGCAAGATGGCCAAGATCACCGCAATTGTAGCAATCCATTTCGGAGATTGGCCTTCTCTTGCTACTTGTGAAGAACTTATTCTTTCTTGAGTCAAAGTTGACTCCATTCTTGTGAAGCTTCTTCAACATCTTGGTGGTCCTCTTCACCATGAGAGCAATGTTGGAATCATCCTCATCATCACTTGTGCTCTCATGATGCACCTCAATAGCCTTGGACTTGCCCTTCTTGTCATGGCATGCTTTGAAGGCCAAGTCCTTCTTCTTGTCGGTGGAAGAGCCACGACTTGGTGTGATGTGCATGTACATCTCATGAGCATTGATCTTCCCCAAGACTTGTGTTGGTGTGGATGTGGAAAGATCACCTTGATGTAGCACCGTCACAATGTGTCCATATTTGTCAATGGGAAGGACACATAGAATCTTCCTCACAACATCGGATGGTTGCATTTGTGTGAGGCCAAGACCATTGAGCTCCTCTACAAGAACATTCAAGCGTGAGTACATTTCATTTGCATTTTCATGAGCAAGCATTTCAAAAGAGTTCATCTTTTGCATAACCAAATGATAGCGCTCCTCACGCTCACTCTTGGTTCCCTCATGGAGCGCACAAATGTTTTCCCATAGGTCATGGGCATTTTTGTGGTTCCGAACGCGATTGAACACATCCTTGCAAATGCCTCTAAAAAGGATGGTTTTGGCTTTTGCATTCCATTTCTCATTTTTGTGGTTCCGAACGCGATTGAACACATCCTTGCAAACCCTAGTAGGGGTGAGCATCGGACGCGTCCGATGCCCTCCTGGCCAGCATCCGATGCCTATAATAAGGCCAAAATGAACTCGGATCGCGACGCGACCTAAACGACTTTAGTTCCTCTCGACATAAGGCATCTCTCTGAGCTACCTAGGGCTATGAAATAACAAGTGCGCACCACACCTACCTCAATAGACTCATCTAGGTCAAGCTACTGATTCACGCCCCCCTTTATAGTACGGCCAAAGGAAAAAACAAAGACCTAAGACTACCTAAGTGTCCTCCAACACCATGCGACACTTAGCCTAGCCTACCACCGTCTTCGTCGTCCGTCCTTTGAAAACCGAAACGATTTCCATCGCCAGGGAACATGAACTCCATATGCCTGTATCGTCGCCATTACCGTGACCTAACTCATCCCTGTTTCTGCAAAACACACGTTAGTCACAGTAATCTTGTGTTTCATCCAATCACCGAAACCCACTAAGGGCCAAGATGCGTTCAAGCCTAGTGTGTGTGCATTTGAGGATTGCATTTGGTGGCACTAGGAAATCTTTGTGATTCTGGATTTCTTATTACTCTTGGTGATTGCCATCACCTAGACGGCTTGGTGGATTGTGTCTCCGTTGTGAAGCCCGCGTGGTGATTGTGCGTGGCTCCGGAGAAGGATTTGTGAGGGGTGTTGTGCTCACCCCGCGGGAGACGCGAAGAGCAACTCTAGTTGAGCGAGACGTGAAGAGTGTCAAGTGGTCCGGCCGGGTCAAGTGCTAGAGCTTGTGGTAAGCACTCCTTGTGGGGAGAGTGTGACTAGTGTAGTCACCACTAGCAAGAGGACCGGCGGCAACCTTGAGCTTGTCTCAACGGGGACTAGCTTGGTGGCAACCAAGTGAACCTCGGGATAAAATCATCGTGTCAACCTTGTTCATCCCGTTGGTTTGCATTCCCCTTACGGCCTTACACAGCTTGTATTTACCTTCATATATTATGCTTGTGTAGTTGCTCTTGTAATTAGTTAGCTTATGTAGCTTGCTAGTTACCTTCTTGCATGTGTAGCATAGAAGTAGCTTCCTTGCGTGACTAATTGGCTTGTGTAGCCTTGTTAGTCACATTACTTAGTTTGTGTAGCTAAGTAATTTGAGCTCTCTAATTTGGCTTGTGTAGCCTTGTTTTTGAGCATTGCTAGTGAGCTTAGGAGCTTTGTGCTTTTGCTTACTAGATTGTGTAGGAGCTCCCTCGTGCTTGAAGTACTAGTTGCATAGGTTTGTGTGACCTTGCTTCTAGAATTGTTTAGATGAGCTCTTGCTAGCCCGGCACCTTACTTGCTTTGTTTAGGATCTTTGTAAGGTGCTTGAGAGTATAGGTAGAGGGGTGTAGTCTTGGCTAGACCGATAGTTTTAATTCCGCATTTATTTCAGTTAGCTAGTGCGATTAATTTTAGAAAGGACTATTCACCCTCCCTCTAGTCCGCCATCTCGACCCTACACGTGGTATTGGAGCTAGGGTCTCTCATTTGTGGTCTTCACCGACCCGAGAGGATGGTGACTTATGGGCTAGATGTTGATTGTCCACACATTTTTGATGGTACACACTTTGCACGATGGAAAATTGGAATATATGCAATTTCAAGTTTATTTGCCCTCAAATGTGGTGGATGGTAGATGTAGGCTTTTCTCATGTGTTGGATGAAAATAATCTAACTCAAGCACAAGAGAAATGCCTAGATCTTGACATCCAAGCTACTAACATCATCCATAGATCTTTGCATGATGATATATTTGGAGAGATCATGGACATGAAGTCCTCCCATGAGATTTGGAAATATCTCAATGATAAGTATGGAAGTGTCTCTCATGATGGTGATGATGATGCTGATGAGCCGAAGGAGACACATGAGGATGTTGAGCATGACCACAATTTGGTGATTGTGGAAGATTGCTCCACCACATGGTCAAGTGATGATGATGATCGATCTACAACAAGTTCACTTGACAAAATTGATGATGATGATGATGATGATTGTTTATGCCTGAATCACATTGCTACTACAAGCCCATCAACTACATCACATTGCTTCATGTCACATGGTGACACCAAGGTATCCAATGCAAATGTGATTGATCTTGATTCATATGAGAAGCTTTTATATAGATTTGGTAGAATGATGAAAGCTTTAGAAAATGAGATGGCTAAAACAAAGAAATTGGAAAATGAAAACTCATTTCTAAAGAACACATGTGAACAACAAAAGCATCTACTCTATGTTACTACTTGTTCACATGAGGAGCTAAAATTGGCTCATGAGGAACTTAGTGTTGCTCATGATAACTTGGTACAAGACCATGCTTTGCTCACTAAGAAGATTTCTAATGTAGAAACTAAAACTAGTGAGAGCTCATCATTTGGGTCAAATGATCAATCACATATTTGTGCTAACCCATGTGATGTAGAGAAGAAGAATGTATCCACCTCTTGTGATGACTTATTATCTATGCCATGTTCTTCACATATAGATGCTTGTTCTACTTTTATGTCTTGTGAGACTAACATTTTGAAGGAGAACAATGAGCTCAAAAGTGAAGTGAAGAATTTGAGCAACAAGTTAGAGAGGTGCTACAAATCAAAAGTCACTTTTGAGCATATGTTGAACAATCATAGAAGTTATGGTGACAAGAGTGGCATTGGCTTCAACAAGAGCAATGTCAAAGGCAAGAGATGGGGCAAGAGAAGACATGAAAGAGAGATGAAGAAGCAAGAACAAGAGAAGTTATCTCACTTCATGTGCTACAAATGCCATGAGATGGGACATCTCACAAATGGTTGCCCTAACAAAGAAAAGCTCAAGTTGAAGAAACAAGAAGCGAGGCTCAAGCATGTCAAGTGCTTCAGGTGCCGCACTAGAGGACATATTACCTCTATGTGCCCAACCAAGAAATTGGTGAAGCAACAAGAAAAGCCTCAACCAAAGCCACAAGTTGAGCAAAAAGAGAAGCCCCAAGATCAAATCAAGAACAACCATGATGATGGTGGCTTGAGAAAGAAGAAGACAAGAAGGGGAGGTAGAAGATCAAGATCAACACAAGACCTCACTCAAGTCAAGTGCTATAGTTGTGATAAATTGGGCCACCTAGCTTCGGGTTGTCCAAACAAGCTTGAGAAGAAGGATCAAGCAAACAAGAAGAAGCAAGGCAATGAGAAGCAACAAATGAGCAAGGAAGAAAAGGCTCAATCAAAGAGAGTTTGCTACTCATGCCGGGAAAGGGGACACGTGGCTAATTCATGTCCCCTAGGTAACACTTCTAAGCCTATTTCAATTGATGATAATGTTGTGCTTAGAAAGGATGACAATGGTACCTCATTGGTTGCTATTGCAAAACATCCCGCTACTCATACTAAGGCATTGCCTAAGTATGTTGCTCCTAACTTGAGAGGACCCAAACAAGTTTGGGTACCATCAAAAAGTGGATGAATGTGTGTAGGTACCATGGCATTGGAGGCTTGATTCAATTGATATCTTATTGATCATCATATGATTGTGTCGAGCAAATGAAGCCTAGGGATAGTGCAATCCAATCCCAATGCCAAGTCAAAATAGTGAAGTCCAAATGTGCTATGACATACAAGTGCAAAGTTCAAGTTGTGGTAATTTTATTGGAAATATTTGAAGGTTTGCAATTTATTGAAGTAGAAGCTTGATAATGAATGATCATGAGCTACTAAGGTATATCTCTTGTTGATCAAATTTATTTGGGTGCATATGAGTTGATTGAATTGGATATATATGCATATGTTGCTTGCTATAAGATGATTGAATGAATTAAATGCTTAGTAATCAAGTTTGAGTTGGTTTGATTGAATATAATCACAAGGTGACCTTTAGTAAGTGGTTTGAATTGATATATGTCTTGTGAGAGTATCCAAACAAGTTGATTTCGAGTTTGATTCATATTTGAAGAAGAATAGCTCAAGTAGTGAAATCTGTCCAAATTTGAAATCTGAGCTAGTTGCGATGATAGCCATGTTTGAATGATCAAATCTATTTGGATTGGCTTGAAATTTGGTATACATGCTCTGCATTTATGGTATTAGTTGTTGTGAAAATTTCATGAGTATTGGATAAGGGATACTTCAGTTTTGGAGTGGATCTTGTCAACTATAGTGCAGCAGTTTTCAGCATGTAGTAGTGTGGAAAGATGTCAAATCTGGTAGTAATCTAGAAGTCCAATGAAGCTCAAATTTTTATGGCTACTAGAATACATAGTGAGGCACATCTCCACCAAATTTCATGGTAATTGGATCAATATATTGTGAGATATGATCATTTCATTGAAGATAACAGAATCTGTCATATAAGTGATATTTATTGGATAGATCACAAGTCACTTTGATTGAAAGGCCCTCAAGTTGGAATCATGTTTATAAGTGGTTGAGGGATCTATGTTTGGTTTTGATATGAGGTAGAAACATGACAAAGATGAGTACAAGGTCACTTGATTGTGGAGTGTATTTGGCACACAATTGGTACTCAAATTGAAGATCAAGACCAAGATCAAGATAAAGATGAAGCTCAAGTCCTAGTGTTAGTTGAAGATCTTTTGAGAAGAAAGAAAAGGACCAAAAGAAGGGTTCAATGTCATATCTCAAGAAGAGTTCATCATTTGGATCAATCAAACAAAGTCAATTCAACTGAGTATCAAGGATGATTCTTTGGAGAGAGGTCACTTCTCCCTATGTGTAGGGGCTTGCCGCCTTTGGTAGGTTAACCAAACGAGGCTTGGAAGGCTAACATGGAAATGGTGATCTAAAGTATCATTGAAGATGCTTAATTGGAGCAATCAAGAGATTGATCAAGAAAGAAAGCAAGCAACACCCAAGATAAAGAAGCAAATCATAAGTGGTATTCTCATGCAAGCTAAGACCAAATGAAGAACCAAGCCAACCACAACTCAAGATAGTGCACTTGATCATTAGTGGTTCTCAATTCATATGAGTGAAGAATGGATTTCATATTTTGTATCTATTGGTCTTCACCAAGCTATTAATGGACTTCATATTGCTATTTGGAGCTTAATTGGAATCTAATGACTATCCTCTACTCCAAGATAGCAAAGGTATCATTGTAATGTGCATGATCATTTCATTCCTTACTAGTATGTGGTTAGTGCATATAGTACATGCTTAATAGGATCATGCATAACAAATGAAAAGTTTAAATTCATAGCCTACCACTATTGCTTGATTGATTATATGATCTAGTGGTTAGTATATGAATTTGTTCATGAGCTAGTAAACCCGAGTACTTGACCTATAAGATGCGCATTCAAGTGTCTAATTCAACGTGAGTAAGATAACCATTGAAAGATGTGTGAAGAATCTTATTCTAGAGCAAACCGAGTTAGATATCTTGTGCAAATTTAATAGTTCAAGTCACAAATGAGAGGCTCATGACAAGAGTTCAAGAAGAAGAAAATAATGCAAATGGATATCAAGTTTAAACTTTCATTCAAGTGGTATCTAGACTCATCATTTCTTCACATGGTATCTCTTCAAAAATGGTATATGATCTTTCAAGTGATATTTATCAAGTGGTGTCTAGATCAAGCTCTCAAGCGGAATGCTACAAATATGTCAAGTAATCCTCAACCTTAAGTGATCAACTCAAGCAAAGATCCCTCATCTACAAGAGCTCAAGCTTATCAAGTGGATGACCCATGCTATGACAAAGGGGAGGTGCCCCACCTATTGGTATCAAGGTCAAAGATCCTACAAGTGTTCTACATGTAGTATTTCAAAGTGGGTTTCATGCATCTACATGTGGTGTCTACAAGTGGTGTCATTCCAACACATATGGTAGTGTCCATCAAAAATTGAAGATTCAAGTGTGAGCCATCTACCCCCTAGTGCAACCCTTTGTATCAAGAGAAGCATGCCTTTTATGGTCATTGATGACAAAGGGGGAGAAATTGTGGCAAAGATATGTCAATTGTGATATGTCAAAGGATAAGTGGGAGAAAACAAGAATATAAGATGGACAAGGATCAAGAAGGAGCAAGATTGAAGAATGTAAAGGGATCACCATTCTTGGACAAAGGAAGCACACAAGTAGGGGGAGCAAGCTCATGAATACATGTTTGATGCATTTGTCTGTGCATTACATTTGCTTGCTCGCATTACATATGTTTTACATTCCTACATGCTTGTGTGCAATGTTTGCTAGAACTAAGACTTGAATGATGTTTGCTTTATTTTGGTATCTAGAGCTTAGTCTTAGTATAGCAAGTGGTAACTAGAACCTTGTTTATAATGTTGATCTCACATGGTATCTAGTTTCACTTGTTTCTAGCAAGTTGATGCTAAGGATGATTTAAAATGTGGTATACACGCAACGAAGGTACAACTTTATCTTGTATACCTTAGCATCACTTAGTAGTGGTTATAACACTCCCACAAATTTCATATTTATGCATGTGTGCAAGCTTGAAACCAAACCACTTGAGCACACATGTAGGGGGAGTTATCACTACCAAGTCGGGTTGTATGGTGCTTATCCAAACCTTCACAAGTGATCTTAATGTTGGATAAGTAACATAGAATCCAAAGAGCTTAATTTCCATATCTTTGTAGAGTTGTCATCAATTACCAAAAAGGGGGAGATTGAAAGGTCCTTGTTTGGTTTTGGTAATTGAGTGACAACCTAGGTGAACTAATATGTGTTTAAGTGAAATACACAGGAGATTAGTTCACAGGTGAATGTACAATGAAGGAGCTTATTGTATATGAGACATGACATGGAGTCATGTTGCTAAGATGGAGAAGATCAAGGCAAGACTTGGCTTGATGGACCGGTTGTGAAGGTGAAGGGCAAGTTGGAGGCTTTGAAGCCGTTGGTACCGAGTGTCGGGAGGCTTGAGCAAAGACTTGGCGCCGAAGGACCAAAGCAATGGTGAAGAGCAAGTGAGGTCAAGATCTATGGACCATGGAGGCCATGTGATGATATGAAGTGGATCTTATCATTTGATCAAGATTGGTGCATGTGTTGCATCAACTTTGGAGGAGTTGGAATGGAATGCGCAAGGCAAAGGTATATTTGTAGGGCATTTCATTTCACTGGTCTAGTTGAGTAGAGAAGTGCTTGACCGGGTTTAGGATAGATAGTCGTACTATAAAGAGGAGAAATCTTTAGTTGCAACGGTTATCTAGTGCCACTAAGTGTGAGTCTCATTTGCATGTGCATTGCGCTTAGTGACGTGGTGAGAGTAACCCTAAAAATTCCTTGTGAAAATGCTAACTTAAGTGCCCAATTTACTTTGGAATACCTTGGTAAAGTTAGCACTTAAAAAGGGTGAAATTAGAGAAGGAAAGAGAGTTGTGAAGTGTTGTTGCAAGAATTTCTCGTTGAGTGTGCTAAAATTGCTGAGCAAGGGTGCTCTGTCTTGAGCTAATTTCAACCAGCAATTCTTCTCTCCCTCACAAGAATTTCTTGTTGAGCAATAGTGTGTGAGCTGCATGTGTGCGGTGTGGTCCGATTTGGACACTGGTCCATTTTGGACTCTGGTCCGTTTTGGCCATAGGGAGAGAGAGTGTGGCGTGAGTGAAAATTGTGCTCAACCGGCAATTTTCCTCTCCCTCACAAGAATTTCTCGTTGAGAGGGGGACAAGCTTGCATGCGTGTGTCAGTGAGAGAGAGAGCTCTCAACCAGCAATTCTTCTCTCCCTCACGAGAATTTCTCGTTCAGCTCAGATCCAGGCGCCCCAACGGTCATGTGCGTGAGCAGAGGGTATTTGGGAGTGTGCAGCTCTCTTCTTCCACAAGGCTGACCCCTTTGGCTCATTTGTTGAGTGGAGAAAAGTTCTAGGGTTCTTCCTCTCCTCTCTCTCCCCCATGATTTGAGCTGAAATTGCTAGGAGAGATTGAGAGCCCTGTGTGGGTGATGTTGAGAGGTTGAAGATCCACCTTCTCCCCTTCCTCTCCCTCTCATGCTTGGTGCTAATTTGAGTGAGGGTTTGAGAGCCTAGTGTGTGTGCATTTGAGGATTGCATTTGGTGGCACTAGGAAATCTTTGTGATTGAGGATTTCTTATTACTCTTGGTGATTGCCATCACCTAGACGGCTTGGTGGATTGTGTCTCCGTTGTGAAGCCCGCGTGGTGATTGTGTGTGGCTCCGGAGAAGGATTTGTGAGGGGTGTTGTGCTCACCCCGTGGGAGACGCGAAGAGCAACTCTAGTTGAGCGAGACGTGAAGAGCGTCAAGTGGTCCGGCCGGGTCAAGTGCTAGAGCTTGTGGTAAGCACTCCTTGTGGGGAGAGTGTGACTAGTGTAGTCACCACTAGCAAGAGGACCGGCGACAACCTTGAGCTTGTCTTAACGGGGACTAGCTTGGTGGCAACCAAGTGAACCTCGGGATAAAATCATCGTGTCAACCTTGTTCATCCCATTGGTTTGCATTCCCCTTACGGCCTTACACAGCTTGTATTTACCTTCATATATTGTGCTTGTGTAGTTGCTCTTGTAATTAGTTAGCTTATGTAGCTTGCTAGCTACCTTCTTGCATGTGTAGCATAGAAGTAGCTTCCTTGCGTGACTAATTGGCTTGTGTAGCCTTGTTAGTCACATTACTTAGTTTGTGTAGCTAAGTAATTTGAGCTCTCTAATTTGGCTTGTGTAGCCTTGTTTTTGAGCATTGCTAGTGAGCTTAGGAGCTTTGTGCTTTTGCTTACTAGATTGTGTAGGAGCTCCCTCGTGCTTGAAGTACTAGTTGCATAGGTTTGTGTGACCTTGCTTCTAGAATTGTTTAGATGAGCTCTTGCTAGCCCGACACCTTACTTGCTTTGTTTAGGATCTTTGTAAGGTGCTTGAGAGTATAGGTAGAGGGGTGTAGTCTTGGCTAGACCGATAGTTTTAATTCCGCATTTATTTCGGTTAGCTAGTGCGATTAATTTTAGAAAGGACTATTCACCCCCCTCTAGTCCGCCATCTCGACCCTACACTCTCATCTTGTTGACAATAACCTGAAAGCGAGCGAATAAACTCTTTATGCTCTCGCCAGGCATATGTCTAAAGTTCTCATACTCCCGCTTGTGCGACTCGTAGAGACGGGATTTGACTTGAGTGGTTCCCTCATGGAAGCGCATGAGGGTCGCCCAAATCTCACGAGCCGTGGGGAGGTGAGAAACGCGATCAAACTCGGACATGCTCAAGCAGGAGAAAAGAGCGTTACGAGCTCGGCTATTGGTATCGTGCTCCTCGATCTGCAGCTGAGTAGCACGAGCAGCCAAGACAACGTAATCGGCCTTGTTGCAAATCTCCCAAACAGAAGAGCCCATGCTCTGGAGATAGGCCGACATGCGTATCTTCCAATACGCATAGTTCATTCCATCGAAAAACGGCGGTTTGCCCACGCCGCGATCCATGTCGTCTTCTGTGGATCTGGAACTGGCAAAGGTGGAAGATCCTTAACTTGCTCCGATACCAATTGAAGGACCGAGAATGCAACCAGAAAGCGACCAGAGGGGGGGTGAATGGGAGCTTCAAAATTTCCTACCGGAAACTTGTAGCCACTGTCCCTAGAATCAACCCCAAAAGCAAACCCTAGAGCTTGCAAGTGTCCACGACCCTAAAGGTAGGGTGGATGCTTCCAAAAAGCACAGCGAGACACTAAACAACTCTAGAAACCCAACGCAATAGCCGGAAATCAAAACCGACAACGGACGAATGAACCGCGAATGAAACAGCGCAAGACAACACTGACCGGACTCTGCCTGCGTCCGGTCGAGGTCCACCGGACGCGTCCGGTCGAGCAAATTTGGTTCTAGACCCTTACTGTTTCTGACCGGACTCTGAGAGAACGAGCGTCCGGTCAGGTCTGCAGCGTCCGGTCAACAGCAACCACGCAGTGAACAGTGGAATGGATGAGTTCGGTCACAGGGCAAGTGATGCGTTCGGTCAAAATCGTGAAGATCAGAGAATAGACATTCAACGACCGGACTCTGCCCTAGCGTCCGGTCTGCACGACGCCAGCGTCCGGTCGCCCCGAATCAGCCCCGTTCGTCCACTGATTCAACTCAAACTCTCCCAAAACAAATCCTCCGGGGATCAAACTTGGAGAGATGAGTCACAAGGAGGATAGTGAGCTATCTCTAAGAGATCATGGCTCAAACTCATCTCCAAATCGATGAATCAAAGAAATTCGGGTGAAAGGAGACAAAAACGAACCGAAATGAAAATCGATCGATCTACTAGCTTGTGAGGTTAGAGGTGAATTCCTTCGGTGGAAAGAAGTGCCTCACGATCTAGAACAACTTCGTTCAAACGGATTTGCAAAAGATGCACCGAGCAAAGAGATCGATCGAAGGGAAAAACGTGGAGAAAAGCAACCCGCGAAGAACACGAACAAAACGCGAATCACAACCACGAATTTGCAACCGTGTGGCTACCACACGCTACAATAGTGAGATTACGGTCTCACTTCCTAAAAATCTCATGAACACAGAGGTATGATTGTCTTCTCTGTGGATCTCAGTTCGCTACAGCAGGGAATGGGAGAGCAGGAAACCCTAGGTGGAAAATAGCAAATGACTGAGATAGTTTGGGAGGTGGGTGTCTCCCCCTACTTATCCTAATTCTAATTCCCACTCTACCCCTAAGTATTTACAGAGCGACCCAGCCAAACCCTAAGGCTATCCACGACCAACCCAAAGATGATGCTCATCCGATGGCCACGCCCGCACAATAGGTAGCGTTGCCTTGACGCAACCTCACCGATTGCCGCCATGCGCCGCCACCGCTCTGCTTGTCCTTTTCCCAGACCTCGCCCCCGGTTTTGTGGCCGAAACAGGGAAACCACGCCTTCAAGTCCATCCCCCGGTTTTGAGGCCCAAACCGGGAAACCAGCCGCCCATCGCCTGAGTTTTGTGGCCCAAACTCAGAAACCCGCCAGCGCCCAGGTTTTGAGGCCCAAACCTGGAAACCGTCCTCAGCCCGAGTTTTGTGGCCCAAACTCGGCAAACCCGGAGCACCCAGGTTTTGAGGCCCAAACCTGGAAACCGTCCACCCGGTGGTTTTTCTGTGGCTCAACCACCAAACCGGAGCTGTAGAGGGGATGCACCGCCCGTGCACCCCATCCACCGACACGTATCCCCAGGTCCTCGACCCGAGCAACACCATGCCCCACAAGTCTTCGCTCGTCGTTGTCCCAGGCTATCAGCCACCACAGCTGATCCTCAGGCCACCGGTCCTTCAGTCCAAGCCTCACGTCTGCCCTTCACCGCTCCCGGTCCGTCGGCACGGCACGTCTCTACTTGACCTTCACCTTGCCCTCGATCACTGTCTCCGTGCTCGACACCTGCACAACACAAGCCAAAGAACATGCGCATCAAACCCGTTGACAATCACTCATCACTCGAGACTCGGCATACACCCATGTATCCGCAGCGACGGCGGCGCGACTCGATCGAGCGGCGCGGGGTCGAAGGGCACTAACACGAATCGACGTGGTGAAGATGGATAGATCCGCCTGTCAGCAGCGACACGCAAGATCCGACTGCCTCCATGGCAGCTTAAGGTCGGGGCGTCGGCGAGCCTAGCCGCCACCACGACAGCACAGGACAGGGCGAGATCTATATGCCTCCATGCGATGAAGATCCAGATGGTGTTGACAACGATAGCCCAACGATAAACCTGGGACAAGGCGGCGACAGCGGCTCGACTATGACAAGAGGAAGATCCCGATCTGCTGTGCGACGACGATGACGACGACCGGATTAATAGGATCGAGCGTCTAAACAGAGACGCTGCCCTGACGGAGATCGACTTTTCCCCGGGGGCGAGTGGTGCGAAAGCGACGACGGCTAAGATTAGAATCTAAACCTAGGTGAATGATACCGTGAAGGAGAATATAATTAGTGAAATTGAATGATATATTACATTAGACCTTATGAGCTAATTATACAACGTACCTAAGACTAACACCCAAGTGGATAGACAATGTGTACTATTTCTATTTACTTTAACAATACTCATATAAGGCTGGGTTTGGCAACATTTCTGAAACCGGGGAACTCTAACGAGCCAGCAGCAGGGGCGGAGCTCAGAAAACTTAAATTTGAGGAAAAACTGGTTACCTCTGAAACTTGAATCTATGAGATAATGCGATTGCTTAGAATACCATAGATGATTCAGAGAAACAACCAGCACGAGCATAAGAAAATGATCGACTGTGCTTTCGATGTGCTGAATAATTATTTGTTTCTGATGAGGCTGTTCCGCTGTTGATCAATCATCATGTGACAATGCCAGCCTGCCGATGAGAATTACGCCAAAGCTGCTCGCAGCAGTGACGAGTCAGTTTACTGGAACCTGAAAACTCAGGCTGAACCACCCCCGGAGACGAGTCAGTCTACTGTGCTACTGTAGTATTCTTGTGGTCGCCGGGAGACGGCGGTTCCCCAACCATACAATACAACCACGCGCGGCGCACGCGCTCACATGAGAGCAGCCATGGCCGCGGGAGCCGCGTTGTGCTGCCACCCAGCCGCCGGGAAGGCGAGCCTCGAGGTGGTCGCCGCGTCCTCTCCGTCGCTGGCCCTGAGACCATCGCAGAGCAAGGTGCTGTGCGTCAGCAGCAGCCGGTGGTGGATGAGGCGAAGATGGGAGGGGAAGGCGAGCAGCGTCAGCAGCAGGGCAAGAGCAAGAGCAAGAGCAAACGCAAGCGCAAGCGCAAGGCCTGCCTTGTTCTCTCCTGTGGCCATGGACTGGCAGGAGTGCACGTACGTTTCTTTCTTCCCTCTGATTCTGCCGGATCCAGGGCGTGCCCGAATTTGTTATATAGCCCATGGTTGCTGCCTACTGATTCACTTGGAGAAATATCCCCTTTCCCCCAGCTGATTCAGCTACTTTGCTTGCTGATTAGTACACCAGTAACCAATGTTTAGTTGAAGGGAAGCCCTATTGTTTTTGTCCAATGAATTTTATACTGGGCAGAAATTGGGAATTTGGGTGAAATGTAGTATCGACATCTAAGAAAGGTAGTCTATGGAAATGGCAGTGAATACCTTGTGTAATCTTCTGATGAGTAGTATTTCTCATGGCAGCCACAAGAGATGCTGTTTTGGATTGGATAAGTCTGGATTTTGTAGGCCCCAGGATGTAGATGATTCTTATCACAGAATGTTGATATGTATTCGCAATAGGCAAGGCTTATAAATCTGACCATATTGAGTCTGATGAGAATTCAAAATGCAGAGAAGATGTCACCGTTCCCTGCTTTATAGTTATAGGTGACTGCTGAGTATTGGGTTATGCATGAGTTCTGTTTTTTTTTTTAAAAAAAAAAACCCAAACAGTAAACTCGTACTAGTCTCTCCTTGTATTTTAAAACTTTAGCAAATAACATCTTGGTGAATACCTTGCTGAACTTACGTGCTAATAACATTTCATAGAAGTTCATTCTTCAATTTTCCCCTAATTATGATTATGTGACTGATTGCTGTCTTCGGAACAGCACTGAGCTTGAAGTTGATGTCCCATGCTCGGTGGCTTATCAGTGTTACTCAGAAAGGGAGACCATTCCTCAGTGGATGCCATTCATCTCGTCTGTCAAGGTGATTGTCAAGATTTAGTAGATACTACCCCTGTTTCTAGAGAAAATTAGAGGGAGGTGCTCTTTTCTAGAGCAAATACTACCATCAATGGATTTCCACCCCCTGCTCTCAAAGCAGCTTCGTCCCCTATTGGCAATTTTTCAAAATAATAAATACCTTTTTGAATTTGTTGTCTTGACAAATTGCAATGAGATGTAATATTATTTGAAGACTATAAAATCTATATGTTGCATCATGCATAGATCTTTCTCTTGGCCACAGTACTAGACTTTTTCTTTTTGGTTGCCCCTTGTGGCATTGTCAATATGGTCTCAGTGTGTTTTTTCCTCCACTTCAGTTAATATGGTTATTGTGCACTGTTTCCTTTACTAATGCTTGGCTTCGCATATATTGGGCTGCATTAAGTTTGTTCAGTTTCAACACACACTTGTGCAAATATAATTTACAGGTCCTTGAAGATAAACCTGATCTTTCACGGTGGACTCTGAAGTATGAGGTCCTTGGGCGGGATGTAGAATTTTCTTGGCTTGCACGTAACATGACAGTAAGTGTCTGCTATTACAAGGCCTATTAAAAACATGTGAACATTCATTGACATTACTCCACGTGTCAGCCTATTAAAAACCAGAAGATCCATTGGCGATCTCTTGAAGGTCTTCCTAATAGGTGAGTATTACAGAATCTGCAGCTATTGCATACATAAATTAGTCCTCAGTACTTCCATTTCACTACAGCATTTTTCTTCACTTGATTGTGTTCAGTACAATAATTTTGTGAGTAGCCTGTGGTTTTGAGTGCTTTGCCTTTTTCCAAAGCGTCATTGGAAGTTAAAAGTAACCAATTTGCTTGTTGCAGAGGTGCTGTTCGGTTTTTTCCCAAAAGCTCATCCTCTTGTAGAGTACAAGTGAGTCTTCGGCCTTGTGAATTTGTGATATTTGTTTTTAACTTCAGGTGATATGTGTATTTAAAACACGATCTTCCTTTTCTAAACGCAGCTGACAGTGGCATATGAAGTTCCTGAAATTTTGGCCCCAGTTGCATCAGTAAGTGGCATATGCATAAATCTTATGCTTGCATAGCAAATCCTTGACTGATCAATCCAACTGTCATTCACCAGGCACTGAAACCGTTTCTGGAAAGCTTGCTTCTCAAAGGTTTAGAAAGCTTTGCCGCATTTGCCAAGGAGCGTAATAGCAAGATCCCTCAGGCTTGACAGCGTCACTCCTCTTCTGTGTTCAACACTCCATAACAATAATTCTAGTTTCGTTCTAGTGAAGCCAGTGAATCCACGTCACAATGCACAATAGATATAAAGATTGCGTAATATCATTCTGGATGTGGCCAAATAATGTATCAAAAGGGCAGTGAATACAAGTGTGAGTAGAAATATGTCAAAAATTGGAAATCATTCAAATCATGTTCTTTTGTCCTCATTAGTCATTATAATCGCATGTCTCAGGTCATCTCATTCTCAGTACAAATTCACCAGAATGCTACTTGGCGGTAAGCACCAAGCATGAGCCATAAGGCACTCGATGCCGAACATAAAATCAGGTGATATTAACGCGATGTGATTAACTCATCTTTGTTATAAGATGAACACGAGCTTGATGCAAACATATTATGCTGGACTTGATGTGGACTGTAAAGACACCCTTATTCATCTGAGAGAAACGATGCTGTTGTTGAGTGTATGTGCCTGTGCGTGTTCTCGAGTACCTGACTGTTACACTGCTTGCATTAAGTATCATGTTTCTCAATCCTCAGCGATTCAACTAAATCACATTTATATCAGCACAAGGATGTTAAACAAATGCTACAACAGAAAACGAAATCAAGGCACAAACACGGCCATCCAGCAACAGTCACAGAAAAATCGCGAGACACAAAGGTCACTTGAACGCCAGAAATGTATCCATCAATGGTTCATGAGCATAAACAGCAAATATAGTACTCCACACGGAGTATGAGGATATTATTTGGATGGATAAGCCAAGCCAAGGAAGCATAGACGGCTATAAGATGTGGGCAGCTTGGCCAAGGGTCCATTCACAGTATCGCCAACAGAATGAAAGGGCAATCAGGGGCCTTTTGTTCCAACAAACCCAAAATCACCACAAACTTCGGATCTTGTTGAGCCACCAGTTTGGATGGTAAAGAAATAGAAAATGAGAAATTATATGTGGATTGCTTTATCGAAGGTTTGCAAGCAAGCCTCCTTAAGGGCTTCGCTCACGGTAGGGTGTGCATGGCATGTTCGAGCAACGTCCTCACTGGAGGCTCCATACTGCAAGGCGAGGACAGCTTCATGGATGATTTCACCAGCACTGGGTGCCATTATGTGCACACCCAGAATCCTGTCGGTTTCCTTCTCTGCGATCACCTTAACTACCCCTTCAGCATCATCAATGGCCTTCGCACGGCTGTTAGCCAAAAGCGGAAACATGCCCACACGATAGGCAATTCCTAAAGCGCTCACCTGCTCCTCAGTCTTGCCAACAGATGCAACTTCTGGATGCGTATAGACCACACCAGGAACTGTGTCATAGTCAACATGGCCTTCCTTTCCAGCAATGAACTCTACGCATGCGACACCATCCTCTTCAGCTTTATGGGCAAGCATGGGACCAGGGATGGCATCCCCAATTGCATAGACTCCCTTCACATTGGTCATGAAGCGCTTATCAACAAGGATCCTGCCAGCCTTGTCTGTCTCAACACCAAGAGTTTCAAGCCCAATCCCAGAAGTAAATGGGGTTCTGCCAGCAGAGACAAGGACAATATCTGCTTCAAGGATGGTCTGCTCACCACCAGCTGCAGGTTCAAGTGTCAGCTTTACGCCATCTCCACTGGTATCACACCCAACAACCTTTGTCTTGAGCATGAACTTGAACTTCTGTTTTTCTAGCATGCGTTGGAACTGCTTCCTAACCTGGCCATCCATTGATGGTACTATATCTGGCGCAAATTCAACAACAGTGACCTCTGAACCAAGGCGGTTCCAGACTGAACCCATCTCAAGGCCAATATAACCTGCTCCGATTACCACCAGTTTCTTCGGGATCTCTGACAAGCACAGTGCACCAGTAGATGAAACAACTTTCTTCTCATCAATTGTTATTCCTGGAAGTGATTTTACATCAGACCCAGTTGCAATTATTATGTTTTTTCCTTTGACAACAGTGCTACCACCATCAACCAAATCAACTGACACTTCTGAGGGGGATGACAATTTCCCAAAGCCTTTGACATAAGTCACCTTGTTCTTTTTAAAGAGCCCTTCAATTCCTTTTGTTAGTCCTGCCACAGCTTTGTCTTTCTGAGCCATCATGGCTGGGAGGTCCACTTCCAGATTTGAAAACTTAACTCCATGGTGTGCAAAAGAACTCTTTGCTTCATGGTACATATGTGATGAATGCAAAAGAGCCTGAAATATGTAAAGTAAAGCATGGATAAAATTAGAAGTGTCCTAAATGAAAATGGTCCATCATACCATATAACTAAGTTTACAATTCTCTAGGTGCAGTTATACAAGAACTACAAAAGGATGTATAAATCCAAGATAAAATACTCGTATGCTATGTCTCAAATCCAAAAAAAAAAAAGGAAATGCACATCATTAGGTTGATGGTCCCAGGGAATACTACAATATAATCCTACATTTAATTTATTGGATGGAAGCCACTAAGCAAGAATAGATACCATGTAATTCACTTATACCATAAAAATAAAGGATGTCCCTAGATGATCTCATGAATAATATCTCTAAGGAGCATGTCTCCAATACAAAGACAAGATACTCAACACGTAGACATGAACAGTACTGTACAGCAAGTAAAAAGTGAGGAACACAAAGCGCTTCCATTTATGCTGCACTGCACAAGTGCACAGTTAGCCAAGTTGATTAAATGCACCCAGTCAATTTTCCATGAAGATACCCAACCCTACCCAAGGGAAGCAAATAAGGATTTATTAAGACAGAAAAATTGTGAAAGGAGTGAAATCTTAATAGTGCAACTCACTAGGGTGAACTGATGTACCCAAAATCACAAAGGTTTACAAAATCTCCACATCGATGGGATAGGAGAAACTCTGCTTATGGAAGGTTTTCACAAGGGGGCGGCAAGAATGCTTCCACATTCCCTGGACGAGGAACATGGGTTTGAGCCTGTTTCATATGCCTATGGTAGTAAACAAATGAACCATAAAATATGAATCAAACTATGTTTTTATTAACAATTGGGCCCATGAAACATGGGACCCTGGTGGAATTCGAGATTGTATTTATAAGTCTCCAAAGACC
The DNA here is from genome assembly GCA_009763385.1 of Coix lacryma-jobi var. lacryma-jobi. Classification (NCBI taxonomy): domain Eukaryota; kingdom Viridiplantae; phylum Streptophyta; class Magnoliopsida; order Poales; family Poaceae; genus Coix; species Coix lacryma-jobi. The sequence goes on from CM019827.1 coordinate 108,424,169, forward strand.
TTGAGCAAGGAAAGGCAGAGAAAACAACATAGTGATCTCTTGATCTCTGCCTCGGTCCTCACCGACCGTGGCCATATGGTGTGACAAAATGCTGCCAAAAGTTCAAACACAAAAAGAAGTGTTGCACATAGTTTGTAACTAATTATATAAAATCATAACAGTATTTAAATGTAAAAAAATAAAATGAAACCAAATTATGTAATCACCGCATTTAAAACTATTAGGTATTTATGTAGACCCCGCATATGGATCATTGATTACCGGTACATCAAACAATGTGATGAACACAAAAACAATACTAGTAACTTTGACAGTGCTGTACTAAAAATTTATCACCAAGCAGACGACAACAGACCAAATTTCAAAGAAACACAATTACACAAGCACCTAATAAAATATCTCGCACGCATGGTTTTTGAGGCATTGCGGCGTCCTGTGGCGCTGGGTACACCTGAACGACTAGGCGCCTTCTACGCGACCCCTAGGCGATATGGCGTAACTAAAACCCTGTGGCATCCTGCGGTGCCTGGGTATGCCTCAACACCTAGGCGACGCCTCAAAAACCATGCTCGCACAAGATTCCAAATGAACAGAAGAGACAAACTGAATCCTTCTAAACATAACAGGAGATTGCTTCAGAATTAATACCAATAATTGACAGTAGATTTTGAACAAAATTTTGTTTGCGCCATGTGCGCAGAATTGCTTCAGAACTAATACCAATAATTGACAGTAGATTCTGAACAAAATTTTGTTTGCGTCATGCGCACAGAGGGACACAATATTGCACAACTAGTGCTGTGAAACAAAAACTGCTTCTGAAATCCTAACAGCAGTGTAGAAAGCTCTCAGGATGACCAACTTTATCAACTGCAGAAACAAAGTTGAAGCACACGCCCAAGCAACAGCATCATGAAGGACCTGACAGATTAGGTTCACCGGTGATATGAACTATATGACCTAGTGTACCCCAAATCAACCGCGATTCTCAAACTCTCACAGATCTAACACCCCAAATCATATAGCACAGCAATGGGGTTAGGAGAGGGAGACGACGAACTAGGGCATCACCTTGGATGGGATGCATCCGACGTTGAGGCAGGTCCCGCCGAGGGTGCCCCTCTTCTCGATGCAGGTGGTCTTGAGCCCCAGCTGCGCGGCCTTGATCGCCGCCACGTACCCTCCGGGCCCGCCGCCCACCACCACCACGTCGCTCTCCTCGCCCGCCGCCGCGTACGCCCTCCAGGCGGACACGGCCGCCCCCGCCGCCGCCTGCGGCCGCCGCAGCACGGCATCCGCCGCCCGCCGCCTCGCCAGGATAGCGAGCGCCATCTCTCTCCGTGGGCGCTTCCTTGGTCCTCCCTCCCCGAAGAGATCCGCGCTGGAAAGAGAGAGAGAGAGAGAGAGTCGAGAATCGAGATGGGAAGTAGAGAAAGGTGGGTTGGAATGGAGGAAGCAAAACAGGAAGCGCCTATCGCGTTGCGGCCTCGCCGGTGGGGCCCGACCATATAGGGTTCACGCTCGCTCCTGGCCGTACGATGAAGGGCTCGTCTCAGCTCCGATGAAAATAACAATATACTACGTATAATAACATACTCCCTCAGTCTTAAATTAACTTTTAATTTTCGAATCATAAATTTAACTCGACTTATAGAAAAAATGTCTAATTTTTAAATATTTTTTAAAAAACCTAGATTCAAAGATCTTTTCAATGGTACTAATTTTAAAACCTAGATTTAAAGATTTTTTCGATGATACTAATTAATGTACTATAAATATTAATATTTTAAAAATATATTTAATAAAAGTTGTTTGTCAGAAACAAAAAAACAATTATTTTAAGACAGAGGAAGTATATAGTAACCCGAATACAATTTTAAAGATTCATATCAGTCAAACAAATTTGATCAAATTTATAGTAAATAATTATAACAATATATTCTACAATTAATTTAATGATATTTATTTTGTATCATAAATGTTACTACCTTTTATGACTTTGATTTGATCAAAGTTTAAATTATCTTTGATTTGATGAAAGTTTAAATTATCTGATTTCTCAAAAATGAGAATTCTTTTTTTTTACAGAGGGAGTATAGCATAACAAGAGAAAGTTTTCCTCTCATTCTCTCATTCTATAGGCAATTGAATTTATAATAAGATAAATAAGCTAATTTTTTCCTATACCACCACCATGGCACCATCTATGTTTCTATATCAATTATCAAATAATGTGGATTGGTCATATAAGTCGTTGACACGCGCAGTTGATATAGGTGAAAGATACACACATCAGCTTAATCCCTAGAAAATGGGATTAGGTGGTTGAAACTGTGTAGATGTAGACAAGGGAACCGGTGTAATGTTTGCCGCCAAGTGTGACTTGACTATGAATTGTTATTTCAATGATTATACAGAAAAGTGTGGATTAGTTGTCAGTTTTTTTGAAAATGTTCTTAACATATATGGAGTATTTCGGCCTTGTTTAGTTTCTCCAACTTTCCTAAAATATTTCTAGATTTTCCGTCACATCAATCTTTAGCTGTATGCATGGAGCATTAAATGTAGGTAAAAAAATAATTAATTATACTTTTAGTATGTACACGTCGAGATGAATTTTTTGAGCCTAGCTAGTCCATATTTGAACAAAGTTTATCAAATAACAACGAAAAGCTACTGTGCATTTCTCAAATATTTCCCAAAACTGAACAACACCTTAGATCATTTGGTCCCAGCCGCCTACCTGCTAGTGGTGTATTTTTAATTTTCGGTGGGGCGTTGTTGCAGCAACGGATGCTTATGGCTTTCTGCATAAATATTAATCCGTACTAGCCGTAACTTTTGAAGGGACGAAAGTGAAGCTCCTGGGTACGGTCCTTGACTCTTTTTTTTTTTTTTTTTTTGGACTCGGTCCTTGACTCCTTGTGATCCTAGGGGTCGCCACTGTCCTCAGAAATCAATCTCTCTTCTTCACAACCATCCGAATCCAAAAGGCTTCAATCATGTCTGAAGTAACAATTTTACAGAGATAAAAAAACTCGAGAAAAATATTGCTTATGCATGGACTCTTAATAAAGTCCCTACATTACTAACACAACAATACAAAATAAATATATGTTACAACATCCATCCAAGTACATGGATTAACAGTTTCCACTAAAAAACCAAGAACGTGAACCCACAACACAAAAGTGATAACCCAATGTTACAGGCTTTCTGCGCATAGTCCCAACAATTTTCTACCCAGCGTCAAAATCTCAGCCAATGTTTTGTCCAAAACCAAGGCTAAGCTATCCGTTCCTCTATCGCCTCCTACTTGCAATTTGGATGCTATTCACAGCATATAGCTTGATATTCCGTAGTCAGCTTCTCCCACAGACACATCATAAGCCTCGGGGTCTGGTAGTGAGCAAGGACGTAGTCAGCATCACATCCTTCATTGTAGAACCGGTCATCAGTCACAATGTTTACTTGCTGCCCTCTGTTCTTGTATTGTTGGATCCAAATCCCCATTGCCACGTCTTCAAGTTTGAATAGCTGAGACAGCAGCAAGATCAATCCAGAGTTGCATCAATGCTTAACAAATAACACTGTGAGAAACCTGTGAATATGTTGCTGGTTCATTTCCTACCTGAAGAGTCAGTTCCTGGTGGCCTTGGACTACAAACTTAGCGATGTCACGTGAGATTATGTATCCAGGACCATGAGCCCATGGCGGGTACATGTCGAATGGCCACTCCTGTATTTCTCATGGTTGAGAAAAGCAATTGAAACAAAATCAATCTCCATGCGGGGTAAATGGATAGGCAATACCTTCTGACTGATGAACCATTTGCTATCCTTATCTCTGTGGGGGGAAGACTGGAAAGAAATAAGGCCATAAAGAAGGCCATCGGAATTGCTCTTCTTCAGGCTCGAGATTACTTCATCAATTCTAACAAAAGCATCGTCATCCGTTTTCATGATGTACTTTGCAGGAACAATCTTTGTCTGCAAAATAGCAATAGACAAAAAGGAGGCTATGTTAAATTTTAGGCCAGAATAGCCAAAGTGATCCCTCATCTTTTATCTCAGGTTCAATTTAGTCCTTCAACTCTCAAAATGGTGTGGAGCTAAATGAGGAAATTCCTGATAAGCACATCTGGAGGCTGTCAACTTCAGGAAAATATACAGCAAAGAGCGCCTATGAGCTTTTTCAGGGTGCAATCTTCTTTGAACATCTGGAAAACCTGCTGCACCCCCCCCCCCACCCCACCCCACCCCAATGGAAACTTTCCATGTGGCTTGTCACTCATAGTAGATGTTGGACATCGGACAGATTGGCAAAGAGGGGACTTCCTCATCCAGATCAGTGCCTTCTATGTGATCAAGAGGAGGACATTCAACATCTTCTTGTGGGATGTATATTCTCAAGAGAATTTTGGTTCTCCCTCCTGTCACGCTCTGGTTTTGCAGAACTTGCTCCTCAACCTTCTGACCAATCCTTTGATAATTGGTGGAGAAAAGTTGAGTTGATAGTGCTACTAGTGGAGATTATAGGCTGGGTCTGAATTCCCTAGTCATTTTGGGAGCCTGGAGCATCTGGCAACATAGAAATGATTGTGTTTTTAATGGGGCAACCCCAAGTGTGTTAACTTGGCACTGGCTCCAGCTAGAGATGAGGCTCATTGGTGGAGCCTGGCAGGAGCCATGGGAATTTCCCTGCTCACTGCTGTAGGGTCGTCCTTTTGTCTTTCTTAACCGGTGATCCAGTGTCTTTGTAGTGGGGTGTGTGTGTGTGTTGGGGGCAGGGGGTTCGGGTCTATGTATGACTCTCTTTTTCTTCTATTAATACAATGATACGCAGCTCTCCTGCATGTTTGAGAGAAAAAAAAACTATCAAAATGGTCAAACTATTCCCTCAACTTTCAATTTGGGTTCAATTTCGTCCTTATGCTGATGTGGCGCTCCATGTTGGCAGTCCTAGTCAGCAAAGCCTAGTAGTGACCATAGCTTTGGCTAGCCTGGTAGCCATGCAATGCATTAAAACTAATTTCACATGAAATTGCATTGGCTGGTGGTTTGTAATCTGTGCTATAAGGGCTCTCTCGTAGCTGTATTGTTTAATTCTCTCCCTCTTAATGAAACACGTGCTAAGCCATGTTCGCGAAAAAGAAATTGCATTGGTTCCAGCTATGCAAAGGACATTAAAGAAGTAATTCAAATTTTCACTGGATCATTAGCATATGTTCTTTTTTCTGTGGCTACATCCTCCGTGCTCAATCCTCGTTTCATTGGAAATGTGTGTCCCAGCATAATGCTGTTCAAACCAAAATGCAATGAACTTGTGTGAAAGTGCGAAGTAATTCTACCCACACTACCAATGCTAACCGCCAACACTCGTCTATTTACCAAAGCCGACACCAGCACATTCTCTCACTAGGGTTGCCATCGTGAAGTGCCACGTCAGCACAAGGACGAATTTGGACAAAAAAGTTAAAGATGAGGGACTGATTTGGCCAATTTAAAAGTTGAGGGACTAAATTGAGCCTGAGACCAAAGATGAGAGATTAATTTGGCTATTCTGCCAAATTTTTAATAGGTTTTGCATACATTTATCCTAGTTCTGCTGATATATGGAATTTAGAAAGGTGCTAAATGCCAACATTTATTTTAGTTCTCCTGGTATAGGGAGTTTTGAAAGGTGCTAAATCAGTACAACACCATGTATAGACTGATAAACAGATAAAAATCCGATACAAACTAAATTCCAACTTTTTTTCTGTTGATCAAGTAGCAAGGCAGCAATGCTTGTGCAGGGTGGTTGTGTCTCAACCTTTTCATTTCAATTTTTGTCAAAATGTTTAACTACACAAAAATGGTGAAAATTACAAGTTTTATATGGCTCAAGTTTTCAATCTGATTAGCACATAGAGTTTTGTTCCCCAAAAAATAGTACATAGAGTAGGCTGAACTTAAAGTATCTAGTAAAAACAACAAAACTGCAATAATATAGATAGATTTTATACTTTATGGAAACCTCTTGGTACCAAAATATTAACAGTTTTTAGAGGATCTAGTGCACCAACAAAAAAAAAGCATTAGGAATTCAAGGGGTTGGAAAATTCCAACATTTAAGTAGTTTGTGCGTTGCATTCAAAAAACTCCCAGCGTTGCAATTTGTTAATACATATACCTATATCTATGTTTTTAACTGTACTTCTTTAAAGAGTAACATATGATACAGATGGACCAAGAAATCTGATAACAAATGAATATTGGAGCACAGAAACAAATCCACCACTACTTTTAACAGACTACTAATAACTTGATTGCACCCAAAGCCGTAATGTACTGATACAGAACTATAGCTCGGATAAAGCTATAAGAACACAATTAAGTAGCTAAGAACTTACTGAATCAAAATTTTACCATCTGAATCATCCTCAACCAGTGGTTTCCTAAATAGTAAACAGTAAACACTAAACAGTCCGGAACCTACCATTTAGCCATTATTCAGATCAAAAGGACATTTAAAGGGGTAAAACAGCCATTTAAAGTTTTAATTTTAAACACGGCAAACGGTTGATTAAACAGAAATGGTGTACGAGGTTGAGTTTAGACAGTGTTTAAATGGGCTAAACAACCATTTAGGAGAACAGTATCCTCAAGTCAGATTACTGAAACAAAAAAATAATAAAGTTTTCCACAGACAAAGGGTCAGCAGTAATTTTAAAATCAGGCAAATAAAATGTTGCAACTCAATGAATGCTTTTAAGATAATGTTGTGTTCATTGAATAGTGGCGCCAAGCTTCCTGGCAAATGGTCAAGCAATATTGTAAAGGCTTCAATTGAATAGTAATTTTCGTCACTTGGTGGCTATGGAAGCACAGGAATGCATGCTTCTTCGAGGGGGGCTCTCCTAATTTCAATGTCATTATGCAAAATTTAAAGGACGAGTCCAAGTTATGGTATAGGGCAAGGACTAAAGGCCTCAGTAGCATCTGCCACATTTTATTTGGTTCCATTGACTAGAGCCTTGTACTAGAACCTGCCCTTGTGGGCATGTATGAGTCTTCTTAGACTCCCTCTCCTTAATATAATGATATGAGCTCTCCTGCGTGTTTGAGAAAAAAATGCTTTCAAGATAAGGTGAAATAGTTTTTATCACTAAAAAACTCACTATCCACTTATAGTGGTGAGATGGTTCAAACTCCAAAGAGTCAAAACTAAATAAGTTTCCATGAGGTGAAAGCCTAAAAAAGAAAACACACCCCAAAAATGCAAATTGATATGGTCTTCAAAGTGATCAAAGTATAGTAGTCAACAAAGGGCATCAACTGGATATCACCATATAATTGAGCTTCTCTCCATAACTCCATATTGACTTGCTTGTTCTTATGCTGCATTTTAACCACAAAGATAGATAATGTGAGTAGAGTATATCACATCAAGTATAACTGAATATGGAAAGTAGATCAGACAACAATCTCAGTTATATGCAAGGAGAGGGTATGCATTTCAAGAATACAAAATGGGTGTGACTCATGTCATCAAGAGCATTTGTAATGCATGCAGATGTGCTCGCATACTTTGAAGCTGGATTAGAGGTAGTACACCTGACAGATGCAAAATGGAGCTATAGTTTATGTTCTTTCAATTTATCCTCTGTGGGTTTTTTTTGTTAGAAGTTTCATCTTATGCACCAATTTTTACAAATTCAATTAGTCTTACAAGTTCAATTAAGGAAGGAAGAAGAGCTATCATATTGAGAATATTCAATTCTCTTCAGGAATTTGTTTTTTTTTTTATCTTTTTATGCAAAGGCTACATAACACTTTAAGATGTAAGAGGCAGCAAGGGATGAAAACAGATTTCCAATCTATTTCATCTCCGTCCTCCTTTTGTTTACCCCTTTCCAAAAAGTAGTATCAGTTCTCAACTATTTATATAACCCTGAAATGCACGGGCGAAGCATTCCTTAGTCCACAAACAAAATATAGGCAAAAAAAAGAACAGGTTGCAACATTATGTCTCTACCACTTCTATTCTAAAATCTAAACATGGGGCTCGCATCCAAACCAGTCCCTGTTCAGAGGAGTTGCTGCTTACGCTCTTACGTGCTGAAGCTAGTCGGGAAATAGGGAAATAATTTGGCTATGAAGATGCAAGAATATGTAAGTGGTTCTTTACCAATACAGTAGGATGTCTCAACCAATAATAAACTGTTGTAAAAAAAACAATAATAAACTGGTTCAAAAGACAGAAATAGAAACATTGTAATGTACTTGAGGCAAATAAAGTTAACTTACAAGACCAGTGAAAAACCGTACTACTACATCGCCTGAGCGAACAGCCTCATATTGCATCCATGTTCGCCTCAAAGCCATCCGCCGCTTGAAGTTGTTTCCAGTAGAGAAAACACCAACTAGCAGAAAAGTTTGCTTCTTTGGCAGAGGTGGGGCCTTCAAAACCGCAACACTAGCCATGTCTATATCTTCTGAAACTGGTAACCCATTAGCCAAGAATGACAAGAGCTCCAAATCACCAGAAACCTTGATTTCTGCTACCAACCATGGCTCCGACCTCTATAAAAAAACCTAATAGCTTTCACAATTATGTAATACTCAAATACTCACAAAAAGTGAAGTATGCAGTCTTATTGTTTCGCAAAAGTTCACCTCTCTATAGGCAAATGATGTCTCATGCCGCCCATTTACTGTCATATGGAACCCCTCTACACCAGCCCACAGTATTACTGTAAAAGGCTCTCCTTCAACAATTGAGAAACTGCCACTTAACTGACCATGTCCTTTTGGACTCTGCCAATCTTCAGGTTGGTTCCCAGTAACATTTACCGCAGTATTGTTATTCTCCTGGACGATCCTCTCACCTACTTTCTCATTGCAATGAACAAGGCCATCCACTGGACTGGTCAAACTCAGAAGATAGAATGCCTTTTATCAGTACGAGCAGAGGCTATAAATAAAAAAAGAAGTGTTTAGGAACTAAAATCCTATAGACAAATATTTACTTGTCAACAGTAAGATACTAAAGAACATGATAAAGGATACACAAAAACATACGACCAATTACTAAAAAATGGAGAACCTATTGTAAATGGATTTTGCAGGCAGAAGTTGGCATCACTAGGACCATCTAATTAACACATCAAAGTTTCAATTGCAAATATTTTTGAAGGAACTCATTTATATAAAAATACTAATAAGCACCATTAAATCCCATTCTTCATGAATGCTATTTTTTTATAAATACACCAAAAATCAAGAAACACTGGAAATTTGCAGTTCACCACTTCATGTCCAGTTTTGCAACATTCCCCTAGGACTACAGTAGACCTCTGCAACAGTTAATGGCTCACCATGTTAGTCGACTGTCATTAGGAGCTAATCATGATTACCTTGCCATGGGATACCACATGCTTGCAATGGACCTAGCACATGGAGGATCTAATAACAACTTCTTGGTCACAGTAGCATATGCATGTTATTATAGTGATATACACAGCATTACTCGCAAGTGTCACATCACATTACTAATCAAAAGTGAGTGTTAACTGTACTCTGTAGTTAATCATAATAACAAAAGCCATCCACAATGGAGGATGATATCAACAAATAGGTCCACATTATCACCTTGTGTAGTTGACGTTTAATCACTAACAGATGTGCCTTAATTAAGTTTACCTATTTTTTCATTCATCAAATGATTTGCAATAAAAGTATCTCAATCACACCAGAAACATAAATTCCAAAAATAAAGCCATGAGCTCATGACTATCTTCACTGGCTCCACAAAGGAAACACCCACACACTCGTATACTCTCTGCATCTATTTGACTACAGTGTGATGGCAAGAAAGGAAGCATCTCATGGGCTGCAATTTACATATTTATAAATCTTTTATTGATTATAGCATTTTACTATGATTCATACACTGTAGACACAAATTAGTTTCTTATTGCCTGGACCTTCTGAATAAAAAATAATTCTGAGGTACTCCCTTCATTCCAAATTATAAGACGTTTTGGCTTTTCTAGATACATTACTTTAACTACGTATCGAGACATAGTGTATATCTAGTGCATAGCAAAAGCGATGTATCTGGAAAAGCGAAAACGTTATATATAATTTGGCATGGAGGGAGTACAAATCAGTTCTCAAATGCATCCGGAGTTTTTTTTAGTTTACTTCCACGAGACATTTAAGCTATGCAGACCCTTAAACCCTGAAGCAGACCATCTATGTCCTGAACCAAGTACTAACCACAACATAGTGATAGAAATCAAAGAATCAATCAGGAACTGAGGAAACTATTGCTTGTCAGACAATTATGGCTACTTTCCTTCTGGTGCAAAATACTACTTTGCATATTCTTTCACATCAAGCATGCAACAGTCGCTAAGCTGAGATTGAGACAGTCGCTAAGCTGAGATTGAGACACGTCAGCAAGTTAAAAAGACTTATCCTAGATAAAACGAACTAGTATATTTGGCACCAGACATGCAAATCAAGGTAAAGTAAGACAGTTAACCTTCCCTGCAAGCTGCTATTGCTGCTGCCGACATCACCAACAGGCGGGCACCGCTCCCACTGCCCCCACCCCTCCTCTGGCGTCCAGGAATTCTGCTCCACCACCATCCCCGCGGCTCCCAGGCTCACATTGACATGCAGCACAACCTCGCCGCTCGCACCCAGCATCTCCACCCAGAACTTGGCCGCCCCCTCCCTGGGAACCCCAACCACCGTCACTGCCGCGCCCTCCGCGAGCCCGCAGGGGAGTCTGGCACGTCCCGCGCGCAGATCCCCTCCCACGGAAGACGAGCAGCGGGGTCCTTGGGGACGCCCCTCCTCGCTGGCCGCGGCGGCAGCGACAGCCAGGGTGAGGTTCCGCCAGGCTTCGGCTGCCTCAAGGACGCCTGCAGCGGTTCCCGGGATCGCGTCGGAGCGGCAGAGGAGCGGGCGGAGTAGGCCCCAGGAGAGCTGGGCAGTGGAGTTGGTAGCGGGAGGGTAGAGGTCAGAAAGGCCAGGGAGGGCGGGGAGGAGGTCGGCGATCGGGCCATTGGGTGCGGTGGCGGGGGGTGGAGTTGGGGAGGGCGACGGCGAGAGGAGGAAGAACACGCCGGCGAGTGTGAGGATGAAGAGTACGCCGGAGCATTTCCTCATCGCAGCGAGTGATTGACGAGGGCCGCGGAACGGCGGAAGGCGAGTGCTGGTTGTCTCTATCTCTACTTCTTCGAGCGTCGGTCGAGTAGGCCACCAGAGTCCAACTTTTTTCTACGGATGTACAAAATCTTATATCACCAAAAATAATTAACATCAAAACCATAATTTAAGCTATCTTTTTTAAAATAAAAAAAATCAGTACGTGGTTATTGACTAAAATTATGGAAGCGGCTAATACACTGCCAGCCATGATTTTGGTTCTCTGCACGCACAGTCTATTTTAGGAAATAAAATTCCCACCGACTCAGTTTTTTTCCTTTTATATTAATAGTTGCTTCCACCCAACGCTAGCTAGCTTTTCCCTCACATTTCCCCCCGTACTGTATATGTCATCTCATCTGCTGAAGCTTTCTACGTCCACTGGCCTGAACACTATTAAGTTAACAGGCCAAGTTCATTGATAATGGACACACATATTTTAAAAGGGAAGCAAAAAAAAATTGTGTAATAAATGCTTAAAGATCTCAAAATATATACTCCCTCCGTCCCTAAAAGAGTGTCGTTTCGCTTCTCGAGAAACGATTTTGACTAATTATATATTAAAAAATATTAGTAGTTATGGTACATAATTAGTATCATTAGAAAGATCTTTGAATCTAGTTTTTTAACAATTTTTTTTTGAAGATTTAAATATTGCACGTATTTTCTATAAATTGAGTCAAACCTGTGGCACGCATCCCACGGCGACATTCTTTTAGGGACGGAGTGAGTACTTTTGTACAAAAGTGTCAACGGTCAACCAAATCTACAATTCCTTATAATTCATATTCATATTATGCTATTGTACAAATATCTCCAGCTACAGCATCATTCATTATCCCTTGGCAAAAAATTACATTTTGTCATGGAACACTATGGAGCAGAACAACACATTAGGCATCATCCAACAGTTAGGTATCCATTAGGCATTATCAGGCAAGTCTGCACAAAGAACATCACATCAGCACATCACATATTGAAATTGCATAATCAGAAAGTGGGGCAAACCAGAGAAGCACAAGAAAAAAAATACCAGTCACATAAGCTTCCCTGTTAAATATTTGATAGTTGCTTCCTACACATGACCTGCAGTAGAGTGACAAAAAGTCTATAATCAGATAACTGTAGTACAAGCGAGAGAGAAAACACATGTAATGATAAAGAAAGCCAGTTTTGGGGATAAAAACACATGTAAAGATCAAAAGAAGATGCACCAGGAACTGAAAAGGTACAATTAATTAAGCCATTATAGAACTCAGTGCATATAAACAAATCTGATTATACATAGAAAGGTAACATTAGTTAGGGGAGAAAACTAATAACTTGTTAGACCAGATTGGAACACCAATATTAACAAGTTCATAGTTGTATACGGATTTCTCTGTCTTATTGTCACTATTATCAAGTTGTCCAACTAATGACAAATACGACTAGTCATCATAGTCGAATGGTTTTTTTACTAGTAAGAAAATGCTAAATTACCTATTCAAGTGCATATTGTTGCCTAACAAATGACACTTAAATTGTCTAAGAAAATATGAATGTGCTAAAATGGGGCTGCTAACAGAAATATGTGACACCGGATTGCTCACCTTCACATGCTATCATTTGCCTTTTCGCTTGACCATAGATGTTGATGCTCGATGACGGAGATCACCCGCCGCTTTCATTCGTAACTCCACCCCAAACGTGGATCCGCTTGCCTTAGCTTTGCCCAACATCTAGCAAGCTAAAGGCGCAAAGGACATTGATTAACCATTCCAAACAGTTAGAAGGCAACACAGACCACGAAGGAATGATCTTGTTCAGTTGATAAAGCCTTAGGCCATACCAGTAATCTTCAATTGATGAAGCCCAACAGAGAAAAAGAGGTGACTATTCCTGTAAAAAAAATATGTGTGACAAAATAGTTCAAAACAGTGCATTGAATTGTTTAAAGTACATGTCTAATAGCAATATGTATCTATTGGTGATGGGTAGGTTGCTACTGGCAATGTTGTATTGGATTCTATTTTTTTAAGCAATTTAAGTATCATTCATTAGGCAAGAATACTTTGCTAAATAGGCAATTTATGTAATCTGTAAAAGCAAGTATAGTGTATGTGTTTATTTGCAACCCACAACACCCACATACAGACATTCTAGAGCGCATGGCTCATTTTTCAACACCTGTACAACATAATGATTTTCTTAATGTTGTAGTATAAGAATTGATTACAAGAAAATATTACAAAACTCACTTATAATTATTTAACAAATTGAAACATTAAGGTTAAACCTATTCTAAAATGCAGGATGCCTACAAATATGTAACAAAAGGCTAAATTGCCTATCTAAGAACACATTGTTGCCTAACAAATGATACTTAAATTACCTAACAAATGACACTTCAATTGCCTGATAAAATGTTTATGTTTTTCTTTTGCGTGTATGTAATTATACCTTATTCATGTCATTAGACGATGACGCGCACACACTCCTTAAAACCTTTGCCCTCTAGGCACTATGTGAATAACTATCCCTTTGACTATCAGAAACTTAAAAACTAAAAATCACCATTTGAAAGACCCTCTATTTGCATGCCAGTTGCTACAGCAGCATCTCTATTTGCTGCTTTTTTAATTGAACAATATCAAAATACTGGACATGAGTTGTTTTTGCTGCTACTATCAACACAATACAAAAGCTTACTAGCTATGAAATAGCTAGAAAAACTAGATTAAATAAAAAACAGTTGATCCGAAAAAAGTTAACCAAGAATAGAATGGAATAATCTTCAGAGATAGCTATTGACAAAGTACTAAAACTTACAAAAGAACATAAGCTAACGCCATACATATAAGAACATGTCAGAAGCAATTACTAGCCAAAAGATTATGTTGTTCACCGGATGATTAAAAGCTCAGAGCAACGATTACTTCACTATTCACTGAAGGTGACACTTCCCAAATTTAAGAAATTCACTGAGCTTTACTTGAGTTCATCAGCTTGGTTTGTTGCTTACACGAAGAAGCTACTGTTACTAGCCAAACTAAAAAAATAAAAGGTCAAGGCTCCTACATTGCTTACCTTCACGAATTGAGATGAAAACAATCCCTGTTCGACACCTGTTGTTATACCTGTGATCAATTGTCATTGAGCTACTGCTAGAGAGATTGAGCTGCAGTGGGATCTTAGGAAGGCAACTACGCAAGCACAATTTTTACTGTACAAATCCACAGCTCTGTCATTGTGTACCTCAGAAAAGACATGAGCTATTAGGTCAGTTGGCAATTTTTTAGCCTTCTCCATCGCTTTATGCTCATATACTAAAGCTTCTTCAAAAGTTAAATTAGATTTTCCAGATATCAAATCTAGAAACGATTTCAGCAGAAAATAGAAAATTTGTCACATCAGAGCAGCATGTCAAAACTTGCTCTTGTGTTGCCCACATCAAGTGTAGTGCGTTAATGGAACGTCATCGCAGGTCACACCAAGACGCCCAACTAGTGGAGGACAAAATAAAAATCAAGGTATGGTGAGGTTTATAGCATAAACACTTAACTTTAGATTACACGCTATGGAATATAAGGTCATTCTATTATCAATTTATTTATGTATTAGTATAAACAGCAGGTGCTCTGCTTTTTTGCATTTCAATAGGTGAATAGTAAAATATTACAGAGAAACAAATATAAATTAAGCTATACAAAGAAAAGAAAACTGAGAAACAACAACAGGAGCACAAACCCTAGTTGCTTGCTAAACCCATGATGAGAAACAAAAAAAGACAAAGTTACTTGCTGCTAATTTATTTTTACTGAACCATCATTGTTGGTTCACAAAGCATATAAGAAAACACACATCAAATAATTTTGTGCAATCTGCAAAATATTGCATATTCAATATGTACTATTTCGGCATTAGTATCGGCTCGTTTAGATCCATCTTCATTTTCATGGTCGCAAAAACTTGTAACCCCATGTCAGTACTAGGTTTTAGTTGATTACTAAGATAAAAATGCAGAATGTCAGATTCACAGAAGATAACTGCAACGGCTGCCTATAGGCTCTCGAATGAATAAATAATCGAGACACTTGACAAATCCTACGCCCTACTACTTTCCACACCAATTAAATAAACTATTAAGCAGCTAAGCATCAAGCAAGCAATTACCTTTACCTTGCTCATGTTTAACCGCTTGCACGCACAACGGCTTGTCAACATCGGCACACCGCACGACAGGACACAGGCGAGTGCCTTTTGGTCGATTGGTCATGCTGCAGATTGCAGAATTATTTTTGAACTTCAGCGCTAAGCCCATTCCATTTCAGTTTTGGCCTTCTACGGATCGATTACTTTTCTTAATGCAGCAGTTTGGCAGCCATGGTGGTTGACGGATGGGATTGGCTGCCAACAAGCTGAAGGAATATTGACAGTAAAATTAAAGTATGGCAAGCGCCGTAACTCTCAATGATGAGCCCTTTGCCCAACATTTGTGCGACCTGAACAAAGTGCAAGGTGAACGAATCTAAAAACAACCTTGGACCTTGACCTCACAAAAATGGGCAAACCGACCTAAATCTAAGAACCCCAAAACCCAAAAATCTGAAACGCTCTTGTTTGCTATACCAGTTGATTCCCAGCATTAGTGTATTACATCACAACACCTGCTCTTCACCTAATCTCCAATTCCTCGGAGGCACCGACCATGCCATCCCCCATGGGCATGACGACCCTTGCTGCAGTATAATCTACCCACAACAAGCAGACCGGGGGAAAAATGAATGCGCTAGGGTTCGCGGATCTCAGAACAAATACCTGAATCGACATGGGCGGAGCCTACGCAAGGCGGGGAACTGACCATCGACGTCATCCACGAGGCGGCCACATAGGGGTCTCAGTCGGCGTGGAGCAAGTGATGCCGATGGCGGGGCGGAGCTGGCCGAGCAGGCACAGACCTTGGGTGTGTTTGGGGAATGGAGTTGCAACTTGCGAAGAAGAGAACAGGAGTAGCGAAGGTTGAAAACATGCGGGGGGTAAAAAAGAAAGCCCCAGCTCTACGATTGGAGACGGACGGCTGGATCAAATGTGCGTGCGTTACGACAAATGCACGGGGAGCCGGGAAGAAGTCTTTACCTTTATGTATTTATTTTGTTTGTGAGACTAATATAGCATCAAAGAAAATCTTATAAACCTTAAAATATGTTGGCTTCACTTTAGTCCCTGTGTATATGAGTAGATGTTTTATATGCATCTTGCCAGATTTTTATACACATATAATTAAAATATATGTAGATTAAAATTACGAAAAAGAATATTTACAATACAAATGACTGTTTCTATCCTTTTGCATTTTCACATATGGATAACAAGTAAAACATAATAATCAAATGACTAAATTGATCAAAACAATAACACGATCATGGGAAAGCTAACATACCCGGCTCCTAACCCGGTCTGTGATATAAACGACGTTTTGGCTAGGAAGCAGCTAATGTGGACGCGAATGCCCCTGCCGCTTCGATATGTGCGTTTCGCATTTAGTAGCCAACGTTCGGGCTGCGCACGCTGGCCTCGTTTCCGATGCGCGCCGCGCACGCTGGCCTCTCCTGCGTCGCCCGCGCTCGCCAGCTCGCCCACTCGCTGCGTCGTCCGCCTACTGCATGGCAGCATGGGGGTTGCGTGCTGGACCTTCTCTGCATGTTGTGCTTTCATAAGCCGCTCGCTCATGTTGTGCTTTCATATAAGCCGCTCGCTGAAGGTTGCTGTTCGTGGGATGAAAAAACAAAAAACTAGCAGGCAAAAAACGTGCCATGCAACCTGCTCCGTGCTGCAGGCACGAATAAAAAAACTGGCACGGCGTCATGTATGAAAAAACAGTGCCAAAGCAAAAAAACTGTGTTCGATAGGGATCGAACTCAGCTCGCCAACAAGTCACCTTGAGGCGCTAACCATCCGAACCAGTAAACTTTCTCATGTGGAGTGCACCCGCACCGGTATTTAATAGGGGCAGACAGGGAAAACTCTTCACTACTTAATCACTTCTTGGTATGCTAAATGCTGTCCTAAACGTCATTTTTTACCAGTATGGAGGGTTTATTTTCTAATACCCCGAAAAAAGTTAACATATATAAAAGAAAACTTAGATATTTTTAAATATTTCAAAAAAAATTACACATAGTTTAACCACTCACCGACTATGAAACCCAACAACATGAATCTATGGTATAAAGCAAAACAACTATAAGCCAGGTATATATATGTAGGCTAAATAAAACTGACATATTTTCTTTTTCATAGATGGTCACACTATTAAGAGGGGCAAATTTATTTACATATCGGTCATCTAGTAACACTTGAGCGATCTTTCTTTGTAACGTGTTGCTAGGATCGAGTGGCGTGGTAAGAGCAAGTGAAAATCATTTAAAAAATGTTTGTCAAAATGCTAACTCACATGCATAAGGTAGTGGAACACTTTGAAGTTGGCATATTTGCAAAAGGGTGGAACAGAGAGCTTGGTGGTGCTGGATTTTTTTGCGTATCCTTGAACCTAGCTATAAGGCGCGTCGGACGTGACGTTTGCGTTGTTTATGGACTGCCAGGTGAACGACGGACTATCCGGGTCTATAAGGACAAACCGTCTGTCGGCTAATTTTTTTTGGAGAGCAAGGTTTGTTGGACAGATTTTTGTGCAGGTTGGTGAGTTTGATCGACGGACTGTCCGGGCCCTAGGGACGAATTGTCTGGGGTTATAGTTTGAACCCAAAGACTAGTTTCAGGTGAACGGCGAACTGTCCGGACCCATGTAGCGAACTATTCGGGCCCATATGGCGGACTGTCTGGGGTGACTATTTGTGTGCCTAACGGCTAGTTTGAGCATAAGGACGAACTATCTGGTCCTATAAGTGACTATTTGTGTTATAAGTGACTATTTGTGTGTCTAACACCTAGTTTGAGCATAAGGACAAACTATCTGGTCCTATAAGGATGGATTGTCCGCAGTTTAAATTTCAGCACACATCCAGACGACTAGTTTGAAAGCCTCACTCTATAAATAGAGGGGGCGGTCGGCCATTTGGTGGAACTTTGGGGACTTAGTGTCTTTGTGCGAGAGCGTTTGGGAGCCCTCCAACTCACTTATGATTAGTGCTAATTATTCTGCTAAGTGAGAGAGCGATTCTAGTGCGGTGCATGAGAGATTGCTAGTGTTGGCAGTAGGTGATCATGTTGCAAGACGGTGGTGCATATTACTCTTGGAGATTGCCACCTCCTAGACAACTTGGAGGCTTGTGTGCTCCGTTGTAGCACGCTCGGAGATTGAGTGGTGCCCTGGGACCGACCGCTGTGTGAGGGGCATTGTGCTCGCCCCGGGGATCGCAAAGAGCAACTCTAGTTGAGCAAGGTGCGAAGAGCGCCAAGTGGTCTGGCCGGATTGGAAGCTAGAGCCGGTGGTGAGCACTCCATGGTAGAGAGCGTGACTTGAGGGTCATCATAGCAAGAGGATTGGCGACAACCTTAGGCTTGCATCAGCGGAGACTAGTTTAGTGGCAACCAAGTGAACCTCGGGATAAAATCATCGTGTCAAACTTGTTCATCTTGTTGGTTTGCATTCCCCTCACACAAACCTGTATTTACTTTCATATATATTGTGTTTGTATAGTTGCTCTTGTGTAGCATAGAAGTAGCTCTCTGGCGTGACTAATTGGCTTGAGTAGCCTTGTTAGTCACATTGCTTAGTTCGTGTAGGTAAGCAATTTTAGCTCTCTAATTTGGCTTGTGTAACGTTATTATTGAGCATTTCTGGTGAGCTTAGGCTTTGTATACTTTGCATCACTACATTGAGTAGGAGCTCACCGATTTTCTTAAAGTACTAATTTCATATGTTTGTGTGACCTTGCAAGCTAGATTATTTAGTTGAGCTCTTGCTAGCCTGACGCCTTCGTTGTTTTCATTAAGATTTTTATAAGATGCTAGAGAACTTAGATAGATGAGTGTAGTTTTGGTTAGATCGATAGTTTTAATTTTGTATTAATCTCGGTTAGTCGATGCAATTAATTTTAGAAAGAACTATTTATCCCCCAGTCTACTATGTTGACCATACACAACGATAGCTAGGGCAAGAGTTGGGCAGCGTCGGTTGAGGGTTGTCCCCTTTTGCATGGGGGACTGAGATACGGTTTGGGTGCATCTGTGCGAGTTGAGGACGGGACAACAATCACCATACTATCCTTAATACATAAAACTAATTAGAGGTAGTTTCGTGTTTAGGCATCGGGAGGTGTTAGGAAGTATACCCAACCATCGTAAAAATGCTCAAAAATATATTAATATTTATCATACTAAATATATACTCTCTTATTTGTTATGAAATATTTTTTAGTATCATAAATACTAATATTTTTTATGAATTTAGTCTAAATTAAGATGGTTTAACTTAGACTAAATCTAAAATTGCATCTTAGGATGAAGAGATCAGTAATAAATAAAGAGGATCAGTTGTAAATTCCTGAAGTTGCCATTAGGGCAATCCCAATGCATAGTTTCTTGACATAGTTTCCAAGAGAGAAAAGAAGCAATTAATATCAGTAGAAACTATCTTTTCTAACCTATAGTTTTCATAGTAGTTTTTATACAAATAATAACATAAATGTAACTTAACAAAGATCTCGATCAACTGCAGCTAGCAACAATACAACCACATATACATAGTCGATGGTATGTTTGCATCAAACACATGAGATTGCAATGCCCAGCTTTCCAGAGAAGCATAGCAATACATGGAGGTAGCATCTAACTTATATATTAAGCATAGCAATACATAAATGTTTTCAACATATATTAATAAAGATAATAGGTAGCATATTTGTTTGCTAACAAAACAATAAGCTGGTATCAGCCATCATCTCAACGCAGACCGTAGAGATCTATAAGCCATCAGTTCTTCAGAGCAGGTACTTCCAAAAACCATCAGTCCTTCAAAGCCGGTACTCCACAATCCACCATCTACAAGGGAACAATTTCATATCAGCAAGATAAAACAGTTTAATAAGATGCAGTGAATCGACAAAACAAATGAACAGTTCAGGATAAATCCAATCTGCCACTTTCATGCAGTTTTCATACTTGCACTAAAAAAATAAATAAGCAATACAAGTTCAAGGATAAATCCAATCTGCCATTTTCATGCAGTGTTCAGACTTGCACTAAAAAAATAAATAAACAATACAAGTTCAAGGAGGTTTAGCCATTCTCATACCCTAATTATTTTGCCTAGTTGGATTCCCAAACTTTTGCCAAATATGATTAATCAAATCATTTCGAAGTTATTTGTAGGCTTCACGAAATGCAAGGCGGTATTTATGTTAAGTACTTCTTCAATCTCTGGATTTTCTCCATGAGAGATTGTAGCTTCTTGAGCAGTACATGTGCTGGCTTTCTCATTCAAATCAAGTGAATCCTGCTCTATGTCTTTCTCATCTTCAATTATCATGTTGTGGAGGATTATACAAGCAAGCATGACATTCCGAAGATTCCCTTGCTCATATAGACATGCTGGTCGACGCAAAATACAAAAGCGAGACTGCAAGATGCCAAAGGCGCATTCAACATCCTTTCTTGCTCCTTCTTGATGTTGTGAAAACAGTTTATGCTCATCAATTTGTGGTTTACCTATAGTTCACAAAAACAGATCACTCTGGATATATGCCATCTGCTAGGTAATAACCAAGACTATATTCTCTTCCATTAATATAAAACTACACCTTAGGAGGACCATGTTAAATCTTTCTGCATTTGCCACTAGTCTGTTGCTCTATTGAAAATATCAAGTATGGCCATAATACTGCTCTGTTGAAAATATTTGCTAAAACTAATCGCCACAGTACAACTTATGCCAAAAATTTAGTATGGCCAAAAACTAATCGACATAGTACACAGTATAGCTCATAGTTTCCTGCTCTCTGAGAACACATTTATACTTGCAGGTTCTTCCAATATTGTTCGATGTTCAGAAGTTACAACCAAGCTATGCATTCAAAACTAATCGACACAGTACAATAATAGATGATGTTGCGACTGAAAAACTAACTAAAATTTAAGCATACCCTTCATTGGAGCCCGTCGGAGAGGAATTTATCCGCCAAGCAGGCAACCCGGTGGCCTGAAGACTTGGAAAAGGTGAAGGTGGTGATGCAGTCCTAGCAGCGGGATTGCCGGCGGCCGCCATGGATCCATCAGCTGGGGGCGCATCCGTGACAGAAACAGGGGCGAATGACGTACCAACAACAGCAACAGGGGCACAGGGAGCACCTGTGGGATATTACCTCTGTATACCCCCATGGACCTACTTGGGCTACTCGTCAAATACGGCCCAGCCAGAGCCCTTGCGGCTTGCGGCCAGGCCATCGCAACCGCCAAGGACTCACCTGAAGACTTGCTCGCCAAGGAAGATCTTAATAGATAGACCCAGATTCCTTGTCAAAAGGGACCGATTGTAATATGTTAGGATTCAGCAAGTTGTAACCCTGCTCCCCGGCTATATAAGGCGAGCAGGGACCCCCTCTAAACTCACGTCATATTCCAATCCAGCAATACAACCAACCACCAGAACACAGGATGTAGGGTATTATGACGACTTGCCGGCCCGAACCTGTCTAAATCGTCGTCTCTCGTCCCTATGTTTACGCTTGTGTAGACGTCCCGCACGCCTCCACCATCTAATCTACTACCTTGGGCATACCCCTCGGTAGACTGCCGACCATATTTCATCGACACCACCGGTGACCCAAGCAGATCTGGCAGCAGGGGCGGAGGGAACACCGGTGCTTCCGCTCGGTCTTGATTTCTGATTCCTTCGCAGGTGATTCATTTTTGCGAGATTTGGGATGGATTGAGGGCTAGGTCTTCGATTTGGGCCAAAATAGGAAGGATTGGGGGCAGCGGCTTCGACTTGGAGCAGACTGGGTGATTGGGGGCGGCGGCGCTGGAGAAAAGGACGAGCGCGCGCTGGAACCGCGCGGGAAAGTTGCCACGACACGCGTGAAAATGGCAGGGAGGCGCGCGGGGAAGGAGGAGAGGAGCGTCACGCGCGGGATGGAGCTCGCGAGGCGGCGGCCGGAAGCACTGGATCTGGAAGAAACGAGTGGTGTCTACCCAACGCTATTTTTGCGGTTTCTACATGCCTCGAATCGAGGGAAGACGCCAAGTCGTATGGAAGAAACGATTTCTATGTTTCCCCCTCAACAATTTGCTTAGCTATCAGCCTAATTAAGAGGGATATAAACCACAATAAATTTCTCATTGGGACTGCCCTTAGAGCAACTCCAATAGTTTTGTATTTTTTATTTGGCAAAATATGGTATCTGCCCTGCCAACTCTCAAATTAATATAGCAAAGGTAAAAAGAGTCAATCTCCAACGATTTTTTGCATTTAGACTTGACAAAACTAAAAAATTGTGCGCGCGAGAGGAAAATATCCCACGAGAGTAGCACGCGAGGGCGATTGCCAAGCGAACCGCGGCTTGGCATATGTGCCAAATATCACCCGGTGTTTGCCAAGTTGCTAAAAATGTCAAGCTCATTTATGAGAATTTTAGACTTTTTTTTTTGCAAAAACAAGAATGTAAAGCTCATTTGCAAAACCGTTAGCACGATCAACAAAATTTTTCTACGCACAACAATAATGCAAGCGATTGGGGTTCACGGGTTGCGACCTCTCTCATCACCATCTACATTCACATGCCGATGATTAGATAAAATTAATGGGCATGTCTGGTCACAGACACAGCAGGCCGGGATGATGGCCGGTGAATTATTCTCTTGCTTTCAGGCGAGCGTACTGTCCCGTGTCGCATCCGTAAAAGCTAATAGGGGAGGCCAGCAGGCAGATTGATGGCCGGCACAAGGTACGTAACGCTAGATCCTCACATTCATGCACCGCTACACACCGTCCTTACATTTGATCATTCGTCTTATTCAAAAATTTTGTGTAAATATTATTTATTTTGTTATAATTTAGTTTATCACTAGAGAAACTTTAATAATAATTTATTTATTTTATTATTTGCATAAATTTTTTAAATAAGACGAACGGTCAAACGAGAAGATCAAAAGTCAAAAACGTCATTTTTAATGAGACGGAGGGAGTATATGATACTTTTTTTTGTTGGCGTCAATGTTTTCTGGTCGTCCGATTAATCGCGATTAATCGTCCTGGTCGGTCCCTAGTGATCGATTAGGGCTACCGATGCGATTAGTTCGACCAGAAAGCAGGTCGTCCGATTAGTCGTCGACTAATCACGATTAGTCGTCCGACTAGCACAGAGACGACCAGCTTTGTTTCTCTGGTTTTTTTGGCCTGTTTACCCAGGCCTATATGTGGCCTATTGGGCTTGCAATTTGGCCTGTTAGGGTTAGAAGAGGCACCCTAAAAGAGAGGTACGCAGGAACAACACTGTGGCCGCAATTTTCCCCCGCGCCTCCGCACTCACCAGCGCGCGCGTCTCCTCCCTTCCCGCGCGCAATTCCTCCTTCCCCGCGCGCGATTCCTCCTCCCCCGAGCTATTTCCTGCCTCCTATTGTCCTCCCTGGTGAGCTGTGTTGCCGGCAGCGCCCTCTGCCAGGTCAAGTGTCCACCGGTCTTCATGATGAGCTACTCCGACGACGGTATGTGTCTTTCCCCTCTCCATCTTTTTGCTTCCTCCCCAATCCCTCACTCTGCAGCTTCTTTGGCTCTCTGCTAGACTGCTAGGCAACTTGCTGTGTTGATGTCCCTCTGCTATTTTTTTTTCCCCACCAGGGTTGACTAGGCTCGACTAATCGGACTGGTCGACGACTAATCACGATTAGTCTTCTGGTCGGTCCCATGGCGACTAGGTTCGACTAGACGACCGGAAAACATTGGTTGACGTTTTTGTTACATGTTTCCTGTTGAAAGGAAAAAGACGCTATATATAAAGCTCTTTATTTAGTTTGACAGCAAGACGTGTTTACCATTCTAAAATTAAAGTCTCATCCAATAAGAACGGCAATAGTACACTAGTTGAAATTATCATTCCCTTCTACGTTCCAAAATAAATATAGGATGTTTTAGTTTTTGTTCTAAGACAAAACTTTGAACTAAGTCTATGTAAAGGTACGCTGTTAAACATCAAATTAGTTTCATTAAATCCATTATGAAATATACTTTTACAGTGTATTTATTATATTTTTTATATTCTAGATGTTGATATATTTTTCTATAAATTTGATCAGAGTTCAAAATTTTATCTTACAGCAAAACTGAAACTTTGTACAGGGAGAACATATAGAGAACAAGTGTATATCCGCAAACCAAAAGACACATCTCGCAAGTAGTTTAATTTCATACCAAATTCTTATATTCTTCCTACAACAAATCCGCTATATTATATTCGTCGGAGAATTCAAAGAGCATATCTGCCGCCCCCACCATATCACCATCTCGTGAAGAACTAGAAGCTTCATATATGACATAGGCTATGCTTAATTACCAGAATTTTTTTGGAAAAAGTCCTGTAACTTTCGTTGTTATTTGACAAACTTTGTCCAAATATAGACTAACTAGACTCAAGCATTCGTCTCGACATGTATATATTAAAACTACAATTACTTATTTTTTTACCTACATTTAATGTTATGCATGCGTCTAAAAATTGATGTGACAGTGAATCTAGAAATTTTTTGGGAAACTAAACAAAGCCATAATATATATACATGTACTTCCTCCGTCCCTAAATAAGTGTCGCCGTTGGTGTGCGTGCCACGTGTTTGACTCAATTTGTAGAAAATATGTGCAATATTTATATCTCCAAATAGTTTTGTTAAAAAACTAGATGTAAAGATCTTTCCGATGATACTAATTACTTAGTATAAATATTAACATATTTTAATATATAATTGCCGGCAACTTTTTCTCGGGAAGCGAGAACGACACTTATTTAGGGACGGAGGGAGTACGTTCACGTCACTGAATCTATTGGCAGCAGTAAACTAATCGCGATGCCAGTTAAAAACTACCATACCTTTCGTTTTGACGTGACAGTCTCAGACTGTCCGCACTCATCGTCCTCTATATTCATCCTCTAAAAGGATTATTTTATCCTCGTCATCAAGATTCTCTCCTCTATATCACTTTCTCCCGCACTCATCGATCCTCTATATCTCATACTCTATACTAACTCTCAACAACGGCCCCACTTGTTATCTTCTACAAATTTTATCAAAATATACTCATCTGAGATCTTATTTTGAAGAATTTATTAAAATGAATTTAATGGTGCAATTAGAATTTAATTTGGATTTTTAGTTTGTGAGTTATAATATTTTTTAGTTAGTTGAATCAGTGGGACCCATTGCTACATTCTCTCTCCTCCCACTTTCGCATGCAGTCTGCGTCTCATACGCGCGCATGGCAGCGCTGCCAGTGGCCCCCCGGCCTGATAGCGTAGACCCTGCAAGACGCTAGATATGACGCACAATTCGGCCATGTTGTTGTATAGCGTACCATATACAGATGCCGCTGCAGCTGTTTTTATTGCTATGCAATACTTCAGTTCCATTTACAGTACGTGAGTGCAGTGAGTCTAAGTGAGTCGAAGAATCCTGTACGTGATTGTTGAGGTGTTACACACATGTGAACTGTGAAAGTGGCATAAAACATATAACCCAAGTTAACAATCATAAGGTATTCATATACAGACGAAATTAACCATTAATCGAGGCATAGGGTTAGTATATAGCGTGTCCTTTTCATTTGGTGCACAAATGGGCGTCTAGCGATCCATTTGGTGCACAAAGTATGCGATGCGAGGACGACGACGCAGCTTTTCAGCGAACCCTAAATCTTCCTCTAACTCCTACTGCAAGTTCGATCTATCACTACTGCTATACCTAATGCAATCTTTTCACATCACGTCATCATAAATCATAGACAAAGAGATTCTCATCCATTGATGAAACAAGCTAAAAAATATAAGTATAAGCATCGACTGGAAATCAGCTGGAGCATGGTCCGTATGGGAGCAGGTATCTCACTTGTCACATGCATGATTGATCATTGCAAACTGATCGATGAAGCCAGTACACGAGCGACTGCAGCTCATGACGTATATACTCCGTATATAGCGTCTTCATCTCCCTCGACCGATGCGAACAATATACTTAGAGCCCTAGGCCCTAGCGCAGAGAGAGCGAGAAGTATATACGCTAGCTGGCATTATATGCAATGCCGGCGGCGACAAGCATGCGGCCGCAGCAGTTGCGCCGTCCGTTGGCATTGCTGACGACGGTCGTTTCCATGGCGCTCCTGTCACTCCTCTGCTTTCTTGTCGCTGCTGATGCAAGCAGATCGCTGCACTACCACCGGAAGCACCGGAGGCACCACAGGCACCACCGCGCGGAGAACTACAGCCACATCTCCCTTCCCCCTGCCGCGCCACCTCCCGACGTTGATGGCGGCGATTCTCCGGCCGAACCGCCGGGTTTGCCTCCGGATGTTGGCGGCGCGCTGCCGCCGAGCTCCTGCCACGACAAGCCGTGCCCGTTTTCTTCACATCGTCCCGCCAAGGCACTGGCAGGCGCGCCAAGTGGTGCGACGCATGCTTCAGCCAAGCCTCCCGCTTTCTCCTTGGCCAATCCGCCGTCGCCGGCGCCGGTGCCGGACATCGACATCCCACCGTCTCATTACCACGCCAAGCCGCCGCGCGTGCTTCCAGACGCCAAGCCACCCAAAATGGCGCTGGCACCATCGCCGTTCTCCCCTTCCAAGCCACCGTCGTTGTCGCCCTCTCATGCCAAACCGCCGTCGTGCACTCTAGCTAAGCCACCACAGGCCCAGACACCGAGACTCGCCCCTGCAAAGCCACCAGCAATACTGCGAGCGCCAGCCCATCCACCGAAGGCCTCCCCAGCAAGTCCACCGGCCCAGACGCCAAAGTCAGCTCCTGCCAGACCACCGGGTTTCTCTTTCTCGCATGGCGCCAAGCCACAGCCACCAGTGGCGTCGACGGTGGTGAAGCCACCACGACTCGCCCCGGCGCCATCGCCGTCGCCAGCCCAGCCACCGCGGCGTTCTACCGCAAATCCGCCAGTAGCTCCTACGGTGTCAGCAAAGCCACCGGCGCACCCTCCTGCCGCGTCAAAGCCAATCCCCCCGCCGCCCCCACCGGCAGCCAGGAGCAGCTCATCAGCCAGCTGGGGCAACAACGTGTTCGACGTGAGGGCGTTCGGGGCGTCGGGCAACGGCTCAGGCGGCAACGACACGCGCGCGTTCCGCGCGGCGTGGAAGGCGGCGTGCTCGTCCAACACCATCACGGCCACGCTGCTGGTGCCGTCGGACGGCGTGTTCACCATCAGCGCCACCATCTTCGCGGGGCCGTGCAAGTCCGCTCTGACATTCCAAGTAAGTTTGACGAGCTGCCTCATCAAAATCATTGACCCAATCCAAAGGTCAGAGCGACGTCAATGATTTTGACATGTGCTGCCGTGACTGTACGTGAACCAGATCGACGGCGTGCTGATGCCGCCGGACGGGCCGGCGAGCTGGCCGGCGTCCGACAGCCGGAGACATTGGATAGTCTTCTACAAGGCCGACGGCATGACGCTGGCGGGGGAAGGCACCATCGAAGGCAACGGGGAGGAGTGGTGGGACCTCCCGTGCAAGCCTCACCGGGTACGTAGTACGTGGCGCGCTTCGCTTCAGCTTGTCTTGGCGTTCACCTGGACCAAACATGTGTGACGTTCGTGTCTATGTCCAGGGCCCCAACGGATCAACGCTGCCCGGGCCATGCGACAGCCCTGCAGTAAGCTCGCCGACCACACTCTGTTCTTTGTCCATCTCCTTGGCCTCACTCTGTTATGGGTATCTGCAGCTGGTACGATTCTTCTTGAGCAACGACGTGGCTGTCCGCGGCTTCCGAATCGAGAACAGCCCGCAGTTCCACCTCAAGTTCGACGACTGCGAGCGGGTGCGCGTCGACGGCCTCTTCGTCAGCTCGCCGGCGTTCAGCCCCAACACGGACGGCGTCCACGTCGAGAACACCACGTCCGTCCAGATCCTCAACTCCAGGATCTACAACGGTACGCTGAAGCAGGAAACTGGCCGCACATCGGCAAGTTTCAATATATTCATCGACCTCTGAAATCGATCTGTCACTGCATGCAGGCGACGACTGTGTCTCCATCGGCGCCGGCTGCTCCGACGTCCACATCGAGAACATAACATGCGGCCACGGCCATGGCATAAGGTAAAACTTGTCAGCGCGCGTGCACCTTCGGCGGCGCTGTTTCTAATCGTGTCAGCTGACGCGGCAAGCTCGTGGCGTCCTCGCAGCATCGGCAGCCTGGGCGTGCACAACACGCGCGCCTGCGTCTCCAACATCACGGTCCGGAACGCGCGGATCCTCGACTCCGACAACGGCGTCCGGATCAAGACCTGGCAGGGCGGCACCGGCGCCGTGTCGGCGGTCGAGTTCGCCGGCGTGCAGATGCAGAACGTTAAGAACTGCATCGTCATCGACCAGTACTACTGCCTCGGAAGCGGCTGCGCCAACCAGACCTCCGCGGTGCGCGTGGCCGGCGTCACGTACCGGGACATCCGTGGCACGTACAACCCGCAGGCCGGCGCGCCCATCCGCCTCGCGTGTAGCGACGCCGTCGCCTGCACGGACATCACCATGTCTGGCGTCGAGCTGCTGCCGGCCAGCGTCGGAGGAGGAGGAGGCGCAGGAGCGCTGCTTGCGGACCCCTACTGCTGGAACGTGTATGGAGTCATGGAGACACTCACGCTGCCTCCTGTGTACTGCTTGCAGGAAGGCCGCCCGGAGTCTCTACAAGATCAGCTCAACAGTTGCTGAGACGACACTTCTTTTCTTTTGGTTATGTAATACACGCACACTCGATTAGAAAAAGAAAATACATACCCGAAGGCACGCAACGAACCGTCACCTCAACTTTGCTCTAACACTCACCCTATATATAGCATGAAAGGTTAAGTATACACTACCGGAAAAACTCTGTTTACCGAGCGTCGAGCTCTTTGCCGAATATTTTTTTCGGACACTCAGCAAAAAGAAAAACTCGGTAAAGAAACCACTCGGCAAAGAATTTCTTTGCCGAGTATTTTTTTTGGCACTGGACAAAGAATTTTTTTGTCGACTGTTTTTTCCTGGCACTCAGCAAAGAGATCTTTGCCGAGTGTTTTTTTAACACTCAATAAAGCTAATTTTTAAATCACATTTTGAAGCAGTAAATTAATTCAAATAAAAAAATTTAACTACAAAGTTATTTAACTTATCAAGATGAACAATTTTTATTTTGATGATTACTTCATTAGACAAACTTAAAATAGATTTGTTCACAAATCTTACGTATCTTTCCGGTAGTTTATGAAACTACCAGAGTGATATATAAGATTTATGAATAATATTAGAACCACAATATCGAATGTACAAATAGTCAAACAACCAAAATAAACTTTGTAGATCTTGACAAGTTATGAAAGTTTGTAGTTGACAACTTTTTAATTTGAAGTTATCTAGTTATGCAAAACTACGTTCGAATTTGAAAAATTTAAAATTTGAATTTTCAAAAGACTTCGGATTGAGAAATGACCAAAATAAAAGTTGTAGATCTCGAAAAGCTATGAAACTTTGTAGTTGACAACTTTTTGATTTGAAATCATCTTGTCTTGCAAAACTGTATTTGAATTTTAAAATTTTGAAATTTGAATTTTTAAAAATACCTCAGATGGAGAAACAACCAAAATGAAAGTTGTAGATCTCAATAAGTTATGAAACTTTATAGTTGACAACTTTTTAATTTGAAATCATCTTGTCAACGAAAACTATATTTCAAATTCTTAAATTTAAAATTCAAACTTTTATAAACGACCTCGGATGGAAAAAACTATCAAAATAAAAGTTGTAAATCTCGAAAAATTATAGTCTAATTTATGTGCTAGGATCATGTCAAAAGAGCATGTTAAGATCATAACATACAAACTATATGCTAGTTCATTTGTCAAGATTATAACATGAAAATTATACTCTAGTTCTATATCACAACTATGTATGAAATGAGAGCATGACTTTGGAAGAAACTATATTTTTATTCATACTCATGATCCTTTCTTTCAAGGAGCCAAGCCCTCTTTGATAGCTTTGGCTAGCTCCAAAATACTACTAAAACTAAAAGGAATACAAGGGGGTGCGAGGTGTGGCTCCAAAGTG
Organism: Coix lacryma-jobi var. lacryma-jobi; assembly: GCA_009763385.1. Classification (NCBI taxonomy): domain Eukaryota; kingdom Viridiplantae; phylum Streptophyta; class Magnoliopsida; order Poales; family Poaceae; genus Coix; species Coix lacryma-jobi. The sequence continues at coordinate 108,454,600 of CM019827.1, forward strand.
AGTTGTGTGTGTGTGAGAGAGAGGGGAGCCCTTTCCTCTATAGCTAAGCCATGGTCAGTTTCTTTGCATGTGACCATGCAACCACCATACGGGAGACCACCAGAGAGCGCCACTGTAACACCCCGGTTTTAAATTAATTAAAAATTAATTAGAATTTAATTAGGAAATGATAAAATCTTACATGGAGGAAAAATTTCACTAATTGTTTGTTGCATTCATGCCATTGCATAATTTTATTTGGGTGAAAAAGAATTTATTAAAGATGAGTTCGAGGTGAATCGATTTTATTCTATTTAGAAAAAGGAAAAAAAGATTTATAAAATTTTATCAAAGGAAACTCAAACTTTTATCTCCAAAACCTAGAAAAATATTTGACAAACTTTGTAAAATTTATTTGAGTTCAAACTGGTTTGAATTTGGATTTCAAATGAATTTAGAAAAAAAACTATCTCTCTCTCTCTCTCTCGATGTTGGGCCGAAACCCAAATCACCGGCCTGCTCCACCTCTCTCCACTGGCCCGATTCCCCCCTCCCTCCTCCAAACTCCCTCCCACCCAACGGGCCACACCCTCAATCCTTCTCTTCCCCGTTTTTCGATTGGGCCGAGCATCACCCCGGGCCGCTCCACACTGCCCCTCATCCCCCCTGCTCTCGGCCCGGCCGGTCACGCGCCACCCCCAAGCCCGACTGTAGCGGCCCAAAGACATCTCCACCCGCCACCCTCTCCCTTACCCACTGACAGGTGAGGACCACCTGTCAGGCCTTCTTCCACCCCCCAGCCGATCATCCTGATCCGCCACCACTGAAGCACAGCCCCATTCCCACGCTCGCGGCACCTTGGCCCAAGTACCGCGGCTCCTCGTCGGCCCCTCACTGACCACCTGGGCCCGCCGCTCAGCTCCCTCTCCCTAACCTTCATCCGCATAAGGGGGAAGATCGCGCCGCCACCGCCTTACCACTGAGCTCCTCCTCTCTGCCCTAGCCTCTAACCCTAAAAAGCCATCCCCGAGCACCGCAAACTCACATCGCAGTCGCGTCGTACCTCCCCCGAAGCCTCTCTTCCCTTTGCAGCACCGAACTCACCACCGTGGCCGCCATGGATGGCCTCGGCCGGAGCTCTCGACCTCCCCATACACACCGTGAATCGCCCCACCACTTCGTCCCACGGAACCGCATCTGCACGACACATCCGACCCACCGTTTTCCCTTCGAATCCATGCCATGGCGATGTCCTGTCCGACCTCGCCGGAGTTCACCGTACCGCCGCCACTGAACCTGCTCGACCTCCCTCTGCACGGCCTTCCCCTTGCCGAGGGCCTCGTGGACGACTGCTACATGACCCTTTGCCCTTCCTTCACCGCTCGCCGGTGACCTCCGACCGCCGGAGCGTCTCCCCGTCCGACTCCGGCGAGGGCGCCACCACCGGGAGCCTCTGCTCCGTTCGGCAAGCAGCAACCAACAGAGGGAAAGGTCTCCCCTGTCCGATCTTCGCTGGACGGTGCAGATCCGACATGGACCGGTGGTCAACCAGGTCAAAGCAACGCCACATCATCACCCCTCAACCAACCGCAAAGCTCCACGTCATCAGTCAGCGCCACCTCAGCGAGTCAAGGACCAGCCGACGCATCTTTTGCGATCTAGCCCCTGTTATTTTCTTCATTTAAGCCACTGTTTGTTGTGCCTTACAAATCTTATAAGCTAACCCCTGAAATCTACGGTTAATTCCGTTCCAGTCCAAAACAGAGTTGAATTTGTTTAAAAATGAGTTTGTCTATGCTTTTCAAACCAACTTTCCATATAAAAGGTTTATAAAATGATTGAACATGTTTTTAGTTAGCATAAATGTGTACAAAGCTTATTTATTTGTTTAGTGTTATGAAATTAATTAATGATGCATAATTCTATTATAATGCCCTTAATGTGTTTTGCTCATAAAATCAATTCTAAAAATGGGACTTTTACAAAATATTTTTTTTCCTATTATAAAGTAATTTTGTTGTCCAAATATTTTATATTTTCATATCTGGTATTTTGAAAAGTATTTAAAAGTAAACCATTTTAATTACCAAATTGCCCCTAAAACTTCAAACGCTCATAACTTTCAGACCGTAGCTTCGCTTTTAGCGGTTTTTGCGCCTCACGCGATCGTAGAAACAAGCTCTACACGTCAGTAACTTTTGTAGTTAGTTTTCATAATGTTTGGTGTACTGTTTTTATTTATTTGTACATGTTTGCTTGTATATTTGCGCGTCAGAAGTTTGCCGCGATGGAAGAAAAGTCACCAGTGGACCCCGAAGACCCAGAATTTGAGTTGCATAGTGTTTCTCAATTGAGGCAAGTGTCCTATTTACTTTTCAGTTAGAGTAGTTAGATCCAGTAGTTACATGCAAAGTCTTAAACTGAATCCTATATTAGGGTTTACTAGAACTTGTTATATTTTCCTTGCAACCTGGTTTGGGAATATGGGTAGATGTCATGCTTAGCCTTGCAGTCGTGGTTGGGATGAGATGGTTATTAATAATTAATTTAGATTAATGATCTATGGAACAAGTGGGTTGGTAATTTTTTTGTAGTAACATTGTGATTAGGTATATCCGATAGGATGGACCGTTTTGGTGGTGGTTTTTGGTTGCCATGGACTTGGCGTGTGGTTGCCATGGACTTGGCGGATGATGTTGGTGGATTGGGTTTGTGCTCGTTATCCTGCCCGGATCCCTAGGACTCGGTTCTTGGACAAGTAACCCAGAAAAACAGCGCAAACCATGATGCCTATATGGCTATGGGACTGACTAAGTAATTAGTTTCCTCCAAGTTGAGGGTTTACACAGGTTCTGTTTAAGTGGCTCAAGAGGGGTCCCTTGGGGTCTTTGACTTATGGACAGGGGAGAAACCTTAAAGATACATGTAAAACGGGCTTGGAGGAGGCTTTATAAAGGCCTTATAGTGAACCCTGCCGATTCACCTTGGAAGTGGGTCAAGAGGCTAGCTACCTCGGGCACAAGGGCAACACGACTCATGGGTAAAGATGTGCAACCTCTACAGAGTGTAAAACTAATATATTAGCCATGCTCACAGTCATGAGCGGGCTTGGACTTCTTCGAGATTAGTTGGTTGGTTCTGGTTCGGCTTGCCTGATGGACTTCGGGTGTGGTTTGCTTGATGGACTTCAGGTGCGGGTTTGCTTGGTGGACTCTAAGTGTGGTTGCTTGGTGGATTCCGAGTGTGGTTTTGCTCGGTTGTAGGGTCGAGATGGCGGACTAGAGGGCGGGTGAATAGTCCTTTCTAAAATTAATCACACCGGCTGACCGAAACAAATGTGAAATTAAGACTATCGGTCTACCCAAGACTACACCCCTCTACCTATACTCTTGAGCACCTTACAAAGATCCTAATAAATAAAGCAAATAAGGTGTCGGGCTAGCAAGAGCTCACCTAAACAATCTAGCTTGCAAGGTCACACAAACCTATGCAACTAGCACATTAAGCAAACCAGGAGCTCATAATCAATCTAGTGATGCAAAGCGCATAAAGCTTAAGCTCACTAGCAATGCTCAATAACAAGGCTACACAAGCCAAATTAGAGAGCTCAAATTACTTAGCTACACAAACTAAGCAATGTGACTAACAAGGCTACTCAAGCCAATTAGTCATGCAAGAGAGCAACTTCTATGCTACACAAGAAAGGAAGGTAACTAGCAAGCTACACAAGCTAACTAATTACAAGAGCAACTACACAAGCACAATATATATGAAAGTAAATACAAGCTTGTGTAAGGGGAATGCAAACCAACGGGATGAACAAGGTTGACAAGGTGATTTTATCCTGAGGTTCACTTGGTTGCCACCAAGCTAGTCCCCGTTGAGAAGCTCAAGGTTGCTGCCGGTCCTCTTGCTAGTGGTGACTACACTAGTCACACTCTCCCACTTGGAGTGCTTACCACAAGCTCTAGCACTTGACTCGGCCGGACCACTTGACGCTCTTCATGTCTCGCTCAACTAGAGTTGCTCTTCACGTCTCCCATGGGGTGAGCACAATACCCCTCACAAATCCTTCTCTGGAGCCACGCACAATCACCACGCGGGCTTCATGTAAGTGCAATCAAGCCCTATGTGGGTTTTGGTGTTGATGACCACCTAATTAGAGGACTAATGAGATTTATCAAGATGACTTGCAGAGAGTTTGTTTGGAGGATGTTGAACAGGTTGGAAGGACCCCAAAATTGCAAAGGATGGTCCTGAACTCATGATGGTTTAAATTCATTTTCATTTTGAATATTGAGTTTAGGGAAAACCGGACTATTAAGGGGGATTCTAGAACAGTCTGTCGAATTGTGGAACCAATTGCTCAAAATCCTAGAACAACATCCTCATACCCAGCCAAACCAGCCAGCCAAATTTCACATTCACCAAAGCTGTTTGGCCAGGGCGGCAGTGCCGCCCTTCAAATCTGAGTCTGTTTCAGATGTATAAATACAATTCAGAATCGTTGCAACGGTACCTTCTTCCTCCTCTCGACATTCAGTCCGTTACAACAGCTCTCAGACACAGTTCTCTCTCCCTCATTGTTGCTCCTTTACCTCCTCAAGAGATCTAGTGATTCCACCAGTGAAACTTGAGAGAAAAGGCAACAAAACACTCGTGGGGAGCCGATCTACTGATTCCCATTGTCAAAGAGCAGTTGGTTCACGTTTGATCGGTGGTTCTAGGGTTCTTTACTCTTGGAGCTTGCTCCTAGCTGGCTAGGCGTCGCCCAAGAGCTTGCCAACTCGTGTGACAGCCTTGGGAGGTTTGTAAACTTCTTGTGCAGCTAAGAAATCACCCCTCACTTCAAGAGTTCACTCTCTTCACTTGAGAATGAGGGAAAAGAGCAAGCCTTGGTGGCTAGCTCATCCTTTTATGGATACCTCAACAACGTGGAGTAGGCAAACCCTTGTGGTGAGCTGAACCACGGGATAAATCTTGTGTCTCGTGTGCTTTCTACATATTGCTGTTATTTGCTCATGTTTAGACAATATTAGGTTTGTTGAAAGCAATCCATACTTGCTATTGATTTATGTGGTATTCAGTCTTCGAGTTGAATCGGATAGCTTTTTCTACACATTATACTGCTTATTCTGAGTAGTTTGAGCCTGCGAAATTGCAATTCATTCTGAGCATAATTTGGAGAGCGACAGTGCCGCCCTTATAGAGTGGCAGTGCTGCCCTGTGATCTCACCTCTGTTTGAGTTGATTTTTTACAGGCCTATTCACCCCCCTCTAGGCTAACATATACTTCCAGAAGTTCCTACAAGTGGTATCTGAGAGGAAGCGAGCAAGAAAAGATATAAAAGCAAAGAAAGCCGCAAGAGACAAAAAGAAGCTTGAGAAGATACTTAAGGAAAAGGAAGAAAGAAAAGAAGCAAGAAGAAAGAAGAGAGAAGAAAGGCTCAAGAGAAGGGCAGCAAGAAAGCAAGAGGAAGAGAAGGAGGAGTATGATGCATCATATCTAGTGAGCTATCCACTAGCTCAGATGATGGAGATGATGATGTATCATACCATGCTTCCAAGGGCAGCAAGAAGATGAAGGACAAGAGCAAGGGCAAGGATAAGGGCAACACCAACAAGAAATACGCCGATGTATCCTTCAATTATTCTTATTTAACTAATCATGATCGCAAGTCCTTTATAAATGTGCCCACAGGCAAGTTGCCTCATTTCGATGGGACCAACTTTTCCAAGTGGAAGCACTTGATGAGTGCTTATCTTGTAGGTATTCATCCGGGGCTTTAGGAGATAGTGGTGAGTGGAATTCAGCCACCCGTGGATCCCAAACAGCCCACCGAAGAAGAGATTACAGCCATCCATCTAAACGGCCAAGCCACAAGCATACTTTTTAGTGCCTTGGATGGAAGTGAGTACAACCGTGTGATGAATGTCAATGAGGCAAAGCAGATTTGGGACACTTTGTACATTGCACATGAAGGTGTTGACAAGGTTAGAAAGGCAAAAATTGATTTGTTGATGGCAAAGCTCAATCGATTTGTGATCCATGATGGACAAGGGCCACAAGAGATGTTTGATAGGATGACGATCATAGTTGGCAAAATTAGAGGCTTTGGTGGAGATGAGCTAGATGACCACAAAGTGGTGAAGATCATGTTGGAAGCTTATCTACCAAGAAATGAGACCGTGGTCGCCTTAATTAGAGACAAGAAGAAATTTGAGTACTTCACTCCCAATGATGTACTTGGAAGCATATTGACCTTTGACATGCAAAGAGAAGAGGCAAATGAGAGAAGGAAGCTAGGAGAGTTGCAAGCCAAGTTAGAAGGCATGAAAGTGAAGGATGTTGCTCTAAAAGCCAATGAATCAAGCAAGCAAACAGCTACTAGCATTGGCAAGGTCAGCAAGCAAGCTTCAACTAACAAGCCAAAATCCATCAAGCAAGTCAAGGTGGAAGAAGAAGAAGAAGCTACCACATCAAGTGAGTTTGAAAGCAATGATGAACAAGGTGACAACATAGAAGACATTGCTCTTTTCATGAGAAGATATGGCAAAGGGATCAAGGACCAAGGCTACAAGGTTGTGAGAAGGAAGTTTCAACACAAAAAGAAGAGAATGTGCTACAATTGTGGAAGCACCGAGCACTTTGTGGCTGATTGTACCCATGACAAAAAGGACAATAAATATTCCAAGAACAAGAAATAGAACAAGAATGAGTACAAGAAGACCAAGAGGTACATAGGAGAAGCTCACATCGGTCATGAGTGGGATTCTACAAAGGAGACTTCAAGTGAAGATGATGCAAATATGGCAACCATGGCTGTCCACGCCTCATCTACACCAAGGCTCTTCAACAACTTGGTCGATGATGAAGAACATGGGTGCAGCCCTCACATTTGTCTCATGGAAAAGGGTGAGAAGGTAAAACAAAAATCCAAGTCCAAACCCATTTCTCCACTTGATATATCTAGTAGTGATCTTAGTGACTCCTCTAGTGATGATGACTCTAGTGATGAAGAAATAAACAACATAACTAAGAATTTGGATAGAAAAAGTAAGTTGTTTATTTCTCAACTAATGGATGATTTAGAGGCAACGCAAGCTGAGTTAGAGAAGAGAGAAAATACCTTAATTAAGCAAGAAAATCTCTACATAGCTAGTGATAAAGCTCTTGCATTGGCAAGAAATGAGGTGGACACCTTGCACGAGGCCTTGGCCAAAGATCAAGATGCCCATGCTCTCCTAAAGAGAGATTACATTGCTCTCCAACAAAAATATTGTTGGTTGGAGGACAAGCATACCGAGCTTGGGGAGCAATTTAGTCTTCTTTGGGAGAGCAACTCACATCCTCCCAAGGCAAGTGATGCCTCTAACCCATCCACTAGTCAAGGTTATGGAAAATATTATAATCTTGATTTGAATGTTTATTCCACTAACCTTGCCAATATGGAAGCAATGAAAAAGGAGATCACTAGGCTCAATGCTTTGATTGGGGAGAAATGTGCACATGAGAAGAAATCAGCTAGTGGCAAAGAGAATCAAACAAAGAGGCCACAATACAAGAATGGAAGGCATCCTTTCATCAAGGATGGACTTGGGCACACTAAAGGAGGCAAAACCAATGGAAGAAAGATTGTGAATGGTTATAAAGTGGTTCAGTTCACGAGCAGTGGAACTATAGGTACAGAGAGGCCTTTATAGATGGTGCCACAAAGCCTACCCAGAGCAGCACTTGCCCCTAAGGGCGGCAGTGCCGCTGTGAAGGACGACAGTGCCGCCCCCCACAGAAAAGGGAAGGCCACCTATGGTTTTAATGCTCATGACAAGCCCAAGAAGCAGGTCTACATGGTGAAGAATGAAGTGCAGGAACCAAAGAAATCAATCTGGGCCACTCCAAACAAGTATGCTTATCAACCGAAGGCCCAAGCACCTCGACAAAGTTTGAGTTCTTGCTTTATATTGAATAACAACAACAGAGGAGAAGTGTATGCCAAATATGTTGGGAAAGAAAAGAATGTTTATCTTAACACTTCTATTTGGGTTCCTAAAGTTCTTGTGACTAACATACAAGGCCCCAAGAATAGTTGGGGACCTAAATCAAAGAACTAAACTTGTTTTGCAGGCATACTCCTCCGGTGGGTCGAGTTGGGTGCTTGACAGCGGCTGTACAAATCACATGACAAAAGAAAGGAGTACGTTTTCATCATATTCCCCAATGCCAAACTCAAATGAGAATATTGTCTTCGGTGACAATTCAAAAGGGGATGTGAAAGGTCCTAAATGGCTAGAGGGGGGGTGAATAGCCTATAAAAAATCTACAACAACACTTAAACAAACTTGTTATACAACTAAATGGCGTAGCAAAGATAGCGCTAGCTCTACAAAAGTGCAAGCCACCTATCCACAATAAGAACCACTACACAATATAGGAAATCTAGAATAGCAACAACATATAAATATAACTTGCAAGAATGTAACAAGAATAAGTACAAGGGATAGAGAATGGTATACCGAGCCGGCAAGAGATTAATAAAGAATATCAATGAAAACCACGGAGACAAGTTGACACAGTGATTTTTCCTCCGAGGTTCACTTGCTTGCCGGCAAGCTACGTCCCCGTTGTAGCGATACACCCACTTGGAGGTTCACGCGCTAATAGGCATCACACGCCTAACCCTCAATAGGGTGCCGCAAAACCAACACAAGATGGGGATCCACAAGCTACGAGCAATCCACTAGAGTTACCTTTCGTGATCTCCCACGGGGAAGGTACAAGAAACCCCTTACAAATCACCGGGAGATGGCCACGAACAATCACCACTCGTGCCTTATCTCCTCCGCTGCTCCAAACCGTCTAGGTGGCGGCAACCACCAAGAGTAATAAGAATACCTGCAGCAACAACGATTCCCAAGTGCCACTAGATGCAAACTCACAAGCAAATGCACTTGGATCTCTCGATCTCACTTGGATTAGCACTAACAATCAAAGAGATCGGAGGGAGGGATTAGATCTTGCTCAAGAGGATGTTCAAGAAGTCAGAGAGTCAGCAAGCATCTCCCCAAAGGCGGCCACGGTCAATTTATAGGGAAGGGAGGGCGACGGCCCGAACCCTACCTTTCTGCGCTTGGTCGGTAGTACCGACCCCTCCTGGGCGGTAGTACCGACAGAGTCAAACTAGCCGTTTAACACACGTCCCGCTGATTTAGGTGAGGCACCGACTCTGGTCGGTACCTCCGAGGTCGGTAGTACCGAGGTAATGGCGGTACTACCGCCAGGCCAAAAAACGCCGCGAACAGAGAGCTCTGCGAAAAACCAGCCACTACCGACCTTGCGTCGGTACCACCGTGGGCGGTAGTACCGAGGTAATGGCGGTACTACCGGCAAGCCATTTTCAAAACTACAGAGAGCCTCGCGAAAAACCAGCCACTACCAACCTTGCGTCGGTACCACCGTGGGCGGTAGTACCGAGGTAATGGCGGTACTACCGGCAAGCCATTTTCAAAACTATAGAGAGCCTCGCGAAACTCCTCAGGGCCACGGTACCACCGACCATCCGGTCGGTACCACCGCCGGCGGTAGTACCGAGGTAATAGCGGTACCACCGCCAGGCCAAAAACGCCCCAACACAGAGAGGGCTGCACGCAGCACCTATGGGCGGTACCACCGACCACCCTGGTCGGTACCACCGACCATACACAGAAAACTCCATTTTCTTCTCTGTGTTGATCCAAACCAACTCCAACAACTTCTCCTTTGCAAATGTGCTAACACCAACAAGAGTTCATCATCTTGTGCACGTGTGTTAGCATTTTCACAATCATTTTCAAAGGATTCGAGTTAGCACACTAGGTCCTAATGCATATGCATGTATGAATTCACCTAGTGGCACTTGATAACCGCGATCACTGAGATATTCCCCTCTTAATAGTACGGCTATCTATCCTAAACGCACTCACACCCTCTATGGTGTCTTGAGTGCCAAAACAAAATTCCTATTTATACCTTTGCCTTGATCTCCATAGGATTTTGCTTTTCTCTTCTTCGTCTTCCAAATGTGAGGCACTTGATCTATCTTTTGGTCACCACATCCAATCATCATGATCGTCATTTAGCTCCCACATATGGTGTGTACCAACCTAGCTCATAAGCACTTCATGACATGGTTAGTACACTAGGTGACATCAATTACCCAAAAACCAAACAAGGACTTTCAATCTCCCCCTTTTTGGTAATTGATGACAACCTTTTACAAAGATATATATTTGAAAATTTGAATCACCTCTACTAGTATTAGCTCCCCCTACATATGTGCTATAGTGTTTGGTTCAAGTTCGGCACATATGCATAGATATGAAATGTGGGAGAGTAATACTATCAAATGATGCTAAGGTGTAAAGAATGGACCTTTGAAGCGTGATACCAATCGGAGTTGCCAATTTTCATCATCCTTAGCACCATGGTTAGCTAGACTTAAAACAAACACTAGATACCTCATGAGATCAACATTATATGAAAGGATCTAGTACCACTTGTAAAAGCAAATTACATCTAGCTACCACTTATGCATGCTAGATACCACTTAGTGCACAAATCATCATTCAAAATCTATTTCTAGCATACATCACACAAGCATGTGTATTGAATTTAAACTTTTGCAATGCAATCACTCATATGAACATGCACATTCAAATGCAACAATAAGTTCATGAGCTTGCTCCCCCTACTTGTATGCTCAAATTTTAATTGATCCTCCCCTTTGTTATACTCTACAATAGTATCTTTGTAACCATTTCTCCCCCTTTGTCATTAAGTACCATAAAAGGCACACCAATTTTAGTAGGAGTCAAGTTAATCAATAGGGTGATCAAGTTCATATTGTGGTTCAACCTAGCAAACAAACATAAGATATTTAACACTGTTTGCTCTAGAGTAAGCTTCGTCACACATCTTTCAATGGTTATCTTACTCACGTCGGTTAAACACTTGAATGCTTGTTTCCAAGATCAAACACTAGGTTCACAAGCCCATAAACATGTCATATGCTACCACTAGATCATATCAAACATAGAAGCAATAGTGGTACCATATGTACATCCAAAATATTTATTTTCATGAATGAGCCTATAAGATGCAAGGAATGACTAAATGCACTAAACATATCCTTAGCAAGAATGAATGTCATGCCAAACAATTTTACCTTTGCTTTGTCGAAGGAGAGGCATGTCATATAATGGAGGGTGCATCAACTCATATTTGAGAAATCAAGTATATTCAATTCATTCCTTAGCTTGCAAAATCTCTTTTCATCAAGTGGCTTGGTGAATATATCGGCAAGTTGATCTTCGGTACCAACATTCTCAATTGAAATATCACCCTTTTGTTGATGGTCTCTTATGAAGTGATGGCGAATGTCAATGTGCTTTGTTCTTGAATGTTGTACTGGATTGTTGGTGAGCTTCACTGCACTCTCATTGTCACATAGCAATGGTACTTGTTTGAACTTGATTCCAAAATCATCCAAAGTTGCTTTCATCCATAGCAATTGTGCACAACAACTCCCTGCAGATATATATTCAGCTTCGGCGGTTGAAAGTGCAACACTGTTTTGCTTCTTTGATGACCATGATACAAGTGATCTTCCAAGTAACTGACATGTGCCCGATGTGCTTTTTCTATCAACTTTGCATCCTGCATAGTCGGAGTCCGAATATCCAATCAACTCAAAATTTGACCCCTTGGGATACCACAATCCAACGTTTTGTGTATGCTTCAAATATCTCAATATTCTTTTAGTTGCCTTCAAGTGACTCTCTCTTGGTGAAGCTTGAAATCTTGCACACATGCATACACTGAACATGACATCCGGCCTAGAAGCGGTCACATAGAGTAAGCTTCCAATCATAGACCGATACAACTTTTGATCCACCATGTTACCACTAGCATCACTATCCAAATGTCCATTTGTTCCCATAGGTGTACTAATAGCTTTTGCATCATTTAGACCAAACTTCTTAAGCATATCTTTGATGTACTTACCTTGACTCACAAAAGTACCATTCTTCATTTGCTTGACTTGAAGACCAAGGAAGTAGCTAAGTTCTCCAATCATGGACATCTCAAACTCTTTTGCCATCATATTTCCAAATTCTTCACAAAACTCTTGATTGGTTGACCCAAAGATAATATCATCAACATATATTTGCAACACAAACAAGTCTTTGCCAATCTTCTTGATGAAGAGAGTAGTATCAACCTTACCCATCTTGAACCCTTTAGAGAGAAGAAAATCTCTCAACCTCTCGTACCATGCTCTTGGTGCTTGCTTCAAGCCATACAACGCCTTTTTGAGCTTGTAAACATGGTTGGGCTTCTTGTCATCTTCAAAACCGGGTGGTTGTTCTACAAATACCAACTCATTGATATAGCCATTGAGAAATGCACTTTTCACATCCATTTGATATAACTTGATATTATGAGCACATGCATAAGCCAATAGAATTCTAATTGCTTCCAATCTTGCAACCGGTGCATATGTTTCTCCAAAGTCAAGACCTTCAACTTGAGTGTAACCTTGAGCTACTAATCTTGCTTTGTTTCTCACCACAATGCCATCTTGATCTTGCTTGTTGCGAAATACCCATTTGGTTCCAATTACATTGTAATTCTCTGGCCTCTCAACAAGTTTCCAAACTTGGTTGCGGGTGAAGTTATTTAGCTCTTCATGCATAGCATTAACCCAATCAACATCCATCAATGCATCTTCTATCTTGGTTGGCTCGAATGATGATACAAATGAATAATGCTCACAAAATGATGCCAACCTTGATCTTGTTTGCACACCACTTCTAATATCCCCAACAATTTGATCTATGGGATGATCTCTTGCAATATTAGTTGGTTGGAGGATTTGCACTTGACTGCTTTGATGAGATGAACTGACTTGTTGATCTTCACTAGCACTTGACTGATCATGAGAACTACTGGCTTGATTTGTTTCAACTTGCACATTGTAGGAGAACATTTGATCATCTTCATTATCATCCACTTGTCTTGGCCTAATATCACCAATATCCATATTCTTCATTGCATTTGACAGTTGAGTGCCTCTCACATCATCTAGATTTTCATTCCCTTCTTGAGAACCCTCAGTTTCATCAAATTCCACATCATGCACTTCTTCAAGAATACCACTTGCCAAGTTCCAAACTCTATATGCTTTGCTTGTGGTTGAATATCCAAGTAAGAATCCTTCATCACATTTCTTCTCAAATTTGCTCAATCTTGCGCCTTTCTTCAATATATAACATTTGCAACCAAAAACTCTAAAGTACGCGATATTTGGCTTTCTTCCATTTAATAGCTCATATGGTGTCTTCTCTAGCATGCCATGGCAATAGAGACGGTTGCTACAATAGCAAGCCGTATTGATAGCTTCGGCCCAAAAAGAATGACTGACATTGTATTCACTAAGCATAGACCTTGCCATATCAATCAAAGTTCTGTTCTTTCTTTCAACAATTCCATTTGACTGAGGAGTATACTTGGGTGAGAATTGATGTCTAATGCCAAAGTCATCACACAACTCATCAATTCTTGTATTCTTAAATTCACTCCCATTGTCACTTCTAACTTTCTTGATTGTTGTTTCAAACTCATTCTGACATCTCTTGACAAAAGTTTTGAAGATATCAAAAGTTTCACTTTTATCACTAAGAAAGAAGACCCATGTGTATCTAGTGTAATCATCCACTATCACAAAGCCATATTTACTTCCACCGATGCTAGTGTACGTTGTTGGTCCAAATAAATCCATGTGCAATAACTCAAAAGCTTTACTGGTACTCATCATGCTTTTCTTAGGATGGGTGTTACCAACTTGTTTTCCAGCTTGACAAGAGCTACAAAGTTTATCCTTTTCAAAAGTGACATCTTTCAAGCCTCTAACTAAATCATGTTTCACTATTTTGTTCAACTGTTTCATTCCAACATGACCAAGCCTTCTATGCCATAACCAACCCAAACTGGACTTAGTGAACAAGCATGTTGACAATTGTGTTCCACTAGCATTGAAATCAACCAAGTAAAGGTTCTCATATCTAAATCCTTTAAATATCAAATCTGAGCCATCTACACTTATGATTTCTACATCATCAACTCCAAAAATGCATTTGAAACCAAGATCACACAACTGAGCAACTGATAGTAAATTGAAGTTCAAGCTCTCAACTAGCAACACATTTGAAATGCTCATGTCATTGGATATTGCAATCTTACCAAGCCCTTTAACCTTGCCTTTTCCATTGTCACCAAATGTGATAGAGTCAAAACCATGATTGCCACTTGAATTGATTGAATTGAACATTCTTGAATCTCCTGTCATATGTTGAGTGCACCCACTGTCAAGCACCCAATGCCTTCCTCCGGCTTTGTAATTGACCTACAAGAACAAATCAATTCTTTTTAGGTACCCAAACCTTTTTGGGTCCTCCAAGGTTAGTGACCAAACTCTTTGGTACCCAAATGGCTTTCTTCTTTGAGCCCACAATTGGTGCACCAATGAATTTAGCTTTCACACCATTAACACCTTTAGTAAGCAAATAGCAAGAATCAAACTGAATAGAGGATACATTAGCATTCTTGTTCTTGTTTTTGCAATATTGCTCTACATGCCCACTATGCTTGCATCTAGTGCAAAACCGACCATTGCTCTTCACAAAACTAGTCTTGTGAGTAGCAAAAGCCGCCTTGCCATTCTTGGGGGTATAGCCCAATCCCTCTTTGTGGAGAGAAAAGCGTTGGCTACCCAAGCACTTAAGCAAGCGGGCCTCACCACCATAGGCTTTGCCTAAAGCGTGAGTGAGCTCATTTACCTCCTTCTTCAATGTCTCATTCTCAACCATGAGTGAGGCATCACAAGTAAAGCCATCATCCATAGATGAAGAAGTGATGGTAGATGATGAGCTACATGAAGGGTTAGTAGAAGCAATAACAATAGGCTTATAGAATGATTCATCGATTATATCACAAGCTATGCCTATGTCACATGTTTTAACCACTTTTTCAGTTTTAGCTTGATCAACAAGTGAGGAGTGAGCTTCCTTAAGCTTAGTGTGAGCATTGCCAAGCTCCTCATGGGCTTCCACTAGCCTCTCATGAGTAGCGTTGAGCTCCCCAAAGGATTGCTCAAGAGCTTTTAGTCTCTTTTGCAATTCTTTGCACTCCTTCCTCTTTTTATCAAAATGTTCTCTAGCATCATCAAGCATTTCAATTAATTCATCTTTAGTAGGTTCATCATCATCACTATCATCACTATCACTCTCATCATCATCAGATAGTACCTTTGTGGCCTTAGCCATGAAGCATGATGGAGTGTCGAAGATTGAAGGCTTGTTGTTGATAGCAATACTTGCAAGTGCCTTCTTCTTGCTTGTCTTGCGATCTTCATTGTCACTATCTTCATCACTATCACTTGTGGAAGCATCACTATCCCAAGTGACCATGTATGATTGCCCCTTCTTCTTCTTCATGTAACTCTTCTTTTCTTTCTTCTCCTTCTTCTTGTCCTTCTTGTTGTCATTGTCATCATTTTCACTGTTGTATGGACATTGAGCGATGAGATGATCCTTGCTACCGCACTTGAAGCACCTCCTTGGTTCATCCTTGTTCTTGTATGAAGTCTTCTTCCTTCTTGCCCGGTAGCCCTTCTTCTTCATGAATTTGCCAAATCTTTTAACAAATAAGGCCATCTCTTCATCTTCATCATCACTAGCATTGGAGCAATCATCTTCACTTGATTCTTCCTTCTTTGCTTTTCCCTTGCTCTTGGTCTTGGATGATGATGTTGTGGCTTTGAATGCCACACTTTTCTTCTTTTCATCCTTCTTCTCTTCTTCTTCATTTTCTTCTCTATATGTGTCATCGGTCATCACATCTCCAAGAACTTGGTTTGGTGTCATTGTGTCCAAACCACTTCTTACTAGCAAAGTAACCAACATACCAAACCTCTTTGGGAGGCATCTTAAGAACTTGTGTGAGAAGTCCTTGTCCTTCACTTCTTCCCCAAGTGCCTTTAGATCATTGACTAGCACTTGTAGCCTATTGAACATCTCCGGCACACTTTCATCTTCCTTCATCTTGAAGCTTGCAAACTTCTCCTTGAGAATATAAGCCTTTGCTCCCTTGACTGCTTGAGTGCCCTCATATGACTCTTCTAGTTTCTTCCATGCCTCATTAGCCAGTTCCATGCCCTTGATTTGCTCAAATACATTTGCATCAATAGCATCATGAATAGCACTGAGAGCGATATCATTGTTCTGCATCTTCTCTTCTTCGGCATTGGTGAGATGCTCTGGATCGATTATCTCAATCTTTGTTTCTACCACACTCCAAATCTTTCTATTGATTGACTTGATGTGAGTAGTCATCTTTGCCTTCCAATAACTGTAATTTGTGCCATCAAATTGGGGTGGCCTTTTGGTGTTGTTGATATGAGCCATTTTGACACCGAAGGTTGTTAAGCCTTGAATAAACGGTGACCTTGCTCCGATACCACTTGAAAGGTCCTAAATGGCTAGAGGGGGGGTGAATAGCCTATAAAAAATCTACAACAACACTTAAACAAACTTGTTATACAACTAAATGGCGTAGCAAAGATAGCGCTAGCTCTACAAAAGTGCAAGCCACCTATCCACAATAAGAACCACTACACAATATAGGAAATCTAGAATAGCAACAACATATAAATATAACTTGCAAGAATGTAACAAGAATAAGTACAAGGGATAGAGAATGGTATACCGAGCCGGCAAGAGATTAATAAAGAATATCAATGAAAACCACGGAGACAAGTTGACACAGTGATTTTTCCTCCGAGGTTCACTTGCTTGCCGGCAAGCTACGTCCCCGTTGTAGCGATACACCCACTTGGAGGTTCACGCGCTAATAGGCATCACACGCCTAACCCTCAATAGGGTGCCGCAAAACCAACACAAGATGGGGATCCACAAGCTACGAGCAATCCACTAGAGTTACCTTTCGTGATCTCCCACGGGGAAGGTACAAGAAACCCCTTACAAATCACCGGGAGATGGCCACGAACAATCACCACTCGTGCCTTATCTCCTCCGCTGCTCCAAACCGTCTAGGTGGCGGCAACCACCAAGAGTAATAAGAATACCTGCAGCAACAACGATTCCCAAGTGCCACTAGATGCAAACTCACAAGCAAATGCACTTGGATCTCTCGATCTCACTTGGATTAGCACTAACAATCAAAGAGATCGGAGGGAGGGATTAGATCTTGCTCAAGAGGATGTTCAAGAAGTCAGAGAGTCAGCAAGCATCTCCCCAAAGGCGGCCACGGTCAATTTATAGGGAAGGGAGGGCGACGGCCCGAACCCTACCTTTCTGCGCTTGGTCGGTAGTACCGACCCCTCCTGGGCGGTAGTACCGACAGAGTCAAACTAGCCGTTTAACACACGTCCCGCTGATTTAGGTGAGGCACCGACTCTGGTCGGTACCTCCGAGGTCGGTAGTACCGAGGTAATGGCGGTACTACCGCCAGGCCAAAAAACGTCGCGAACAGAGAGCTCTGCGAAAAACCAGCCACTACCGACCTTGCGTCGGTACCACCGTGGGCGGTAGTACCGAGGTAATGGCGGTACTACCGGCAAGCCATTTTCAAAACTACAGAGAGCCTCGCGAAAAACCAGCCACTACCAACCTTGCGTCGGTACCACCGTGGGCGGTAGTACCGAGGTAATGGCGGTACTACCGGCAAGCCATTTTCAAAACTACAGAGAGCCTCGCGAAACTCCTCAGGGCCACGGTACCACCGACCATCCGGTCGGTACCACCGCCGGCGGTAGTACCGAGGTAATAGCGGTACCACCGCCAGGCCAAAAACGCCCCAACACAGAGAGGGCTGCACGCAGCACCTATGGGCGGTACCACCGACCACCCTGGTCGGTACCACCGACCATACACAGAAAACTCCATTTTCTTCTCTGTGTTGATCCAAACCAACTCCAACAACTTCTCCTTTGCAAATGTGCTAACACCAACAAGAGTTCATCATCTTGTGCACGTGTGTTAGCATTTTCACAATCATTTTCAAAGGATTCGAGTTAGCACACTAGGTCCTAATGCATATGCATGTATGAATTCACCTAGTGGCACTTGATAACCGCGATCACTGAGATATTCCCCTCTTAATAGTACGGCTATCTATCCTAAACGCACTCACACCCTCTATGGTGTCTTGAGTGCCAAAACAAAATTCCTATTTATACCTTTGCCTTGATCTCCATAGGATTTTGCTTTTCTCTTCTTCGTCTTCCAAATGTGAGGCACTTGATCTATCTTTTGGTCACCACATCCAATCATCATGATCGTCATTTAGCTCCCACATATGGTGTGTACCAACCTAGCTCATAAGCACTTCATGACATGGTTAGTACACTAGGTGACATCAATTACCCAAAAACCAAACAAGGACTTTCAGGATGTGATTGGTCTTGGTAAAGTTGCAATAACCCTTGAGCATTCAATTACAAATGTATTACATGTGGATTCGTTGAGTTACAATTTATTGTCCGTTTCCCAATTATGTGAGATGAGCTATTGTTGTCTCTTTACGGATAAGGGTGTGAAAGTCTTTAGAAGGGAGGATTCCTCTATTGCATTTACAGGTCGGTTGAAGGGCAAGCTTTACTTAGTTGATTTCAACAAAAGTGAAGCGAAGCTTGAGACTTGTTTAATGGCAAAATCTAGCATGGGCTGGTTATGGCATCGCCGACTAGCACATGTTGGCATGAGGAACTTGGCCAAACTTCTAAAAGATGAACACATCCTTGGACTAACAAATGTTTATTTTGAGAAAGATAGGATTTGCAGCGCTTGCCAAGCCGGAAAGCAAGTAGGTGTACCACGCCCATAAAAGAGCATCATGACCACTACACAACCATTGGAGTTGATTCATATGGATCTCTTTGGACCGGTTGCCTACATTAGTATCGGGGGTAACAAATATGGATTGGTAATTGTTGATGATTATTCCCGTTTCACTTGGGTATTCTTTGTCTATGACAAGTCACAGGTACAAGAAAAGGTCAAGACATTTGTGAGAAGAGCACAAAGAGAATTCGGTCTCCCCATCAAGAAAATAAGAAGTGACAATGGGACCGAGTTCAAGAACACCTTAGTGGAGGAGTTTCTTGATGATGAGGGAATCAAGCATGAGTTTTCAGCTACATATACCCCTTAACAAAATGGTGTAGTAGAGAGGAAGAATAGGACACTTCTTGACATGGCAAGGACAATGCTTGATGAATACAAGACGTTGGATCTCTTTTGGAGTGAAGCCGTCAACACCGCTTGCCATGCAATCAACCGTCTCTACCTACACAAGAAGCACAAGAAGACTTCATATGAGCTCTTAACCGGTAAAAAACCTAAGGTGTCATACTTTAGAGTGTTTGGGTGCAAGTGTTTCATTCTTAACAAAAGGCCCCGAACATCTAAATTTGCACCTAAAGTTGATGAAGGCATTCTTCTTGGTTATGGATCAAATGAGCATGCCTACCGTGTTTTCAACAAAACTTCTGGTAGAGTTGAGATCACGGTAGATGTGACATTTGATGAATCTAATGAATCTCAAGTAGAGCAAGTTGATGAAAGTGTTGTAGGAAAGGAGGATCCACCTTGTGAGGCAATCAAGCAAATGGCCATTGGTGATATTAGGCCACAGGAAGATGGAGCCACTGATGATGAGGGTCCTCAAGATGTTGCTGAAGAGACTTCCGCTAGCGTACTCAACACGAAAGGGGTACAGTGTTCTGTTGAGAAACAGCAGGGCAGTAGTGCCACTTCTAAGGGCGGCAGTGCTGCTGTAACACCTTAGGTGTTAAGCAACCCTAAATGCATAACCTGACATCTCATGAGCATAAAGCATCATCATCTCATGTTGCATTTCTTTTGTTAAGTGTCATTTCATGTGTGCTCATATGATGCTCTGCTTGTGGGAATGCTTGTTTGTCTTGGTTGTGGAGTGTTAGAGTCTTTTAGTAGATGAACCTTGTTGGGGAGTCAAAATGAAGTTAGGTTTGTGTTGGTCATTTTGGCTAACTAAGTCTCTAACCCCAGTTGCCTTAATAGAGCCCTAGGAGTCCTTTTGTTTGACTAACTGAGACTTCCTTGTTAGAAGCTTTGTATGACTGTGGGCCCTTAACCAAAAGTGTGTAGAATTTAGTATAGAACAAAAGTTGTTTAAAGCCCAACTCATGAAAATGGGTTTAACAAGGTGTTTTGGGACCCATAAGGCAGATTTGAGGGAGTTTAGACTTAGAAAATTTTCTAAGTCTCTAACTGACCGAGCAGTTTCGTGGAGCCAACTTTGGAGCTTTCTTGGGAGCGATCTAGGCCAAACCAGAGACCAATCTTGTAACCAAAGTTGTAGCTGATATGTAGCTCTAAGCAAAGGAGCAAGGGGTTTAGCGTTTCACCGAGCGGATTAGGAGATAATCGCGTGCAAAGTCTGGCCATCAGTCGGCCTGATGGCCACTGAATCGGGCCGGACCGTGCCGTGCCGGCGCGCGCGCGCGGCGTCGTGGCCGACCGCGCGCGCGCGGCGTCGTGGCCGACCGCGCCAGGACTTGGCCGTCGCGTGGCGCTCGACGGCCGGCCAAGCCAGCGTCCGCGCGCGGCGTGGCAAGCAACAAAGCCGCCTCGCCCCTATCCGAAGCCCCCTCCCTCCATTCGGTCGCCCGCGCTCGCGCTCGCTCTCGCTCCCGCTCTCGCTCGCCGTCGCCTGAGCCGGCAAGCGCCACCGCCGTTCGCCGCCGTCTTGCCGCCGCACCGACCATCCAACCAGCCACCAAGCTTCACCGTGAGCCCCCACACCCCGTGCTACCCTTAGCACCCTGTAGAAAGCCCTAGGCGAGCCCCGGGATGAGCCGCCGCCATGGACGCCATGACCGCCGAGCTCGGTCCGCCGTGGCCGGCCTCCGTCCCGCAGTCTCGTGTCGCCCTAGCGCTCGTATAGGGGTTAGTGAGGTCCGAGAAGGAGGTAGAGGGTGATGGTTTAGCCGATTAGGGTTAAGAGCCCGCGGAACGCCGCCGTCCGCCATGACCGCCATGGCCGGCGCGCTCGGTCCGCCGTGGCCAACCCTCTTCCCGAGCTCATCCATCTGCCCTAGCTAGCGTTCTTGAGTCGCCTAGGTTCGCCGGAGCTAGTGGTGGTGACGGTTTAGCCGATTAGGGTCGGGAAGCGCGAGTACGCCGTTGCCCGCCGCTCGCCATGGTCGCCGGAGTGGCGTGGCCGTGGTCGCGGGTGCTCGGAGCTTGCGCCCTGGCTTCCGAGCCCTGGGCTAGGGTTATGGAGGTCGCCGGAGTAGATCTCGAGGGTCGGATGAGCCCGTCGTGGCCGGCGTAGCTAGGGCCGCGCCGCCGTGTCCGCCATCGCCGTCGGCGAGCTCGATCCGCGTGTGTGCTGGGCCAGCTAAGGGTACCATCGGGTGCGGAAGGTTGAGGGGAGTCCGCCGGTGGGGATGGTTTCGCCGGGAAGTTCGCCGTCGGTGAGCTCCGCCGCGGTCAACCTCTCCCCTGTTTTGTGTGTCTGACGGGTGGGGTCGGTTCGACCCGGGGACCCGCGCGTCAGTGACTTAGGATCAGTTTGTGTGCACTGGTTCGGGTACCCTTAGCAGTTTTCTGTTTGAATGTTTTTCAGGGTTTTGTTAATTAGTTTCGGAAATTGTTGCATTGCTTGTTTAATTCATATCTTGCTAAATATAAATGCTAAAAAGGTGGAACAAGTTTTGTTAGGATTGTTATGATGAGGTCTATGCATGAAAAATATAATATGTCCAGTTTGTGGTGATTTTCTGTGTAGTTATATTTAATTTATGTTTAGGCTAAAATCTTGTTAAATGCATAGTAAATTGTATTTATCTCAGAAAAATGTGATTCTTGTTTTGTTAGGTTTGTGTTGAGGAATAGTTTCTGGGAAAAATGTAAAATGAGGATGCTCTATGAAATAATTTGGCAGTAGTAATTAAAATGATTAAATGCTGTTTTCTTGTTTATTTTGTAATAATTAAAATATGAAGAGTATGGACTTGGTAAATTTTACTGACTGCTCTTGTGCTAAGAAGTTCAGAAGAAAATTATGAAATCTGTTGTTTGATACTTTGTGCTAAGGTGTGTAGTTCAAAGCACCTCTTCATGATAGAATTTGTCTTTTTCATAGGGGGTAGAGTCTAGGTCCAAATGGGGTGAAATTTGGACAGAGGATTAGATTAAGTGTTGTTAATCTCCAGTAATTTTTGTAGAGTTTTTCCAATCTATCTAGGATGGGTTGCTGTTATAGGTTGGTTTATTTAGAGTTAGTCTAGCTCTGGCTAGAGGTTAATAAACCCGTTAAGCAAACTTTGATGTGGTGACAACAGGACGTAGTAAGTTAGTTATGTTAAATTGGGTGGTTGATTAACAGTAGATGACATGTGCTTATCTCCTGAACTGTACTTCGTGTTGCATCACCATGCATCCCATGTGCATTCAAGTTATTCATTCATGTACCGCATCATGCAGGATCGGTAGTGGAAGCTCAGGACCCGACGCCGGAGGAGCAGCGCCAGGAGGAGGCACCGGAGGAGAGGGTTCCGGAAGGAGACGCTGAGGACCTGCCGGAGTGCCGTGATCACCGCCCCGCCGACTTCGAGCGAGGCAAGCCCCGGAGCATTTTCTCCTACGGTTTGCAAATTACCGTTTACAAGTTAACCTGATATGATTGTTGCATTAGGTTATAGGAGTTGTGTGATACCGTTGCTGCATTAACTAATTATCCTTGTCCACCTGCAAATATTACCTTGTTATCCCTGATAAGTCTAGGCTCGTTTATGCTTAGCCTGCTTAGACCGGTAAAAGTCGGGTGATTTCCTGTCTCCCGCATATAGGTGGATACTAAACATGTTTAGCCTGGTGCTATCATGGAGAGAACCATGTGATAATTAATCTGAGACCGGGCGGGATGTAGGAGCAGCAGGACATGGGTTCGGTGTGCTAGTAGTCTCCCGTCTGAGTCGATTAGGACCCGACGAAGGCACACCTCAGTCATTTTGAACACGTCAATCACTTAACGGAGCAGGTGCGGGTACCTCCCGTGAAGCCGAGTAAGGTTTTTCGAGCCGGTGATGGAGATGTTGACGCCTAACACCCGGGGCCTTATATGTACCGTGGGCAACTATTCTGATCAACCTGGCATGGTCCGAGGGCAGGCAGGGCCTGATCGACCTGGCATGACCGTGGGCAGTTAATAGCTTGAGCGACCTGGCATTGAGATAACCCCCGGTGTAGAAGGGCCCATGGCCGTCCCGCGATTTGGGTTCTTGAACCTCCTGAAGTGGTCGCCAACGGCCTCCTGGCAGGGTGTGTCGGGCGAGTGTGCGACATTTTATCCCCAGCTGGTAGGAATCGATTATAATCGCCATCGCTCCTGGTTAGTGAGTAACTTGACTGAGCATGTGTTACCGTAGTAATATATGGAATTAATGATGGTTATGGTTGGTGAATCTGAAAGGCTATTGGTGAAATAGTCACTCTTGCTTGATTAAGTAGTCAAGTGTTTGCTCTAGAACAGGTGCAAATCTAGTTAATCAGGTTGATTACATAAAATTGACTGCTAATACTCTAATGATGATTATTTAATAATGAAAATGCTTTCTTGCAAAAAGGTAAGTGTGGCCAACCCCAGATACAGCCTTGCATAATCCTTGGTGTCGGTTATTTCTGGTTTATGACGGGTAAGTCTAGCTGAGTACCTTCTCGTACTCAGGGTTCTATCCCTTGTTGTTGCAGATGGGCAATGCTTCTTCGGCTATTGCGAGAACTGTCTGTACCCCGTCGAGGGCAGTGACTAGACCATGGGCATGGTCAACTCTTATCTTCCCTGATGCTTTTGTGGACTGATCAAGCATATGGCACTGTATTGTGAACTAAGGACTTGAGTTTCAAAACTATGTCGCTTCCGCTTTTGAATTCAAACTATGGTTTGTAATAACTGTTGAACTCCGATGTATTTGAACTATGTGCGAGCTGAATGTATGTCGTGGACATGTACGCTAATCTATTACGATCTTGGTTAAAGTTGAATGACTTGAAATCCTTCGAGATTTCCGGACTACCGGGTTTATACGAGCTTAAGTACTTGTAGTCTCTGCGCAAGCAGCGATTCGGTGCTTAATCTGGTATAAATTGGTCGGTTCTGTCACAGCTGCCCCTACTGAACCAGCAGCAACATCTTCCAGTTCTGCACCAACATTTGAAGGGCGAAATCTGGAGTCCATATTTGAACAAGAAGAAGATGGAGGTCCAGAAGAAGAAAAAATGCCATTGAACATCCAAGACTACGCCAAACTATACAACGAAATCATCCCGTTGACAACATTCTTGGGAGCATTCGAAAGGGGGTAACAACTCGTTCACATTTAGCAAATTTTTGTCAATTTCACTCGTTTGTTTCCTCTTTGGAACCTCTCAAGGTAGATGAAGCACTTGGAGACCCGGAATGGGTAATGGCTATGCAAGAAGAGCTCAACAACTTCGAAAGAAATCAAGTATGGACCTTGGTGGAAAGACCCAACACAAATGTGATTGACACCAAGTGGGTCTTCCGCAACAAGCAAGATGAGAATGGCGTGGTGACAAGGAACAAGGCAAGATTGGTGGCTCAAGGTTTCACACAAGTAGAGGGCTTGGACTTTGAAGAAACATATGCACCAGTGGCAAGACTTGAAGCAATTCGAATGCTTCTAGCCTTTGCTGCCCATCATGACTTCAAGTTATACCAAATGGATGTCAAGAGTGCATTCCTTAATGGCCCAATACAAGAGTTGGTATATGTGGAGCAGCCACCGGGTTTTGAAGATCCCAAGTTCCCTAACCATGTCTACAAGCTCCAAAAGGCGCTCTATGGGCTTAAGCAAGCACCAAGAGCATGGTATGAATGCCTTAAGGAATTCTTGCTTAAACAAGGCTTTGAAATAGGCAAAGCTGATCCTACTCTCTTTACACATAAATTTGAAAATGATTTATTTATGTGCCAAATATATGTCGATGACATAATATTTGGTAGTACTAACAATATGTATGTGGAAGAGTTTAGTAGGATTATGACCAAGAGATTTGAGATGTCCATGATGGGTGAGTTGAAGTTCTTCCTTGGATTTCGAATCAAGCAAATGAAGGAAGGGACTTTTCTATGTCAATCCAAGTACACTCATGATATGCTAAAAAAGTTTGACATGGTGAATGCAAAGCCAATCAAAACTCCCATGCCAACTAATGGGCATATTGATCTAAATAAAGAAGGCAAAGCTGTGGACCTAAAGGTATATCGTTCCATGATTGGCTCACTTCTTTATTTATGTGCATCTAGGCCGGATATTATGCTTAGTGTGTGCATGAGTGCTAGATTTCAAGCTAACCCGAAAGAGTGTCACCTAGTGGCCGTTAAGATAATCTTGAGATATTTAGTACACACTCCTAACCTTGGCTTATGGTATCCCAAGGGCTCCAAGTTTGATCTGCTTGGGTATTCAGATTCTGATTACGCCAGTTGCAAGGTAGACCGAAAAAGCACTTCAGGAACATATAAATTCCTTGGACGGTCCCTAGTGTCTTGGAGCTCTAAAAAGCAAAATTGTGTAGCCCTATCCACAGCCGAGGCCGAGTATGTTGCAGCCGGTGCTTGTTGTGCGCAACTACTTTGGATGAAACAAACCCTTTGTGATTTCGGATGTCATTTCACCAAAGTTCCATTATTATGTGACAATGAGAGTGTCATAAAGCTGGCAAACAATCCCGTAAGCCACTCAAGAACCAAACACATAGACATCTGACATCACTTCTTGAGAGACCATGAACTGAAAGGAGATATCGAAATTCGCCATGTGAGCACCGAAAAACAACTAGCCGATATCTTCACTAAGCCTCCAAATGAGACAAGGTTTTGTGCTTTGCGTAGTGAGCTAAATATACTTGATTCTCGTAACGTAGTTTGAAATATAGCATGCCTCTGTTTGAGAACCTAGCGACATAGGAAATTGATTTTAAAAGCTTTCATAATGTGTTTCAAATTGTTTTTCAAAAGGCCAACCAAGGATTATGACCATAATCTGTAATGTTGTATGCTTACTAGTCATGATACTTGGAGAATATATATTCATATCCGAGATAAAGAGAGTCAAATTGGTTTCAGTCAAAACCCTGCCACATAGGCAGGGCAGCAGTAACGCCCTTTAGGGGCGGTAGTGCCGCCCTTCAAACTGGGGTCTGCTCAGGCCCAGTTTTGGCTGACGCGTGGGACCCTTTTTTTCTCTATCTTATCCCGAACTCACGCTGTCCCTCTCATTCTATCATCCTCAACCAGCCATCCCTCTCTTCCTCTCTCAAGGGTGGCACTTGGAGCTCCATTGCCGGCCTCCCGTCCGGCAGTGCCGCTCCCCTCCTTCACCGAGCTCTTTACTACATCGGTGGAGCTGCTGCTTGGTGGTTCCAAGCCCTCACTTCTTTCCTCTTCAATCCACGTGCTTGAAGCAAGGTGAAACCCAAACCTAACTTCATTTTTCCACTCAATCTATGCAATATGATGGTTCTGGTCGAGGATTTTAGTTTCTGGGTAGAGTATGAGGGGTCTGGAACAGGTTTTGGATGGTGGATTTGGTCGACTTGGGGGCGTCTCATTCGGATGAACAGGGGGAGGGCGGCAGTGCCGCCCCTGACTGGTTTGTCCAGTCAACCCCAGGTTTTTCTGGGCGACTCCTCAAATCGAGCAGATTCAAATCCTAAATCAGTTTACTGTTACTCCTCATATTCAATTCTTCAAATCCTTGGCTAGGGCATCATGTTCATCCTTTTTAGACTGTGATTCTGAAGATGTGATAAGAACTAGAAGTAGTTAGAAACCAGATGTACTAAGAATAAAAAATTACAGGCTAATCTGAGGAAGCAACTGAGGGCGGCAGTGCCGGCCTCAGGGGCGGTAGTGTCGCCCTGACAAAATTGATTTAAATAGTTTGCTTCCTGTTGGATTATCTTGCAAAATTCTTGTTCTTAATAACCCCTGTTTTCAACTACAGCTAGCAGCCTGTCAATACATTTTCTTATCTAGTCTATCTTTTGTTGCATAAATGGAGCAAGGAGGAGGAAGCAGAGTTGCAAGGAGAAGAGGGCTGTCAAAGCAGTCTTTCCGTAGAGGAAGAGGGAGAGTAGCTGTTCCTCAAGATAGATATGCTATGTTTGAGGAAGAGGAAAGGAATCAGAGACTTGGATATATCATAGCTTATCCTCCAGAGTCTCCTTTGCATATCTCAAAGTTTGATGACAGCTATATGAGGGACAACAATGATGTGTTTGAGTTAAATCCCCTTCAAGACTCAGTGGTTCATGCAGTGGTTGATTACTCTAAGAGTTGGAAGGGGACTAGTGAAGCTAGAGAGATCAACCCTTTTGAGTATGCAAGGGCAACCGACATTGAATACATGTTTTGGAATGTGTTTCATTCCAACTTCTATGCTTCAGCCATTCTTTCCAAGCCAAAGAGCAAAATTAGCAGGATGCAGTACATTGACTTCAATGATTTGGAAGATAGGAATGTGCAAGAGTTTGGGGCTGCCATCAGGATATGTGATAGATTTGACTTGATTGATATCATGAGTTTCAGGTATGATTGGAACAGGGAAGTGCTTGCTCAGTTTCATGCCACATATTTCTGAAACAGGGAGAGTGATGAGATGCATTTTTGACCAATGGCAGACATTATCGTGTTGACTTTGTCACTTTCTGTCGCATTCTTGGTTTTTGGCAGATTCACAAAGGATATTCTCGCATTCATGATGTGCGTCGTTTGGAGCCTCATGAGGTGAGTTACATGTGGGAAGACCAAGACCTTAGAGTTCCAGATTGGTCAAGGACAAAGCTCAAGATTGTCTACTACATCATGAACACAACTTGATCAGATGCACTCTCAACCCCAAGGACAATGCTACAGATCTAAATGGGTACATAACCAATGTGCTTTCCCGCTTTCATGTGGGAAGACCAAGATCTCAGAGTTCCAGATAATCTGAACGGGTACATAACCAATGTGCTTTCCCGCTTTCCTGCTGAATGTGCTTTCCCGCTTTCATGTGGGAAGACCAAGATCTACATAACCAATGTGCTTTCCCGCTTTCCTGATGCGCTTTCCTGATGGTGAGAGGTTTAATATACCTAGGTTCATTTGGGTTGAGTTGGCATATGCCACTACAAGAGAAACCCCCCTTTAATGGATACATGGCAATGCTTAATTTATTTGTTGCAAGGAATAAGATGGCAACGTTTGTTGGCAACACTTGATTTATTTGTGTTTATCAACCTGTTGGAAGCCATCCGTGCTTTTCTTAGGTATTGATGCGTAGGCCAAATTACTATTGAACGCGCGTGCGCTACTTCAGGCAGCAGCGCACGGATGCGTGGCGAGAGAGCGGGACCAAGTAACGAGCCTGACGGACGCGTGGTGTAAAGAGAGCGGAACCAATTAATGAGCCTATAGCGTTGTGATGCGCTGAACGACAAGCGTGAGGAGAGAGAGCACGTAAGCTATGTCAGATCTGCTTTTTTTTAACATTTACAAAAGGTACAAAAACTTTAAAATGTCATAACCTTCTTATAGATAATTTTTTTTAATTCTGTTTGCACCATTATCTTTATTACGACGAGATCTACAAAAGTAGATCCATGTTGGATATATTTTGAGATAATTTATATGATTATAAAGTTTTATACTTAGATCTACAAAATTTTAAATGTGGTAGTAAAAAGTTTTTAAAACTTAATACCAAATTTTAAATTACAAGGTTTCACTTTAGGCATATAAAGTTTCAGTACCGAGTTTAAAAAAGACTAGTATAAACTTTCTAAATTTAGGTATAGAGTTTTAAAATCGCAAAGTTTTAAACCTAACAGTACAAAGTTTATATTATTTTAAATATATTGGTAAAAGTTTCTACATTTTAAATGTAAAGTTAAAAATTATAAAGTTTAAACTTCGAAATACAAGGTTTAAAATATATTAGTATAAAGTTCTTATATTTCAAAAATAAAGTTTTAAATTATAAAGTTTTAAAGCTAGAAATACAAAGTTTTAAATATGCCAGTATAAAGTTTCTCAATTTTAAAAATAAATTTAAAATTAAAACATTCAAATTTTAAAATACAAAGTTAACACTTTTTTCATAGCAGCAATAAAGTTTTGTAATGTCATAGTTTATTTTTTTAATAAATTCTGAGTATAAAGTCTTCAATCTAGTATTACAACGTTTATAATATGATAGTTCAAACCTTTAAATGTAGCACTACAAGTGTGTAATGCGATAGTCTAAAGTCCTACTATCACAAAGGTTTATAATGTGATATTTTAAAGTTTTTCATAATTTTCAAATGCAATGTTCTAAACTTAGCAATACAAAGTTTGTAATGTCATAGTTGAAAGTTACGTAAATTCCGAGTAAAGTGTTGAACCTTAAAGTTCAAAGTTTATAGTCATATTTTATATAGTTAGGTTTTGAACCTATTAGAATAAAGTTTATATTGTTAGCAGCATTAAGTTTTGTAGATTTTTTTAAAGCATAAATTCTGAGCGTAAAGTTTTCAACTTTGAAGTATAAAATTTTCTAATGTATGACTTTTAAACCTAATATTTTAAAGTTTATAATATGATGGTTTAAATATTATAATTTTTTAGTGTAAAGTTTTAGCTATTAGTATAAAAGTTTATAATTTGATAAATTAAAGTATTAAATCTAGCAGTACAAAGATTTTCTAATGCGATAGTTCAAAGTTGTTATAAATTTTGAATGCAAAATTTTTAACTTAGTAATACAAAGTTTTATAATGTTATAGTAAAAAGTCTTGAATCTAGCCGTATAAAGTTTTTATAGATATCATAACACAAAGTGTTTGAACTTGGCATTATAAACTTTGTGATGTCATAATTGCAAGTTTTAAAATTCTTAGTATAAATTTACGATCCTAGCATCACAAAGTAGGTCAAAGTTTATGAATTTTAAGTATATATTTTTTAGAATCTAGCATTACATTAGAAAACTTGTAATGTCATAATTTAAAGTTTTCAAATTTAGAAATCAAATTTTAATTTTTGTACTATTTATATTTTTAACATATACAAATGTAAAGTTTAACAAAACTTCATTCATTTTTAATATATTTTTATCTTATTTTTTTAGGGTATTACTGACAACTATTTTCTAACGTTGAAGATAGACAACTATATTTGTTTTATGTTAGTTATTTTTTCAAAGACATATGTATAGGATGTTCCCTTTTTTGAGTTTTTTTTACTGATAACTATTTTTATTTTTTCTGTGTCAGTTGACTTAAAAATATTATATAAAACATTATGGAATGTATAAAATATATTATTTTAAAAATAATACTTTCATATCCATATGCATGTCAAACCATCCCCGCCCTTTTCTTCTCCCACAAACCCGTTGTCCCGAAAGAGAAAAAAATAGTTTGTAGAAAACTAAAAAGTTCATCCATTAGTTATGATTCTGTTAGGAAGCTAGACAAGAGAACCATACGTAGCAGAATCCAGATAGGGGAACCAGAAGTAGCAGCAGAAGGATGCGTAGGCGTTGTTTTTTTAATACTGCGCGGGTGCTCGTTTGATCAGGCGTGCTGCTGTTTAATCTTTATATAGTTACTGCTATTTAATCATTATCATTAATTAATAAACGACAAAAAAACCAAAGGTACGTTACGAACAAGCGCGCGGGTGCTCGTTTGATCAGGCGTGCTGCTGTTTAATCTTTATATAGTTACTGCTATTTAATCATTATCATTAATTAATAAACGACAAAAAAACCAAAGGTACGTCACGAACAAGCGACCTCACTAATAAACAGGAGAAAACATATCGCTCATGGTAACCGGTCAAACTAATAGCCATTTTTGGTTTACCTCACAATATTTCTTATATATAATTAGAAAGAGCCGAATCCAGAACTTAACTTATAGCCCCAAGTTGTATGGAGTTACAAGTTGTAAGTCGTATGGTGTTGGCAAAAAAAATCACATTTAAAATTTAAGATTTCAAAATATAATTGTTTATATGTCCTTCATAAATGCAGTGGTAACATGCCCATTATCTCTGTCAGTAGAAATATATTGAAAAAATTACAAAAATATTATATTATCACTGCGAAGGTATATATAAGACTAAAATCAAATGGCTACAGGTGCGCCACAGCTTAGCTGCGATTTGTAAAAAATGGAAAAAATGACTTTCAATAATTGAACCCATCGTCAACAAACTAGACACCTCTCTCTACCCGTAGACTACACATTCATTTGTTAATACATGTAGGATATTAATTTTTTATCAATATCTCGTAATCTTGTTTTGAATATCATTGAGCTCTAAAAAGTTTGAAGCCCCTAAATAATATCAAATGAAAAAGTTTTAACTACAAAGTTTAAATCTCATCAAGCTCTACAATTTTGATAAAAAAGTGTCTTCATCGAAGATATTCAAAAGGCAGACCCTTAGAATGCTCACTTTTCTAAATTAATTTATAGTGACCAACATTTAGAATGTCTGTCTCAACTAATAGTTATTTTGAAAGGCGGTTATTTTAAGAAGTGAGCCTCCGTACCGTCTACATGGAGCCGACGACAAGGGTGGAGGCCGAGGTTTCTCGATCGGGTGATGACCGAAAGTGAGATGAGGGTTAAGTGTAATAAATTCATGAGTAAATGACCATTAATCCAATAGTTTATAGCCGATACCGGTTGGCATAGCAAAATTACATGTAAACCAATGCTATAGGGAACATTCCCAGAACAACTAGGGGCAAAATGGACAATTGACACCCTGTCTTCAACTGTGGCGTCATCTTCCGGATGCGGTTCCAGAGCAGCAAGGCACCTGCGAAAGGTTGTCTTTGGCTGGTTGTCCTCGCCGGCAGTCTTCGGCTTGCAAGACAAAACCCTACAACACCATTTTAAGGAAACTCAAAGGCATTGCGGGGGAGGGTGCTAATGGGGTCAGGGTGAGGGTAGGTGTAACACCCTAAATTTTTCTTTAGTTCAAAATAGGTTAAAATGATTTATTTTAATTCACTGTGGCATTATAACATAGGCAAAATAAATAAATGATGGGGAAATAAAATTTATCCTAGTTTAGTAACAAGTTGATGCATACATGCTGCTGCATTCTTTTGTTTGAGTGAAGTTCAAATTTGAAAACTGGAATTCAAAATTTGTTTTGGAAAGGATTTGGAAAAACATTTGCAAATAAAAAGGAAAGAGCAAACATTTTCCTTCTCTCCTTCCTCTCTCTTTCGGCCTGCCTTCTCTCTGCCTCCGTCTCGTTTCCGCGCGGCCCATCAAGCCGGGCCGGCCCATCAGCGCGGCAGCGCCGCCGCGCCCTCAGCGCCGCGTATCGCTGACCGCTCGGCCCCGCGCGCACGCTCAATGACAGGTGGGGCCCGCTTGTCAGGAGCGTCCCCAACCTCCGCCCGCTTTCTCCGCCGCGAGCCGCCGCCGCTCCACGTCCGACTTCTCCGGCGTGGACGCTTATCCTCGGGGGCTCGAGCTCTATAAAGAGCCCTGCATCGTAGCCGCTTTTCTTTTTCCCATCTACTAGCCGCCAACGCCGTCAGCCGAGCTCTCCACCATCACCGAAACCCTAGCCGCCGCCGCCGAGTTCCTCTCCGCGATTCGATGGTTGACCGTCGAATTGGTCCTCATCCGAAGCTTCGTCGTGCCGTAAGACATCTCGGGAACCTCTCAATTTCCTTGTCGTGCTCTGTCGGCTAGCTAATTGGTCGCCGGACCTGCAGGATTTCCGCCGACCGCCAAGCTCCGTCTAGCGCCAACCTCGGTCGATCTCCGACTCCGATTTTTGGTTGTGGTGAGATCCCCGTCCTCTCCTCTTTCTCCCGGTCTGTTCCAATTCGCGATTGATGCACGGGTTCGCCGAGCCAGCCAACTCCGGCGAGCTCACCGCCGCGCGAGCGTGGCGTCCGCCGCACCGGTCCTGTTCGAGCCGGCGGCGCCGCCCGAACACCCCCCCCAGATCTAATCTAGGTCGTCCAAGTCCGATCGGACGGCCCCCAGTGGCCGATACCCTTTCGGTCGGCAAGATTGCAAAAGAGCCCCTCAGTTTCTACCGAATTAACCCGCGGTCCCTGCCGGCGCGGTTTAATCTGATTTTCCGATTTATTTTATTTCGAAAATACTTTGATCTATTTACAGAATTGCCATTACACCATTTTGTCTATATCTTGCTCAATTTAACTCAGTTTTGATCCATTCAAATTGCGTTAGTTTCGTAATTTCGTGCTCTACGCAGTAGTACCATGGTAGATTAGATTTGCAAAAGTTTTATTTCACGTTTAAGTCAGTCTCGTTTAGACCTTTTATAATCTTGTTTAGGCCGTAACTTCCGCGTTTTAAATCCGATTTCGGTGATCCAAACGTCTATGTGATCGTAGTGACGAATAGATCTGTTTTACAACTTTTATTTATTTATTTAAATCTGTTGGTGTACTGTTCTAATGTTAGATCTGTTGGCAATGCATGTGTGTGCGTGGATGCTTGTATGTTGCGTTGTATTCGAGTTCAGACGGTGAGCAGTACGTGGGTGACCAAGATCAGATCTACTACGACCAGCAGGAGGACCAGAACCAGGAATACGCAAACCAAGGCAAGTATACATGGGATCATCCTTGTTACCTACGCACTATAATCTACCAATCATGTGCATGTGTCAAATGATATCCATAGGATATACCTAGATGTTCAACCTGTACCTTGATACCGTGGGATATATGTGCATTTTGGTAGATCTGCTAGTGCTATAAACCTATAACTATGATCTAATAAAATAATTAATGATATGCGCAATGTCTGTTCTTATCTTGTTCTTGGTAATGTGGACCCGGGCGTGGGAGTCATCGTGCTCTTGGCCCCTCTAAATGATCTTTTGCGGGCAAAAGCTGGGACATACAGTACAACCGTGAGGGCTACATGGCTCTGGTTTTAGTTGGTTCGAGGACCTCTCCTCGCTTGATGGTGGTTACCTGAAAGGGCACAAAAGGGGCTCGACGACTCGGGTATAGGACAGCCTCTGGTCTCATGTGTATAGCCGGGAAGGAATGTGCCATCGGAAAGGGGGGTTCCTATATCTGCTTGCCGATTGGAAACCTAGTGGCCACTATCTTGTTAGGGGAACCTCGAAAGACTTCATAGTGTACCCTGCCGCACTTCCTTGGAAGAGGTGATATGGGATTTGCAACCCCTGGCACATGGGGATCACGGCTCACGGGTAAAGTTGTACAAACTCTGCAGAGTAATAAACTGATATATCAGCCGTGCTCACGGTCACGAGCGGCTCGGAAAACTTGCAGGCTAACCACTTAAACGAAATTTACTTTTGTTCACGTTACCATCATATTTATGTTTCCGGACGATGTTGCCATATTATAATTATTTTTCATGTGGTTTAATTGGGTTTGCAAGCACAACATGATGATTAATAAATGCTAAAATCTTGACCCACTAAAAGTGCTAACCGCAGTAAACCCGTGTCAAGCCTTTTGAGCTGCATAACCCCATGTTGCTTGCTGAGTACAAGATGTACTTACGCTTGTTATATTTTCTTCTTTCTGGATAAAATCCCGGATGGGTAACAGATGGATTTGAGTATGAGCAAGATAAGTTCCCAGAGGATTTCTAGTCTTGCGGACCACCAGTCGACGTCCCTGTGGAATGGAGCTTCGACAAGAGTTATTTATCTTCCGCTTGTTTATGTTTAGTTTTATTGATGAGTTGTATTAAATACGCTATGTAATAAGCACAGTGATGATGCCTTCTTGGTAATTTGTCCCTTATGTGTGCGACTGTTTCCTGGGCGCACATAAGTTTATACATTCAATTTTGTTCTTAAAATTGGGTGTGACAAATTGGTATCAGAGCCGTGTTGACTGTAGGACGCAAGCCTATGTAGAAAGGGTCGTGTTAGTCTCTTTTTACTCTTCTGGATCATGCTTTTGCATTTTACTCTTGTTAATTGTCAAAATTTTATTCTACTTCCTCATATTCTATTATAAAATTGTTGATCTAACCTCAACTTATTCTTAAAAACTTTGATAGATGCCTCGTGCCCAGAAGACTGCCCGCATCAGCCCAGGAGGACAGCTTCCACCTTCAGTCCCCTACGTGCCTCAGGAGGACGACATCATCATGATCTCTGATGATGAGGAAGAGATGGAACCCATGGAGGAGGAGCCCGTGGAGGATATGGTGTTGGTCCATGACATCACTGGACGTGACGGCGAGGAATGGTACCTGACACCAGATGCATCACCAGAGTACACCTCCGCTCCAGCACCTGCGCCGGCACCTGCTCCAGTACCTGCTTCAGCACCTGCCCCGACGCCGTTGCCTACACCGACACCTGCACCTGCGTCGGCGCCACCAGTTGTGCCGGTGTACCCCGTGGTGTCTACACGTACACCGACTCCGTCGCCAACTCCTGTGCTGGAAGACGACGAGGCAGGCTGGCGCCGCAGGACCCTGTTCCCGAAGCCCTCCGGCAACGCCTACTACCACAAGCTGCTGAAGGAGATGTTAGGGAAGTACTACCCTGATTTGAAGGCCAAATTTCGCTACATGAGTGTTGAGCATTACCACCCAGTGGAGGCTACCTGCTGGGAGACTTTCTTGACCATCACCTCCTGGAATGAAGGTCTGGGCTCTGAGCAGCATGAGTCTACCCACACCCATGGAGCCAGACGTCAGACACTGCACTCCAGCTTAGAAGATGCTGCGGAGGTGGCTTACTTGCATTACCATGGTCGTCGTTTCGAGGCCATGAGGCATGACAAGTACCGGTACCTGCCGCGCAACAGACCCGAGGAGGACACCTGGGCTGTGTTGATGACCCCTGGCGTCAACACCGCCATGGACGCTGCGGTGGATCACCTGTGTGAGGTGCAGGTTCACAAGGACAATCTGATGATTGAGCTAGGCAATGCTCAAGCTGCTGCACGGCGACATCAAGATGAGATCGACCACCTCAGGGCACAGCTAGGGATGCCCCCACTCTACAAGGAGAATGAGGAACCCTACACCTACATCGACACTGCGCCATAGACTAGTGCCATGCTTTGTAATAATCGTTAGTAGTTCGATAGTCGTGTCTTTTAGTGAGTTGTGGAACTTGATGATCATTTGCTTGTCATTATGAAACATGTTTGATTTGGATCTTTATATGTTTGTGAGATTGTGGGCTTGTCCGCAAATCTCTTAGTTAAGTTTTCATGTGAGTTAGTAAAGTTTCTGGGTTTTCATATGTGCTGTTTCTGCTGTTCTGCTTGGAGCAGTCTGCGTTCCCTTCGACATATCTCCAGATCCGTACGATCAAATACAGTGAAATTTTTATGGTAACAATTAGACTTCCATATCTAACAAACCCCACTGGAATCACCTAAAAAGCATTTTTCGATTGAGAGATATGGTTGTCACAAGTTAAGGTTTCTGCGCAGTCTGGAAGACAGAACAGTTTCGCTTGTGTGCTGTTTTTGGGTAAGATAACCACAAAATCTGGGAACATGACCTGAATAAAAGTTGTAGATAATTTCAGTATCTTTCCAACGGTTTAAAGAACGACTTAATCCGATATCTGGAACTCAAGATATGACTGATTTACCTGACTGCTACTGCTGAAACTGTTTCACTTCTATTCCATATGCTTACCCCAATGCTACTCTTTGATCACTAAATAAACTTGCATGTTTTTGGATCACAGATGGCTGCCAGAGGGGCTGGTTTTGGAGGTGGACGTGGACGTGGACGAGGCCGTGGTCGTGGAGCACCTGTGAATCCACCACCACCACCACCACCAGTGGACATCCAACAACTGATGGGCATCCAGGCCCAGTTTATGCAAACCATGATGCAACACATGCACAACCAGCCAGCAGGAGCACCACCGCCATTGCATGTGAGGGACAAGAGGGGAGAGTTCCTGAAGGGGCACCCTCCAGTGTTCACCCACGCAGTAGACCCACTGGATGCTGACGATTGGCTGCGAGCAGTGGAAAAGCAGCTGAACATAGCTCAGTGCACTGACCTCGAGAAGGTCCTATATGCATCAGGGCAACTGCAGGGAGCTGCCCAGGAGTGGTGGGAGTCTTTCGAGGATGGACGTCCCAACAATGCGCCTGCACTTACCTGGCAAGAATTCAAGCAAACGTTCCGCTCCTACCACATACCGGAAGGTCTAGTGGAACTGAAGCAAGAAGAGTTCAGGGCCCTGAAGCAAGGGTCAATGTCCGTGGCGGAGTACCGTGACAAGTTCTCACAGCTGTCACGTTATGCTCCCAAAGATGTGGCAGAGGACAAGGACAAGCAACGCTGTTTCCTAAGGGGGTTGCAGGATGGCCTACAGCTGCAGCTTATGGCCAATGTATATGCTGATTACCAGACACTGGTCAATCGCGCTATTGTTATAGACAATAAGCGCAGGGAAATGGAGGCCAAGAAAAGGAAGTTCTTGGGGCAGACATCCAACAACAACACTCGCCCCCGCATGAATCCCCCACCCCAAAACCAACTGCGTATTCAAGGACCCCCGAACCAATGGGGAGGTGGACAGAACCAGCAGCGGAATCAGTTCCAACAGTAACGACAACAGAAACAGATGCAGGGAGGTCAACAGGTGCCTCGTCAGGGAGTGCCTGCCAACAATCAAGCAAGAGGGGGAGCTCCAAATAACCCCAATGTGTGTTTTCGTTGTGGAGAACAGGGACATTATGCTAATCATTGTCCTCGGAAGCAGAATCAACCCGCACCTCAGGGGCAGAACAACCAGAAGGGGAACCACCAGAGGGTGGCACCTAATGTTGGACGGGTGAACCACGTGGCTGCTGAAACTGCACAGGAGGCACCAGAAGTGATGATGGGTACGTTCAGTATTAATTCCATCCCTGCCACAGTTCTTTTTGATTCCGGTGCTTCGCATTCTTTCATTTCGCAAGATTTTGTTAGAATACATAGTGTGCCTTTGTGTGCCATGAACAATCCTATAGCAGTAAATTCACCTGGGGGGTACATGAGAGCCACATATCAGTGTCTTTCAGCTAGTGTGACTTTAAGGGGGGTAGAGTTCCAAGTGAGACCCATTGTGTTGAGGACAGCGGGGATAGATATAATTCTCGGAATGGATTGGATGATGCAACATCAGGCAGAGATTCAGTGCCAGGAGAAGGTAGTGACGT
Organism: Coix lacryma-jobi var. lacryma-jobi; assembly: GCA_009763385.1. Classification (NCBI taxonomy): domain Eukaryota; kingdom Viridiplantae; phylum Streptophyta; class Magnoliopsida; order Poales; family Poaceae; genus Coix; species Coix lacryma-jobi. The sequence continues at coordinate 108,492,924 of CM019827.1, forward strand.
TGACAACTCCTGGTGGGGACAGACTTAGAGTTGATGTGGTCATGAAGGAGCAGCCGAAGGCTGTGGTGAACCAGTTAGAGAAAGATAACCAACCACAAGATCGGCTGATGGAAGAATTCCAGGATGTTTTTCCCGATGATCTACCAGGTATGCCGCCTGACCGAGATGTTGAGTTTATTATTGAGTTATTGCCTGGAACTGCACCTATAGCTCAAAGACCATATAGAATGGGGGTAGATGAACTAGAAGAACTAAAGAAACAATTAAAAGAGTTACAAGAAAAGGGTTTTATTCGTCCTAGTTCCTCACCTTGGAGGTCACCAGTTATCTTTGTTGATAAGAAGGATGGGGGCCAGCGTATGTGTGTTGATTATCGGACCCTGAATAGAGTCACAATTAAGAACAAATATCCCTTGCCTAGAATTGATGACCTCTTTGACCAGTTAAAAGGTGCTTGTGTATTCTCTAAAATCGATCTTCGATCGGGATACCACCAGATCAAGATTCGAGCTACTGACATCCCTAAGACAGCCTTTGTTACTAGATACGGGCTATATGAGTATACTGTTATGTCTTTTGGATTGACTAATGCCCCCGCACACTTTATGTACATGATGAATAAGGTTTTCATGGAGTACCTAGATCTGTTCGTGGTAGTGTTCATCGATGACATTTTAATATACTCTAAGAATGAGGAGGAACATGCAGAACACCTAAGACTGGTTTTGCAGAAACTCCGTGAGCATAAGTTGTATGCAAAACGGAGTAAGTGTGAGTTCTGGTTGAAAGAAGTTGCTTTTCTGGGTCATGTTATCTCAAATGGAGGAATAGCTGTGGACCCAAGCAAGGTTAAGGATGTGTTGGATTGGGATCCACCAGTGGATGTAAGTGAGGTTCGTAGTTTCCTGGGAATGGCAGGATACTATCGACGGTTTATTGAGGGGTTTTCTAAAATAGCTAAACCTATGACCGCCCTATTAGAGAAGAATGCCAAATTCCTATGGACTGAAAAGTGCCAAGACAGTTTTGAGGAGTTGAAGAAGAGGTTGACTACAGCTCCAGTACTAGTCTTACCTGATTTGAGTAAGAAGTTCTCTATCTACTGTGATGCTTCCCGTATGGGCCTGGGATGTGTTCTGATGCAGGAAGGTAGAGTTGTTGCTTATGCATCTAGGCAGTTGAGGAAACATGAGTTGAATTATCCTACCCATGATCTGGAGTTAGCCGCAGTGGTCCATGCATTGAAGATCTGGAGACACTATCTGATAGGACACCCTAGTGACATCTATACAGATCATAAGAGCTTGAAATACATTTTCACTCAGCCAGATTTGAACCTAAGACAACGACGATGGTTGGAGTTAATTAAGGACTATGACCTGGAGGTGCATTATCATCCAGGGAAGGCGAATGTTGTAGCAGACGCCCTGAGTAGGAAGAGTCATGTGAATGAACTCTTAATCACAGAATGGTCCGAGAAATTATGTGAGGAAATGGCATATCTAAATCTGGGTTTTGTCGCTAGTGCAGTGGAGATGGAAGTAATGCCCACACTTGAGAAGGAGATACGTCAAGCTCAACTGCAGGATGAAAAGTTAAAGGAGATATCTGAGAATATAGTACTTGGGAAGGCACCCGGTTTCAAGCTAGATGAGGATGGTACCTTGTGGTTTGGTAAGAGGATCTGTGTACCTGATGTGAAGTCCCTTAAGGAGGCTATCTTGAAAGAGGCACATGAGTCAGCCTACTCCATTCACCCGGGTAGCACTAAGATGTATTTGGATCTGAAAGAAAAGTATTGGTGGTATGGCCTGAAAAGAGATGTAGCAGAATATGTGGCAATATGTGATACCTGTCAGAGAGTCAAGGCTGAACACCAGCGACCTGCCGGTTTGCTACAACCTATGAAAGTACCAGAATGGAAATGGGAAGAAGTGGGCATGGATTTCATAGTTGGTTTACCACGCACCCAACGAGGTTATGACTCAGTCTGGGTGATCGTGGATCGACTCACTAAGGTTGCTCATTTTCTACCAGTTAAGACCACTTATACAGGGGCAAGATTGGCAGAGCTATATATGGAAAGAATAGTGTGTTTGCATGGAGTTCCCAAAAAGATTGTGTCTGACAGAGGCACTCAGTTCACCTCACATTTCTGGGGAAAAGTCCACGAATCGTTAGGGACACAGTTGACTTTTAGTACAGCTTACCACCCTCAGACAGATGGACAGACGGAATGGACTAATCAGATTCTAGAGGACATGTTGAGAGCCTGTGCTCTGCAGTATGGTACCAGTTGGGACAAGAGCTTGTCATATGCAGAGTTCTCCTACAACAATAGTTACCAAAAGAGTCTCAAAATGGCACCATTTGAGGCCTTGTATGGAAGGAAATGTAGGACTCCGTTATTCTGGAATCAAACAGGAGAGAGCCAAGTGTTCGGACCAGATGTGCTCAGGAATGCTGAGGAACATGTAAGGAAAATCAGGGATAATTTGAGGATAGCTCAGTCCCGACAGAAGAGCTATGCTGACACTCGTAGAAGGGACTTAACCTTTAAGGTAGGGGACTTTGTGTACCTAAAGGTAACTCCTATGCGCAGTGTAAAGAGGTTTAACATGAAGGGCAAGTTAGCACCCAGATATGTGGGACCATTCCAGATTTTAGAAAGGCGTGGGGAAGTGGCATACCAGTTGGAGTTACCAGCGAGTTTGTCAGGAGTACACGATGTGTTCCATGTCTCCCAGTTGAAAAAGTGTTTACGGGTTCCAGAGGAACAAATACCGCTAGAGGAACTGACTGTGAAGGAAGATCTGACATATAAGGAGTATCCAGTGAAAATTTTGGAGACAGCTGAAAGGATTACCAGGAGCCGTGCTATTAAGATGTGCAAAGTGCAGTGGAATCGGTATACCGCAGAAGAGGCTACTTGGGAAAGAGAGGATGAACTCAGAAAGGCTTACCCGCAGTTGTTCGAGTAAGCATCAGCCGAATCTCGAGGACGAGATTCATGTTAAGGGGGGTAGGTTTGTAACACCCTAAATTTTTCTTTAGTTCAAAATAGGTTAAAATGATTTATTTTAATTCACTGTGGCATTATAACATAGGCAAAATAAATAAATGATGGGGAAATAAAATTTATCCTAGTTTAGTAACAAGTTGATGCATACATGCTGCTGCATTCTTTTGTTTGAGTGAAGTTCAAATTTGAAAACTGGAATTCAAAATTTGTTTTGGAAAGGATTTGGAAAAACATTTGCAAATAAAAAGGAAAGAGCAAACATTTTCCTTCTCTCCTTCCTCTCTCTTTCGGCCTGCCTTCTCTCTGCCTCCGTCTCGTTTCCGCGCGGCCCATCAAGCCGGGCCGGCCCATCAGCGCGGCAGCGCCGCCGCGCCCTCAGCGCCGCGTATCGCTGACCGCTCGGCCCCGCGCGCACGCTCAATGACAGGTGGGGCCCGCTTGTCAGGAGCGTCCCCAACCTCCGCCCGCTTTCTCCGCCGCGAGCCGCCGCCGCTCCACGTCCGACTTCTCCGGCGTGGACGCTTATCCTCGGGGGCTCGAGCTCTATAAAGAGCCCTGCATCGTAGCCGCTTTTCTTTTTCCCATCTACTAGCCGCCAACGCCGTCAGCCGAGCTCTCCGCCATCACCGAAACCCTAGCTGCCGCCGCCGAGTTCCTCTCCGCGATTCGACGGTTGACCGTCGAATTGGTCCTCATCCGAAGCTTCGTCGTGCCGTAAGACATCTCGGGAACCTCTCAATTTCCTTGTCGTGCTCTGTCGGCTAGCTAATTGGTCGCCGGACCTGCAGGGTTTCCGCCGACCGCCAAGCTCCGTCTAGCGCCAACCTCGGTCGATCTCCGACTCCGATTTTTGGTTGTGGTGAGATCCCTGTCCTCTCCTCTTTCTCCCGGTCTGTTCCAATTCGCGATTGATGCACGGGTTCGCCGAGCCAGCCAACTCCGGCGAGCTCACTGCCGCGCGAGCGTGGCGTCCGCCGCACCGGTCCTGTTCGAGCCGGCGGCGCCGCCCGAACACCCCCCCCAGATCTAATCTAGGTCGTCCAAGTCCGATCGGACGGCCCCCAGTGGCCGATACCCTTTCGGTCGGCAAGATTGCAAAAGAGCCCCTCAGTTTCTACCGAATTAACCCGCGGTCCCTGCCGGCGCGGTTTAATCTGATTTTCCGATTTATTTTATTTCGAAAATACTTTGATCTATTTACAGAATTGCCATTACACCATTTTGTCTATATCTTGCTCAATTTAACTCAGTTTTGATCCATTCAAATTGCGTTAGTTTCGTAATTTCGTGCTCTACGCAGTAGTACCATGGTAGATTAGATTTGCAAAAGTTTTATTTCACGTTTAAGTCAGTCTCGTTTAGACCTTTTATAATCTTGTTTAGGCCGTAACTTCCGCGTTTTAAATCCGATTTCGGTGATCCAAACGTCTATGTGATCGTAGTGACGAATAGATCTGTTTTACAACTTTTATTTATTTATTTAAATCTGTTGGTGTACTGTTCTAATGTTAGATCTGTTGGCAATGCATGTGTGTGCGTGGATGCTTGTATGTTGCGTTGTATTCGAGTTCAGACGGTGAGCAGTACGTGGGTGACCAAGATCAGATCTACTACGACCAGCAGGAGGACCAGAACCAGGAATACGCAAACCAAGGCAAGTATACATGGGATCATCCTTGTTACCTATGCACTATAATCTACCAATCATGTGCATGTGTCAAATGATATCCATAGGATATACCTAGATGTTCAACCTGTACCTTGATACCGTGGGATATATGTGCATTTTGGTAGATCTGCTAGTGCTATAAACCTATAACTATGATCTAATAAAATAATTAATGATATGCGCAACGTCTGTTCTTATCTTGTTCTTGGTAATGTGGACCCGGGCGTGGGAGTCATCGTGCTCTTGGCCCCTCTAAATGATCTTTTGCGGGCAAAAGCTGGGACATACAGTACAACCGTGAGGGCTACATGGCTCTGGTTTTAGTTGGTTCGAGGACCTCTCCTCGCTTGATGGTGGTTACCTGAAAGGGCACAAAAGGGGCTCGACGACTCGGGTATAGGACAGCCTCTGGTCTCATGTGTATAGCCGGGAAGAAATGTGCCATCAGAAAGGGGGTTCCTATATCTGCTTGCCGATTGGAAACCTAGTGGCCACTATCTTGTTAGGGGAACCTCGAAAGACTTCATAGTGTACCCTGCCGCACTTCCTTGGAAGAGGTGATATGGGATTTGCAACCCCTGGCACATGGGGATCACGGCTCACGGGTAAAGTTGTACAAACTCTGCAGAGTAATAAACTGATATATCAGCCGTGCTCACGGTCACGAGCGGCTCGGAAAACTTGCACGCTAACCACTTAAACGAAATTTACTTTTGTTCACGTTACCATCATATTTATGTTTCCGGACGATGTTGCCATATTATAATTATTTTTCATGTGGTTTAATTGGGTTTGCAAGCACAACATGATGATTAATAAATGCTAAAATCTTGACCCACTAAAAGTGCTAACGGCAATAAACCCGTGTCAAGCCTTTTGAGCTGCATAACCCCATGTTGCTTGCTGAGTACGAGATGTACTTACGCTTGTTATATTTTCTTCTTTCTGGATAAAATCCCGGATGGGTAACAGATGGATTTGAGTATGAGCAAGATAAGTTCCCAGAGGATTTCTAGTCTTGCGGACCACCAGTCGACGTCCCTGTGGAATGGAGCTTCGACAAGAGTTATTTATCTTCCGCTTGTTTATGTTTAGTTTTATTGATGAGTTGTATTAAATACGCTATGTAATAAGCACAGTGATGATGCCTTCTTGGTAATTTGTCCCTTATGTGTGCGACTGTTTCCTGGGCGCACATAAGTTTATACATTCAATTTTGTTCTTAAAATTGGGTGTGACAGTAGGTTCCTCCAATAGCGAAGGTGTTCCAGTTGCGTAGCCTTCACCCACGCGTAACCCTGAAGATAAATGACTCAACATCAAAGACCGAGCTGAACTAATCGAGACCGAGACTGAAGTGACCGAGACCGAGACTGAACTTGCTCGGTCCCGAGTTTTAGAATTAACCAATCAGGATCTTTCGAAAAGACAGAAGAACCAATTTTTCTTTATAGAAACTATCAATTTAATTTAATTTAATAGACTCAATTAAATGCTTAGGCAATTTTTAGCTGTCTTACTTTATTAGCTATTGCATTTAAATGCTAACACTAAACTAATAATATAAATTCAGTGGAATCTCAAATATCCAGTGTTTACTTCATGCTTTACCGTGATTGCTATCCAGTGTGCTTGTATTATTGACCTGATCGATTACTTACAAAAAAAAAACTCACCAATTTTTGTTAGGTTCAACTGATAGTACCTGATTTTATATTTATTTATAAGTTGTGGCACATGGCATGCATAACCTATCTCACTTACCAAAAAAACTCACCAATTTTTGTTAGGTTCAACAGATAATACCTGATTTATTTATTTATATGTTCTGGCACATGGCATGCATAATCTATCTCAGTTCTGATTCTTTTTTGTCAGTGAAAGAAAATATTAATTTATTCTTATTTACTATAGACGGAGCATGATGATTATATGGAGCATGATGATCTGCTGGCACATTAGAATATAATTGTACTACTAAACATAAGGTTTGCACACTAAACTAAACACAGGGATGCAAAACAATATATTATGTTCATTTTACTGGATAATGTTATTGCCACTGCTTTTTGACTTTTCTCACATGTGTTTCTTTCTAGAACAAGGGCAATATATTACTAAATGACATTATAGTGTTAAACTTTATCATATCTTTAGTAAGTGGATCATTTCTACTAGACTATACCTTTCTGCATATTGACTTGTAATTTCTATTAATTATAGGAAAAACATATCCACAATAATGTTATGTTGGACAATAGCAAGTGCACTAATGCAATGATGAAGGTGAGGTATAAATAACTCTATTCTATGAAGTTTATTGAATTGTTGAGCAATGTGTTGTATTTAAACTAGCACATATTACAGGTTGTGGCAATGGAAGCATCTGCTACTCCCTCAAATTTTGAAGCATCTCACAACCAAGTAAATATTGTTTTAGCAATAATATTTTTTTATATGTTTATTTTCAACTACTAATAAGTTATCTGTCTTGACGTGTTTCTTGCATAACAAGATTGCAACAAGGCCTAGTGCAATAGTAGCTGCTAGTGTACAAGACACATCTCTTAAAACTTCATATTATCCTTTTTTTTTAAATTGTTCTTATAGCTTAAGTCTAAGGATCCCCATATACACTTTTGTAGAAACATCATTGTGGCACAATAAATGGGTCAACTGACAATTCAATGATGGTATGATAATTTGATTCATATAAGTAATATGATCTGTTATGTACTTTTTTTTGCACTCTTATATATGCGAACCAGGTTAGCACCAAAGTATACTTACAAAGCTGGAAAATTAAAATAAGTCTATTGCATTGAGTACAATAGTAAGTTGTGATCCAACACAGAAACTTGATGGTGTTCAGCTAGGTAAAGATTTTTGGATAGTTCATTTTAGTTTTGCAATGGTTGATGATGAACCACTGATATGACCATCAAAGGCTACAAGGTTATAGGAGACATAGAAGGAGGAGTTTGCATGGCCTTCAACTTTTGTATGGTCTTTTCTATAACTCATTATAATTTCAGTTTTGATAAGTGTCATATTAAATCTATCCAAATTTCATGTGTAGATCAAGAAGATAGATGTATGATCACATCTGTGGATGCTAGACTAAACTGAAGGAAGGAAAAAGGAGGGCTGCTGGCATACTAAGATGGATCCCTTCATATGTTTTATATTTTGCTAACATAGGAACCTGTACTCCGAACAAAAATTGTGGATTGTACTTATTGTAATGCAACAAATTCTTTATATATATATATATATGATTGAGGTTGAGCATTCTTATTTTCTATGTTCAATGGTATTGCGTTTTCATAAATTGTATATGGATTATCTCTATTTTCTATAAAAAATTAACTAATTATAAGATATTAATGACCAAATTATACAATATTAATGATGGAATGATTTATTCCTTACAACACATATAAGTGTTGAACAGACCAATTCTATATGTTATAATAAACCATAGAGGTCATTCACCCATTGTTTCTACAAACATATATAAGCGTTGTCATGACCCATTATTATGCGTTGCAACTTTGCAACGGTTATTAGTAAGCGTTACCAACACATAAATAAGTGTTGCAATAGATCTTTGCAATGCCACTTTAGGCAACACATATTAGATGCGTTGGTATAGACCCTATCAACATATATATGGACTTTTAGCAACATATATTTGTGTTGTAAAAGGGGGTGTCATTTTGTAGTGTGCTATGGATGATGGTAGGAGGAGTTTGCCCTATGCTCCTTATCTCATGTTTGTGATTGAGAGGGTCTCCGGAGTCAGATATCTAAAGGACCGTGATCATTCGGCCTACAAGATAAAGAAGACCTGTGGAGGTGCACCAAGTGGTGGAGCAACACTTTCAGCTCCTGGCGGATCATTCTTCCCTAGAGAGGATATTCCTGAGAGTTCTCGCTCTCATGTTCATTTCAGGAGTGGGAGGAGGATGAAGAAGTTTGGCCAATGGATCAAGGCCATCTTCACCACTTGCACCTATGTAGCAAGGACAACATATGAGGATCGGTTGGAGAACCGAGAGGCAGGCATAGCAGTGAGGGAGGCAGCAGGTCTTCCACCTCTTCCACCAGTTGAGCCACCTCCTCAGTTTATAGATTTGCCTCGTCTGTCAGCATCTTCATCAGAGGACGAGCAGCACTATGGACAACAGTCTTTTGGACAGCATGGCAGTGATGAGGAGGAGATTCGAGCTGTTGAGGAGGATCCTCAGGTTCAGGAGGCCTTGCTTCATGTCTACTCCAGGCGTCCGCGTCCTTCTAGTGACCAGGCAGGCCCTTCTTCTTTAGCCCCTCCTCGGCGTTCAACATGCTTCACTTCGCACACTCATGTTCAGGGGCGTGCTCGCATCGAGAGTGATTCAGATGATGAGTGATCTTTTCTACTTTTCTTGCCTCTTTTTGGTACTTGATGCCAAAGGGGGAGAAAATTAGAGGGGTCAAATCTTTTTCGATGCCATGTGTTTGCTGCTATAGGAGCTTCATGTCTTATCCGTTGAGAGTAGTTGTTAGGTGGTGAGTTTGAGAGTCGCTCAAAACTCTATTTTATGTAATAAGGCTTCCTATTTGACCCTATTTGTCTCGGATATGGACATGTATTCATGGTCTCAGTTTTAGATGATTATCTTCTGAGGTTATGTTGTTTATGCTTCATATTCTATGATGTAGAAATCTGATTGTTACCTGGCTGGTACAGCCAGGGCGGCAGTGCCGCCCTCCTAGAGCGGCAGTGCCGCCCTATGCTGTGGCAGCAAGATCTGGGTGAATTCTTAATCAAACTTGTCATATGCATCACGTATATTCCTGTGACACTATTTACTTTGCACCCCACAACAGGCATGGATGTAGGGGGAGGCCCCATTGCATCTATATGTGAAAATTGGTGTTGTCATACCAATTTGAGTATTCAAAACTCAATTCACATATTCAGGGGAGGCTCCTACAACCATGGCTCGAAAATCTCAGTTTTATTTTATATCTTTTGTAAGCTCTAATTGGGTTGTCATCAATCACCAAAAAGGGGGAGATTGTAAGTGCAATCAAGCCCTATGTGGGTTTTGGTGTTGATGACCACCTAATTAGAGGACTAATAAGATTTATCGAGATGACTTGGAGAGAGTTTGTTTGGAGGGTGTTGAACAGGTTGGAAGGACCCCAAATTGCAAAGGACGGTCCTAAACTCATGATGGTTTAAATTAATTTTCATTTTGAATATTGAGTTTAGGGAAAACCGGACTATTAAGGGGGATTCTAGAACAGTCTGTCGAATTGTGGAACCAATTGCTCAAAATCCCAAAATAACATCCTCATACCCAGCCAAACCAGCCAGCCAAATTTCACATTCACCAAAGCTGTTTGGCCAGGGCGGCAGTGCCGCCCCTTCAAATCCATACTTGCGGTTGGTTCATGTTTGACCGATGGTTTTAGGGTTCTTTCCTCTTGGAGCTTGCTTCTAGCCGGCTAGTTGTCGCCCAAGAGCTTGCCAACTCGTGTGGCAGCCTTGGGAGGTTTGTAAACTACTTGTGCTGCTAAGAAATCACCCCTCACTTCAAGAGTTCACTCTCTTGACTTGAGAACGAGGGAAAAGAGCAAGCCTTAGTGGCTAGCTCATCCTTTTGTGGATACCTCAACAACGTGGAGTAGGCAAACCTTGGTGGTGAGCTAAACCACGGGATAAATCTTATGTCTCGTGTGCTTTCTACATATTGCTGTTATTTGCTCATGTTTAGACAATATTAGGTTTGTTGAAAGCAATCCATACTTGCTATTGATTTCTGTGGTATTCCGTCTTCGAGCTGAATTTGATAGCTATTTCTGCACATTATACTGCTTATTCTGAGTAGTTTGAGCCTGCAAAATTGCAATTCATTATGAGCATAATTTGGAGAGCGACAGTGCCGCCCTTATAGAGCAGCAATGCCGCCCTGTGATCTCACCTCTGTTTGAGTTAAATTTTTACAGGTCTATTCACCCCCGTCTAGGCTAATGTAACACCCCGGATTTTTAAATAAATAAAATTAATTAGAATTTAATAAGGAAATAGCCAAAATCTTAGAAGGAGGAAAATTCTAGCCAGATGTTTGTTGCATTCATGCCGTTGCATAATTTTTATTGGGTGAAAAAGAATTTTATTAAACCCGTCTAGGGCGAATCGGATTTAGTCTATTTAGAAAATAAATAAAAAGATTTATAAAATTTTAGAAAAATCAATCTCAAATTTTATTTTTAAAACCTAGGGAAAATATTTCAAAAGTTTAGAAACTGGTTTTGATTTTAAAAGGGATTTGATTTGAATTTAAAAAGATTTGCAAAGGATTGCAAAACATAAAGAAAAAAAGAAGAATGGCTTGGGCTCCTCTCCCTCTATTTCTTCCTCCTTGGCCCCAAACGGCCCGACCGGCCTGCTCTCCCTCCCCTCCCTATTTTCCCCTCAGCCCGCTCCAGTCTCTCTCTCACCCAAACCGGCCCGCTCACCAAACCCCCCTCTCCTCGGCCTGACTCCCTCCCTCCTTTCCCACTTTCCTCGCTTGGGCCAGAGCCAGCGCAACCCAGCACTCGGCCTGACCCCTTCCCTTGCTCACGGCCCAACCACACCACCTCCCTCTCCCCGCGCCGGCCCTCCTCTGCTTCGCTTCGCGCGCGACCCAGCCGCAGCAGCGCTGCAACGCCGCAGCGTCCGCTCGCCCTCGCTCCGGCTGACAGGCGCGACCCGCTCTCCTTCCCACTAATGGGTGGGACCCACTGCTCGGCTCATCCCCAACCTCCAGCACCGCACTCCCCGCCGCCCCGATCCGCCTCAGCTGCAACGAAGCCGCCCGGGTTTCCCTCTGCGCTCTACCCTTGCCTCCTCCTTTTTAGCAGTCGCTGGGGTCCCTTCGCCCACACCACCGCCACTCAACCCTTTGCGCTCGTCTCCTCTCCCTCTCTAGCACCGCCACCGCACACGCCTCGCCATTGACACGCCGCGTGGAGCTCCTTGTCCTCCTCAACCGAGACACCACCAGCTTCGCTCCTTCCTCCATCGGCATCGCCGAGTCACGCCGCGTTCCATAGGACTCATCCCGGGAGGAAATGGCGCCGGGGAGCTACCTCCTCGATCTCACAGGAGCCGTCGGTCGCCTTCATCGCGGACTCCCCTCTCTAACCCTTGGATGATCGTGCTGAGACCCTGGGTGAGCTCGCCTTTACCTCCTCTCTCTCCCTGCGCTGTTGGTTTGGAAAACCGTGACCCGTACGCGAAGACCGTGTGCGCCGGCGAGCTTCCTCCCGGTGAACCCATGGCGCCACCGCGTCCTGGGCGAGCTCCGGCCACCGTTTTTCCCCTCCTTAACCATCCAGAGCCGTTCGATCTCACCCGTATGGTCCAGATTAGAAGGGGGGAACGAAGGGGTATGCACCGGTTATGTAACTTGGTGGACTCAGTCCACAGTGCCCTCACCCCCCGTCCACCGGCGCAAACATGCACCGCGCAAATTGGATCGCGCCACGTGGCGCACAGTCAGCTGTCACGCCGACCGTCCCTGTGTCTTTGGCAGAAAGGCCCCTCAACTTTGTGCTAATAAACCCGCAGTCCATCTCTTATTCCCCGTGTCTTGGTTTTCTTCCGATCTAGCCCTTGGATTCTCGGGTAAATGAGGCCGGGTCCAGCTTCACTTCCTTTTCGGTTTTTATTTAATTTAAAATGCAAATCGAGTTTAATCTATTTACAGATTTGCCACTGAAATTCAAAAGCCCATAACTTTCGCGTTTTAACTCTGATTTGACCCGTTCAAGTCGCGTTAGATTCGTCTCGTCGAGCTCTACGCAGTAGATCTATTTACATTCTGTTTTTATACTGTTGTTGTACTGTTATTTATTATGCTTGTTTGGGCCATGTGATGATGTTTGATCCAGCGAGTGCGAGCTACGTGGAACCCCTGGATCAACCCTGTGCCTTCGTCGCTCTGACCCAGCCCGCAGGCAAGTGTCCTTGAACATCTTGCACCTACTTTTATTTTACTTTTGGTATTAGAGTAGAGTAGATCCTGTAGATGCATGCAGTGTCTTAATTTTAAATCCCATGTTAGGGTTTACTAGAACTTGTTATATTTTCCTTGTCACCTGGATATGGGAAAATGGGTAGAAGTCATGCTTAGCCTTGCTGTCTTGGGATGGGATGGTAAATATTAATTTTGATTAATGATCTATGGAACAGTGTGGACTGGTAATGTTGTAGTATGGTGAGTAGGTAAATCCGGCAGGATGGACCGTTGGTGGTGTGGGCCATGTGACTTGGCGTACGGTTGCCGTGTGACTCGGCGTTACGGTTTGCCATGGGACTTGGCGTTGGTTTGGGTTTGTGGTTTGTTATCCTACCTGGATCCCTAGGACCCGGTTCTCGAAGCCTGTAACCCGGCAAAACAGCGCAAACCATGAGGCCTATATGGCTCTAGGACTGGCTAATTAATTAGAGAAGCCGTATGTCGTTAGTAGTTTCATATGGACATGGGTACAGGGCTTCTTCTACGTAGGATACTGCTTGGTACGGGAGTGATTCCCAGGCTCGGGCACCAGACCTGGTGTTATTACGAAAGGTAGCTCTATGTCGTGACATATGGAACTAATACGCATAGGAGGACTCTTTGTAATGGCCTTGTAGTGAACCCTGCCGATCCACCTTGGAAGTGGGTTAAGAGACTAGCTACCTCGGGCACAAGGGCAACACGACTCATGGGTAAAGATGTGCGAACTCTGTAGAGTATTAAAACTGATATATCAGCCATACTCACGGTCACGAGCGGGCTTGGATTTCTTCGAGATTAGTTGGTGGGTTGGGTCTGGTTCGTTAGGGAAGCCTTATGTGGTCATTAGTCCCATATGACATGGGTACAGAGGCTTCTTCTACGCGGGTTACTGCTTGGTACGGGAGTGACTCCCAGCCTCGGGCGTAGACCTGGTGTTATTACGAAAGGTAGCTTTCTATGTCATGACATATGGAACTAATACACATAGGGGGACTCTTCGAGTCGGCCTTGTGGGTGGCCTGATGGACTTCAGGTGTGGTTTGCCTGATGGACTTCAGGTGTGGTTGCTTGGTGTGACTCCAAGTGTGGTTGCTTGGTGGACTCCAACTGTTGGTTGCTCGGTGTGACTCCGAGTGTGGTTTGCTCGGTGCGACTCCGAGTGTGGTTACTGTTAATGTTGGAGACTGTGGATATAATCTAGTAAATAGGTGCATAGGATTAATAGGATTAATAGGGTTGTGTCGCTTTAGGTGCTCGTGTCAAACAAAGTCAGCCTACCTTTGTTGTTAGCCTCATAAGCATATATTTCCTACACTCGCGGAGTACATTTCGATGTACTCACTCTTCCTCTTTGAACCCCCTGCTACCCCACCCAGACGCTGGAGTCTACGACGCGGAGCAGAAGTACCCAGAAGATGGCAGATACGACCCCAACAACTTGTACCCAGAAGCCGGTGGATACGACCCAGACGACTTGCACTAGGATGGCGCAGCCCCCGGCCGACCTTCCTGTGGAGATGGCGTCCAGTTTCCGCGAGTCTACATTAGAGTTAGACTGAGAGTCTGTACTTTTCTTTTGGACCCAAGGGTCATTTTTGTAATAATGTTCGATATATTAATAAAAGCATTGTTTTGATATTTACTATGATGTCGATATATGTATGAAAATTGATCCTGGCATACATATATTGTGCTCCAATTTTGTTCTTAAAATTGGGGTGTGACAGCTAACATATACTTCTAGAAGTTCCTACACTTCACAACGGAGTCCATAATCCACCAAGTCGTCTAGGTGATGGCAATCACCAAGAGTAATAAGAAATCCCCAAATCACAAAGATTTCTAGTGCCAACAAATGCAACCCTCAAATGCACACACACTAGGCTCTCAATCCCTCACTCAAATTAGCACCAAGCATGAGAGGGAGAGGAAGGGAGGTGGTGGATCTTCAATCTCTCATCCACACCCACAAAGGGCACTCAATCTCTCACAAGATATTTTAGCTCATAGTAATGGAGAGAAGGAGAGGGATGAACCCTGAACGCATCTTGGCCCCTAGTGGGTTTCGGTGATTGGATGAAACACAAGATTACTGTGACTAACGTGTGTTTTGCAGAAACAGGGATGAATTAGGTCACGGTAATGGCGATGATACGGGCATATGGAGTTCATGTCCCCTGGCGATGGAAATCGTTTCGGTTTTCAAAGGACGGACGACGAAGACGATGGTAGACTAGGCTAAGTGTCATATGGTGTTGGAGGACACTTAGGTAGTCTTAGGTCTTTGTTTTTTCCTTTGGCCGTACTATAAAGGGGAGCGTGAATCAGTAGCTTGACCTAGATGAGTCTATTGAGGTAGGTGTGGTGCACACTTGTTATTTCATAGCCCTAGGTAGCTCAGAGAGAGCCCTTATGTCGTGAGGATGAAAAGTCGTTAAGGTCGCGTCGCGATCCGAGTTAGTTTTTCCTGTGAAACAGGCATCGGACGCTGGCCTGGTGGGCATCGGACGCGCGTCCAATGCTCACTAAACTTGGGTCAGTCTGGTGCGTGGCATCGGACGCTCCGATGTTGTCACATCGGACGCGCCCGTGCCATTGTTCACTTGCGAGTGAATTGGGGCATGTATCGGACACTGGCATCGGACGCTGAGGGCCAGCGTCCGATGTCCATGCAGAGAGGTTCCAGAGAGGTCTGTTTCGCATCGAACGCTGCCCAGCGTCCGATGCTCCTTTAAAATGTCTGACAGGTAGTACAGTTGACCGTTGGTCGAGGGCATCGGTGCGTTCGATGTCAGGCATCGGAGCGTCCGATGCCCCCGAAAAATGCCCTGTTCAGTGCTCTTTTGGATGGCCGGTTGGGGGAGTATTTATACTCTTCCCCCTCCTCCATTAGAGTATTCTTGCCACTTTCCTCTGCTGAGAAACACATTGTGAGTGTGAGAAAGAGCAAGAGCCCTAGTGAGGTTGAGAGAATTGCTAATTGAGAGAATTAGTGACCTCCTAGTGAGAATTGAGTAGCAAGTGTGCATCCATCCATCTCTTTGGCCTTGTCTTGGTCAAGTGAGAGTTCTAGCTTGTTACTCTTGGTGATCGGCATCACCTAGACGGCTTGGTGGTGATCGTGAAGCTTGGTGATCATCCGGAGGCTTGTGGATGACCCAAGGAGGCTTATGACCGGTAGTGAGCGATTCACCAGGCCGGAGTGGCGAAGAATCAGCTCATAGTGAGCACTTGATCCTTGCACGGATCAAGGGGGAGCGATACCCTTGCACGGGTGCTCCAACGAGGACTAGGGGTGTGTGCCGACACCTCGATACCTCGGGAAAAAGATCATCGTGTCATCTCTACTCTCTTTACTTACGCATTTACCTTTGAGCAATTCAATTCCGCAATTTACTTATTGTTCATTCATATTTGAATTGCCATGGTAGAGTAGATATGACATAGTGTTGATCTTTTGTGCGGTTGAATTTAGTTTAACACACTTCTAGGCACAAGGGGTTAATTGGGCTTGATAGGATTTAATTATCTCAAAAGTTTTAGAAAAGCCCAATTCACCCCCCTCTTGGGTATCTTGATCCTTTCAAACCCTAGCTCACAAAGAGCAAGAATGGGGAGAGAACTAAACGAGGAAGAAGGCAATAGCCCCCAAATACCATCTGCCCATGCTCCTGACCGTTGGAACAAATAGATCTCGGCTGAACCAGAATATCCGGGTAGGGTAGGAAATATATTCGAGAAAGGGCTCACTGACCACACACATTGAGCTGAATTAATAAAAACCAAAATATCTGGCTAGGGCCTAAAAGATAACCGAGCACAGCCTCTCTCTTATGAAAATGGATGTCCGAAAATAATATCCGGCTAGGGCAGAAAGTTATTCGGGTTGGGGGTTCTCTGTTAAGGCACAAGGCTTCTCTTTTTTCCCTCTTTTCAAGTGTTATTTCTTCCAAAAGATTCAAAACAAATTAGCACTTGAGATAGCATTTTTCACAAAGATTTTTTAGGCTTAAACTCATCCATCTCACCATGTCACTAAGTGCAGTGGATATGCAAATGAGACTCACACTTAGTGGCACTAGATAACCGTTGCAACCAAAAGATTTCCCCTCTTTATAGTACGGCTATCTATCTTAAACATGGTCTATTTCTTCTCTACTCAACCTTAGACCGGTGAAATGAAATGCCCTACAAATATACCTTTGCCCTGCACATTCCATTTCAACTCCTCCAAAGTTGATGCAACACATGCACAAATCTTGATCAAATGACATGATCCACTTCATATCATCACATGGCCTCCATGGTCCATCAATCTTGACCTCACTTGCTCTTCACCATTGCTTTGGTCCTTCGGCGCCAAGTCTTTGCTCAAGCCTCCCGACACTCAGTACCAACGGCTTCAAAGCCTCCAACTTGCCCTTCACCTTCACAATCGAACCATCAAGCTAAGTCTTGCCTTGATCTTCACCACCTTAGCCATATGACTCCATGTCATGTCTCATATGCAATAAGCTCCTTCATTACATGTGTACATGTGGGCTAATTTCCTTTGTATCTCACATAAGCACATATTAGTCCACCTAGGTTGTCACTCATTTACCAAAACCAAACAAGGACCTTTCATCGGTGGACTCTGAGTGTTGCTACTTTTTCTCTGGAGACTGTGGTTATAACCTAGTAAATAGGTGCATAGGATTTAATAGGAATAATAGAGTTGTGTCTATTTAGGTGCTTGAGTCAAACAGTCAGCCTACCTTTGATTTAGCCCCATGTCATATATTTCCTACACTTCCTCTTTGTCCCCTCTGCTACCCCACATAGACGCTGGAGTCTACAACGAGGAGCAGGAGTACCCAGAAGACGGTGGTTTTGACCCCAATGAGTTGTACTAGGCTGGTGCTACCCCTGGTCGACGTTCCTGTGGAGTTGGCATCCAGTTTTCCACGAGTCTACATTAGAGTCTACATGAGAGTCTGTACTTTTCTTTTGTGAGAGGACAATGGGAGAGATCAAGGTTTCAATGTACTTCTCTATTACTTAGGTTCTAAGGCAACAAAAGATGAAAAGATATAGGAGTCACACACATTGGCACGTTGGAGCAGCAGGTCCTTTCCAACTCTCGAAGAAGACTAGGAAAAGTGTGAACACAAGGTTGATATGTGCTCTTGTGGTTCGGCCCTTTGTGATGAGTGATTGATCAACAGGCTCATTGGGAGGGGTAAGTAGAGACATGTTCTCTTAGCTGTGTTGTTGTGCAGGTGTGGAGCTCGGAGGCAGTGGTCGATGGCGAGGTGAAGGTCAAGTAGAGACATGTCGTGCCGACGGACCGAGAGCAGTGAAGGGCAGACGTGAGGCTTGGATCGACGAACCAGAGGGTCAAAGGACCAGCTGCGGTAGCTGGCACTTGGCTTCAGCAAGCAAGAGTACATGGGGATGTGCAATGGCATCATCCAAGTCAAGAGGAAGATGATGGCGTCATGGCACTTGGTGGGAGGCCAGACACATGCTTGCATGGGAGATGCAAGTGTCGTCGGTCGAGTCAAGGAGGAAGGCAAAGGCGTTGTGCTCGGCGGAGGCCGGGCATGCATCAACATCGGTGTCGGTGGTCGGGGCATGAGAACCATGCTCCGTCTGTGGCACGGGTTTGGTAGTTGAGCCTCACAAAACTACTTGCAACGGTTTCCAAGTTTAGTGGTCGGTTTCTGTGTTTGGGCCTCAAAACTCGGGGTGGACGGTTTCTAGGTTTGGACCTCAAAACCTGGGCTGATGGGTTTGCCGATTTGGGCCTCAAAAAAAGGAGGAGGTTCCTATGTGGAACGGGTTGATGCGTGGCGGCACCGTGAGGCTTACGTCGAGGAGAAGCTAGCGGTGAGGAGGCACGACGGTCGACGAGATGGCACGTGGCGGCGTCCTGGAGCTTGCGTCGAGGCAAAGCAAAGGATGAGAGGGCGCGTGGTCGTCGATTGAAGCTCTAATAGAGTTGGACTAGAATACTCCTAGGGTTAGCTAGTTTGCTCTTGTATCTAGGGGTAGAAGGGGACTATTGTATTAGGACTATAAATAGGGATGGTAGCCCCTCCATCGATTCTATCCAAGTAGTTGCCATTTCATTCACATAACACAATTCCTCTATTAGGCTTTCTTCCTCTAGCTGCTTGTGATCCGCAGAGATGACAATTTCTCTGTGTATTTTGATTCAGGAAAAGGGACCATAATCCCTTTGTCTCCTCAGGGGCTTTGGCTGAATTTGTGATTGAATTCGCGTTTGCAATTTGTTCTTCGCGTTTCTCTCTTTCCCCTCTTGGAGATTTTGCTCGTTCTTCCAATCCGAGGGATGGTTTGCGATTCTGCTTGAATCATCTTGTGCTAGGATGTGAGTGTCATCTTTCCACCGAAGGATTTACACCGAAACCTCACAAGCACATAGATCGAACTGAAATCGTTTATGTTCTCCATTCTTCCCCCTTTTCTTGTGATCGAGATATCTTTTGATTGAGTTGGATTCGAGCGATGATTTCCTAGGATTAGCTCACCAACACATATAAGATCACTTGGGAGAAGTTTGGTTGCAACCCCATTCGATTTAGTTGAGATCCAATCAATTTTGCTTTTGACTCGGGCTGCGAATCTGCTTTCTGTTCATCTGCGGACAATCCTCCATTTAGGTCGCGGACAGTCCGGGGATCGGGTTTGGTCAAGTTCAGTTCAGCGCAGCACGCTGCTGTTCACCGTCAGGTGACCGGCGGACTGTCCGGGGTGCAAACCATGGATAGTCCGGGACCTGTCCAGAACTATTTTAGAATAGTTGCATTTTGGGAGTTTTGCCTGCGGACAGTCCGGAGCAGACCCCGGACAGCCTGGCAGTGAATCCCGGACAGTCCAAGACCAGTTCCTGGATAGTTCGAGATCCTGTTGTTTGTGCAGTTTTGGTTCTCTCGTTTGGTGCTTGTTCGAGTTGCTTCTTCGGCAGTTCCATTGTACCTCTAGGACATCTCCTAGGGTACCCACCCACCCGTTGGATCGTGAATTAGCTGCTCTCTCGTGTCTTTGCTTTTGGGTGACTTTCTAGGACAGAGGCTATTGATTTCTCGAGAAGAAATTTGAGGCTCCCATTCACCCCACCACTCAGGTCGCCAATTTTGGTCCTTCAAAAATGTAGCTAGGAGAAGGCTGTCAAAAGCTATATGGAAACACCAATCCCAATGGGGTGGATTACAAAGGCCACTCAGAGTTGTCACCCCTGGGGCTACCACAACTAAACCATAGAATTGGGCACAACCTCAAGTAACCTATAGCCTAGACACCACGTCTACACTATCGATTACTACCCTAGCCGCATATGATAACTGGAGCACTCGACACAAGTTGAGATCCCATGCCAAGATATAACAACTATACTAATCATATATATGAAAGGCATAAACTAAATAAAGAAGATAAATATATTGAAGCATAAGTCTTGTAAAGAATAGATACAAAGGCATACCAAATCTCTGAAGACTTCTCCAGACCCGAAGCACAGCTTCGCTCTCCCTAACTCTCAACTGGAGCTAATCTACTACATTGGAAAGTCTAGCCCTAATTCTCTAGAGAAGAGAGATCGTCCTTTCAAGGGACGCCTCTACAACTCCATAATGATTCGATGCATGCCTCAGGGAGGGGGTCTGGGGCTGCTTATATAGCCCGGAGGGATGAACCGTAGCCCTTGGATCAAATCGAATTGAAACAATGGTTGATATGCGTCGTAGAGGACATTTGGAACATGCCACACAAAAGGAGGGAGGGCTTCCAGGTGGGCCCAGGCCAGCCAGCCTAGGGTTGAGGCCAGTTGGTCTCCCCTGGCCGCTGCCAGCCTCCCTCTTTTTCCTGGAGTCTTCCACATCCTTCTAGTGTCACTTTTCCATCCATTTGCACAATTAGTCGTGTTGTGGTTGGATTCTTCTCTTTCCAAACTGCTGGATAGATCCCTGAGAAATAATAATTCACAGAGCTAGGAAATTCTTATCGGTTTAGCCCCTGGACTTGTGGTGATGATGGTTCTAGGATCTTCTAGAATCTTTCGAGTCGTATCCATCGAGGACTCTCGCTTCAGGACTCCAAATATAGCAAATCATATGTCTGTTTCGATCGTCTCGACGAGCTCTTCGTAATGGTGTGCTCAGATTCATCACTTGAAATACTTTTATATGGTGAAATATTGATAATTCTGCAAAACAAGTGAGAACAACACAATTCGTGGAACTCATTAGAATCAAACCCTACAACTATGCTTTATGGTTCAATTTATGTTAATTCATGCAATAGTTGATGGTATAAAGTAGACATTAAGGACCGTCAACAAGTTTCCCCAAGCTTACCCTTTGCTAGTCCCTTAGCAAAGTTAAACTCAACAGTGGATCAGGAGTTACTACAATATCTGCACTTCTAACAAGTACACATGCATTCAAATAAAAGTTCTCATTTGGATTAGAAAAAGAGATCATATTATTCATCACGGGGCTTAGTACTTTACCTTGAATCTTGAATAACTGAAAGATAGAACGATC
Source organism: Coix lacryma-jobi var. lacryma-jobi (assembly GCA_009763385.1). NCBI lineage: Eukaryota > Viridiplantae > Streptophyta > Magnoliopsida > Poales > Poaceae > Coix > Coix lacryma-jobi. The sequence continues at coordinate 108,514,203 of CM019827.1, forward strand.
AAATCAAGCACTATGTCTCTAACTCTTTCACTTCACCATTATCTCAAAGTTTTTATGAATGTTCACAAAGCTTAAAAACATATGTTGCCAAATTAAATAATGGATCCAAAGAGAAAGTCAACCACACCATTGAATCGAGAAGTGCATGTGTATGAAAAATGGAGTCGGATGCTCTTTTGAATATATCACTCTCTTCTGTCCATTAGAGACACATGGCTATCAGACTAATTCTACTTACAGGCACATGCCCATTTTTTCTGATATTCATTTTTTTCTCTTTTTCAAGGTTCCAGACACTCATCCCTTTTTGTTTCCTTAGATCTCTCTTTTCTTTGAGGTTTCAGACACTTGTCTCTTTTTATTTCCTCGGATTTTCTCTCTTTTTTTAATAGCCAGATGTAACAAACTTTTGAGAGGATAACAACAGATAATCATGAGGATTTATGCGAAAGATAGATGAAATATGTAAGTGATCTCAATTTAATAGCAGGATAACTTCTCCTAGGGTCAACAAAGCTTAATTTAACTCAATGCAATTATTGGTCATGTTAATATTGGAAACTCTCCGAAACACTAGTGTTATTTCAGAACAAGATAACAGTAGCTCAGATCATCACATATCATATCTGTCAATTACCTAGACTCTGGATCAAGCATTTGCTATCCATATATTTAATTTTATTTTATGGCATAATTATTAATTCTCAGGAGAACTTGTGCTTGAAGGCTAGGTACTAGAAAGAAATTATAATAGAGCAACTATTCATTATTTCTACTTTAAGAAATTAGAGTGAGAGTTCTTCAAATTAGACATGTTTTATTTATTTAATCTAACACACACTATAATTTATTACTTAAAAACACTAAGATAGCAGTAAGACATACCTGAATCACGAAGATAACGGGGATGCGCCTCCCCAAGCTCGATGTTGTTGTAATAGTATTGAGTCTTCATGTGCCCATATTTTTTTGTATTTTGAATTTATTTATAGAAACTTAAGAGGATAAGGATACTTACCTGGATACACGGGGTGCCTTCCCCCAAGCTAAATGTTATCGTAGTCGTTCGATCTTGCAATGTAGCAGACTAGTGATATAAATGTACTTCCTCTATCGAAGCTTTGATTGAATTGATGGTTGTTGAAATAGTGCTCCAATAGTGGATGGAACATCCACTTGCTCGTCAGCTTTTCTTGGCCTTTCAAATCCCATGAAACTCAGATAGACAACAAAACTTGTGAAACAAATTAAGCGTTAGTGGTTGGCCACTTAAGCCTTAGTTGTCTTAGAGTTACAGTAAGATCTCTTTGTCAATATTTTTGTATTTTAATATTTTCTATGATGCAATAATAGTCTAACAAGATGAATGCATTTTATTTTTATGCCACCACGGTGAATATTTCATGTGGGTTTTTATACACCACAAAATTATTCACATAGAGCTTTAGGTTTTATGATGTAGTGCATAAAGAACAATATTTTTATTTTATTTTCTAATGCAGTGCTAATGCAGAAAAGTAAATATGGTATGGAAAAATGATGATGGAAAGTAAACATGCAAAAAGAGAAACTAATGCAGAAAAGATAAATATGGATAACTACCAATTTTACCTTTCGGTGAGGGTTCAATGTTTTAAGTCCTCCGAACAGGACTTCTCACCATGTTCATTCCTTAGGTGCATCATTTGATCCCAATATGTAGACCTTGATAACTACACCTCTTGGTTTGGTGTCACCCATGTTCTTCGTTCGCCCAACAATTTGAAGTGAAACATTAATTGTGAAAGCTAGCAGCATCTTGCTCAGTGTGTATGTTCTTGTAGATCCAGAACCTTCACTCTGTAGAATTTGGGAGTTGACAAACTCCTCCATGTGTTGCTCAAAGTGTGTCCTGCTCATAAAGATAAGGTAGAGATAAATGCATGGGCTCTGTTGGTGGAAAAACACCAATAGAACCAAAAGTTTTGTTCATTCCTCTCTAACCTTAGGCACATTGAATAAGATAAACTTGTTGTTTATGTGTTCTATTCAATCTTAACATGAGTGATAGGATCAGAAGATGAGCATGAATGTACGTAACATCTTAGAACAATTAATAGATCAGATTGCTTAACCCATGGAAGGATAATCTATCTATGCATAATGTGCCGATCTATTCATGATTGTGATATATCATCTTCCAAAGGTTAGATGCATAACATTTTAGCTCATTTGGTTAAGATAGTGAGATTCAAGAGAGTAAAGCTAGGAACAAAGAGTAAAGAACTGAACATTGTTGAGTTGATTAGGTTCGACTAAGTGAGGTTATATGCATATACCAAGATCAAGAGAAAGCTTTTTAAATAGTGATTACTCACCTTGAGATGTTACCTTTATCATTGAAGAGTGATGATACTGAAACATCTTGTTGGAGTTTCTCTTGCCTAGCTGGTTGTGTTCATGAATGGCTTGTCTTCTCTTGCCTAGCTCACAGTGGGCCAGTTGAGTCTTGTTCTCAACAGGTCTAGACGATGGAAACTTTGTCAACTATTCTCTTGATTTGTAAGCTCGGGTACTATATCTCCATCATCTAATTCTTGCAGTGCAGTGGCTTCATCCTTCATGAGCTACCTTCTTATGATCAAATTGTGCTAGAAATCTCAACTATGCTAAGACATGCACTAGTCAACAAAATAAAATAAATGCTTTAAAAAAAATTAGATAGTTCTCAACAAGCTTATAATATTTTGCTTGATCAATATGAAACTATTTCAAACCTTCATGTTGAGCTATCTAGTAAAATTGAAAAACTTGAAGCTAGTGCAAGCACGAGTGAAAGCACAGTTAGTGATGAGCAACTTGTAAAGAAAAATGAAAAACAAAAAGCAAAGTTAGCTAGCACACAAGATGCCTACAAAAGTTTGCTTGCTAAAATGGAAATCATGTGCAAACATTGTGATGAGCTAACTAACAAAGTTGCTAATCTTGAAGCCATCGGAGCAAACCCCACCGAGGCACCTAAAATTAAAAACTCAATTTTTGATATGCCTAAAAAGGATGCCTCTACTTCTTGCATTGATTTACTTGATTTAGACTCACCCATGTGCAAACAAGCTTGTGTTGAGGATGTGATTGTAGAAACATGTACACAAGAAGTTGCAAAGGAAAAATGAGCTACTAAGGCAAGAAGTGGCCTGCCTCACCATGGACTTGACTCAAGCAAAAGGCAAGACAAAACAAACCCGAACTCATCAAGATAACACCATCAAGGGAGTGAAGAAGCTTGATGAGGAGAAAATCGTGGTTTGTTATGTTTGCCACAAGGAAGGCCACAAGTCCTATGAGTGCAAGGTGAAGCATGGGGAAGAGAAAAAGAAGAAAGAGAAGAAAGCAAACAAGCAAGCTCTCCAACACCTACACCAATAAGGTGAACAAGAAGGTCTCCACACCTTATCTTTTGAAAAAGAAGAAGAATGACAAGGTGGTGGCCATCAAGGTGAACAAGCAAGCCAACAATGGGGCAAAACACATTTGGGTGCCTAAGGACATCATTTCAACCATGAAGAGCACCAAAAAGGTTTGGATCCCGAAAGGGAAGTTAGAAGTCAAATGGACAACATGGAATTTGGAGACTTGGCAAAAGTTGGGTGCATATCATGGGGTGCATCACATTAGATCATGTCATTGTCAAGTGTGTTAGTGGCTACTATACACCCAAATTCCCCTTCCCATGTTAGGTGACTAGATTTAAATTCTTGCAATTTCTTTTAGCATCTAGTTCCTTTCATTGCCTAGGTTTGCATTTGCATATTTAAATCCTTTGTCATGCATACACTAGGCTTATCATATGGTAGGTTTGCTCGGTATCACTCTCATCCTGGGAGCAAACCTACATGGTTTAATTTGCTTAGGAGCACGACACATAGCTTCTCTTACTTGTATTTATCTTATATGTGCCAAAGTTCAAATAGTAGATAAACTAACCTGATTACCATCTTCAATTGGTGTCACATTTCTAGTGATGTCAACTTGCAAAATGGTAGTTTGACCTTACAAGTCAATGTGCATGTCTCCTACAAGTATTTCAAACTTGTATGCACACTTTTAGGGGGAGGTTGCTCTACAATTTGGAAGCTTTGAGACTAACACTACCTTCAAGTTTATCATGTGTGTAGTAGTCTCATTGCAAGGAAAATGGAGTCCCCAGAGACAAGCATCATGTGTGGTGACAATCCAATTTGTATGTGCATGTGGTATTCCTAACCGATGTCATCATGTTGATTTCAATTTGATAGTCTTATATGCTTTCTCCATGCATTATATAGATTAAACTCCTTTGTGCATTAATTTGTCAGTTATGCATATGCTTTGCCATACACCATATGTATGCATACACCTAGGAGGAGTTTAGTTTATATAATATGAGAGTCAAGTTTTGTGATCAATTTCACTCCACATAAAAAGGATCACAAAATTTAACCCTCCCTTATGCCACTAATGTCTTTCTTTTCGATGTTTGTTTCCAAAGGGGGAGAATTTGAAGGACCAAAAGCAAGTTCAACTCAAAATAAATAACCAAAACCCAATTCAAAATTTTTGTGGTTATTAGTTTGGGAAGTTTCCTATTTTGGGAATGGTCCTAGAAAGGGAGGAAGTGGATTATGAAGTTAGGGGGAGGCTTAAATCCATAATGCCACAAAGGGACTCTATGGCAAGGACAAGATAAGTTATAAAAGTATTTTCAATTTGGTATCTTTTAACATCGTATGATCTTGCCTTTGCATTGCATCCTAGCAAGTAGATTGCATTTTAAATTATGTATCTATTATTTGTTTGCTTTGGTCATGTTGTCATCAATCACCAAAAAGGGGGAGATAGTAAGGAAAATAGACCTCAACCCATTTAACTTCAGATTTTGGTGTTTGATGATCAACATAACCAAATTGGACTAATGTGTTTGCAAGTGTTTGTTTTGTAGTCCAATAGAGTGCAAACATGACTTGGATGAAGGTAATGTGGTGATCAAATGATCAACACCTCAAGCAAGACCCTACAAGATGTATTGAAGACTTACAAAGATCAAGCAATGTCCAAGACACAAGAAACAGAGGCCCAGACGCAAACAAAGTTGAGCCGCTCAAGCCGAGACAAGAGCTGATTGAATTGGAATTGTTTCATGATTTTGGATCTGCTCAAGCTAGCATGAAACTAGCATAAAGTTGTAGAGCTTTTCATTAGCTTTCCAAAAAATCCAAGATCATCAAAATTAGAGTTCAAAGCTAAAAGTTATGCCCAAAATACGAAAGTCTATCTCAATGGAAAAAGAGCAACGGATGCTCCGATGTCGGGAGCACTGGACGCTCAGATGCAGAGTTCGATGCAGCCTCCGATGCTCACTAAAATTATCCTAGAATCAACAGTCTTATAGGAAAGTCCGATACAACATCTGATGCCTCTACTGTAGCGTCTGATGCCCCCAGAAAATAGGTCTAGCGGCTAGTTTTCCAACGGCTATTCAACATATGGGCATAGGACGCGTCCGATGCCTTTACTGTAGCATCCAATGTTCTATAGAAAGGCTATTTTCAGCCTACCAATACTCTATTTGCTTGAGGGCCTATATATACCACCTCACACCGGCCAAATGAGGTGTGGAGGAGTGAGGAAACATACCAAGGGTGTTTCTACACCATTTTTTGAAGAGAAACTGTGGAGCTTGCTCCGCGGTGATAAATTAAAAAAACATCACGAATAGTTACAGAGTGAGGTTAGCTAGATGCTAATAGAGAACTCACCTAGGACAAAACACGTTGCTATACCATATTAGTGCCTCCATATGCATAGTGCTTAGTGATTCACATGGCGATTAGTGTAGGTACTTTGCAAAGTGCTTAGGCAAGTTAGACCACTGCTCATGCGCTTGCTCTAGGTTTAGGCCTAGTGTTTAGTGAGGTTTGCATACCTCTTCCTACTCGGTGCTTGCGCACACCATTGTTGTACATCGGAGGGGCTTGTAGTCTTGCGAGACCACACCAACCGTGTTTGTGGTGTGGCCGCCTGAAAGGTCCTAGTTTGGTTTTGGTAATTGAGTGAGAACTTAGGTGGACTAATATGTGTTTGAAGTGAATTACACAGGTGATTAGTCCACAGGTGATGATGTGTGAGCAACATATGCCATAGAGGTGAAATGACTTGGAGGATGTTGCAAGGCTCATGCATGTGATGGAGGAGCTTAATGCACATGAAACATGACATGGAGTCATGTGGCCAAGATGGTGAAGATCAAGGCAACACTTGGTTTGATGGACCGGTTGCGAAGGTGAAGGGCAAGTTGGAGGCTTTGAAGCCGTTGGTACCGAGTGTTGGGAGGCTTAAGCAAGACTTGACGCCGAAGGACCGAAGCAATGGTGAAGAGCAAGTGAGGTCAAGATCGATGGACCATGGAGGCCATGTGATGATATGAAGTGGATCATATCATTTGATGATAGGTTGGTGCATGTGTTGCATCAACACCGAAGGAGATGGAATGGAATGCGCAAGGCAAAGGTATATTTGTAGGGCATTTCATTTCACCGGTGATAGGTGTGTAGAGAAGATTATGACCGGGCTTAGGATAGATGGCCGTACTATTAAGAGGAGCAAACTTGTTTGCATATCGGTCATCTAGTGCCACTTGAGCGATCTAACATTGCGTTGTTACTAGGATCGAGTGGCGTTGTGAGAGCAAGTGAAAAATCCTTTGAAAATGATTGTGAAAATGCTAACACACATGCACATGATGATGTACACTTGGTGGTGTTGGCACATTTGCAAAGGAGAAGGTGTTGGAGTTGATTTGGATCAACTCGGAGAAGAGAAGGAGGCTTTTCGGTGTGTTCTGAACTCTAGGATGGATCTTGGATTGGAATTCTGTACTAACCCTTTGTGAGTTGGATTAGCTTTGTATGTGGGATGTGTAGCCCTCTCAATAAGCTTTCCAAAATGTCCAAGATCATCGAAATCGGAGTTCGGAGCTAAGAGTTATGGCCGTTTTAGCGAGGAGTTCAGGATGCTGAAGTCGGTGGTACCGACCCTGAAGTCGGTAGTACCGACCCTACTACCAACCCCTGTGGGCAGCGCGCAAACTCTCTGTTCGGGAGACGGTTTGGCCTACCGGTACTACCGCCATAAGGCCAGTAGTACCGGGCCACGGTAGTACCGACCCTAGGGGTCGGTGGTACCGAGGTTTGGAGGAAGTTTGGGAGCGTTCTGTGTGGGGAAGATTTGGCCTACCGGTAGTACCGCTATAAGGTCGGTAGTACCGGGGCCGGTAGTACCGACCCTACTACCGACCCTACTACCGACTATGTTAGGATGGCGATTCTAACGGTCTTTTTGAATGTCGGTAGTACCGGCCCTCTCGTCGGTAGTACCGACCGTGGCCGTGGGAGCTCGAGAAAAGGGGAAAACGGCTAGTTTGTGGCTCCCCTCTATAAATAGAGGGGTGGCCGGCCCTTGGACAAGGTTGAGCACCCTAGGGACTTAGTGTCCATGCTTGGGGAGTGCTTAGGAGCCCTCTAACTCGCTTATGCTTGCTAGTCTGCAAATCTATTGCGAGTGAGCGATTCTAGTGCGTTGCTTTGAGAGATTGCATCGAGTGGCACTAGGTGTTCGAGTTGCAAGCCGGTGGTGCTTATTACTCTTGGAGGTTGCCACCTCCTAGACGGCTTGGTGCTTGTCTCCGTCGTGAAGCCCGCGTGAAGATTGTGTGTGGCTCTGGAGAAGCTTTGTGAGGGGCATTGTGCTCGCCCCGCGGGAGATCACGAAGAGCAACTCTAGTGGAAAAGAGGCGTGAAGAGCGCCAAGTGGTCCGGCCGGATCGAAAGCTAGAGCTCTTGGTGAGCACTCCATCGTGGAGAGGTTGGCTTAGTGTCACCACTAGCAAGAGGATCGGCGGCAACCTTGGGCTTGCTTCAACGGGGACTAGCTTGGTGGCAACCAAGTGAACCTCGGGATAAAATCTTGTGTCCCCGTCTCTTGTTGCTCTTATTGTTCTTGTTTCCTTGCATATTACGCTTGTTCTTATGTTCTTCGTGTTCTTCCTCCCTCCTTCACTCTATCTTAGGTTGGGAAGGCTCGATCTACATTTTGGCAAGGAACCAAGACTTGGGGAAGCTACAATCGTCATCTACATCATCTAGGGAAGTGGGGTAATTGCTAGATCTGAGATTGCATCTCACCCTCTTCGATTTCGTAGCTTCCTGCAGGTGCTCAGTAGTACCGGCATAAAAGCCCGGTAGTACCGGCCAAGCAGCCCGGTAGTACCGACCGCCTGTTCTGTACACTAGCTTGTATTGCAATACTTATTCTTGTGCTAGTGTTTAGTTGCTTAGTTTGTGTAGCTAAGTTGAGCTCCCTAATTTGGCTTGTGTAGCCTTGTTATTGAGCATTGCTAGTGAGCTTAGGCTTTGTGCTTTGCTTACTAGATTGTGTAGGAGCTCCCCCGTGTTTGAAGTACTAGTTGCATAGGTTTGTGTGGCCTTGCTTCTAGAATTGGTTAGGTGAGCTCTAGCTAGCTCGACACCTTATTTGCATTGTTTAGGATCTTTTGTAAGGTGTCTTAGAGTATAGGTAGAGGGGTGTAGTCTTGGCTAGACCGATAGTTTAAATTCCGCATTTGTTTCGGTTAGCCAGTACGTTTAATTTTAAAAGGGACTATTCACCCCCTCTAGTCCGCCATCTCGACCCTTCAAGTGGTATCGAAGCTAGGTCTTTCATTTGTGGTCTTCACCGACCCGAGAGGATGGCGACTTATGGGCTAGGAATTGATTGTCCACACATTTTTGATGGCACTCACTTTACACAATGGAAAACTTGGATGATATGCAATTTCAAGTTTATTTGCCCTCAAATGTGGTGGATCGTAGATGTAGGCTTTTCTCATGTGTTGGATGAAAAGAATCTAACTCAAGCACAAGAGAAATGCCTAGATCTCGAGTGCCAAGCTACTAACATCATTTTTAGATCTTTGCATGATGATATCTTTAGTGAAATCATGGATATGGAGTCCTCCCATAACATGTGAAAGTATCTCAATGACAAGTATGGGAGTGCCTCAAATGATGATGATGTTAGTGAGCCCAAGGAAGAGGCACATGAGGATGATGAGCATGACCACAACTTGGTGATTGTGGAAGATTGCTCCATCTCATGGTCAAGTGATGATGATGATGATCAATCCACAAGATCACTTGACAAGGATGATGGCTATGAGAGTGATGTCTCAACAAGCTCTCCCTCCACACCACATTGCTTCATGTCACACGGTGACACTAAGGTATCAATTGCAAATGTGGTTGTTGATTGTGATGATCCAAATGTAGAGCTTGTATGTAGACTCACCAAAGCTTTAGAAAATGAGATGGCTAAAATAATGAAATTAACAAAAGAAAACTCATTTCTAAAGAATGCATGTGAACAACAAAAGCATCTACTTTATGTTACTACTTGTTCACATGATGAGCTTAAATTGACTCATGAGGAACTTAGTGTTGCTCATGACAACTTGATACAAGACCATGCTTTTCTCACTAAGAAGCTTTCTAATGTAGAAAATAAAACTAGTGAGAGCTCATCATTTGGGTCAAATGATCAATCACCTATTTGTGCTAACCCATGTGATGTAGAAAAGAAGCATGTATCCACCTCTTGTGAAGATTTATTATCTATGCCATGTTCTTCACATATAGATGCTTGTTCTACTTCCTTGTCTTGTGAGACTAACATTTTGAAGGAGAACAATGAGCTCAAAAGTGAAGTGAAGAACTTGAGCAACAAGTTAGAGATGTGGTGTAGATCAAAGGTCACCTATGAGCACTTGATGAAGAATCAAAGAAGCTATGGTGACAAGAGTGGCATTGGCTTCAACAAAAGCAATGTCAAAGGCAAGAGATGGGGCAAGAGAAGATATGCAAAAGAAATGAAGAAGCAAGAACAAGAAAAGCTATCTCATTTCATGTGCTATCGGTGCCATGAGATGGGACATCTTGCAAATGCTTGCCCCAACAAGAAGAAGCCCCAAGTGCAAAGAAAGATCAACCATGAAGATGGTGATATGGGGAAGAAGACAAGAAGGGGAGGTAGAAGATCAAGATCAACACAAGACCTCACCCAAGTCAAGTGCTACAAATGTGATGATATGGGACACTTTGCCTCGAAGTGTCCTAACAAGCTTGAGAAGAAGTCTCAAGCAACTCATGAGAGGCAAGGCATTGAGAAGCAACACATGAGCAAGGAAGAAAAGGCTCAATCAAAGAGAGTTTGCTACTCATGCCGGTAAAGGGGACACATGGCTAATTCATGTCCCCTAGGTATGACTTCTAAGCCGATTTCAATTGATAATGTTAATGTGCTTAGAAAGGATGAAAATGGTACCTCTTTGGTTGCTATTGCAAAACATCCCGCTATCCATACTAAGGCAATGCCTAAGTATGTTGCTCCTAACTTGAGAGGACCCAAACTAGTTTGGGTACCATCAAAAAGTGGATGAATGTGTGTAGGTACCATGACATTGGAGACTTGATTCAATTGATTCTATATTGTTCATTATATGATTGAGTCAAGTAATGAAGCTTAGTGCTATCCAAACCCAATGCCAAGACAAAAGAGTGAAGTCCAAGTGCTATAACATACAAGTGCAAAGTTCAAGTTGTGGTGGTTGATTGGAAATATTTGAAGGCTTGCAAATGATAGATGAAGAAGCTTGCTATTTGATGATCATGAGCTACTAAGGTATATCTCTAGTTGATCATGTTATTTTAGATGCATATGAGTTGATTGAATTGGATATATATGCATATGTTGCTTGCTATAAGATGATTGAATGAACAAATTGCTTAGTGATCAAGTTTGAGTTAGTTTGATTGGATATGTTCACAAGATGACCTTTAGTAAGTGGATTTGCATGGATATATGTCTTGTGTTGATGTTCAAGCAAGTTTATCTCAAGTTTGATTCAATTTGAAGAAGTATAGCTCAAATATAGAAATCTGTCCAAAATCTGAAATCTGACCTAGCTGTGATGATAGCCATGTTTGAGTTATAAAATCTATTTGGATTGGCTTAAAATTTGGTACACATGCTCTACACTTATGGTATTAGTTGCTGTGCAAAATTCATGATAATTGGATAAGTGATGCTTCATTTTTGGAGTGGACCTTGTCAACTATAGTGCAGCAGTTTTCAGCATGTAGTACCATGGAAAGAATTGAAATCTGGTAGCAATCTAGAAAGCCAATGAAGCTCAATTTTTTATGGCTGCTAGAACACTTAGATAAGCACATCTCCACCAAATTTCATGGTCATTGGACTTATATTTTGGGAGATATGCATGTTTCTTTGAGAAGGACAGAATCTGCCAGAAAAGTGACAATTATTGGATTGATCTAGAGTCACTTTGATTGAAAGGCCCTCAAGTTGGAATCATATTTATAAGTGGTTGAGGGACCTATGTTTGGTTTTGAGATGAGCTAGAAGTATGACAAAGATGTGATCAAGACTAACGTCAAGATGAAGATAAAGATCAAGTCCTAGTATCAAATTGAAGATCATTTGTTAGAAAGAAAAGGACTCAAAGATGGATTCAAAGTCACATTTCAAGAAGAGTTCAAAAGGATCAATCAAACAAGGTCCATTCAAGTGAGTATCAAGGATGATTCTTTGGAGAGAGGTCACTTCTCCCTTTTGTAGGGGCTTGCCGCCTTTGGTATGTTAACCAAGCAAGGCTTGGAAGGCTAACATGGAAGTTGTGATCTAAAGGGACATTTGAGATGCTTAGTTGAAGAAATCAAAAGGGTTGATCTAGAGAGCAAGCAACATCTAGAAGAAAGCAAATCATGCCAACTCAAGTGGTATTTATATGCAAGCTATGATCAAATGAAGAAGCAAGCCAACCACAAAAAGATAGTGCACTTGATCATATGGTTGAAGATTTGCTCTATCAATTGGTATCTATTGGTCTTCACCATGGACTTCACATTGCTATTTCGGAGTTGGAATCAAATGACTAACCTCTACTCCAAGATAGCAAAGGTATCATTGTAATGTGCATGATCATTTCATCCCTTACTAGTATGCGGTTAGTGCATATAGTACATGCTCAATAGGATCATGCATAACAATTGGAAAGTTTAAATTCATTGCCTACCACTATTGCTTGTTTGATTATATGATCTGGTGGTTAGTATATGGATTTGTTCATGAGCTAGTGAACCCGAGTACTTGATCTAGAAGATGAGCATTCAAGTGTCTAATTCAACATGAGTAAGATAACCATTAAAAGATGCGTGAAGAAGCTTACTCTAGAGCAAACCGAGTTAGATATCTTGTGCAAATTTGATAGTTCAAGTCACAAATGAGAAGCTCATGAGATGACAATAGTTCAAGAAGAAGACAATAATGCAAATGGATATCAAGTTTAAACTTTCATTCAAGTGGTATCCTACAAGACTTCAAGTGATCCTCAACTTTAAGTGATCAAATCAAGCAAAGCTTCCCTCACCAACAAGAGCTCAAGTTTATCAAGTGGATGACCCATGCTGTGACATAGGGGAGGTGGCCCACCTATTGGTATCAAGGTCAAAGATCCTACACATGGTGTCATTCCAACACATATGGTGGTGTCCATCAAAAATGAAGACTCAAGTGTCAACCATCTACCCTAGTGTCACCCTTTGTGAGAAAAGAGCATACCTTTTATGGTCATTGATGACAAAGGGGGAGAAAGTGCCAAAGATATGATATGTTAGGGGAGAAATTGTGGCAAAGATATGTCAAGGACAAAGGGGGAGAAAACAAAAAATGGACATGGATCAAGAGGGAGCAAGATTGGAGAATGCAAAAGGATCAAAATTCTTGGACAAAGAGAGCACACAAGTAGGGGGAGCAAGCTCATGAATACATGTTTGATGCATTTGGTTGTGCATTACATTTGCTTGCTTGCATTGCATATGTTCTAAATTCTTATATGCTTGTGTGCAATATTTGCTAGAGCTAAGACTTGAATGATGGTTGTTTTCCTTCTATTGGTATTTAGAGCTTAGTCTTAGTGTAACAAGTGGTAACTAGAACCTTGATTATAATATTGATCTCACGTGGTATCTAGTTTTACTTGTTTCTAGCAAGGTTGATGCTAAGGATGATTTAAAATGTGGTATACAGGCTACAAAGGTACATTTCCATTTTGTATACCTTAGCATCACTTAGTAGTGCTAACACTCCCACAAATCTCCCACAAGTTGAAGAGAAACTGTGGAGCTTGCTCCGCGGTGATAAATTAAAAAAACATCACGAATAGTTACAGAGTGAGGTTAGCTAGATGCTAACAGAGAACTCACCTAGGACAAAACACGTTGCTATACCATATTAGTGCCTCCATATGCATAGTGCTTAGTGATTCACATGGTGATTAGTGTAGGTGCTTTGCAAAGTGCTTAGGCTAGTTAGACCACCGCTCATGCGCTTGCTCTAGGTTTAGGCCTAGTGTTTAGTGAGGTTTGCATACCTCTTCCTACTCGGTGCTTGCGCACACCATTGTCGTACATCGGAGGGGCTTGTAGTCTTGCGAGACCACACCAACCGTGTTTGTGGTGTGGCCGCCTGAAAGGTCCTAGTTTGGTTTTGGTAATTGAGTGACAACTTAGGTGGACTAATATGTGTTTGAAGTGAATTACACAGGTGATTAGTCCACAGGTGATGATGTGTGAGCAACATATGCCATAGAGGTGAAATGACTTGGAGGATGTTGCAAGGCTCATGCATGTGATGGAGGAGCTTAATGCACATGAAACATGACATGGAGTCATGTGGCCAAGATGGTGAAGATCAAGGCAACACTTGGTTTGATGGACCGGTTGCGAAGGTGAAGGGCAAGTTGGAGGCTTTGAAGCCGTTGGTACCGAGTGTTGGGAGGCTTAAGCAAGACTTGACGCCGAAGGACCGAAGCAATGGTGAAGAGCAAGTGAGGTCAAGATCGATGGACCATGGAGGCCATGTGATGATATGAAGTGGATCATATCATTTGATGATAGGTTGGTGCATGTGTTGCATCAACACCGAAGGAGATGGAATGGAATGCGCAAGGCAAAGGTATATTTGTAGGGCATTTCATTTCACCGGTGATAGGTGTGTAGAGAAGATTATGACCGGGCTTAGGATAGATGGCCGTACTATTAAGAGGAGCAAACTTGTTTGCATATCGGTCATCTAGTGCCACTTGAGCGATCTAACATTGCGTTGTTACTAGGATCGAGTGGCGTTGTGAGAGCAAGTGAAAAATCCTTTGAAAATGATTGTGAAAATGCTAACACACATGCACATGATGATGTACACTTGGTGGTGTTGGCACATTTGCAAAGGAGAAGGTGTTGGAGTTGATTTGGATCAACTCAGAGAAGAGAAGGAGGCTTTTCGGTGTGTTCCAAACTCTAGGATGGATGTTGGATTAGAATTCTATACTAACCCTTTGTGAGTTGGATTAGCTTTGTTTGTGGGATGTGTAGCCCTCTCAATAAGCTTTCCAAAATGTCCAAGATCATCGAAATCAGAGTTCGGAGCTAAGAGTTATGGCCGTTTTAGCAAGGAGTTCAGGATGCTGAAGTCGGTGGTACCGACCCTGGGGTCGGTAGTACCGACCCTACTACCAACCCCTGTGGGCAGCGCGCAAACTCTCTGTTCGGAAGATGGTTTGGCCTACCGGAAGTACCGCCATATGGCCGGTAGTACCGGGCCACGGTAGTACCGACCCTAGGGGTTGGTTGTACCGAGGTTTGGAGGAAGTTTGGGAGCGTTCTGTGTGGGGAAGATTTGGCCTACCGGTAGTACCGCTATAAGGTCGGTAGTACCAGGGCTGGTAGTACCGACCCTACTACCGACTGTATTAGGATGGTGATTCTAACGGTCTTTTTGAATGCCGGTAGTACCGGCCCTCTCGTCGGTAGTACCGACCGTGGCCGTGAGAGCTCAGGAAAAGGAGAAAACGGCTAGTTTGTGGCTCCCCTCTATAAATAGAGGGGTGGCCGGCCCTTGGACAAGGTTGAGCATCCTAGGGACTTAGTGTCCATGCTTGGGGAGTGCTTAGGAGCCCTCTAACTCGCTTATGCTTGCTAGTGTGCAAATCTATTGCGAGTGAGCGATTCTAGTGCGTTGCTTTGAGAGATTGCATCGAGTGGCACTAGGTGTTCGAGTTGCAAGCCGGTGTTGCTTATTACTCTTGGAGGTTGCCACCTCCTAAACGGCTTGGTGCTTGTCTCCGTCGTGAAGCCCGCGTGAAGATTGTGTGTGGCTTCGGAGAAGCTTTGTGAGGGGCATTGTGCTCGCCCCGCGGGAGATCGCGAAGAGCAACTCTAGTGGAAAAGAGGCGTGAAGAGCGCCAAGTGGTCCGGCCGGATCGAAAGCTAGAGCTCTTGGTGAGCACTCCATCGTGGAGAGGTTGGCTTAGTGTCACCACTAGCAAGAGGATCGGCGGCAACCTTGGGCTTGCTTCAACGGGGACTAGCTTGGTGGCAACCAAGTGAACCTCGGGATAAAATCTTGTGTCCCCGTCTCTTGTTGCTCTTATTGTTCTTGTTTCCTTGCATATTATGCTTGTTCTTGTGTTCTTCGTGTTCTTCCTCCCTCCTTCACTCTATCTTAGGTTGGGAAGGCTCGATCTACATTTTGGCAAGGAACCAAGACTTGGGGAAGCTACAATCGTCATCTACATCATCTAGGGAAGTGGGGTAATTCCTAGATCTGAGATTGCATCTCACCCTCTTCGATTTCGTAGCTTCCTGCAGGTGCTCGGTAGTACCGGCATAAAAGCCCGGTAGTACCGGTGTCGGTAGTACCGGCCTAGCAGCCCGGTAGTACCGACCGCCTGTTCTTGTGACGGAACGGTCCTAATCCCATGGCCCACATGTCCCTGTCAACCTCTGACAGCCGAACTTATGTTCCACGTGATTAAGACTGTTCGTCACCGGGCTACATTAGCGCCCGATGTCCACAGGATCACTCACCTTTCGGTTACAGCATTTGATACTTTCACAAATAACAGCGGAAGATTTAAATAACAATAGTTTTACAAACTGGGGGTTCCAAATAAACTTAAAGACATGCGGTTATTACAGACCATGTTCTGACAGTTCAAAGTAGACAACGTAGCGGAATACAACAATATAAAGATACTTCACCCAGCCCGAGGGTGCACATCTATTCTTCGGCCTCATCGGCCTCCTCCTGAACGAAGGTCATGCAGCAGGGTGCAAGACACGTCGAATACTCAGGCATACCTGCAACAGTGGGTAACAAACCTTGAGTACTGGGGTACTCAACAAGACTTACCCGACTAAAGAAAAAAAAGGGAGAAGACTCAGGAATGAGAGGCTTAGGTAGTCAAGGTAAGGCTTAAGCAAGATCAAGTATTTTGCAGAAAAGCATTTTGAAATCCTTGTTTTATTTTTGGAAAGATTCCAGTATTTCTCAATTCTCCATTGTCCATGATTCATTTTACCTTCCAAAAACATACCTAGTTGAGAACCACTCTCCGTTGACAGTCAGTGACCAAGTCTCCATAACCGAGGAGCAACGTTAATCCGGATAAAGAATACTCAGCTGAGGATCCCTATTCACACGGCATATGTAGCACCCAAGCTTGCATAGGCCAACCTGTCTACCACGATTCCTCCAAGATTGGACCGGTCCTACGCTACCCGGAAGTACAGTACACCACTCCTTTCCAGGTACGACGACCACGTGGGTACATGCTACTTCCGCCATCTCTCCACTCCCAGTGCACGGTTGTCGGTCCCAATCAAGGATTTCTCGCAGCCAGAGCTTTCCGAAGTATGTGAATAGTTACAAGTCTTGACCAGCAGGCCCCCATACGGATGGTCCCTAATTTTCCAGCCAGAACTATACCTTGGTTATATCTCACCCAAGCGTAATAGTCCCGTCAGTTTTTCAACCCTGTCCCGGTCGGTGTCAACTGTTGAGTCCCGGACTACAACATGACGGCACCGTACGCTCGGACAACCTCTCCTCGCTGTTGACTAGGTATGGATCAGATACTTAGCCAACAGTCGGGGAGTAAAGCCAAATTCCCATAAAAGTTCTTTAAGTGATCACACTTTTGAAATTGGCATTTTTATCGCAAATCTATTGTATAGCAATGCTAAGCATTTTGCAAATAGTTTTTAAACAGAGTAGGGGATCTTTGGTGGAGGTAAAGTGCAGGTAATAGGTCATCACACAACTCCTATCACCTAATGCAGTAATTTAACTCAAAAGTATTTAAGTAAAACTTTTATAAAAGCAAGGAAAGGCTAAATGCACCGGGGCTTGCCTTGAAGAGCAAAGACAGCTGGCTCAGGGTTGGAGGTGCAGAGGTCGAAGCTCGGGGTTACTTCGGGAGCAGGTTCGTCGGCGGCAGCCTCGACTTTGACTTCTCCTTCGGTGACTATACGAATGCAATGATGCATGCACATGAGTATGCTAGCATGAACAATGCAACACATGGCAACAACATGAACCCTAATCATTTTTTTTTTCTATTTTCTTAATTATTTAAAAAGGTCATTTAAAGTAGTTGCTCCAAAAATTACCAAATTAATCACATAAGTTCGTTATGGTGTAGATAGATGGCAAAATAAATTTCATAATTTTTGGAGGTCATTAAGGTGCTCGAATAAAATCAGACATTAATTAACAAAAGGCACTATTTAACAATTAAAATAAATGCTCAAAAATCAACTTGTTCCAAAAGACGTCAAAATTTCATCAGAGACTAAACATGGCATAGGAAGCTCACAAAAATTTATCTCATGATTTTTGGACTTATAAATGATTTTCTAAAAATCCAAAACTATCCATTTATTAATTAAAAGAGGGATTTTACATTTTCAAATTCTTGCAGAAAAGTCAAGTTTCATATTTTTCTAAAATACTCCCTCCATTCCAAATTATAAGACGTTCCAAGAATCTTGGAGAGTCAAAGTTTTTCAACTTTGACCAAAATTATTGAGAAAAATATAAAGATTTATACCATCAAATATACATATTATGGAAATATAACTAATGGAGAATATAATTGCACTTAGTTGATATCATAAATATTATTATCTTATTATATAAATTTGGTCAAAGTTGAAAAACTTTGACTCTCCAAGATTCTTGGAATGTCTTATAATTTGGGATGGAGGGAGTACTACACAGTGCATGGAGCATACCATAATTTTATCAAAATTTAAGGAACAACAGATTAATTCACACAAAAAAGAGAAAAAAGAACACTATTCATACTCTTTCAAAAAGGAAAAAAGAAAAGAGCGCTGTGCTCCTTCCTCGCAGGGGCTCGGGCGAATCGCGGCGAGGCGGACAGCAGGGCTCGGGCGAGGCGGAAACAACCGGCCGTCCGAGGCCTGGCCGGTAGGCTCGGGCGAGACGGAAACAATGCCATTGTATATAGTGTTGAGCGCCATTGTGTTGCATTGCTTGCTTTCACGCTCTCTAGGGGTGGGGTCTTCTTCATTGACAATAACATAACCATCTTGTGTGACCTCCCACACCCTATCATTGATGGAGCCAAGGTACATCTTCATCTTTCTCTTCCAATAATCAAAAGATGACCCATCAAAGTACGGTGGTTTGCCCCCAACATGGTTGAACACAATTTGAGCCATATTTGCACCGTAGGTTGTTAAGCCTTTGAATCAAACGGTGTTTGGCTCCGATACCACTTGAAAGGTCCTAATTGGCTAGAGGGGGGGTGAATAGCCTAATTTAAAATTCTACAAAGCACTAGAGCAATTTGTTAGACAATAACAAAGCGATAAATGCGGTTGCTCTAGCTCTATGTCAAATGCAAGCCACCTATTTGCAAGTCTAGTTAATTATGATCTCTAGGGCACACAAGGACTAAGTCACTACTTTATTAAACTAGTGAGCTACACAAGAGAGCTAGCAAAACTAAACTAGCTACACTAGCAAAGCTACTACTATTATTAACAAGGGAAACAAGTTACTCTATAACAAGTATGAACAAAGGAATACAAGAGAGTGGTAGTGTGATTTTACCGAATCGGGCAAGTGAAGATAATTGATATCACAATGGAATGCCAATCACCAAGGGACACAATATGAACACGAGATTTATCCCCGAGGTTCACGTGCTTGCCGGCACGCTACGTCCTCGTTGTGTCGACCAAGGCTTCGTGGTTCGGTGGCTAATCGGTATCACACACCGAGCTCTCCACAAGAGCGCCACAAGAACCTACCCCAAGCAATGGTAACTCAATGACACACGCAATTTACTAGGAGTTACCTTTGGCTCTTCGCCGGGGAGGTACAAGCCCCTCACAAAGTCGTTGGGATGGCCACGAACAATCACCCACTCGTGCCGATCCTCCTCCGCTGCCACCAAGCCGTCTAGGCACCGGCAAGTGCCAAGAGTAAAAAGAAATCCGCAGCAACAATCACCAAGATGCCTCTAGAATGCAAGATCACAATGCAAGCTCTTGGTTTCACTCGATCTCACTTGGATTCGCACTAACAATCAAAGAGATCGGAGGGAGGGATTAGATCTTGCTCAAGAGGATGTTCAAGAGGTTAGAAAGTCAAGAGAGATCTCCCCAAACGCGGCCACG
Source organism: Coix lacryma-jobi var. lacryma-jobi (assembly GCA_009763385.1). Taxonomy (NCBI): domain Eukaryota; kingdom Viridiplantae; phylum Streptophyta; class Magnoliopsida; order Poales; family Poaceae; genus Coix; species Coix lacryma-jobi. The sequence goes on from CM019827.1 coordinate 108,533,837, forward strand.
ACCTATATATAGACAGGAGAGGACGGCAGCCCGACCCCCATCTTTCTGCGCTTGGTCGGTAGTACCGACCCCTCCTGGGCGGTAGTACCGACAGAGTCAAACTAGCCGTTTAACACACGTCCCGCTGATTTAGGCGAGGCACCGACTCTGGTCGGTACCTCCGAGGTCGGTAGTACCGAGGTAATGGCGGTACTACCGTCAGGCCAAAATCGCCGCGAACAGAGAGCTCTGCGAAAAACAAGCCACTACCGACCTTGCGTCGGTACCACCGCGGGCGGTAGTACCGAGGTAATGGCGGTACTACCGCCAGGCCATTTTCAAATCTATACAGAGAGCCTCGCGAAACCCCTCCGAGCCACGGTACCACCGACCATCTGGTCGGTACCACCGCCTGCGGTAGTACCGAGGTAATAGCGGTACCACCGCCAGGCCAAAAACGCCCCAACACAGAGAAGGCTGCACGCAGCACCTATGGGCGGTACCACCGACCGTCCTGGTCGGTACCACCGACCATACACAGAAAACTTCATTTTCTTCCCTGTGTTGATCCAAACTACTCCAACAACTTCTCCTTTGCAAATGTGCTAACACCACCAAGTGTACCAAGTGTGTTAGCATTTTCAAAACATTTTTCAAAGGATTTATCGCCTCATTTTAGTTATGTCATATGCAAATGCAACTAGAGGCAACTTAATAACCGTATACTATGAATTTCTCCTCTTGATAGTACGGCTATCTATCCTAAATACACTCACACCCTCTATGGTGTCTTGAGTGCCAAAAACAAAAGAGCCTATTGGTTATACCTTTGCCTTGAGCTCTTTTATTTTCCTCTTTCTTCTTTTCTTCTAGTGAAGATATGGACCATCTTACGACCAATCACTTGATCATTGCATCACATGTCCATCATCATGCTTCACTTGAGCCATGGACCACCTTTTGCTAATCAAACACTTAATGACAAAGGTTAGTCCAATGGGTTTCATCAATTATCCAAAACCAAACTTGGACTTTCAGCGGCCAGGCGTGCGGCACGCGCAGCGCCGGCGGCTCGGCCACGGCCGGGGCCCCCCTAGCTCTAGGTTGAAGATGAACAGGGCTAGGTCTAGGGTTTGACTTTAGAACTGATTTCTGTATTTAGCAAAGTACTCCCAAAATTTGAACTGAGCAACAAAAACTCAAAACACCAAAGTTGTGCAGAAAAAGGAGATCTACAACTTTGTCAAAAAGAACATTTTCAAAATCCAAATAGTTTTTGAATCACATTTGAAATTTGAAAAGGGGACACTTTTGGGATTTTAATAAATTAAAAATTACTTTTGATTTTTTATTGAAAGTTGAAAATCGGTAAACATGCAAGTTGTTCCTTTTGTCAAAACCTATAACTTTTTTATTATACACTTTTTCTGAAACTCATTAGTTTTTTGAAATAATTTTGAAAACTAAAAAGGGGACAAAAACTGGAGTTTGAATGAATTTGGAATTACTTCAAACTTTGCACAGAAACTTGAAAATTTGTAAATACCAAAGTTGTTTCTCTTGATCAGATCTACAACTTTGCTTTTTGGACCAACTCCAAATTTTGAATAATTTTTGAATTACAAAAAGAGGGATAAAATCCAGGATTTGGAATTCAGGGTTTTTCAAAAGGAATTTGAAATCTGACTTTGATTTTTGAATAACACAACAAAACTTCAAGCCATCAAATTGAACAAGAATTACACAAAACTAGGCACAGAGGTGAAATTACCATTTTGCCCTTATAGGAAGGTTAGGGCTTTTAGGGTTTTTGAAAAGGGAATTGCTATACACAAAAGGGAACAAATGCAACAAGCATTAAGACAAACATAATGCATGACAAGGATGATTATGACTAAAGATGATGACATGTCAGGTTAATTACAGATTAAACACCAGAGGTGTTACAGTTCTGTACACTAGCTTGTATTGCAATACTTATTCTTGTGCTAGTGTTTAGTTGCTTAGTTTGTGTAGCTAAGTTGAGCTCTCTAATTTGGCTTGTGTAGCCTTGTTATTGAGCATTGCTAGTGAGCTTAGGCTTTGTGCTTTGCTTACTAGATTGTGTAGGAGCTCCCCCATGTTTGAAGTACTAGTTGCATAGGTTTGTGTGGCCTTGCTTCTAGAATTGGTTAGGTGAGCTCTAGCTAGCCCGACAGCTTATTTGCATTGTTTAGGATCTTTTGTAAGGTGTCTTAGAGTATAGGTAGAGGGGTGTAGTCTTGGCTAGACCGATAGTTTAAATTCCGCATTTGTTTCGGTTAGCCAGTACGTTTAATTTTAAAAGGGACTATTCACCCCCCCTCTAGTCCGCCATCTCGACCCTTCACCGCCACCATGTATCGAAGGGAACAAGGCCCGCGGCGGTTTGGCTGGAAGCTTGATAGTGGAGATGGTGGGGAGCATCCGAGAGAGGTTGCCATGAGTGGCTTAACCAGAGACCCACTTGCGCTTGGGGAAGGCCTAGAGCTATCCACAGAGTTACCCGACCGGGAGCTTGGCCCTGGCGAGGGATTCCTTGCGAGGGGCTCCAACGAGGACTAGGGGGAAGCTTGCGTACTTCACATACCTCGGTAAAATTTTGGAGTCATCAATGGGAGTTTGCATCTCTACCATGCTCTTTAGCTTCTGCATTTACCTTGCTACCTTAATTATGTGCTTTACCTTTGCTAGCTTAGTTGATACGCTAGTTGATAGGATTGGAACCTAGGTCGCATAACTCTTTTGTGGTAGAGATAGCAACACACATAGCAAAACCATAGTTGCACAAGTAGATACTTTACTTTCTTGCATAGGTATTGACTAGGTGGTAATTAGAGGCCATTGTTTAGTGTAGAGTTTTTAGTTGCCTATTCACCCCCCCCCTCTTAGGCGTCATGGTCCTTTCAAGCTCTATGATGGCACAAGTAATGTTCATGAGCAAAAACATCACCTAGCTAAATCAAGTTATGATTCTTTTAAAATTAATGAAAATGAGCTTGTTCGTGATATGTATTCTCATTTGAATATAATCATCAATGAGCTCAATTCTATTGGAATTACAAAGCTAGGTGATGCGGATATTGTGAGGAAGATCATCTCGGTGCTACCACATAACTAAGTATGCAACCATCATCACCGTCCTCCATAACATGGAAGACTTGAGCACCTTGACACCGACCATTGTCATTGGCAGATTGTGGCATTTGAAATGTAACACAAGATGGATCAAGAAGAAGCCGCTTCATCAACCAAAAGCATTGCTCTCACATTTGATGAGCACAAGAGATGAAGGGCAAGAAGAAAGTGGAAACAAGCTCAAGCTCCTCAAGTGAAGATAAGGAAGAAGATGAGGATGATGAAGATGAAGAATCAAGTGAAGCTGATCAAGCCTCCAACCCTTCCAACTCCTCCTTGGATGAAGAAATAATCAAGCTAGTGCCGAGAGTGGAGAGGATGATCCACAAGCTCAATATCAAGGGTGTGCCCATTTGTTGACGCTAAATTACGTCACACACTCGATAAGGAGCTAGATCACTCGATGTAGGAGCAAGCTGACTTTTAGGTCAGCCGACACCTAGGATTTGTCTGCACCCGAACCTTGTGCCTCCAGCGATGAGCGCGATATGCAAGACACATCGCTGGAGGAGCCTCGCCAGGAGCGCGATACGCAATACACGTTGACGAGGTCTCTTGAGACCCAAAACCCTACACGCCCGGGAGGGACCCCGTCGGGGCGTGTAGCGGCTATGGGCTGCTCTAGCCGGCCTAGCCGATCTAGAGTGCCTTCGTCATCATCGATCACCCATCCATGCAATGCCTACAAAGAACAAGGAGAAGTAGAGAGGAAGAGAGGGTAAAAGAGAGGTAGTAGATATGTTTTTGTGTCGATTGGATAGATGTGATCTCAATCGGCCATGATCCTCTCATATATATAGAGTGGGGTGGTCTTATCCCAGTAGGAAACCCTTCCAAACCTTATTTTTCATATTTCCCACGAGTTTGGAACAGTTCGGATCAGAATCCAAAAGGCCAGATCCGAACAGGGGTTGGAACTTCCGAGGTCAACACTTCCGACTCGAGTCAGCACTTCCGGGGGTCAGCAGTTTTGACTCGGGTCAGAACTTCTGACTCGGGTCAGCACTTCCAGGGGTCAACACTTCTGACTCGGGTCAACACTTCCGGAGTCGGCACTTCCGACTCGGGTCAAAACTTCCGACAGTGAGTCATCTCTATTAGGTCATAACTCTTCCATTTGGGCTCCAAATTGGATGTTGCATATATGTTTTTTGACCATATCGATGAGAGGAACACAATGGTGAAGTCCATTTTATGTTTTGACAACTTCACAAATTGACCAATTTTGGTTGTCAACATATGCCCCCCTATTTTCATGTGAATGAGGCATGAATCTGAAAACACAATTCAAAACCAAATTTTTAGGTGAATGATGCATTGAACCTAAAAACACAATTAAAGTACTAAATAGCAACGTTACCCAACTCATCGGCTATCTAGCATCTAAGGACGATGTATACATCAACCATATTTTGTACTAAGGGCGACACATGTGTCGGCCATTGTTTGGTGAGCACTTGGGCTTCTTGCCAAACACTTGGAAAGTACCTTTTCAAATACCTCTCGTTTATTGCTCTTGTGAGACTTTCACCTTGCAACGTCTCCAGCAGATATGAATTTTCAAACACCACTTTGATCACTCCATACAAGACTTTCCAACTTGGTGCTAGTTTAAGCCAAAACTTAAAGCCACCTTCTTGGATTATTTCCAATTTTCCTTTTGATCAGTTTAATCAAAGTCCATGGATGTCTCCCACAGCCACTCTTGCTTGATTAGATCCCAAACACTTAAGCAATGAGTCTTCGACAGTCCTTTGATAGAGCTATTGTTATGCAGTACATATTGAAATGCACTCCGCCGAACACTTGTCATTAACTTTAGTGCTTGAATCACGAAAATATTTCAACAAGGGAGATATCGAACCCACCAAATGGGCTTCACTTTCACTGGGAATTAATCCAGGCTGATTTGTGAGCTTATCCAACGAAATGACCGAGCTGGCCACTAGAGAGCCGACTAAGTCAGCTGGGGGATCCGACTGAGTTGGCTAGGCCACCCGACTGAGTCGGCTCAGGAGCAGGCTAAGTCGGTTCTAAAACAGGCTGAGCCGGTTTGAAGTAGGCTAAGCCGGTTCTAGAGTAGGCTAAGCTGGTTCTGCTGTACCTGCATATAAAAATCAAAAATTTCTTGCATTGGCTTTTCTTTGATGTGAAAATTACGCTCACCGACGTCATAGCCAGATGCTTGTCAAGCTAACATGTTGGGCTTAAAATCATCATGCCTTGTAATATGCTGAATTCAAAATTCGACAAAAGTATTAATGATGGCAAGGCACTCGTCAAGATATGCATTATGAGATCCTTTAAAAACACCAAAACACACCAGCGACTTGTTGTACCATTAGTAAAGAATCACCATAGGCTTCAACATGTCATACTCCATGGATTGCAATATGGCCAAGCCGAATAAGAAAACTTCACATTTGGCTTGAATTTTGGTGCAAATATAATTCTAATCGACTTGATGTCTCACACAGCACCATTGTTAGAAATAATGATCATGCCAACACACTGGCCCTTTTTGCAAGCCGATTAACCATATTGTCACACCCATGAAGTAGAAATACATATATCATGCCCCTGGGCCTTAAAGCCATCGAACCAAGCTCCATGGGGCTTTTTGAAATAGCACGATGGTTGCAAGCATTCATCAGCTATATTTTAAGCTGAGGGCGATAGCAAATCATTGGCCATATGAATTCATCCAAGTGAGTATGCATAGCCGAAATAAAGTATTTCGGCTCCTGATCATTGGTAACCAAAATAATGGGCTGAGGGATAACCATGCATACCTTGGGATGAATTCCTCATAGACATAGGCACGGTGCAAATCTCTAGCTTGACAACTACTTCTTGAATCAACACATCACTGATACACCCTCTTTGGCAATAATACAAAACATGAATGGAGTTAATACACGAAGAATCGATTACATTGATAGAGAATTTTTGAAAAAGCACGATTAACTTCATTTTATAATCGACTTCTAAGTTTTGTCTTGCACACATCGGTCGTGGTCTAATGCCAATCCCAATATCAACTTGCCCACATGGGTTAGCCGGTGCAATAACTTGTCCAACCGGATTTACACCATATGATATCCGATCATCAATCATCTCTAGAGAAACAGAAACAAAGCTTCTTCTATTGACTCAAAACCAGTAAGGTCTCTCCCTGATAAGCAAGTCATATCATCATGCCCGCTAAACAAAGGGGCATCGACTGTGGCATAGGCCGATGTGTCTGCGTGGACGATCTCAACTTTGTTATCCACCCACTGAATGAGGAATTTGTGCAAGCTAGACGGCACACATCGGTTGCCATGAATCCATTCGTGCCCAAGAATCAAGCTGTAGCTTCCTTGCACCTCCACAACGAATAAAACGGTGGCCAATGTTTTTCTCCCGATGGTAAGCTGCATCAAAGCAAATCCTTTGGCCGGAATAGGTTCTTCTCCAACACCTTGAACCGCCCTCTTGGTCTTAATCAGGTCTCCATCAGATCCACCAAGATTCTTATATAGTGAATATGACATTACATTCACCATTGCTCCATTCTCCACTAACATGTTGTTGACTGGTCTGCCGTTAATGTGTCCCTTCACATGTAGTGGCTTGAGGCGATTAATGAAGTCTCCTGGCTTCTGAAAAGTAGCACTTTGAGGTGCAAAGTCATCTTGATCTCCAGAAGGTTCCCAAACACCTGCATCAACACCAGCAATAACAGTAGAAGCTGATTCGCCCGGAGATGCACCGAAGGCTTTTGAACCCAAGAAAAACAACTTAGTCGGCTTCGGAGCCGACTTAGTCGGTTCTGCTGCAGGGGTAGGAGGAGCCGACTTAGTCGGTTCGGGACCGGACTTAGTCGGTTCAGGATCTGACTCAGTCGGTTCAGGACCCGACTCAGTCGGTTCAGGACCCGACTCAGTCGGTTTGGATGGTCAGGCGCAAGAACTGATTTTTCTCCTTTTTCATTTTCTTGAGGGATCATTGGATGCATGGAGTTGAATATCCCTTCCCTTGTCTTCTCTAGCCCTTCTTGCTTGAACTTCTTGCAACAAGCATGCTGGAGTTTGCGCTTTTGTGTTCTTGACAAACCCGAAGGGCACCATGTTAGTTGGAAGTTCTTGGGAGCCGATGTGCTACTCTGGGCATCATGATCATTAGCAACAGTATCCTTTGATATTTTCTCCACATCAGATTGGTCCAGATTGCCAATGACAACCGGTCGTTCAATTTCTTTGATTGGAACATCTGCGGAGCCAATTTTGATGATTATTTCTTCATCGGACTTTTCTTGGGATTAATGAGAACTTCCTTGTCCCTCAACACATGTGCTTGATCTACTGGTGCCTTTGAAGGACCGAAAATGCTAAAGCAAGGCGACCAGAGGGGGGGTGAATGGGAGCCTAAAAATTTCTTTCGAAATTACGGCCTCTGTCCCAACAAAATCAACCCCAAAAGCTTCAGACTCAAATGCGATGCCCACGACCCTCGGAAAGAAGGTGGATGATCCCTAGGATCACAGCGAGGCACCACACAAGAGAGCAAACCAAAACTCCCAAAACTCCGACTCAAGTTCGTACCCAAAAGACCCACTCCCAAACGTAGATGGAGGACTACGTCGGGATTCCTCCAAATACCTATGCTAACACATAACAAAGATAGGTAGAGAGGTTCCTAGGTGAACTCTAGGAGCAAACGAGAAGTCCGGAAACGAAGCTGAAAAGCCGGGAGAGCAAACGCACTAAAACTCAACCTACAGCCGATTCTCGGACTGTCCGGACTGCAGGTCCCGGACTGTCCGCGTCAGGGGTGGACTGTCCGCGGTTCCTTCCCGGACTGTCCGCCGGCAAAAGTCCTAAAAACAAACTATTCTGCAACAGCCCTGGACGGGTCCCGGACAGTCCGCGGTTCACGTGAACAGTGAACCCCTAGCGTCCGAGGATAGCACTGTGCAACGTCCGATGTGACCCCGGACTGTCTGCGGGTCACTGGCGGACTGTCCGCCGGTCAGTGGACCGAGAACAGTAACGCGCTGCGCTGTTCTGATCTCGATGAAACCCGAGTCCCGGACTGTCCGCCGCTGGGGGCGCGGACTGTCCGCGGATGAATAGAAAGGAGGAAAAACGCTCGGGACAAAACCAAAATCGATTGGATCTTCACCAAATCGAATGGGGCTGCAACCAAACTTCTCCCAAGTGTTCTTCTACGTGTTGGGAAGCTAATCCTTGGATATCATCGCTCCAAACCAACTTATCCATGAGAAATTCGAAGAACACTAGAAAAGGGGAAGAAATAAAAAACGAATGCGATTTCGACCCGATCTATGTGCTCGTGAGGTTAGAGTAGAAATCCTTTGGTGGAAAGAAGGAGCTCACGACATAGAACAAATTGATTCAAACGGAATCGCAAAAGACACAGCGTAGAGGGAGATCGAGTGATGGGAAAATTGTGGAGAAACGAAGAACACGAAGAACAAATTCAAAACGTGAATTCAAACCACGAATTTGATCCTTGGATTCAGCAAAGTGGATGTTTGATTAAGCACTCGGTGTCGGGCTACAAGCCACTCCTAGCAACACAAAGCTTGGATGGCAAAAAGCTCAAGAACAAGAGCCGATCTCTCCCTAACCCTAGCCGCCTCTCAAAATGAACAAAATGAGAGTGACACCTCCAAGGATACAGCTGCCCTAACCAGCCCCTTCATATATATAGGCGCACGTCCGAAGACCAAAATGCCCTCACATGAAGCACTCCACCCAAATACCCCCCAAGGGTAAAACTGTCCAACCCTAGCAGTTTTCATCCGACGGCCACGCGCCTTCTCATCCTTTGCTTTGCCTCGACGCAAGCTTCAGGATGCCGCCACGTGCCGTCACCCTCGACCACCGTGCCTTCCTCGTGGATAGCTTCACCGCCACGCTAGCCTCTCCACACCGCCATGCGTCGACCGTTTCACATAGGAACCTCCGCCCGGTTTTGAGGCCCAAACCGGTAAACCCGCCAGCCCAGGTTTTGAGGCCCAAACCTGGCAAACCGTCCACCCCGAGTTTTGAGGCCCAAACTCAGAAACCGGCCACCCAGGTTTTGAGGCCCAAACCTGGAAACCGTTCACCCTGAGTTTTGAGGCCCAAACTCAGAAACCCGCAGCACCCAGGTTTTGAGGTCCAAACCTGGAAACCATCCACCTGGTGGTTTTTCTGTGGCTCAACCACCAAACCGACACCGTAGACGGGATGTGGTTCGCACACCCTGACCACCGGCAACGATGCCGATGCATGTCCAGCCTACACGCCGGGCACAACGCTTTCGCCTTCCTTCTTGACTCGGCCGATGGCACTTGCGCCGCACGCAAGCCCGTGTCCGACCTCCCGCCAAGTGCCACGACGCCATCGTCTTCCTCCCGACTCGGCCGATGCATCGCACATCCCCATGTGCTCCTGCTCGCCGATGCCAAGTATTAGCTACCACAGCTGGCCCTCCGGCCTCTCGGTCCGTCGGTCCAAGCCTCACGTCCGCCCTTCACCGCTCTGGGTACATCGGCATGGCACGTCCGCCGCACGGCACGCCCATCCTTCACCGCTCCCGGTCCGTCAGCACGGCACGTCTCTACTTGACCTTCACCTCGCCATCGACCACTGTCTCCGAGCTCCGCACCTGCACATCAACACAGCCAAGAGACATGTTGCACACGCACACCAACACGGTAAACACACCACAATTCAATGCCACCGGTTAGTCATAAACATTAAGCGCATAGCGGATAATGACTCAACCAGGAAAAGCCTCAAACCTTCCTCATCAATGTCAATCATTCATCATATATGTTCACAACCTTACCTCTTTGTTGGACCTGATTAGCAAGTTCATCTAAAATTGGCTTAATCGGTCCTGCCTTGTTGGGGCTCGATTGGTTGTAGCTCAATCGGCTATGAGGGACAATCGTTGCTCATTATGAGCTAAACCAACAGGCATCCTCCAATGGTGAGGAATTTGACGTACTAATTGGCAAGCAATCCAAGCTTCACCTTTACATGTGTTCTGCGGTCTTTGTTTGCAGCTAGCTTGACCGATTCAAGAAATCGGACTCGCTGATTTTTCCTGTCCACTAACATTAGAATCAATTTGGCCGACTTTTAAAGTTTGCCTAATCATCCCTTTTCGAGCAATAATGCCAGTAGTTGATTTTTTGCTTGTCCACTGGAATTTGGGCTTGCCCCCTGAGCTCTGGAGATTTGATAGTGATCTTTGAGGCTCTCTCCATTACCATTGTACTTTTCTAGCACCACTTCACGATCTAATACTTTAATTGCCTTCTTAGGTTCTCTGGGCTCGCCGATTATCACATTTTTTCCAATGGTAGAATCGACTTGTTCCGGGCGAATCAAGATGGCTGGATTATTCATCTCCAGAGTTTCAACCATGGACAACATCTTTTTGCAAGGTAAATCTCCATCATGTGTATCTTGCATGTCCATTTTTTCCTCTTTTGATTTCCCAAACCGATTATTAAGTTTTTGCGAATCGGTTTGGGAGGCATTACATGAAGCTTCAGACATTGGATCCATGCTTGACGAATTTGGAGAGTTAGACAACACCATAATATGAGGTAATAAAGCATGCGGTGTTGTTGTCAGAACTTCCGACTTGGGTCAGAACTTCCGACTCGGGTCAGCACTTCTGGGGGTCAGCACTTCCGACTCGGGTCAGCACTTCCGATTCGGGTCAGAACTTCCGACAGTGAGCCATCTCTATTAGGTCATAAATCTTCCATCCGGGCTCCAAATTGGACGTTCCATATATGTTTTTCGACCATCTTGATAAGAGGAACGTAATAGTGAAGTCCATTTTCACATTTTGACAACTTCACAAATTGACCAATTTTGGTTGTCAACACCATCCAAATTGAAGGTTGCATTTTCACCGATCAAAGAAGAGAGCGAAGAAAGAATGGGTGCTATGGATGCAGCAAGAAAGGGCACTATGTGGAGGATTGTCCAACAGAAGAAGAAGAAGAAGAAGAAGAAGAAGAAGAAGAAGAAGAAGAAGAAGAAGAAGAAGAAGAAGAAGAAGAAGAAGAAGAAGGAGGAGGAGGAGGAGGAGGAGGAGGGATGCAAGGACAAAGCCCTCACCACCATCAATATATGGATGATTCATCAAGTGAAGATGAAGCCCAACACAATAGGCGTGGCCACAAGCATTCATCATCACACTCTTCACATGTGTGCCTTATGGCACGAGGTAATAAAATTCCCATCTCTAGTGATAGTGATGATGAGCTACCTTCTTATGATCAAATTGTGCAAGATAATCTCAATTATGCTAAGGCTTGCACCAGCCAACTAAAGAAAATAAATGCTTTAAAAGAAAAAATTAGATAACTCACAACAAGCTTACAATGTTTTACTTGATCAATATGAAACTTTTTGAAACCTAAATGTTGAGCTATCTAGTAAAATTGAAAAACTAGAAGCTAGTGCAAACACAAGTGAAAGCACAGTTAATGATGAGCAACTTGTGAAGAAAAGTGAAAAACTAAAAGCAAAGTTAGCTAGCACACAAGATGCTTACAAAAGTTTACTTGCTAAAATGGAAATCATGTGTAAACATTGTGATGAGCTAAATAACAAAGTTGCTAATCTTGAAGCCATTGGAGCAAACCCCACCGAGGCACCTAAAAATAAAAACTTAATTTTCGATATGCCTAAAAAGGATGGCTCTAATTCTTGCATTGATTTATTTGATTTGGACTCACCCATGTGCAATTAAGCTTGTGCCGCAGATGTGATTATAGAAATATGTACACTAAAAAGTTCTAATCGAGAATGGGGAAACATACCAAGGGTATTGCTACACCATCTTAGTGCCCTCCACATGCATAGTGCTTAGTGATTCACATGGTGATTAGTGTAGGTGCTTTGCGAAGTATGTAGGCTTGTTAGACCACTGCTCATGCGCTTGCTCTAGGTTTAAGCCTAGTGTTTAGTGAGGTTTGCATAGCTCTTGCTACTTGGTGCTTGCACACACCATTGTTGTACATTAGAGGGGCTTGTAGTCTTGCGAGACCACACCACCACGTTTGTGGTGTGGATGCCACCGTGTACCGAAGGGAACAAGTCCCGCAATGGTTCGGTCGAAAACTTGATAGTGGAGATGGAAGGGAGCGTCCAAGAGAGGCTTGCCAAAAGGCGCGTCGGAGATCCACTTGCACATGGAGAAGGTCCGAGGCTATCCACGGAGTTACTCGACCGGGAGCTTGACCCCTGTGAGGGATTTCTTGCGAGGGGCTCTAACGAGGACTAGGGAGAAGCTTGCATGCTTCTGGATACTCTAGTAAAAATACCAGAGTCGTTGACGGGAGTTTGCATCTCTATCTTCTTTATCTTTCGCATTTACATTGCTACCTTGGTTGTGTGCTTTCTTTTCCTAGGTTATTAGTTGATAGGCTAGTTGATAGAATTGAAATCTAGGTTGCATAACTATTTTGCGGTAGAGATAGTAACACACCTAGCAAAATTACAGTTGCACATTTAGATAGATTAATTTCTTGTATAGGTTTTGACTAGGTAAAAATTAGAGGGCACAATTTAGAGTAGATTTTAAGTTGTCTAATCCCCCCTCCTCTTAGGCGTCATCCTTCACAAGCAAACAACGCACATACCTTGTCCAAGGGATGAAATCTGCAATCCTGAATTTGGATTCTGGATACAATCAGTCGGGTCGTCTAAATTGACACACACTTTGCAAGGAAGTAGTTGGAAGCTAAACTTTCATCTAAACAAAACTCAAACCTTTCATGATGGCTACTAGGCCCCTAGTGGGCTTAGTTGATACAAGTACCCAACCAACATGAGGTCTAAACATCTTATGGTCAATTTTGTTTGACTCCAATGGAATTTGGTCATGAGGTTGGATCCATCTAAAAGTAGACTTCACGACCTTTGCAACAAGTAATCATGGACCTTCAGTAATATTCGGGAGTCAAAAGTTACGACTGATTCAAAAAGGTGCTGCTTGGAGGTCCAAGCGTGCAGTCTAAACATTTGGTCCAATCTTCCTCTTATTGATAGCAACATCCACTTGATGATTATTTTGATTATTCCTACAATGAGCTTGTTTTTCCTCCATGTTCCTAATCATAAGAACATCATAGCAAGGCTTTAGTAGCATCACATGAATAACTTGTTTGGACAGCGAGAAACGACTTTACCCAATAATTGAGTTATCATGCTCGAGCTCGACTCATTGGTCTTTATTGTGCAATAGACATGGTTATACCAATGGAAAAGAGATGATGATGTGGTACAAACTCCCACATCATCATCTTATATTCAACCCACAGACAATGGTCTGCCTATAAGTTCTTGAAATATACAACATAGACAGGTCATACAACCCATAGACAAAAGTTGTCTTTTTAATTGTCTATAAATGATTTAATGCTTACACATACTCCCTCCGTATCACAAATAGAGTTCGTTTTGGACAGCGACACGGTCTCCAAAGCATAACTTTGACCACTTATTTGTTTAAAAATATTTATTATAAAGTGGTATATATATACTTTTATGAAAGTACTTTTCAAGATAAATTTATTTATATGATTTTTACATTTCTAAACTCAATAATTTAAAAATTATTCATGATTTATATTCTCAATGTTTGACCGAAATCTTTTCCAAAACGAACTCTATTTGTGATACGGAGGGAGTACTAGATATGATCAATTATGAATATTATTTTTATATTTTATTGTGTTGCTATTTGATACAAAATAAATTAAACATATTAAACAACTAAGATCGTAGAAGCCTCTCTCAGATCGGCAAAGCAAATGGCAAGCTTCTCCCTTCCACTGAGTACTTGAGTAGCATCAGGATAGCATGGCTGCAGCTCTTGCAGGACTCCTCGGCGGCGGCTCCTGCAGGGCTCTCAGCAGCTCGCGAGCGGTGACCAGCGGCGGCTCACGGGCGGCGCAGTGCTCTCCTCAGCGACTCGTGCGGCAGTTCCGGTTCAGGTAGCCCCGTCTGCCATCAATCGAGGGAGATCCACCAATGGTGGCAGCTATGGACCAAGCTATCATCGCCGAAACAAATCCATCCATGGAGTTAGCCACCATCGACATGCCGTTGTTGGGGAGGGGTGTTGCCGCAACGAATTGGGATGAGGGCCGCCGTCAAGCTAGAGCTTCGCCCAACAGTCCTGTCCGGCTGGCCGCCGCCGCAGCCGCGGGCGAGGAGTAGCCGCCGGAAAGAAGGAAGACGATGCCTTTTACAGAGAACACGGTGGATTTGACGCGCCAAAATCCATCTCGCGCTTACGTCCAGCTTTCTCCGTGCGCATTTGCAGACGGCAGACGCCGCCCTCCCCGTACAACGCGAAATGGAATCGGCGCTTCATCTCGGAGCACGAGTCCTCACCCGTCATCTGGTGAGACGACGAACTATGCCTCTCTCTTCATTGAAAGCGGTGGGGCAAGGATTTTTTTGCAAAATTTACGTCACGCGGACAGGTCTTGGAGACCTGCTGTACTTGCCCGACATGTCTTTTGGACCGTTTAGGCCTTTGTAACATGTCGGAACATCTTAGAGACATGAGTAGGGATTTAGATTTTGCTTTAGATCAATATGTTTTAAACAGTGGTCATTTTCAATTAGTGAAACTTAACATTTGGTATCTTAATCATATATGTGCAGTTGTCATTAATACCTGAGTTGCGCGTTATTTTATTATTGCTTGTGTTCTTTGATTCCTAGCAAGGATTAACCTTTTTGATGAGGTCAACCAGATTGTAATATGATTGATAACTAAAGAAGACGTGACACTAAGATTGCAAAGTTCATGTCTTTGTGATCTAAAGCCACATTGGTGTATCGGTCTCCATTAAATCGATAGTTATCTTGAATGTCATGAAAAATCAGAAACCATGTCCCATCACTAGGTTAGTTGATAGGATTAGAATATAATATGCAAAACACTTTTCTAGTCCAAGTAATCCAAGCACAATAATAAAGATGTCCAAGAAAGAAACGCTAAACCCCACGCTTCTCCCACAACACCCATTTCTGCTAGAGCGGCAGAGCGGACCAGCTCATTTTTACTGCACTATTGCTCTATTTGTGTAGCTTTTTAGAGCAACGACTTTTTGACTGATCTACCAAATAGGGCCGAAGATTCTTCTGATTGCGTCTGTTGCGTGAAGGCATCCCTCCAGGATTGGAAGATTAATGAAGAGTTCAATGAGAGAGTCCAAGGAGCAAACATTTGCAACTGAAATAGACGGGGTTTTTTTTAGGAAAGGAGTAAAGCAGGTACTGCAGTTTAGGAATACATCCGTTCAAAAGATCATTGAAACCAGAGCTCTTAAAAACAAAAAGGAAAGTGGGAAGCAAATGAAAGACTGTAAACACGACTAATACAAGCAAAACGGAACGCCTTGTCATCCGCACGGCAAACTTTTTTTTTCTACATTGCGGTTGAGTACTCAAGATAGGCTGAAATACATTTAAAAATCACTGTCACAGACATGTTATCAAAATACCAATTTATTCAATGTTTTGCATCTAGTAAGTAGGTCTGTTAAAGGACGCCAGTACATGTAAAACTAACCAAGAAACGGCTGTAACACAAGTACGGCCACATGTATATACTGCGCAGTGCATGTGACGGCTTAGTTTTGTTCGCTGTAACGCATGATCCCATAGACGTCAACGATGCCAGGAGGAAACACCGGATCTGTCGCTGCTCTCACAGCAACCTTCCCCACGGAAGCAACACTCACAGGGGGAGTCAATAGTGGCCCAATAAGTGGTAATCTAGTCAATGGTTTTGCATTTTGGAGCACCTGCAGAGAGAGATCACTTTCATACTAAATCAAATCACATGGGAAGAAATTAATAACGAAATATATCATATCAATCTATGTCAATAATAGTTTGGATAAAGCATCAAAAGAATAACCACAATAATCAATAGTTTGTGCCAGTAATCTCTAAACAGCAATAAATCAAAAGAGCCCAGTTGGATTGGACGAGTGAAAGAGTTAATATATAATAAATCACAGATGTATAATTCAGATATAAATCATAGCTGTAATAATCCAGATAATGAAATAAAAAACAACCATGAAAGTTGCCACCAATTTCCTTTTGTTATAAGGCAGGAAAGTTACATTTCTGTATGGCAGTAAATTAATGATTGTATGTGAACTGTGTAGACATTGAAAAACCTTTGATGGCAACTAAATACACCCATTATCTTTTGAAAAGGAATATAGGGAGTGAAGAAGGGTGGTCTGGGTCAATGATCTTGCTCAATGAAGTTCACTAGACCAACAAACATGTGGAGCAAATTACAAATTATGCACCCTTTAGGTCCATTCCGCTGTAATGGATGTATTAAATCATCATGCGACCAAGACCAAATTATCTCTCCAACAGATTACCAAAGCCTCCCCAATACCAAAAAAAACTGCCATTTAGGAAATTTGGAATGCTCCAACAGATTCCCTAAGCCATCACCAATACCAAAATTTTGAGTAATCACCAAAACACACCCCCTCCCCCTCAAATGAAGGGAATGGATGCATCTTCCTTATCTAGCGGTTGTAGCTGGTGCCAAAAAATTTCACGTGCACAACAGAGACCATCCCTTGCTGGCAGCACCAGTGGTTGGACAGATCTGGTCAAGCCAAACTAGATATACCTACCAATGACAGCGGGGAAGAGGGGGATAAGCCGAGGGCAGAACTAGAGCCACCGGCGAGGTGTGCGTGACCGCCTCCTTTGAGCCGCCTCCAGCGCTGCCTCCACCAAACCTGCCATCTAGACTGTGGTCTACAGAAGCAGTGATGCAGCCTAGAGGAGCGGTGGGCGTGATGCAACCTGTAGAGAGATAGGGAAACACCTCACACCCATAAGGGAGGGGTGGATTTCATATATATAGTCAAGATACAACTTGGAGTACAAGTTACATGATATACATGTGTTAGGACTATACGTATCTCTAATACCCGCCCGCAGTCACAGCGGAAGGTAACTGGACACAAAGACTGGACCTAAAGTCATTAAATAACTGTACATGTAGTCCCTTAGTCATAATGTCCGTGAACTGATGAGCGGAGGGAACATGTAGAACTTTGAACTGCCCCAAAGCCACCTTCTCTCGAACAAAATGAATGTCAATCTCAATATGCTTCGTGCGACGATGATGAACCGGATTAGCAGTCATGTAGACTGCACTGATATTGTCACAATAGACAATGGTCGCCGAAGGAATCGAGATATGAAGCTCTTCAAGCAACTGACGCAACCAACAACACTCAACAACTGCATGAGCAACAGCACAGCAACTGCATGAGCAACAGCACGGTACTCCGCCTCCGCACTAGAACGAGACACCGTGGTCTGCCGTTTTGAAGACCAGGAAACCAGGTTGTCTCCGAGAAAAACGTAGTGGCCTGATGTAGAACGCCGAGAGTCTAGGCATCCAGCCCAGTCAGCATCAGAGTATGCCGTGATGGAGGACATGCTGCCAATGCCGAGATGCAGACTAGCGTCGAGGGTGCTCTTCACATGGCGCAGAATGCGCTTGATTAGAGCAAGATGCGGCTCCCGTGGGTCGTGCATGAAGAGACAGACTTGCTGAACAGCATACGTGATATCCGGTCGAGTCAGCGTGAGATACTGCAAGGCTCCAGGAGCTCCATCAGTGGCAGACAACTTAGACTTGGAGTCAACTGGTGTTGCCGTGGGATGATATTCAGCCATGCCGACCCGTTGTAGAAGATCAACAGCATACTGTCTTTGAGACAAGTGAAGGCCGTCGGAGGTCCGACTAACAGAGATACCGAGGAAATGATGTAGAGGCCCAAGGTCTGTCATGGCGAACTCGGAGCTGAGACGGTTGACGATACATTGTAGAAGATCCGAAGAGGATGCTGTGAGAATGATATCATCGACATAAAGTAGCAAATACGCCATGTCCATTCCATCTTTGAAAATGAAGAGAAGCATCAGATTTGGCTGCAGTGAAGTCGTGCTTGCAGACATAGGTGGCAAACCGCTGATGCCACGCACGCGGAGCTTGCTTGAGACCGTAAAGTGATTTTTGCAATAGGCAAACGTAGTCAGGTGTCGACAGGTCGATGAAGCCAGCCGGTTGATGTGCATAAACAGTCTCCTCAAGATCACCATGAAGGAAAGCATTCTTCACATCAAGCTGATGAATCGGCCAAGAACGGGAAGTGGCAATGCTAAGCACGGTCCGGATTGTAGCAGGTTTGAAGACCGGACTGAAAGTTTCTTCATAGTCGACACCAAGCTGCTAGGAGAAGCCACGGACAACCCAACGAGCTTTGTGTCTTGCAAGTGAACCATCAGCATGATATTTGTGTTTGAAAAGCCACTTGCCCGTCACAATGTTGGCACCCGGTGGTCGAGGAACGAGGCGCCATGTGTTGTTGTCGAGGAGAGCCCGGTACTCATCCGCCATCGCAGCACGCCAATTGGGATCAGCCAGCGCACTGCGATAATTGGCAGGTAGCGGAGACGCTGATGTCGCAGAAAGACCCTTGTAGTTGACAGGAGGAACAGCGCCAGACTGTGTGCGTGTCACCGTTCGATGAAGCGGAGGGTGGGCCGTTGGCAGCCCCTGCATAGGTCGACGAGGAGGTCCAGGGGGCTGCAGCAGCCCTGAAATGGCCCGGGCAGCAACGGATGGACGCTGCGGCCCGTGCACAGCGCGAGGCAGCGTAGGCCTGCTGGCTGGTAGTGCAGACTGCTGAGGCACAACCGACGCACTGCCCAGACCACCAGCAGACGAAGATGTGGTGATGGCTGGCGGAGCTGGCGTAGAAGACCGGCGCTGAAACACCTTGCCGCTGAAGCGACAATCAGCCGGTACTGGTGCTGGTGTTGGAGTCCGACGCTGGTAGGTGAGACCAAACCGACCGGTCCCGCCCGGAGGCGCAGCAGGAGCAGGACCAGGCAGCTGCTCAGCAGTGTGGACTGGGAGACCAGCCAGCTGCTGATCAGATGGGAGGCCAGCCGTCTGCTGAACAGAAGGCCGAGCAGGGCCAGCCATGATGATGGCTGGATCGTCGTCGAGGTCTGAAGGCAACGGCTGCTCAACCTCTGTAACGGAGGGAGCGACCGAAGGAGTATCCTGCAGAAGAAAATTAAGCGAAGACACCGGAGATGGGGCAGCAGCAAAGGGAAAAACCGACTCATCAAACACAACATGTCGGGAAATAATCACACGCCGAGAGGAGATGTCAAGACACCGATAACCCTTGTGCGAAGATAGATAGCCCAGAAAGATGCACGGCGCAAAGCGAGGTGCAAGCTTGTGGGAAATCGTGGCACTAAGATTAGGGTAACATAGGCAGCCGAACACACGGAGGTGTGAATAATCTGAGATGGAGTGATGGAGGAGTTGGTATGGAAGCTGATTATTAACAGAGGAGGATGGGCGCCTGTTCAGCAGATAGACGGATGTAGCAAGCGCCTCTGCCCAGTAGGAGGGTGGCATAGAGGCATGAATCAGCAAGGTGCGAATGGTGTTGTTGGTGGTACGAATCATGCGCTCTGCTTTGCCGTTCTGTGGAGATGTGTAAGGACATGAAAGGCGAAGAAGGATACCGCGACTGGATAAGAAAGCATCCATGGCATGATTGACAAACTCTGTGCCATTATCAGCCTGGAAGCACTTGGGCACACAACCAAATTGAGTTTGGGCGTAGGAAACAAAGTTGACAAAATGGCCATAGACTTCAGATTTTTGACGCAGCGGAAAAGACCAACAATAATGACTAAAATCATCGATCATGATCAAATAATATTTGTAACCTGAAGTACTAAGGATAGGGGAGGTCCATACATCACAATGAATTAAAGCAAAAGGTTCAGATGTGGTGGAGACAGAACTACTAAACCGCAAGCGAGTGTGTTTGCCAAGCTGACAGGCGTGACACAAGGATCGCGCTGCTTTATTACACGTGATGACCGACTGATTCTGGAGGATGGTGACGGCAGAGGCTCCCGGATGACCAAGACGGTGATGCCATAAGGTGGACAAGACAGCAAGGCTGCAGCTAGCAGTGGTGGATGGTGATGTGGATGGTAAGAAGTAGAGATCACCGCTGCTATTGCAGCGAAGAATCACGTGTCCCGTCCATGGATCCTTAACAGAAAAACCAAAGGCGTCAAATTCGACAGAACAATGATTATAACGTGTAAATTGACGAACAGAAAGAAGGTTGTGCACAATGTCAGGTACAACTAGAACATTATTGAGATAAAAGGAGGTGTCAGCGGTAGGAAGAATAGAGGTGCCACGACTAACAACAGGTATAGAATGACCATTGCCCACTGTAATAGATGAAGAAGAGGGAGGAAGTCGGGAGAGCAGTATACCATCCGAAGACGCCATGTGAGATGTGGCACCGGTGTCCAGAACCCAGGGATTAGCACCCTAGAGGGCCATCTGATTCAAGGCAGCGATGAGTCCTGCCTGGTTCCAGCCACCAACCTGAGGGCCCGGCGGGGGGCAAATTGCGGCTGTTGGACGACGGTCTGAGCGGAGAACTCAGCAGGGGCGAAAGCTGAGTGCGCCTGTGGAGATGCTCCTAGCAGCCCCTGTCCACGCCACTGCGGCTGCTGCTGAGGAGGGCGTGACCAAGGCTGCTGCTGTAGCTGCTGGCCAGGTAGGGGACCAACACAGAGCCATTGGCCGCCTTGGGGAGGAGCTTGTGATCCGCCTTATTGTGACTGCTGCTGCTGTCGACCCCATCCACCACCTTTTTTCTTGTTGCGGTTGGAGTTGGTACTGCCACCGCTGCTACTGGGAGTGCGAGCACCATAGACCTGTGTCGTGCCATAGCAGGCAGAGGCCCCGCGACATGTGCCACAGGAAGGCGAGCTGGCGGCAAGGAGCGCAGTCTCAGAGGAAACCTTGCCTTCATTGGCGAGGCGAAGTTCCTTGAGAACAAGCTTCTGGCGAGTTGTGTTGAAGTCGGGCAGCGGTGAGGTGTCAGCGATGTTGTCCGCCGTGCTGGAGAATCGCGGATTGAGGCCGCGAAGAAGGTTGAGGACGAGTTGTGACGGTGAGACGGCATGACCGACATCTTTGAGAGCATCGGCGACGGTCTTCATGCGCTGACAGTAGTCATTGATGGAGAGGTCCCCCTGCCGCATGGAGGAAAATTCCTCATGCAGGAAGACAGCGCGGGGCTCCTTGTTGGAGAGAAACAAGCCCTCAATGGTGACCCAGAGTTGGCGAGCTGTCTGATCATCCTCCCTGGCGAGATCCTGAACATCAGGGGCAGCGGACCCCAAGAGCCAACCATGGACACAAGCATCATCGATGGCCCATCGGGGATCTGTGGGATTGGCCGGAACAGTCCCATCGATGTGACCACGAAGGCCGACTTCCCGAGCAAGGACTTGATGAAGGGCGCCCACTTGTGGAAGTTTGGGTGCTGCAGCTCGAGGACGACGGGAACATGAGAACGGACGGTGATCGTGGCATAGGGGGGAACGATCGGGCCGGCGGGGAGGGAACTCATGGCGCCACTAGTGGCGGAGCCGCTAGTGGCCGAGGCGGTGGAGGACTCGGTTGACATGGGAAAACAGAGAGGAGCAGCAGGAGCAGAGGAGGGGAGCGACGCGGAGTGCGTGAAGCAGAGGCGGCGGAAGTCGCGGACGAGCTGGCAACCGCGGGAAGCAGGGGAGGTGTGCGAGTCGCGCAGAGTGGTGGCGGCGGCGGCGGTGCGCGGGAAGAAGGGGAAGGCGCGCGAGTCGCGCGGAGGGGTGGCGGCGCGCGCGAGAAGAAGGGGAGGCGGCCGCGGGAAGCAGGGGAGTCACGTGGAGGGGGGAGGCGCGCGCGGAGCAGGGGAGGCGCGCGCAGGGGCTGGTGGCGCGCGCGGAGCAGGGGAGGCGTGCGCAGGAGCTGGCGGCGAGGAAACAGGGAGGCGGCGCGCGTGAAAAACAGAGGCGGCGTGGAGAAGGGCTAGGGCAGAGACCGGAGGGGTACCCGAACTGCCGATACCATGTAGAGAGATAGGGAAACACCTCACACCCATAAGGGAGGGGTGGATTTCATATATATAGTCAAGATACAACTTGGAGTACAAGTTATATGATATACATGTGTTAGGACTATACATAACTCTAATACAACCCTCGGTAGTCCTCGTCATGAAGCGCCAGGGCCGGGGTGGGGGCAGGCGCCTAGTCAGCCTGGGGCAAGCGGTAGCTGAGGGCAAACTAGACGCCAGCGGGGGAGTAGATAGATGAGAGACAAGGGAGAAGATCAAAGGGGGAGAAAATAGGAAATAACAGCATGCTTGGTTCACAGATTGAGCTCATTTGGCATGAGTTCCTCCCGCGTGCAAGTGGAATGGGTTTGTTTGTCTCTTTTCTCGGATAATGACCAATCCTGCTGAGTCGCCTAGTCATTGCCTTGCGGAAAACAGGAATTGCGTGCACTTGTCAGGAAATACTACAAACAAAACCTTCATTGCCATGAGGGACAAGGACGGATCCTAGAAGCATTTAATTGCGCTCCTATCAGAAAACAAAAATATTCAGTTGTACCACCTTAAACTCGATTGCATTTGGCATGCAGTGGCTTCTAAAAAATGTATTTTACTATAATATGTTTTAAAATTTTATTCACTTGCAGGTCAGTGCTAACTAATTTCAAAATAGCATTTATAGCAGTTATGATTTCAGAACTGGCACTATTGAAGAGTTGTCATCCAAGTCTGAAACTGCAAATCTGGTACTGAGACTATTTCAGTTAAGTTTGATTCATGACTGAATTATACATGAACTACAACAAACAAAACCATGGGAAAGGATCTGTTACAACCGATTTTAGGTGCATTGTTGCAGCTTTTTTTTTAGAGTTCGAGGGCAAAAAGCCCCGCCCCTCCAACTGTATTAGCCAAAAGATCACCAGGTCACATTGTTGCAGCTACCTCACTGCCAGTAGCTGAAAACCAAAATATGCATCTCACCCATAATAACAGGGTTTCACTTAATGTTTAAATGAATTGAAAGGAGAGAGAAACATCACCATCTGCATAGGAGAACCGACAAGACCAAGAGGTATCTTTACACTGCCCACTTGACGAGTTCCATGAATAAAACCAGGCCTCAGTATCACTCCTAAAGATAACAAGAAAAAGAATATAAAACCATCATGCAAGTGTCACAGATTCTGATTTGAGCATGAAAAATATGAAATGAGAGATATAACTAACAAATCCAGAAGGATTACTTCATTTCGCGGCATTGAAGTACGAATTTAATTGTAAACACGTTTCACTAACAATTTTGAATGAAACACATCATGCAAGCCAAAATTGAACTGATGGTTCCACGACAATATTCTGGCTCATAAATACAATCCAGAACGGTGTCCAGGGATTCAGTGTTCCCTTTAGCCAAAATATAATTAAACCAAAATGAAATTGCCAACAATCAAAGATAACTTACCTCCATATGTAAACTTCGACAACAATTCAGCTTCAGAAGCTCTCTGAACCAAAATAAATTAATACATTAATAAATTAAAAAAATAAATTGTTGCCAACAACATAGGCTTACAGGAGACACAAACTATAATGTGATGGAACAATGATATCTTACATGCTCACTCCCTCAGTTTCTAATACTTAGAACTTTGGATTAGCTAACACAACTAGGCAATCAGTTTTAGATAGAAGAGGACTCAAATGATGCCCTAACAAGGTGATGCAGAGCACTGTACAGGTTTTAACAAGGCCATATGTGAAAATTTACAAGGATCAGCGAGGTGCCAAGTGAAAGAAGACAGATTAGCATCTCTGTTATAATAATCAGAGATTAGTTGTAGGGTACATCTTATAGAGAGACTTAAGGCTAAGAAATAAAGAGGCAATACACCAGGGAGAGATCCTTGGTTGAATGAACATAATTTCATAAAATTGCTAGTCCAAGTGTCATCTTGGAGACCATTGAGATACTTAAATGACTTGCTTTTTGGGGACTGTAGAGAGCAAAAATTAATTTTAAAACATGCATGGCATGTCAATAATCTCAAGAAGTCACCTTGCCCTCGTAGTAGCCTTGCAATAAATAGTTCAGTAAACCAAAGTCTGCAGCTGACACATATACAAACCTCTTTACACCTGCAGATAGAAAACAGGTAAATTAACAAGCAGAACAAATTCTTCACAAATAAACTAAATTCCATTTGCCATCTTTTCTTGCTAATAAAATATCAAACAATGTAATTTTAAGAACCCCTTGGAATATTACATCAAATTAAACAGTTGCATGCCTACAAGACAAATATATTAACTGTACCCATATCTACAAGAAGTAATAGTGTTAGAATATACATGTATATGTGTTGTGCGTGTATGGTGGGCATGTGCATGGTATAGCCGGCCAGCCCCTATATTTGGTTAGACTATATTTGGTTAGAGAGATATGAGGAGATCTCTGTTGGTTCTGTTTCCATAAGCCACAATATCTCCTCTTCCCTATATATATGTACATAGGATTCTCCAATCAATCTAATCCAATATTCCACGCAATCTCTATTGCTTTCATGGTATCACGAGTCTAGGGTTCCCTTCCGCTCCTGCTCGCCGCCAATTCGCGTGCGCATCCTCTGCAGCACCAATCATGGCCGCCGATCCTCCACCCCCTACTTCACAGCCGCACGCTCCGCAGCCCTCGAGCGCAGCCTCCGGCGTCCTCACCGACACCTCTGGTGCTGCAGCCATCGCTGCCCAGGAGAAGCGCGCCCGTGCCGACGCTGCTCGCCTCGCCAAGGAGGAACGCGAGCGCGCGGCCCAGGCTCGCCACGCTGCTGCCCTTGCCCGCGTGGCTGAGGCTGACCGCGTGGCTGCTGCAGCGCAGGCTGAGCGCGACGCCGCCGACACTCGCCTCCGCGCTGCCCTGGCTCGCGCCGCCCTCGAGCGTGCTGCGACCCAACCCCTCCTTGGAAGTGACGACGGTTCCGGCGGCGAAGACTCCGACGCCGGCGACGATCCCCTCCAGGCTGCTCTCCTCCAGCACGAGGCCGCCGCCTTGATCAATCTGCATGCCCAAGCCGTGGCTGTGCAGAACATCCGTCTCCTCGTGCCGCTCGTCCTCGACGTCTCTTCGACGTTCTACGGGCGCTGACGCGAGTCCTTCCTCCACGTCGTCGGCCGCTACTCTCTGGAGAGTCACGTTCTCTCCGACGTGTCCACTCCCACCTCGCCGGATTGGGTACGCATGGACTACGTCGTTCGGACTTGGCTCGGCGGCACCATCACCGACGCTCTCGCCGAGACCACCATCGAACCGGGCAACACTGCCCGTGTCTCATGGCTCGCCATCGAGTCACAGTTCCGTGCGAATCGCGAAACCCGTGCCCTCCACCTCGACGCGGAATTCCGCAACTTCAAGCAAGGCGATCAAGACATCACCACCTACTGCAGGAAGCTCAAGGGCATGGCTGATGCTCTCCGTGACCTTGGCGAGCCCGTTCTAGACCGCACGCTTGTGCTCAACCTCATCCGCGGTCTCAATGGCCGCTTTGAAGCCATTGGGCTCCACCTTCGTCGCGGGCATCCCTTCCCTTCCTTTTTGCAGGCCCGCAATGATCTTCTCCTTGAAGAGCTCACCATGGAGGCGACTGCGCCGGCTACTGCTCTTCATGTCGAGGCTGCAGCCCCCTCCAGCGGCACGAGGCCGCAGTCTGCTCCTCCAGCACCTCCAGCCGCGCCTCCACAGCAGCGGCCGCCGGGTCAGCAACAGCCCTCCAACGGTGGGGGGGGGGGGCAAGCGCTCCCGGCGCAGCAAGCGCGGTGGTGGTGGCCGTGGCCAAGTGGCCAACAGTGGGCCGCAATCGGCGCCTTGGCCTAATCTTCATCAACCATGGACCGGGTCCATCAACATGTGGCCTGGACCCCGGCCATCGACGCTCCCGCACCCTCACGCTCTCCTCGCCGGCGTGCAGCAGCCTCCAGTCGGACAGCAGATGCCTCATGCACTGCTGGCCGGCGCACAGCAGGGCTGGGGTGTCCACCCGGGCATGCAGCAGTGGGCACTGCCCCCAACGGGCCTCTACAGCCCAGCTGTTGGCGCCCCAGGCTGGGATGCGGCGAGCTTGGCTGCCAACTTCCAAACGATGTCGCTGCAGCAGCCCCCATCCAGCAACTGGTACTTCGACTCCGGCGCCTCCAACCATATGACTTCTGATGCTGGTACAGTCACTGCTCCCTTCACTCCACCTTCATCATCACCATCCCATATTGTTGTCGGTAATGGGCACCTTCTTCCCGTTACTTCCACTGGCGTTACCGAGTTTCCTCATAACCTTCATCTTAATAATGTCCTTGTTTCTCCTGGCCTTATTAAGAATCTTATTTCGGTACGTCAGTTTACTTCCGATAACAATTGTTCTGTGGAGTTTGACCCTCTTGGCTGTTCTGTGAAGGATCTACATTCTCGGAGAGAGATCATCAGGTGTGACAGCTCCGGTCCCCCTTTACCCACTACAGTTCCAGGAGCCTGCCTCTACTCTGATCGCCACTTCCAGTCCTTCGCTTTGGCACCAGCGTCTTGGTCATCCCAGTCATGAAGTCTTGTCTAGGCTAGCACAATCGTCTGCCATTCCAGGTAATAATAGTGCTAGTCAAACATTATGTCATGCTTGTCAGTTGGGGCGTCATACTCGTTTGCCATTTCATGCGTCCAATTCCAGAACCACTCATATTTTCCAATTAATACATTGTGATTTGTGGACCTCGCCTATTCCAAGTGTTGCTGGATGCAAGTATTATCTTGTCGTTCTTGATGACTTTTCGCACTACCTCTGGACTTTTCCACTTCGGTTAAAGTCAGACACCTTTTCGACCCTGTCTAACTTCTTCGCATATGTTGCTACACAGTTCGGTGTCCCCATTCAGGGTATTCAGTGCGACAATGGACGCGAGTTCGACAATCATGCTTCTCGTGCCTTCTTCCTCTCTCACGGCGTGCAGCTACGCATGTCTTGTCCATACACCTCCTCCCAAAACGGTAAAGCTGAACGCATTATTCGTACCATAAATAATGTTGTTCGCTCCCTCATGTTCCAGGCTAGTGTCCCTACAGCCTATTGGGTCGAGGCCCTCTCCACCGCCACACTGCTCCTTAACATTCTCCCTACCAAGACACTCAATTTCTCCACCCCTCACATGGTACTATACGGGTCTCCACCCTCTTATGAGCATCTTCGTGTTTTTGGGTGCCGTTGCTATCCCAACCTTTCAGCCACCGCTCCCCACAAACTCGCCCCCCGTTCCTCCTTGTGTGTCTTTCTTGGCTATTCCCCTCATCACAAAGGCTACTGCTGTCTTGACCGGTCATCCAACCGGATCATCATATCCCGGCATGTCGTCTTTGATGAGACATCCTTTCCCTTCTCCGAGGATTCCGCTCGTCCTACACCCCAGGATTTCGAGTTCTTGGACTCTACTGACCCTGTGATGGCTCCACCAGTACCGTCATTTTTTATGCCTGCAGGTTCTCCCGGCGCCGCTGCTGCACAGCCACGTGCGGCTGTGTTTCCAGGGAGCAACGCCCCATGGCTTGCTGCTGCTCCCCTGGCCCCTGGTGCGTCATCTACAGCAGGCCCGGCTGCAACAGCCGGTCATGCACCACCAGCAGCTGGCTCCTCCATCAGCCAGCCGGCTGGTCTGGGCAGTCAGGCACGTGCCCCACCAGCTGCTGGCCCCTCCAGCAGCCAGCCGGCTGGTCCTCCACCCGGCTTCCAGCGCTGGGATGGGCAAGCTGCTACGGCGCCAGTCCCACCTGTTCGGCTGACATACAGCCGTCGCCCACGGCCTCCATCTGCAACTGCTCCACCACCCCCGGCTGCTGCTGCTGTTCGCCTTCCACCTGGGGCGTTACCCATCGTCCCTGTGGCCAATCAGCATGCCATGAGGACGCGTGGGAAAGCCGGTTTCCGACAGCCGGCGGCACTTCAGACGACCTCCCTGTCGCCGATCCCGCGGACGTATTGCGCCGCTCTTGCTGACCCCCATTGGCGTGCAGCTATGCAGGAGGAGTTCTCAGCTCTGCTTGCCAACCACACTTGGGATCTAGTTTCGCGACCACCGCGCTCCAATGTGGTGACTGGCAAGTGGGTCTTCAAACACAAGTTCAAGGCAGACGGTTCTCTCGAGCGCTACAAGGCGCGCTGGGTTCTTCGTGGATTCACCCAGCGCCCAGGCATTGACTACGATGAGACTTTCAGCCCTGTTGTGAAGCCCACTACTGTTCGCACAGTTCTCTCGTTGGCTGTCTCACGCAGTTGGCCAGTTCATCAGCTTGATGTGAAAAATGCATTCCTCCATGGGACCCTCTCCGAGACAGTCCAGCCAGCAGGATTTGAGGACACCTCTCGCCCGGATTTTGTCTGCCGCTTGAATAGGTCCTTATACGGACTGAAACAGGCGCCCCGTGCTTGGTATAGCAGGTTCGCCACGTTCCTTCTCCAGTTGGGCTTTGTTGAGGCCAAGTCGGACACGTCCTTATTTGTTTATCGTCGGGGTTCTGAGACTGCATATCTCCTGCTGTATGTTGATGATATTGTGTTAACTGCTTCCTCAGCGGATCTGCGCCAGCGCATTATTGCAGCGCTACAGCGGGAATTTTCTATGAAGGATTTGGGAGAACTCCATTTTCTGGGCATGCAGGTTCAGCGCACCAGCTGTGGTCTTTTCCTATCTCAACATCAGTATATGCTGGACATCTTAGATCGTGCTAGTATGGCAGATTGCAAGCCCTGCTCTACTCCGGTTGATATCAACCCAAAGCTCTCAGCTGATGGCAACCCCATTGCAGATCCTACGGATTTTCGCAGCCTAGCAGGAGCTCTGCAGTATCTCACCTTCACACGGCCGGACATTGCTTATGCCGTGCAGCAAGTGTGTCTTCATATGCATGATCCGCGAGAGCCTCACCTTGCAGCTTTGAAGCGCATATTGCGCTATGTTCGTGGCACTTTGGAGTTGGGGTTACACATTCGAGCCTCCAGTCAGCTTGATCTCGTTGTCTACTCCGATGCCGACTGGGCTGGCTGTCCTGACACTCGTAAGTCCACCTCGGGCTATGCGGTGTTTCTCGGTGACACTTTGATTTCCTGGTCCTCCAAGCGCCAGAACACGGTCTCTCGCTCCAGTGCTGAAGCTGAGTATCGTGCGGTCGCCAATGCCGTCGCCGAAGCTTCTTGGTTGCGCCAGTTGTTGTCTGAGCTGCATACACCCCTGCGCCATGCCACATTGGTCTACTGCGACAATGTCAGCACCGTGTACATGTCTTCCAACCCCGTTCAGCATCAGCGTACCAAGCACATTGAGATTGATCTTCACTTCGTCCGAGAACGAGTGGCTCTTGGTGCTGTCCGCGTTCTTCACGTCCCGACGACGTCCCAGTTCGCCGACATTTTTACCAAAGGCTTGCCTACTGCTGTCTTCACGGAGTTTCGGTACAGTCTCAACGTTCGACCCATCGATGCTGTGACTGCGGGGGCGTGTTAGAATATACATGTATATGTGTTGTGCGTGTATGGTGGGCATGTGCATGGTATAGCCGGCCAGCCCCTATATTTGGTTAGACTATATTTGGTTAGAGAGATATGAGGAGATCTCTGTTGGTTCTGTTTCCATAAGCCACAATATCTCCTCTTCCCTATATATATGTATATAGGACTCTCCAATCAATCTAATCCAATATTCCACGCAATCTCTATTGCTTTCAAATAGGTTGCACTGTATAGTTTTTTGGACGTTAATAAGTGTCAACCTGAATGGGTCCACCTGTCTCAAATAAAAATCTGGCATGGAAATTGTTTCTCAGACATATAATTTTCTTCCAATGTTCACCTCAAACATGGTATGGTACAGTATATTCACTTATTCAGAACAAAAAATGTGGACATGACACTTGTTCGTCCACAGGCTTGTCTTGATACTGGTGTACAGGTATCACTAACTGCAATTAAATCAGGCATCATGCAAACAAACAACAATGATAGTGAGGGATGTAAATTTAAAGGTTGAACTGCATATGTATGTGCAGCTCAATAAACCATCCATCCCACAGTTGGCACATGGCGGCATGGCGCCCATTGTTGTACCTGTATATCAAGTTTGGCAGTACATTTTTGTCTATATCACATGTATAACAGCAAGATTGTAGGAAGACTATCCAGAGAAATCTCTTGCCACTACTTAGCCTGCACCCTTCTTCCTCTTTTCTTTTGTTAATTTTTCTCCATCAAATCAAGTCTATTCGTGAATGACACCTTTAGAAGCATGCCTTCACAGTGCTCACTAAAACATTTGTAACATATTCAATGTATATCAGCATATTACCATGCTGGAGTGTCTACTTAAGGTTGGATCAAGCACTCTAATATAGCATTATATATCCATGGTTTTCTTCTTTAAAGAATTCAAATGCGGCTGGCATGCGTCATTTGAGAATAAGAATATATCTTCAATTTATATCCTCTTTGTAATTACTCTTCCTAATGTTTTTTTTTTTATTTTATTTTTTTTAAAAAAACTTCTTTTCTGGGTCGTTGGTGTTCATGATTACACCATCCACTTGCTTGGGATAAGAGGCTTTATTGTTGTATCAAGTATTTGTGGTCTGGAACAAGTTGAGAAAGCTGTAATCAAGAACAGCCAACATTCACTCCATGAAATAACACTTCTATAAGCCATTAAGTTGTACCTTATCCCATAGAGTCATGCAGTGAGTACAAAACACTTGGCCATGGTGAAAAAACATGTCTTCTAATTTATCAAGGAAATGAGAAAGGAATAAAATCAAAATGATGGTGAAAAGCATACAAACATCATTTTAATGTTAGCAAGTTGTTATTCTAAACCTGAATTGATATTTCTAGAATCTTTGTAGACTGAAGGCTCAGTTTAGTGTACTGAAGGATCACTTTAGTATCCTAAATAATATGACAGAAACAAACCAGAAAAACACAATTAGAATTTGACAAGCGCAAGGTCAATTCACTAAAATAACTATGAATAGTAATTCAGTATAGCAGGCAAGGAAAAGTGGATGTCTTGATGTCAGAAACTGCAATTGTATAACAGAGAAAAAAAAGAATCCTTATATGCCATTGGCATAATTCTAAACTCTGCATTCGCCACCTAAAAAACTCTATTCCCTTATATGCAACCAACCTTAAACTTTAATCTGTTCCATGCTACTGGTGCTGCCTCCATTAGCATCAATCGACTCAGATGTGGCACCGTCAGAGAAAATAACACAGCCACTGCTTTTTTCCAGTTTGAGTTACTCGCCAACACTTGCTCGTCTTATTCTTGATTCAGAGTTGTTAGAGAATGTATGTCACACAAAATAGTTGTATTCTTCCAATGCTATGGATACAGCCGACAGCCTGCACATGGAGGTGGGTGATCGTAGCAGACTCGTAGTCAGGGTACTGGTCCTTAGCATCGGGCGGTGGAAGCACATGAGCGGCGGAGACCTCTTGTTCTAGGCGCGCCGTGACGTTTTTTTTTTCTCGAACACGCAGGAAAGCTGCGTATCATTATATTAAGAAGAGTAAGAGTAAAAAAGTGGGTTTAGGAACCCCATACAGCCACAAACACACACACCCCTCTTTCTAGGCGCGCCGCGACATCACACTCATGCTGGACTAGAGACGGCGCGTTCAGCCTTGCACATGCACTCTAGGGCAGAGGCCGCGGCGGTGTTCTCGGCGGCATGCGCCTCTTCGGCAGCCTCAGTCGCGGCCTCCTCTTTCTTCTGAGCATCTTCAACGGCAGCACTCAGCTGGGCGTCGTCTGCCTCGTGCTGCTTGGCGGCAGCAACATTGAACCGGCAGAGGTGGTAGCGAGATCCTGGTCAGAAGGCATGAGGGTGCCGGCGGCAGGCTAGGGTTGAGCGAGGTCAAGGGACAAAGATGGTGATAGATACCATGTCAGAGAAGGTAAGCCACACGAAATAGCTGTTGTATTCATCCAATGGTAAACACACACACACACACACAGCCAACCGGCCAAAGGCACGGCATCATGCGTGGCACAGGGGCACCGGCCCTAGGTGAAGGCGCAGCCCGGGTGGCTTGGGCGGCAAGAAAAGGGCCCAGCCCAACTACAAATACAAGGCCCAATAGGGCTGTACAAGTTCATTCTAACAGAGCTGATGACCAAATCAGATGGAGGTGGACCAACAATGGGTAATACAGCACCAAATCAGCCAACCGCGCCCAATTCTATGGCACCTTCCGTTGGTACAGAACCAACAATATCTGCCGCACGCATGCAGAGAACAAGTGCAAACTCTTCGCTTGGATCCTAATCCAAAGCAAATAACTCACAGCAGATAACCTTGCACTTAGAGGTTGGCCTCACCAAGATAACTGCATACTATGTAATGGCCCACTCGAATCAGGATTGCGTCTCTGTCTTTATTGCCCTTTGGTTCAAGAGACATGGAGTCAAGTGGCAGCATGGGAGAACTTTGGCAACCTCCAGCCGGTCCTCCTTGTTGGAGTATAAGTGAATTGTCCACCTCTCCCCATCAGCTTAAGCTTTTGGGTTGAATTGGTTGGTGCATGCAATTTAATATGGTATCAAAGTCAGAGGTCCCGAGTTCGAATCCTGGTAGACACAATTAAATAAAATAATTGTTGTCCGCTCCTATTCCACGTCTGAGGCCTGAGGGAGCCTCCACGTGAGGGTGAGTGTTGAGTATAAGTGAATTGTCCACCTCTCCCCATCAGCTTAAGCTTTTGGACTGAATTGGTTGGTGCATGCAACTTAATACTCCTGACAAACGCGGACACCTTACTTCACTGGTGGGAGTCGATCTTGCCCTCGATTCCAAAAGAAAGGGACGTGAATTCAATGGAATGGCCATTTACATCATGTGGAATTTGTGGAAACAGAGTAACTGAAGAATCTTTGATAACCAATACTCCACAGCCGTTCAAGTGGCTGGACGTACCAAGGACGATTTAGAGCAGTATACAAGGGCCTTTTCAACACCAATCACTTAGCCCTTCAGCTCCAGCTTGTTTTCTAACCCGGCTGCCTCCAGTTGTTTTGCCACTTTGGCGAGTTGTTTGCTGTCTTTGGCCTCAGTGCCATCCTGTACATAAAAACTCATTTTCCCTTTAATGCAATGGCAGAGCTCCTGCCCTTTTTTAAAAAAGTTAATTCTAACAGGAGTGTTAACCGGCTCGTCCTTTGCCTCAACTTCTATATTAGGCTCAAGGGCATCAAGCCAGTACCACTGGTTGTGAATAAGGAGGATGCATTGGTCTGAACCTTTGATTTTTTTGTCCTCCAATCATAAGTCTTGGTGTCCAAATCCAGTTAAAAATTGGTAATCTTACTGATTGAGCACTTCCTCTCAAATATCAGTCCAATTCAGTTAACATCTTTAATTTCAATCTTGCAAGTGTAACAATCACTGGTGCTTTTTGCGGCGTGGACTCATGCTTGTTAGTTGAATAAACTACTACCCAAGACCATATGTCAGAATTTGTGACCATATTCATATGCAATTTTCTTATATTCAGTTTGTGGCCAAAAAAAATGTGGCCAACCCAAGAGAAGAATAAATGGGTCATTTTGTCATGTCCACTAGCAAAACTACTAGAATATATTCAATAATGTCGTGAAAGAGATTAAAATTTAAGGGCGGTGGCATTGGTGGGATATGAGTTTTTTAAGTGGCAGATTGGGGTTACAAGGTTTAGCCAATGTCATATACAAAAAATTCCCGAGAAAAAAACATGATATTCCACAATAATGACATGAATGTTGAATAGCATTGCACCTTTCTCAGCTGCAGCCCTAATGGCATTGATGTTTGCAGTCCCATTAATCTTATACATGAAAGAATTTGATCCAAAACCTCCAACACAAGATACCTGCAATATTTTTGTCTGTTAGTGGTACTTCAGGAATCATCAATCCATGCTTGGATACTTCATGTAACAGATACATTCTGACTTACCTAAGTCTTGATACATAGTTAAGTGCTTGATATTTCAGGTATAAAGCCATGCATATGCACTAACAGAACACACATATAAAAACATACATACAAACAGGGCCTAAATCAAAGGACAGGCCAACACTACCAGTGTCACCTACATCATCAGCACAATACAAGCACCATTCAGTGATGCTTATTGGAGTGCCTCAAAATCTTTGTGTACTACTTTCCTATAGCTCTGGTGTCGCATTTGGGAACTACTCCCTTCGTCCCAAAATATAATGACTTATTATTCTAAATTTGAGCGAATTTATAGTGAAGACTATTAACATCTACCACATCGAAAGAGTAAAATATGAAAATATATTACATAGTGAATCTAATGATGCTCATTTGAAATCCTATAAGTCATAAGTCCTTAGATTTTGGGACGAAGGGAGGGGGGCACAGAGGTTGACATTAAACTTGTGCATGGCCCAAATAAGTTGATATTGGATATAGCTATGAAACATGTACTCAAAGCAATTGTTACAAATAAGATGCTATGAAACATCTACTCAAAGTAGTTGGTATAACAAAACAAACACTAATTCAAGTTTAGGAACTTTGCACATGAGATAATTTTAGCCAATATCCTTATGTTATGGGCTGGGTGTGGGTGGTTCATGAGTCATGGCGGAGGAACAATTGAGAGAGGGAAGGAAGGAGGGAGGGAGAGGGAGAGAGAGGGAGAGGGGCCTCCTGGTTGCCTCAGCTGCTGCTCCTATAATGAGATGAGCCACTGCAACAAACCAAATCTCTTATATCCTAACAAGCAACTATGGCTTCATCCTTGTTCGAGTTCCAATGAACCTAGGATTTGACAGCTATAAGTCTTATGTATCTAGGATATTTATGCATCTATTTTAGCATCTACTTTAGTGGTTGGAATATGTTTTATGCTGTAGCTTTCTTGGCTCTCAAGTTGGCTGCCTAGCATCTACTTTAGTGGTTGGAATATGTTGTAGCTTTCTTGACTCTCAAGTTGGCTGCCCCTATATGTATCCCTGCACTATTTCCTTTGCCTTCAAGGCTAATAAATCTGAGATCTAGCCCCAGTACCTGTGTCTATCTCTAACAAATGGTATCTAGAGCCTAGTTCTTCTCTGCTTCTTTCACCCATCCTACAGCCATGTCTCTCCACTCCTACTACTCTTCCTCCTCCAGCCGTTCTACAACTTCCAGCGGGGGGCGAAGGTAGGCTGCTCCACAGGGCAGCGGTGATGCAGAGATTGCGGCGCTGGAGGTGGAGGCTGCGCGGGTTGCTGAGCGGCTGCAGCAATGCGCGTGCATGCAGCGGTTGATGGTGTGGAGGAGGCGGAGCGGCAGCAGCGAGAGGCGGAGCAGCGGGCAGCGGCTGGCGGCTGCCAAGCTGGCAGCAGCGCGGGCCGAGCAGGAGGCCGCGGACGCAGCAGCTGAGCCCAGGCAGCAGCAGCGGAAGCCGCTGCCCTGCACGGCGGAGCAGAGCCGCGCGGCGCGGGCGCTGCTGCGGACGAGCTGCGTGGCGCGGACGTTGCTGCAGTCGACGCGGGAGGACGCGACGCGGGCCACTGGGTCGCGCTGAGGCCTGGCTCGAGCGCGAGGAGGCGCAGGTCGAGCAGCTTCGGCGGACGCGGTCTGCGATGCAACCTCGACGCCAACGCCCGGGATCCTCGCATCGACCATGACCTGGAGGTGAAGCGTCAGCGGGAGCACGCGGAGCTGGAACGGCAGTGCGGGACTTCGACGCGCAGAACCGTGGCGGACGGGATGCTGGCGCACGGTCGCCCCCTAGGCGGTGCGTCTCCCCTTCCTCGGAGGGGCGTCGTGGTCGCTGTGGCCGGCCGGGTTCCCCTCCCATCATCCAGACCATCGTCAAGGACTCCGGCGCCAACGGCAGATGGCCCATGCTCACCAAGACAAACTTCAACGAATGGTCGATGGTAATGAAGGTCAAGCTGCAAGCGCGGCACATGTGGGACGTGGTACGGTACGGCGACATCGACTTCACTGAGGATCGGCGAGCGATGAAGGCCATCCTTGCAGCTATCCCGGTGGAGATACATTCCACCCTTGCAGGCAAGGAGACCACCAAGGACACCTGGGACTCCATCACCGCGGCACGCATCGGCAGCGACCACGCCCGACGATCCACGCTGCAGAGGCTGCGGAAGGAGTGGGGGGACCTAGCCTTCAAGCCAAGCGAGGACATCGACGACTTCACCCTTCGCCTCTCGACCCTAAAGCAGCAGCTGGTGCGGTACGGCTACATCAAGATCAACGAGGAGGAAGGCGTCGAAAAATTCCTCTGCTCCGTCCCTGAGAAGTACAAGCAGGTCATCATGTCGATCGAGATACTGCTGGAGTTCATCTCGCTGACGATCGAGGAGGTGACGGGTCGCCTCAAGGCCATCGGCGAGCGCGCAGCCGGTCACCGTCAGCGGCAAGCTTCGCTTCACCGAGGAGCATTGGCTCGCCCGCCAAAAGGAGCGGAAGAAGGGCGAGGCCTCAACTTCGTCGAGCACTCGCAAGCGTCGACCGCGCAAGCGGAACAAGGCTCCCCAGGCGCATGGTGGCGCTCTTGACAGCGCCAACGGTCAGCGCAAGGCCAACCGGGACGATGTCTACAAGAGCTGCGGCAAGACCGGCCATTGGGCCAAGGAGTGCCGACACGCGAGGCGCGGCGGTCAGGCTCACGTTGCGCAAGTGCAGGAGGGTTATGAGCCGGCTCTGTTCTTCATCCACGAGGACATCAAGCTGCACTCCTCTCCCGTGCCGACCGCCGCCGCGCTCCTCCACCTCAACGAGCCACACGCCCACGGCTTCCTCGGCTCCACCAGGCGACGACAAGATCGACGGCTAGTACCTCGACACTAGCGCCACCCACCACATGACCGAGCAGCGGAGTTCTTCTCCGACTTGGACTCCAGCGTGCGAGGCTCCGTCAAGTTCGGGGACGCCTCCGCCGTGGAGATCAAGGGCATCGGTTCTGTCGTCTTCACCGCCAAGACCTGCGAACACCGGCTGCTCACCGGTGTCTACTACATCCCCAACAACAACAACAACAACAACAACAACAACAACAACAACAACCAAGCCTCTTAGTCCCAAACAAAGTTGGGGTAGGCTAGAGTTGAAACCCAACAAGAGACCCTAGTCACAGTTCAGGCACGTCAATGGCTGCTCTCTATGCATTCCTATCCAAACATAGATCTCTAGGTATATCCCAACTTTTCAGATCTCTCTTTATTGCCTCCCCCCACGTCAATTTCGGTCTTCCTCTACCTCTTCTCACATTAAAATCTTAAGCTAAAACTCCACAATGCACTGGTGCCTCTGAAGGTCTCCTTTGGACATGACCAAACCACCTCAACCGATGTTGGATCAACTTTTCTTCAATTGGTGCTACCCCTAGACGGTCGCGAATATCGTCATTTCGAACTCAGTCCATCCTTGTGTGGCCACAAATCCAGCGCAACATACGCATTTCTGCAACACTCATTTGTTGGACATGTCTTCTTTTAGTAGTCCAATATTCTGCTCCATACAACATAGCCGGTCTAATCGCCGTCCTATAAAACTTGCCTTTGAGCTTTTGTGGTACCCTCTTGTCACAGAGAATACCAGATGTTTGGCGCCACTTCATCCACCCTGCTTTGATCCTATGGCTAACATTTGCATCAATATCTTCATCCTTCTGTAACATCGATCCAAGATACCAGAAGACATCTTTCTTAGGCACCACTTGGTCTTCCAAGCTCACCTCTCCCTCTTCCTGTGCAGCATTGCCGAAATTACATCTCATGTATTCAGTCTTAGTCCTGCTTATTCTAAACCCTTTGGACTCAAGGGTTTGTTGCCACAACTCCAGTTTCCTATTTACTCCTGTCTGACTTTCATCAACTAACACTACATCGTCTGCAAAAAGCATACACCAAGGAATATCTCCTTGTATGTCCCTCGTAACCTCATCCATAACCAAGACAAAGAGATATCTACTACATCCCCGCGCTGAGGAATTCCATCATCCGCTTGGGACAGCTGGATGAGAACGGCTCGCGCGTGGAGATCGGGGACGAGGTGTTGCGCATCTGGGACCGCAGTCGCAGGCTCCTCGCCAAGGTGAACAGAGGGAGAAACCGCCTCTACGTCCTCCATGTACAGGTGGTGCAACCCCTCTGTCTTGCTGCCCGCTGCGACGACGACGCCTGGGGGTGGCACGAGCGCTTTGGGCATCTCAGCTTTGGGCATCTAATGTTTGTTATTCTAACTCGTATGAACATGGACCGTGAGTACAGGCCACATGCGGGGCAGGGAGATTCCGTACCGTTGTTGGCAGGTGTTGGGTTGTGAGTCCGAATCGTGGACAGGGCAAAGAGAAGCGCGAGGGTATTTTGGGAAGTAAAACAAGACAGCTGGAATAATCCCTTCACTCCTTAATTAGGTAAATAGGTGTAGAGTATAAATATGGATAAAGGTATAGACAGATTGGATAACAAACTGGTCAAGATTCCAGTATACGACTTGATTAATTAGACATTTAGACCATCAGTTGATCTATGTTCTAATAAGAATAAGTTTTATTTCTAATCAAAACTACATAACATTGGGCTGGCAGAATAGTGGCAGAGATTTTGGCACAAGGTACACTACTACACCTACTACAATGTCCTCTAGGACATGGCTGATATCAGCCCCAACTACTAAAGATGGCTGAGCTAAGCCATATCTACCTAAGGTACAGCATGGTACAAGTGATGGCCGAATGCTATACATGAACAGGGAACAGGACAACAAGAGTTGACCTTTGCCAACTGCTGCGCAGGAAAGGAGAGGCACAGCCGGGACCAATGGGTGACCGAGTGCAACAAAGCGATCCCACCCCGTCCGTGCTGATGGACACAGTGCCCCCATCCTCCAGCAACCCAACGAATCCATGCCCTGGCACCTAAGGCCTCCACCAATCTACAATCTCCACCTTCCCTAGCCCCAAACATGTTATGTCATGCTCCCAGATCCTACTTCTGTGCGGCGGCAGCCCACAACTTCCACGCTGCTCGACATTGAGGTTGCACCTCAAATCCATCATCATGGGGCCATCCTTGATGTCTGTTGGTTGTCGTTTCCTGCTGCCGCATCCCACGCCGGTTCTGGTACAGGTAAAAGGGTCCAGTTCAAATTACTTGCTTCCCCATCCTCCAACGCTATGGGCAGTGTTGCCTCATATCCACTTTTACTGCCCAACCTCCAATGCTACAAAGCAGTGTTGCCACATATCCACTTTTAATGCTTCTCTTGCTTTCCCACTCACCACTTCACACTCAGTGGCCTCACAACTTGGCCTGGCTACCATGACTGCAGCTGCAACCACGAGGCCCACATCAGCCGTGCTGGTTGAAGACAATGCTAAGAGTGTGCAGCGATGCACATAGGCCCAAGATAGAGGCAAGCCATTTTCCTCATGGGACCGTCTACCACAGGCGCACAAGGCCTGCACTATGTGAAATCCCTGGGATCCTGTCATCTTTACTTCAAAAAAAAAAAATCAGCTTACCCCTGCATTTGGAGTGGAAAACTCTTGGTATTACATCACCACCCCATAAACTACTCTGTATAACATTACTGATACTCAAACAAAAATGAAATCAAACTATAATAAAAGAAATGTGTCGAACACTAAGTACAGAAACATATTTAGCTCAAATGGATTTGGTAAATTTACCACTGCAGAAACATTATCCATAGCATCCTTCAATGAAGCTGGTTCAAGGAGGTTGCCTGTCCAATAGAAGGTAGATATTAATTACATTACCATTGACAGAATAAAGTTAACCTCAGCAGCTAACAACCTTGGTTCCATATAACCTTTTCAGTCCAAGGTTCATTTAAGGATGGCTTTCCAGATCTAATGACAAAAGAATAACATTGGTAAGAATAGGAAACACAGAATGCATAAAAAGAAGAAAGTGAATTTTATGTACAAAAATGTTTACCACTAAATATTTGTTTAACTCATCGTACAAAACACTGATTCAATTTACTCCCCAAAATATTCAAACTGGATAAAATCATCCCCAGAAGAAATTTGGTTTTTTTATCTCTGCTCAAGTCATCATACAAGTGTTTTGATTTCTTGGATTCAATTTTTGTGGGGTAACAGCTGGCATTGCACACTATGTTACAAAAACATTTCAGATCTTTTCATAATTAATTTCATCGGTTGGGAGCATTTGATAGTACATTAACCTTTGAGATAACCAATGAAAATAACCACAAAAGTTATCAAAGTTTCTAGCACAGTGATGTCATGTCTCATCTCATAAAATTTAAAACCAAGTATAAATTCAATAGGAAGAAACAGAAAAGATAAATTCCATAATTTGGGGCAGTAAATCAAGTCAATGTGTTGCATAGGGGGTCAAACAGACAGTGAATTGTTCAAGGTAGAAACAATGGAACTTTTCGTTTGAAATGTCTACTGTATTCAGGAACAGCAACTACATTCTTTAATTTGGACTAAGAAAAATTATTGAATAATACTAAATTGCCACATCCTCAGTTTGTGTTATTTGATTCTATTTTCCAATTCTATACTGGGTTTGCAAATTGTCCTAGTTCTGGAGTCTAGTTTTGTACTGATTGCTGTTTATACTAACAACCCGAAGTAATTTGCTCCTAATTTTGCTGTTTGAACAAGAAAGTGGGAACAAGATCATGGACCATCAGTTTCTTTATGTTGATCCACATAACAAATATTCCTCACAGCAGTAAATG
The DNA here is from genome assembly GCA_009763385.1 of Coix lacryma-jobi var. lacryma-jobi. Taxonomy (NCBI): domain Eukaryota; kingdom Viridiplantae; phylum Streptophyta; class Magnoliopsida; order Poales; family Poaceae; genus Coix; species Coix lacryma-jobi. Next base: position 108,574,798 of record CM019827.1, read on the forward strand.
GTGGCTAGAACAGCGCAACCAAAGACAAAAGGATGAGAGGTTATCACTAATGGTAAGGCCTCAAAAGAAATCAATAGAAACTTGATCGAATACTAATTATTTGAGGATCCAGTATAGAAATTTATAGTTTTCCATGTATATCTGAACAAAGCTATGTGATGAATTAGTTGACACCCTAGTTAAGTAGAATTTATTGCCATTTCAATGTTTTTAGCCTATTCTACAATAGTTTTAGCATCTTATAAACAAATCTAGCAAATCTTAAGAGAATAGAAAGTCCAAACAGATGGTAAAGTATGAAAATAAGAGAAAAAACTAGCTGACGGAGTTACCTATTAAGACTAGAGACAACTAATCCTTTGTTCAAAGCCTCTTTGCAAACATGCGATCCAACAAAACCACTTCCTCCTAGAACCAGTAGCTATACCAAGATAGATGTCAGAAGCAGCTCAAAATTTTCATAAACATTAATTCAAAAAATTAGGAAAAGAATGACAGCAAGCATATCTTGAGCTGAAAATCCGGTACATTTGTTAGCTAAAAGCTATAGTTCCTTCCATCATTGCAAATTAATTGATTAACATATAAGATAGCTATTACATGTAAAAAAGAATTCCATGATAAGTATACATCTTTACTCTCATGCCTCTAAAATATAACAGTCACGTTACAATAAACTAGATGCTCAGAATATCAATATTCAGACCATGTCCCCTAAATTGACCCCTCTGCACTATAAAAAAACTGTGTTTTCTAATTTGCTTGCATGGATAAATTGGTTTAGCAGCATATGGGTAGGGATAGGGTGAACATACGAAGTTGTACAGGCTTCAACACCAACTATATGCGACATGGAAAACACATTTCCACCATGCTAGAGGTGAACTAAAATATACGAGAATCTCTTATCTTCCAAGGCACCATTACCTTATCTGGAGAAGGTTTTGTCGCATTTACAGGTTCTGCCTCCTTCACGTTAAAAGGTTCATCAATGTGCTTCTGATCACTGGGTGTGGCATTGCTGAAGAATGCATTGCCACTTTTCAGCAAGATTGACGATGAGCTGCTGACACCCCAATACACAGGAGAATTAGCAATCCCACAAAACAGCAGCCAGAGTGCCTAGAAGCAAGGTAGCATTCTAAGAATATGCCGGAAACAGGCCCAGCCCTGGGCCCCTGGGCATGATGAATAGAGAAACCACCCTGGAACCCATGGTACAGGACTGTCCTTGTCTGATTGGTTTAGGACTAACGGTAGTATTTGCATGCCTACTAATTCAACTAAAGAATGCCATGTGGGGCAGCCAGGGGCTGCATGGGACAGCTAGCCAGGAAAGTGGCTAATTTGCTGTTAATAAGAGGAGCACCATTAGCTCGTGCTAATTTAGAAACATATTAGTGAGTGATTGAGAGAGATTTGAGGAGTATTAATGAGTGAATTAGAGAGAGATTAGAGGAGTGATTGGCAGCCTAGTGCCTATATGTAAGCCGAATGGCTCGTGGTGAAGGATTAAGCGAGAACAGTATGCCCGCTGAGGGGAAAAACCTCGCCCCAACCCTACAGATCGAAGCTATGAACTGCATAGCTGAAGCTACCCTAGATGGCGACGTCCATGACAAAGCACCCTTGTTACTCAAAGTCAAGCATAACTTGAAGTACTCATAGCTGGCTCCTTGCCTAGTTAGTGAAGTGTGACCATCCTATTAATTGAGCACCAGCATTCTCGCTTGTGTTTCAGTAATTTCTCATTTTCTGCTTGTTCACCTTGTAAGAAGCATTTTGGTAGTTCTTCAGTTTTGAGGTGGTTCACTGATAGCTAGGTGCACCTGTGAGTCATTCTTGTTATGGTTAGCAGGCAAGCGGTCGTTGTGCTATGTGCAATGGTAACTATTAAAGCTATTGCCATAATAGATTGAAAAGGCAACACAGTGGCCAGTTCCTCTCAAATTTTTACACACTGATTCTGCTATCTAGAACATATCAATATCTACATTTCCACTTTACAGCAATAGCAACAACAATAAAGCCTTTTAGTCCCAAGCAAGTTGGGGTAGGCTAGAGTTGAAACCCAACAAGAGCCCCTAGTCACGGTTCAGGCACTTCAATCTATATTTCCACTTTGGTTTAGAAAAATAAACTTATCATATCGTACAAAAATGTCTTCATACAGCATATGAGAGGTAGAGAGGCCTACAAGGAAGCAATCATTTGAATTCTTGTATTACATGAAATGTTTTATTATTCTTATTTTAGCAATGATCAAAGTGAAAATTATAGTTAGTATCCATAGTACATCATCTGTAAACATCTCAAAACTTGATTAAGGGTTTGTTTTGCATAACATCAAACTCAAATTTTGTACTCCCTCCATTCCGAATTATAAGACGTTTCGGCTTTTCTAGATACATTGCTTTTATTATGCATCTAGACATAGTGTATATCTAAATGTGTACCAAAAACAATGAATCTAGAAAAGCCAAAACATCTTATAATTTGGAACGGGGGGAGTACCAAATTATGACACGAATAATAAATAAATTAACAATCAATATGTAGTTAGTTCGGAACCACAGTCCACATTTCACATTTTTGTAATATAAATGTGAAAAATTGTGTAAATCTAATAAAAGGGACTAAGGGTCTCATCCTTTTATTTCGCCCCAGGACTATCAACCGGCCCTAGCCGGAACTTTATCAAACGGCAGTTTGCTCCCCAATCGATTTGTTCTAAGTAAAATAAAATTCCCTACGCGCCTAATTCGATAACCCACCCATCGCAATGCCAAATCTTGCTGGAAATTTAACCTTTTCCTTCCAGGAACATGTCCACCGAGACAACTGCAGACGCGCATGACAGAGGGGCGGGAGCTCTCACCTGAGACGGGAGGGCGAAGCAGAGGAGGTGGAGCGAATCAGGCGGGCCACGGCCGACCTCATCGCCACCGCACCTGTAGTAACGATCTGAACGAGAGCAGAGCGCGGAGCCGGCGAAGGAATGTGGGATCGCACGGGGAGGCACGGGCACGGGCCGAGGCTTTGGGAACGAGAGATCCTCTCTAACATATTCGGCTTTACAACAGACGGACGTTGGTTCAGCTGGAGCGTGGATTATGCATCGGACGGCAAGCCAGGAAGAGGCCAACCTTTGCTCACGAGTAGACATGTGCAGCCGGCCCATAACGGCCCAGTTCAACAACAGATGGCATGTATGCTCTCTCTTTTTTTCTTTTTTTTCTATCTACCTACCTTTCGTCTGGCCACTCGCTCCCTCGGTCCTAAAATAAATAGAAGTACTGGAGTTTAAAATTTATCCCAAAATAAATACAACTCTACGTATAAGACAAAGCAACTATATTCATCTTTTTGCACTTTTTTTTGTTTTCCAAAGCCCAATGATTGTAAATTTTATAGGGCCATTTTGGTAATTTTATTAAGGCATGGGTAACCGTGCTTAATCCTAGAATTGTATTTATTTTGAGACGGTTACTCCCTCCATCCTAAATTATAAGACATTCCAAGAATATTGAAGAGTCAAAGTTTTTCAACTTTGACTAAATTTATATAATAAGATAATGATATTTATGATACCAAATAAGTACAATTAGATTCTTCATTAGTTATATTTTCATAATATACATATTTGATGTCATAAATTTTTGTGTTTCTCTCTAGAATTTTGGTCAAAGTTGAAAAAAACTAACTCTCCAAGATTTTTAGAATATCTTGTAATTTGAGATGGAGGGAGTATTATTTTAGCTTATATACTCATCGGACTCCACTTATCAAAAGTATCGGTATCCAGTCCGCACACGAGAGGGACGAGGGACCTGCTCCCAGTAAACAAAACAGACAAAATCCTTCATAGAAAAGGATACGAACTAACCACATCGATCCAAAAAAAATCATCTCCTATATCTCTTCCTAATCCGAAAAAAATCCTTCCTATTCTCTCAGAAATCTGTTGGATCTCTTCCAAAAATACCTCCGGCTAATAGATTAAACACTACCTTAAACCCGACTATAATAAATACAAGACATTGGCGCCGCAATTAATCAAATCAAATCCACAAAAGACCAAATCAACTAGCAAGTGGACCAAATCAACACAAAATCAAAAGTGTAGGACGAATTAAATTAGCGCCTGCTAGATATAAACCGTTTTATAGTTTGTATATGCTCCATACGTACGCACGCTCGATGGAAGCTAGATACGAAGGAGGGTAAAGGGATTTGAAACCTGGAGCACTCGCGATAGCAGCCGGCGTTGCAGACGAACCAAGATTGGCACCTCATTACCATGGAATCGGAGGTACGGATCTGTAATAGGTGAAGATGAAGTGGAGCAGCAGGACGTCTTCAAGAGAAGAGAAGGCCGCGGCATGGAAAGGTAGCCGACACTGGTGCTGGCGCCGCTAGCGAAGGGAGCGCCGAGAGAGGAGCGCAAGCGGAGAGAGACGAACAGGATGGAGTGAGGTAGAGATCGAGCGGACGCTCGAACAAGGCACGGGCGTTGGTGACCCTAGATGATTTCTCTCCCGTGCGTAGTGTGCATGAGTTACATTTTCATTATTTTTTGTTTTTATTCTGAAAAAAAACAAGTATATATAATATATATACACATGTATTTATAGAATTCTAAGAGCTTCCTTCGGTGGATCTCAAATTCTATTTCCCTATTTCTATATAAAAAAGTATTCTATACCTTTTTAACTGTTACCCCTATCCATTTTTGTTCTTATTATTAATATATATAATTTTAATTATTTTCTCTCTTTTTTAGAATTATTTTCTCCCGTTGCAATGTAGGGGCATATTTTGCTAGTCTATACCTCTCTCTGTATATATATATATACCTACCTACCTTAATTACTTATATATATATATAATAATAATAATAATAATATATATATATATAATAAATAATATATATAATAATAATATAATAAAAAGACTAAAGAGGCAAAATTTCTGCCCTTTTTTTGTTGTGTTGTTTTCGTTCGGCCTCCCCAATTTATACATGTTTTCGTCTGCCCTCCGGATTGTCTTTAAATCATCCCCACTCCAAAATCAATTAGACTTCCTCTTTCTCCGGTCTCAAGATTTACCAAATCTACGAGAAGGTAAGGAACCAAACCGAGACTAAATCAATATCAACGTCTCGATCCAGATCCAAATCCAAATCCAAACCCAAACCAGCTAACTCTAGAAAGACAACTTATAAAATCAAATCTCTACAGCTAAAAAGAACAAGTGTTATCGTCAGATCGCTTCACCCTCACAGCGTCTCTGTCTCTACAGCTAAAAAGAACCAAGTGTTATCGTCAGATCGCTTCACCCTCACAGCGTCTCCATAGAAAAAAAATCGGACGCGGCCACCGCCTCCAGTTTTCCGAGGAAAAAAGACCGCGGTTTACCCCGCACACTGCGCCCTCGGGGTGGAGCGCATGGCCACGCCACGTCCCGCGCGTCCCACTCTCCGCCGCAGATGCTAAGTGGGGATGTCCAGCGCGAAGCCAAGGCCAAGGCACGCATCCGAGCCGCCGAATAGGTAGGAACGCCTTCTACCGCCGCAAGCACCGCGCCGCGGCCATGGGCCAGGCCAATGCCTTCACGGACACGCGGAGCTCGAGATGATCGGGATGTGGTATGTACGACCACGCTGTCCAGTTCATGGACAGCCCAAAGACTTGTACAACTACGACCACTACGGGCCCTACCACTGGCACGACATCGTCGTCGGTCTGCCCATCCACGGCCGCTTCTCCCACGACCACGTCTCGCTCATGGAGGAGGTCCACGACCACGAGTGGGACTGCGTCGAACAGAGCCAGGGCAACCGCTGAGAGCCGCCCGCGCGCTGTGTTCGGTGTTTCTTCATCGTGTTGACCACCCGGCGCTGTCGTCATCGTTGACCGCGTCCGGCGGCTCGCTGGCTGAGATCTTGGCCACGGTGATCGTGTTCTTCCCACTCGGCAAGGAATCCAGGAGCCGCATTGCCTCCCCAGCGTCACTGAACGTCGTCGTCTCAATCCTGTGCCACTGTGAGACGACCGCCAAGGCTAGCGCCACCGTCGTGTTCGGCGAGATCAAGCGTCATTCGCCCCGAGTGCCTCAACGCCATGTCCGACTGACACTGTCGTTGGAATACACGACACGGAAACCAAAGCTGCGCTGGTCACCACCTGCTAGCTCGTCGCGAATAGCGCCCTAGCGGCCAACCGCCTTTTTTGACTTCTGTATGGTGCACCTCATGGTCGTGCTGCTGGTCGACGCCGACAAGGACACGACGGAGAAGGTGCTCATGGTGCTACGGAGGAAGGCGTGCACGCACGCATTGGCTGTCCTGGTGCTGGTCAAGAAGATGCAACATGTGTCCGACATGGCAACTGAGTTCGTCGTGTCGGCGCTGTGGCAGCTGTGCAAGAGCTTCTCCGACGAGGGTCCGTGCAAGGCCGAGACACTGCAGCTGGGCGCTTTCCAGAAGCTCCTGCTGCTGTAGGTCGGCTGCATGCGTGCATGGGCGTGACCAAGGAAAGGGCCATCGAGCTGCTCAGGCTCCTCAATGGGTCGAGATTTGACAGACCGTGTCAATGCAGAGGCTCCTCAATGGGTCGAGATTTGACCGACCGTGTCAAATGCATTGAGACAGTGGATTTCAAGGGGCTGAAGAGACCCTTCTCATGAATTTTGTGCATAGATTAGATTAAGAATTAAGTTGTGGATAAAAAGATACACAGAATTGGTTAGGTTAATTTGGGAACACTTGTCCTTTTCTATTTTTTGGGGTTACATCAATTTGCTCGTCTCTTGGTCCTTCATAGTGTGATTGGTTGGCTGCACTACCCCTTAGCCAGGCTCCACAGATGCGAGAACAGGCGTTTGTTTGGTTCGCGTATCTGTCTGGCCAGGCTCTGCTCGTGCAAGATTCCTTCCGCAGCCTGGCTCTGGAGGAACGCAGAAATCGGCCGTTTCTGCCGGACCAGGCTCGCGTGGTGCAGATAATTAGTCATCTAATGACGTTATTAATATATTATTAGCATATATTAAATGATATTAATATATTTCGAAGTATATTAAGGAGAATTAAGGTAAACTAAGTGTTATACGATAATAGTTGTCCGTACTAAATGTCATGACGATGACTATTTATATATTTTTATCTCATGCAACTCGTTCTCATACGAGCAACCAAACAGCTTCTCAGTCTAACCTGTCTCGTGCATACAGACAACCAAACACCACGTTCTTGCATGTATTGGGCCTGGCTACCCAGAACCAGGCTCCTTCTATGCGAGCCAGGCTAAGCTCGTCCGCGAACCAAACAGGCCCTCATTGAATTAGATTATGTCCATTTTCCAGTTCAGTAATATTCTGAATGAAGAAGTCTGCGGAATCAAATCATACAGCCAAAAGAATAAAGCATTGCTGCAAGTTTGTGACGATTTGCAAATTTGCAATGCCGGTTACAATCTTCTTGGCGCTTCGTGCGGAAGAGATGTCCTGTCCATTCTACCGTGTGTCATGCCATGCCCCTTAAAATTCAAAGCTTAGAATTTGACTGAACTGGGGAAAAAGACAAGTTCATTTCATTATTTTGTGTAAGGCCAGACAGTACATGCAGAAGGTGTAATGTAGTTGAGCGTTTGTTTCTATTTTGTGTTTGGAAGGAAACAGTGTTACATTTGAAAAGTGCAGACCAGCGTCACAGGGGCAAATGGTTTTGAAAACGAGACAATGGTAAGAGACACGAGCAACTAGCCCATCTATCGGTACTATATTCATTGTGTCCACTCCACCGATGCAGTTGAGTGCTTTTCTTCAGACGACATGTATGCAGGTGCAAGCCGAAATTCATGTATTGTGTACGTCCAGCAAGAGAGCACAAACCTAACTTGTTATGGACATGAATCTGGCTGATATGGACATGAATCTGCTATAGTACTCATCTTTGAATAGATCTACGAATTGTGTACATGAGAATTGTTCTTCATTAATTACTTGGAGTTATCGTGTAAGGCTAAGCCATCTCTTTGTGATCACCACTGCTATAGTTTGAATAATGTTTGATGCACAACTATCTATTCCATATTAAAATTAGCTATATATAGAAATCTCTTGAGCTTTTTGTAACCTAATCACAAAATCTCATAAGCTACATTTTGACAATTTTGTTTGTCCCTTAATTGTATTGCCTTGTTATTCCGTAGCAAAGCACGGGCACTCACCTAGTAGAAAAAAAAATCGGACACGGCCACCGCCTCCAGTTTTCTGAGGAAAAAAGACCGCGGTTTACCCCACACACTGCGCCCTCGGGGTGGAGCGCATGGCCACGCCACGTCCCGCGCGTCCCACTCTCCGCCGCCGATGCTAAGCAAGGATGTGCAGCGCGAAGCCAAGGCCAAGGCACGCATCCGAGCCGCCGAATAGGCAGGAATGCCTTCTACCGCCGCAAGCGCCGCTCTGCGGCCATGGGCCAGGCCAACGCCTTCACGGACATGCGGAGCTCGAGATGATCGGGATGGGGTATGTACGACCACGCCGTCCAGTTCATGGACGGGCCCAAAGACTTGTACAACTACGACCGCTACGGGCCCTACCTCTGGCGCGACATCATCGTCGATCTGCCCATCCACGGCCGCTTCTCTCACGACCACGACTCGCTCATGGAGGAGGTCCACAACCATGAGGAGTGGGACTACGTCAAACAGAGCTAGGGCAACCGCTGAGAGCCGCCCGCGCGCTGTGTTCGGTGTTTCTTCATCGTGTTGACCACCTGGCGCTGTCGTCATCATTGACCGCGTCCGGCGGCTCGCTGGCTGAGATCTTGGCCACGGTGATCGTGTTCTTCCCGCTCGGCAAGGAATCCAGGAGCCACATTGCCTCCCCAGCGTCGCTGAACTTCGTCGTCTCTATCCTGTGACACTGTGAGACGACCGCCAAGGCCAGCGCCACCATCGTGTTCTGCGAGATCAAGCGTCATTCGCCCCGAGTGCCTCAACGCCATGTCCGACTGACACTGTCGTTGGAATACACGACGGGGAAACCAAGGCTGCGCTGGTCACCGCCTACTAGCTCATCGTGAACAGCGCCCTACCGGCCAACCGCCTTTTTTGACTTCTGTATGGTGCACCTCCTGGTCGTGCTGCTGGTCGACACTGACAAGGACACGACGGAGAAGGTGCTCATGGTGCTACGGAGGAAGGCGTGCATGCACGCATTGGCTGTCCTGGTGCTGGTCAAGAAGATGCAACATGTGTCCGACATGGCAACCGAGTTTGCCGTGTCGGCGCTGTGGCAGCTGTGCAAGAGCTTCTCCGGCGAGGGTCCGTGCAAGGCCGAGACGCTGCAACTGGGCGCTTTCCAGAAGCTCCTCCTGCTGCTGTAGGTCGGCTGCATGCCTGCATGGGCATGACCAAGGAGAGGGCCATCGAGCTGCTCAGGCTCCTCAATGGGTCAAGACTCGACAGACCGTGTCGAATGCATTGAGACGGTGGATTTCAAGGGGCTCAAGAGACCCTTCTCATGAATTTTGTGCATAGATTAGATTAAGAATTAAGTTGTGGATAAAAAGATACACAGAATTGGTTAGGTTAATTTGGGAACTCTTGTCCCTTTCTGTTTTTTGGGGTTACATCAATTTGCTCGCCTCTTGGTCATTCATTGAATTAGATTATGTCCATTTTCCAGTTCAGTAATGTTCTGAATGAAGAAGTCTGCAGAATCAAATCATACAGCCAAAAGAATAAAGCATTGCTGCAAGTTTGTGACGATTTGCAAATTTGCAATGCCGGTTACAATCTTCTTGGAGCTTCGTACGGAAGAGATGTCCTGTCCATTCTGTCGTCTGTCATGCCATGCCCCTTAAAATTCAAAGCTGAGAATTTGACTGAACTAGGGAAAAAGACAAGTTCATTTCATTATTTTGTGTAAGGCCAGACGGTACATGCAGAAGGTGTAATGTAGTTGAGCGTTTGTTTCTATTTTGTGTTTGGAAGGAAACAGTGTTACGTTTGAAAAGTGTAGACCAGCGTCACAGGGGCAAGTGGTTTTGAAAATGAGACAATGGTAAGAGACACGAGCAACTAGCCCATCTATCGGTACTATATTCATTGCGTCCACTCCACCGATGCAATTGAGTGCTTTTCTTCAGACGACATGTATGCAGGTGCAAGCCGAAATTCATGTATTGTGTACGTCCAGCAAGAGAGCACAAACCCAACTTGTTATGGACATGAATCTGGCTGATATGGACATGAATCTGGTATAGTACTCATCTTTGAATAGATCTACGAATTGTGTACATGAGAATTGTTCTTCATTAATTACTTGGAGTTATCGTGTAAGGCTAAGCCATGTCTTTGTGATCACCACTGCTATAGTTTGAATAATGTTTGATGCACAACTATCTATTCCATATTAAAAGTAGCTATATATAGAAATCTCTTGAGCTTTTTTAACCTAATCACATATTCTAATAAGCTACATTTTGACAATTTTGTTTGTCCCTTAATTGTATTGCCTTGTTGTTCTGTAGCAAAGCACGGGCACTCACCTAGTAGAAAAAAAAATCGGACACGGCCACCGCCTCCAGTTTTCTAAGGAAAAAAGACCGCGGTTTACCCCACACACTGCGCCCTCGGGGTGGAGCGCATGGCCATGCCACGTCTCGCGCGTCCCACTCTCCGCCGCCGATGCTAAGCGGGGATGTGCAGCTGAAGGGTCGAGATGGCGGACTAGAGGGGGGTGAATAGTCCTTTTTAAAATTAAACGCAACGGATAACCGAAACAAATTCAAAATTAAGACTATCGGTCTAGCCAAGACTACACCCCTCTATCTATACACTATGACACCTTATAAAAGATCCTAAACAAAGCAAATAAGGTGTCGGGCTAGCTTGAGCTCACCTAAACAAATCTAGAAGCAAGGTCACACAAACCTATGCAACTAGTACTTCAAACGCGGGGGAGCTCCTACACAATCTAGTGATGCAAAGCCACAAAACCTAAGCTCACTAGCAATGCTCAATAACTAGGCAACACAAGCCAAATTAGAGAGCTCAACTTAGCTACACAAACTAAGCAACTAAACACTAGCACAAGAATATGTATTGAAGTACAAGCTAGTGAAGAAACGGTGCAGTCGGTACTACCGACGCCGGTACTACCGGGCTTCCAAGCCAGTACTACTGAGCACCTGTAGGAAGCTACGAAATCGAAGCGGGTGAGATGCAAAATCAGATCTAGCAATTACCCCACTTCCCTAGATGATGTAGATGACGATTGTAGCTTCCCTATGTCTTGGTTCCTTGTCAAAAGGTAGATCGAGCCTTCCCAACCTAAGATATGGAGATGGAGGGGGAAGAACCCGAAGAACACAAACACAAGCGTAATATGCAAGGAACAAAGAACAATAAGAGCAACAAGAGACGAGGGACAAACGATTTTATCCCGAGGTTCACTTGGTTGCCACCAAGTTAGTCCCCGTTGAAGCAAGCCCAAGGTTTCCGCCGATCCTCTCGCTAGTGGTGACACTAAGCCAACCTCCCCACGATGGAGTGCTCACCAAGAGCTCTAGCTTTCGATCTGGCCGGACCACTTGGCACTCTTCACGCCTCTTTCCACTAGAGTTGCTCTTCGCGATCTCCCGCGGGGCGAGCACAATGCCCCTCACAAAGCTTCTCCGGAGCCACACACAATCTTCACGCGGGCTTCACGACGGAGACAAGCACCAAGCCACCTCCAAGAGTAATAAGCACCACCGGCTTGCAACTCGAACACCTAGTGCCAACTCTTGCAATCTCTCATGCACCGCACTAGAATCGTTCTCTCACACAATCGGATAAGCACTAAAGCATATGTGTGTTAGAGGGCTCTTAAGCACTACCCAATAATGGACACAAAGTCCCTAGGGTGCTCCAGCAGCCGGCCCAAAGCCAGCCTCAACGACTATATATAGCCCCAAGGGCCAACTAGCCGTTATGCCCCTTCACTGGGCATTCTGCGCTACGGTCGGTAGTACCGACCCCCCTGGGACGGTAGTACCAACTACGTCTCTTATAGCCGTTACATAAGGCGTTGACCCGATGGAACCACCAACCCACCTGGTCGGTACCACCGGGGGTCGGTAGTACCGGCCCTATGGCGGTACTACCGACAGGCCAAACTCGATCACACACAGAGAGCACCAGACTGCCTCAAACCTTGGTGCCACCAATGGTCGGTAGTACCGGCCCTATGGCGGTACTACCGACAAGCCAACTTTGGATCTACATAGAACGCCTCCAAAACTGCCCCAGACCTTGGTACCACCGACCCCCTGGTCGGTACTACCGAGCCCGGTACTACCGGCCCTATGGCGGTACTATCGGTAGGCCAAAAATGGCCCAACACAGAGAGTTTGCGATCTGCGCATGGAGGGGTCGGTACTATCGACTTTAGCATCCTGAACTCCTCGCTAAAACAGCCATAACTCTTAACTCCGAACTCCGATTTTGATGATCTTGGACATTTTGGAAAGCTTATTCAGAGGGCTACACAACCCACATGAATACAAGATCCAAAGCACAAAGGATTAGAATAGATTTCCAATCCAAGATCCATCGCTTCTCTTTTTCAACCAAAGATTTCTCCAAAAACTTATCCGAGTTGGTCCAAATCAACTCCAACACTTTCTCCTTTGCAAATGTGCCAACACCACCAAGTGTACACCATTATGTGCATGTGTGTTAGCATTTTCACAATCATTTTTCAAAGGATTTTTACTTGCACTCACCATGCCACTCGATCCTAGCAACATCGCAATGTTAGATCGCTCAAGTGGCACTAGATGACCGATATGCAAACAAGTTTGCTCCTCTTGATAGTACGGCCATCTATCCTAAACCCAGTCATAATCTTCTCTACACACCTATGACCGGTGAAATGAAATGCCCTACACATATACCTTTGCCTTGCGCATTCCATTCCATCTCCTTCGGTGTTGATGCAACACATGCACCAACCTATCTCCAAATGATATGATCCACTTCATATCATCACATGGCCTCCATGGTCCATCGATCTTGACCTCACTTGCTCTTCACCATTGCTTTGGTCCTTCGGCGCCAAGTCTTGCTTAAGCCTCCCGACACTCGGTACCAATGGCTTCAAAGCCTCCAACTTGCCCTTCACCTTCGCAGTCGGTCCATCAAGCCAAGCCTTGCCTTGATCTTCACCATCTTAGCCACATGACTCCATGTCATGTCACATATGCAATAAGCTCCTCCATGATCATCATATGTGTGAGCTTTACATCAAGTCCAAGCCATTCACCTCCATGGCTCAAGTGCTCACACACATGTACCTGTGGACTAATCACCTGTGTATCTCACATAAACACCATTAGTCCACCTAAAGTTGTCACTCAATTACCAAAACCAAACTAGGACCTTTCAGCAGCGCAAAGCCAAGGCCAAGGCACGCATCCGAGCCGCCGAATAGGCAGGAATGCCTTCTAACGCCGCAAGTGCCGCGCCGCGGCCATGGGCCAGGCCAACGCCTTCACGGACACGCAGAGCTCGAGATGATCGGGATGGGGTATGTACGACCACGTCGTCCAATTCATGGACGGGCCCAAAGACTTGTACAACTACGACTACTACGGACCCTACCACTGGCGCGACATCGTCGTCGGTCCGCCCATCCACAGCCGCTTCTCCCACGACCATGTCTTGCTCATGGAGGAGGTCCACGACCACGAGGAGTGGGACTGCGTCCAACAGAGCCAGGGCAACTGCTGAGAGCCGTTCGCGCGCTGTGTTCGGTGTTTCTTCATCGTGTTGACCACCCGGCGCTGCCGTCATCGTTGACCACGTCCGGCGGCTCGCTGGCTGAGATCTTGGCCATGGTGATCGTGTTCTTCCCGCTCGACAAGGAATCCAGGAGCCGCATTGCCTCCCTAGCGTCGCTGAACGTCGTCGTCTCTATCCTGTGCCACTGTGAGACGACCGCCAAGGCCAGCGCCACCGTCGTGTTCTGCGAGATCAAGCGTTATTCGCCCCGAGTGCCTCAACGCCATATCCAACTGACACTGTTATTGGAATACACGACGCGGAAACCAAGGCTGCGCTGGTCACCGCCTACTAGCTCGTCGCGAACAGCGCCCTAGCGGCCAACCAACTTTTTTGACTTCTGTATGGTGCACCTCCTGGTCGTGCTGCTGGTCGACGCCGACAAGGACACGACGGAGAAGGTGCTCATGGTGCTACGGAGGAAGGCGTGCATGCACACATTGGCTGTCCTGGTGCTGGTCAAGAAGATGCAACATGTGTCCGACATGGCAACCGAGTTCGCCGTGTCGGCGCTGTGGCAGCTGTGCAAGAGCTTCTCCGGCGAGGGTCCGTGCAAGGCCGAGATGCTGCAGCTGGGCGCTTTCCAGAAGCTCCTCCCGCTGCTGTAGGTCGGCTGCATGCCTGCATGGGCATGACCAAGGAGAGGGCCATCGAGCTGCTCAGGCTCCTCAATGGGTCGAGACTCGACAGACCGTGTCGAATGCATTGAGACGGTGGATTTCAAAGGGCTCAAGAGACCCTTCTCATGAATTTTGTGCATAGATTAGATTAAGAATTAAGTTGTGGATAAAAAGATACACAGAATTGGTTAGGTTAATTTGGGAACTCTTGTCCTTTTCTGTTTTTTGGGGTTACATCAATTTGCTCGCCTCTTGGTCATTCATTGTATTTGATTATGTCCATTTTCCAGTTCAGTAATGTTCTGAATGAAGAAGTCTGCAGAATCAAATCATACAGCCAAAAGAATAAAGCATTGCTGCAAGTTTGTGACAATTTGCAAATTTGCAATGCCGGTTACAATCTTCTTGGTGCTTCATACGGAAGAGATGTCCTGTCCATTCTGCCGTCTGTCATGCCATGCCCCTTAAAATTCAAAGCTGAGAATTTGACTGAACCGGGGAAAAAGACAAGTTTATTTCATTATTTTGTGTAAGGCCAAACAGTACATGCAGAAGGTGTAATGTAGTTGAGCGTTTGTTTCTATTTTGTGTTTGGAAGGAAACAGTGTTACATTTGAAAAGTGTAGACCAGCGTCACAGGGGCAAATGGTTTTGAAAATGAGACAATGGTAAGAAACACGAGCAACTAGCCCATCTATCGGTACTATATTCATTGCGTCCACTCCACCAATGCAGTTGAGTGCTTTTCTTCAGACGACATGTATGCAGGTGCAAGCCGAAATTCATGTATTGTGTACATCCAGCAAGAGAGCACAAACCCAACTTGTTATGGACATGAATCTGCCTGATATGGACATGAATCTGCTATAGTACTCATCTTTGAATAGATCTACGAATTGTGTACATGAGAATTATTCTTCATTAATTACTTGGAGTTATCGTGTAAGGCTAAGTCATCTCTTTGTGATCACCACTGCTATAGTTTGAATAATGTTTGATGCACAACTATCTATTCCATATTAAAAGTAGCTATATATAAAAATCCCTTGTGCTTTTTGTAACCTAATCACATAATCTAATAAGCTACATTTTGACAATTTTGTTTGTCCCTTAATTGTATTGCCTTGTTGTTCCGTAGCAAATTACGGGCACTCACCTAGTAGAAAAAAATGAGACACGGCCACCGCCTCCAGTTTTTCGAGGAAAAAAGACTGCGGTTTACCCCGCACACTGCGCCCTCGGGGTGGAGCGCATGGCCACGCCACGTCCCACGCGTTCCACTCTCCGCTGCCGATGCTAAGCGGGGATGTGCAGTGCGAAGCCAAGGCCAAGGAACGCATCCGAGCCGCCGAATAGGCGGGAACGCCTTCTACCGCCGCAAGCGCCGCGCCGCGGCCATGTGCCAGGCCAACGCCTTCACGGACACGCGGAGCTCGAGATGATCGGGATGGGGTATATATGACCACGCCGTCCAGTTCATGGACGGGCCCAAAGACTTGTACAACTACGACCACTACGGGCCCTACCACGGGCGCGGCATCGTCGTCGGTCCGCCCATCCACGGCCGCCCTATCATGAGAATATAAATCATGATAAATTGATGATCTAGATATCTCAGATTGTATTGTTTACTTGCATAACAAAACAGGCATAACAAGATCTCAAACATGAGAACAGGTGTAAGCATAGCTCGTACACCAGATAGATTAAAACGTAAGAACAAAGACATAAGATCTAATATAAGCATAGACATTAGATCACGAGCGGCGTACCTTTCGTTTGCTGGAGAAGATGGTGGAGGAGTCGGTGTTGGCAGATCGTCGATGAGCGCTGGAGGAAGAGCTCGAAGTAGTTGACGACGAATACGCCTGGACGTAGCGCCGCCTGACTTGGACGGTAGACGACCCGTTGTTGAAGACGAGAGCAGTCGCGCGACGAGCGCTTCCCAAAAACCTTATTCGCCTTCTCCCAGTGCAGGATCGCAAAGACGAGGGTTCCGGAGACCTGCTCGCCCGGTCGCTGGTGCACGCAAGCGAACGGACAGGAGACGACTAGACGGCAGCGCAAAAGCGATATGAGGCAAACCCTAACTCGAGAGGTGTTAAGAGATATGTTTTGGCATGGCCGGTAGGTTGCTTATATAGTCCTGTTAAACCGACCTCGTGTCGCGATCACGATCTAAATCGGTTTAGGACTCTTAAGTTGTAACTGTTTAGGACTCTGCACCATGATGGCCCAGAAACCAAAGACTAAAACTGCAAAAGGAGACCGTGCTCCCGCAAGGCGAGGAGCCGGATTTCGGTGGACCATTCACGCAGGTGCCGCGCACCCGCGCAAGTCACCACGCCACACCCCGCCCCGCCCCGCCCCGCCTGGCCCGGCCCGGTGAGGCGAGGCGAGCGAGCGCGCGCGTGTGGGTTTCTCTTTCTCCTTCTCACACCAGACTTGAGGAAGTGGAGAGGACTTCCATATTTAAGCAAGTCCTCCTCCCCTTCCACTAGCAAGGTGGGACTAAAGAGTTTCACTTCCCCTCTTTGCTCACACATGAATGAGCCTTTGAGATTTATTATGAATTTCAGAATTTGTTAATGGGCCAAGCCCATATAATTCTAACAATCCCCCACCAGATCTCAAATTCCCATTTAGAGTTTTGCCTGTTCCCGCTACTGTTTGATATACTAGTGTTTACCAGAGACTGTTAAGTTGAACTTCCGCCTATAACCTTAAGTTACACTTATTCACAACTTGAACAATGGACTATGCCTTGAATTGCAAGTTTTGCGTGAAGCAAGTTTTACTCAAGGTTAAACTAGTACCTGGCTGCCAATAGCCTTTCTCCGTGGGTGGAGCATATACGTCATACTCCATGGTCTCTTCATGAGCTTACTAGAGATCACCCTAATCTCATAGACTGCGACGTTTAACAGTCATGACTCATATAAGTATGTTCTTTCAAGAATACTCTGTAGGACAGCATCTTTGCTTTTAAAAGCCAATAGAACATATTAAGGTCTTTGCCAACCTTCCATACAGTGCCTCATAGCTATGAGAGTATTGCATCTTCACAAAGAGAGGGTTTAGAAATTACTCTCCTCAGTTTACCAATAGCTTGTTCTTCCCAGATCCTTAGTCACGGGATCTCCGATCAAAAAGGTTGGGTTACTACTACTGTAAACTCATATGGGTCTCATACCCATCTCCCTTGATGCGATTTCTATCATATTCCGTGATAACCCTTTTGTAAAGGGATCTGCCAGGTTTTTGTCTGTTTGTACATAAGTCACAGCTATTACTCCGGAGTTTCTCAACTTCCTGACAGACTTCAAACGTCTTTTAACATATCTTGTTGACTTCGCATTATCCCTAGCACTGTTCACTTTAGTGATCACTGTTTGATTATCACAGTTCATAAGGATAGCCGGTATTGGTTTTTTAACCACCGGTAAGTCAGACAAGAGCTCACGCAGCCACTCTGCCTCTGCAGAAGCTGTATCCAAAGCAGCAAGTTCTGCTTCCATGGTTGATTTAGTCAAAATAGTTTGTTTACAAGACCTCCATGACACTGCACCACTGTAACACCTCTAGTGCTAAGCAACCCTTATTGCATAACTTGACATCTCATGAGCATAGAGCATCATCATCACATGTTTCATTCTTTATGTAAAGTGTCATTTCATGTGTTGGTTATTTCTGTTTATGCTTAGTGTGGTGCTTGTTTGACTTGTTTTTGGAGTGGTTGAGTTTCCTAAGTAGTTGAACCTTGTTGAGGAGTCAAAATGAAGCTAGGTTTATGTTGGTCATTTTGACTAACCAAGCCTCTAACCCTAGTTGCCCTAATAGAGCCCTAGGAGTCCTTTTGTTTGACTAACTAAGACCTCCTTGATAGATGCTTTGCATGGCTGTGGGCCCTTAACCAAAAGTGTGTAGAATTTAGAGTATAACAAAAAGTGTTTTTGGGTCAACTCATGAAAATGAGGTTAACATGGTGTTTTAGGACCCACAAGGTAGAAAAGGAGGGGTTTTGACTTAGAAAATTCTTCTAAGTCCTAATCTGCTAACCCGTGACGTTGGCCGAACTTTGGAGCCATTTTCGAGAGTGATCCAGGCCAAACCAGTGTATGATCTTTTAATCAAAGTTCAAGCTGGTATGTAGCTCTAACCAAAGGAACAAACGGTGTGTCGTTTCATCGAGTAATTAGTGAGTTAATCGCGTTTGAAAACACGCTGTCAGGCGATAATCGGCTGACTGAAACGGCCGATTCAGCCGAACGGCGTCGCAGTCGTGGCCGACCGGCCACAGAACTTGGCCGCCGCGTGGCGCGAGCCGGCCGGGGACGCAGCATCCGCGCGCGGCGTGGCAAGCACAAAGGCCGCTTGCACGCACTCGCGCAGTCAGAGCTCCTCCCTCCGCTCTGTCTGCCTCCCCTCTCGCTCTCGCCGTCGCCCGAGCAAGGTGAGCGCCGCCGCGAGTCCGCCGGTGTTTCTCGCCGCTCCGCCGTGGTTCCACCCCAACCATCCCGCCAAATCAAGTCGCCGTGACCCGCTCCACCTCTTGCCCTAGCTAGCTTGCGCCGAAAGCCTCTGGGTAAGCCGCAGGGCAAGCGGCCGCCGTGTCCGCCATGGCCGGCGAGCTCGGTCCGCCGTGGCCGACCCCTTTTTCGAGCTCGTCCGCCCGTCCTAGCTAGCGTTCACGAGTCGCCTTGGCCCGTAGAAGATGTCGGTGGTGTTGGTTTGTCCGATTAAGCCCTAGAAGTCACGGTTCATCGCCGTCCGCCGCCGGCTCTGCCCGCCATTGACGACGAGCCGCGGTCTCAGCCGTTTCCTATGGCACCCCTAGCGTCTTTTCTTCGATTAGGGTTAGTTAGGGTTTGAGGAGTGAGGGATGACCGTCGGTTTGCTTCGCGAAGGCCGGAGATGGCTGGCGTGGCAAGTTCCCGCCACTGCGGCCGCCATTCTCGCCGGCGAGGCTTGCTCCGTTAGTGCGCTAGGACTCTTAGTGGTGTCATCGGGTGCGGAAGGTTGAGAGGAGTCCGCCGGTGGTGTCCGTTTCGCCGGAGGAGCCGCCGACGGCGAGCCTCGCCATGGTCAACGTCGACCTCTGCTCTGTGTATGACGCGTGGGGCCGGGTTGACTCAGGGGCCCGCTGGTCAGTGGCTCGAGCGCAGTAGTGTTGGGTGCGTGTAGCAGTTTAGGCCGAAGGGTTTTCAAGGGTTTTGTTTAAATAGTTTTCAGAAATACTTGTATAGTTTGTTTAATTTATATCTTGAGTTTTGTAGATGCTAAAAAGGTGAAATAAGTTTTGTTAAGTTTGTTTTAATGAGTTCTATGCATGGAAAATAAGATATGTCTAGTTTGTGATAATTTTGTATGTAGTTATATTTAATTTATGTTTAGGCTGAAATCTTGTTAAATGCATAATAAACTGTGTATTGCTCAGAAAAATGTTATTCTTGTTTTGTTAGGTTTGTGTTGATGAATAGTTTCTGGGGAAAATATAATATGAGGTTGTTCTGTGAAATATTTTTGCAGTAGCAATTAAAATGATTAAATGTTGTTTTCTTGTTTAATTTGTAGTAATTAAAATATGAAGAATATAAACTTGAGAATTTTTGTATACTGCTCTTGTACTAAGAAGTTCAGTAGAAAAATAGGAAATTTGTTGTTTGATACTTTTTGCTAGGGTGTGTAGTTCAAAGCACCTTTTCATGGTAATATTTGTCTTTTTCATAGAGAGTAGAGTTTAAGTCCAAATGGCTTGAAATTTGGACAGGGAACTGGATTGCATGTTGTCAGCTTCCAGTAATTTCTGTAGATTTTTCTGAGATTGTTATCTGAGGGTTGCTGTTCTAGGCTTAATTAAATAATTAATTGGTAGCAAATGGCTAAGTGATGATAGGATGATGTTGACTACCTTGTTGAAGAGAATACAGTAGACGACATGTACTTATCTCCTGAATTTCTTGTTCTATGTTGCATTGGCAATGCATCCCATTTGCATTCCTTTTATTCATACATGATATGCATCATACAGGGTCGGTAGTGGAGGTCCAGAACCCGCAGCCGCCAGAGGAGCCCAATCCGGAGGAGACCCTGAGCGAGAGGACCGAAGAAGGAGACGTCGAAGACTTACCTGAGTGCCGCGACCATCGACCCTCTGACTTTGAAAGAGGCAAGCCCCGGAGCATCCCACTCCTATGGTTTGCAAATTAATTACGAAATTAACTTGATATGTTTGTTGCATTAAGTTATAGGAGTTGATTGATACCGTTGGTGCATTACTTAGAGCAACTCCAACAGTTTGGCAAAACCACTTGGCATCCTAGGATTTTTGCCAAAACCATAAAAAACCTCCTCCAACAACTTGGCAAAAAGCTTGGCAAAATTCCCTCTTCACTTGCCAAATATGCCAAGTCCTCCACCGCTTGGCATCACGTGTATCCCAATTTGCCAACTAGTTTTGCCAACTTGTTGGAGGCTCAATTTTATGATTTTGACAAAAATTCTAGGATGTCAAGTTCTTTTGCCAAGCACAAATAGCAGACTCTTGGAGCAGACCTCTTTTTTCACTTGGCATTTGGTTTTGGGACTTGGCAAAACTATAGATTTGCCAAGTGAGTTTTAGCAAACTGTTGGAGTTGCTCTTACTTATCCTTGTCCACCTACAATTATTATCTTGATATCCCTGTTAAGTCTAGGTCGTTATATGCTTAGTCTGCTTAGACCGGTACAAGTCGGGTGATTTCCTGTCTCCCGCACATAAGTGGATACTGATCATGACTAGCCTAGTGCTATCATGGAGATAACCATGTAATAATTAATTTGAGACCGGGCGGGATGTAGGAGCAGCAGAGCATGGGTCCTGTGTGCTGGTAGTCTCCCGTCTGTGTCGATTTGGACCCGACGAAGGCATACCTCAGTCATTTTGAACGCGTCAATCACTTAACGGAGTAGGTCTGAGTACCTCCCGTGAAGCCGAGTAAGGTTATTCGGGCCGGGAATGGAGATGTTGACGCCTAACACCCAGGGCCTCAGATGTACCGTGGGCAACTATTCTGATCAACCTGGCATGGTCCGAGGGCAGGCAGGGCCTGATCGACCTGGCATGACCGTGGGCAGCTATAGCTTGAGCGACCTGGCACTGAGATAACCCCCGGTGTAGAAGGGCCCATGGCCGTCCCGCGCGTTGTGTTCTCGAATCTCCTGACTGGTAGCTTACAACTGTCGTAGCCGGATGTGCCGGGCGAGTGTGCGACATTTTATCCCCAGCTGGTAGAAATCGATTATAATCGCCATCGCTCCTGGACAGTGAGTAACTTGACTGGGCATGTGTTACTGTAGTAACTTATGGAACTAAAGATGGTTATGATGTTCAATCTGAAAGGCTATTGATGAAATAGTCGCTCTTGCTTGATTAATTAGCCAAGTGATTGCTCTAGATCAGGTGCAAATCTAGTTAATCAGGTTGATTACATAAAATTGACTGCTAATACCCTAATGATGATTATTTAATAATAAAATGCTTTTATGCAAAAGGTAAGTATGGCCAATCCCCAGATACAGCCTTGCATACTCCTTGGTGTCACTTATTTCTGGTTTATGACGGGTAAGTCTAGCTGAGTACCTTCTTGTACTCAGGGTTTTATCCCTTGTTGTTGCAGATGGCCAGTGTTTCTTCGGCTACTATGAGAACTGCCTGTACCCTGTTATAGGTGATGAATAGACCAGGGGCATGGTCATCTCTTCTCCTCACCTGATGCTTTTGTGGACTGATCAGGCATTGGCACCGTATTGTGAACTATAAACTTATGTTTTAAGACTATGTTGCTTCCGCTACTATTTCCAAACTATGGTTTGTAATATTGTTTCAAACTCCGATGTATTTGAACTATGTGCAAACTGTGTTGTAACTTGTGGACACGTTCACTGAATTAGTACAGTCTTGGCTGTTGTTGAAATGATTTGAAATCGTTCGAGATTTCCAGACTACCGGGTTTGTACGAGCTTAAGTACACATTAATCTTTGCGAAGCAGAGGTTTGAGTGCTTAATCTGGTATAAATTGGTCGGTTCTGTCACAGCTGGCATCGGAGCATGGTTCAGTGTTACTGTTCATAAGTATATTTGAAAACCAATATTTTCCAATAAAAGTTGTAATTGCCAAAATTTATAGTTATAATAGGATTTGGAAAATCTTGAGGGTGAAAATTAAGGTGTGTCATTGATCAAGTCCTTATGCCCAGTAGGAGTTTAGGTGGCTATTTAAGTACTAACTTTGGGGGTAATGCATCATATTTACGTTTTTGTTATACTGTCATCCATACGGCAATTGGGAATTGTATGGGTGCTATTCTTCGGGATAGTAATGTATGGATCAGTTTGCCTCTACGCCAAGGTAATAAGGGAGTTGTGAGTGCATGACCAAACAACCGTTGGTCTAGGGGAGAGCTAGTTTGGTACTGGAGCCTGTACCCGTATGCACACGAGTACAAGCAAAGGTATTTAATTGCGGGTAGAATTAAGGAATGGGTAGTGTAAAGCCAGTGAGAGCATGGTCGGACAACCGCCGATCTAGGGGTGTGCTAGATTGGTATTGGAATGTATACTTGTTACACACAAGTATATGTGAAGGTACTTAATTGTGGGAGTAATATTAATCTGATGGGTGCATGTACTGCTTACGTGTATACTGGGTGTGCACCTAAGTTAGTATTAGATTTAATTTTAGCAATGCATGATATTCATACTGTGGGCAGGGCTGAAATGATTTTCTACAGGTACGCTAACTTACGAACGTATAGTACGTCTAGTTAACGCTATGAGCGAACGTGTATGCCACCGTCTAGCTGTTAGATTGTTAGACAGTGAGGACGTATGTTACGCACATGCATCATAATCATATAACTTTGCATTAATCTTACTTCCTTCCTTATGTTATCTGTCCCATTTTCCTAATAAAAGTTGTTCTCAAACTAATAAAAACCTGTGTGGATAAACTTCTTACAGATGGCCCATACCAAGCGCACAGCTCGTAAGTCCACCGGAGGCAAGAGGCCTAATTACATGTTGGGACCATGGACTGCTGAGGGGTCGGAGGATTTCCTTTACGAGTTTGGCATGCCTACCATCCTTTGGAGGGTGCTGCACTTGGTGGGATACCAGGAGGGTCAGGAGCCGCAGTACGACTGGCACCGCGTGCAGATTTCTGAGGATCGCCATATGTACACGGTGGAGGTGGACGTGCCTAGCCGTGACGAGCAGGATCACGTCTGGTGCCGCCGAGTGTTCGCGTTGTAGGGGAGGACCCCATGGGATGGAGCTAACAGAGTTGCCTACACCGTTCTCTGGGATATTATGGAGGACCACCCGGAAGTGGTTGCCCAGGCTACAGCCAGTATCTTCCCGACCGCAGATCCCTATCAGTCGGTGTGGCGCCAGGCAGGAGCCACTGTACTTGAGGCCAGTTCACTGGAGAGGGAGCATTGCGCTGGACCAGCCGGGAGTGCTATGGCTGCACTCATGGCTACCTATGGATGTCTATCACGTAGCTATGATCAGTTGGACCACCTATCCTGCCCCTACTCCTGTCACTTGGGGGATGTTCTCGGCGGCTATCCGAGGACATTATATTCCACCGGGCTTGACTCAGATGAAGGTGGCAGAATTCATGAGCTTGACGCAAGGAACTCGATTCGTTACCGAGTACCATCACCTGTTCAACTCCTTGTCCCATTATGCTCCTGAATTCGTGGACACTGATGCCAAAAAGATTGCTAGTTTCAAGAGAGGCTTGAACACCAAAATGGGAAAATCAGTGGGTACATCGTCTCGTACCATTTTCAATGACTTCATCAGTGACTGTTTGATCCAAGAGAACCACAACAACAAGCATGCTGCAAGTAAGGCCAGGAAGAGGACCTTTGATTCAGGACCATCTCAACCTAGGGGACCACCAGCTCAGCGTTCCCAGTATCGACCACCAGCACCGGGAGCACGTTTCAGGCCGCCGCAGAAGAAAAGTTAGCCACAGGCTCAACGCAATCAAAGGCCATACAAGATAGCCGCTACCCAAGCTCGAGGAGGTCAGAGCAGTTCAGCAGGAGGGAAACCTCTGGTTCGAGGACCCTGTTTCAATTGCAATCAAGAAGGGCACTTTGCATGGTATTGCCCACATCCAAAGAAGCAGCTGGTCAATTACCCTGCTCGTCTACACAATATGACTGCCGAGGAAGCTCGTGCTGGAGAACCTATGACCGCTGGTATGTGTCTTGTTAACCATCATCCTGCAGTTGTTTTGTTTGATACTGGATCATCGCATTCATTCATAAGTAAGACATTTGCACAAAAGCATAATCAAGAGATGTCTGAAATGGACTATAGGTTTCGCGTAAGCTCCGTGGGAAGTAGCGTATTATCTAGACAGATGGTTTGCAATGCAACCATCGACATTGGAGGGCACAAATTTGGAGCTAATTTAGTAGTTCTGTCGGGACTAAGCATGGATGTAGTCCTAGGTATGAGTTGGATGAGTATGTGGAATGCGGTGTTAGACACTGCAAATAGGACTCTTACCTTTTCTGATGGAAGAACAAATAACAAGCTACGCATCTCTCTTCCCCGAGGTGCTGACTTCATTGACTTATCTTGTACCCTGTCTATAGAAGACCTATCTAAGATTCCAGTTGTCCGAGAATTTCCAGATGTCTTCCCAGACGAGTTACCAGGACTACCACCCAAGAGAGTAGTGGAATTTGCAATTGAGTTGTTACCTGGAACCGTGCCGATCTCTAGAAGGCCTTACCGTATGCCACCCAATGAGCTAGCTGAACTCAAGAACCAGATCAAGGAACTTTTGGACAAAGGATTTATTCAACCTAGTGTATTAGAATGGGGCTGTCCAGCGTTGTTTGTTAAGAAGAAGGACAAGTCATTACGGATGTGTGTGGATTATCGGCCACTCAACGCCGTGACTGTTAAAAACAAGTATCCGTTGCCACGGATAGATATTCTATTTGACCAGTTATCTAGAGCCAAGGTGTTCTCCAAGATCGATCTGAGATCAGGTTACCACCAGATTAGGATTCAACCACAGGATATCCCAAAGACCGCTTTCTCAACCAGATATGGGCTATATGAATATCTTGTCATGTCTTTTGGGTTGACAAATGCTCCAGCATATTTCATGAGTTTGATGAATTCGGTATTCATGCCGAAATTGGATAAGTTTGTAGTAGTGTTCATTGATGACATTCTGGTATACTCTGAGAACCCGGACGATCATGCAGAACATTTGAGGATTGTGTTGACAAGGCTTCGAGAACATAAGCTTTATGCTAAGTTTAGCAAATGTGAGTTTTGGTTGAAGAAGGTGCATTTTCTTGGTCATATTCTATCAGAAGAAGGAATTTCTGTGGACCCCAGTAAGGTGCAAGAAGTGATGGATTGGAAAGCTCCTACTTTGGTTGGTGAAATTTGAAGTTTTCTTGGTCTAGCAGGATACTATCGCCGTTTCATTCCTGACTTTTCCAAAATTGCAAAACCAATGACAAGCTTGCTACAGAAGGACCAGAAATTTGAGTGGACAGAGGAGTGTGAAATAGCTTTCCGTACCCTGCGGAAACTATTAACCACTGCTCCTGTTTTGGCTCAACCGGACATCGAGAAGCCCTTTGATGTCTTTTGTGATGCATCAAAGGTTGGTTTAGGCTGTGTCCTTATGCAAGAAGGCAGAGTAATTGCTTACGCTTCTCGCCAATTAAGGAAACATGAGATAAACTATCCTACACATGATTTGGAGTTAGCCGCTGTGGTGCACGCTCTGAAGATCTGGAGACATTATCTGCTTGGTAACGTCTGTAATATGTACACCGATCACAAGAGTCTCAAGTATATCTTCACTCAACCTGAACTGAATATGAGGCAGAGAAGATGGCTTGAACTAATCAAGGATTACAATCTGCAGATACATTATCATCCAGGAAAGGCAAATGTGGTTGCCGATGCTCTAAGTCAAAAGTCACATTGCAACAATCTTAGATTGCTACCAGAAGATGAGTTTAGTCTTGTACACCCTGTAATTCTACACAACATCAGGCTGCAAGGCATGTTAATTGACCAAATTTTTGAAGGGCAGAAAACCGACAAAGGGATTTATCATATCAAGGAGAAGCTGAAGGCCGCAACCGGACCGATAAAACATTTTCGGGTTGATGACAAGGGAGTTTTATGGTTTGACAAGCGTTTGGTAGTGCCCAAGGATAGAGAGCTTAGAAATCGGATCATGGATGAAGCTCACTTATCCAAGCTATCTATTCATCCTGGAAGCACCAAGATGTATGAAGATTTGCGTCCAAGTTTTCGGTGGACCAAGATGAAGAAAGAAATTGCTGCTTATGTAGCCAAGTGCGACACGTGTTGTCGAGTGAAAGCTATTCACCTGAAGCCAGCCGGAATGCTTCAACCATTACCAATCCCTGAGTGGAAATGGGAAGAAGTGAGCATGGATTTTATCACTGGATTGCCAACCACCCAGAAAGGAAGTGATTCCATATGGGTAATAGTTGATCGTCTTACAAAGACCGCTCATTTCATACCAGTCAAAACTTGTTATCGAGCACCGGACTATGCGGAGATTTATGTCAATCAAATTGTTTGACTACATGGTATACCCAAGGTCATAGTTTCGGATCATGGATCACAGTTTACTGCACCATTTTGGGAGAAACTGCAAAAGGAATTAGGCACAAAGCTAATCCGTAGCTCTGCCTATCATCCTCAAACATCAGGGCAAACGGAAAGAGTGAACCAAGTCTTAGAGGACATGTTAAGAGCTTGTGTAATATCAGCAAAAGGTTCTTGGGAGAAATGGTTACCTTTAGCAGAATTTGCATATAACAATAGTTACCAAGAAAGCATACAGATGGCGCCTTTTGAAGCTCTATATGGTAGAAGGTGCAGAACACCTGTGAATTGGGTTGAACCAGGAGAACGTCGATATTACGGAATTGATTACATTAACGAAGCAGAAGAACAAGTTAGAACAATTCAGCAACATATTGCAGCTGCACAGTCTCGACAAAAGAGCTATGCAAACAAGCGAAGAAAACCGCTGGAATTCAACAAAGGTGACTATGTTTATCTGAAAGTGTCACCCATGAAAGGTGTCAGACGCTTTGGAGTAAAAAGAAAGTTAGCGCCAAGGTTTGTGGGACCATACAGGATAGTGGAAAGGAAGGGGGAGGTAGCTTATCAACTACAACTGCCCGGACATTTGAAGGCTATATTCCCTGTATTCCATGTGTCGCAATTAAAGAAATGTCTTCGAATACCGGAAGAAGAAGTACAACCGGCCAATATCAAGCTGCAATCCGATCTCACCTACTCAGTGAAGCCGTGCCGGGTGCTTGATGAAAAAGAAAGAATAACTCGCGGGAGAATAGTAAAGCAATACAAAGTATCGTGGAGTGAGCAAGATGATCGAGATGCCACTTGGGAAACGGAAGACTATTTAAAAGAGGTGTATCCACACTTTTATAAGAAATGGTTAGTAACTCAAATCTCGGGATGAGATTCCTTTAAGGAGGGGAGGGCTGTAACACCTCTGGTGTTAAGCAACCCTAATTGCATAACTTGACATCTCATGAGCATAGAGCATCATCATCACATGTTTCATTCTTTATGTAAAGTGTCATTTCATGTGTTGGTTATTTCTGTTTATGCTTAGTGTGGTGCTTGTTTAACTTGTTTTTGGAGTGGTTGAGTTTCCTAAGTAGTTGAACCTTGTTGAGGAGTTAAAATGAAGCTAGGTTTATGTTGGTCATTTTGACTAACCAAGCCTCTAACCCTAGTTGCCCTAATAGAGCCCTAGGAGTCCTTTTGTTTGACTAACTAAGACCTCCTTGATAGAAGCTTTGCATGGCTGTGGGCCCTTAACCAAAAGTGTGTAGAATTTAGAGTATAACAAAAAGTGTTTTTGGGTCAACTCATGAAAATGAGGTTAACATGGTGTTTTAGGACCCACAAGGCAGAAAAGGAGGGGTTTTGACTTGGAAAATTCTTCTAAGTCCTAATCTGCTAACCCGTGACGTTGGCCAAACTTTGGAGCCATTTTCGAGAGTGATCCAGGCCAAACCAGTGTATGATCTTTTAATCAAAGTTCAAGCTGGTATGTAGCTCTAACCAAAGGAACAAACGGTGTGTCGTTTCATCGAGTAATTAGTGAGTTAATCGCGTTTGAAAACGCGCTGTCAGGCGATAATCGGCTGACTGAAACGGCCGATTCAGCCGAACGGCGTCGCGGTCGTGGCCGACCGGCCACAGAACTTGGCCGCCGCGTGGCGCGAGCCGGCCGGGGACGCAGCATCCGCGCGCGGCGTGGCAAGCACAAAGGCCGCTTGCACGCACTCGCGCAGTCAGAGCTCCTCCCTCCGCTCTGTCTGCCTCCCCTCTCGCTCTCGCCGTCGCCCGAGCAAGGTGAGCGCCGCCGCGAGTCCGCCGGTGTTTCTCGCCGCTCCGCCGTGGTTCCACCCCAACCATCCCGCCAAATCAAGTCGCCGTGACCCGCTCCACCTCTTGCCCTAGCTAGCTTGCGCCGAAAGCCTCTGGGTAAGCCGCAGGGCAAGCGGCCGCCGTGTCCGCCATGGCCGGCGAGCTCGGTCCGCCGTGGCCGACCCCTTTTTCGAGCTCGTCCGCCCGTCCTAGCTAGCGTTCACGAGTCGCCTTGGCCCGTAGAAGATGTCGGTGGTGTTGGTTTGTCCGATTAAGCCCTAGAAGTCACGGTTCATCGCCGTCCGCCGCCGGCTCTGCCCGCCATTGACGACGAGCCGCGGTCTCGGCCGTTTCCTATGGCACCCCTAGCGTCTTTTCTTCGATTAGGGTTAGTTAGGGTTTGAGGAGTGAGGGATGACCGTCGGTTTGCTTCGGGAAGGCCGGAGATGGCTGGCGTGGCAAGTTCCCGCCACTGCGGCCGCCATTCTCGCCGGCGAGGCTTGCTCCGTTAGTGCGCTAGGACTCTTAGTGGTGTCATCGGGTGCGGAAGGTTGAGAGGAGTCCGCCGGTGGTGTCCGTTTCGCCGGAGGAGCCGCCGACGGCGAGCCTCGCCATGGTCAACGTCGACCTCTGCTCTGTGTGTGATGCGTGGGGCCGGGTTGACTCAGGGGCCCGCTGGTCAGTGGCTCGAGCGCAGTAGTGTTGGGTGCGTGTAGCAGTTTAGGCCGAAGGGTTTTCAAGGGTTTTGTTTAAATAGTTTTCAGAAATACTTGTATAGTTTGTTTAATTTATATCTTGAGTTCTGTAGATGCTAAAAAGGTGAAATAAGTTTTGTTAAGTTTGTTTTAATGAGTTCTATGCATGGAAAATAAGATATGTCTAGTTTGTGATAATTTTGTATGTAGTTATATTTAATTTATGTTTAGGCTGAAATCTTGTTAAATGCATAATAAACTGTGTATTGCTCAGAAAAATGTTATTCTTGTTTTGTTAGGTTTGTGTTGATGAATAGTTTCTGGGAAAAATATAATATGAGGTTGTTATATCCTTAATCTGCTTAGACCGGTACAAGTCGGGTGATTTCCTGTCTCCCGCACATAGGTGGATACTGATCATGACTAGCCTGGTGCTATCATGGAGATAACCATGTAATAATTAATTTGAGACCGGGCGGGATGTAGGAGCAGCAGGGCATGGGTCCTGTGTGCTGGTAGTCTCCCGTCTGTGTCAATTTGGATCCGACGAAGGCATACCTCAGTCATTTTGAACGCGTCAATCACTTAACGGAGTAGGTCTGAGTACCTCCCGTGAAGCCGAGTAAGGTTATTCGGGCCGGGTATGGAGATGTTGACGCCTAACACCCAGGGCCTCAGATGTACCGTGGGCAACTATTCTGATCAACCTGGCATGGTCCGAGGGCAGGCAGGGCCTGATCGACCTGGCATGACCGTGGGCAGCTATAGCTTGAGCGACCTGGCACTGAGATAACCCCCGTTGTAGAAGGGCCCATGGCCGTCCCGCGCGTTGTGTTCTCGAATCTTTTGACTGGTAGCTTACGACTGCCGTAGCCGGATGTGCCGGGCGAGTGTGCGACATTTTATCCCCAGCTGGTAGGAATTGATTATAATCGCCATCGCTCCTGGACGGTGAGTAACTTGACTGGGCATGTGTTACCATAGTAACTTATGGAACTAAAGATGGTTATGGTGTTCAATCTGAAAGGCTATTGATGAAATAGTCGCTCTTGCTTGATTAATTAGCCAAGTGATTGCTCTAGATCAGGTGCAAATCTAGTTAATCAGGTTGATTACATAAAATTGACTACTAATACCCTAATGATGATTATTTAATAATAAAATGCTTTTATGCAAAAGCTAAGTATGGCCAATCCCCAGATACAGCCTTGCATACTCCTTGGTGTCACTTATTTCTGGTTTATGACGGGTAAGTCTAGCTGAGTACCTTCTTGTACTCAGGGTTTTATCCCTTGTTGTTGCAGATGGCCAGTGTTTCTTCGGCTACTGTGAGAACTGCCTGTACCCTGTTACAGGTGATGAATAGACCAGGGGCATGGTCATCTCTTCTCCTCACCTAATGCTTTTGTGGAGAGGTGTTAAGAGATGTTTTGGCATGGCCGGTAGGTTGCTTATATAGTCCTGTTAAACCGACCTCGTGTCGCGATCACGATCTAAATCGGTTTAGGACTCTTAAGTTGTAACCGTTTAGGACTCTGCAACTTGATGGCCCAGAAACCAAAGACTAAAACTGCAAAAGGAGACCGCGCTCTCGCAAGGCGAGGAACCGGATTTCGGCGGACCATTCACGCAGGTGCCGCGCACCCGCGCAAGTCGCCACGCCACGCCACGCCCCGCCCGGCCCGGCCCGGCGAGGCGAGGCGAGCGAGCACGCGCGTGTGGGTTTCTCTTTCTCCTTCTCACACTAGACTTGAGGAAGTGGAGAGGACTTCCATATTTAAGCAAGTCCTCCTCCCCTTCCACTAGCAAGGTGGGACTAAAGAGTTTCACTTCCCCTCTTTGCTCACACATGAATGGGCCTTTGAGATTTATTATGAATTTCAGAATTTGTTAATGGGCCAAGCCCATATAATTCTAACAATCCCCCACCAGATCTCAAATTCTATTTAGAGTTTTGCCTGTTCCCGCTACTGTTTGATATACTAGTGTTTAGCAGAGACTGTTAAGTTGAACTTCCGCCTATAACCTTAAGTTACACTTATTCACAACTTGAACAATGGACTATGCCTTGAATTGCAAGTTTTGCGTGAAGCAAGTTTTACTCAAGGTTAAACTAGTACCTAGCTGCCAATAGTCTTTCTCTGTGGGTGAAGCATATACGTCATACTCCATGGTCTCTTCATGAGCTTACTAGAGATCACCCTAATCTCATAGACTGCGACGTTTAACAGTCATGGCTCATATAGGTATGTTCTTTCAAGAATACTCTGTAGGACAGCATCTTTGCTTTTAAAAGCCAATAGAACATATTAAGGTCTTTGCCAACCTTCCATACAGTGCCTCATAGCTATGAGAGTATTGCATCTTCACAAAGAGAGGGTTTAGAAATTACTCTCCTCAGTTTACCAATAGCTTGTTCTTCCCAGATCCTTAGTCACGGGATCTCCGATCAAAAAGGTTGGGTTACTACTACTGTAAACTCATATGGGTCTCATACCCATCTCCCTTGATGCGATTTCTATCACATTCCGTGATAACCCTTTTGTAAAGGGATCTGCCAGGTTTTTGTCTGTTTGTACATAAGTCACAACTATTACTCCGGAGTTTCTCAACTTCCTGACAGACTTCAAACGTCTTTTAACATGTCTTGTTGACTTCGCATTATCCCTAGCACTGTTCACTTTAGTGATCACTGTTTGATTATCACAGTTCAGAAGGATAGCCGGTATTGATTTTTTAACCACCGGTAAGTCAGACAAGAGCTCACGCATCCACTCTGCCTCTGCAAAAGCTGTATCCAAAGCAGCAAGTTCTGCTTCCATGGTTGATTTAGTCAAAATAGTCTGTTTACAAGACCTCCATGACACTGCACCACCTCCAAGGATAAAAACATACCCACTAGTGGCGTAGATCTGATCAATATCAGAAATCCAGTTTGCATCACTATATCCCTCTAGCACAGCTGGGTGCCAGAATAGTGAACTCCAGAATTCATTGTACCTTTGAGATAACGCAAAACTCTTTCAAGTGCATGCCAATGATTATCACCCGGGTT
Organism: Coix lacryma-jobi var. lacryma-jobi; assembly: GCA_009763385.1. Taxonomy (NCBI): domain Eukaryota; kingdom Viridiplantae; phylum Streptophyta; class Magnoliopsida; order Poales; family Poaceae; genus Coix; species Coix lacryma-jobi. Next base: position 108,607,483 of record CM019827.1, read on the forward strand.
GGACATGTACCTACTCAACTTGCTCACAGCAAATAAGATATCTGGTCTAGTTGCGCTCGCTAGATACATGAGTGAACCAATAATCTGAGAGTATCTCAGTTGGTCTCTAGCAATCTTTCTGTTCTTTCTCAAAGTCACACTGGGATCATAAGGTGTTGGAGAAGGTTTACTATCCATAAAGCCAAAGCAACTCAAAACCTTCTCAACATAGTGAGATTGCAATAAAGTAATCCCACTCTCATCCTTAATCAGCTTAATGTTCAAAATAACATTAGCTTCACTCAGATCTTTCATATCAAAGCTCTTTGATAGGAAAGACTTGACCTCATTAATAACATCAATATTTGTTACAAAAATAAGAATATCATCAACATATAAACATAATATAACAGATTGACCCCCACCATGACGATAATACACACACCTATCAGCTTCATTAATAGCAAAGCCTGCACTAATTAAAGTAGTGTCAAACTTCTCATGCCATTGTTTAGGTGCTTGTTTCAAGCCATACAAAGATTTCAATAACTTACACACTTTTTGCTCTTCACCTTTTACTACAAACCCATCAGGCTGATCCATATAGATCTCCTCATCCAACTCTCCATTAAGAAAAGCTGTCTTCACATCCATTTGATGAATGAGAAAACCATATGAGGCAGCCAAGGAAAGTAATACTCGAATAGTGGTTAATCTAGCAACGGGTGAATAAGTATCAAAGAAATCCTCGCCTTCTTTTTGAGTATAACCCTTAGCCACAAGCCGAGCCTTGTACTTGTCAATAGTACCATCAGGTCTAAGCTTCTTCTTGAACACCCACTTACACCCCACAGGTTTACAACTAAAGGGCAACTCAGATAACTCCCAGGTTCCATTAGAAAGAATCGAGTCCATCTCACTACGAACAGCTTCTTTCCAATCATCTGCATCTGGAGATGCATATGCTTCTGTAATAGAAGTAGGAGTATCATCCACAAGGTACACAATGAAATCATCACCAAAGGATTTTGCAATCCTTCGTCTCTTGTTCCTCACAGGAATTTCATTGTCATCCTCCTCAAGAACTTCATTAAGTGGTTGTTCAAATGACTTAAGCAGAGGCTCAATAGGTGTAGTAAAATCAGGAGTTAATTCAGAGGAAAACTTAGCATTTCTATGGTTTTCTTTCATAGGAAAAATGTTCTCAAAGAATGTAGCATCACGAGATTCAAAAATCGTATCCACATGCATATCAGAAACTTCAGATTTTACTACTAAAAATCTATAGGCAATACTATGATGTGCATATCCTAGAAAGATGCAATCCACAGTCTTTGGTCCAAGCTTACGCTTCTTAGAAATTGGAACATTGACTTTCGCCAAACATCCCCATGTGCGTAAGTATGTAAGTGATGGTTTCCTTCCAACCCAATACTCGTATGGAGTTGTCTCTTTATTTCTGTTTGGAACTCTATTCAGGACATGACTCGCAGTCAATAAAGCCTCCCCCACCATGCCTTAGAAAGACCAGCAGTATCTAACATGGCGTTCACCAAGTCAGTCAACGTGCGGTTTTTCCTCTCGGCAATCCCGTTTGATTCAGGAGAATAGGGAGCAGTCCTCTCATGAATAATACCATGTTCCGTACAGAACTCATCAAAAAGTATAGGAAAATACTCACCACCACGATCTGACCTTAGACGTTTAATCTTTCTCTCTAGTTGATTCTCAACTTCAGCCTTATAGATTTTAAAGTAGTCTAGCGTTTCATCTTTAGTTTTAAGCAAGTAAACATAACAATATCTAGTTGCATCATCAATTAAAGTCATGAAATATCTCTTTCCACCTTTTGTCAACACACCATTCATCTCACAAAGATCAGAATGTATGAGTTCTAGAGGTGCCAAGTTTCTCTCCTCCGCTGCCTTGTGAGGCTTTCGAGGTTGCTTTGATTGCACACAACTATGGCACTTAGAACCTTTAGCAATAGTGAAATCTGGAATTAAACTCAGGCTAGACAAACATGACATTAAACCAAAGTTCACATGACACAAACGAGAATGCCAAATATTAGAACTATCATTAATTGTGCCACAAATATGATTTACTGACTTATTACAAAAATCTACCAAAGATAGGCGGAACAAGCCTTCGCAATCATAGCCTTTACCAATAAATTGTCCATGCTTAGACATAACTGCTTTATTGGACTCTAAAACTACTTTAAAACCATCTCTCAAAAGAAGAGATACGCTAACAAGGTTCTTGCGTATAGTAGGGACATGCTGCACGTTCTTCAGTTGCACGATCTTCCCCGAAGTAAACTTCAGATCTACCGTGCCAACACCACGAACAGAAGCATGTGATCCATTCCCCATTAGGACGGAGGAACCTTGAATCCCCTGATAAGAAGAAAACAAAGAGATATCAGCACACACGTGAATATTAGCACCTGTATCAACCCACCAATTTGGTGATTGAAATACTGATAGTACAGTAGGAAAAGCATCGCTAGTAGTCACAAGGTTGACATTCTTCTTTTTTCCTTTGCGGTCCGCTCGCTCCGGACACTCTTTGGAAAAATGCCCAAGCTCTCCACAAGTGAAGCACGACAACTCTGCTTTACTCTTCTTCTTCTTCTTCTTAAATGCAGTAGTAGTTTTGGCATTGAAAGACTTAGACTTTCCTTTGTACTTGCCATGGTTTTTCTGGACAAAGTGGGCGCTAGCTCTTTCCTCGTTCCCCTTCTCAGTGTTATCTTTAGCCCAAGCCTTCTCCTCAACATCAAGAGATGCTATCAGGTTTTCAACTGATATTTTCTGTCTCTTGTGTTTAAGGCTTGTGGCAAAATTCCTCCAAGAGGAAGGTAACTTTGCAATAATGCACCCAGCCACAAACTCATCGGGTATAACACAGTTAATGAGTTCAAGCTCTTTTGCCAGACGGTGTATCTCATGAGCTTGCTCGACTATAGATTTGTTCGCAACAATCTTGTAGTCATGAAAAGTCTCCATGATGTACAACTCTTTGCCAGCATCTCAAGCACCAAAGGTAGCTGCCAGATGATCCCACAAAGTCTTTGCGTCTTTAATGTGCAGAATTGTATCAAAGATATGATCAGCAAGGACATTCTGCACAACTCCCACAAAGATTTGGTTGGCATCCTGGAATGCTCTCTGATCATCTTCAGAGATATTTCCCTCGGGCATACCAGCACTCACCCAGAACACTTTCATGGCCGTTAACCAATTGGTGACCTTAACTTGCCATCTCTTAAAGTGCTCTCCAGAAAATTTTCCTGGCTTCAGCGCATCAACAAAACTAGCCATAGTTAATTCTGGAAACCTATAATAAGGTTTTTGGATTGTTAAAAGAATAGGCAATTTTCAGATTAAAACCAGAATATAAATCATGATAAATTGGTGATCTAGATATCTCAGATTGTATTGTTTACTTGCATAACAAAACAGGCATAACAAGATCTCAAACATGAGAACAGGTGTAAGCATAGCTCGTACACCAGATAGATTAAAAAGTAAGAACAAAGACATAAGATCTAATATAAGCATAGACATTAGATCACGAGCGGCGTACCTTTCGTTTGCTGGAGAAGATGGTGGAGGAGTCGGTGTTGGCAGATCGTCGACGAGCGCTGGAGGAAGAGCTCGGAGCAGTTGACGACGAATACGCCTGGACGTAGCGCCGCCTGACTTGGACGGTAGACGACCCGTTGTTGAAGACGAGAGCAGTCGCGCGATGAGCGCTTCCCAAAAACCTTATTCGCCTTCTCCCGGTGCAGGATCGCAAAGACGAGGGTTCCGGAGACCTGCTCGCCCGGTCGCTGGTGCACGCAAGCGAACGGACAGGAGACGACTAGACGGCAGCGCAAAAGCGATATGAGGCAAACCCTAACTCGAGAGGTGTTAAGGGATATGTTTTGGCATGGCCGGTAGGTTGCTTATATAGTCCTGTTAAACCGACCTCGTGTCGCGATCACGATCTAAATCGGTTTAGGACTCTTAAGTTGTAACCGTTTAGGACTCTGCAACTTGATGGCCCAGAAACCAAAGACTAAAACTGCAAAAGGAGACCGCGCTCCCGCAAGGCGAGGAGCCAGATTTCGGCGGACCATTCACGCAGGTGCCGCGCACCCGCGCAAGTCGCCCCGCCCCGCCCCGCCCGGCGAGGCGAGCGAGCGCGCGCGTGTGGGTTTCTCTTTCTTCTTCTCACACTAGACTTGAGGAAGTGGAGAGGACTTCCATATTTAAGCAAGTCCTCGTCCCCTTCCACTAGCAAGGTGGGACTAAAGAGTTCCACTTCCCCTCTTTGCTCATACATGAATGGGCCTTTGAGATTTATTATGAATTTCAGAATTTGTTAATGGGCCAAGCCCATATAATTCTATGTCACACCCCAATTTTAAGGATAAAACTGAGGCGGAAAACTCATGTGTGCCCAGGAAACAATCACACACATAAGTAGACAAATTACAAGAGTGGCATCATCACAGTGTTTATTACATCACGATAGTATTAAAACAAAGTCTGACAACACACTGAAACACAGATCACTGAACTTGTACACAAACTACGCCACAGGGAAACGTCGACTGGGGGAGCAGCTAGCCTAGAAGTCTTCAGGAAAGTCGCCAACTGCACCCTCATCTGTTACCCATCCGTGATTTTGCCCAAAAAGAAGATAAACAACAAGCGTAAGTACTCCACGTACTTAGCAAGCTAACATAGGGTTCATGAGGCTCAAAAAGGCTGACACTGTCTGACTGCAGTTAACTTTTAAGTTGGCAAAGTTTTAGCTTTTAAGGTAAACGAGTATTGTGCTTAACCCTTAACCCATGATCCATATGTCCAACCAAGATAAATGATTCACCATAAGAGCACCATCAACATAAAGTATCATTTAAATAAGTATCATAGTTCTGCTAGTTTTCCGGGCCGCTCGTGACCGTGAGCACGGCTGTTATAGCAGTTTTACACTCTGCAGAGGTTGTGCATCTTTACCCACAAGCCGTGTTACCCTTGTGCCCGAGGCGGCCAACCTCTTGACCCACTTCCGAGGTAGATCGGCAGGGCACACTATGAAGCCTTTCGCTGGTTCGTCTAACTGGTCAGGGCCGCTAGGTTTCCTTGGCAGGCAGATGTAGCAACCCCCCTTTCCTATGGCACAAGGCCATCGCAGCTATACACATAGGAACAGGGGCAGCCCTACACCCAAAGTGGCAAGCCCCTTTTGCGCCCTTTCGGGTCGCCGCTGCCGAGTTAGAAAAGGTCCAGTTTACTGAGCTAAAACCAGAGCCATATAGCACTCATGGTAGCACTGTCAATCCCAGCTTTTGCTAACAGCAAGTTTTATTAACCGTTTAACACGTATCATCATAAGAACATATTCATCATTGGACTGGATCGTTTATAAGTCAGTTAGCACTAGCAAAGCTACCCACATGCATATATCCCACGGGAACAAGAGCATCACAGATCAAAAAGCTAAGTGGGTTTTCTAAGGTTGCTCAGTTGGACACATGCATAAATGAGTGATTAACGTAAAGTGTATAGGTAAACAAGGAGATCCCATGCTAACTTGCCTTGGTTGTCGAAAGGTTGATCCTCCTGCTGATCACTGAACGAGGGGTCCTGGTCGTACCACACTGACTCACCGTCTACTCGATCACAACATCACCACGCATTCCAGGTGCAACCATACACGATGCAAACAAGGCTATTATTAGAACAATACACCAAACAGTAATAAACTGAAATAAAACTTTGATAAAACTGAAGTACGCATCTCTACGATCACAACAAGCTTAGGTTCATCGAAAACGGAGTTACGGTGTGAAAGATACGGCCGAAACGGTATATACAACGCCCTAAACAAGATTAACTTGGACCCTAAAGCTAAACTGTACAAAACAGGTTAACAGGGGTATAAACAGATAGAGCACTAAATTACGAAGCTAACGCAATTTGAACGGGTCAAATCGGAGCTAAAACGTGGATTTTATAAGCAAAACAATGTAGTGGCATTTCTGTAAATAGTTTGAATTGCATTTGGATTTAAACCGAAATTTAAATTGAATTTTAAACCAATACCGCAGTCAACTGGACTGCGCCTCAATTTCTCCGAAACACAGGGGCCTGGTTGCAAGATTTTCCAGGCACAGGGAATAGTGCCTGGTGGAGTGCGGGTTGGTTCCCGGCTTCTCCAGGGGCTCTTTAGCAAGATGGCCAGCGAAAGGGTATCGCCGATCCTCGGCCGCCGGATCGGAGATGGGCGGCTCGGATTAGATCCAGGGGAAGTGCACGCGTGGGCGAGCCGGCGGCGCGCCGCGCGCGGGGCTCTGGCCGCGACGCCGCGGGGTGTCGCGACGGCGTGCGCGCACCCGCCATGGGCGACACGCGGGCGCTTGCGGACCCGGCCGAAGGAGGCGCCCCGAGACAAACCAAGAGAAAGGAGAGAGAGCGGAGCTCGAGGGGGTTCTTACCGCGGCTAAAGAGGCGGCGAGGAGGCTCGGGTGATGGCTCACGGCGAGGGGCGGCGGGGATCCGAACGCCGGCGTCGGAGCTGCGAGCACACGACGGCGGTTAGGGCCAAAACCGAGCACAACGAAAGAGGAAGAAAGTTCGGCGGCTTCACCGTGATGCGGTGGAGCTCGGAAGAGGATGCAATCGGCCGGAGAAGCACCGAGACGCCGGGACGACGGCGGCGGGCGGCGGCAATGGCGCGGGGGCTTCGGCGGCGTGGCTCTGTGCGGCGCTGCGGGAGTGGGAGAGGGAAAAGAAGGAGCGGGGTGCGGCGCATCCGCTAAATACCCGAGGGCGAGCGCGAGGTCGTGGGAGCGGCGCCGCACGACGCGCGGACGACGCGGAGCGCGGCGGTTGCGCTCGGGACGGCGCGCGAGGAGGGGAAGAAGGAGACTGACACGCGGGCCCTGGATGTCAGCGAGAGAAGGGAGGGAGACGCAGCGGTTCGCGCGGCGCGGCGCGAGCAGGCCGGCCCACGGGCCGCGCAGCGAAGAGAAGAAGGGAGGGAGGCCCAGCGCGCGGGAGGAAGGGGCAAGGAGGGGCGCGCCGGCGGTTGGGCCGCCAGGCCGCCTGGGCCGAAACGAGGGAGGGAAGGAGGGAGAAAAAGAAAGAGCTTTTCAATTTATTTCAAGGCTTTTCAAAACATTTCCAAAAGGAGTTTGAATTCAAACTAAATTTTGGCAAAAACCAGTCACTCCAATAAATCCAGTGCATCAGCATGAATGCATAAACATGTTGCCACCATTATTTTTAATTCAACAAAAATTATTTAACCCCTAGGTTAAATGCTCACAAAAACCTAATTAAATCATTTCCCACCTATTTTGTTTTGGAGAAAATTTTAGGGTGTTACAACTCTACCCCCCTTAAGATGAATCTCGTCCTCGAGATTCGACTGGAGCTTACTCAACCAACTGGGGATAAGATTTCCGAAGATCTTCTTCTCTTTCCCAGGTAGCCTCTTCTTCTGTATACCGGTTCCACTGAACTTTGCACATCTTGATAACTCGGCTCCTGGTAACTCTTTCTGCTGTTTCCAAGATCTTGACAGGGTACTCTTCATAAGTGAGATCCTCGCCTATCTTGATCTCTTCCAGGGGAACTTGCTCTTCAGGCACTCTCAGGCATTTCTTTAGCTGAGAAACATGGAACACATCATGCACACCTGACAGCTTTTCAGGTAACTCGAGCTGATAGGCCACTTCCCCACGTCTGGCCAAGATCCGGAAAGGACCTATGTATCTGGGTGCCAACTTTCCTTTCATGTTAAACCTCTTTACGCTTCTCATGGGTGACACTTTCAAATACACATAGTCTCCCACTTTGAAAACTAAGTCCCTCCTGCGAGTATCTGCATAACTCTTTTGTCGGGACTGAGCTATCCTCAAGTTATCTCGGATCATCCTTACTTGTTCTTCAGCATTTCTAAGAACATCCGGTCCGAACACTTGAGTTTCTCCTGTCTGATTCCAGAACAGGGGAGTTCTACACTTTCGCCCATACAAAGCTTCGAAAGGAGCCATTTTCAGACTCTTCTGGTGACTGTTGTTGTATGAGAATTCAGCATATGGAAGGCTTTTATCCCAGCTAGTCCCATGCTGAAGGGCACATGCTCTCAACATGTCCTCCAAGATCTGATTTATCCTTTCAGTCTGCCCATCTGTTTGTGGGTGATATGCAGAACTGAAAGTCAGCTCAGTTCCCAAGGATTGATGTACTTGATGCCAAAAGTGAGAAGTGAACTGTGTCCCTCTGTCAGACACTATTTTCTTTGGAACACCATGCAGAGACACAATCCTCTCCATGTACAGTTCTGCTAACCTTGCTCCAGAATAGGTGGTCTTTACTGGTAAGAAATGAGCGACCTTAGTGAGACGGTCGACTATTACCCATATAGAATCATAGCCTCTTTGTGTGCGAGGTAAACCAGTAATAAAGTCCATTCCCACTTCTTCCCATTTCCACTCGGGTATCTGCATAGGCTGTAACAGTCCTGCTGGTCTTTGATGTTCAGCTTTGACCTTCTGACAGGTGTCACATAGAGCCACATATTCTGCTACATCTCGTTTCATACCATACCACCAGTATTTTTCTTTCAGATCCAAGTACATTTTGGTGCTACCGGGGTGAATGGAATAGGCAGATTCATGTGCATCCCGCAAAATGGCATCACGGATAGCTTTCACATCGGGCACACAAATCCTCTTTCCAAACCAAAGAGTCCCATTATCATCCATCCGGAAACCTGGTGCCTTTCCAAGCACTATGTTTTCTGCTATCTCTTTCAACTTCTCATCTTTCAACTGACCCTCACGGATTTCTTTCTCCAAGGTAGGTTCAACTGACATTTCCACCACATTGTTGGCAAAACATAGATTAAGATATGCCATTTCAGCCCTCAACTCTGCTGACATGCGTTCCACTTGCAGACCGTTTGCGTAAGTTTTTCTGCTCAAGGCATCGGCCACGACATTGGCCTTTCCTGGGTGATAGTGTACCTCTAGATCATAGTCTTTGATCAATTCTAGCCAACGGCGTTGCCTCAAGTTCAGATCTGACTGGGTAAATATATACTTCAGACTTTTATGATCCGTATACACGTCACACTTATGCCCAACCAGATAATGTCTCCATATTTTCAGAGCATGGACCACAGCTGCTAACTCCAAATCATGAGTTGGATAGTTCACCTCATGCTTCCTCAGCTGTCTAGACGCGTAGGCAACTACTCTTCCTTCTTGCATCAGAACACATCCAAGTCCCAGACGAGATGCATCACAATAGATGGAGAAACTTTTGTTCAAGTCTGGCAGAACTAGGACTGGTGCTGAGGTTAATCTCTTCTTTAACTCTTCAAAGTTTGCTTGGCATTTATCAGACCACACAAACTTAGCGTTCTTCTCTAACAAGGCAGTCATAGGCTTTGCGAGCTTGGAGAATCCTTCAATGAACCTCCTATAATACCCGGCCAAACCCAGGAAACTTCGGATTTCACTGGTATTAGTTGGCGGGTTCCAATCCAACACATCTTGCACCTTGCTAGGGTCAACGGATATACCTCCGTTAGAGATAACATGCCCTAGGAAAGAGACTTCTTTCAGCCAAAATTCACATTTGCTCCTCTTGGCATAGAGTTGATGCTCTCTTAGCTTCTGCAGAACCATCCTTAGATGTTCAGCATGATCATCTTCTGTTTTAGAGAACACTAAAATGTCATCTATGAACACCACCACAAACTTATCTAGGTACTCCATGAACACTTTATTCATCAGATACATGAAGTAGGCTGGGGCATTGGTCAGACCAAAAGACATCACTGTATACTCATACAGTCCATACCGCGTGGTGAAGGCGGTCTTAGGAATGTCTGAGTTCCGGATTTTCAACTGGTGATACCCAGATCTGAGATCTATTTTAGAGAACACACATGCGCCTCTAAGCTGGTCAAATAGATCGTCTATCCGGGGTAGAGGGTATTTGTTTTTAATGGTAACCTCATTTAAAGACCTATAGTCCACACACATCCTCTGGCTACCATCTTTCTTATCCACAAAGATCACTGGTGCTCCCCAAGGAGAAGCACTAGGACGTATATACCCTTTCTCTAACAACTCCTTAAGCTGTTTCTTAAGTTCTTCTAATTCATTTACCCCCATTCTATATGGTCTTTTAGATATTGGTGCAGTTCCAGGCAGTAATTCAATAATGAACTCAACATCGCGATCAGGTGGCATACCTGGCAGATCATCAGGAAAGACATCAGGGAACTCGTCCACCACCCGATCTTGCTCTGCACCACTAGCATCCATCTGGTTGACCGTGGCAGTTGGCTGCTCTTTTAACACCACTTGCACACAGATTCTGTCTCCCTTAGGTGTAGTTACAACAACTGACCTCTCTTGACACTGAATGACAGCCCCATGTTGCTTCATCCAGTCCATACCCAAGATGAGATCTATACCTGCTGTTCTTAGCACTATAGGCTTTACTTTAAAGTCTACCCCCCTTAGGTTGACACTAGAGGTGGGGCTCCAAAAATTTGCAGGCATACTACCCCCTGGTGAGTTTACTATGATTGTTTCTTGCATTGCACACAAAGGCACACCATGCATTCTAACAAACGACTGTGAAATGAAAGAATGCGAAGCACCAGAATCAAAAAGTATGGTTGCTGGGATTGAGTTGATGCTGAACGTACCCATCATAACATCCGGTGCATCCAGGGCACTCTCGGCAGCTACATGATTCACCCGTCCAGTGTGAGGTGGGCGAGCATTCTGCTTCTGAGCTCCTGCCTGGTTCTGTGGGGCCTGGGGGTTCTGCTTCTTGGGGCACTGGTGAGCGTAGTGTCCTGACTCCCCGCAACGGTAGCAAGCGTTGGGGTTCTGCTGAGCTGCATTCTTCATGGGAGCGGAGTTGGGTGCTCCCTGGCGTGATGCTTGGCTGCTCTGCTGAGGCTGGAACCTTTGTCCTCCTGGCTGCTGCTGGTAGCGCTGACCACCTGACTGCTGCTGATGTGGAAGGCGCTGCTGGTTCTGGTTGCCCTGGGGGTACTGTCCCCTGTTCCACTGGTTGCCTTGACTCCTCTGGGGGTAGCCTTGCTGAGGGTTGGTTCGGGGACGAGTGTTGCTCCCCGATGACTGGCCTTGGAAGCTTCTTTTCTTTGCCTCCATTTCCTTCCTCTTGTTGTCAATAACTATCGCCCTATTGACCAGGGCCTGATAGTTCGGGTAGGTGTTGGACATCAACTGGAGTTGCAACCCATCATACAGACCATTTAGGAAACGGCGCTGTTTGTCCTTGTCATTGGCCACATCCTGGGGGGCATAACGCGATAGCTGAGCAAACTTGTCGCGGTACTGCGCCACTGACATGGACCCTTGCTTCAGAGAGCGGAACTCCTCTTGCTTCAGTTCCACAAGACCATCTGGGATGTGATAGGATCGGAAGTTCTCCTTGAACTCCTGCCATGTAACAACTGGGGCCTCTTGGGGACGGCCGAACATGAACGCATCCCACCAGTCCTGTGCAGCTCCCTGCAATTGCCCCGAGGCATAGAGCACCTTCTCATAGTCGGTGCACTGGGCAATGTTCAGCTGTTTTTCCACTGCACGGAGCCAGTCATCCGCCTCCAGTGGTTCAGAGGCGTGAGTGAACACAGGTGGATGGCCCTTCAGGAACTCTCCTCGACGGTCCCTGACTTGAAGAGGCTGAGGTGCGGCAGCGGGCGCCTGATCCAGGCGGTTCATCATGGCGTGCATCAGTTGATTCTGCGTGGCCATCAACTGCTCGATGGTCACTGGCGGCGGTGGCGGTGGCGGGTCCATAGGAGCACCACGCCCACGGCCACGGCCTCTCCCGCGTCCACCCCTTGCTGCCATCTGCTCACCAACAAATGCGCAAGAGTTAGACCTTTATATCCAACATAGGAAGTATATATGACATAAATGAACATTGCTGAAAATTTCTGTGCACATCTTTGTCGACAGCAGCACACTAAAACGGGCATAACTCGAGCTACAGAAATCCAACAGGGATGAACCAGACATCGTTGGAAAGATTAAGAAACCGGCTACAACTTTCGTATAGAACACTTTTTCAGATTCGGCCAGATTCTGGGCCGAAAACAGCATTGAACAGAACCTGTTCTGGACGACAGACTGCGTAGAAACATCGACTTTAAACCGGCATATCTCCCAGATCCGAACAGATAAGGACTTGGTTCCAGATTTGTTTGAAAGGTACATCAGTCTAGATACTCCCACAAAAATTTGACAATTTTTGGGGTCACGGATTAAGAGATACACAGATTTAAACACAGGCTGCTCCAGAAAACAGCAACACAGACATAGGAGATAAGCAACTTTATAACATAAGAAGATGTTTAACTTGGAGAAGCACGGACATAACCCATACTTCACCTCACACAGACAAAGATCCAAACAAACATAGTTCACCAACATAAGTAACACAAACACCACAGGTTCACATAACACAAACTGAAACTTAAAACAACGTGTCTAAACGAGGTAACTGATCGTGGTAGGCAAGCTACTGGGCTCCACCGGGGGCATCGTTGGCTCTGTACTTCTTCTTGTAGACAGTTGCATAGTCTAGCTCACCGCGAAGGTAATCCACTTCGCGCTCCAAACGCCTTATCACCTTCTGAGCCGCACGCAGGTCATCTTGCACCTTGTCGGCCTTCCTATGCACCTCGTATGCATGCTGGGCAGTAGAGACCAGAACCGGGTACTCCACTGGAGGGAGCAGGGTTCGCCACGAGCCCTCCATGTCACTTTGGGGCAGGTAGCGGTAGCGATCATGCCTCATCATCTGGAAGCGAAGGCCATGGTAGTGCAGGTAAGCATCCTGCGCCGCGTCCTCCATACTTGCGAGGGCATCACTACGCTTGGTGGTAGTCCTGTGAGCTGACTCTATGACATGGGCTTGATCAGCAGCTTTCCAACCTGTAACCATCAGGTCGGACTTCCAGTATGTAGCCTCCAACGGGTGGGTGTACTCTCCGCAGTGGTATTGGAGTTTAGCCTCCAAGTCCGGGTAGTACTCCTCCAGCAGACGAACCAGCATACTATGGTAGTACGCTGTCTCGTCGGGCTTCTTAAACATGAAGCGACGATCCCAACCAAGGTCTTCCACCACCTGCGCTGCTGGGGAGGCAGGGGGTGCTGGTGCCGAAGCTGACGAAGCGGCGGGAGAGTGTACCACCGGGTACACTGGCACGAAGGCTGGCGCCGCAGGAGCTGGTGGAGCGTCAGGTGCTGCAGGAACGGGTGCCTCTGGAGCAGGGACCTCAGGCGCTGGCGCCTCAGGCTCAGGCTCCACTGGGACTGGCACCTCCGGAGCAGGCACCTCCGGAGCCGGAGACTCGGGAACTGCTGCAGGGGGCGGGGATGGCGCTGCTAGCTCCTCAGAAACTGCTGGAGTAACGGTCAACTCTTCATCCTCCGCGAAGACGTCGTTGGAGGAGCTGGAGGAACCATCACTGTCGGGGATGTGAACCACAGGGGGAGCAGGCTGGCTGGTGAAAAGAGCACGGTAGGCGCGGGCGTTCATGCGAGGCATCCTGATGTTAAAAACAAGGTAAGATAAGCGGAAACAACTAGTTTTATGCAAAAGGATAAGAATAAGAAGCAGGTATAACTTTTAATAAAGTAACGAGTTAATAAAAATAAGCGTGAACAGGTAACAAAAAGGTGTTAGACGGCCATTTCCTATCTAGGCTTGCGTCCTACAGTCAACAAAGCTCCGATACCAATTTGTCACACCCCAATTTTAAGGATAAAACTGAGGCGGAAAACTCATGTGTGCCCAGGAAACAATCACACACATAAGTAGACAAATTACAAGAGTGGCATCATCACAGTGTTTATTACATCACGATAGTATTAAAACAAAGTCTGACAACACACTGAAACACAGATCACTGAACTTGTACACAAACTACGCCACAGGGAAACGTCGACTGGGGGAGCAGCTAGCCTAGAAGTCTTCAGGAAAGTCGCCAACTGCACCCTCATCTGTTACCCATCCGTGATTTTGCCCAAAAAGAAGATAAACAACAAGCGTAAGTACTCCACGTACTTAGCAAGCTAACATAGGGTTCATGAGGCTCAAAAAGGCTGACACTGTCTGACTGCAGTTAACTTTTAAGTTGGCAAAGTTTTAGCTTTTAAGGTAAACGAGTATTGTGCTTAACCCTTAACCCATGATCCATATGTCCAACCAAGATAAATGATTCACCATAAGAGCACCATCAACATAAAGTATCATTTAAATAAGTATCATAGTTCTGCTAGTTTTCCGGGCCGCTCGTGACCGTGAGCACGGCTGTTATAGCAGTTTTACACTCTGCAGAGGTTGTGCATCTTTACCCACAAGCCGTGTTACCCTTGTGCCCGAGGCGGCCAACCTCTTGACCCACTTCCGAGGTAGATCGGCAGGGCACACTATGAAGCCTTTCGCTGGTTCGTCTAACTGGTCAGGGCCGCTAGGTTTCCTTGGCAGGCAGATGTAGCAACCCCCCTTTCCTATGGCACAAGGCCATCGCAGCTATACACATAGGAACAGGGGCAGCCCTACACCCAAAGTGGCAAGCCCCTTTTGCGCCCTTTCGGGTCGCCGCTGCCGAGTTAGAAAAGGTCCAGTTTACTGAGCTAAAACCAGAGCCATATAGCACTCATGGTAGCACTGTCAATCCCAGCTTTTGCTAACAGCAAGTTTTATTAACCGTTTAACACGTATCATCATAAGAACATATTCATCATTGGACTGGATCGTTTATAAGTCAGTTAGCACTAGCAAAGCTACCCACATGCATATATCCCACGGGAACAAGAGCATCACAGATCAAAAAGCTAAGTGGGTTTTCTAAGGTTGCTCAGTTGGACACATGCATAAATGAGTGATTAACGTAAAGTGTATAGGTAAACAAGGAGATCCCATGCTAACTTGCCTTGGTTGTCGAAAGGTTGATCCTCCTGCTGATCACTGAACGAGGGGTCCTGGTCGTACCACACTGACTCACCGTCTACTCGATCACAACATCACCACGCATTCCAGGTGCAACCATACACGATGCAAACAAGGCTATTATTAGAACAATACACCAAACAGTAATAAACTGAAATAAAACTTTGATAAAACTGAAGTACGCATCTCTACGATCACAACAAGCTTAGGTTCATCGAAAACGGAGTTACGGTGTGAAAGATACGGCCGAAACGGTATATACAACGCCCTAAACAAGATTAACTTGGACCCTAAAGCTAAACTGTACAAAACAGGTTAACAGGGGTATAAACAGATAGAGCACTAAATTACGAAGCTAACGCAATTTGAACGGGTCAAATCGGAGCTAAAACGTGGATTTTATAAGCAAAACAATGTAGTGGCATTTCTGTAAATAGTTTGAATTGCATTTGGATTTAAACCGAAATTTAAATTGAATTTTAAACCAATACCGCAGTCAACTGGACTGCGCCTCAATTTCTCCGAAACACAGGGGCCTGGTTGCAAGATTTTCCAGGCACAGGGAATAGTGCCTGGTGGAGTGCGGGTTGGTTCCCGGCTTCTCCAGGGGCTCTTTAGCAAGATGGCCAGCGAAAGGGTATCGCCGATCCTCGGCCGCCGGATCGGAGATGGGCGGCTCGGATTAGATCCAGGGGAAGTGCACGCGTGGGCGAGCCGGCGGCGCGCCGCGCGCGGGGCTCTGGCCGCGACGCCGCGGGGTGTCGCGACGGCGTGCGCGCACCCGCCATGGGCGACACGCGGGCGCTTGCGGACCCGGCCGAAGGAGGCGCCCCGAGACAAACCAAGAGAAAGGAGAGAGAGCGGAGCTCGAGGGGGTTCTTACCGCGGCTAAAGAGGCGGCGAGGAGGCTCGGGTGATGGCTCACGGCGAGGGGCGGCGGGGATCCGAACGCCGGCGTCGGAGCTGCGAGCACACGACGGCGGTTAGGGCCAAAACCGAGCACAACGAAAGAGGAAGAAAGTTCGGCGGCTTCACCGTGATGCGGTGGAGCTCGGAAGAGGATGCAATCGGCCGGAGAAGCACCGAGACGCCGGGACGACGGCGGCGGGCGGCGGCAATGGCGCGGGGGCTTCGGCGGCGTGGCTCTGTGCGGCGCTGCGGGAGTGGGAGAGGGAAAAGAAGGAGCGGGGTGCGGCGCATCCGCTAAATACCCGAGGGCGAGCGCGAGGTCGTGGGAGCGGCGCCGCACGACGCGCGGACGACGCGGAGCGCGGCGGTTGCGCTCGGGACGGCGCGCGAGGAGGGGAAGAAGGAGACTGACACGCGGGCCCTGGATGTCAGCGAGAGAAGGGAGGGAGACGCAGCGGTTCGCGCGGCGCGGCGCGAGCAGGCCGGCCCACGGGCCGCGCAGCGAAGAGAAGAAGGGAGGGAGGCCCAGCGCGCGGGAGGAAGGGGCAAGGAGGGGCGCGCCGGCGGTTGGGCCGCCAGGCCGCCTGGGCCGAAACGAGGGAGGGAAGGAGGGAGAAAAAGAAAGAGCTTTTCAATTTATTTCAAGGCTTTTCAAAACATTTCCAAAAGGAGTTTGAATTCAAACTAAATTTTGGCAAAAACCAGTCACTCCAATAAATCCAGTGCATCAGCATGAATGCATAAACATGTTGCCACCATTATTTTTAATTCAACAAAAATTATTTAACCCCTAGGTTAAATGCTCACAAAAACCTAATTAAATCATTTCCCACCTATTTTGTTTTGGAGAAAATTTTAGGGTGTTACATTCTAACACCAAGGAGAGGGCCATCGAGCTGCTCAGGCTCCTCAATGGGTCGAGACTCGACAGACCGTGTCGAATGCATTGAGACGGTGGATTTCAAGGGGCTCAAGAGACCCTTCTCATGAATTTTGTGCATACATTAGATTAAGAATTAAGTTGTGGATAAAAAGATACACAGAATTGGTTAGATTAATTTGGGAACTCTTGCCCTTTTCTGTTTTTTGGGGTTACATCAATTTGCTCGCCTCTTGGTCATTCATTGAATTGAATTATGTCCATTTTCCAGTTCAGTAATGTTCTGAATGAAGAAGTCTGCAGAATCAAATCATACAGCCAAAAGAATAAAGCATTGCTGCAAGTTTGTGACGATTTGCAAATTTGCAATGCCGGTTACAATCTTCTTGGCGCTTCGTATGGAAGAGATGTCTTGTCCATTCTGCCGTCTGTCATGCCATGCCCCTTAAAATTCAAAGCTGAGAATTTGACTGAACTGGGGAAAAAGACAAGTTTATTTCATTATTTTGTGTAAGGCCAGACAATACATGCAGAAGGTGTAATGTAGTTGAGCGTTTGTTTCTATTTTGTGTTTGGAAGGAAACAGTGTTACATTTGAAATGTGCAGTCCAGTGTCACAGGGCAAATGGTTTGGAAAACGAGATAATGGTAAGAGACACGAGCATCTAGCCCATCTATCGGTACTATATTCATTGCGTCCACTCCACCGATGCAGTTGAGTGCTTTTCTTCAGACGACATGTATGCAGGTGCAAGCCGAAATTCATGTATTGTGTACGTCCAGTAAGAGAGCACAAACCCAACTTGTTATGGACATGAATCTACCTGATATGGACATGAATTTGCTATAGTACTCATCTCTGAATAGATCTACGAATTGTGTACATGAGAATTGTTCTTCATTAATTACTTGGAGTTATCGTGTAAGGCTAAGCCATCTCTTTGTGATCAACACTGCTATAGTTTGAATAATGTTTGATGCACAACTATCTATTCCATATTAAAAGTAGCTATATATAGAAATCTCTTGAGTTTTTTTTAACCTTATCACATAATCTAATAAGCTACATTTTGACAATTTTGTTTGTCCCTTAATTGTATTGCCTTGTTGTTCCGTAGCAAAGTACGGGCACTCACATGGTTACTCTAGATATCCAGGACGAAATCATCAGAGAAAGGATCCCATCAACAAAATC
Source organism: Coix lacryma-jobi var. lacryma-jobi (assembly GCA_009763385.1). Lineage (NCBI taxonomy): Eukaryota > Viridiplantae > Streptophyta > Magnoliopsida > Poales > Poaceae > Coix > Coix lacryma-jobi. Next base: position 108,625,475 of record CM019827.1, read on the forward strand.
AGATAAATATTCCAACTGATGGTGTCGCACTTCCAGGGCGCCCACGCCATTGCCTCCACGCTGGTAGGCTAGGGTGCCTGCGTTGTTGACTCCCAACCGCAGCGCTGAGGCTGCCGCTCCTTCCGCCTGCGCGCAGCGCCGCTGCTTCTCCAGGCGAGGAGCTTGAAACATTGAAGAGCGGAGACGGAGCGTGGGCGCAGGTCGCGACGGCGAGGCGACGTTGGAGTGCGGTCGTCCACGACGGCGAGGCGTCGTCGGAGCGTGGCTCGTCGCTGTTGGAGCACAGTCACGAGCCACAACCCACAATGGTTAGGTGTCGTCGCAGTACAGGCACGTGCCGCACCGACGAGGTAGTGCGCGGGCACGAGCACGGGCGCGGCTGTGGATCGTCCGTGCATGCGGGTGGAGACGAGCACGGCTGGTCGAGTTGGAGGCGAGAGACGATGGGGAAGAAGATTCAATTTGTGTGGGCTCGAGGAATAACTTGCCACGCCAGACCTTCGGCAAACTGTGGCTGCCACAAAAAGTGTGGCGAACAAAATCGAAGTCACACTTGTGGCAAAGTTTGACACGAAAATGAGTCTATGACGTGTAGGACATGGTGCTAAGAAAGTGTGGCGTGCCATAGCTGTGGCAGTAAACCAAACGGCTGCCAGAAAAACTGTGGCACGACAAATCTGTGGCGTGGCAAGCTCTGGTCACCAACCAGAGGAGAAGATAAGGAGGGGGAGAGAAAGAGGGGAAAAAGTAAGGAAAAAAATAGGTAAAGATTTGCAGGCCGGCCGTTTCGTAATTTATTAGCCGCTTCCTTTCTTAAAAATAAGTTGCTAACAAAATTAAGCGTTGCTTGCTTTGTGTGCAAAAAAAGTTATTTAACTAAAAAATTTACACTGCACTTAACAAAATTAACGGTAATAGATATAAATATAGATCTAGACAATTTTAACATAGCTTTTTGACTTTCTGTCGATGCTCCGTTTCTAGATGTGCGCATACACTATCAGAGAACATGTCCTTGGACGATTTACAAAATCAGCATTAGTCACGGAAAAATTTGCACCCGGGACTAAAAAGGTCTAACACCAACCGGGGCTAAAGTTCTCCTGCCGAACGGCTCATTTGTCAGAGGGACGGCTAAAGGTCAATCTTTAGCCCCGGTTGGTGACACCAACCGGGACTAAAGGTTTTGCCCCGGTTGCTGTATCGAGCCAGGGCTAAATGTTAGAATTTAGCCCCGGCTGGGAACAAGGGCTGAGACTAAATGTCTCTCCCTATATTTGAGCTGTTCTTCCATCTTCAGCCCTGCCCGAGCTCTCTCACTGTCTTTATTTTCTTAATTCAGTTCTTGCTGGTTGCTTGTTTGCTCTCTTCTCCGGTGATTTTTGTTTGATAACATATCTCCGGTGATTGATCTATTTCATCACATCTACGTCGACATCGACTCATTCAAAGGTTACTAGCTTCAGTTTTTCATATTTTTAGCTGCCACATATATATGTGGTTTTTGAAGCTATTTTGAGTTCATTCACTTGATAGTTTAAATTAGTACCATAAAAACAAAATGTGATCGGTTTAATTAGTTTATTTTAATTTTTTTTTTGGAGAAATAGAGATCATTTAAATCATTTGTTTACAAAAATTAGAAATATATAAAACTTTAGTTTACAAAATATGACCCGTTTAATTAGTTTATTTTAATTTTTTAGAGAAATAGAGATCATTTAAATCATTTGTTTACAAAAATTAGAAATATATAATACTTTAGTTTATAAAATGTGACCGGTTTAATTAGTTTATTTTAATTTTTTGGAGAAATAGAGATCATTTAAATCATTTGTTTACCAAAATTAGAAATATATAATACTTTAGTTTACAAAATGTGACCAGTTTAATTAGTTTATTTTAATTTTTTGGAGAAATAGAGATCATTTAAATCATTTGTTTACAAAAATTAGAAATATATAATACTTTAGTTTACAAAACGTGACCGGTTTAATTAGTTTATTTTAATTTTTTGGAGAAATAGCGATCATTTAACTCATTTGTTTACAAAAATTAGAAATATATAATACTTTAGTTTACAAAATATGACCGGTTTAATTAGTTTATTTTAATTTTTTAGAGAAATAGAGATTATTTAAATCATTTGCTTACAAAGATTAGAAATATATAATATTTTAGTTTACAAAATGTGACCGGTTTAATTAGTTTATTTTAATTTTTTTTAAGAAATAGAGATCATTTAAATTATTTATTTACAAAAATTAGAAATAAGGTAAAAGTAAATACAACTGTTATTTTTAAGTAATTTTATGTCTAATATTTAATTTACTATGCAATTAACAAGTATTACAACATATTTATATAGTGAATGTGTGCGTGCGTGTTGTGTGCAGTGTGATGTGCGTGCATGTGTGTGCAGTGTGGGTGCAGTGTGTGTGCGCGTGTGTGAATGAGTGTGTGATAGAAAATGTTTATAGAAAATGATATAAATAGATATATATTTATAGAAAAATAGAAAATGATATATATAGAAAATCAATATAAATAGATATATATTTATAGAAAAAGAAAAATGATATATATAGAAAATGAATATAAATAGAAATATATTTATAGAAAAATAGAAAATGAATATAAATAGATATATATTTATAGAAAAATAGAAAATGATATATATAGAAAATGAATATAAATAGATATATATTTATAGAAAAAGAAAAAATGATATATATATATATATAGAAAATAGATATATATGTTTTTGACCCTAACAAAATATATGTTTACACATGTAGATAAAAAGAGATTGGTCTTGTTGACCTCGCCGCCGTCTGCCGTCATCCACACCGCGACGTCATTCTTGCCGCCGTCCGTCGTTTTCCTCATCAACGGTGTATCCTTTGTGATAGATGGAGTAGGAATAATCACTTAGATATATTTTGGTTCACTTAGATATATTTATTTTGGTTCACTTAGGTATGATATGTAAACATTTATTTATATTTAGATATATTTTGATACATATGCCTCTTCGTGTATATCGGTCGTGTTATTTCTGATAGAAAATTACGAATATGGTCTTCATGAATATAAGTTATTTTTACGAATATGGTCTTTATGAATATATGTTATTTTTAATGTTGTCAAAACCTACACTCTAAACCCTAAACCTAAACCCGAAACCCGAAACCCTAAACCCTAAACCTAAAACTCTAAACCCTAAAACCTAAAACCCGAAACACGAAACCCGAATCACTCATGTATTAAATCCTCGTGTTTATTATCGATCGTGTTACCTTTACAAAGTGTTAAATAAAGAATAAATATGGTCTTTATGAATATAAGTTATTTTTACGAATATGGTCTTTATGAATATACGTTATTTTTAATGTTGTCAAAACCTAGACCCTAAACCCTAAACCCTAAACCTAAACCTTAAACCCTAAACCCCAAACCCGAAACCCTAAACCCTAAACCTGAAACTCTAAACCCTAAAACCTAAAACCCGAAACACGAAACCCGAATCACTCATGTATTAAATCCTCGTGTTTATTATCGATCGTGTTACCTTTACAAAGTGTTAAATAAAGAATAAATATGGTCTTTATGAATATAAGTTATTTTTACGAATATGGTCTTTACGAATATACGTTATTTTTAATGTTGTCAAAACCTAGACCCTAAACCCTGAACCCTAAACCTAAACCTTAAACCCTAAACCCCAAACCCGAAACCCTAAACCCTAAACCCTAAACCTAAACCCTAGACCCTAAACCCTAGACCCTAAACCCTAAACCTAAACCCTAAACCCTAAACCCTAAACCCTAAACCCCAAACCCTAAACCCTAAACCCTAAACCTAAACCCTAAACCCCAAACTCGAAACACTAAACCCTAAACCCAATAACCCGAAACCCGAATCACTCATATATTAAATCCTCGTGTTTATTATCGATCGTGTTACCTTTACAAAGTGTTAAATAAAAAATAAATATGGTCTTTATGAATATACGTTATTCGCAGAAATATGGTGTTTATTATCCTCCATGTTATTCGCAGAAATGGCCGACCCAGTTGACAACACGGAGGAGGAAATGCACAACTTAATCAACAACGGCGCTAATCAAGAATTAGCAGGTGATGATAACAATAATCAAGAAGTAGATGACGATAGTCAATACTTTACCGATTATGAAGAAATCATGCAGGAAAATACTGGCGAGGTATACCTACAATCTCTGTGCACATGAAATTCTAAACAATTTATAAATGTATTTACAATCTCTACGTGCTGCCCGTAAGGCTTTGCCAAAATCAGACTATGATCGCACGCTCAGCAAATCAATTGAGGAGGCGAAGAAGATAAAGAAGAGAGCAGGAAAGGGTGTCCCACAGCTCGGGGAACAAACGCAACAATCAGTGCCCCCTCTAGTTGTTGGGAATGAATACGGTACAAACATGGATATCATACAACGAACATATGAAGACGTTGATCCTGAGCAACTGCTCAATTTTTTTGAGGAAACTGGTTTAAATGTGGAAAACATACTCGAAGAAGCAGACATCAAAAGTGCTCCAGAAGTTGATAAATGACAGAGGGCATATGTATATGGTCAAAGTCTATACAACCCAGCGGCCCTGAGGGATCTTGGTACTGAAGGACCGAGAATGCTAACACAAGGCGACCAGAGGGGGGGTGAATGTGAGCCTAAAAATTTCTCTCGAAACTTTGGCCTTTGTCCGAAAATCAACCCCCAGAAGCTTCGACCAAAACGTGATGCCCACGACCCTTGGAAGAGGGTGGATGATCCCTAGGATCACAGCGAGGCACCACCAAACGAGAGCAAGCCAAACGCCAAAAGTTCCGGCTCAAGTTCAACCCCAAGAACCGACTCCCGAACGTAGATGGAAGGCTACGTCGAGAAATCTCCAAATACCTATGCTAACGAGTAGCAAAGATACTTAGAGAGGTTTCTTGGTTAACTCTAGGGTCAAACGAGAAATCCAAAAACCAAGCGGAAAAGCCGGGAGAGCAAACGCACTAAAACGCAAGCTTCAGCCAAATCCCGGACTGTCCGGAGTCCCTGTCCCGGACTGTCCGGCCCTGCTGCGGACTGTCCGCGAATGGGTGGCGGACTGTCCGCCGGCCAAATGTGCAAAAACTCAATGCTGCTGAAGTCTCCCTAGACACTCCCGGACTGTCCGTGACCTAGTACTGCGGACTGTCCGCCGTTCAAACAAAAACAAAGTGGCCGAGCCACGCAGCCACTGGTCTGGCCCGAGCCCGACGCGCGGACTGTCCGCCGGTGGAACCGCGGACTGTCCGTGACCACCCAGAGAAGGCGATTTTGATCGCCCTTCTCTCAAATCTCCCCAAATTCAATCCAAATCAAAATCCCTTGATCCCAAACTTGGAGAAGATGATCACGAGGTAGTTAGGAGACTATCCCCAAGAAATCATCCGCTCAAATCAACTCAATCAACGGGAAATCGAAGGGGAAGTTGTATGAACCGAAAAAATGTCACGAAACTTGAATCGACCCGATCTACTTGTTTGTGAGAAGTTAGATGAATTCCTTCGGTGGAAATGATCTCCTCACATCAAAGAACAAGTTGGTTCAAGTGGATTCGAAAAAGACGCAATGTAGAGGGAGATCGAGTGACGGGAAAATCATGGAGAAACGAAGAACGCGAAGAGCAAATTCAAAACACGAATCAAACCACGAAATTGCAACCGTGTGGCTACCACACGAGACAATGGTGAGATTACGGTCTCACTTCCTCAAAATCTCATGAACACAGAGGTATGATTACCGTCTCTGGATCTCAGTTAGCTACAGCAGAGAATGGGAGAGAGGTAACCCTAGAATGAAAATAGCAATGGCTGAGATGGTTTGGGAGGTGGGTGTCTCTCACTACTTATCCTAATTTTATTCCCACTCTACCCCTAATTATACACAGAGCGAACCAGCTAAACCCTAAGGTTATTCTGGACCAACTCGAAGTAGGTGGTGATCCGACGGCCACGCCCGCACAACTGGTAGCTTCGCCTCGACGCGACCTCACCGATTGCCGCCATGTGCCGCCACCGCTCTGCTCGTCCTTTTCACGGACCTTGCCCCCGGTTTTGAGGCCGAAATCGGGAAACCTATCTTCACGACCAACCCCCGGTTTTGAGGCCGAAACCGGGAAACCTGTCATCCATCGCCTGAGTTTTGTGGCCCAAACTCAGAAACCCGCCAGCGCCCAGGTTTTGAGGCCCAAACCTGGAAACCGTCCTCAGCCTGAGTTTTGTGGCCCAAACTGAAGGACCGAAAGTGCTACACAAAGGCAACCAGAGGGGGGGTGAATGGGAGCTTTAAATTTCTTTTCATAAACTTATCGCCACTGTCCCTAAAATCAACCCCAAGAGCAACCTAGAGCTTGCAAGTGTCCACGACCCTAGATGTAGGGTGGATGCTTCCAAGAAGCACATCAGGACACCACACAACTCTAGAAACCCAACGCAAAAACCGAAAAACAAAACCGACAACGGACGGACGAACCACGAACGAAAGCGTGCTGATCAGCACTGACCGGACTCACTGGAGCGTCCGGTCAGCAGGGATCAGACGCGTCCGGTCAGATACAAACCGATTTGAAACCTCTGTGTATTGACCGGACTCACTAAAGAGGAGCGTCCGGTCGCGTGTACAGAGCGTCCGGTCAATAGTACAGAATGATGAACAGTTCAAGCATTGCGTCCGGTCATTTGGAAAACGAGCGTCCGGTCAAGTCAGAGAAGAGAACAACAAACACATTCATCGACCGATCTCACTAGCGAGCGTCCGGTCAACCCTGACAGAGCGTCCGGTCACCCCGATACCTTGCTTTTCGTCCACTGAATCGACTCGATCTCACCCAAAACGAATCCTCTATGGATCAAACTTGGTGAGAGGAGTCACAAGGATGATAGTGAGCTACTCCTATGAGATCATGGCTCGAACCTATCTCCAAATCGATGAATCAAAGAGATTCAGGAAAGAGAGGAGAAAAGTTGATCCAAAACAAAAACCAATCGATCTACTTGTTCATGAGGTGTGAGATAAATCCCTTTGGTGAAAATGATCTCCTCACTGTAAAGAACAAATTGATTCAAATGGTTTTGCAAACGGAGCAACGTAGAGAGAGAACGATCGAAAGGAAAATCGTGGAGAAAACGAAGAACGCGAAGAACAACTTCAAGATGCGAATCACAACCACGAATTGCAACCGTGTGGCTACCACATGAGACAATGGTGAGATTACGGTCTCACTTCCTCAAAATCTCAAGAACACAGAGGTATGATTAGCCGTCTCTGCGGATCTCAGTTGCTACAACAGAGATGTGGGAGAGCAGGAAACCCTAGGTGAAAATAGCAAATGGCTGAGATAGTTTGAGAGGTGGGTGTCTCCCTCTACTTATCCTAATTTTTATTCCCACTCTACCCCTAATTATACACAGAGCGAACCAGCTAAACCCTAAGGCTATTCTGGACCAGCTCGAAGTAGATGGTGATCCGACGACCATGCCCGCACAACTGGTAGCTTCGCCTCGACGCGAACTCACCAATTGCCGCCACGTGCCGCCACCGCTCTGCTTGTCCTTTTCACGGACCTCGCCCCCGGTTTTGAGGCCGAAACCGGGAAACCAGACTTCAAGTCCTCCCCCGGTTTTGAGGCCGAAACCGGGAAACCTGTCATCCATCGCCTGAGTTTTGTGGCCCAAACTCAGAAACCTGCTAGTGCCCAGGTTTTGAGGCCCAAACCTGGAAACCGTCCTCAGCCCGAGTTTTGTGGCCCAAACTCGGAAAACCCGCAACACCCAGGTTTTGTGGCCCAAACCTGGAAACCGTCCACCCGGTGGTTTTTCTGTGGCTCAACCACCAAACTGACGTCGTAGAGGGGATGCACCGCCCGTGCACCCCGTCCACCGACACGTGTCCCCAGGTCCTCGACCCGAGCCACACCGTGCCCCGCAAGTCTCTGCTCGTCGCTATCCCAGGCTGTCAGCCACCACAGCTGATCCTCAGGCCACCGGTCCCTCAGTCCAAGCCTCACGTCCGCCCTTCACCGCTCCAGGTCCATCGGCACGGCACGTCTCTACTTGACCTTCACCTTGCCTTTGATCATTGTCTCCGTGCTCGACACCTGCACAACACAAGCCAAAGAACATGCGCATCAAACCAGTTGACAATCACTCATCACTCAAGATCCGGCATACACCCATGTATCCGCAATCTCCCCCTTGATGAGTGCATTGTCAACTACCAACACAAATCATATGAAGGTAGAAGAAAGAAGAAGAAGGAGAAGTAGAAAACTCATCCAAATGACCCAAAAACACAACAAAGCCAAAAGAAGGTCAAGTGGAAGAGCAAAACAACTTGGTCCCCAAAGACATGGGCAACGGCTCGACGCAACAAAGCAAAGCAAAGCTAGCCCTCAAGAAGAGGTAGAACAGGCTCAACACCGCTAGCAAGAAAACTCGATACCAATTGAGACTTCGAGAAAGCTCAACACCAATTGAAAAGCTAGGCCTCAAGAAGAGGTAGAACGGGCTCAACACCGCTAGCGAGAAAGCTCGACACCAACTGAGAGGTAAGAGAGCTCGATACCAATTGAACTTTACCAATTGAACCAAAATCAACTGAAAAGCACATCAGAACACAAAATTGCTAGTCCCTCAAGATAGAGGCACAGAGGCTCAACACAACTAGCAGAAATGCTCCGCACCAATTTAGAAATGCCTTCAAAGCTACAAACGAGCAAACTCCCCCTTCAACAATGCACACAACTAAGGATATGATTTGACAGAATTTCTCCCCCTTAGTTGATAATGCACTATCAAGCAGATTTCTCCCCCTCAAATGCATATTAGTCAAAAATGCAAGTTAGCAGCTTCAGGAATATAGTCAATAGAATGAAAAGATGCTCTAAAGAGTGCTGATCCGACAACTCAACAGTAAACATCAATGCCAGCAAAGGCTCAAATTGATCACTAAATACGAAATATGAACATATGAGCAAAGTGAGCAGTTGTAAGCCATTCAGAAAAGGATGTTCACCATAAAACTAGCACCAAACATGTACAGATAGGAAATCAAACAGATGCTAAGCATGTATACAAGGTGAACTACCCCTAGCAAAGTTCAATCATCATGCTAGAGAATGAAGCATAGACTTGTGTTTTCAAATTTTATCGGAGTTGCAGCGGTGAAAAGACACAAGTATAAATTTCAGCATGTGATTGCGAGAGGTTGAAAGCTTGTCATTGCCTAACTTTCAACCGAGCTATGCCTATGCAAAAGCAATCAAAAGCTTAAAGCAACGGTTTCAGTCTTACACTACACGGCTCAAGTTTAACTCAATGTGCAATGAGAGACAGTCTCGATACCGTGATGTGCTAACAAGCAATCCCATCTTGATCTTTTCAATTTACTTAAACTTGGTTCAATTTTATGACAGAATATGAACATACCAAGCAAGTGAATGACTCAGAACTAGAGACATAGCAACCTAGCATATATGAGAAGCACAAGTGATTTCAACACATTCTACACATGCTAGTTGCCAATTTCAATGGTGAACAAATTTCAAATTTTAAGTTCATTAAGCATATTCACCATTAAAAAAACAGCTCAGCTCATAACATGTATCAGTGATCAAAAGGAGCCTAAGCTACAAGCATTGTCATATAGCATCGGAGCATATACTAAACAGAGCATAGATTCATTCTAAGGAATATAGTCATGAAGCTCAGAAATGCAAAGATGCATGATGAAATGCAAAGTCTAGTCTACCAAAAACAAAAATAAAGCAAAAGAAAAAGAGTCAGTCTATGATACAATAGACAAAATGTTTCCCCCATCTAAAAGGGGAAACACACACCAAGCTCACATCTCAACCTAGCAAAGGTTGATTGGTCCAAAGGCTTGGTAAAAATATCTGCCAACTGATGATGAGTATCGACATGGCGAAGGTCGATATCACCCTTCTCAAAATGGTCTCGCAGAAAATGAAAGCGCACATCAATGTGTTTGGTCTTAGAGTGCATCATGGGGTTCTTAGCAACGCTAATAGCACTCGTGCTGTCACAAAGCAATGGAACTCGAGAAAAGCTCAGACCAAAATCACGCAAAGTGGCCATCATCTAAAGCAATTGAGAACAGCAGCTAGCCGTAGCAACATACTCAGCCTCTGTGGTAGACTGGACGACACTAGACTGCTTGCGAGAAGACCAAGAAACAAGAGAAGAACCTAAAAACTGTCAAGTCCCGGAAGTGGACTTTCGATCAAGTTGGCAACCAGCAAAATCGGCATTAGAATAACCGCAAAGGGAGAGGGTGGAGGAAGCAGAATACCAAATCCCAAACTCTGGAGTGAAACGAAGGTACCTCATAATGCGCTTGACTGCCTGACGGTGAGCGGTGTGCGGTGACGCCTGAAAGCGCGTGCAGAGACACACCGCGAACTAAATGTACGGGCGTGTCGCCGTCAGGTACAGTAGCGACCCAATCATGCTTCGGTACTCCTTCTGGTCTACAGCTTCTCCATCTTCGTCCGCATCCAGGGCCGTCGTGGTCGACATGGGTGTTGGAAGGGACTTGTCCTCACCCATATCGAAATTCTTCAGAATGTCCTTGGTGTACTTACCCTAGTGTACAAACGTTCCTTCTCGGGATTGCTTAATTTGCAATTCGAGGAAGAATGTCAACTCGCCCATCATGCTCATCTCAAATTCCCTGCTCATAAGATCTGCGAACTTGGCAACCAAAGCGTGAGAAGAACCACCGAAAATGATATCATCCACGTAAATTTGAACCAAGAGAGTGTCATTGCCTTGCTTGAGAAGAAAAAGTGTTTTATCTACACATCCCATTTTAAAACCCTTAGCAAGCAAAAAGGTTTTCAACCTATCATACCAGGCTCTAGGGGCTTGTTTCAAACCATACAAGGCTTGGTGAAGTTTAAAAACATGGTTCGGAAACTTGGGATTTTCAAAACCGGGGGGTTGTTTTACATACACCTCTTCTTCTATGTAGCCGTTTAAGAAGGCACTCTTGACATCCATTTGAAAAAGTTTGAAACCTTTGGATGCAGCAAAAGCCAAGAGTATCCTAATTGCCTCCAAACGAGCTACAGGAGCAAAAGTCTCCTCATAGTCTATCCCCTCCTTCTGACTATACCCCTGGGCTACAAGTCTGGCCTTATTTCTCACAATGTGGCCATCCTCTCCTTGTTTGTTTTTGAAAACCCATTTTGTCCCAATAGGATTACAGTCTGGAGGAGGTGGAACCAAAACCCAAACCAGATTTCTCTCAAAGTTTTCTAACTCCTCATGCATGGCATTAACCCAATCCGGATCAGATAAAGCGTGTCCAACATCTCAGGGTTCAAAATCAGCAACAAATGCATAATGAGCAAAGTGAGAGATTTGTTGTGACCTTGACCGAGTGACACGTTCGTTGATGTTGCCGATCATCTGTTGAGGCGGGTGTTGGCGCTGAATGTGTCGTGGCGCCTCCCGAGCTGAGGAAACCTCCCCCTCAACAGCAGCTGGTGCCTCCTCAGGTACAAATGGTACAGCCCGAGGTGACGGATCCCACGGCCCCCAAGTAGTCGAGGAAGAGGGGTCGGGGCCGTGAGTCGACGTAGTAGACGCCGATCCTAGCGGTACAACAGGTGGAGGTGGTGCTGGATCATCCATCCCTTCAGCACCTTCTTCCTCGTCATCAAAAAGAGGTTCTCCAACCTCGTGATCACCTGCACACTCAAATCTAGAAGAAGGACAAACCATGGTCTCGTCGAAGGTGACATCAGATGTCTCCATGACTCGGTTAGTATCAAGGTTAAGTACACGATATGCACGAGTATGAGTGCCATAACCCAAAAATACACCGTCAGAAGAACGAGACTCAAATTTGTCCAAGTTGCCTTTCTTGAGTATAAAACAGTGGCAACCAAAAACTCTAAAATAACTCACTTTGGGCAGTTTTCCAAAACGCAACTCATAAGAGGTATTTTTCAAGAAAGCTCGGAGAAAAATGCGATTGGAAATATAGCATGCAGTGTTCATAGCTTCGGCCCAATACCGCCTAGGAGTCCTATGCTCATCGAGCATCGTCCTGGCCATCTCAACAAGGGTCCGATTCTTCCTCTCTACAACACCATTTTGTGGCGGTGTGTAGGGGGAAGAAAACTGATGCTCTAAACCCAACGAGTCACAAAACTTCTCAAAGTCCGAGTTTTTGAACTCGGTACCATTATCACTTCGAATAGCTCGCATCGAGTTCTTAGGGAACTCATTCTGGAGACGCAAAATCAGATTGCGAGCAAAAGAGAAAGTCTCAGTTTTCTCAGCTAAAAAGAAAACCCACGAATATCTCGAAAAGTCATCAACAACAACAAGCACATACCACTTTCCACCAACCGAGCTCACCCGAGCCGGACCAACAAGGTCCATATGCAAAAGCTCTCCAAGGCGCTTGGTCATAACTTGATTCACAGGATGGTGGGGAGCAACAACCATTTTCCCATGTCTACAAGAATGGCAAACAAGATCCTTCTCCATGTGTAACTTGGGCAATCCTCGGATTAGGCCAAGTGAACTAAGCCTTGCAAGCAAGTCAAAGCTCAAATGACCAAGTCTCCTATGCCACTTCCAAAGATCAGAGGAGGAAGGTCCAGCCAAAAGACAACGAGAAATGCCAAAAGACTCCGAGAAATTTGCACGAAAGACTTTCCCAAAGGGCAAAATCAAACAAACAAGATTGCCCTGAGGATCTAAAATCCGACTGAGATTCGGTTTAAAATGAATCTCATAGTCATCATCGAAAAGTTGCGAAACAGAAAGAAGGTTAAAATGCAAGTTAGAAACAAGAGCAACATCATGCAACACAAAGTGCTCATTAACTCGCACCGACCCACGCGACAACACTTTACCTTTGCTATTGTCGCCGAAGGTGATAAACTCCTTTCCGGCGACAGGACTAAGACTGGAGAACCATTTGGCGTTTCCGGTCATGTGCCTCGAACAACCAGAATCCACCAACCAAATGTCCTCCAATCGTTTTACCTACATCAATAAAAAGACATAGGGTGAGCAAACAGTCCAACACTGGGGTGAGTAAAATGGGAAGAGTACTAGTGTTGGGCCGGCTGCTCAAAAGAACGGTTAGCAGAAAAACCATTCCTAGCACGCCTACGGAGATAGCGATCACCATGCACAGGAAAACGTGGTCCGCTAAGAGAAGAGCGTCCATCGCGATACTCAAAACACGGTGGAGGGTAACGCTACACAAAGCCACTGCCACGGGGTCCATATCCTGCAAAGCTAGGATCCCGCCGGGCAAAATCTCCTTGAGGCCTAGGACCTTGAGGCATTGGACCTCTAGGCCTAGCAGCTCTCCTTTGAACATTCGACACATGTACATCAGGGAAAGGATGGTACATGTCCGCATTGTTCATCTCCCTTGCACGGCACTCCTCTCTCTTGCACCGAAAGCAAAACTCCCTCAAGTGTCCATCTCTCCCACAGTGCTCACAATGGTACCTCACCGCTCTCATTGGGGGTTGTTGGTACTCACAGTAGTGGGTGTGGATCACTTTGCCCTTCTGTGGCATGAGCTCCTCCTGGATAGGTGGCATGGTGTCTAGCTTGTTTTTCAGGTGGTTGGGCTTAGGAGACCACACTTGTTTGTTTGGTGGAGCTCTCGGAGGTTCCTCATACACTTCATCTTTGGTGTTTGGTTTGAGAGGCTCTTTGGGTGGTATCTTGGTTATCTTGGGAGTAGTGGTGGAGTTGGGCTTCTCACTCGGATTAAGACCACTCGACTCTCCAATCTTACCAAAAGAGGCAGCACTCTCCAACCCCTAAGCAAAACCTACACCTGGACCTCCTGCAACACGCTTAAATTGGGCAATCATCATCCCAAGCTGCAGCTCACCACAAGACACCCATGACAAGATGGTCCGAAGGTATGTGTTTTCTTCTTCGGTTTGCATCTTGTCATGCTTCACATTAGCAATCTCCATCTCCAAGCCCTCACACAAAGCACACCTAGCCACACAAGCGTTATCCGAGCTGGCCTTCTCAAGAGACACAATCTTGGCATTCTTCTCTGCCAACTCGGATTGCAAGCCTGCACAAGACTTGCACGCACCCAGCAACGCGGGTCTAGCCCGAAGCTCATCCACCTCTCCAACCAAAGCAGCATACTTACTTCTCAAAGTGAGAAGGTCAGTCATGTGCTTCGTGCACATCTCACACTCACCCTCCTCAGAGACAACAACGGTGGACTTGGGAAACTCAAGTTCCTTCACTGTATCCTCCCACTTCTGCGTAAACTCCTTCCTCTCTCTAGCAGCGCGCCTAAGCAGCTTATCTTGACTAAGGAGAGCGGCAGTAAGTTTATCAATCTCAGCATAAAGTTCTTCAGGGGACTGAGATACCTGAGAGGTGTCGTCGTCGTCATTCCGAGGGTTCTCCTCCAGCTGGCTGTCGACCTCATCGCCAAGCACCATGGTACAGAAGCCTTCATTATCGGCGAAGAAACAGAGGCCGTTCAGCTTGTCCTCGATCTTCTTCTTCTTCTCGGACTCGTCGTCGCTTGATGAAGTGGAGTCGTCATCCGAGTCGTCGACGTCGCTGAGCGTGGCGAAGAAAGCACGCTGCTCGGCCTGGGCTTTCTCCAAGTACTTCTTCTTGATGTACTCCTTGTTGAAGCCACCCTTCCGCTTGTGCTTGGGAGGGGTGTGCTTCTCCTTGCGCCAGCCGGAGTCGTACTTGTGGCCACGATCGCCCTTGCCTGCCACTTGCTTGTTCTTCTTCGGGCAGTTGGCGATGAAGTGGTCCGAATCGCCGCACTCATAGCATCCAGCGCGTCCTCCTCCACGACGACGGCTCATGCAGTTGTTGTGAAACCGCAAGAACCGGTTGACAAGCAAAGCCAACTCGTCGTCTCCCATGAACTCCAGCTGCTCCTCTGTGACAGAAAGAAGAGAAGACAATGCAAAGCTTCCAGAGGGGTTAGCAGAAGAGCCAGAAAGCAAAGCCATTGACGGGCCAGAAGGATTCTCATAAGACGCCCTCGTCAAGGCATCAATCTCACTAGACTTGAGCTTACTAAAGAGCTCGTCGCATGTGAGAGTCTCATAGTTAGGCGATTCGATGATCGCCTGAACCTTCGAGTCCCACACCGATCGATCGAGAGTGTGTAAAAGCTTAAGAGCCCTCTCATGATCGTCGAAAGACAATAGCTCCTTGTTAGCCCTCATCCTGTTGACAATCACCTGAAAGCGAGCGAATAAACTCTCTATGCTCTCGCCAGGCATGTGGGGGATTTACGCATGAGGGTTGCCCAAATCTCCCGAGCCATGGGGAGGTGAGAAACGTGATCAAACTCAGACATGGTCAAACAGGAGAAAAGAGCGTTACGGGCTCGGCTATTGGCATCGTGCTCATCGATCTGCAGCTGAGTCACACGAGCAGCCAGAACCACGTAATCGTCCTTGTTGCAAATCTCCCAGACAGAAGCACCCATGCTCTGAAGATAGGCCGACATGCGTATCTTCCAATACGCATAGTTCGTCCCATCGAAAAACGGCGGTTTGCCACGCCGTGATCCATGTCGCCTTCTGTGGATCTGGAACCGGCTAAGGTGGAAGATCCTTAACCCGCTTTGATACCAATTGATGGACCAAGAATGCTAACACAAGGCGACCAGAGGGGGGGGGGGGGGTGAATGGGAGCCTAAAAATTTCTCTCGAAACTTTGGCCTTTGTCCGAAAATCAACCCCCAGAAGCTTCGACCAAAACGTGATGCCCATGACCCTTGGAAGAGGGTGGATGATCCCTAGGATCACAGCGAGGCACCACCAAACGAGAGCAAGCCAAACGCCAAAAGTTCCGGCTCAAGTTCAACCCCAAGAACCGACTCTCGAACGTAGATGGAAGGCTACGTCGAGAAATCTCTAAATACCTATGCTAATGAGTAGCAAAGATACTTAGACAGGTTTCTTGGTTAACTCTAGGGTCAAACGAGAAATCCGAAAACCAAGCGGAAAAGCCGGGAGAGCAAACACACTAAAACGCAAGCTTCAGCCAAATCCCGGACTGTCCGAAGTCCCTGTCCCGGACTGTCCGGCCCTGCTGCGGACTGTCCGCGAATGGGTGGCGGACTGTCCGCCGGCCAAATGTGCAAAAACTCAATGCTGCTGAAGTCTCCCTGGACACTCCCGGACTGTCCGCGACCTAGTACTGCGGACTGTCCGCCGTTCAAACAAAAACAAAGTGGCCGAGCCATGCAGCCACTGGTCTGGCCCGAGCCCGACGCGCGGACTGTCCGCCGGTGGAACCGCAGACTGTCCGTGACCACCCAGAGAAGGCGATTCTGATCGCCCTTCTCTCAAATCTTCCCAAATTCAATCCAAATCAAAATCCCTTGATCCCAAACTTGGAGAAGATGATCACGAGGTAGTTAGGAGATTATCCCCAAGAAATCATCCGCTCAAATCAACTCAATCAATGGGAAATCGAAGGGGAAGGTGTATGAACCGAAAAAACGTCACGAAACTTGAATCAACCCGATCTACTTGTTCGTGAGAAGTTAGATGAATTCCTTCGATGGAAATGATCTCCTCACATCAAAGAACAAGTTGGTTCAAGTGGATTCGAAAAAGACGCAATGTAGAGGGAGATCGAGTGACGGGAAAATCGTGGAGAAACAAAGAACGCGAAGAACAAATTCAAAACATGAATCAAACCACGAAATTGCAACCGTGTGGCTACCACACGAGACAATGGTGAGATTACGGTCTCACTTCCTCAAAATCTCACGAACACAGAGGTATGATTACCGTCTCTGCGGATCTCAGTTAGCTACAGCAGAGAATGGGAGAGAGGAAACCGTAGAATGAAAATACAATGGCTGAGATGGTTTGGGAGGTGGGTGTCTCCCACTACTTATCCTAATTTTATTCTCACTCTACCCCTAATTATACACAGAGCGAACCAACTAAACCCTAAGGTTATTCTGGACCAACTCGAAGTAGGTGGTGATCCGACGGCCATGCCCGCACAACTGGTAGCTTCGCCTCGACCCGACCTCACCGATTGCCACCACCGCTCTGTTGGTCCTTTTCACGGACCTCACCCCCGGTTTTGAGGCCGAAACTGGGAAACCTGTCTTCACGACCAACCCCCGGTTTTGAGGCCGAAACCGGGAAACCTGTCATCCATCGCCTGAGTTTTGTGGCCCAAACTCAGAAACCCGCCAGCGCCCAGGTTTTGAGGCCCAAACCTGGAAACCGTCCTCAGCCCAAGTTTTGTGGCCCAAACTCGGAAAACCCGAAGCACCCAGGTTTTGTGGCCCAAACCTAGAAACCGTCCACCGGTGGTTTTTCTGTGGCTCAACCACCAAACCGGCGCCGTAGAGGGGATGCACCGCCCGTGCACCCCATCCACCAACACGTGTCCCCAGGTCCTCGACCCGAGCAACACCGTGTCCCGCAAGTCTCCGCTCGTCGCGGTCCCAGGCTGTCAGCCACCACAGCTGATCCTCAGGCCACCGGTCCGTCAGTCCAAGCTTCACGTCCGCCCTTCACCGCTCTGGGTCCATCGGCATGGCACGTCCGCCGCACGGCACGCCCATCCTTCACCGCTCCCGGTCCATCGGCACGACACGTCTCTACTTGACCTTCACCTTGCCTTCGATCACTGTATCCGTGCTCGACACCTGCACAACACAAGCCAAAGAACATGCGCATCAAACCAGTTGACAATCACTCATCACTCAAGATCCGGTATACACCCATGTATCCGCAGGTACGCAAATGCACTTGCTAAATCAGTGGTACCTCACGGCGTGTCGCAGAAAAGCTGATGACTATATTTGCGTCAGAATTAGAGACCATGATTACTTTCGTGGTGATGACATAATATATGTTCAGTTTAATGAGTTACATCAGCTCTGCCACATGGACGCTCTCGACAAATCTCTCGTCAGCTGCTTTTGCCTGTAAGTGATTATTTCTTTTAATAATCTCACTTTAGCTTATGTATATGTATAAGTAATTATCCTCACACTAGCAAGCATTTCTAAACATATGCAGAAACATGATGAGACAACTCAGACGTAAAAATGACAAGGAGATTGGTTTCATCGATCCATATATCGTATTCAAGGACCCAAGTACTCCCTCGGATGCATGGAAAACTCAAACAACGAGGAATTTCTGGAGGTTCTTCATAAACCAAAGGGACAAAAGATATATACTATTCTCCTACAACTTTGGGTGTGTGTTGTTATCATATGTATATTTTATTATAGGTTGACATAAAGATATATGTGTTGACTATATAAATAAATACAGGTTTCACAGGATACTAATTGTGATCGATCTCCACGAGAGTCGTTTGCTAATCTATGACTCTCTGAGAAAACCACAAGAAGATTACCAAGATATGATAGACATTATCCGAGGGTAAATTTGATCTTTAAATATTGATTCCTGCTCTTTAACTCTGCAATAGTTAATTAACGATCTAATTATATTGTGCAGGGTTTAGGCTTGGTTTGTTGAGAAACACCGTCCGGATCTGAAAGCGCAACTTCCTGATCCTCTACGACTAAATGTAAGTTGTACTACCTCCCCGCCTCTTTACCTTAATTAGCATCACTCAGCAGACGCACGCTCAGCCAAGAGTAATCTTTTTATATCTTGTACAGTGGGTTCTACGGCAGTCACCGGGAAACAATTTATGTGCGTACTATGTTTGTGAGTTCCTGACGGTGTATGAAAAAAACTCCTCTACAGAGTCAGCAAGTACGTAACATGTAAATAAATTTATTTCATTTTTTTGTTGCTATTACATAAATATTATGTATGTTAATACTTTCTTTTTCTTTTAATCCAAATTGAAGGAGACATGGTTGAAGAACCAGGTGATGGATAAGGTCCGCCTCAAAGCAATTCAAGAGACCATCACTGGCTTCCTTAATGACCATGTCCTTAAGTCCGGCACCGAGTATTGGTTAGACGAACCAATGAAGCCAAACCATAACGAACACTTGTATGACCTCTAAGTCAGGAACAATATTTATATTGTAAATATCAAGTTAAGGATGCATGATGGATAATGTTGTATATTTTATGTACATATGTATAGCTAGCTCTATAATATATATATAATTTCATATTTCATTTGTGTGTAATTATAAATTTTATTTGTATATATATATTTATTAGCAGCGAAGAATACGTATTTGAAACCCTAATGGAATATATTAGCAGTGAAGAATACGTATTAGAAAACCTAATGTAATTGTAAAACCGAAAACAATAACCAATTGAAAAGAAAAGAAAAAGAAAAAAAAGAAAAAAGAGGCAGCCTCTTTAGCCCCGGTTGGTAATACCAACCGGGACTAAAGAAGCCATCCACCGTGGCCCGGCTGGAGGCCTCTTTAGTCCCGGTTGGTATTACCAACCGGGGCTAAAGGTCCCCCGGGAACCGGGGCTAAAGGTCGGGCCTTTAGTCCCGATTCCTTAGCCCCGACTTCATGCCCGGAGCTAAAGGCCAAAATGACCCGAGGCTAAAGGCCCGTTCTCCAGCAGTGATATCACAAATTCATTTTTATTTTGGCTGTGCATTCTCATACGGATACGTGAGACAATGATGTTCTCTTTTTTTTTCATGTAAATTCAAACAGATGTTTTTTGTTTTTCCTGTGTTTTTCCCATAAAACTTCTGCGGATATTTTTTTTTGTTTTGTTTTCCATTTTTCCTATATGGAACCAAGATAAAATCTAGACCTTTATTATTTTTAAAAAAAACACGATCAATCAAAATACTAATTTTGTTCTATGTATGATATTTTTTGTTTTTCGTAACCGGTATATTTTATTATCAGATGACATTCTCTTAACGGACTCAGTATCAATCCGGAGAAAAAACAAAATTAAGAAATAATATAAGATGAGTAACTTATATAACCTATGCATAGGTATGTATATACTATGACTCTGCGTACCCTCAAAATCAATCAGTTACAACTATTATTAATTAGCAAGCTATGAAATCCGGAGGCGGCCAACATGTCATCGTGGCGGTGATAAGCGACTGGCGGTGTGGCTTGCAGTGACAATGTTCCTCGTGTTGAGCATCCTCCAGTTGGCCTTTGACATTTAATTAAAATAGGATTTTTCTAATTAAATCAGACAAAAATAGCTAGCTTTAAATGATCGTACTATAATATGTCTTGTCAGTTGTTACAATACATAATATGTTTGCCTTTGACACGTGTAATGGACAATAAATTCTATGTACGATCCGGTATAACGCACGGGCATATTTTGCTAGTTATATATAAAGAGACAAAATTGCTGTCTCTTTTTGTTTCGTCTGGCCCATTCGTTGGCCCAACTACCCTCACTCGGTCGCTTTCGGCCTTCCGCGACCTATTCGCTCGTGTGGATGAGCCCGCTCACTCGTGTCTAATGAAGAATTTAATGATACATAATTAGTATCGTAAATACTTATTATATAAATTTGGTTAAACTAAAAAAATGTAGTCTTCAAGATTATGACTTATAATTTGATGTAGAGGAAGTATATAAGTTCAAACTGAAGAAACTCTTTATTACTGTATCAGATAGTTAGATGGAGATGGACAAAAAAAACTGGATGGACCAAAAAATAGTTGGACGAAAAAATAGGCTGAAATTTTGTTTTTTTATTAGTAGAAGAAGATACAGATATATAGATACTCCCTCCAGTTTAGTAAAAGAAGTCGTTTCGGACAACGACACGGTCTTCAAAACATAACTTTGACCACTTGTTTCTTTAAAAATATTTATTGGAAAGTGGTATATGTATATTTTTATGAAAGTACTTTTCAAGATAAATTTATTTATATAATTTTTACATCTCTAAACACAATAATTTAAAAGTTATTCATGATTTATATTCTCAATGTTTGACTCAAAACTTGTCCAAAACGACTTCTTTTTATCAAACTGGAGGGAGTATTATATTATAGATATAGATAGAGAGATAGTAGAAATTTAATTTATTATAGAAAACCCCCAAAAATATAAAAAATATGGAAAAAAACTCTATGATAGAAGTCGGACAGTACTAAGAAAACTGAAAATATTTCAACACGATAAAAAGAAAACAAAGAAAATACTCAAAAAAGAAACTTTGATACTCCATGATACACTCGGAGACCACAGACCAGAGCGGATGTCACTGATATCTCGTACCCAATGAAATTAAACATGGACTTGCATGTACACAAGGCCACTCGAGTCAGCTGGCTCTCAGCCTGGGCACATTGAGACCGAAAACCGAAACCCGAACCGAACCTGAACCGAAATGTCGGTTTTTCGGTTCGGTTTCGGTTTCTGATCCTGCAAACTTCGGTGTTCGGCTGTGAGGTCGGTTTTTGACTTGGACGGAACCGAATAACCGCAGAACCAAAGTCAACAGCTATCTCCCCAATCTTCGATGGCCGATGCAGCCCACCAAGGCCCACAACGCACCGCTCTAGGGCAGGCCTTAAGGCTAGAGGCCTCTCCGGCTCTCCTAGTCTCCCTCTCACGTCCCCCTCTCCATCTGACGCTCCCTCTCTCCCATCTAACTCCCTCTCCCTATCCCATTTGACTCCAAATCCGAAACCCTAAATCTAGGCGGCGACGGCGTGGTATGATTGGGAGGCACTGAGGCAGTCTGGCAGAGCGCAGAAGCAGCTGCGGGCGAGGCGAGGTGCGAAGACGCGATTGCT
The DNA here is from genome assembly GCA_009763385.1 of Coix lacryma-jobi var. lacryma-jobi. Taxonomy (NCBI): domain Eukaryota; kingdom Viridiplantae; phylum Streptophyta; class Magnoliopsida; order Poales; family Poaceae; genus Coix; species Coix lacryma-jobi. Next base: position 108,647,283 of record CM019827.1, read on the forward strand.
ACGAGTTGTGGCGGCGCGGGCAGCACGTGGCTGAGGCATCCTCGGTGGCTGCATGGGGCGGCTGCTCCATGGCGCGAGCCGTGAGGGCAGTGGTGTGTTGTGGTCACGAATGCGAGCAGTTGGCGGCAGGTCGGCGGAGGTGTTGCACCGGTGGAAGGTGGCGCTGGCTGCGGCGCATCTGCTCCTCAAGGGCTCAAGGCAAAGGCGACTGTAAGGCAGTGGAGGTAGGCTCGGTTTTCTTGGTTTTAACTGAAAAACCAATGTAAAAAACCAAAACTGAAATGGTCGGTTTTACATTCTCTGACCAACCGATCAGCTTCTCGTTCTTGGAAACCGAACTTTTGAGGAACCAAATAAATCGAACCGAAGTATCGGTTTAAACCGAATACCTAGGCTGAGCGGGCTCATCTTCATTTTATCTACTCTTTTTTTTGGTTGGACCGTTTCCGTCTCGCCCATTCTCCATTGTTTGCAACAACTGTCCCACTACCCTAAAATGTATCTCCGCAGGCCGCAGCTTGTCTCACACGCCCATACTTCTTATCCTGTCACCATTCCGTCTCTCCTTATCGACAAAAAAAAATGCTGGCACACCATCGCTGTTAGTCGTCACGCATACCACCGCACGCCGCTGCTCCCCCAGCCATCCCGCACGACGCCACCGTCGTTGCCATTTTACATGTTGCCGTTGATTGCCTCCTCCGCGGTCGGATGCTTTCCGCATTGCATCTCCTGATCTGCTACGCACCCCTGTTGTCAACACGCTCGGACTCCGGAATGGATGTCGACGTGCAGCTCATCATCGGCGCACGGGCGCCTCTTACGCCGCTTCTCGTCCAGCCTGACACGAGTTGCGATCTGTCTAGCCTGACACAGTTGCGAGTTTGGAGTCAGAATGGGAAGTGGATTCTTATCGGAATCGAACGAAAACTCGATGTCCTATGCTCCTATCAAAAATTCAATGTGTAATCCATAAATTAATATTATTGTCTAATTAATATAGATCTATTATTAACTTTGATTTTATTTTATTCAAGTCCAATTGAATATAATTGCCTAATTGATATTTATTTACTTAATCCATTTATATTGGATCTGTTATTTGTTTGAAGTTTATAGCTATATTGCTTTATCTCTTACTTTAATATTTTACTAATTTTGTTTTTTTGTCTTGCAGATTATGATCCTTTCAATATTAAATCAAACAATGTTAATAATGTAGAGGACCAACCTTTAAAGAGACCCAAGTGTTCAGAATTGATGGATTCTGAGCTTGACAATGATTTAATTAAGAATTCCCAAAACATCTAGAAGAAATTGAACAACAATTAAAAATGACCAAATATATGAGGAACTTCCACAAGGTATTTGTATATTGTTTTACATATAATTTCTCACAATATTGTTTAATTTTAACGTTACAATAATTTTTTTATTTGCAGATTATACAATGAGTGACAATGATTTTTGTGCTCAAATAGCAATAGAGACATCCACTGTTATACTTGTAAATATAGGTGATATTTTTGTCAATCAAGATCAATTGATGTGTCTTCTAGACTCAGAAAAATATTTGAACGATGATGTATGTGTACCTATATGTGCTTTAAAATATCTCTATCCAATATCAGTAATTTTATGTTTTTTAAATAGTCTAATATAATTTTTTTATATCAATAATTTCTTTATAGGTTATAAGTGCATATATCTGTTGTTTAAAAGAGCAAGGACATTTACATATTAGAGATGGTGTTAGGGTATACTTTGAGAATCCTATTATCTCTGGACTGATAAAACAGGATGGAAAACTTACAATACATGAAGATGGAAACTTCATTACAAGAATTGTGAAAAAATATCTAAGCCATATGGTAAAGGATTTCTACATATTTTATGTGTTCCATTAAATTTAATATATTTTTGTAGCATTCTACATATCTGATTGAGAGTATCTCCTTGTCTTTGATAGATACTACTTCCAAAAAAGTGTGAGATACAAGTACTTGACTCATTGTGCTCGAATTCAGTCAAGATGGTCTCAAAACTACTATTAGTTACCATTCATAACCCTTTATTTTAATTTCTCATTACATTCACCCTTTGTTTATATAATATTGATACAATTATTTTTCAATAGCTATGAAAGGATCAAATCAGCCTAGAGGGGGGTGAATAGGTGATTTTTTGACAATCTGAAACTTCACAAACTAGAAATTGCAGTTAGATAGCAAACGGCACTACCGGAATCCTAAAGGAAAACTACAAATCAAGTGTATATGAGCTATGAATGGAATACAAGTATAAGCCCCACTTCCCTAAGTAAGATAGATATCGAATCAAGCTTCTCCAAGCCTTGGTTGATTCCCACGGTGTAGATCGAGCCTTCCCAACCTAAGAAATAGATAGGGAGAGGAAGAACACGAAGAACACAAGTATAAAAGTAATATCCAAAGTAGATACAACAACAAGCACAAGGGACAGGGCGATTTATCCCGAGGTTTGGCCAAACCACTAAGGAGTGCCTACGTCCTCGTTGTTGAGGTGACCACCAAGGTCGGAGTCTCTTTCACCTCCTTGCCTCACTCAAGCAACCACAAAGGCTACTAGAGTTTCTCTACTAGAAATCACGGGGAAATACAAACACCTCGGGGAGCCCTCACAGATGAATCAACACGGGCTACCACGAAGAACACCTAACCGGCTAGGGTTCAAAGAACCCAAGAGTAATAGACACAAACACAAGCCGGCGAGATGGAAACCAAGTGCTCAAATCGTAGATCGAAGCTTCCCACTCTCTAATCTCACTTCCCTAGCTCAAATCTTGCAAGAGAATGAATCTAGGAGCAAAGGGGGAGAGAGAGGGGAGGAGTCAATGCTTGGAGAGTGTTTTGTCTAAAGTTAGGTCGCAATGAATGTTCAGAGTAAGTGGGTAACGGTCATAAGTGAAGTGGAGGGCTATTTATAGTCCCCCAGTCCTGAGGCCTGTCGGTAGTACCGACCACCCATGGTCGGTAGTACCGACCAGTCAAAGTCCGCTACGCCAGATCTGAATCTGACCTAAAACGAGCTAGCGGCCTCAGGTCGGTACCACCGAGGTTCGGTAGTACCGGCCTTATGGCGGTACTACCGCCAGGCCAAAACGGCCGCGAACAGAGAACTCCGCAGAAAGGGACTTGGTCCCTCGGTTACTACCGACCACGGTCGGTACCACCGAGGGTCGGTAGTACCGACCTTATGGCGGTACTACCGCCAAGTCAAAAACGCGCCAACACAGAGAGCTCCGCAAATCTGCCTTACTACCGGCTTGGGTCGGTACCACCGAGGGTCGGTAGTACCGACAATATGGCGGTACTACCGCCAAGCCATTTTGAGCACGAACAGAGAGGTCTGCAAAAATGACCTTTCTACCGACCAGGGTCGGTACCACCGAGGGTCGGTAGTACCGACCTTATGGCGGTACTACCGCCAAGTCATTTTTGAGCCTACACAGAGAAGGTGTTAGAATGGTCTGGGTGGTCGGTACTACCGACCTTATGGCGGTACTACCGCCAGTTCAAAATGAACTCTACCCAGAGAGCATTGCGCGCTGCAACCCTGGTCGGTACTACCGACCCCCATGGTCGGTACTACCGACTGAACAGAAAATACACTATGTGTTCATGATTGTGCGGTGTCTCTCAAGCAAACTTTAGTTAGTCGATTTGAGCACTTTTCTCCACATCTAACCAACCTAATTTGTGACCCTCTTGATAATCCGGCTTACCTATAACTCAAGTTTAAAATCAAATTTTAAAACCATCACTTGAGCTAGGTATCTTTTTGTCCAAATGGATCCAACGTGCTTTGTTCATGAGATTTCAACATTTCAAATCTTTCTAGGAACTAACACCTGCATACATGCTTTTATAAATCCGTTAGTCCCTAATTTGATTGTCATTAATTAGCCAAAACCCATATTGGGGGCGAATGCACTTACAAACTCCCCCTTTTTGGTAATTGATGACAACCAACTTAGGCTTACAATAAGGATAGAAAGAATTGAAGCTTTTGAATTCCAAAATTTAGTTCAAGCTCCCCCTTAGTGTATGCTTTGGATATGAATTTCAAACCTTGACTTTAAGCAAGGTTGCATACACAAGAATGAGAGCTCCCCCTAAATTTTGCAATCCGTGGGGTGCTTAAGTGTGTGTGACAACATCATATATAACAGTTTGTGATGCATAAACAAGATGACATGGTGCTCCACATAACAATGTAATAAGAGAGAACAAATGGCTATGGAAGAAAGAAAAGGACTCAAATCACATAGCCATAACGAAAACAACAATCATCATCCATGACATGAGCAGAAATATAGAGGATGAACCACACATGAATATAACGTTAAGCTCAAAAGATTTACATCCTCATCACATCATCACAAATTTAAAAGTAGCAACCACACTTGGTTCTCATATTCATAGTTTTAAACTCTCTCTGACTAACTATTACATCAAGATAAAGCCTAACACTCCCCCTTTGGCATCAAGTGCCAAAAAGGGTAGGCCACGATAAGCGCAAGAGCTAATAGTAGCCACTGGAAGAATCGCCAAAGATAGAGGAGTAAGCGCTAGCGCCAACATCACCATCTGGGAACGACGACGAAGGAGTCGACGAAGGATCCGGCGGAGGAGAATTAGCGTGGAGGCCACCACTCCCAGCTAGATCGGCATCGGGGGCAGCAAAGCCCATGTAGGAGCCACCCCCTCCACCCTGGTACGAAGAGGATCCACCACCATGTGACGGACCTGCACCGTAGTCGGGGTAGAAGGGCGGAGGCTGGTACGAGGGCGGGTGGTAAAGAGGCTGATACATGTCGGAAGAGAAGTTTCTGGCCTCATCACCACCCTGTTGCTGCTGCTGACCACCGTCGTCATCGTCATCATCATCATCATACCTAGGCTGAGCATCATACTCTGCAAACGGGTCCGGGAAGGGGCGGAGAGGAGACCGCGGAGGGAGACCAAGATGCTCACGATTCTGCTGCTGATGCTGCTCATCGCGCTCGGCCTTATAGCAGAACCACTGGAAAATCTTGCCGAGGGCGAAGCGAATAGCCCCACCACCACCACTTCGACGCCTCTCACGACGCGGAGGAGAAGTGGCAGCAGGGGGCACCTCCTCATGAGCCTGCTCCTGGCCATGAGCCTCGCTAGGAGCAGCTGCAGCTGCTGGGGCATCACTACCTTCTTCAGCTCTGTCCTTGCCCGTGGAGGAGAACTGACGAACACTGTATTCCTTCAAGCTCCTGTCATACTCGAAGGTGGCTCCTACCACATGCTCAATGATATGCATTAAGTACGGAGCAAAGGGCAAATCCTTGTGAGGGTCATTATAGACATCAGAAATCTTTTGCCACAGGAAGTGGGAGATACTGAATCGTCCATCGGGCAGAGCAAACCGGCATAGAACCTTCAGAGCATCATACCTCAAGTTCGTGTTATCTCCGCTCTTGGGATCCAAAGTAAGCCGCATCAGGTTGTTCAGAACGAAGTAATATGGATTTAGCCCATTAACCTAAAAGTTTGCCACCTTACCATGCATATAGATCCCAGAAGTTTGTAGCTCAGAAGGATACATCCCCTCACCATACAGCTCAGATAGCCTGGGAGCATTCCGGTCCTCTCTGTTAAACCCCAGCAGCCTGGCGAAGGTAACAAAGTCACACCTGTAGTGGACCCCTTGGGTCATCCAATGAAGCACCTTCGCAGGCTGATCAATGAAGAGAGTTGCCGAGAACTGACATATGATCTCTTGATTATAGCTTCGCTCACCAAATATGAGCCCCAGAATCCTCCAGTCCTCAAGCCGCTGCACCAAAGCATCTATCTCCTCAGAACCCTTGTCAGACAAGGATCGAATTGACAGACGCTTGTGCTCAAAGAGGGGAGGACGCCCCTTAGCACAAAAGCCCTTCCAGAGGACAGACACATAGTAGTCCTGCTGAAAGCGGGACCAAAAGCGTCTGTCCACTGAGTCATCCCAGATAAAATGATAAGGGTTCTTCAATCTCTGGGTCCTCAAAAGATTCGCCCGCTTCCTGTCTGAATAGTCCATTACATTTCCAGGATAAGCAGGGGCCAACATCAAAGCACCGGCCTCACCATGCATGTGGAACACCCAGTTGATCAGCAGCAAACCGGATGTTGGAGGAGATGGAGGACCAACACAAGGATCAATGGAACGACCCTCTCTCTCTGGTCCAACCTCCAAAGCCACTCCTCCCACGATCACACTATGCAGACGACCGGGAGGGCCATTGACAGGAGGAGGTGGAGGCGGAGGAGGAACATGTCCACTGCCACCACCCCTGCCACGCTCGATGCTCCGACGGCCCGCGGACGAACGCCCACGAACCTATCGAGTGACGTCCTCACTGCTCCCACCAGGCCGAGCACGATGCCCGGGATTGCATCGCTGCGGCTCCCCTTGCTCCAAGCCACCTTGTTCCAAGCCAACATACTCTTCTTCTTCCTCATCTCTAGCCTGTCGTGCATCACGAGAGCTCCTCCGGCTATGCGACATCTAGAAAAAGAGAGCATAGACCGATATGAGACACAAGTGATAACAAGACAATCTTCAAAAGGATGTAGCAAAGAAGACGACGATCAAGATCGGGGAAGAAAGCTGCTCACTGCGCGCGGTCGGTACTACCGACCGCACTGCAGCGTGCGGTTCACTTCAATCCAATCACACAAATCACCCATAAACTTGCACAACATACATCCTAAAAGCAACTACACACTAGAGAGAACAATCCTACCAAAGGAATCGACCTAGAACAAGGTACATTGAGAGATCGGGCATGAACACCCTAGTACCTTGTTACTCGAAGAGAAGAGGCCGAAATCCAATGAAGGAAGAACTCCCGGGCCTCAAGAACACCACCACAACGATCTCCTTGCTCCAAAGCACCTTCCCACCGGATGGATTTTGATTTGGGTGGAGGAGATAGGAGATTGAGAGGAGAGGGCGCAAGGGCGGCTCTAGAACTCGGGCTCAAAGAGGCGGCTGCACGGTGAAGGAGACTTGACGGATAGGGTTGAAAGGGTTTTCACCGCGGCCTTTTATACCAGGGTAAACCCCGGTCGGTACTACCGCCCATAGGGGTCAGTACTACCGGTCCTTATGGCGGTATTACCGACCGTTCACTTCCAGAACGAACAAAGAGCTTTTCTAGGAGAACTTTGTGTGGCATACTACACACACTCCAAACATGTCCAGATTTCATACAAGCAGTACATAATAATGGACACAAGTGAAGCATGCAAAAATAGATTTTGAAATCACACACAATATTTGTCAAACCATTTTTCTAGGTCTCTAGGTGAAAACAAATATGTGCAAGACATCAAGCCATGTTACGAGAATCAATGATATTTAGTTCACTCCTCAAAGCACAAAATCTTGACTCATCTAAAGGCTTTGTGAAGATATCGGCTAGTTGCTTTTCGGTGCTCACATGGCGTAATGCGATATCTCCTTTGGCTTCGTGGTCTCTCGAGAAATGATGTCGGATGTCTTTGTGTTTTGTGCGAGAATGGTTTACGGGATTGTTTGCTAGTTTGATAGCACTCTCATTGTCACACAAAAGTGGAATTTTGGTTTCCTCACATCCGAAATCTTTTAGTGTTTGCTTCATCCAAAGTAGTTGAGCACAGCATGCGCCGGCCGCCACATACTCAGCTTCGGCGGTGGATAGGGCAACACTATTTTGTTTCTTGGAACTCCAAGATACCAAAGACCTCCCAATAAATTGGCAAGTCCCGGTAGTGCTCTTCCGATCTACCTTGCAACCGGCATAGTCCGAATCGGAATAGCCAAGTAGATCGAAAGTGGAGCCCTTGGGATACCACAAGCCAAGATTTGGAGTGTGCACTAAGTATCAAAAGATTCTCTTAATGGCCATAATATGACATTCTTTCGGATTAGCTTGAAACCTAGCACACATGCACACACTAAGCATGATATCGGGCCTAGATGCACAAAGGTAAAGCAATGAACCGATCATAGAGCGATATACCTTTTGGTCCACCGGCTTACCATCCTCATTTAGATCAAGATTTCCATTGGTTGGCATGGGAGTCTTGATGGGTTTGGCCTTATCCATCTCAAACTTCTTTAGCATGTCTCTTGTATACTTTGTTTGACTGATGAACGTGTCATCCTTGAGTTGCTTGATTTGGAATCCGAGGAAGTACTTCAACTCACCCATCATGGACATCTCGAACCTTTTGGTCATGATCCTACTAAATTCCTCACAAAAAGCCACATTAGTACTACCAAATATTATGTCATCGACATATATTTGTCACACAAAGATATCATTATCGACTTTGCAAGTAAATAAAGTAGCATCGGCCTTCCCTATCTCAAAACCCTTTTTGAGTAGGAAGTCCTTAAGACAATCATACCAAGCTCTAGGGGCTTGTTTGAGCCCATAGAGCGCCTTGTCGAGCTTGTAGACGTGGTTGGGATATTTGGGATCTTCAAAACCCGGTGGTTGCTCCACATATACCAATTTGGAGAGGGGGCCATTGAGGAATGCACTTTTCATGTCCATTTGGTATAGCTTGAAATCATGGTGAGTAGCAAAGGCAAGTAATATGCGAATTGACTCAAGCCTAGCTACGGGTGCATAGGTTTCCCCAAAGTCCAAACCTTCGATTTGAGTGAAACCTTGAGCCACCAACCATGCTTTGTTCCTTGTCACCACGCCATGCTCGTCTTGTTTGTTGCGGAAGACCCATTTGGTCCCTATCACATTTTGCTTGGGCCTTTCCACCAAGGACCAGACTTCATTCCTGGTGAAGTTGTTCAGCTCTTCTTGCATAGCCATCTGTTGGGAATATGCCCTAGAGGTAATCATAGAGATGATGATATTTCTATTGTATCCATGATTTATTATATGTTCATTGAATATCCATTAAAGACAACTTGTATTGATTAACGATTATGTGAATTGTCTGCGAAACTCTTTTACTTGTATGGTTATTCGATAGTTGTCCCTGATCGGAGTTCATGTGAGAACACACATGAATATTAGATCAGCAAATGTATTAGTTGATGACTATGTTTCACAAGTCATAGACATGGAGATGTCAAACTAATAATGTGGGCACATGTATGACATGGGGCTGGACTGACCCAATATGAGATGTTCTTATTATTATCTCTTTACACATCATGTACGTTATGTCCTTCGACCTGAGATTGTGGTATGTACTCAAGATATGAATCAACTCACTTAGGGACTATCAAACACTACTTCGTAATAGAGTAGTTATAAAGATAGTCTTCGGGTTTGTCAGGAAGTATGCTGTGAGACATAGACGATCAAGATGGGATTTGCCCCTCTCCACGTGAGAGAGATATCACTGGACCACTCAAATGATTGGATCATAAAATGCATGGCCGTGCTTAGGTTAAGTGTTAACCTATGAGTTGGACCAAATATTGTGTGGCAAGGGAATTACGTGTATGTGATCGTGGTGGCTCGTCTGATATGATCTTTGCGTGTATATAGGAGTTGACACGTATTGCTAGAGGCCGCTGTCAACTATCAGGCGAGTAGGAGTACTCGGACCGTGTCTATGTGTGCGTGAACCCATAGGGTCGCACGCTTAAGGGGCTGGAAGCCTGATTCGACTTGGACTCGAATCAGACCGGGATTAGGGTTTGCTAATGGGCCTTCAGGTCGGAGGGCTCATTAGGGACGCCTATAAATAGAGGGGTGGGGCGGCCAGGGTTTGACCACGTCATTAGACAGCCGTCGCCCACCCCACACCCGCGCCTATTGCTCCTCGCAAACCTAGCAGTCTGGAGGTGTGACGCTTCCTCCCTGTACGTGTGGGATACCTCGGAGGTGCTGCATCTAGAGCACAAGGACGAACTGCACGTGGAGACATGAAGGACGAACATGAACAACTACACGGCATCGCTGCGATGCGCACGTCTACACCGAGACATCTTCCGCTGCATCTGCATGTCTAGTGGTAATCCCGTGATCTATAACTAGCAGTAGTTCCTGGTTTATGGGGTTGAAAATTTTGTTTTCCGGCTAGCGTAGCATCCTCGTAACCCTTCAGTGGTATCGGAGTCATTACTGCCTCATTATAGATTCGGTTGTGTGCATATAGAGATATGCACCGTTGTAGATCAGTTTCTGATCTTGATTCGTGATCTTGCCGTGTTGGTCATGTAACGATCTACTCCTACCGGTCGGAATTCCGCCATCGGAGTTAAGTGATACGTGTAAATCCAATCATGGCAAGATGGAGATCAATCAGATTGATCGAATCGAATCTAGGTCAAGAACCGAGTGCATGAGATGTGCGTCGGCATGAGGAAATCTGCAAAAGGAGCACTGTTCGGTAAAACGGCCATAACTTTTGCATACGACCTCGGATTGAGACGATCTTTAAACGAAAATCGATCTACAGAAAATTTTACATCCGATTTTCACCGGCACTTGCCGGTTTCGTCGAATTTAGATTTGCGAAAAAGGGCCGGGAAAATTATGTTTTCTGCGATTCAAGATTAGACGTCGGGAACGTTTAACTCTGTTTTGTAGGAATTGATGACTGGTATAGCCCTTATGTGTATGTGATGCATGTATGTAATTGATTCATGGCTTGCACGTCATGTAACATGACAATATGGCAGGAGCCACATAGATATTGTCATCAATTTGATGTAATGGCCTGCGTGCCAAATTGTGATGATCCTACTTGCGACTATGTAATTACTTTATTAATTACGCTAGTTGTAGCTAGTCTTGGTGGATTCATCACTGGAGGATGGCGTACATTCACCATGTAGATGGAGATCATCGTGGTGAACAGATTGGTGGAGATGGAGATCTCCAAATGGACACTGGGCTATACCAAGTCATATCTGTGTTGATGCTATTCTCTTATTATGTTCTACTTTCATATGTGATTCATGTTTATTGTCTACATGCGGTAGTGAAAGTGTAGAACGATCCCTCAGTAATGTTCAAGTCATATGCTTCCCCAAACCTTGCACTGCCATATGTCTTGTACAATTGGTGGTGCGCCTATGAAATTAGGGTGTCACTGATTTTCCTTGACTAGGCAGGTTCGTATCGGATACTTACTGCAGAAGGGTTGGTTGCTTGAACAAGGTCATCCTAACGGTTAGGGACCTTGAAGCATAAGGAGTTGAGCACGCATAGAGATGCTGGCCAACAACAAGAGTCATATGTGATATGATTAGCAAAGAGTTGCTTACCGATCTACCATATCCAATAGCGGTGATGCTAAAGCTCACTAGTAGACTTGTTAGTTTGGGTCTTGAATCACTAAGATTCAATAGAGGGATATTGATCTTAGTGGGAGTAGATTTTATTAAAGTTTTAATATCATTTACTCTGTCTTGGATACATTGTCTTAGTATTTTGCATTTACTTTTGTTGTAGATAAATGGCACCCGCACCTCAACCATTTACTTTACGTTTGATACTTGAGAAAGATAAGTTGAATGGAACAAACTATGTGGATTGGATCCGCAACCTGAGAATTGTTCTCAGGGCTGAGAAAAAGGAAGATATTCTAGACACCCCATTACAAGAGGAACCTGCTGATAATGCACCTGCTGCTGAGAAAACCGCTTACAAGAAAGCATGTGATGCTGATCTTGAAGTGGGATGCCTGATGCTTGCTTGCATGGAACCAGATCTGCAGATGCAGTTTGATAATAACCATACAGCCTATGATATGATCGTGGCGCTGGATGAGATGTTCCAGACCCAGGCTAGAACTGAAAGGTTCAATGTCTCTAAGTCTCTTGCTGAGACTAAGCTAGCAGAGGGTGCAGCAGTTGGGCCACACGTAATCAAGATGGTTGGTTACACACAGAGGTTGGAGAAGCTAGGCTTCCCAATTGGTCCAGAGTTGGCCACTGATTTCATTCTCTCTTCTCTCCCACCTAGCTATGGAAACTTCATCTCGAACTACCATATGCATGGTGCGGAGAGGGGCTTGAATGAGCTGTGTGGCATGCTTAAGACAGCAGAGGCAAACATCAAGAAAGGTGCTGGCAGCAGCCATGTGATGGCGATCCAAAACAAGCCTAACTTTAAGAAGAAGGGCAACTTTTGGAAGAATAAGAAGGGCAAGGGCAAGGCCAAAGATGTGATCTCTAAGCCAAACCCTTCTGCGCCTGAAGCTACCGGACCTACTCCTGATTCTGAGTGCTTCCATTGTAAGGGGAAAGGTCACTGGAAGAGAAACTGCAAGGTGTACTTAGCATCGTTGAAGAAGGATGGCGGTGGTAAAGGTACTCCCGCTGCTCATACACTTGTTGTTTATGTTACAGATATTTTCCTCGCTAACTCTTATATTAATTCTTGGGTATTTGATACCGGCTCGGTTGCTCATATTTGCAATACGATGCAGGGAATGATAAGAAGTAGAAGCATTGGAAAAGGGGAGGTTGATTTCCGCGTGGGCAATAATGCAAGAGTTGCTGCGTTGAACGTCGGGACGATGCAACTACACCTCCCATCAGGATTTATTTTGGAGTTAAATAATTGTTATTTTGTTCCAAGTTTAAGTCAAAACATTGTGTCACCTTCATGTTTGATGAAGGATGGTTATTCATTTGCGAGTAAAGACAATGGTTGTGTGATCTCTAAGAATGATATGTTTGTGGCTTTTGCATCCATTGTGAATGGGTTGTTTATTTTAAATCTTGATGATGCACCTATGTCTATCTGTAATGTAACTGCTAAAAAGCCTCGACTTAATGAGTTAAGTCCTACCTATATGTGGCATTGTCGTTTGGGTCATATAAGTGAGAATCGCATGAAGAGGCTCCATGCTGATGGGTTTCTAACTTCGTTTGATTTTGAATCATACGAGACATGTGAGGCTTGCTTGTTGGGCAAGATGACCAAGTCGCCTTTCACTGGATTTCCTGAGAGGGCGTCTGTCTTGTTGGAACTTGTACATACTGATGTATGCGGACCAATGAGTACGACAGCTAGAGGCGGATTTCAATACTTCATAACCTTCACTGATGATTTTAGTAGATATGGCTATGTCTATCTGATGAAGCACAAGTCTGAGACATTTGAAAAGTTCAAAGAATTTCAGAATGAGGTAGAGAATCAACGTGGCAAGAAAATTAAGGCCTTGCGATCAGATCGTGGAGGCGAATATTTGAGCCACGAGTTTAGCAATCATCTTAAGAGTTGCGGAATTGTTCCACAACTTACGCCACCCGGAATGCCTCAGAGAAACGGCGTGTCCGAGCGACGTAACCGAACTCTGTTAGACATGGTTCGGTCTATGATGAGCCAGTCGGACCTTCCTTTATCATTTTGGGGAAACGCTCTAGAAACAGCCGCTTTCACATTAAACAGGGTACCATCTAAGTCCGTAGTTAAGACACCATATGAGATGTGGACTGGTAAGAGTCCCAGTTTGTCTTTTCTAAAGATTTGGGGTTGTGAAGTTTATGTCAAACGACTTATATCAGATAAACTAACACCCAAGTCGGACAAGTGCTTTTTGGTGGGATACCCAAAGGAAACTTTAGGGTATTACTTCTACAACCGCTCAGAGGGCAAAGTGTTTGTTGCTCGAAACGGTGTTTTCTTAGAGAAAGAGTTTCTCAAAAGAGACAAGAGAGGGCAGAAGGTGTATCTTGAAGAAGTTCAGGATGAGCCATTAGGGATTGACTCCACGAGTGATGCTAATGTAGCAGAACAAGTTGAGCTACCTGTGGCAACAGACACCCCGCCCCAACCACGAAGGTCGGCAAGAATCCATGAGTTGCATGGGGATGTGTTATTGTTAGACGATGACAAACCTGCAACTTATGCCGAGGCAATGATGGACCCAGATTCTGAGAAATGGCATAGTGCCATGAGATCCGAGATAGATTCCATGGGAGCCAATCAAGTTTGGAACTTGGTTGACCCGCCTGATGGGGTAAGACCCATAGAGTGCAAATGGATCTATAAAAAGAAAAAGGATATGGATGGAAACGTCCAAGTTTATAAAGCTTGACTTGTCGCAAAAGGTTTTCAGCAAGTTCAAGGAGTTGACTACGACGAGACTTTCTCGCCGGTAGCGATGCTTAAATCTATCCGGATCATTCTAGCAATTGCTGCCTATTATGACTATGAGATATGGCAGATGGATGTTAAAACAACCTTTCTAAATGGAAATTTGGAAGAGGACGTGTATATGATACAGCCTGAAGGTTTTGTTGATCCTAGCAATGCTAGAAAAATATGCAAGCTTAAGAAATCTATTTATGGATTAAAGTAAGCATCTCGGAGTTGGAATATTCGTTTTGATGAGGTGGTCAAAGGGTTTGGCTTCCGTCAAAGTGAAGAAGAACCTTGTGTTTACAAGAAGGAAAGTGGGAGCGTTGTTGTATTTCTAATCTTGTATGTAGATGACATACTGTTGATTGGGAATGATATTCCGATGTTGCAAACCGGAAAGACTTCACTGAATAATAGTTTTTCTATGAAGGATTTAGGAGAAGCAACATATATTCTGGGCATTAAGATCTATAGAGATAGGTCAAAGAGGTTAATAGGATTAAGCCAAGATTCGTACATTGACAAGGTGTTGAAGCGGTTCAACATGGAATAGTCCAAGAAAGGGTTCTTGCCAATGTCACATGGCATGCGCTTTAGCGAGAAACAGTGTCCTTCGACATCTAATGAGCGAGAGCACATGAGTAAGGTTCCATATGCTTCGGCTATTGGTCCCATCATGTATGCCATGATATGTACACGCCCGGATGTCTCATATGCTCTAAGTGTTGCGAGCAGATATCAAGCTAATCCAGGTGAGAGTCACTGGACACTTGTTAAAAACATCCTTAAGTACTTGAGAAGGACTAAAGATGTGTTCCTAATCTATGGAGGTGAGGAGGAGCTCGCTGTAAATGGTTACACCGATGCTAGCTTCCAAACTGACATAGATGATTCACAATCTCAATCAGGTTTTCTGTTCACAATAAATGGTGGTGCAGTCAGTTGGAAAAGTTCCAAGCAGGAGACCGTGTCCGATTCTACAGTAGAAGCCGAGTACATTGCAGCTAGTGGAGCTGCAAAGGAAGGTGTTTGGATGAGGAGGTTCCTCATTGATCTTGGTGTGTTTCCAAATGCGTCCAACCCATTGTCTCTACATTGTGATAGCAATGGGGCGATCGCGCAGGCTAAGGAGCCAAGGAATCACCAGAAGAACAAACATGTACTGCGGAAATTTCACCTCATTCGAGAGTTCATTAAAAGAGATGAAATTAAGATGTGCAAGATACATACGGATTTCAATATAGCAGATCCTTTGACAAAGGCTCTTCCACAGCCTAAGCATGAGGCGCATGTGAGGTCTATGGGTATTAGATATCTAAAAGATTAACTCTAGTGCAAGTGGGAGACTGTTGGGAATATACCCTAGAGGTAATCATAGAGATGATAATATTTCTATTGTATCCATGATTTATTATATGTTCATTGAATATCCATTAAAGACAACTTGTATTGATTGACGATTGTGTGAATTGTTTGTGAAACTCTTTTACTTGTATGGTTATTTGATAGTTGTCCCTGATCGGAGTTCATGAGAGAACACACATGAATATTAGATCAGCAAATGTATTAGTTGATGACTATGTTTCACAAGTCATAGACATGGAGATGTCAAACTAATAATGTGGGCACATGTATGACATGGGGCTGGACTGACCCAATATGAGATGTTCTTATTATTATCTCTTTACACATCATGTACGTTATGTCCTTCGACCTGAGATTGTGGTATGTACTCAAGATATGAATCGACTCACTTAGGGACTATCAAACACTACTTCATAATAGAGTAGTTATAAAGATAGTCTTCGGGTTTGTCAGGAAGTATGCTGTGAGACATAGACGATCAAGATGGGATTTGCCCCTCTCCATGTGAGAGAGATATCACTGGACCACTCAAATGATTGGATCATAAAATGCATGGCTGTGCTTAGGTTAAGTGTTAACCTATGAGTTGGACCAAATATTGTGTGGCAAGGGAATTACGTGTATGTGATCGTGGTGGCTCGTCTGATATGATCTTTGCGTGTATATAGGAGTTGACACGTCTTGCTAGAGGCCGCTGTCAACTATCAGGCGAGTAGGAGTACTCGAGCCGTGTCTATGTGTGCGTGAACCCATAGGGTCGCACGCTTAAGGGGCTGGAAGCCTGATTCGACTTGGACTCGAATCAGACCGGGATTAGGGTTTGCTAATGGGCCTTCAGGTCGGAGGGCTCATTAGGGACGCCTATAAATAGAGGGGTGGGGCGGCCAGGGTTTGACCACGTCATTAGACAGCCGTCGCCCACCCCACACCCGCGCCTATTGCTCCTCGCAAACCTAGCAGTCTGGAGGTGTGACGCTTCCTCCCTGTACGTGTGGGATACCTCGGAGGTGCTGCATCTGGAGCACAAGGACGAACTGCACGTGGAGACGTGAAGGACGAATGTGAACAACTACACGGCATCGCTGCGACGCGCACGTCTACACCGAGACATCTTTCGCTGCATCTGCGCGTCTAGTGGTAATCCCGTGATCTATAACTAGCAGTAGTTCCTGGTTTATGGGGGTTGAAAATTTTGTTTTCTGGCTAGCGTAGCATCCTCGTAACCCTTTACCATCACCCAGTCCGGATCATCAAGTGCTTCTTCCACCCTAAGAGGTTCCAAAGAGGAGAAAACAAGTAATGTTCACAAAAACTTGCTAAACGAGAACGTGTCGTTACCCCACGTCGTATGCTCCCCAATATGTTGTCAACGGGATGATCCCGTTGAACTGTATGATGAACTCTTGGATGAGGCACAAGTGATCTCCTTTGAATGGGTCCATCTTCATCATCTTCATCATATGTGTGGATGTCCTCATCATCTTGTCGGTTATCATGTTGAGCTTGTGCTTGATCATCAACTTGATGTATCACTTGAACATCATTCACACTACCACCATTCGGAGTTGCGGAAGCTTCATCTTGCGCATTTGAATGCACATGATGGACATGAGAATCTTGTGGAGTGTGCGATAGATCATCTTCTTCATCTTGAATCTCAACGGGCCTCACATCACCAGTTGCAAGCTTCTTGATAGCTTCGGATGGAGACACGTCATTACCTACAAGCTCATCATTGACTTGCTCCTTTTGGGAGCCATCGGATTCATCAAAAGTCACATCTACCGTTAACTCAATAGTGCCAGTGGCATTATTGAATACACGGTAGCCGTGTTCGTTAGTACCATAATCAAGTAGAAAGCCTTCGTGTACCTTAGGTGCAAACTTTGAGCTTTTGGCCCTCTTGTTAAGTATGAAACACTTGCAGCCAAAGACTCTAAAGTAGTGCACCTTCGGTTTGTTACCAGTTAGAAGCTCATATGGCGTCTTGTGAAGGTAGAGGCGGTTGATTGCATGACACGAGGTGTTCATCGCCTCCGCCCAAAAGCCATGGGACGTCTTGTACTCATCCAACATAGATCTTGCGGCTTCAACAAGCGTTCTATTCTTCCTTTCCACAACCCCATTTTGTTGTGGGGTGTATGGAACGGAGAACTCATGCTTGATTCCTTCATCATCAAGATACTCTTCTTTGTTGGTGTTCCTAAACTCGGTTCCATTATCGCTTTTCACTTTCTTGATCTTGAGGTCAAACTCATTTTGAGCCCTTCTAGCAAAGTTCTTGAAGATGCCTTGCATTTCACTTTTGTCTGCTAAAAAGAACACCCAAGTGAAGCGAGAATAGTCATCAACAATAACGAAACCATATTTGTTACCACCAATGCTTTGATAAGCAACGGGTCCGATGAGGTCCATATGTAATAGCTCCAATGGTCTTGTGGTTGACACAATGTTCTTTATTGAATGCTTTGCTCCAACTTGCTTTCCGGCTTGGCACGCACTGCAAATTCTATCTTTCTCAAAAGAAACATTTGTTAGTCCAAGGATGTGCCCTTCTCTTTGAAGTTGGGCCAAGTTCCTCATCCCAACATGAGCTAGTCGGCGATGCCAAAGCCAACCCATGCTAGATTTTGCCATTAGGCATGTCTTAGGTTCTACTTTACTAGTTGAGAAGTCAACTAGGTAAAGCTTTCCCTTCAACACACCTTTAAATGCAATAGAGGAATCCCTTCTTCTAGAGACGGTCACACCCTTATCCGTAAAGAGACAATCGTAACCCATTTCACAAAGTTGAGAAACGGATAACAAATTGTAACTCAACGAATGCACAAGTAATACATTAGATATGGAATTGTTAGTTGAGATAGCAATTTTACCCAAACCAAGCACTTCTCCTTTTCCATTGTCATCAAACACAATGTTGTTGCAAGAATCGTTGCTTGGTTGAAAGGAGGTGAACATTTCTTTTGCCCCGGTCATATGATTGGTGCATCCACTGTCCAGCACCCAACTTGTTCCATCGGAGGCATATTCCTACAAAACAAGATTATGTTCTTGATTTAGGTACCCAAGTGAGATTGGGTCCTAGGGGGTTAGTCACATAAACTTTGGGCACCCAAACATTCCTCATAATCTCTCTCTTCTTGAGTGCACCAACATACTTAACGACAATCTTGCCGTTCTCTCCCCAACAACACAAGTAGTCACATGTATAGTTTCTTGATATTGGCTTTGGTTGTTTGGGGACCTCCACTTGCTTCTCCTTGTTTACCTTACCATTAGCAAGTGGAGCTTTTGGATTGGCAATCTTGTTGGCCTTGTTCATGAGGTCAAAGAGAGGAACCCCTTTGTTAAAGTTAACAAAGGGTACCCCATTGACCATCTTCCTTCCATTGGCCTTGCCACCAAACCTATTGTAGCCAATCCCATCCTTGATGGATGGGTGTCTTGCCGTCTTGAGAATGTCTTTTGGTTGTTGCACCTTTCACTTGCAACCATTCTTCAAGATCATGTTCAACCTATGAATCTCCTTGTCTTTCTTCTCTAGCTCAACAAGGTTAGTTGCACAAGCATTTGTATCAAGTTTATAGCATCTTTTGCAACCATTACTAGTTGAGGCATTAGAGCTATCGGAATCCTTAGGAGAGGTTGAAGAGGTGCTATTCCAAAGAGTGTTCTAGCTTAGTTCAAGAGTTCGTTATTTATCTTGAAAGCTTGTGAGGCTTTCTTGAACCAAGCTAATTTCATTCTTTAGACTAGCAATTGAGTCATTGCTCATGGAACACTCCTTAGCCAATTTCTTGTTAGAGTCATTGGCTAAAGATAGTTCCATGGTCAATTTCTCAACCTTCAACTTCTCCTCGGCAAGATAGGCTTCCAATGCAAGGTTCTTTTCTCTCTCTTGAGAGATCAAGTCCCCTTGCAAAGCAAGACTCTCATTCCGACTCTCCAATTTAGTGAGCAATTTTAATATTTTTGGTCCACCTTTCTTACCAAATTTTCTAATTATGCTAAGCTCAAATTCATCCATATCATCATCACTATATTCATCGCTAGAACAAGTAGGAGAGTTAGATGATACCTTCTCATCCTTAGCCATGAAGCAAGAATGAGTGAAGTCATCCTCGTCGTCGGAGAGACTCTCGAACAAGCGTGATGAAGTGGTCGATGTAGACATGTTGGAGAAGAGGCTTGGAGAAGATGTCTTGTGTATGGCGATGTTGGCCGCTCCCTTCTCCTTCTCCTTGCCCTTGCTCTTCTCTTCATCATTTGAGTCATCTTCCGATAACCATTCTTCACCAAGATGAGCTTCACCACCTCTTCTTCTTCTTTGCTTCTTGTCATCACTCTTGCTATACTTGTTCTTGTTCCTCTTTTGTGGACAATCGGCAATGAAATGATCGTCTGCACCACACTCATAGCAATTCCTCTTCTTTGACTTCTTGAAGTATCCACCTTTGCCCTTCTTGTACATCTTCTTTCTCATGAATCTTCTAAAGTTCTTCACAAGAAGCACAATCTCATCATCGGAGTCATCACTTCCTTCACTAGATGAGTCATTTTGGGCCTTGCTTCCTTCTTCTTGGTTTGCCTTGAGAGCTACCACCTTCTTGTTACTAGCTTCTTGATCTTCTATAGCTTCATCATCCAAGACTTCATGATGCTTTATCTTGGCAAGCATCTCATGAGGTCCCATGGTCTCATAGTTCGGCCTTTCCATGATTATTGATGCTAGTGTCTTGTTCTTCTTCCGATAGGCTCTCAATAGCTTTCTTGCAGCTGAGTTGTCATCCCATTTATCATCTCCAAGAGCTCTAATCTTGTTGATCAAGGTCATGAATCTATCAAACATTTGTTGAGTGGTTTCACCACTCTTGATAGTGAAGTTCTCAATCTTCCCTTGAAGAAGCTCTATGTTGCACTTCCTCACACTTACATCACCCTCATATGATATCCTGAGAGTGTCCCAAATCTTCTTGGCATTCACCATTCCATGTACCTTGTTGCTTTCTTCGGGCCTAAGACATGATAGGATCAAGGATGCCGCTTGAGCATTTTGTTGAGACTCAATCACATCAATGTCGGTGAACTCTTCGCCTTCAACATGACTTGGTCCATTCTCGACAATCTCCCAAGCTCTTGCGGCAAAAAGATGTAGCTTCATCTTGTGTGCCCAATCATTGTAGTTGATTCCATCGAAGGAAGGTGGTTTGCCTAGATTGACGCTAGGCAATTGAAGAACTTTGCCCATTTGGCTATAGTCATAATGTACACTAGAGAACTCCTCTCTCTTGCCTTTCTCTTCATCTTCCTTTTTCTTATCTTCTTTGGGCTGAGGTGGGTTTTCTCCACTTCTGGATGATTCGCCTTTGCTGCTCAAAGCTTGCTTCAAGCTTTCAATCTCATCTTTCATCTTTTTCATTTGATCTTCGAATTTCTTTGCTTGATCTTCTAGCAGCTGACTAGAAACCCTCTTGACAATATCATCGACTTGTTCTTGACTTATGGTCGACATGATTTTCCCTTACGCGGTGAAGCGCTAACACAAGGGTTAGGCTCTGATACCAATTGAAAGGATCAAATCAGCCTAGAGGGGGTGAATAGGTGATTTTTCGACAATCTGAAACTTCACAAACTAGAAATTGCAGTTAGATAGCAAACAGCACTACCGGAATCCTAAAGGAAAACTACAAATCAAGTGTATATGAGCTATGAATGGAATACAAGTATAAGCCCCACTTCCCTAAGTAAGATAGATATCGAATCAAGCTTCTCCAAGCCTTGGTTGATTCCCACGGTGTAGATCGAGCCTTCCCAACCTAAGAAATGGATAGGGAGACGAAGAACACGAAGAACACAAGTACAAAAGTAATATCCAAAGTAGAGACAACAAAAAACACAAGGGACACGGCGATTTATCCCGAGGTTCGGCCAAACCACTAAGGAGTGCCTACGTCCTCGTTGTTGAGGTGACCACCAAGGTCGAAGTCTCTTTCACCTCCTTGCCTCACTCAAGCAACCACAAAGGCTACTAGAGCTTCTCTACTAGAAATCACGGGGAAATACAAACACTTCGGGGAGCCCTCACAGATGAATCAACATGGGCTACCACGAAGAACACCTAACCGGCTAGGGTTCAAAGAACCCAAGAATAATAGACACAAACACAAGCCAGCGAGATGGAAACCAAGTGCTCAAATCGTAGATCGAAGCTTCCCACTCTCTAATCTCACTTCCCTAGCTCAAATCTTGCAAGGGAATGAATCTAGGAGCAAAGGGGGAGAGAGAGGGGAGGAGTCAATGCTTGGAGAGTGTTTTGTCTGAAGTTAGGTCGCAATGAATGTTCGGAGTAAGTGGGTAACGGTCATAAGTGAAGTGGAGGGCTATTTATAGTCCCCCAGTCCCGAGGCCTGTCGGTAGTACCGACCACCCATGGTCGGTAGTACCCACCAGTCAAAGTCCGCTACGCCAGATCTGAATCTGACCTAAAACGAGCTACCGGCCTCAGGTCGGTACCACCGAGGTTCGGTAGTACCGGCCTTATGGCGGTACTATCGCCAGGCCAAAACGACCGCGAAGAGAGAGCTCCGCAGAAAGGGACTTGGTCCCTCAGTTACTACCGACCAGGGTCGGTACCACCGAGGGTCGGTAGTACCGACCTTATGGCGGTACTACCGCCAAGTCAAAAACGCGCCAACACAGAGAGCTCCGCAAACCGGCTTGGGTCGGTACCACCGAGGGTCGGTAGTACCGACAATATGGTGGTACTACCGCCAAGCTATTTTGAGCACGAACAGAGAGGTCTGCAAAAATGACTTTTCTACCGACCAGAGTTGGTACCACCGAGGGTCGGTAGTACCGACCTTATGACGGTACTACCGCCAAGTCATTTTTGAGCCTACACAGAGAGGGTGTTAGAATGGTTTGGGGGGTCGGTACTACCGACCTTATGGCGGTACTACCGCCAGTTCAAAATGAACTCTACCCAGAGAGCATTGCGCGCTGCAACCCTGGTCGGTACTACCGACCCCCATGGTCGGTACTACCGACTGAACAGAAAATACACTATGTGTTCGTGATTGTGCGGTGTCTCTCAAGCAAACTTTAGTTAGTCGATTTGAGCACTTTTCTCCACATCTAACCAACCTAATTTGTGACCCTCTTGATAGTCCGGCTTACCTATAACTCAAATTTAAAATCAAATTTTAAAACCATCACTTGAGTTAGGTATCTTTTTGTCCAAATGGATCCAACGTGCTTTGTTCACGAGATTTCAACATTTTAAATCTTTCTAGGAACTAACACCTGCATACATGCTTTTATAAATCCGTTAGTCCCTAATTTGATTGTCATTAATTAGCCAAAACCCACATTGGGGGCGAATACACTTACAAGCTACAAGGACTATAAACTCATTTAAACATCATTATAAAAAAAGACTTGTTAGCTAAAAAGTGGAAAGGCCTTTACGTTACTAATTGGACAGAAAAAGACAGTTTTGTATATGTAACATATATCTCCATAATAAATTTATTTTAAGACATAAATGCTAATACTATTTATTATAAATTTGGTCAAAGTTAAAATAGTTTGACTGATATACTTTTCATAATTGCATTCTTTTATGGATAGAGGGAGTAATCATTTGACCAAGATCTCGACCTGTATCATCGTAACAAAAGCCAGTGGTAAAATTAACCACGCTGTGTCAAGAATAGATCGTGTTTTTGTTTTATAATGGGTTTAGAAAGTGAGAAAAAGAAAAGAAAATTGGTAATGTGTCAGTTAATAATTACCTAAAATGGTTGTGGGTCTCCATCTCCTGATGAAGCGGCTAGAACTGGCTCTGTTTATTTGAACTTATCAGTCGTACTATGACTCATTCTATCTCATAAAATACTATTGAAACAATTAAAATCAGCTGCGAATAAGTTCAAGCAAACATTGATATGATATCAACTAAAATGAAGTTAAAATTTGCTTCGTGTGTGCTGAGGCTTTCTGACTGAATGCTGCATATACTTTTTAAAGTTCAATATAATTTATATAATGCATTATTTCTTTGATGATTGATAGGAAAGTTTGGTTGCAAAACTCGAAGCCATATCCCATTAGCTTAACTCTCAATCAGCTGCAAAAAATTTTGAATGATGATCTGCCCATGGACTTAAATTATTTCAATTTGTTCATCGAAAAAATTATGTTTGATGACATTCAATTTTGGTTATGTTTTTCAATATTAAACATCTCCCTCTAATATGCACTTGTTATTAACCACTTTTCTAAGCACTTTATATGATATATAGATGACTAATGATTTTGGAGGTCACCCAAACTTCTGGAAAAGATTACTTCTGGAAGGATCTCGAAAATTTGGTTGCTCCCGTTGCAATGCACACACACGAACCTATGGTCTTAAATGGCTAGAGGGGGTGAATAGCCTAATAAAATTTCTACAAAACACTTAGAGAGACTTATTAGACAATTACAAAGCGAAGCTTTTTGCTCTAGCTCTATCAAGTGTTGCAAGCCACTTATCCAAGCAATTCTAGTATATTATGATCTCTATATCACACAAGAGCTAAGTCACTACTTTCTAAACTAGTGAGCTAGCAAGAAATAATTACTTCTAATTAGAGAGCTACTTCTAACAACAATTATCTCTACACAAGAAATAAAGAATGTAACGCAATGATAGAGAGATATACCGACGCCGACAAGAGATGATCAACCACAATATGAATATCAATGAAGTTCAGGAGATAGCCAAAGAGACAATGGACACAAAGATTTTCTCCTGAGGTTCACGTGCTTGTCGGCACGCTAGTCCCCATTGTGTCGACCAACCACTTTGTGGTTCAGTGGCTAATAGGTGTTCACAAACCTAGCTCAACACTTGAGCGCCACAAGAACCGACCCACAAATGGAGGTAACTCAATGACGTGCAATCCACTAGAGTTACCTTTTGGCTCTTCACCGGGGAAGACACAATACCCCTCACAAATCACCGGGAGATGGCCCCGAACAATCACCAACTCGTGCCAATGCCCCTCCGTTGCTCCAAGCCGTCTAGGTGGCAACAACCACCAAGAGTAATGAGAATACCCGTAGCAACAACGATCCCCAAGTGCCACTAGATGCAAACACACAAGCAAATGCACTTGGAATCACTCAATCTCACTTTGATTCGCACTATCAAGTAAGAAGATGAGTGGGAGGGAGTATGTTTAGCTCAAAAGGATGTCCAAGATGTTAGAGTGCCAAGAGAGATCCCCAAAGCCGGCCAACTCATATTTATATACCCCCTCAAATATAGCCGTTACCCCTTCGAATGGGTTGTTTACGTAGCGACCGGACGCGTCCGGTCATTGTTGCATTAGCGTCCGGTCGATGTTTCAGTAGTGACCAGACGCATGTTTCACTAGCGTCCGGCCAATGTTGCACTGAGCGTCCGGTCACGAACAGAGAGGTTTTTAATCGATCGGACGCGTTCGATCACTATTGACCAGACTCACTCAGCGTCCGATCACTCTATTGCACATGTTGCCTCTCGTGAACAGTGGTACATGCACGTTCGGTCAGATGTTGCACTAGCATCCGGTCATGCCTGAAATCCATGTTTTCAACTCCGGTTTCTTCTCCTTTGCAAATGTGCCAACACCACCAAGTGTACACCACCTTGTGCAAGTGTGTTAGCCTTTTCCAAATATTTTTCAAAGGATTAGAGGTTAGCACACTAGGTCCTAATGCATATGCATGTATGAATTCACCTAGTGGCACATGATAACCACAATCACCGAGATAGTCCTCTCTTAATAGTACGGCTATCGATCCTAAACACACTCACACCCTCTTTGGTGTCTTGAGTGTCAAAACAAAATCCCTATGTATACTTTGCCTTGATCTCCATAGGGTTTTGCTTTTCTCTTCCTCTCTTTCCAAATGTGGAGCACTTGATCCATCTTTTGGTCATCACCACCAAAACCATAGTCATCATGTAGCTCCCACACTTGGTGTGTACCAACCTAGCTCATAAACACTTGACAAAGATTAGTACCCTAGGTGACATCAATTACCCAAAACCAAACAAGGACTTTCAACCTAGGAATGTAAAAAGGAGAGATGTGTGAGATTTTAATGTCGAATGGGGAGGAGAGGAGAGAAAATGAGGGAAAACAGTGTAAAAAAGGAGGTAGGGGATTAAACCTTGGTCTACAGGTGTTGACGGTCATTAACTCAGAAATCCGACCGTCAATTACTATCAAAAACAGGGGAATTTGGCAAACCAACATCGCATATGCATTTACTTCTGACATAATTCCACATGTATTTGGAGAATTACATTTTTACAGGACACATACACAAATACATGAATACATACCCAAAAAGGCACTTCCCGATGCACATTTGCGCAACCAAATAAACAAGACAACAGGAAAACGGGCTCCAATGCAACTCCCCCTGGCCCAATAGTCATCAGGGGGGCCCCAAGAAGCAAGTCGCAAAGGAGGTGGCCTAGGCCGGCCAGCCCAACCCTGGCTCCGATCGAGACTGCCTCTCTCTGGCGGTTGCATGTGCACGCGTGGAGTCGGTGTAGCGAGTGTACGAGCGCAACCTGTGGACACCTTACCTCCTTACTCACCTCTATAAGAAGGAAGCTACACCTCCATCAACACAACACTTGAGCATTCTCCACTTCCACTTCATTAGTTGTAGCTTTTACTTTCTTGTTAGTAGAAGAGCAAGGCAAAGCTACCTTGGAGAGCTTGACTCCTTGGAAGAAGACCACTTTGGGGTATGAATAGAATTATGAGTTCTTCCAAGTTCATTCTCTCATTATCTAATTATAGTCATGTAGATGAACTAGAGTATAGTTGTGATGTTTATAATCTTGATATATGAACTAGAGTATAGTCTATGTGTCAAGAGAGTATCATCATTAACATTATGCCTAATAAATACAATTTATATAATTAAGACTAGAGTTAAGTTGGATGTGGTGGTTCATCGCACCGCAAGGTGTACCCAATTCATAACTTGTCGATCCGTAGGGTCGGAGTCCCAGAGTGGATTGGGTAGACTCTGCATATGTAGGCGAGGTGCCTGGGTATGGAGAGGCAGGTGTTTGCATGGCCCTTGCTTCAGTGAGGGGATGGCGGAAGGTGGTGACTGCTGACATCTCTTAGCATCACTTCAGATAATGGCGCCAGAAATGTAGGTAGACAAATCTAACAACATTACCTTTAACGCTAGGCTGTCACCACTAGCAGCGACACTAGAGATGTGGATTGTATTTATGATCATGCCCTTATAAAATATGAAATGAGATTATCGCAAGCGCACAGATAAAATA
This sequence comes from Coix lacryma-jobi var. lacryma-jobi, assembly GCA_009763385.1. Classification (NCBI taxonomy): domain Eukaryota; kingdom Viridiplantae; phylum Streptophyta; class Magnoliopsida; order Poales; family Poaceae; genus Coix; species Coix lacryma-jobi. The sequence goes on from CM019827.1 coordinate 108,674,120, forward strand.
CATCTGCTATAACATTTCACCTAGGAGAGTCTCCAAGGTATCGTTATTTATATTAGTGCCTTCCACCTCTAAGTCTTAAAAGAGTGGCAGGAGATAAACATCTATGAACTATAACACACACATATATGAAAACACACCCATGCCTCATGGACAGATTCATCATACTACTGCTGAAAACTTGAAATCTTTGCTCGTAGGGCATTCGTCTTGCCTACGGGAAAGAACTTTGCTAGGAAAGCAGTGGAGCAGATCTCCCATGTAGTGTTTTTGTTTTTGTTGGTGTAGAACCATTGCTTCGCTCTTCCCAAAAAGTGAGAATGGGAATAGGCAGAGGTATATGGCATCCTTGGTTACTCCTTTGATAGTGAAAGTGTTGCATATCTCTAGAAAGTGTTGGAGATGGGCACTCGCGTCTTCATGTGCTTTCCCACAAAACTGGCTGGCTTGCACCATGCTGATCAGAGATGGCTTGAGTTTGAATCCCTCGGTTCCCACATTGACTATTGGACCAGTCCTGATGTAGGCAGTGGTTGGTGCAGAGAAATCACGAAGAGTCTTGTCAGCCATGTCTTCTAACACTGGTGTTGAGCTTCTTGCCTGAGTGTCTTCGGTTAACATGGTTGGAAATTTCCTGAGCTTGGCTTTGGTTTTGGCTTTGGCTTTTCGGATCAAAACTTCAGGATCGTCAACGTAGTTTTCTGGTCGATCAAATCCAGTCACACATGTATGATTATGATAAGAGTTCCACTAGATCTACTCAACACATGAATCAATCATATATAATGAATAATATAAATGAAATAGAACAGAGTAAACCGTAAAGAGTTCCAACAGAGCATTCTCATCCAAGGTTAGATCATAACTAGAACTAGAAAGAGACAGATTAACTTCCTAATATGGTTCTAACTATAGGTCATAGACTACGTCAGTTAGTGCAATTATGTTTAGCAATCATGGTTAGAATAACTTATATTTATATGCAGGAGACATCACACATGGAGGATCAGATCCAGAGTCTATCCCCTCCGGGTGACCAGGTCTTACTTGGCCTATATTCAGAAAGTGGACTATAGAGGAATCAACGAGGCTATAAGAGTCACCCTCGCGAACTACCACTTGCTGGCTCGAATATAGGGTGCATTCACAGGTAAACAACGTATAAGCACCACGCTTACATAATGTTGACCACTCACCCCGCGATCGACAGAATGAGCGCTATACAAACAAGAGCATAAACATAAAGATACACTAGCTATGCTAGACATATAATCAAAGTAGACGATGAACATTATAATTATGAACATGAAATAGTAACAAGTCATGACAAGTATCAACTAGAACACGAACTAGAAGATGAATAAGAACTAGAAGAACAATTAGAAGTAGATTAGAAGCACTAGGATAAACTAGAAAGGTAATTAGAACTAGATTAGAACACAGAGATGAACTAGATGGATTAGAAGATGAACTAGAACACAATTAGAACACAAGATAATGAACTAGAAGACAATTAGACAAATAGAAGAAAAAATTTGATAAAAGAGAGAAGTTACAAGGCTAATTACCTAGCCTCCTCTTGACTAGATCCGGAATCCGAGCTTCCCTTGGCTCTTCTAATTCTATTCTAGCTACGCCCTTGGATGGTGGAGCTCTTGGTTGTCTAGGCTACTTCTAAACTAAATGATTGAAGACTAAATTATGAATCGATTATGCCTAGGGGGTCTGGGGTTTCTTATATAGCCCGGTGGGATGAACCACAACCCTTGGATCAAACCGACCTTGAACAACGGTCAAGATACAAAGTAGAGGTCGGTTAGGTCACGTCGCACGAAGGAGGGGAGGATGCTAGGTGGGCCTAGGCCGGCCAGCCTAAGGTTGAGGCCGGCCAGCCTCCCCTGGCCGCCGCCTGCCTCCTCCTTCAATCGGGAGTCTTCTGGTACCTTGCTTCTTCGCCTAGAGTCCTTGTTCGATTAGTTTGTGCAACGAGCTATGGCGTGGTTGGATTCCTTGTCGTCTTCTTTCTGTCTGGTCCTTCGATAATTCTGGTATTCTGTAGATGATGAAATCTTGTCTGTTACACCCATGATCTTTGTATGGATAATGCTTCTAGAGGGTTCCAGAGTCTTCCAAGTCGTATTCATTGAGGACTCTCGCTCTGGGACTCCAAATATGGCAAGTGATATGTCCGTTTAGATCGTCTCGACGAGCTCGTCACACTGGTGTGCTCTGATTCTTCACTTGAGAAACTTTGTTATGATAAAATATTGAATATCCTGCAAAACAAGTGAGAACAACATAACTTGTGGAACTCGTTAGAATCAAACCCTATAGTTATACTCTTTGGATCATTGCAGGTCATTTATGAGGTTAGTTGACGGTTTAAAATAGGAGTTATCTATTGTCAACAAGTTCTCTCAAGCTTAACCTTTGCTAGTCCCTTAGCAAACATTAGATGAAATATTATGATGGATCAGGAGTTGCTACTATGCTTTGATGCCTCAAAAGTACACTAGTGTTCAAACAAAAATTTTCCTCCAAATTAAAATCAATTGTTTCAACTTTCAAACTTACTTCTTACCTTCAACTGTGGTGCTTATAGCTTTCACTTGGGTCTTGAGCAATTTGAAAAGCAGAACGATCAAGTTAAACACTATGTCTCAAGTTCTTCGATCTACCTTTATTCTGGAGTTTTGTGAGATTTTCAAAATAAAACTCAGAGATTCCTTCATATGATCCTTTCAAGTCCCTCATCTATGGTGATTGTGGATTCTCTCCAAGGTAGTGAATGTTGTGCCTTCTCTCACCCTATAACTAATAAGCTTTTTGTGGAGTTCATAGGTAGGAGACAACCTGTACATACTTACATAGCATATATTGCATAGTCAAAGCATGAATCTAGAGAAACTTAGCATACAATTAAATCAAGATGTGCATGTGTGTGGACCTATATGTGGAATGGATGTGTATGGTGGAACAGTGGTGGTAAACAAATGTGAGGGTGAAAAACACAGTGATGACGATGGAAATGTAATGATGGATAATGGATGTAGACCTTTGCTTATATTGCTCCTTATGAAGATACTTCTCGCTTTTATGACTCTTGCTAGAGACAACATGGGCTATCTTTTTCTCTTTTTTTTAAGGTGGGTGGGTATCGAAATACCCCTAATTCTATTGTCGGACACTTGTCCATTTTCACTTTTCTCTTTTTTTATGACTTTTGCATAGCCCATGCATCTTTTTGCAGCACAATGTTTAAAGAGATAACAATAATAACTTGGAGCATTTATGAATGGCAATGAAGGCATAAAAAGGTCATATGGGTGAAGGGAATATTTTTGGTTGTTCACTCCCAGGGTAGAGGTGAAACATTTTTTAGTGGATCAAAATGGAAGGCATGTTGTTGTGTACTCCCAGTATAGAAGCAGCATATATGGGTGGAGTGTACGTGCTGTTTGACGAGTCTCTAAGGGTCAACACGATTTGACAATACTCAATGCATATGCAAGCAGTAAATATAAAGAGTGGATTTCCTAGTCTATCAGGCATGTATATCAGGTTGTGGTAGGAATTTCAAACACTCATCATAGAGGATCTCATCATATAGCATTTTTTAGTTTTCAAAGGATAAATCTCCAGAACTCTAGTATCATCAGGAACAAGATAAATAGCAGTTCAACCTTTTTATATCATACTTGTCAAACACCTAGACTTAGGTCAAATTTTTTGCAACCCACAAGTTTCAGATTCAAAGTAAATTTTTATGTTAAAACAATCTTATCCAAAACTTGGGAAAATTAAAGACTGAACACTAGGCACTTGAAAAGAATTATGACAAAGCAACTATTCATCATCTCCATACAAATTAATTATATTATCCTAGAGCTCAATTATTCAGGGCAAACTTTTATTCTAGACCATCATTGTTCTTTTATTGACTCTAATATTAAACACACACTCTAAGATATAATATATAATATAAAAGCTAATAATCATAAAGATATAATAATAAAATTGATAATAATAAAGACATACCTTAATCATGAAGATAACGGGGGTGCGTCTCCCCCAAGCTAATCCCTTTGATAGCGTCGAGCCTTCATGTGTCCGAATATTTTTGTTCTTTTTCTTTTTAAGGGTGAGCCTTCATGTGCTCACATATTTTTGAGGTTTTTGTTTATAAGAGTGAGCCTTCATGTGCTCACATATTTTTGGTGTTTTCTGTTTTCATGAAAATTGAAAATATATAGATATATTACCTCGAATAATGGGGGAGCCTTTTCCCCCAAGCTAGATGCTTGCGTGTTCGTTCTTTTGGTAGTGTAGACGTACTCCACTCCTCTGGTCCTTAGTGGAAGGTTGTTGCTTTAGTCTCTCCAGAGTGGATGAAGTTATCTGGCCTTCTCATTGATTCCTGCTAAACTCAAATAGACAACAAAGCTCGTGGAATTGATTAAGCGTTAGTGGTAAAACCATTTATGTCTTATCGAGCTTCATAGATGTTTAAGCAAGCATAATTCAATAAGAGTTTAATATTTTTAGATTTTCTATTTATATGCAGATGCAAAAAGCAAGAAATATTTTTTTGTGCCTCCACAGTAAATAGTTGAATATTCACATGGGGCTTTAGGAGTTTTTCTTTTTAAATGCGATGTGATAATGCAACATGATTATGTTTATTTTCTTTTTCTAATGCAATGCAGAAATTAAAATGCTTATGGATAAAATAGGATGATGCAATTATTAAATATGATGATGCAAGAAATGAGTAAGAAATATGCAGAAAGGTAAACATGAGGATAACTACCGATTTTACCTTTTGGTGAAGGTTCAGATATTTAGGTCCGACAAACCGGACCTTCCCTTGGTTCCGACCTCCCAAGGTGTGTCAGACGTTTGGAAAGTTGCTTCTGATTGTTCCTCTTTAGGTGCTGACTTTTTCTTCCATACTTTCTTGGTTCGAGTCTTCTCTTCCTGTTGTTCACTGTCTTGAGATTTCTCTTCTTTCTTTTTTTGGATAGTGTCACTAGCTTCTTCTTTGTGATTGGCCTATCCATTCTTGATGGCTTGTCTTCTTTGGCGGCGAGAGCGGCGTCTTTCATTTCTACTCTTCTTGGGTGCTTCATTAGGTATGTAGTTGATAAAGTAGCATCGTACCTTCTTGTCGGGGTGGTAGCCCGGACGTGAGGTACCCGTTTCCGCTTGGCGAAGCTTTCGGTCGGAAGGCGACCCCGCGGGTCTGCCTTTCACGCGAAAATATTGAGCGCGAAATGCGTGAGCCTCCGAAAGGCGGCCTGGCACATGTCTTTCGCGCGAATATGTGAGGCCCAGCGCGAAAGGCGTGAGCCGCCTAAAGGCGGCCTGGCACATGTCTTTCGCGCGAATATGTGAGGCCCGTAAGGAGACCACGTGGGACTTGCTTTCGCGCCAAAGCACGACAGGCCCCAGGGCGCTCGCATCAGCTGGGTTTTCGCGCGGAAGCCGGACGCCATGACGCGCTTTCGTTTCTTCCTTTCGGTCGTGGCCGTGCGTCTTCTTTTCGCAGGGTTCTCCGGCTGCTGACATGGAGGGGCCCGCAGGGCAGAAGGAAGGGCGCGCGGGTTGCTTCACCCCCACGTGCAATTGCAGTGGCGCCCCTCGAGCCCAAGGAGCTGAAGAAGCCGCAGGGTAGATTAGGAGAGGGCCTTTTTGTAATTGTGAAAGAGTGGTTGGATGGGCATTTTTGTAATTACGAACCGCCTCAAGTCAATATAAAAGCCTCCTACCTCCCCCACGGGGGGGGGAGGAGGGTTACTGTTTTCTTCACAAAGGCTCTTGTTCACCTCTGCCTTTTGATACGTTGCCTTTCCATTCGTGTTATCGCTCGTGCGTCAACCCGCTGTTTCAGGGTTTCGGCCCTGAAACAACACTTCTCTCCAGGAAAGTGAAAATGGATTTCCCCTTGCTTCATGTAGATGATTGCACTTGCAGTGTACACGAATAGTCTTCCTAGGATGAGGTGGACATCATCGTCTTCTCCCATGTCGAGAACCAAGAAGTCTGTGAGGAATTCATGACCTCTAATTTTGACTATGACGTCTTCCACCATACCTTCTGGAAATCAGAATGATTCATCGGCTAGTTGTACCTGCAAGTATGTTTGGCATAGTGGTGCATCACGAAATAAATGTTTATATGTTACCGTAGACATGATGTTGACACTTGAGCCGATGTCACAGAACGTGTTGTAGAAAGTACTCTCCTTGATCATGCAGTCAATGGCAGGCACTTCTGGATCGTATAACTTCTCAAAGCATAGTGGAGGTAGAGTGGGATCTTCTGATGGTTCAACAGTGTTGACCATCCATACTGGTTCTTGTTCTTGTGGCTTCATCTTGTTCCTCCTCCTTCTATTGTTGTTCTTCTTCTTAGGGGCAGCAGGTGCATACTCATACTCATATGGTGAATGAGGGTGTACACGAGTCTTGAGTGTGCGAATCTTGAAACTGAACCTCTCCTTCCTATTGTTGATCGTGAAGCAGATCTTGGCGCTTTCGCTGTAGATGATGGCTTTAGTGGTACTTGTTGGTACTTCCTAATGTCGCCACCAAGAATAGAGTTAAACCCTATCCCCGGCAATGGCGCTAGAAAGCTTGTTGGCATTTCTTAGCGTCACCACCGAGAATAGAGATAAACCCTATCCCCGGGTAACGGCGCCAGAAAGCCAGTTGGTATGTGTAACGCATACAGAAAAATCCACAAGCGCATGAATACCGTTGTAGCTTTCACCTAGGAGTATTCCGGGGTATCGTATTTATATCCTCAGGGAAGCAATGTGTAAAGATTTTAATAATTGATGATCATGTATCTACTAACTTAGTGTACCGACTAGATTAAAATGGGGGTAAGTGGTAACATAAATGATTGATAGGTAAATGACACACCGGAGAACTCCATAAAAAGATAAAGAGCAGACAAGCACAGTTGGGAGGTCATCAGAAGAGTTCAAGGTTCCTATATACTTCTCCATTACTGTGGTTCTAATCTAGATCTAACCAAAGGGATTAACTAACGCAAAGGTCAAGCATAATGATCACACCATGTCACTTTGGAGCAGCAGTTCCTTTTTGGTTCTCGAAGAGACTGGGAAGGGGTAACCGGGAGAAGGCTGCCAAAAGCTCTACGAAACACCAACCCAAACGTGGTGGAATACAAAGGCTTGGTCAGAGCTGTCACCCCCGGGGCAACCACAACTATCTGTGGGTTGGGCGCAACCTCAGGTAACCGATAGTCTAGACACCACGTCCATACTACCAATTACTACTCTAGCCACATATGATAACTAGAGCACTCGGTCGAGCGGAGATCCCATGCCAAGGTGCAAAACATTAAACTAACCATGCTTTAGGTAAAACATAAGGGAAGAGCTAGATAACCATGTAATAGATTCAAGTAATTAGAGAAGATAAATATATTGAATACTAGTGTCTTATGAAGAAGCGATACAAGATTATACCGATCCTCCGAGGACTCCTCCGGAACTTGAGCATCTCTCCCTCACTCTCAACTAGAGCTATTCTACTCCTACATCTTGGCTAAATGGTGAAGAGGACTCCTTGTGGTGTGTATCATACTTGGAATGATTATTTAGGGGGAGGTGTGCCTCTCTTTTATAGAGCTGATTAAGGCGGTGGAAATCCTTAAGTTGCGCGGGAGCACATGACCCGCGGGGCTTTAAAATTCCTAGAACTTAAAAAAATTAGTAATTCACTAGTTTTTTAAAAAATTCTCAAATTTGGTGTGGTGACATATTTTGGCCGCCTAAACTCTAGGAAAAAGAATGAAATGATTTCAACAAAGTGGCATCATAGATGCTTCACAAGTGGGCATATCTCTTATAGAGTTTAAGTGAGTTTTATGAAAGATTGGAGTAGATATGGACAATGTGTGCTACAACGGTGTTAAATGAAGAAATAACTAAAACAAAAATTGTAGATCTTGTTGTCCCCTTCACAAGTGGGCACATCTCTTATAGAGTTTAATTGTTTTATGAAAGATTGGAGTAGATATGGACAATGTGTGCTACAACGGTGTCAAATGAAGAAATAACTAAAACAAAAATTGTAGATCTTGTTGTCCCCTTCAACTTTGGTATTCAAACCTTTTTCATTAGAGCCACGTTTAAATTCCTTAGCCGCATAAAACTCCCTCAAAATTTGAATTTCAAATCTTAGATCATAAAAAAAGAGATCAAAAAGAAAAATCATTCTTATTTATGATGAACAAGTGATTTACAAATTCAAAATAAAAAGGAAAAGAAGAAAAAAAAAGCATTTCTTGGCCCTTCTATTTGAGGTCTGGCCTGCCTCCCTCCACCCAGGCCTTCGGTGCATTTTTACATGGGCCAAGGCCCAATTGCTAGTCAAACAAACGTGGATCAAGGGTCAAGCCCGTACCAGGGCATTTTATGACATTGGGGGTCATCGTATTTGATAAAACATTCAGTGACGGTCTGCTATCGTCTCATAAAAACTTTATGAATCGTCACAAAAAGATAACCGTCAATCGACTCCTGGCGCATGACAATTTGTGATGAAACTTGGTACCATTATGTGACATAAGAAACAATATTGTCACAAATATTTCTGAGTCCCATAGATTTATGACGACACATAATTTTGCGTCATATTATGACACATTATATGACGAAAATAGGCCCTGTCATGAGGAATTTTGTCATAAAAAGAAGGATTTTTTGTAGTGCATGCAACCGCACACAATGCACCGCCTCCATGCATCGTCATGGGACCGCTAAAGAAAGGCGGTGTCATATTCCACAAGTTGCGCGTGAGCATACAATGCACCGCCTCCATGCGTCGCCATGCAACCGCACACAATGCACCGCCTCCATGCACCGCCATGCAACCGCTAAAGAAAGGCGGTGCCATTTGGGTATGTCTTCATATATTTGTGTATGTGTCCTATAAAAATATAATTCTCCAAATACATGTGGAATTATGTCAGAAGTAAATGCATATGCGATGTTGGTTTGCCAAATTCCCCTATTTTTTATAATAATTGACGATCGGATTTCTGAGTTAATGACCATCAACATTACTTAAGAATGGTCTTCCCAAAATGATGGGTGCTCTTTCATCTCCTCCTATTTCCACAATCACGAAATCTACTAGGACAGGTGATTGTCCAACTTGTACCTGAACATCTTCAAGGATTCCCTTGGGTAGCAAAGTGTCTGATCTGCAAGCTGCAAACACATGGTTGTGTACAACAATGGTTGACCATGAACTTTCTCATAGATTACCTTAGGCATAATGTTGACACTTTATCCAAGATCATAGATGGCTTCGTCAAAGGTATGGGGTCCAATGGTGATAGGGATGACAGGTCTCCCTGGATCTCCTTTCTTCTCGGGCAGATTCTCATCGCCTCATCCTTTATACTTTGGCCTTGGCAGAGCTGTGAAGTAATCCCCTGCATTGAAAATGTCTACAAGATTTGCAGGCCTTGGGGAACTGAAGCGGCTAACTGAGAGATTTGTGATTCTATCATCTTGTTAAAGCTAAGCTAATTCTTAATAGCAGAAGTAAAGCTTTCCATTCTATTATTAATGGTTTCTAGTATTTTATCATTAGAAGCTATCTTTCTAGACATATTATTAATAACTTTATTTTGATTAATAATCATTTCTCTTAAAGGCGGTTGGTTGAAGTTATTACCTTGGTAGTTACCTGAGTGGTTACCTTGGTAGTTGGGCCTCTGTTGCTGATTCCACCCTTGGTTCTGTTGAGGACGATAGTTGTTGTTGTTGTTGTTGATGATGATGATGTAGTTCACATCCTCTTGGACTTCAGGACAGTTGCTTCCTGTGTGTCCAGTGCCTCCACATTCTTCACAAGTCATGTAGGAATCGTGGATGTGCATGACTTTCTTCTTCTCATGGTGTCATTCGTCAAGCTTCTTTATGAGTAGGTCCATCTGAGCAGACAACATGTCTACTTCTTTGAGTTGATGCATTCCTTCTCTCTTCTTTGGTTGAGTGCGTTCCTTGTTCCATCCTTGGTTGGAAGCTATCTTCTCAATGAGAGTTGTTGCCTCTCGAATAGTGAGTGACAAGAACGATCCTCTAGCAGCTGCATCGATATTATTACGGTCACTCGAAGTGAGCTCATGGTAGAATGTCTGCAAGTAACCAATTCTCCATCCCATGGTGTGGGCATTCTGATATGTTATCTTGAAAGCGTTCCTATGCCTCAGGGACAGATTCATCATACTACTGCTGAAAACTTGAAATCTTTGCTCGTAGGGCATTCGTCTTGCCTACGGGAAAGAACTTTGCTAGGAAAGCAGTGGAGCATATCCCCATGTAGTGTTTTTGTCTTTGTTGGCGTAGAACCATTGTTTCGCTCTTCCCAAAAGTGAGAATGGGAATAGGCGGAGGTATATGGCATCCTTGGTTACTCCTTTGATAGTGAAAGTGCTGCATATCTCCAGAAAGTGTTGGAGATGGGCACTCGCGTCTTCAAGTGCTTTCCCACAAAACTGGCTGGCTTGCACCATGCTGACCAGAGATGGCTTGAGTTCAAATCCCTCGGTTCCCACATTGATTGTTGGTCCAGTCCTGATATTGGCAGTGGTTGGTGCGGAGAAATCACAGAGAGTCTTCTCAGCCATGTCTTCTAACACTGTGTAACACCCCCTGTTTTTAAACAATTAAAATTAATTAGAATTTAATTAGGAAATGACAAAATCTCAGATGGAGAAAAAGATTCTACTAAGTTTTTGTTGCATTCATGCTATTGCGTACTTTTATTTGGATGAAAAAGAATTTATTAAATTAGAATTAGAGGCAGATCGATTTTTGCTCTATTGTAAAAAGAAATAAAAGGTTTATAAAATTTTATGAAAATAAACTCAAAATTTTATTTCCAAAACTTAGGAAAAATATTTCAAAACTTTTACAAAAGCTATTTGGTTTCAAACTGGTTTTTAATTTGATTTCAAAAGAGTTTACAAACTTTGAAAAAAAAGAAAAAGAAAAGAAAAGACCAAAACTCTCTCTTCTCTCCTTGCCATCCGGCCCAAACTCCTCTCCCTGTTTTTTTCGCCGCCTGAACCAAACCCACCCAACCGGCCCAGTTCCTCTCCTCCCCACCCCTCCCCCCGGCCCGCAGCAGCGTTGGCCCGCTATCTCCCCTTCCTCCCCTCCGCACTGGGCCAAGCTGAGGCCCAGCAAACCAGCCCGCTGGCCACCCCCACCAGCCCCGCGTCGGCCCGCTCCCACCGGCCTGTGTGCCACCACCACGCGGGCCTGGTTTGTCAGCCGCTCCTCCTCGCTGCTCGGCCGCTGACGGGAGGACCCTACCCATCAGGTTCACCCCCTTCCACCTCTGGCTACCGCTCAACGCTCGCTCCGCGACTGCCACGCTCGAGCCCTGCGGATAGCCCTCTCTTTTCTTTCCCACTCCATAAAGTCCAGCCTCAGCTCCGCAGCGTGATGCCGCCGCCACCTGACGCAACCCTAGACCCTCTCCCTCTATCTATCGGTCACGTCAGGCGCCGCCGCCGTCGGCCGATCTGATCGCCCGAGCTCCATGGCCAACCACTCCTCCCTTCCTTTCCACCTCAGTAAAAGCCACCATTGGCCTCCTCTCATAGCGCCGCGCCCGCCACGCCCCTCCAACTGCTCTTTCTCCAGCCCGAGCGCCCCACACCAATCACCGTCGTCGCCATTGTTGAGCTTGGTCCGAGCTCTCGATCTCCTTCCACAGACTGCCACCACCATCGTGTTACCTCCCCTCGGCTTCATAGTGGCGTGCCGAACCCACTGAGACACTTCTCGATGCTTTTTGAGATGGATGGCTCGTCTCCGACCTCGCCTAGCCTCCACCGCCACCGACGCCATCACCCCACTACCTATCACCTCTGACTCCTCTCTGTCGCTGAATCACCCACGAGAAAGGGGCGCCGTGTCTCCCTACCGCCGCTCTGTGAACACAAGGTTGATATGTGCCCTTGTGGTTCCCTTCCTGAGTGATGAGCGATCGGTCAATGGGCAACATGTGTCTCTTGGCTGTGTTGATGTGCAGGTGTGGAGCTCGGAGACAGTGGTCGATGGCGAGGTGAAGGTCAAGTAGAGACGTGTCGTGCCGACGAACCGGGAGCGGTGAAGGGCGAACGTGAGGCTTGGACTGACGGACCAGGAGGCCGGAGGACCAGCTGTGGTAGCTGGCACATGGCATCGGCGAGCAGGAGCACATGGGGATGTGCGGTGCATTGGCCGAGTCGGGAGGAAGGCGATGGCGTCGTGACACTTGGTGGGAGGCCGAGAAAGAAGGCGAATGCGCTGTGCTCGATGTGGAGGCTAGACATGCATCAGCATCGGTGCCGGTGGTTGGGGTGTGCGAACCACATCCCGTCTACGGCGTGGGTTTGGTAGTTGAGCCTCAAAAAAACTACCCTCGACGGTTTCCGAGTTTGGGCCTCAAAACTCGGGGTGGCGGGTTTCCGAGTTTGGGCCTCAAAACTCGGCCTGGACGGTTTCTAGGTTTGGGCCTCAAAACCTGTGCTGACGGGTTACTGAGTTTGGGCCACAAAACTCAGCCGGAGGACTGGTTTCCCGGTTTCAGCCTCAAAACTAGGGGGAGGTCCAAAAGGACGGTCGACGCGTGGCGGCACGGAGAGGCTTGCGTTGCGGCGAAGCTATCCGTGAGGAAGGCGCGGCGGTTGACAGGATGACACGTGGCAGCATCCTGAGGCTTGCGTCGAGGCGAAGCTAAGGATGAGGAAGGCGTGTGGCCGTCAGATCAAGTCTTCACAGAGTTGGACTGGAATACCCCTAGGGTTAGCCTGTTCGCTCTTGTATCTAGGGGTAGAAGGGGACTATTGTATTAGGCTATAAATTAGAGAGGCGCCCCTCCTCTCTCTCTATCCTGGCAGCCCTGGCAGTTTCCACTCTCTAGCCTTTATTTAGGTTTTCCAATCATTCCTCGCTGCCTATGATCCGCAGAGTGAACTACAATACCTTTGTGTTCTAGAGATGTTGAGGAAGTGAGACCGTAATCTCACTATTGTCTCATGGGTTCGATACACGGTTGAAATCGTGATCGATTTGTGTCTTTGTGTTGTGTTCTTCGCGTTTCGGTTTTTGCCCTCACGGTGATTTGCTTCATTCTCCCTCATCATGAGTTGGTTTTCAATTCCGCTTGAACCAGTTTGTTCTTGAAGGACCGAGAAGCAACCAGAAAGCGACCAGAGGGGGGGTGAATGGGAGCTTCAAAATTTCCTTTCGGAAACTAGTAGCCACTGTCCCAAAATCAACCCTAAGAGACAAACCCTAGAGCTTGCTAATGTCCACGACCCTAGATGTAGGGTGGATGCTTCCAAGAAGCACAGCGGGACACTACACAACTCTAGAAAGCCTACGCAAAAGACGGAAACCGAATCCGTCAACGAACGAGCAAACTGCGAACGAGAACGCACAAAGCAGTCACGACCGGACTCTGGACAGCGTCCGGTCAAGGAGCACCGGACGCGTCCGGTCGCAGAAAAACCGGTTTGGGAGCTTACTGGAAGTGACCGGACTCTCGGTGCGCAAGCGTCCGGTCGAGGGTCCAGCGTCCGGTCGATCAAGAGAAGCACGGTGAACAGTGCACGAGGTGCGTCCGGTCACAGAAATGAACCAGCGTCCGGTCAGTTGAAATAGAGATGCGTTCAACGCATTCAATGACCGGACTCTGTTCGAGCGTCCGGTCGAGTGCGTCCGGTCAATACAAAAACCGAACACAGCAAACCTTCAACCACCGGACGCACTGCCCTAGCGTCCGGTCGGCCCGAGTCAGCGTCCGGTCACTCCGCAGATTCACGGTTCGTCCACCGATTCGACTCGAACTCACCCAAAACAAATCCTCTAGGGATCAAACTTGGTGAGTAGAGTCACAAGGAGGATAGTGAGCTATCTCTAAGAGATCATGGCTCGAACCTATCTCCAAATCGATGAATCGAAGAATTTCGGGGGAAGGGAGAAAACTTGACCCGAAACGAAAAATCGATCGATCTCCTAGACCATGAGGTTAGTGGTTAATTCCTTCGGTGGAAAGAAGTGCCTCACGATCTAGAACAACTTGGTTCAAACGGATTCGCAAAAGATGAACCGAGCAAAGAGATCAAACGACGGGAAAATCGTGGAGAAAAAGGATTCCGCGAAGAACACAGCCAAAACGCGAATCGACACCACGATCTTGCAGCCGAAGCGCAAACACACGCTACGACAAGGAGGTTACGGCCTCCTTTCCTCAAAATCAACAATACACAGAGGTGAGTCTCTCTGCGGATCTCAGCAAGCTACAGCAGGGGATGGGAGAGCAGGAAACCCTAGGAAGCAAGAGCAAATGAGATGGCTAAAACTGAGATAGGAAGGGAGGAGGGTGTCTCCCTCTACTTATCCTAATTCTAACCTAAGTCTATTTCCTACTCTACCCCTCTCTATTCTAATTACAGAGCGAACCAGCTAAACCCTAGGGTTATTCTGGACCAACTCGGTGGTAGGTGTATCCGACGGCCACGCCCGCACAAGTCGTCCGTGTTGCCTCCACGCAACCTTCCGATTGCCGCCACGTGCCGCCCTCGCTCTGCACCCCCGGTTTTGTGGCCCAAACCGGGAAACCAGCCTTTTCCAGCCAACCCCCGGTTTTGAGGCCCAAACCGGGAAACCAGCCCACCAACATCTGAGTTTTGAGGCCAAACTCAGCAAACCCTCAGCGCCCAGGTTTTGAGGCCCAAACCTGGAAACCATCCTCAGCCCGAGTTTTGTGGCCAAACTCGGAAACCCTCAGCCCGAGTTTTGTGGCCAAACTCGGAAACCGTCCACGCCCAGGTTTTGAGGCCCAAACCTGGAAACCGTCCATCCGATGGTTTTTCCCTGGCTCTACCACCAAACCGACGTCGTAGAGGGGATGCACTGCCCATGCACCCCGTCCACCGATACGTGTCCCTGAGTCCACGACTCAGGCAACACATGACCGCACTTCTTCACTTGTCGTCGTCACAGGCTGCCAGCCACCACAGCTGATCCTCGGGCCTCTGGTCCCTCAGTCCAAGCCTCACGTTCGCCCTTCACCGCTCGGTACCTCGGCATGGCACGTCCGCCGCACGGCACGCCCATCCTTCACCGCACCCGGTCCATCGGCACGGCACGTCTCAACTTGACCTTCACCTCGCCGTCGATCACTGTATCCGTGCTCGATACCTGCACAACACAAGCCAAAGAACATGCGCATCATCCCAGTTGACAATCACTCATCACTCAGAGACCCGGCATACACCCATGTATCCGCAATTCTAGATCATGAGGCGTTTCTTTTCACCGAAGGAATTCTTCTCTAACCTCACGAGCTAGTAGATCGATCGGTTTACGTTTCGAATCGTGTTCTTCTCCCTTTCCCCCGAACTTCTTTGATTCATCGATTTGAAGATAGGTTCGAGCCATGATCTCCTAGGAGTAGCTCACTATCCTTCTTGTGACTCCCCTAACCGAGTTTGAGCCTTAGTGCTTTCGATCTGTGGGAGATCAAGTTGAATCGGTGGACGAACAGTGAAGTTTCATGGTGACCGGACTCTGGGCTCGGGCTGACCGGACGCTCCTTAGTGAGTCCGGTCGTTGAAGGTTTCACTGGGCTGTTCTTCTGGCACTTGACCGGATGCTCGTTTGTTGAGTGACCGGACGCATCACTCGCACTGTTCATCAAGTAGGTGCGACCGGACGCTTGTGATCGGACGCTGGCCTATTCTGACCTGACGCTTCCTGTGCAGAGTCCGGTCATGAACAGTAAGGTCCCAGAAGGGATTTTTACTGACCGGACATGTCCGGTCCCTGCTAATCGGACGCACTAGTGAGTCTGGTCAGTGTTGTCCAGCACGTTTTCGTCCATGGTTTCTTCAGTGTTCGTTCGACCTGTGATCTGGCTTTTGTGGGAGCTTTCTTGTGGTGTCCCGCTGTGTTCCTGGGGAACATCCACCCAATCACTTGGGTCGTGGACATCACACTCGTCGGTTTGCCTTTTGGGTGATTTTCTGGGACAAGGGCCATCATTTCTCGAGAAGAAATTTGAGGCTCCCATTCACCCCCCTCTGGTCGCCAATTCGGTCTTTCACGCTCGTCGGAGTTCCCCGTTCGCCGGAGCACCGATCCAGCCGAGCTCCGGTGGGGCGCCGCCGTCGGGCTCGCTGCTCGTGCCCAACGCGCAAATCAGAGGAGGAAGATACCCCAGCGCCATCCGATCTAGAGTGGATCGCCCAGATCGGCCATTGACCAGCGGTCAACAAAATCTACAACCCCTCCACGTCATCCTCCTCCATCCAGTAAGGAAGCGCCATGTGGCGGTCAGCATCCACATCAGCAAGGTGAAGACCAGACCGCGTGGGTTTTGCATGCTACCCCCTATCATTCTCTCAAATCCATCTACTGTTCTATGTGCCTTGTTAAAATTGTGATCTAACCCCTTCCGTCTAGGGTTAATTCCGTTCCGACCCAATCAGAGAGGAGAATGAGGTTAATTAGTTTTAAAAATGTGTTTTGGCTTTGTTTAATCCATAAATGGTTAATAATGTTGTTAAATTAATTAATCATGTCATTAATATGTTTTGGTTCACAAAATAAAATAGATTTCTTTTAGGTTATTAAAATAATTAATGTTTTTATAAACCCTTTCCATAATGTCTTTTAATGTGTTTTGTTCATAAAAATAATTCTAAATATGTCACATTTGCAAATAAAATATTTCAGATCAAATAAAATGATTTACGGTCCAAATATATTCTTTTACTCACTGATTTTGAAAAGTAATTAAAAGCAAATCATGTTTATTTACCAAATTGCCCTCCAAACTTCAAAAGCTCATAACTTTTAAACTGTAACTCCGTTTTCAGCGGTTTTTGCGCTCACACGATTGTAGAAACAAGCCCTACGTGTTAGTAATATTTTTAGGATGTTTTCATAATGTTTGGTGTACTATTTTTATTTATTTATATATGTTTGCTTGTATGTTTGAGCACCGAAGTTTGTCGCGATGGAAGAGAGGTCACCGATGGATCCCGAAGACCCCGAGTTTGTGTTGTATAACGTTTTCTCATCTGAGGCAAGTGTCCTTGAACATCTTGCATTCGTATTTATTTTACTTTTGGTATTAGAGTAGTTAGATCCAGTAGATGCATGCAGTCTTAAATTGAATCACATGATATGGTTTACTAGATCTTGTACTATTTTCCTTGACACCTGGTTTGGGAATATGGGTAGAAGTCATGCTTAGCCCTGCAGTCATGGTTGGGATGAGATGGTTAATAATAAATAAATCTTGATTAATGATCTATGGAACATGTGGGTTGGTAACTGTTGTAGTATGGTGAGTAGGTATATCTGGTAGGATGGACCGTGTGGTGGTTGCCATGGACTTGGCGTACGGTTGTTGTGTGACTCAGCGTTACAGTTTGCCATGGACTTGGCATTGGTTTGGGTTTGTTATCCTGCCTGGATCCCTAGGACTCGGTTCTCGAAGCCTGTAACATGGCAAAACAGCGCAAACCATGAGGCCTATATGGCTCTGGGACTGGCTAAGTAATTAGTTTCCTCCAAGTCGAGGGTTTACACGGGGTTGGATTTGTGGCACAAGAGGGGGCTTCTGCAGTGGTGCGTTTATCCACTGTTAGCAGTGAAACCTTAGTGAACGTGTAAAATGGGCTTGGAGGAGGCTTTGTAATGGCCTTGTAGTGAACCCTGCCGACTCACCTTGGAAGTGGGTCAAGAGGCCAGCTACCTCGAGCACAAGGGCAACACGACTCATGGGTAAAGATGTGCAAACTCTGCAGAGTATTAAAACTGATATATCAGCCATGCTCACGGTCACGAGCGGGCTTGGACTTCTTCGAGATTAGTTGGTGGTTTGGTTCTGGTTCGTTAGAGAAGCCTTATGTGGTTATTAGTCTCATATGACATGGGTACAGAGGCTTCTTCTACGCAAGATACTGCTTGGTACGGGAGTGACTCCCAGGCTCGGGCGCAGACCTGGTGTTATTACGAAAGGTAGCTTCTATGTCGTGACATATGGAACTAATACACATAGGACTCCTTGTAACGGCCTTGTGGGTGGCCTGATGGACTTCAGGTGTAGTTTGCCTGATGGACTTCAGGTGTGGTTACTTGGTGGGACTCCAAGTGTTGGTTGCTCGGTGTGACTCCAAGTGTGGTTTGCTCGGTGCGACTCCGAGTGTGGTTACTGTTACCTATTGGATACTGTGGATACAACCTAGTAAATAGGTGCATAGGATTAATAGGTCTAATATGATGTGTTGCTTTAGGTGCTTGAGTCAAACAGAGTCAGTTTACCTTTGATATTAGCCTCATAAGCATATATTTCCTACACTTGCAGAGTACATTTCGATGTACTCACCCTTCCTCTTTGTTCCCCCTGCTACCCCACCCAGACGTTGGAGTCTACGACGCGAAGCAGGAGTACCCAGAAGACGGTGGATATGACCCAGACGACTTGTACTAGGATGGCGCAGCCCCCGGTCGACCTTCCTGTGCAGATGGTGTCCAGTTTCCGCGAGTCTATATTAGAGTTAGACTGAGAGTCTGTACTTTTCTTTTGGACCCGAGGGTCATTTTATAATAATGTTCGATATATTAATAAAAGCATTGTTTTGATATTTACTATGATGTCTGATATATTTATGAATATTGATCCTGGCATACATATATTGTGCTTCAATTTTGTTCTTAAAATTGGGGTGTGTCACACTGGTGTTGAGCTTCTTGCCTGAGTGTCTTCGGTTAACGTGGTTGGAAATTTCCTGAGCTTGGCTTTGGCTTTGGCTTTTCGGATCAAAACTTCAGGATCGTCAACGTAGTTTTCTGGTCGATCAAATCTAGTCATACATCACCCTGCAATAAGATATTCAAGAAATAGACAAAAGACAGGGTGAGCTTGTTTGAGTGAAGATCAATAGTGTGTCTCGATTTCATTATTGGATTTCCCAAACAATGGGGAATATGATTTTGGAATTACACATTTGAGTCCCCGACAACGGCGCCAGAAATGCTTGTTGATATCTCTTAGCATCACTTCAGATAACGGCGCCAGAAATATAGGTAGACAAATCTAACAGCATTACCTTTAATGCTAGGCTCACCACTAGCAGCGACACTAGAGAAGTGAATTGTATTTATGATCACGCCCTCATAAAATATGAAATGAGATTGTCCGCAAGCGCACAGATAAAATACATCCGATGTAGCATTTCACCTAGGAGAGTCTCCAAGGTATCATTATTTATATTAGTGCCTTCCACCTCTAAGTTAAGAGACTGACAGGAGATAAACATCTACAAACTATAACACACACATGCATGATTATGATAAGAGTTCCACTAGATCTACTCAACACAGGAATCAATCATATATAATAAATAGGATAAATGAAATAGAACAGAGTAAACCGTAAAGAGTTCCAACAGAGCATTCCCATCCAACGTTAGATCATAACTAGAACTAGAAAGAGACAGATTAACTTCCTAATATGGTTCTAACTATAGGTCACAGACTACGTCAATTATTGCAATTATGATTAGCAATCATGGTTAGAATAACTTATATTTATACGCAGGAGACATCACGCATGGAGGATTGTTGACGGTCCTTATAGTCAACATTATACCATCAACTAGTGCATAAAACAATGGTAAACATGTGACAATGAATAGTTGTAGGGTTTGGTTCTAACAAGTTCCACGAGTTGTGTAGTTCTCACTTGTTTTACAGGAACATCAACATTTCAATACATAAAAGTATCTCAAGTGATGAATTGGATCATACCATTGCGAAGAGCTAGTCAAGGCGATCGAAACAGACATATTGTTTGCTACATTTGGAGTCCCGACGAGAGAGTCCTTATTGGCTACGACATGGAAGCTTCTAGAACAACCTGGAGTCATCACCAAGCAACATAATACAGGGACTAAACTGACAAATTCAAGAGCATTAGTGAATTACTATTTTCCAGGGAGTTTTACAGAAGATGGAAAGAGATTGAATCCTTCTCCAACAAGACAAATTGTGCAAACAGATAGAAAGGCGCATTAGGGCAATAAGGAAGGTTCTAGAAGACGTGACGATGAAGCAACCACCTAGGGGCTGCCAGGTGGGGCCGACCGGCCGGCCTGGGCCAGGACCCCCCTCGGCCCATCTTCGCGGAGCGTGACCTAATCGACCTCCTCGACGCATCTAAGCCCTTGATCAAGGTCGGTTTGATCCGAAGGTTGCGGTTCATCCCACCGGGCTATATAAGCAGCCCCAGACCCCCTCCCTGAAGGAATCCTTATATGGATCAGATCTATCTTCACTAGGCAATTAGAGAGACAGAGTTTGGGATTCAGAGATTAGAGATTAGATTAGAGCTCTACTACAAGATTAGAATTAGAATTAGGTAGAAACAAGTAGAGTTTAGCGAGGCTCAGGATTTCGGATCGTCATCAGGAGTTCTGGTAATTCTTGTATTCGACTTTGTGCTATTTAAATTATCATTATGTTTCTCTTTATTTCATTCTTAGTTTATTCTAGTTGTATGCTTGATATAGTTCTAATTGATAGTAAGTTCATAGATATGTTCGTAAAGCGCTTAGTTCGATTCCGGATTGGATTAAGTGGTCGATATAATGTAGGCGTGGTGCTTAGATTATGTTTACCTATGAATGCACCCTATTCTCCGGGCCAACAAGTGGTAGATCACGAGGGTGACTCTTATAGCCTCATTGAGTCCTTTGTAGTCCACTCCCCGAGTCTAGGACAAGTAGAACCTGGTTACACTGAAGGAATTACTCTGGATATGAACTTCTTTCGTAATGTTCCTTATGTATGGGTGGATGATTAATTATGCTATAGATGATATCATATGCTAGGACTAACTTAGACTTAATAGAAGTAATATAACTTAGGAGTATAATCTCTTAACGACTCGATTAGTTCTCAATTCTGCTTGATCATATGATTCTCTCTCTCTCTAATTATGAATTCCCTGCTAGTCTCTGTTATTTACCTTAATTATCATTATCATTATCCTTTTGTCTTACCCCTATATTAGACTAGAGGTGAGTAATTAGATTCATGTCTAATTATATATGTTTGCAATTCTAAAGCCATATCATTCTTATCCTTAACCCTGTTAAGCTCCCGATGGTAGAATTATAAATAACGATACCTGGAACATTCCTGGGTGAAATGCTACAACGGGTGTATTTTATTCGTGCGCTTGCGGATAACCTATATTTAATATCTTATCAAAGTGTCGTGCTATAAATACTCACATCTCTAGTGTTACTGCTAGTGGTGACAGCCTAGCGTTAGAGTGATGCTATGAGATTGGTTGCTCATGCACGGATTCTACAGTGGACTCACTGTTGACACTAGTTATCTATCAAAATTGAAGGATAAATAAATATGAAAAGGGCATGAATTCAATCACCAATAAAGGTTTAGGGTTTTAATTGACAATATTCCACGAGTTTTGGTGAATTGTGATTCTGCAGGGACTAAACCAGAAAACCAACACAGATTACTTCTCCTGGAAGGAACCCGATGGAAGATAGCTGAACCGACGCATCAGGAATATTCTAGAAGGACCTAGAGGACACCAGAGGACACCAGGAGGTCGGGCATCCCGAGAGGCCGCCAGGTGGGACCGACCGGTCCCACCCTAGGACCGGTCAGTGGGCCCCTGGCCTCACTGGTCTCTGCCTTCTGGAACCTTCCTCCACCGCCTACGAGGATGCATCTCAGCGGTACCTAAGGTCGGTTTGATCCAACGGCCACGGTTCCTCGCCCAGGGCTATATAAGCAGCCCCAGACCCCCCTCTCCAGGGCATCACATTCATCACAATCATCTCATCAGATAGAATCAGATCAGTTCGTTACCAGAGAAGGAGATCATTCAGAAACCCTAGGACTACATCCACCTAGAATAGTTAGATAGAATAGGATTAGAGGAGGCAAGCTTCGCTTGGATTCCAGATCTAGTCACGAGAAGGCTCGGTAAACCCAAGATCTTCTCTTGTATTAACATTATGGATCTAGTTATGTTTCTAGTTCATAATTGCTCTTCTAGTTCATCATTGTTCGTCATTGTTCATGTTCTAGTTCGTCGTCTAGTTCTAGTTCATCGTCTAGTTCATCTTCTAGTTCATAATCCAGTTCTAGTTCATGTTCTAGTTTGTACTCTAGTTCTTCTAGATGTTCTAGTTCATCTTATTATTCATTCTTGTGTTCTAGATAGCAATACAATTGATATGACTAAGACATCAATAGTTATATTCTTAATTATATTGCTTATAGTGTGCTTTGATTATATATTTGGCATAGTTAGATCACCATTATGTTTATACTCATGTTCGTATAGCGCTCATCTTAATGATCATTGGGTGGATGATAGATACTGTGTAGGCATGATGCCTATACACTATTTATCTGTGAATGCTTCCTACGTTCCAGATAGAGTGATAGATCGCAGGTGTGACACTCCTGTTGAGTCCTTTATATTCCACCTCCCGAATGGAGTGTTCAGTATGGCTCAGTTAACTCATGGTTTAGGGGTTACTCTATTTGGCACCTTTACTATGGAGTTGCCTCTTGAATATAAATATGATATGACCTAGCCAATGATTGCCAAATATGTCTGCACTAATCAATGCATAATATGACTTGTAATTAGAATAACTTAGGAATATTTCTTATTAATGCTTGTTCTAATCATCACTTGCTAGGTAGTACTGTTCTAGGATTATCTTGATTGATCTGCTCTCTGTTATCATTTATCATTATCATTACTTCTACTATCTGATCCCGGTTTAGAGTAATGAGTGTGTTATCAGTCTTTATCATAAGTGTGTGCCACATTAATTGTTGTTAAGTCCTCATTAGTGTAGTACCATCATACTTTGAATTGATTAGTCTCTAGGCTAAATATAAATAACGATACTTGAGAATAGCTTGGGTGAAATGCTTCTACAACGGGTGTATTTATCTGTGCGCTTGCGGGTAAATATTTATCTTTAGATCCAGTGCTCTGATATAATCACACTGCTAGCTTCATGTTGGGGATGACAACTTGACGTTAAGTGATGCTAGTAGTGTCTCGTACACTCCTTAGTGCCTTCACTAAGTTATTGTTTATGAGGTTCATTCTTAGGGTGATTCCATTAAGGAGTGTCAACACTCACTCAAAAGTCACGTGACTTTTATGTTGAAGGAACATTTATGTCACTTACTCCTGGGAAAGCTGAAGTCCTTCTGGAGAAGATAGCTGAGAATCAGAGCTGGAAACAAGACAAGAATCAACGCTGTCACCAGATGGAGGAAGCCCCAGAAGAAGTGAAGGCACTGACAACAAAGATGGATGTGTTACTAGGGTGGCTAGACCAACGCGAAAAATACAAAAGAGATCGTCAAGTTGCATTCGACGCTCAGACTAGAAGTAAAGAGAACAATCAAGACAATGTGAACATCATCAACAACTCTTCTACACTATAAAAGCAAGGATGGAATCAACACTCCACTTATCAAAGTAAGTCCTCAGACAATTTCAATTCTTCCCATTTTAAGCAAATGCCTTTAAGAGATATAATCGTAGAGCAAGCTAGAGTAAATGACACTATTATTAGGAAGCTTGTTTTCAAAGATAAATCCTTGGAGGATATAAATGCAAAAATGGATGAGTTTTCTTTTGCTCTAAAAGAACAAATTAATATAAATAAAAATATAGAGATACATTTAGCCAAATTGACTGTTGTTTTGCCTGTTGCCACTAACCTTGAGCAGGCACAAGCTATAACTACTAGAGGTGGGAAGGTCACTCGTGATCCCCCATATCCAAGAGGAGCAAGAGGACAAACAACACTAGTGACGTCAATTGTAACAGAAGAAAGAAAAGACAATGAAGTTGAAGAATTAGATCCACCACTACCAGAAATGATGCAAGATTATCACGACACCAACCACCTACCATTTCCACATAGGAAAAGGAGAGCCACAACGGATGAGCAATTCAGTAAGTTTGTTGAAGTAATTCAAAAATTATACATCAATATTCCTCTGTTAGATGCTATACAGGTACCCACCTATGCAAGATATCTAAGAGACATCCTCAATAACAAACGACCACTGCCCACCACTGAGGTAATCAAGCTGATAGAAGAGTGTAGTGCGGCCATCCTCAACACTTCTCCACAGAAGAAGAAGGATCCAGGATGCCCTACTATTGACTGTTCAATCGGTGATCAACACTTCAACAATGCGCTATGTGATCTCGGAGCAAGTGTGAGCGTGATGCCCAAGACAGTCTTTGATAAACTTCATCATTCAAGACTTGTCCCAACATCAATGTGCCTACAACTTGCCGATCAATCACTCTGCTATCTAGTAGGAATTGCTGAAGACATTCCAATCAAGATTAGAGAATTCTTCGTGCAAGTTGACTTCGTGGTATTGGACATGCAATCAGACTCAAAAGTGTCACTCATACTAGGGAGACCCTTTCTGAGTACTGCGAATGCCCACATCAATGTTGGAATTGGAGAAGTCAGACTCAACATCAATGGACAAGAAGAATGTTTTCCATTTAAGCCAAAGCCTGAGTTAGGTTCAATAGCAAAGGTGGTAAGTGAAGAGGGAGATCAACAGTCACCAGAGGCATCATCCTCAAGGAAGGCCACAACCCCTCCAGAATGACAACTTTGGAGAAGTCCAATTCGGTGGACTTTAAAACCCTGAACTTTCACCGGGAGGTAACTTGGTAGTTATCCATATTTACTTTCTTGCACTTTCATTTCTGCATATGCATTTGAAAACCAAATAAAAATATAAAAACATAAAATTCAAGCCCCACGTAAATAATTTTTATGGTGTGTAAAAACCCGAAAGAATATTTACTGTGATGGCACAAAAATATATCTTTACATCTATCATCATTTTTTCATAAAAGTAATTTAGTTTTCTGAAATTTTCTGCATAGTAATTATTTTTCACCACCGGGACCCACCTTTTGGAATCACTACTACTTTGCTTCCTAACCACTCAACCTAGCACCAGAACACTTTAAACTTTTAATGGACGAAATTCTTGCTTAGAAGTGAAGCAACCTTTGAGTGGAGGGAAGAACACCAGGTGGGTCCTAGAGGGGGCCGATCGGCCCCACCACCAGGCCAGCCGGACTGCCATGGCCTCGTCTATAAAAAGCCACCTCTCGGAGCTCTCCACACTCACACACAAACCTCTCAATCCTCTCCTTTCAGCAGAATTCGTTTTAAAATCTGTTTGCTAATTCAAACCTTCAATCTAGTGTGAGAATCCAAGAGAGGAGGAAGAGTTTGGTAGAGAAGAGAAAATAGGATTGTGAGAAATTTTAAATTTGAGTAGAGATAATGTTTTAAAGAAGAGAAGTGTTGACCAATTCAATCATAAATAACTCTCTTGATAAACTAACCTCCAAACGACTGACTTGAGAATGGCTAACCGCAGACTGTTTATATTTTCTAACCCGTTCCATAGTCTGTTCTTGTTTGGTTGTTTGTTTTTCTCTGTTCAATAGGATGAGCAAGAAGACCTTCTTCGGAAAGATCAGGTTTGGACGCCACACGAGGAGTAGCTCAAGAGCAAACTCCCACATGGACGTTGATTCGCCGGCACCCTCTCAAGCATCGTCGTTCTATTCCACCTCCGAAGGTATGAATGTATTAACAGAGGAGAAGGATCTTAAGTTGCAAGGGAGTGAAGAGAAGGCAAGATTCAGAAGCTTAAGGAATAGGACCTTTAGGCCAACACCAATCTACGACCCACAACTTCTACAAGATACAGGTATAGATGTCAAATTCCTAGTATTTTTACTATGTTGAGTTGGATGGGTTTTGTGCCTGTTGATGAGATAGGAGTGAAGCTTCTTACCATCGAATTCCTTTGCACTTTGGTTTCTTTAGCTACTGGCATAAGTTTCCGCATGTTTAACAAAAAGTTTACACTCACTTGGAGGGAACTTAGTGACCACTTGGGTTTTGATTCCAACTACGCTCTTGATTTTTCAAATGCTTTACCTGATTTTAACAAAGAGCAGTTTTGGAAAGAGATTACAGATTTAGATATTTGTTCAAAACCCAAAAACAATGATATTCAGTTGTCCACTTTTCGTTTTATTCATCGTTTCATTTCTTCGACCATCTTCCCTAGACCAGAAACTCAAACAATGAGGGAAGATGAGTTGAGACTTCTTTTTGCTATTGTAAAGAAACAAAGAGTGTCTCCTGTTATCCACATGATCAACCAGTGGATGGAAGTTTTTGGCCTGACCAAAGGGGATATAGAATGTTCTTCTCTTGTATACCGTTTGGCTACCAAATTGGGTTTGACCCAATCTAGTCTTGTGCAAAACATTACCGAGGGTCGTACCGTTATGACCTTCGACTTTTTTAGACAAGCCCATATCCTCAAGAAAAACAACAATATTATTCATATGATGTACCGAGGTATGAGCACTGAGATTCCACCTCCTAACCCGAAACTCAGAGTTTATACCACGAGAAGCTTTCTTGTAGGTTTGCAGCCAATCACCACTACATAGAGAAGCGCATCGGCAAGGTTCGCGACTGCACCACCAACATACTATTACAAAGCCGACCCGATCCCCGAGGGACCAGCACACACAGCATATGATGATGGAGTTCAAACAAGACACCCGCCACAATATCAAGAACCATACTCTCAATGGGCTCCATCACCGTTCATCCATTCAGAAGATTCTTGGCAAGCCGACAGTACGGAGTGACGGAGGAGATCCCGCTACGACCAGTACCAAGGAAGACGCTCAATAGACCAACCAGGACCATCTACTCAACATGAACCACCTAGACACTCGGTCTCGAGTGTAGGGTATCATGATGATCAAATGGCTCATCAAAACATCAGTACCCGGCTGACAAGAATATCAGAAGACCAAGCCGACATCAACCGGAAGCTGATGGAGCAACAACAATGGAATGCCAGAATGGAAAACGCGGTCAAGAACATTCGACAAAATCAAGATCAGACAAATCAGTACTGGGATGCCTTCTGGTCCATGCCTCAGTACCATCACTATCGACCGTCGCCGCCACAGTGATCTCTAGCTTGGGGGAGGAGCCCTCAAGGTTTTGCACCAACAGGGAGGAGCCCCAATGTCAGGTATGTCCTTATCTGACGAGTTATCCTTATCTTTATTTATATATTTATAATATCTATTTAGTTTGCTTTATTAGAATAAATAATAAGCTCTAATTTATCTCTGATTAATGGAACCCTGAAACTTAAAAAGAAAAATTCAAAAATATTAGAACCTCTGTCTATATGCCTAATGTTAAACTTCGAATTCTCCTGGTCATAATCATCAAAAACTTAAAACTTGTGGGAAGCAAATTGCTTGATCCTAGTCTAAAGTAATTGATGGATATGATATAAATCTGAGCTACTATATATCTTGTTCTGAAATAACACTACAGCTCTGGAGAATTTCTTAATTAAACATGATCATTAAAACATTGAGTTAAGTTAAGCTTTGTTGATCCTATG
Organism: Coix lacryma-jobi var. lacryma-jobi; assembly: GCA_009763385.1. Classification (NCBI taxonomy): domain Eukaryota; kingdom Viridiplantae; phylum Streptophyta; class Magnoliopsida; order Poales; family Poaceae; genus Coix; species Coix lacryma-jobi. Next base: position 108,701,751 of record CM019827.1, read on the forward strand.
AAAAGTTATTATGCTCTTTGAATCAAGTTCACTTACACGTTTTTATTTTCCACAATAAATGCTCAAAGTTTTTATTATCCTTTCAAAAGTTTGTTGGAAGCATGTGGCTATGCAAAAAATAAAATTAAAAAAATCAGAGAAAATAAAAAAGGACAAGTGTCTGAAACCTCAAAAAGAAAGATCCTGAGGAAATAAAAAAGGACAAGTGTCCGGAACCTCGCTACCATAAAAAAAAAGGGCACGTGTCCGGCAGTAGAATTAGTCTGATAGCCACATGACTACATCAAACAGAAGGAAGTGATATTTCCAAGAGCATCCAACTCCATTTTTTCACACACATGCACCTCTTGATTCAATAAGTATGATTGCTTTCCCTATGGATCCATTGTTTAATTTAGCAATATATGTTCAACATTTGAAAAACTCTAAAAACTCCAGAATGAAGGTGAAGTAGAAGAACCTAAGATATAGTGCTTGAATTACTTATCCTGTCTTTCATTTGCTTGAGGCTAAGGTAAGCTATACGCCCAATGGTTAAAAGTGATAAAGACAAGTTTGAAAATGAGACAACTTTATTTCAAACCGAATGAGAATTTTTTGTTTAACACAAGGGAAGCTTAAGTTATTTTTCATGATCTATCATAATTATTTGCTAAGGGACTAGCAAAGGTTAAGCTTGGGGGAGCTTGTTGACGGTCCTTAAAGTCAACATTATACCATCAACTAGTGCATAAAACAATGGTAAACATGTGACAACGCATAGTTGTAGGGTTTGATTCTAACAAGTTCCACGAGTTGTGTAGTTCTCACTTGTTTTACAGGAACATCAACATTTCACTACATAAAAGTATCTCAAGTGATGAATTGGATCATACCATTGCGAAGAGCTCGTCAAGGCGATCGAAACGAACATATGGTTTGCTACATTTGGAGTCCCGACGAGAGAGTCCTTATTGGCTACAACATGGAAGCTTCTAGAACAACCTGGAGTGATCACCAAGCAACATAATACAGGGACTAAACTGACAGATTCAACAGCATTGGTGAATTACTATTTTCTAGGGAGTTTTACAGAAGATGGAAAGAGATTGAATCCTTCTCCAACAAGACAAATTGTGCAAACAGATGGAAAGGCGCATTAGGGCAATAAGGAAGGTTCTAGAAGACATGATGACGAAGCAACCACCTAGGGGCTGCCAGGTGGGGCCGGCCGGCCTGGGCCAGGACCCCCCTCGGCCCATCTTCGCGGAGCGTGACCTAATCGACCTCCTCGACGCATCTAAGCCCTTGATCAAGATTGGTTTGATCCGAAGGCCGCGGTTCATCCCACCGGGCTATATAAGCAGCCGCAGACCCCCTCCCTGAAGGAATCCTCATATGGATCAGATCTATCTTCGCTAGGCAATTAGAGAGACAGAGTTAGGGATTCAGATATTAGAGATTAGATTAGAGCTCTACTTCGAGATTAGAATTAGAATTAGGTAGAAACAAGTAGAGTTGAGCACGGCTCAGGATTCCGGATCATCATCAGGAGTTCTGGTAATTCTTGTATTCGACTTTGTGCTATTTCAATTATCATTATGTTTCTCTTTATTTCATTCTTAGTTTATTCTAGTTGTATGCTTGATATAGTTCTAATTGATTGTAAGTTCATACATATGTTCGTAAAGCGCTTAGTTTGATTCTGGATTGGATTAAGTGGTCGATATAATGTAGGCGTGGTGCTTAGATTATGTTTACCTATGAATGCACCCTATTCTCCAGGCCAGCAAGTGGTAGATCGCGAGGGTGACTCTTATAGCCTCGTTGAGTCCTTTGTAGTCCACTCCCCGAGTCTAGGACAAATAGAAGTTGGTTACACTGAAGGAATTACTCTGGATATGAACTTCTTTCGAAATGTTCCTTTATGAATGGGTGCATGATTAATTATGCTATAGATGATATCATATGCTAGGACTAACTTAGACTTAATAGAAGTAATATAACTTAGGAGTCTAATCTCTTAACGTATCGATTAGTTCTCAATTCTGCTTGATCATATGAGTCTCTCTCTCTAATTATGAATTCCCTGCTGGTCTCTGTTATTTACCTTAATTATCATTATCATTATCCTTTTGCCTTACCCCTGTATTAGACTAGAGGTGAGTAATTAGATTCATGTCTAATTATATATGTTTGCAATTCTAAAGCCATATCATTCTTATCCTTAACCCTGTTAAGCTCCCGATGGTAGAATTATAAATAACGATACCTGGAACATTCCTAGGTGAAATGCTACAACGGGTGTATTTTATCTATGCGCTTGCGGATAACCTTTATTTCATATCTTATCAAAGTGTCGTGCTATAAATACTCTCACATCTCTAGTGTTACTGCTAGTGGTGACAGCCGCGTCAGAGTGATACTATGAGATGTCTACCCACATTTCTTGGCATTAGTACCGGGGGTAGAGTCTAACCTACTTTTGGTAGCGATGCTAAGAAATGCCAACAAGGATCAGATCCAGAGTCTATCCCCTCTAGGTGACCAGGTCCTACTTGGCCTATATTCGGGAAGTGGACTACATAGGAATCAACGAGGCTATAAGGGTCACCCTCGCGAACTACCACTTGCTAGCCTGAAATATAGGGTGCATTCGCAGGTAAACAACGTATAAGCACCACGCTTACACAATGTTGACCACTCATCCCGCGATCGACAGAATGAGCGCTATATGAACAAGAGCATAAACATAAAGATACCCTAGCTATGCTAGACATATAATCAAAGTAGACGATGAAAATTATAATTATGAACACAAAATAGTAACAAGTCATGACAAGTATCAACTAGAACATGAACTAGAAGATGAATAAGAACTAGAAGAACAATTAGAAGTATATTAGAAGCACTAGGATAAACTAGAAAGGTAATTAGAACTAGATTAGAACACAGAGATGAACTAGATGGATTAGAAGATGAACTAGAACACAATTAGAACACAAGATGATGAACTAGAAGACAATTAGACAAATAGAAGAACAAAGTTGATACAAGAGAGAAGTTACAAGGCTAATTACCTAGCCTCCTCTTGACTAGATCCAGAATCCAAGCTTCCCTCGACTCTTCTAATTCTATTCTAGCTACACCCTTGGATGATGGAGCTCTTGGTTGTCTAGGCTACTTCTAAACTAAATGATTGAAAACTAAATTATGAATAGATTATGCCTAGGGGTCTGGGGCTTCTTATATAGCCCGGTGGGATGAACCGCAGCCCTTGGATCAAACTAACCTTGAACAACGGTCAAGAACTCAAGATACAAAGTAGAGGTCGGTTAGGTCACGTCGCACGAAGGAGGAGGATGCTAGGTGGGCCCAGGCTAGTCGGCCTAGGGTTGAGGCCGGCCAGCCTCCCTTGGCCGCCGCCTGCCTCCTCCTTCAATCGGGAGTCTTCTGGTACCTTCCTTCTTCGCCTAGAGTCCTTGTTCGATTGGTTTGTGCAACGAGAAATGGCGTGGTTGGATTCCTTGTCGTCTTCTTTCTGTCTGGTCCCTAGATAATTTTGGTATTCTATAGCTAATGGAATCTTGTCTGTTACACCCCTGATCATTGTATGGATAATGCTTCTAGAGGGTTCCAGAGTCTTCCAAGTCATATTCATCGAGGACTCTCGCTCCGGGACTCCAAATATGGCAAGTGATATGTCCATTTCGATTGTCTTGACGATCTCGTCACACTGGTGTGCTCTGATTCTTCACTTGACATACTTTCTTATGATGAAATATTGAATATCATGCAAAACAAGTGAGAACAACACAACTCATAGAACTCGTTAGAATCAAACCTTATAGCTATACTCTTTGGATCATTGTGGGTCATTTATGAGGTTAGTTGACGGTTTAAAATAGGAGATATCTATCGTCAACAGTGACAACTCTGTCCGTCCTTGGCATTCCCCTGTTCGTTTGGCATGTAGGACTCTAGATTGGCATGGTGGTTGATGGCAGACCAGTACATACATGTTCTCCTGATCCATATCACACTTAACACTAATCCTGATTATGTGATTTGTATTAACATTAACTAATCATAACATGACTATACTAGATCAATGCCTGCTCACTTAGAAATATTATTTTATTAGTTTCTCTTTCATTTATCATTCGAGAACAACTCATATGTGTGTCCACTATCTCTATTATCATTTCTTACCCATGTATGAACATCTAGTTAACCTGCACAGCACTACTATCTATGATCATGTCAGAATCTTAATCAAATGCCTTCCTTTGGGAAATATAAATAACGATACCCGAATACTCACCGGTGAAATGCTACAAATGATAGCTCCGTGCGATTGCGGATTAATATCTAAAAAGGTTAAGTAACTATCAAGGTCAATACTAGTAGCATCGCTATACTCTAGCAATGCTCGTAAGTAAAATCCACAGCGGCATTTCTGGCGCCGTTACCGGGGATAGAGTTAATCTCTACTCTTGGCGATGATGCTAAGGAATGCCAACAAGCATTTCTGGCGCCGTTGCCGAGGATAGGGTTTATCTCTACTCTTGGTAGCGACGTTAGTAAATGCCAACAATAGGGTTAGAGACCAAGGTATCCACCACTGAGCCATGACTTCGTTTGTGTTCATGTAGCATTACTAATTCTATTTGAACCAGCTTAAACTAGTGATTCAACCGGTTGGACCTATCAAACCATGAGTCGAGGCCTTCAACGGTTCAATATCTGGTCTGGTCCTAATAGTCCAGACTTGCATCAAAAAGATCTGAGTGACCAAGTCTTCGACCAAGCAGAAGTTTCCAATGTTGCGCACCTAAGCTGAGCTCTGCGCCCCCTAGCCCCGCCATTGGCTACCACTACTGCACAAAGCTTAACCACAACGGACATTTTGGCTTTACCGCAGCGGGCAACAGCGGCCGCTACGGTGCTAAGGCCACGGTTAATCGCGGTCATTACTGCAGCGGGCGTTGTTGCCCGCTGCAGTAAAATGCTTAACCGCAGCGGGCAACATAAGTAGCCCGCTGCGGTTAATCACATTTACCGCAGTGGGCAACTTAAAGTGCCCGCTGTGGTAAAAAATTTACCGCAGCGGTCGCCTTAGGTTGCCCGCTGCGGTAGATACGTTTAGCCGCAGCGGGCCCTTTATGTTGCCCACCATGGTTATTAATTTTGGATTAAAAAATAAATAATGCAGCTAGTAGGATATGAATTCAAATTAATTGCAGTTTTTAAATCAATTTCAGATTTTCAGATTTCAAACAGAGATATATATATGCACATATAAACCATCCAGACATAACATACAAAGTCACTTAGTTGTTCTTGTCATCATATACACATTGACTTAGTTGATTTCAATTTGAAATTACAATTCATAGTTCAACTTGATGAGTGTAATCTCTGGGACGAAGCATTGTGTTCTATTTTTGGAGCTTCTCGTATTGGGGTAGCAACGCCAGCTCAGAGTCTTTGTCGAAGAACGTTTCTCCTCCGAGAATGTATTTCTCTATTACTCCCTTCATAATCTTTTATAAGGCATATGAAGATTTCTTATTTTTGATCTTTTATAAGGCGTATGTAGGTACAAACCTCGTGGAGTCCAAACAACATCCAATCAAAAGCTTCAGCAATTACTCCTCTCTAAAAACAAAGCACTACTTTATATGTAGCATCCAATCAAAATACATAGTAGCATTAAATAATTACTGCATGCATGCACTTTAATTACTATTGTCACATTCCCTAGACTTTCTTGGTCATTGTGCTATCTCTAAATACGCCTTATAAAAGATTATGGAGGGAGTACAAACTTACATATGTCTGCCTTGACTTGTTTAAAGCACATCCTGTGGCTCTGCTGCTCTCCCCGATACTTGACACCTTCCTTGAGCTTCTTCTAGTGGTTGGTGTACTCCTTGCTTTCCCTTAAAAACTCGCATGTGTACAAGCCACATGTCTTTGATCCTAGTGGCTGTTTGGCGCACTGCACGATTGATACACAAGCATTAGAACCAATATGTATGAAACATGAATTGAACCTTTGAAATACGTACCGGGAAATCTCGTCGGATTTTGAGGTGGTACCTATGCTGGCCGGATAAGCTTCTTCGACCGATACGTATTTGTTGGAATCTTGTTACTCGTCGGGAACGTTTTAGCAAGGTAACCTAACAGCTCATCAAAGCTACTGTCTAACCACCCATGCCGAGCCTTCATCATCAACATGTGGAGGTTGAAACGAAGCACCGTGCACTCCTTCGGACATACCCCGCCGTCCTTATATAAAGGATCAAGTGACGCCTGCTTCATCTCTCTGAAATTTTTCAGCCACTTCGGGGAGCCATACACGACGTCGTCTTCGTCAATGTGGTTGAGTAAATCTTGAAACAGCTGCACATCCACAGGGTCCTGCACCGTAGCGTCCTCAACATCTCCACCACCATCATCTGTCATATCCTGGAGTACATCCTCCACAGCGATGTAGTCACGAGCACTACTGTCACTGAAGGTTGGCGCTACTGTTGCTGATGAGACGTGCGCTCCAGGATCTTGGTTCACGGTCGTCGTCGACGCTGAGCTTACTCCAGATGCCGCCCCGACACTCGGATCGATTCTCTCGCCGTGATGAGTCCACACCGTGTAATCCTCCATGAAACCAAAACGAATCAAATGAGATTGCACCGTGCCTTCGTCTTTGAACGCTGTCAGATTCTTGCAGCGATGACATGGACATATGATTGTCGTCTGGTTCGATCTCTCACGGTCAGCTTTCGCAGCGGCAATAAACTTTCTCACTTCAACGAGATACCGCACATCAAGTACTCTATTGATCTTATACATCTATTCTGACCGGTCCATCGTACCTACGATCCTTAATTACACACATCATGAATCACAAAACAAAGATGAATTAGAAAAAATAATAATTTATTATATTTATGTTAAATCTAGGGACAGAAATAACGACTACAAATAAAATTAATGCATCTATGATGAACTTAGAGAAACAAATACCAGTTTCTCTCTCCTCCATGAAACTAGATCTAAAAAGGGGCTAAAAAGAGAGGAAAAGAGAGGGGAAAGAGGGTGGAGATCATCTAGGTACCTCTTATGGAGTACTTCTCCTCTAAATCAAACAAAGAAACCTCAAAAACAAGTTATTTTGTGCAAAAATTCGGCAAAACTTCTCCCCCCGTTTTTGTCTAGTGGAAGAAGGTCGATCGCTTCGATGCTGCTGGTCGGCGGCTTAAATAGCCTGCAATAACCGAAGCGGGCAACGTAAAACGCCCGCTGCGGTTAATCTGTTTTAACCGCAGCGGGCGTCCTTAGCTGCCCGCTGGGGTTAATAATTAACCGCAGCAGGCAACTAAGGACACCCGCTGTGGTTAAAGAAGATTAACGGCAGCAGGCGTTTTACGTTGCCCGCTGCGGTTAATTATTAACCGCAGTGGGCACTTCGGTGGCTCCAGGCCAGCCACTGAATAACCGTGGCGGGCAAAAACTATGCCCGCCACGGAGCCCATTTAGGCAACGCTGCGCATATTCAATTCTGTAGTAGTGTACCACGGCAATGACCACACCACTTCGGTCAATGAGCTTCGCATCTCCACACAGCCATGGCCCCACCCTCGGCCGCCACCGACAACCTCCACGGTCTCATCGTGGCCGCCATATGGTCAGCCTTCGCGAGCAGTGGTTGATTCTCACTCTTTCTTTCTTGTGCCAGCTCGTTGATGCATTAGTTTTAGGGGTGTCGGCATTCGGGAACAGGGGTCCCTCACACCAATGGGTAAAAGGGGGTGTACGAATCGGTATAGTGGCGGGGCGTTGCGCGTCACCACTCGAGAGAAGAACGCAAGAAAGGAGCCAGGGGGTTTATACTGGTTCGGGCGTGGAAAGCCCTACGTCTAGTGTGGAGAGGGGGCTGTATTACTTGGCACCGAAGTGCTCGGAGAGGGGGTTACAAGCGGGTGAGAGAGGGAGCTGGTCCCAAGTCACGTGTGAGTGGAGGAAGGAGAGAGGAGAGCAGAGGCGCTCGTGAGTTCTCTGCTTAGTGCTTTGGTGTTCAGCCAGAGCTGGTTTGTTGATCGATGGATCGCTCGATGTGTTCCTCGATCGGTTGATCGATGCCTCAGGAGCCCCATGGTACCCCCTTTTATAGGCGCAAGGTGGGCACAAGGTTACATTTGGGGTGGCCATGTGTGTCCTTCTTGATGGAGGTGGAAAACGGTGGCCTCCCGTGATAATACAGTTGGCGTAGTGGGTTCCGTCCTTGTTGCGTGGGCGAGTTGTGCTTGATGGATCTGTTAAGTCTTGCGCGCGTCATGATGGAGACTGTGGAATCATGTTTTTCTGTGTCTTTGACCCGGTGAGGCGCTGAGGCCTACTTGGGTCGTGGCTCTAGAGCCTCGGAAAGGTGAGCACCCATGACGCCTGTACTTTACTAAAACCCTGATCGTGGGCACAGTGGAGAGTATGACATCGCAGTGCTCGGCACCCCCGTGGATCGATGCCTGCACCCTGCACGCCACCGTCCATACAGTGCAAGTGCACAGTCGGCACTGTGGGAACCCGTGGTACGCGAGGTTAGCGTGCAGTCTGGTTGACATGTACGACAGAGGAGGTGACCGCTCGACCATGCTCGAGCGGGTTTTGTCCGCTTCCATCTGGGGCCTGACGCATAGGCCTCGGATGAGGTGATAGGCTTCGTTCGAGGCCTGGGCCTAGGGCCTTGGGCGAGATGGAGAAAGGAGTCGTTTGTTCGAGGCCTGGGGAAGGGGCCTTGGAAGAATCAGAGAGTTTGGTTGTACTCCCGGTCAGTCGCGGAGTTGGTGCCACATTGTTTAGCACGCGTGAATGCTTTTATGGGATTCGTTGGGACTAAATCCCTGACAAATCCTCTTTTGAGGCGTGAGTGTCGTGCGGCCAGTGAAGCGCAACGGTGGGCGGTTGGTGTCATCAGGGCTCTTATGACCCCTTCGAGGGGTGCATCCTTTGGACTCCCGGTCTTCGGAGCAGAGTGCTCCGTGATGCCCGGTTTATCGCCTGACTCCGTGGTGGCGCGGATATGGAGGCGAGTCACGGAGACTCCCGCCCTCATCCGGGTGTTTGCATCGGTCGTTTATTTATGTTGGCTGCGTACGAGCGCACTCAGCCTGTCAGCAATACTGCTGACCCTGACCAGGCGTCCTGGCGGTTTCATTCCCGCCCCTAGGTTTGATCGTGTCCTCAGGATGGAGGGTTTCGGGCCAGCCCCGCCGAGCGACGGGCCTCCATCTCTGCGGGGAAGAGGGTCGCGGAACGAAGATCTTGGCCCATTGAAGAGGCTTGGTTAGAAGGCCCAGCGTCGCCGAGTGGGCCTGACCTTGTTTTAATCGGTGTGTTTTGGGTACCCCTTATTTTGGTACCCGATAAGGGGGTGTTCGTTTCTCCAACAAAAATTTTAGCCCAATCATATCGAATTTTGCGTCTCTAATTTAGTCTATTAAAAATAGAGTAGTTAAAAAACTAATTTGTCAACCGAAGCCTAATTCACGAGACAAATCTATTAAACTTAATTAGTTCATGATTTGATAATATGGTGCTACAGTAAACATTTGTTAATGACAGATTAGTTTACCTTAATAGATTCGTCTTGTTAATTAGCATATGACGGTGTAATTAGTTTTATAATTAATTTATTTTTAATAGACTAAATTAGTTTCGAAATATTCAATAAGATAACCTATTTTTTTAAAAAAAACGAACACCCCTCAATTCTCCTCCACTCGAGAACAATTCTCCACCGGAGAAGCCCTCACCGGCCGTGTGCGCCGCGTACGTAAGTCGACAAAAACAACTTTAGGGCGTGCAACAGTAACCGAATCAGCACAGGGTGACAGACATGCGATGATGAGACGGTCCCACATGAATGTGCGGTGGAGAAGGCGCCGCCTGTAAAGCAACAGTGATCACATGATGGCCCGCATCATTGGAAGCGGAAGGTCCTCAGCCTCTCACCGTCTCACGCACAGGCACAAAAGACCACCGTCAACAAGTACGTACAGTACCGTACACAGGATCGGGAGGAGCGTCTGTCTGTCTGGTTCGTTGCAGCCCTGACGGTCACGGGCCGTCTGCGCGTACCGCCAACCAAGCGCCTCACCCAACACGTCGCTCCCGATGTCCCGACCCGTGACTCCCGTAGTCTCTGCTCTGCTGCGTCCCGTGATCACTCGCGTCCACGTGTCGCAGCCACGATCGAACACTGACCCGCCGGCCGCCGCCTCCTCCTAGGACAGTCGTCCGTGGGACGAGTGCGCCCGGGGCACGAGCGAAATCAGCGAGACAGTGACCACGGGCGGCGAGGCGGGAGGCCAACCTGATCAGTTGGGTTTGGGTCTTGTTGGCTTGGGTGGCGCTACGTCTCTGCTCCCGTGCTCCGCGCCTCCGCGAATCAGCTGCGCGGCGGTAGTGCTGGTGCTGCCCGGACCAGTCCACCCTCTTGTGGGCAACCGGAGCCGCGAGTCAGCTGTGGGCAACGGCCAACGGCACGGCAGGTACGCCGTACACCTCTTGTGTTGTGTCTTGTTCAGTTGGTCCCTCCTAGAGTCCTAGTCGTTCGTGGTGTAGGATGTCGTCGGCATGTCGCTGACAATTAAGCGAACAAAATAGATTCAGTATTTGCGTACCTGAATTCTGACGGTAAAAGATTCATGTACTACGTAGTCTCGTTGTCGTATTCAAAAGCAAACTTCGGTACTTATTAGCAACCGCGATTCCTGTAGTCATATTGACATACTCCCTCCGTCCATAAAAACATGCAATTATGGGATCCGTGCCAGTCAAGGTGATTCAAGTTTGACCAAGATTATAATAAAAGATATTAATATTTATGTCATCAAATAAAATTATTATGAAAATATAATCTATTCTTAATCTAATGGTATATTTTTTGTATCAAGAATGTTAATACTTTTTTATATAATTTCGGTCAAAGTTCTAAATGTTTAACTGAGAATTGCATGTTTTGTTGGACGGAGGGAGTACTTCTAAATTCCAATTCCACACAGGCATACTTGACATACTTCTAAATTCACACTTGACAATTGACATACTTCTTCATATTCCAATTCCACACAGCCACACAGGCATCGCGCTTCCTATTGCTTCTTCATATTGCCATCTGCGCAGCTCCGCCACTGGTCGTCGATGAGGCCGCCGCCGGAGACAAGCACGCGGCCGCAGCTGCGTCGTCCTCGTCCAGTGCCATTGCTGACGGTGGCCGTGTCCGTGGCGCTCATCTCGCTAATGTGCCTCCCTGTCGCCGCGGATGCGAGCAGAGCGCTCCGCTACAGCCGGGAGCACCGGAGGCAGCACCACCGTACGACGGAGAGCAAGAAGAGCCACGTCTCGCTTCCCCCCGACGCCGACGGCGATTCTCCGCCCGAGCCCCCGGAAGATGGCGGCGCGCCGCCGCCGCCGCCGCCTGCCGACGACGACGACTGCGGCTGCGGCAACGTGTTCGACGTCAGGGCGTTCGGCGCGTCGGGCGGCGACGGCTCGTGCAGCGACGACACGCCCGCGTTCCGCGCGGCGTGGAAGGCCGCGTGCTCCTCCGACTCCGCCACGGCCACGCTGCTGGTGCCGTCCGACGGCGTCTTCACCATCAGCTCCACCATCTTCTCCGGGCCGTGCAAGCCCGAGCTCACCTTCCAAGTAAGCCTTACGAACATTGCCTCCTCGCAAAATCATCGACCCAGCCAATTAAGCCAGCAAGGCCCAATCTCGACTGTGAACCAGATCGACGGCGTCCTGATGCCGCCGGACGGGCCGGCGAGCTGGCCGGCGACCGACAGCCGGAAACAGTGGATCGTCTTCTACAAGGCCGACCGCCTGACGCTGGCGGGGGAAGGCACTATCGAAGGCAACGGTGAGGAGTGGTGGGATCTCCCGTGCAAACCTCACAGGGTACTCGTACTCTTCTCTCCCGCGGTGCATTAGTCAGTCCTCTAGCTCCTCCTCGTGCCATCCATGCCATTACCGAAATGTGTCACGGAGGTTTTCCCCGAAGAAACATGCGTGACGTTTGGGTCTGTGTGTGTCCGTGCATGTCCAGGGTCCAAACGGATCGACGCTGCCCGGACCATGTGACAGCCCTGCGGTAAACCTCGCCGATCACCGATCACCTACTCGAATCCTGCTTGTTGTTGTTTTTTTGGTCGAAATCCTTGACGACCTCACTCTGTTCGGGGGAATCGTGTGGTACCTGTATGCAGCTGATACGATTCTTCTTGAGCAACGACGTGACGGTGTGCGGCCTGAGGATCGAGAACAGCCCGCAGTTCCACCTCAGGTTCGACGACTGCGAGCGCGTGCGCGTCGACGGCCTCTTCGTCAGCTCGCCGGCGTCCAGCCCCAACACGGACGGCGTCCACGTCGAGAACACCACGTCCGTCCAGATCCTCAACTCTAGGATCTACAACGGTAAGCTGAAACAGTGATCGAAAGCACATACTCTGCACTTTCAAGAATGGATCAACCTCATATCAAGTTTCCATCAAACTCTGAGCTCACTTCAGGCGACGACTGTGTCTCCATCGGCGCCGGATGCTCCGATGTCCACATCGAGAACATAACATGCGGGCACGGACATGGCATTAGGTACCTCTCACTCGCTCGACAACGTGCTTCTATGGCGGTACCGTTCGTAGTGAGCCAAGCCTGACGCGGCAAGCTGTACTGTTGCCATCCTCGCAGCATCGGCAGCCTGGGCGTCCACAACACTCACGCCTGCGTCTCCAACATCACGGTCCGGAACGCGCGGATCCTCGACTCCGACAACGGCCTCCGGATCAAGACGTGGCAGGGCGGCACCGGCGCCGTGTCGGCGGTCGAGTTCGCCGGCGTGCAGATGCAGAACGTGAAGAGCTGCATCGTCATCGACCAGTACTACTGCCTCGGCCACGGGTGCGACAACCAGACCTCCGCGGTGCGCGTGGCCGGCGTCACGTACCGGGACATCCACGGCACGTACAACCCGCAGGCCGGCGCGCCCATCCGCCTCGCGTGCAGCGACGCCGTCGCCTGCACGGACATCACCATGTCTGGCGTCGAGCTGCTGCCGGCCGGCGGAGACGACGGAGTGCTGCTCGCCGACCCCTACTGCTGGAACGCGTACGGAGTCATGGAGACGCTCACGTTGCCACCAGTTTACTGTTTGCTGGAAGGCAGCCCGGAGTCTCTCCAAGACCCGCTCACGAGTTGCTGAGATGATGACATTGTTTTCTTCATCACTAACAAAGATTTCTGTCATGTGAAACTAGTAAACGCTAATACACTCGTCATTCTACATATGACAAATTACAAATACACAAATAATGTGAATTTCTCTAATGGCATAATCACAGCTACTGAAATTTGAGCTGCAATGTATCCTAGAGGGTGAAATACACAGCCGAACACTCACACTCGTTAGAACTGGTAAGAACATCAAAGTTGAAAAAAATGACTTGGTATATCATGAGTTTTAGCAACATACTAATTCATTTGGCAAGTAAAAAAAAAGACCTCCTCCAACAATTTGCTATTCCAACTTGCTAAAATCAAAGATTATTGCGCTAGGAGAGGAGGGGAACAGTTTCCCGCGTGAGTACCAACCTCACCCGTGCGCGGAAATTTACGCGTGCGGCACGGAGGAATAGGAAGTTGGAAAAGATAGCGAATTTATTTAGGGAGTTCTTGGAGAAGAATATTTGTGTTTTTATCAAATTTATAAGAATAGCAAGTGAGAATAGAGTTATTGGAGATGCTCTAAGCTTTTGCTGATTCCATACTCTCTCATCAAGTAAAAAGGGTGGTAAAGGACTCTCAAATTTAGCCTAGCAAATTTAAGAATCGGACCATAACATTATATGATTTTGAACTAAAATTAGATAGATCCTAATTGGATTGTGAAGGAATCATAAGGTCATGTCCATTAGCACCCCTATAAAAGACGCCACTATAAGATACGCAATGATGAACAATCTCTGCATATTCTACTAAAATGTAAGCATACCAACAACCGGAGAGCTGGTTACTGGACAAAACGACGCAGAATTCTTTGCCAAAATTTTGCTGGACCACGACAGGTACAGCGATAGTGTGCCTCATTAGACAGAACAAGCATCTTGGCCTCCATCAGTTACATTCTAAAGAAGCTAGTTACAACATCCAGAAAGGGGGGCCTTTAGCACAAATATATACATCGCAAGTCATGCAAAAGCATGTTATGCAGCTAAACCGTAATTCTGTATCCTACCCTCTTAATAGTCGCCTATACTTTTCGTGAGGCAAACTAACTAGATTGATGATCTTGAACAGTAAATCACCTCAGTCGAGAAGCTGCCAAAATGTGTCATTCAGACTTTACTGATAACCTCTCTGCAGGTTCGGAGCATGAAAGAAGAAAAAAGTTAATAGACCTTCCAGACTGAAATATATAGGTAATAGATTTACTGAAAAATGTCCTACTTATGAGCTCATATGTCACAATCATTGATGTGCCCCAGAGAGACATGTTAAGAAACCTCGGTCCAAAACCTCTATAAAACCCCCTCCAGCCATCTTCATCAAGGAGCAGCCTGGTAGTTTTCATGACAGAAGGCCTACCCTTACCATAGTTGTCCATAACCTGAAATCACACGCAAATAATGAACACCTGATGATGGAATTCTCACAAGTGCCATGCATGATAACAGTTCCTTCTATGACAGTAGCTAGCTACATAGCTGTGCCAACATTGAGTTCCAGTACATATCCTATGTAGCAAAGGTGGCAAGTTAAACAGCCAACTCAAAGATAATCTGCACCCTAAGGTCCAGTTGAGGAGCTTCAGGTCCAGTTGGAATCCTGTATATTAAGGTTGGGCTTTTGGCTTTGGCTTTTGGCCCCAAAAGCCAAAAGCCCAACCAAAGGGGTGCTCCTGGCAGCAGCTTTTGCAGAAGTAGGAGCTTTTCCGTAGTACATTTTTGAAAGCTGTTTTGGCCCTACTTTTGGCTTTTGGCTTTTCAAAATAGGTGAAATAAAAAACGTTTTTATAATTATTTTAAAAAAACAAAACTAGAACACATACTTTATACTTGTTTAACGAAACAACTTTCAGTTTTTCCACAGCTCACAGCCCACAGCAGCTTTTCCACAGCTCACAGCCACAACAGTCCCACAGCCACAGCTCAACCAAACAGGGCCTAAAGCTACCCATATTTCACAAGCCAGAAAGTATAGCCTAGGCCTACGGCCCTTTCAAATTCTATCCTGCACCTTCTGGCTACAACCAACATCTCCATCCTCTGTTGCACAATCATTTATGGTAAAAAGGGATTTCAAGCATAATATTACTACTTACATGGCATGTTAACTTCTAAATTATACATACAGGAAGAACCACAAAGGAAACCCCTGTGATCTTCTGACACTCAAAAAATGAATCAACCTCCTAGTCTAAAAATCTTACCTGATAAATAAGATAGTAACAGCTGGGATTCTAGGTTTCTTCTACCAGAAATAGCATACTAGCACAAAGAAAACATGACGAATGCCACAGAAAACTAGAATCTGCAGACATACATAACACCACATGTTAAGAAGAACAATTCAACTTACCTGAAGCCGAGTCTTGATGGTATCTATTGGAGTGGTGATAATTGACGAGCAAGCTCCAGCAATTGTTCCTGCTGTCGCTTGGACAGCAACAAGTTCTGATTGAGATGGTTTTTTTGGTGAGTCATTTCCATAACCCAAACTCCTATTTTAGGATTGCAAGAATATTAATCAAGCATGGCACTAATATCTTTGTAGACACAATGAATAATAAATGTTAAATAAAAAATACACACACCTCCAAATAGCATGTTGAGCACCACCATATGAACTCCACCAAAGGGCTGAAGCTGGCGACTGAGTCAACATAGTGATTCCAAAACCTCGGTAAAGCCCCCGGATCCCTTCGGTTCTGACAACCTTATTTATCACATCAAATGGGCCCCTGTATGTTACCATCCCTGGCAATCCTTGAACCATGAGCCTTTGGCAAATCTGTAAGTTCAGAAATATGGAAGAGCATCATGTAAATTAGATAACAAAATAAGGATGTCATACAGAAAAATGCTTTTAAGCACACTTGTTGTGAAGAACTAAAGTAATGTCTAATGGAATGGTTTATATGAAGAAATTACTCCTAAAGTGGTCAGCCCTTGGTTTGTACAGAAAGATAGATATAGTCATTTAGGAACTTTATGAAACAGTACAACGATCACGATGTGACATGTACCTGCTATACATCATAGGGTTTCAACTTCCAAGCAATTACAACATGATAGCTTCACTATAGAAGTATCACCCAAAAAGGAATATTTGATACATCATAGGGTATTAACAGAGTATTAAGAGTTGATAGGGTTTCAACTTCCAAGCAATTACAACATGATAGCTTCACTATAGAAGTATCACCCAAAAAGGAAAATTATTCGTCAAATGAACATTTCTGTGTTGATTGCTTCATATGTCATGTATCAAATATTCAGATTTATGCTCTTATGTCCTCCATTGGAAACAAATATGTTCAACAAACTTGTTAACATGCTGTTGGTGATTTGACTAATAGTTGCTAAGCACAAAAGTTGGACAACAACAATATGGAGCTGGTGTGAAAGAATGCTCACCACATCTAGAGGCACAAAATATGAGCATGAACAGATACTTGACATCAGGCCTGCAACGCCATTTGCTACAGCAATTCGTGACGCCTCTGACATATCAAGATGTTCACAATACTTAAACGTCATTTCTTTAGAGATCTCTAGTGATGTTAGAGCTAGCACTCGCCCAGGTAGAGCTCCAACAGCAGAGGTGCCAAATCCTCTGAAAATGCCAGGGATGCCATCGCTTCTCAATATCCTCCTAAAAACAGCAAACCCAGACATATGTGCAAGCCCACCTTCAGCGACCTGCATCCTAGTCTTCACAACAGCTGTTGGGTGAAGAGAACCTTGCTGGACCGTAAACAGGATAGCTCCAATCACATGAAACCTCGTCTTGTCCAGCCTTAAGCATGATACAAAAAGATAGCTACATCAGTTACAGGAATATGTAAAATTGATAGTCTCTTTATAGAGTTGAACCCCACAATTTATGCAAATTGCCATGTTGCCAGCATGACATTTCCAAAATAGCATGCAACTCTACAGGCCTTTGAGTACAGGTGACATGAAAACCAAAATTACTGCCCATCACATCACTGATGAAAAAGATGCAGGGAACAATCACAGTTCCAAAATGTGATTTCAATGGAATTTTATTGACCGTAGAGTGATGTACATCCATTAGGGGTAGCTGAACTTCTTTCTTCGTTTAACATAATTCTCCAAATATTTCTACATGTACAAACTTTGAAGAACTTTTTGATGCATAGAAATCCATGGAATCTTCATGGGTGTAGACCTAGGTTCACAAATGAATTTCCCATTCTTCTTCTTTTGAAGTGCAAAAGTCAGTACTGTGCGTAGCTATTGCCCGTCTAATGGAAATTGCCTTGAGAAGTTGAGAATACATATAACACAAAGGAGAACAAGTACATAAGATCTCAGTACAAATCCCTATAAGCTATGGCTTGAATCAAGGAGTCCAGAAGCACACTTAGAATCTAAACTGCTAGGTTCTGCACCAAAACAATACGTCATATATAAAAGCTCAGAATTTGGATTTCCTTCTTGTTTGAGGACGTGCTCATCTCAGTGCCAAATTTCTATACAAAGATGAATAAGGGCAAAACATGTCTACTTGTTAACTGCACGAGTTTGAAGCAGACATGAGTATATTAACTAGCAGCCTGAACATAGCAGCCGCTGCTGGAATTGGGGAAATACAATCGATTCCTCTCTAACACGTCAAGTTTTGCCAACTAAATTTACAGCTTTTCAGAAGACCCAAGCTCCATTCCCCGTCCATATCTGCGGCAAGCGGCACTGATCTCGTGGTCCTCCCCCGCGCCCCAGGCCAACAAAAGGTTGGGGAAAAGACGCAATGCGACCGTGAATCAACTTCCTGCAACCCACGCTCCCTGGCTGCCCATTCCTCATCCTTGCCCCGTGCCGAGCACGGGAACAAGCGGCGGGCTGAGAGCCCAACCAAAAGATGCGAGGCAGCAAACGTCCACCCCGCGCGCCAGGATGAAAAGATTCCTCTTTTGATTCATAATAACTCTCTAACTGAAGAAGGGGACCCTGGCGCGTACCTCTCCCAGTTGATGTTGGCCTCCGCGAGCGCGATCCCTGCCGCGGACGCCTCTGAGGTATCCGCCGCCGCCGCCGCCATGGACTCGCCACACGCCTACACACAGAAGGCGACTCCGCGAGAGGAGCAAATAGAGGAGAAGCAGAGCGGCGTTTGGTAGGTGCTGCTCCTCACTTCCGTGCGTGTCTCCCGTGCGGTTGAAGTGATGTCGTCGCCGCTGCGAGCGAATACGCGCACGGGGAAAAAGGGCCGCGGCGGAGGCCGGAGAGGGGGAGGAAGGAGGCGGACGGAACCAGTTTGTTTGGGTGCGCCATCTCGAGGCATTAGGGGTTTTGGTTGGAAGTTTCCAGCAAGGTCGGGTCGGTTCGGGTCGGCGCCCCGCGGAGCGCGCTGCCCAACTTGCTATTTGTCCGGCCTCGCCTCACTGACCTGCGGGGCCTGCATTGGGAGCTGAATCTTGGTGGGACCGGGAAATCAGTTGCGTGAGTGCGGCCGGGCGGAGCGTGTGGTGGGTGTTCTTTGCTTTCCTGCTCTCGGGCACTCGGAGGAATACGGGGACGAGCCGGGGGGGGAGGAAAGCTGCACCAGCGAGGCGGGAATGGAGGGGTACGTGTCATGCGCCCATTGAGCTTTGCTGTCAACCTCGCCACGTGGGCCAAAAAAGGCAGGTGGGCGACTTTCTTTTCGTTTCTGTTGTTTCCGCAACACCGCGTCACGTGGCGCGCTGCATCAATGGCGCGTGACTCCTCCGTATATTGTAACTAGCTTGATAGTGCGTGTTTCGCTGCGCAGACGAAGATTAAATTAATAAACAGATAATATCAAAAACATCTAATTATAAAATAATTTATATTTAGGAGGTGTTTATTTTTGGTGACTAAATTTTAACATGTGTGACATCGAAATGTTATGGCACTAATTTAGAGTAGTAAAAATAGGCTACTAATAAAACTAATTATACAAATAAAGACAAAAAATAGTGAAGGAAAAAATAACCTAAAGGAGGAGGAAAAGATAAAAAAGAGGAATGAATAGTAGCGCTACAGAAAAAGAGGAATGAACAGTAGCGTTACAGTCCCTGGAGCTGTAAAAGCTCTCAAAAACTCATAGCTGAGAGATACTATTATGGGTGCACTGACGTCACACCGTTTTTTGAAAAATAAAAAACTATGCGGAAGTTTGTTAAAAAATATGTTCTAAATGAAAGGAAAAGAGAAAAAAAACTCGTGATTCAGAGATACTATTATGAGCGCTCTATGAACACGCTTGTTTTTTAAAGCAAAAAACCTATACGGAAGTTTTTTAAGAAACCTATGCTAAAATGAGAGAAAAAGAGAAAAACAATAACCATAAAAGAAAATAAAAATGAAATGAACAGTAGACTAAGACATGAAGAGATAAAAAGTAACTCCTCATTAAGAATATTATTATATTTTATAGTACTATTGAACGCGCTACCGCGCATCGATTTTTTAGAACGAAAATCATGAAAAAAAAAGAAGAAGAAAAAAAGTAGAAAAGAAACATAAAAGAAAAGGAAAAAAACGAAAGCAAAAAAGCCAAAAAAAAAGCTACAGTACATCAAGCGCTAGGAGGCTGCCAATCCTCCTGCGGTCATAGGTTTATATTATTAGGGCAGCCGCAATGGCTAACTCATAAGCCAACTCTTAGAATTTTTGTTATATTTTAATACAAGAAAGAGAAGAGCTAGCTCTTGCTCAAGAGCTAGGCTCATACACAGCTAGGCTCATACACACATTCCAAGATCATGTGTGAATGGAATGTGGGCCTAATCATATTATGAGCTATTGCTAAGAGTTAACACTGTTGGAGAAGTTGACTTAGAGCTAGCAGCTAGCTCGTACCACTGCGGGTGCCCTTAGAATAGAAGCCGTAGAAAGTAGAAGTATAAAAGTGGACTGAGGCCATGTTTTCACCAAATGTGCCCAAAAATATTGTGCAGTACCCGTCATATCGAATCTTTATACGCTGTTGACGCTCAAAAATGTCATAAGGTTAGAAGATGTATTCGGCTCATAATATTTTGGAGACGAATTTATCTTCTAAAAGATTTGTATTAAAAGACCGGATATTCTGAGATGACCTGCTTGCTAGATGTCTTCCGACCAGGTTACGTTGTCCTTGACCAGGTGACGTTGGTCGGAAGCACTAGAATGATGATGAATGTTGATTCAGGTACCGGTTTGAAGGTTCATCTTGCTATAAAGGTTATGAAGATCCATTAGTTTGGGTTGTTGTTTACAGAGCCCATTAAATCGGTTTAGTTGATTTAAGAATCGACGAAAGCGGGTTACTTTGTCTAGTCCGGATTGGACTCTTGGGTTCCATATTTTGATGGAGTCCGGATAGGAAACTTGAAGATCATATTTGGAGATGTTTCCTATTGGGATAAGACCAACCCTCTCTCTATATATGAGAGGACCATGGTCGATTGAGGCATCCAACCCTAATCGACAAAATCAATCTACTATCCATTTTATCCTTTTTTTCCTCTACCTTGCTGTTCGACGCATCTCCCGGCGAGATTCGGCGGTGTTCTAGGCGGCCTTGCTGGTCCTAAAACAACCTCTACGTGTCTTTCCCCGACTCAGGTTGATCTGCAACCTCTTTGGACGTTCTAGCCCTGCTGGTGTGTGATTCGAATCACTTCCGACGTCAACATACGCATACATAAAACATTAAATGTAGGTAAAAAATAAGTAATTGTACTTTTAGTCTGTTCATGTCGAGACGAATCTTTTGAGTCCAGTTAGACCATGTTTGAACAAAATTTGTCAAATAACGACAAAAGTGCTACAATAACTTTTCGTCACATATTTCGCGAACTAAACAAGGCCTGAGGGGGAAAGTGCTACAATAACTTTTCGTCACATATTTCGCGAACTAAACAAGGCCTGAGGGGGTAAGATCATCTCCAACAATTTGGTAAATGACTCGTCATTCTTTAAAAATTGGTAAAACAACTAAAAACTATTTTCCAACAGTTTACTAAAGAAACTTGCCAAATCTTCCAACTTGTTGTGCACGCATATTTACGCACGCGCAACGGCCTTGCCATCGCGATCCCGCGCTGCTCCGATTCCCTTCCCGCGCGACCTAGAAAACTTCAGTAATTTCTTTCCGCTCGCGCCAAAGCCCGTCGTCCTAAAAACGGAGTGACCACAATCCTGCAGTCGGTCAGCGGCGTGCACAGTGGCTGCGGCATGTCGTCGCTAGCGTGGCTGGTGTACGCGCTGGTGCGGGCGCTCCAGCACCGCGACACGACGTACTCGGCATGCTCGTGCTCTCGTGCATGGCCGTGTTCCCGTTGGTGCGTCACCTGCACCACAACGTGTTCGAGCGCACACACCGGTTCACCGGCTGGACTACGCTCGCGCTGCCGCGGGTCTTCGTCGTGCTCTCTGCCAGCTACGACTCAACGACCGCCTCCTACCACCGGCTCACCGGTTCCGTTTCTAGTCAAGCGGCAGCCGATAGGAGCTCTGGCTCGCTGCCGCCATCACCTTCTTCACCTTCCTGCTATGGCTCACCGTGCGGTGCGTGCCGGTGACAGTCACCGCGTGCAGATGGCCGCCTTCTGTTGACGTGGCGGCGTGGTGAGTGCCTCCATGCGGCGGGGGACTTGCTGCACGCGCGGCCGCTACGAACAATAGCGACGCGTACGCGCTGGCACGGGTAGCGACGCACGTATGCTTAGAGAAGTACGGACGTACGTTTCTCTCTTCTGCTACTCTGGTTCTCCTGTCTACTTTTTTGCTGTGCATGATTATCTACTCCTGGTTCTCCTGTCTACCTTTTTGTCATGTATGATTCACTTGTCTAGTTTCTGCTACTCAACATACAAGATATATTTAGCTTTTGGAATCTAGTTTTCTTCTGTCTAGATTCGAAACTAATAGATCTTTTGAATTTCTACGAGCTATTTTTTTTTCTCTTTCAGGACAACGGGTTTGTGGGAGAAGAAAAGGGCAGGAGATGGTTTAACATCCATATGGATGCGAAAGTACTATTTTTAAAATAATATATCTTATACGTTCCATAATATTTGAACTATTTTGTGCTGCTAGAATCGTAACTTTATACTAAGAATTTTAAAACCTGCAATTATGATATCACAAAATTTATAATACTAGGTTCAAACAATTTGTTCTATGATATTTATAAAAACATTATACAAATAGATTCAAAACTTTCCACTATAACATTATAAAACTTTATACTACTGGGTTAAAAATTTTGCACTCAGAATTTATAACAACTTTGAACTATCACACTAGAAAAACTTTGTACTGCTAGACTTAATACTTTAATTTATCATATTATAAAATTTTGTACTAATAGTTCTAAAACTTTACACTCAAAAATTATAATATTTAAACCATCATATTATAAACTTTAAACTATTAGGTTTAAAAGTAGTACATTAGAACTTTATATTTCTAAGTTGAAAACTTTACACTCAGAATTTATGCCCTAAAAAAATGAACAAAACTTAGTACTGCTAGGTGAATAACTTTATATTCAGAAATTAAATAAAAACTTTAGATTATAACAATATAAACTTTGTTCTAATAACTTCAAAACCTAACAATATAAAATATGACTGCAAACTTTGAATTGCAACGTTCAAAACTTTACACTCAGAATTTACATAACTTTCAATTATGACATTACAAACTTTGTATTGCTAAGTTTAGAACCTTGCACTTGAAAATTATGAAAAACTTTGAAATATTATATTATAAAACTTTGTAATAGTAGGTTAAAAATTTAATCTATCACATTATAAACTTTATATTGTTAGGATGAAAATCTTTTCATCTAGAAATATATAAACTTTGAACTATAATATTACAAACTTTGTGCTTTCAAGTTAACACTTTAAATTACGATATTACAAACATTATAGTGAGTTGAAGACTTTACACTTAAAATTAAATAAAATTTTTGGACTATCGCATTACAAACTTACAGTGCTACATTTAAAGCTTTGAACTATCATATTATAAATAATGTAATGCGAGGTTGAAAACTTTACACTTAGAATTTATAAAAAAATGTTAAACTATGACATTGCAAAACATTATTGCTGCTATAAAAAAAATATTGCACTGCTAGGCTGTTGTCAACTTTATATTTTAAAATTTAAATGTTTTAATTTCAAATTTATTTTTAAAATTGAGAAACTTTGTACCGACACATTTGAAACTTTATATTTCTAGCTTTAAAATTTTTATTTTTGAAATACAAGAACTTTATACTGACATATTTTAAACCTTGTATTTGAAGGTTTAAACTTTATATTTTAAATATAGAAACTTTTATCAACATATTTAAAACAGTATAAACTTTGTACTGTTAGGTTTAAAAACTTTGCGATTTCTAAAACTCTATAACATATGAAACTTTATATCCTTGAGAGCAAAACTTTATTGTCAAAAAAAATATTTCAAAACATATTCAAGATGGATCTACTTTTATAGATCTCGTTATAATAAACCTAATGGTGCAAACAGAATTAAAAATAGATGTTTAATAAGAAAGTTATCCTATTTTAAAGTTTTCGTACGTTTGAAAAAATATATCTAACACAGACTGCATCATCTCCCACCCACGTGGCTACATGCATCTCCCACTCGTGTGTGTGTTCACACTTTGCCCTTAGTCCTCCTCACTCTACGCTCTATTTCCTGTGTGGCACGCGTCCGTGCGCTGCTAGCTGGGGCAGCGCACGCACGCCAATTAGTGATTGGGTCCATGCGGCGGCGTCGCGTGCCTTGCTAGCCCCAAAAAAGAAAGGGGTGCAGAACAACAGGCACGTAAAGAGGCATCGAGTCGGTGCGTTGGGTGGTGGAGTGAAAGAGCATATAAAAACAACGGTTAATTTTGTTGTGTCCCCGGCATATTTGCCTTTTCGGATAGGGCCATTGTAGAGACTTCTGCTCATGACAATCACATCCCTCGTGAACTTATTTGCATTCCACTACTACACACAGTTTAACCGTAGCAGGTCTTTTGACTTTACTGCAACGGGCAATCGCGTCCGCTGCGATGGTAAGGTCACGGTTAATTGTGGCAAGTACCGCAGCGGACGCAGCCGCCCGTTGCGGTAAAAGACTTAACCGCAGCGGGCAACATAAAGTGCCCGCTGCGGTTAATCACATTTACTGCAGCGGACAACGTAACGCGCCCGCTGCGGTAAATATTTTACATTTTTACCGCAGCGGGCTTGTTGTGTTGCCTGCTGCGGTAGATACGTTTAACCGCAGCGGGCTCTTTATGTTGTCCGCCACGGTTATTAATTTTGAATTAAAAAAATAATGCAGCCAGCAGAAACACGGGATATGAATTCAAATCAATTGCAGTTTTCAAATTAATTCCAGATTTCAAACAGAAAGATATACATGCATATATAAACCATCCATACATAACATACAAAGTCACTTAGTTATTCTTGTCATCATATACACATTTACTTAGTTGTTTTCAATTTGAAATTACAAGTCATAGTTTAACTTGGTGACCGTAATCTCTAGGACGAAGCATTGTGTTCCATTTTCTAAGCTTCTTGTACTGGGGTAGCAATGCCAGCTCGGACTCATTGTCGAAGAACGTTTCTCCTTCAAGAATGCATTTCTCCATTACAAACTTGCATATGTCCGCCTTGACTTGTTTAAAGCACATCCTGTGGCTCTGTTGCTCTCCCTAATACTTGACACCTTCCTTGAGCTTCTTCACGCTGCTGGTGTACTCCTTGCTTTCCCTTAGAAACTCGCAGGTGTACATGCCACATGCCTTCGATCCTAGCGGCTGTTTGGCGCACTCCACAATTGATACACAGGCATTAGAACCCATATGTATGAAACATAAATTCAACCTTCGAAATACGTACCGAGAAATCTCGTCGGATTTTGAGATGGTACCTATGCTTGTTCTTGAACTTTTGAGTTCTTCGGTCCCAGAATCCGGACACCTTTGGTATTCCTTATAAGCGTTGTACTGACGGACCAGGATGTCAGAGATATCATCAGAAGATGATTACTCCGACTAACCTTGGGCGACATGGGAGATCCAAAGACTTGATACGAAGTGTACATGGATTAGGATTCTCATTGTAACTTAGTCGAGTTCTTAAAGGAAGTCTTGTAATTAGAATAAGACTCCTCTATTGTAACCGACTAGGACTCGGTATACGCCGTGCTTCACCCAGATATATAAGGGGAAGCGGGCGCCGACCCATATCATTGAATCTTGAATCATAACACAAGGCATACGCCGCAGTGGACGTAAGGTATTACGCTATTAAGCGGCCTGAACCAGTATAAATCGCTGTCCTTGTGTACTCGCCGAGTTCTACGAACGCCGATCCCCACCGAACAAATCGTCTGAGATCCCTCAAGACGAGTTGCCGGTTAACAAACACCGACAGCTGGCGCGCCAGGTAGGGGCTCTCGGCGATTCCGTAATCAAGAGCTCGACGAACCACTTCAACATGTTCTCGGCGGGATCAATTTTTGTTTTTGGCTCGTGGACTTGCATCGCGGATGGTCAAGGGAAACTGCATCGACGACTTCAAACTGAATCAGAAGCGCAGGCCACACCAAAGATGGATCATCTCACCCGGGACCTAGAAAACCTCTCAATCCAAGGATCGCAAGAATCTGGGGACCAGGCAGAGTCATCCGACTCCTACTCTGATACCACTTCTCGATCCAGGAAGGACTCGGACTCTACGCATCATATCCCCTTTGGTCTGCGCAATTTGGCAGAGAACTTCCAAGAGCTGATTGGATCAAAATTCAAAAAGCTTCAACAGATCCCGCTGACAGGAGCTCAGCAGGGACTCGTTTTCAGCTCAACCGAGGAAGGTAACATCGTTCATTGGCCAATACTGATGCATCCAGCCCAGGCGTGGGGTTGGCCGAGGCCCAACAAATTAAGGTTGCCCGGACCCCAACAGTTCTTATGTACACCCACTCGGGGAAAGGCCCAATCTCCCTAAAAGACTAGTCTGATAGGGGAAGGGTGGCTCTCCCTTTTAAGGTGGCTTCCTCCTCCCAAGCTAAGCAAGGTGGGATTATTCAGAGGCTCACACGGTCGCCGCCCGACTACAACTGGGCCTCTTGGCCCATCTCTGTTGCGTCTTTGCCAGCGGGTAATAATGGAGGATGTCCTCATCATTCTCCCCTTCTTAACAAGGGCCCAACTCTGATACCAAATGATGCATCCAGCCCAGGCGTGGGGTTGGCCGAGGCCCAACAAATTAAGGTTGCCTGGACCCCAACAGTTCTTATGTACACCCACTCGGGGAAAGGCCCAATCTCCCTAAAAGACTAGTCTGATAGGGGAAGGGTGGCTCTCCCTTTTAAGGTGGCTTCCTCCTCCCAAGCTAAGCAAGGTGAGATTATTCAGAGGCTCACACGGTCGTCGCCCGACTACAACTGGGCCTCTTGGCCCATCTCTGTTGCGTCTTTGCCAGCGGGTAATAATGGAGGATGTCCTCATCAAATACAACCAGCCCCGGCTAGATTGGTTGGCACAATCGACTAGATTCTACCATACCAACACGGACATCAGCTTCCCTTTGAGGAACACGATACCTCAACAGAGCTAAACTCCAGTGTCTCTACCTTGGAGTCGGTTACACCGGGATCAACAAACCAAGGCTACACTCATGAAGTCTTCATGGCAAGACACCAGTCATCCCTACGACCTCCAACTCCTCCAGATGTCCTCTGAGATGACAAAACCTTGAGTATGATATTCGATAACGACCCAGAAGGACCCGGAGAAACTAAGTCAATGAAGGCAGAAAGAGTAAGAAGGAATCAGACCAAAGACGCTCGCAGAAGACGAGCAACACATCGAAAAGAGGCCATGGAACGCTACAATGTGCGGCTAGAGGAATATAACAATCGAAGGCGTCTGGAAGAGGAAGCCGAGCGCCAAGCTCGTCAAGAAAGGGACCAGGAAATTCAGTCTCACGACGATCGTAATTGTGACACCCTAGTGTCAAGCACTGCATTAGGAACCACATTAGCTACTAAATTTCCATAAGCAATGCATTGCATCATTTCATGTGCATGGAAGTGTTTTTGGCTTTTGTTTGTTTATTTGAACTTTGGTTTCAACAGGACTTGGTTGTTTAAATAGATTTCTGCCTTGACCAATAATTTTATAAAATAGGTAATATTGAGTATAACACTTTTTATGTAGACACCTTGACGTAGTTCAGTATAGTTTAATTATTAAAAATATGGAAACAAAAATGATTTATGGCTCAAAAATTTGCTTTATTTATGAGGAGGCTGAGGAAATGATTTTCAAGAAAAGTGTCTTATATGAAAGTTGTAGATAAAATTATTTTGAGCAACTTTTATTTTTGGGTCAAAGTCTAGTTTTGAGTTTTTGAAACTGTTTTGATTTGGTCAAAATTTAGAAATAGATTTGAAAAAGAAAAAGGAAATTGTTTTCCTCCCGCGTCTCCCTTTCGGCCCACTTGGCCTTTTGGCCCAGACCCGCGCGCGCTCACCCGCGCCCACTCCCGCGCGCTCGCCCGCGCCGCGCGCGCCGACCGCGGCCGCGTCGTACGCCCGTCGACCGCCGCGTGGCCGCCAACCTCTGCCGCAAATCCGCTTCACCCACTCCTCGCGCGATCCTCTCCCACCCGATCACGCAAGCGATCTCGCCCGACCACTCACCGCTCGCCCCGGCCGACGCGCCGACGCCACCGCCTGCTGCTCTGCCGCACACCGACCGTGGCCCCCGCCACGAACGCCCGTCCGGCCGAGCCCCGAACAAAACCCGAGCACCACACTCCCCACTCCCTCGCGCACTCGTCACTCTCCCGCTCACACGCTCGCCTGCCCGCTCTCTCCCTCTCACTCCACACACACACGAACACGAGCACGAGCGCCCGTGTCCACCACCGCTAGCCACCGCCGTTCCGGCCTCACCGGAGCCCCTCGGCTCAATCCCTCGCGTACACCACCCCGCCTTCATCTCGAACACACGGTGCTCACACCCGCAAACCCAACCGAGCCTCGACGACACCGGAACCCGAGGAGCCCCGCCGTGGTCTCCATCGACGCCACCCGGAGCTCGAGCTTGTTCCGCCTCGCTCAAAGCTCCACCGCCTCCCTCCTTCACCGGCAAGCCTCACCGAGCAAAGGCAAGGTGAGAACACCCTACTGCTAGGTCTCTACCGCCCCCTAACTCCCTCTTCTTCCCGGTCGAGCGCCATGGGCGCCGCCATGGCCCTCGCACGTGACCAAGCTCCACCGGAGCTTCACCGGCCGAACCAACCCTTCTAGTAGCCTCCTCAGGGTTCACTTAAGCTTTCGCCTACGTCAATTTCACCGGCGACCGCCGAAAACGGCCTAGCTAAGTTCCACCGCCGCCGTCACCCACCATTGCTCGCCGTTGGCGAGCTACGACCGTCCTCTGGTCAAACCAACCCCACCACTCGGTCCGCCTCGTCGAGGCGAGCTCACCGAGCTAGCCCTCACCGTCGGCGACCTCGCCGTCGGCAAGTAACCGCCGGTCAACCTCTTCCCCTGCTCGGCTTTCACCGACAGGTGGGCCCGTTGACCCTGTCAGCCCCGCACGTCAGCCGCTCTTGGTCCCTGGGCCGAGTCTACACAAGTTGGGCCGGGAGTTTTCAAATGTTTTTTTTTCTTTTTCCTTTTATTTTCCAGAAAAGCTTGTTATTTTGTGTAGCACGTTTTAATGATCCAAATGAGGTGCTTTCAGTTTTGTAAACTTGTTCATGAGTAGATCTAGCAGGGAAAAATGTAAAAGTATTTTTGGTGAAAATTTATTGTACTGTTCTTATTTATTTCAGTTTATGTGCTCTATGCTAAATAAATAGGTTTATATGTTTTCTGGTTGAATTAATTCATGGCAAAAATTGTGTATGCTTTTTATCAAGTTATGTGTTTGTGAAAAAATTATGAGGACCTGTTTCTGTAGAAAAATTTATGAGTAACTAAAGGATGTTCCCGTAATGCCCCTGGTGGGTATTAACCGGATCACGGTGGGCTATTGTAACACCTCTGGTGATTAGCATGTAATTAACTTGACATACCATCATTATCATCATTAAGCATCTTGATCGTGATTTCATGTGTGTCATTTTATGTGAATTACCTCTATTGCAAAAACCCTATTTAGCCCACTTCTCTCTACTAGGGCAAAATGGTAATTTCATCTCTGTGATTAGCTTTGTGTAAATCTTGTTCCTTTGGTGTCTTGAAGTTTTGTTGTGTTGGCCAAAGTTCAAAAATCAGATTTTGATTTCAAATCTCTTTGCAAAACCCTGATTTCCAAATCCTGGATTTTATCCCTCTTGTTGTGATTCAAAAATTATTCAAAATTTGGGGTTGGTCCAAAAAGCAAAGTTGTAGATCTGTCAAAGAGAAACAACTTTGGTATTTACAAATTTTCAAGTTGCAGTACAAAGTTTTGAGTTATTTCAAATTCATTCAAACCTTAACTTTTGTTCCCTTTTTAGTTTTCAAAATTAGTTCAAAAACTAATGAGTTTCAGGAAAAGTGTATAATAGCAAAGTTGTAGGTTTTGGCAAAATGAACAACTTTCATGTTTACAGATTTTCAAGTTTCAGTTTGAAATCCAGAGTAATTTTGATTTGAATCAAATTTCAAAAGTGTCCCCTTTTCTGTTTTCAAATATTGTTCAAAAACTATTTGGAATTTGAAAATGTTCATATTGACAAAGTTGTAGATCTCATTTTTCTGAGCAACTTTGATGTTTGGAGTTTTTGTCGCACAGTTCAAATTTTGGAAGTAATTTGCAAATTTCTGAAACTGCTCAAAAGTCAAACCCTAGCCTAGTCTACTGTTCCTCTTCTTCCTAGCGTCAGAGGGGGGGGCCCGGCCATGGCGCCGGCGCCGCGCCTGCCGCACGCCCGGCTGCTCCCCACGCGCCTCCAACCTGCCGCCGCTGTTCCCTTGTCCCCTCCGCACCCGCACGCGAGCGCTGACTCTCGCTCTCGGCCCCTACCGAGCCCAGCGCGCCGCCGCCGCGTGGCCATCGCCGGCGCTGCTTGCGCCCGAGCCCCGGCTGCACGCCAGCTTATCCGCCAGAGCGCAATCGAGTGCGCACGCTCCCGCAAACCTTACTCGCGCAACCCTGAGGTCTCTACCGGCCCCTGGCCGCGGCTATATAAGCCCGCCGGAGCCCGACCTCCGCACTTACCTCCGCCTCCGTCGCCAGCACAGTCCAGTGCCTCCGCCGCTCCACCACCTAGCTCAGAAGCTCCGCCTTGAGCTCGTGAAGCTTTCCCACCCTCCAATTTCACCTTCCCCGCCTCCAATCGCCCGGCGTAAGCTCGCCGTCCCCATCTCCGGCAGAAACCCGGCGAGTTCGGGTTCGTGAAATTCGCCGTCTCCGGCCAAGACCATCCCTCACCGACCCCGTGTCGTGTTCCTTGGTCCCGTGCGACTCTGACTAGACCCTTGCGGTCTCGTGTGTTGCGCAGGGTCGCCGGAGCGCCGTCCGCCGCTCGCCGCCGAAGGAGCTCCACCGGACCACCGCCCCTCGAGCACGTGTCGAGCCCCCTTCCTCGAGCCTCACCCTCGAGCACGTGTCGAGCCTCACCCTCGAGCACGTGTCGAGCCTCACCCTCGAGCCCTGCCTCCGATCCGCGGTAAGCACCCGAGGCCTCCGGCCTCTGCTTCCACTCCGTCTCGCCCGAGCCCAAGCCTCGAGCACGCGTTTCCGTCTCGCCCGAGCCCGAGCCTCGGCGGACAGACCCTCACCACTTCGCTCGAGCCAGGCCTCGAGCGAACTCGTGCACCCTCCGCTTCGTCGAGCCAGGCCTCGGACGGAGTACTCACTTTCCGACTCGCCCGAGCCCGTTTCGCCCGAGCCCTTCATAGAAGGAGCACAGTGCTCTTTTCTTTTTCTGAGAGTTGTGAATAGTGTTCTGTTTTCTCTTTTTTGTGTGAATTAATCTGTTGTTCCTTAAATGCTGAGAAAATTATGGTATGCTCCTTGCACTGTGTAGTATTTTATAAAAATATGAAACTTGAGTTTTGTGCAAAGATTTAAAAATGTAAAATTCCCCTTTTAATTGAAAAATGAAGGTTTTGGTATTTTTGGAGAGTGATCTATAACTCCAAAAATCTTGAGATAAATTTTTGGGACCTTGTTATAACATGCTGAACCTCTGGTAAAATTTTGAAGTCTTTTGGAGCAAGTTGATTTTTGAGCATTTATTTTAATTAAGGAATAGTGCCTTTTGTTAATTAAATGTTTAGATTTAATTGAGCATCTTAATGACCTCCAAAAATTATGAAATTTGTTTTGCCATCTGTTTATGCCTTAATGAACTTGTGTGATTAATTTGGTAATTTTTGGAGCACCTTCATAAAATGACCTTTTTAAATAATTAAGAAAATAGAAAAGGTGATTAGGGTTAGCGTTGAATGCCCTGTGATGTGACTTTTGGGATTGCTTGATGTTCATAGACCCCTACCCTTTGGTCTATGATGTTGTGATGCTATGTTTGGTTGATGCTTAGGATAATTATGGTAAAGCCTAGTTTAATCAATTTTGCTTAAGAAAGAAATGGTTACCGTTTATGCTCAAACCTAGATTTCGATTATGCCTTGCCTAAGAGTAATCTTGAATCTGTGGTATTGTCTTGCACCTTAAGTCCATGTCATCATTCTCATGTGCATTCATCATTGCATCCGTATAGTTGACGAAGAAGGCCCTGAAGTCGAGGTAGCCACCGAAGGATCTGTCCCCGAGGCAACCCCGAGCTCCGACACTTATACCTACCCCGACTCTACTCTTTTTGCCATCCAAGGCAAGCCCCGGTGCATTTAACCCTACCTTGCTTTTATAAATGTTTTCTTTAAATGTTTTGAGTTAAATTATTGCATTAGGTTGATAGGAGTTGAGTGAAATCCTATCTGATGCATTATCTACCTTGACCAATGATACACCCGATACCTGCTTTTCAAAAACTATTTGCAAAATGCTTAGCAAATGCTATACACTAGATTTGCAATAAAAATGCCAATTTCAAAGTGTGATCACTTTACGAATATTTATGGGAATTTCTGGTTTACTCCCACTATTGGCTAAGTATCTGATCCGTACCTGGTCAATGGGAAGGAGAGGTTGTCCTTGCGTACGGTGCCGTCATGTTGTAGTCCGGGACTCAACAGTTGACACCGACCGGGACAGGGTTGAAAAACTGACAGGACCTGTACTCTCGGGTTAGAGTCCCGAGGTGCTTGTCGCTGGCTGGAAAATTTAGGGACCACCTGTATGGGGGCCTGCTGACTAAGACTTGCAACTATTCACATACTACGGAAAGCTTCGGCTCCGAGGAATCCTTTATTGGACCGACAACCGCGCACTGGGAGTGGAGAGAT
This sequence comes from Coix lacryma-jobi var. lacryma-jobi, assembly GCA_009763385.1. NCBI lineage: Eukaryota > Viridiplantae > Streptophyta > Magnoliopsida > Poales > Poaceae > Coix > Coix lacryma-jobi. The sequence continues at coordinate 108,734,432 of CM019827.1, forward strand.
GGCGGAAGTAGCATGTACCCACGTGGGTTAAAGTCCCGGATTGGAGGGTTAAAGTCCCGAATTGGAGTGGTGTACTGTACTTCCGGGTGGCGTAGGACCGGGCCCAATCTTGGAGGAATCGTGGTAGACGAGTTGGCATATGCAAGCTTGGGTGCTACATATGCAGTGTGGATAGGGACCCTCAGCTGAGTATTATTTATCCGGATTAACGCTGCTCCTCGGTTATGGAGACTTAGTCACTGACTGTCAACAGGGAGTGGTTCTCAACTAGGTCTTTTTGGAAAGTAAAATGAATCAAGGATTATGATGGAACAAGGAATACCGAATCTTTCAAAATTAAAATGAGGTTTACCAAAAATGCTTTTCTGCAAAATACTTGAACTTGCTTAAGCCTTACCTTGACTACCCTAAGCCTGCATTCCTGAGTCTTCTCCCTTTTTCTTTAGTCGGGTAAGTCTTGTTGAGTACCTTTGTACTCAGGGTTCTTTTACCCATGTTGCAGGTATGGCAGATTCCTCAGTATGCCTTGGACCCTGCTGTGTGACTGTTGTTCAGGAGGAGGCCGATGAGGCCGATGAGTAATTATTCACCCTCGGGCTGGGTGAAGTATCTTTATCTTTTAGTTGTTGTCATATGCTACTCTGCCAACTCTATCTATTTGAACTATGGTCTGTAATAATTTCACTTTAATGTTATGTTGAACCCTGGTTTGTAAAACTATTGTTATTTAAGTCTTCCGCTATTTACTCCGATGTTATTTGTCAAAATGTTCAAGAGATTGTAACTGAATTGTGAGCTGATCCTGCGGACTTCGGGCACTGATGTAGCCCAGTGGCGAAACCCGGTCTTAGTCTCTTGGCTGTACGGATCGACTGTCAGTGGTTGACAGTGATCAGTGGGCCATGGGATTAGGGCCGTTACGTCACAGAGTGGTATCGGAGCATCTCACTACGACGTTGCAATCTTTTTGCGAAAACTTCAAAAGGTTTTTAAGTCCAAAACTAAACTTGACTATTTTGAGTCCAAAATGCTTCTCTCATCTCATCTTGTCTTTGGCAACTAGTAGCAAGACAACTTGTATAAGCCCTATGTACTTTACCTTAATAGTTGCATTGCCTTGTTCCGTAGGAACGAATCATGCATCATGTCATAATCACTTAAGATAATAACTTCCTCTCTAAGTCGGTTGGGTTAGTATGCCTTTACCTTTTTCTTGCTAGCCTTTCTCACCTATAACCTCTTGTCCAGATATGGTCATCCTCAAGCGGACTGCTCGCAAGTCGACTGGACCGCATGGTGTGCCGCGTCACCAGCTGGCGCCACGCACCGGAGAAGAGACTGGAGAATCCTCCAACGGACGTCGCTTGTCTCGCCGCAACCGCAAGCAGCTGAAGGAGGAAATCAAGAATCTAAAGGCTGAAATGGAGAACATGGAGCATGACTTCTATCTTTCCCGCATGGAGTTTTATGAGGCACGAGCTTCCCTGGAACAGGCCAATCGGAACACGGTTCGCGCTATCGAGCAGCGCAACGATGCTTGGACCCGCGAGGACGTCGCAAGAGCCCAGTTCCATGGACTGCAGCAGTACACTGCCCAGATCGAGCAGTACAATGATATACTTCATGAGGAGGTACATCAACTGTACAACCAGCTTCACCCCGTGATTCCACCTGTTGCTGAGGATCCAGAAGATGGAGTCGTGGAGGAACCTGAAGTAGAAAATGAGCCAGTCCAGAATGTAGAAGTGGAACCTGCTGAAGATGTTCACGTTGAAGATGAAGATGAGGAGGAAGAGCCTGAGCTCATCATCGAAGATGAAGATGACGATGAAGAGATGATCATCATCGATGACGACTAGATTCGTTGTGTCTGTGCCATCTGCTCACCTAAAGCCTTAAGTCTAGGTTTGGGGCGTTAGTTGGTCTTCTGTCTAGTCGAGTCTGTATCGTGTCTTGTACCTTTCCTTTGTCAGTTAGTGGCTATCTATCGAACCTCTGTATCAGTTATCTACCCTTGCATCAATGAATCTTATCAGTCAGTTTCGTTCAAAAGCAACCTTTGGATGCTAAGTTCCCAAAATTCTTAACAGATGCCTGTGAACACCCGCACTGGAGCCGGAAGTTCCGGAGGTGCCAACCTTCCAAACCCTCCACCAGTTCCTGCTACCCTGGCAGATGCCATTGCAGCCTTGGCCGCCGCTGCCAACCTAATGGCTCAGAACCAAGGACAACAGAATGTTGGTCACCGTGGTCGTCATCACCAAGAGACCACCTATGTGGAGTTCACTGAAACCCGTCCACCGGTTTTCACCAGAGCCGATGAACCCCTCGAAGCTGATGATTGGCTCCGCACCATGGAGCAGAAGTTTGGTCTCATCCGATGCACTGAAATCCAGAAGCCCCGGTTTGCTTCTCAGCAGCTTCGTGGTCCAGCAAGTGCTTGGTATGCCAACCTCTTGGCTGCCCAGCCTGAAGGACACCAGCTGACCTGGGAAGAGTTCCGCACCGCTTTCCGTGCACACCACATCCCATCAGGTCTGATGAAGATGAAGCTTGATCAGTTCCTAGCCCTGCAGCAGAAGGAATCCACAGTGATGCAGTATGTGGGTCAGTTCAACCACCTGAGCCAGTATGCCTCCGACTATGTCAACACGGAGGAAAAGAAGAGAGATTGTTTTCTCAGGGGTCTGCACCCTAAGATTCGCAGAGGTCTATCCAACAACCTCAACGGATCTTATCACGATGTCGTTGACCGTGCTGTCGCTTTCGAGGAAAGTAACCGCCAGTATCAGGAGGAGAAGAAGAAGAAGAAGGCTGGGTCTAGCAGCTTCTCCAGCAACCATAAGCGCCCAAGAATCATCTACCACCCCAGCCACCACCAAAACCGTGCACCGTACCCTCATCAGCAAGTGGTCGTTCGTACCGCGGCCACCACTCATAACGCCAACCAGCAAAGTGCCACTCAGCCGAACGCCCCAGGTGTTCGTGTCACCACCCCTCAAACAGCTTACAACCATCCATGCTACAACTGTGGCCAAGTTGGTCACTGGTCTCGCGAGTGCCCAAAACCCAAGAAGAATGCCCAGCATGCACAGAAAGGCCCTGGAGGATCACAGCAACAGCACCGTGCACCGCAGCAGCACGTCCAGAAGGGCAAGTTTGTCAAGAAGCACGGGCAAGTCTACTTCACCACCGTCAGTAACATCCCAGAAGGAGAGCCCGTCATGCTCGGTAGGTTCCCTGTTGCCAATCATCCTGCAGTCGTCTTGTTTGATTCTGGTGCATCGCATTCCTTCATCAGTCGCACTTTTGTCATCGAGCATAAGTTACCCTTGGGGGAGTTAAAAGAAAGTTTTTGCATACTTTCGCCTGGAGGGCGGATAAATACTAAGGAAGTGGTCCGCAGTATACCAGTAATGTTGGGGGAACATGTCTTTCCTACCACCATGATAGTACTGCGCAATCAAGAGATAGATGTCATCTTAGGCATGAATTGGATGTGTCAGTATAAAGCCATGATAGACATCTTGAATAGAGTTGTGAGAGTGGATATTCCTAACAGCACCTCCAAACTCCTTCTCCAACTTCCTATGCCTCAAAAACCAGCAACCACCCAGTTGAATGCCGCCTGTGTTCCGGAAGTCAGGGATATTCCCGTGGTCTGTGAGTTCCCTGATGTCTTCCCAGAAGATCTACCTGGTCTGCCTCCCGACCATAATGTTGAGTTTGCCATAGAGCTAAAGCCCGGGACTGCTCCTATATCCCGTAGAGCTTATCGAATGCCTCCCAGAGAGTTGGCAGAGCTGAAGATCCAATTGCAAGAGCTATTGGATAAGGGTCTCATTCGCCCAAGTTCATCTCCTTGGGGCTGCCCTGCTATCTTTGTGAAGAAGAAAGATAAAAGTCTTCGTCTGTGCGTTGACTATCGCCCACTCAATGAGGTCACCATCAAAAATAAATATCCCTTGCCTCGCATTGACCTTCTTTTTGATCAGTTATCTGGAGCCAGAGTGTTCTCCAAGATTGATCTCAGATCTGGCTATCACCAAATAAAAATCCGTCCAGAAGACATTCCTAAAACAGCTTTCACCACCAGATACGGCCTATATGAGTACTTGGTCATGTCCTTTGGCTTGACCAATGCCCCCGCTCATTTCATGTATCTCATGAACTCTGTGTTCATGCCAGAGCTCGATAAATTTGTAGTCGTGTTCATTGACGACATCCTTGTCTATTCAAGAACTCCTGAAGATCACGCCAAGCATCTTCGAATCATTCTCTCTCGTCTCAGAGATCACCAGCTGTATGCCAAGTTCAGTAAATGCGAATTCTGGCTAGATCGAATTCAATTCCTTGGTCATGTCCTGTCCGCTGAAGGTGTGTCAGTTGACCCTGAAAAAGTGGCAGATATCTTGGATTGGAAGCCACCTACCTCGGTCCGCGAAGTTCGCAGCTTCATGGGAATGGCGGGATATTATCGTCGTTTCATCCCAGATTTCTCCAGAGTCGCCAAGCCTATCACCGAGTTGTTGAAGAATTCCGTGGATTTCGTTTGGTCACCAGCCTGTGAGCAAGCCTTTCAAGCCTTGAAGAAACTGCTAACTACATCACCAGTCCTAGCTCAACCAGATATCGAGAAACCCTTCGATGTATACTGTGATGCATCTGGTACTGGTTTGGGCTGTGTTTTGATGCAAGAAGGACGAGTAATTGCTTATGCCTCACGACAGCTTAAGCGACATGAGGAAAACTACCCCACCCATGATCTTGAGCTAGCAGCAGTCGTGCATGCCTTGAAGATTTGGCGTCACTATCTGTTGGGCAGTACCTGCAATATGTATACGGATCACAAGAGCCTAAAGTATATCTTCACTCAAGAAGAATTGAATATGAGGCAGAGAAGATGGCTTGAGTTGATTAAAGATTATGATCTCGAAGTACATTACCATCCTGGTAAGGCAAATGTAGTTGCCGATGCCCTCAGTCGCAAGTCATACTGTAACTGTCTGACGACGAAGCCCTATGATCTTTCCTTGTGCCATGAACTTGAAAGAATGGGTATCGAAATGATCTCGCAAGGAAGTTTGAACAATGTCAGCATAGAAACATCAATCAAGGATCAAGTCATTGCTGCTCAGAAGGATAACCCTGGAATCAAGCACATCATCGAAAAGGCCCAGACCGGAAAGGCTGATTGTTTCAGGATCGATGATGTAGGAGTTGTTTGGTTCAAGAACCGTCTAGTAGTTCCCAAGGTGCCTGAATTGAGACAGTTAATCCTTGATGAAGCACACTTGACCAGATTCTCTATTCACCCCGGCAGTAACAAGATGTACCAAGACTTAAAGCAGAGATTCTGGTGGACTAAAATGAAGATTGAGATTGCCCGGTATGTCGCTCAGTGTGATACCTGCCAAAGAGTCAAGGCAGTACACATGAAGCCTGGAGGAGAATTGCAACCTTTGTCAGTACCCGCTTGGAAATGGGAGGATATTAGTATGGATTTTGTCAATGGACTACCCAAGACCCGGAAAGGTTTTGATTCCATTTGGGTAATCGTGGACCGACTCACCAAACAAGCTCACTTTCTGCCAGTCAAGACCAGTTACACCGTCCCCACGTATGCCACTTTGTACAAGAACAACATAGTGAAGCTTCATGGCATACCCAAGAGCATTATCTCTGACCGTGGTACCCAGTTTGTCGCTAAGTTTTGGAAAGCGTTCCATACCTCACTTGGAACCAAGCTCTTACATAGTACAGCTTATCATCCTCAAACTGATGGACAAACGGAGCGAGTCAACCAAGTGCTGGAGGACATGTTGAGAGCCTGTGTTCTTACCTTCGCAGATACTTGGGATGACTGTTTGCCTTTGGCAGAGTTCTCTTATAATAACAGTTACCAAGAGAGCATCAAAATGGCACCCTTTGAAGCACTGTACGGTCGTCGTTGTCGTACACCCCTCAGTTGGTCTGAGCCCGGAGAAAGAGAATTCTTTGGAGTTGACCTAGTCAAAGATATGGAAGAGAAAGTCAAGCAGATACAGGAGAATATGAAGATTGCCCAATCTCGACAGAAGAGCTACGCTGACAAGAGACGTCGACCTCTGAAGTTTCAAGTTGGAGATTATGTATATCTCAAGGTTTCACCAACCAAAGGAGTCACTCGTTTTGGAGTCAAAGGAAAGTTAGCACCCCGCTACATTGGTCCGTTTGAGATTCTGGAATGTTGTGGCAAGGTAGCTTACAAGCTGAAGTTGCCCGATCATCTCTCCGCTGTCCACAATGTTTTCCATGTCTCCCAACTCAAGAAGTGTCTCAAAGTACCAGAACATGTCGTGGAAGTTGAAGGTGTCGAGCTAGAGCCTGATCTGTCCTACTCAGAATATCCAGTTCGCGCGTTGGACCACAAGGATCGTGTTACCCGAAGAACCACCACCAGATGGTACAAAATCCAGTGGAACCAGCACTCTGAAGAAGAAGCCACCTGGGAATCTGAAGACTTCTTAGCAAAGAACTACCCCGACTTTCTCGAATCTCTGTCTAGGTAAAGTTTTGCCTTTATCCCTTCTTTGTCCTTTTGTAAGACGTGGAATCTCGGGGCGAGATTTCTTTTAGGGGGGGAGGCTGTAACACCTCTGGTGATTAGCATGTAATTAACTTGACATACCATCATTATCATCATTAAGCATCTTGATCGTGATTTCATGTGTGTCATTTTATGTGAATTACCTCTATTGCAAAAACCCTATTTAGCCCACTTCTCTCTACTAGGGCAAAATGGTAATTTCATCTCTGTGATTAGCTTTGTGTAAATCTTGTTCCTTTGGTGTCTTGAAGTTTTGTTGTGTTGGCCAAAGTTCAAAAATCAGATTTTGATTTCAAATCTCTTTGCAAAACCCTGATTTCCAAATCCTGGATTTTATCCCTCTTGTTGTGATTCAAAAATTATTCAAAATTTGGGGTTGGTCCAAAAAGCAAAGTTGTAGATCTGTCAAAGAGAAACAACTTTGGTATTTACAAATTTTCAAGTTGCAGTACAAAGTTTTGAGTTATTTCAAATTCATTCAAACCTTAACTTTTGTTCCCTTTTTAGTTTTCAAAATTAGTTCAAAAACTAATGAGTTTCAGGAAAAGTGTATAATAGCAAAGTTGTAGGTTTTGGCAAAATGAACAACTTTCATGTTTACAGATTTTCAAGTTTCAGTTTGAAATCCAGAGTAATTTTGATTTGAATCAAATTTCAAAAGTGTCCCCTTTTCTGTTTTCAAATATTGTTCAAAAACTATTTGGAATTTGAAAATGTTCATATTGACAAAGTTGTAGATCTCATTTTTCTGAGCAACTTTGATGTTTGGAGTTTTTGTCGCACAGTTCAAATTTTGGAAGTAATTTGCAAATTTCTGAAACTGCTCAAAAGTCAAACCCTAGCCTAGTCTACTGTTCCTCTTCTTCCTAGCGTCAGAGGGGGGGGCCCGGCCATGGCGCCGGCGCCGCGCCTGCCGCACGCCCGGCTGCTCCCCACGCGCCTCCAACCTGCCGCCGCTGTTCCCTTGTCCCCTCCGCACCCGCACGCGAGCGCTGACTCTCGCTCTCGGCCCCTACCGAGCCCAGCGCGCCGCCGCCGCGTGGCCATCGCCGGCGCTGCTTGCGCCCGAGCCCCGGCTGCACGCCAGCTTATTCGCCAGAGCGCAATCGAGTGCGCACGCTCCCGCAAACCTTACTCGCGCAACCCCGAGGTCTCTACCGGCCCCTGGCCGCGGCTATATAAGCCCGCCGGAGCCCGACCTCCGCACTTACCTCCGCCTCCGTCGCCAGCACAGTCCAGTGCCTCCGCCGCTCCACCACCTAGCTCAGAAGCTCCGCCTTGAGCTCGTGAAGCTTTCCCACCCTCCAATTTCACCTTCCCCGCCTCCAATCGCCCGGCGTAAGCTCGCCGTCCCCATCTCCGGCAGAAACCCGGCGAGTTCGGGTTCGTGAAATTCGCCGTCTCCGGCCAAGACCATCCCTCACCGACCCCGTGTCGTGTTCCTTGGTCCCGTGCGACTCTGACTAGACCCTTGCGGTCTCGTGTGTTGCGCAGGGTCGCCGGAGCGCCGTCCGCCGCTCGCCGCCGAAGGAGCTCCACCGGACCACCGCCCCTCGAGCACGTGTCGAGCCCCCTTCCTCGAGCCTCACCCTCGAGCACGTGTCGAGCCTCACCCTCGAGCACGTGTCGAGCCTCACCCTCGAGCCCTGCCTCCGATCCGCGGTAAGCACCCGAGGCCTCCGGCCTCTGCTTCCACTCCGTCTCGCCCGAGCCCAAGCCTCGAGCACGCGTTTCCGTCTCGCCCGAGCCCGAGCCTCGGCGGACAGACCCTCACCACTTCGCTCGAGCCAGGCCTCGAGCGAACTCGTGCACCCTCCGCTTCGTCGAGCCAGGCCTCGGACGGAGTACTCACTTTCCGACTCGCCCGAGCCCGTTTCGCCCGAGCCCTTCATAGAAGGAGCACAGTGCTCTTTTCTTTTTCTGAGAGTTGTGAATAGTGTTCTGTTTTCTCTTTTTTGTGTGAATTAATCTGTTGTTCCTTAAATGCTGAGAAAATTATGGTATGCTCCTTGCACTGTGTAGTATTTTATAAAAATATGAAACTTGAGTTTTGTGCAAAGATTTAAAAATGTAAAATTCCCCTTTTAATTGAAAAATGAAGGTTTTGGTATTTTTGGAGAGTGATCTATAACTCCAAAAATCTTGAGATAAATTTTTGGGACCTTGTTATAACATGCTGAACCTCTGGTAAAATTTTGAAGTCTTTTGGAGCAAGTTGATTTTTGAGCATTTATTTTAATTAAGGAATAGTGCCTTTTGTTAATTAAATGTTTAGATTTAATTGAGCATCTTAATGACCTCCAAAAATTATGAAATTTGTTTTGCCATCTGTTTATGCCTTAATGAACTTGTGTGATTAATTTGGTAATTTTTGGAGCACCTTCATAAAATGACCTTTTTAAATAATTAAGAAAATAGAAAAGGTGATTAGGGTTAGCGTTGAATGCCCTGTGATGTGACTTTTGGGATTGCTTGATGTTCATAGACCCCTACCCTTTGGTCTATGATGTTGTGATGCTATGTTTGGTTGATGCTTAGGATAATTATGGTAAAGCCTAGTTTAATCAATTTTGCTTAAGAAAGAAATGGTTACCGTTTATGCTCAAACCTAGATTTCGATTATGCCTTGCCTAAGAGTAATCTTGAATCTGTGGTATTGTCTTGCACCTTAAGTCCATGTCATCATTCTCATGTGCATTCATCATTGCATCCGTATAGTTGACGAAGAAGGCCCTGAAGTCGAGGTAGCCACCGAAGGATCTGTCCCCGAGGCAACCCCGAGCTCCGACACTTATACCTACCCCGACTCTACTCTTTTTGCCATCCAAGGCAAGCCCCGATGCATTTAACCCTACCTTGCTTTTATAAATGTTTTCTTTAAATGTTTTGAGTTAAATTATTGCATTAGGTTGATAGGAGTTGAGTGAAATCCTATCTGATGCATTATCTACCTTGACCAATGATACACCCGATACCTGCTTTTCAAAAACTATTTGCAAAATGCTTAGCAAATGCTATACACTAGATTTGCAATAAAAATGCCAATTTCAAAGTGTGATCACTTTACGAATATTTATGGGAATTTCTGGTTTACTCCCACTATTGGCTAAGTATCTGATCCGTACCTGGTCAATGGGAAGGAGAGGTTGTCCTTGCGTACGGTGCCGTCATGTTGTAGTCCGGGACTCAACAGTTGACACCGACCGGGACAGGGTTGAAAAACTGACAGGACCTGTACTCTCGGGTTAGAGTCCCGAGGTGCTTGTCGCTGGCTGGAAAATTTAGGGACCACCTGTATGGGGGCCTGCTGACTAAGACTTGCAACTATTCACATACTACGGAAAGCTTCGGCTCCGAGGAATCCTTTATTGGACCGACAACCGCGCACTGGGAGTGGAGAGATGGCGGAAGTAGCATGTACCCACGTGGGTTAAAGTCCCGGATTGGAGGGTTAAAGTCCCGAATTGGAGTGGTGTACTGTACTTCCGGGTGGCGTAGGACCGGGCCCAATCTTGGAGGAATCGTGGTAGACGAGTTGGCATATGCAAGCTTGGGTGCTACATATGCAGTGTGGATAGGGACCCTCAGCTGAGTATTATTTATCCGGATTAACGCTGCTCCTCGGTTATGGAGACTTAGTCACTGACTGTCAACAGGGAGTGGTTCTCAACTAGGTCTTTTTGGAAAGTAAAATGAATCAAGGATTATGATGGAACAAGGAATACCGAATCTTTCAAAATTAAAATGAGGTTTACCAAAAATGCTTTTCTGCAAAATACTTGAACTTGCTTAAGCCTTACCTTGACTACCCTAAGCCTGCATTCCTGAGTCTTCTCCCTTTTTCTTTAGTCGGGTAAGTCTTGTTGAGTACCTTTGTACTCAGGGTTCTTTTACCCATGTTGCAGGTATGGCAGATTCCTCAGTATGCCTTGGACCCTGCTGTGTGACTGTTGTTCAGGAGGAGGCCGATGAGGCCGATGAGTAATTATTCACCTTCGGGCTGGGTGAAGTATCTTTATCTTTTAGTTGTTGTCATATGCTACTCTGCCAACTCTATTTATTTGAACTATGGTCTGTAATAATTTCACTTTAATGTTATGTTGAACCCTGGTTTGTAAAACTATTGTTATTTAAGTCTTCCGCTATTTACTCCGATGTTATTTGTCAAAATGTTCAAGAGATTGTAACTGAATTGTGAGCTGATCCTGCGGACTTCGGGCACTGATGTAGCCCAGTGGCGAAACCCGGTCTTAGTCTCTTGGCTGTACGGATCGACTGTCAGTGGTTGACAGTGATCAGTGGGCCATGGGATTAGGGCCGTTACGTCACAGCTATATTTGCTATTGTGGAAAAGAACCTGAGTAGTAATGAAATACGGTCAACTGGAAGGCAAGGCACAAGTTTAGAAACTTGGGGCAGCTCATCCGTTGGATCGTGTAGGTTTGTATCGATGTTGGCCCTCGTTCATTTTTGAAAGCGCCCTTTTACTTAGGGTGCCGGTGATGTATTCCGGACCCCGAAGCCTATTAGACGTTGTTCGGGCCGGATTCAACCCGAGTCGTGCCCTCTAGTATGGAAATGTGATCTGCCTCAGAATGGCCATCGCGAGGATCCAATTGGGCAGTCCGTGCTTGAACCGCGACGATTACCACCACGAACAGTATCGAGCGGTGACCCAATGCATGGACCCGACGCAGAAAGTGTGGGTTTGTATTAAAGGTTTCTCGCCAGCTGGTTTATAATTCAATTCGAGTCGCTGTCTCCCCCAGTTAGTGGGAAACTATATCGAGCTTCACCACGATACAACTCCATGTGATGGTTAAGGTTCAACTAAAATATGGATAAGTCAACTGGATATGGTTATACTATTGATTGTTAGACTCAAGTGTATGAAATAGTTCAGGTGGAAAACCTAGATTAAGAAGTAGGCCTAAAACCTGACTGCTCACTGATATCATTAAATATTCATTCTCTTAAATTGAGCTTTTCGCAACTAAAGATCCTAGCTCCACCAAAAATCCTTGCATACCCTTGGTGTCTTTTATTTCAGTTGGACGGGTAAGTCTAGCTGAGTACCTTCCCGTACTCAGAGTTTATCCCGTTTGTTACAGATGGCCAGGTCTACTTCGGCTATTGTAAGCACTGCCTCTACCCCGTGGAGGGTGATGAGGAGTAGGCCCAGGGCAGGGTCATCTAGAAGCTTCTCCTTTGCTTTTGCTGGACTGAGACTGTTGGTGGCACATTATTTGAAAAAGGAGGAGTGAGTTATCAAAAACAATGTTTTATTTGGACCACATAAGTGGTGGTCATGTTTCAGACGTATTTGAGCTTCCGCACTTTTAAAAATTTCGTGTTGTAATAACTCTTTTAAGATTTCACACTCTGATGTTAATTTCGATTCCGTTTATCAACTGTTATATCCTTGCGAATGTGGTACTTGAACGATGCGATCCTGTATGTTGTACGATGTTTGAAATCCTTCAAGATTTCCGGACTACCGGAGTTATATGGGTTCAAGTATGAGTCAACGTCAGTCGAATTTGGCTAAGACGGTACTTGAGCTCTTATAATTTGGACGGTTCCGCCACAGCTGGTATCAGAGCATGGTTATTTTAAGTGTGAGCTCTTATATGGAGCTATTATATGGTTAAGACGGTACTTGAGCTCTTATATGGTTATTTTACCGGAGTTATTGCATCCATAAGGAGCTATTTTCGAACTAAAATGGGTATTTTAAAACTATTTTCAAAACTACTTTGAAATTTTAAGTGTGCCAGTCTTGTCCTTAAGCCCTATACTAGGATTCAGGTGGTTTAAGTGCTAACAGGGTTCAGGGAATTGCTGCATGCTGGATCTTTTATTTGCTGGTCCATTCTCAAAGGAAAGGGAATGCGTCGATTGCGAAAACTTGCATAAAATGATTTGTGAGATATGAGAGCATGACCGTCCAACCATCGGTCTAGGGTGAGTGTTGTTATACTAGTATGTGCGAGCTTTACGCAAGCATATACAAGGGTATCAAATGTTGGGAATGTTTCTGGATTGATGCATGGTGTTTAGTATTGGTCTCTATGTATTTTTTACGTATGGGCCAATACTCCATTATTTTATCATTGGGATTTTGCTTGGGCTGAAATGAATCTTCTGCAGGTACACTAACTACGTGACCGAGTAGAACGAGTAGATAACGCATGAGAGATCGTTCTTGCCACTGACTAGAACATTAGGACTTACAAGTCATGGTTAGTGAGTGAGAACGTAAGTACGATCATGCATCATGTTTATATTCTTGCACTTGCATTACCTCCCCTTAATTAAAAGTTGTCTCTTTTACTATAAAAATTTGCCAACTTAAATATACGTCTCACGAGAGTTCGAAACCCTTTTGTTTCTACAGATGGCCCGGACTAAGTTGACTGCTCGCAAGGCCACCGGAGGCAGAGGAGTCCCACGTCACCGCTTGGCCACAAAGTTGACCAAGAACACGTTCTTGTCTTACTTCGGGTTACCGACCATCCTTTGGAGGATTCTGCAGGCAGTAGGATACGAGGAAGGACAGAAGCCCCGGTATTCTTGGCAGAAGGATATCTACGGGCAGGACTCGTTGGTCATGGTGCAGGTCAAGGTCAAAGCCTTGGCTAGCAAGCCCCACTGGACGGGATGGACAGAGATCACCAGAGGCAGTTGTGCCAAGGATGGAGCCAACAGGGCAGCGTACTTGGTGCTGAAGGACATCATCGCCCGCTTCCCCGCCGACCTTGCTAGTGCTATGGCAGGAGTGTTCCCTCGTGGATCACCTTTTCTATTGCGCTGGAGGCAGACCTTGGAGTCGGTTCTGACAGGAGGTGCAGAGGAGAGGTTCTGTTGCGAGACATCTGCGATGAGCGCCACCAGAGCCTTGGTGGGTGTATGTGAGAGTTTGGAGCGTAGCTTGAAGAGCATGTCCTTTACCCTCACCGCCACCTACCAGAGCAAGAGGAAGCTGCAAGAGGAGTTCGACGCTGAGGTAGCTCGACTGCTGGAGAGGTTGCACCAGGTCACTCTAGAGCGTGATGATGCCCGTGCTGCAGCAGGAGCCGAGACCACCGCCAGGACCGTAGCTGAGCAGATGTACCTGACGACAGCCTTTCAGCGGGATGAAGCCCGCACAGCGCTTGACCAGCTCAGAGAGGGTGCCCATCACCTGATACAGCAGGTGCACGACCAGCAGGCTTACATCGACCAGCTCCACGAGGCGATCCACCAGATGCACCATCAGGCACAGGAGGCCGTGTGACACCCCAATTTTAAGAACAAAATTGGAGCACAATATATGTATGCCAGGATCAATTTTCATACATATATCCACATCATAGTAAATATCAAAACAATGCTTTATTAATATATCGAACATTATTACAAAAATGACCCTCGGGTCCAAAAGAAAAGTACAGACTCTCAGTCTAACTCTAATGTAGACTCGCGGAAACTGGACGCCATCTCCACAGGAAGGTCGACCGGGGGCTGCGCCATCCTAGTACAAGTCGTCTGGGTCGTATCCACCGTCTTCGGGGTACTCCTGCTCTGCGTCGTAGACTCCAACGTCTGGGTGGGGTAGCAGGGGGTTCAAAGAGAAAGGGTGAGTACATCGAAATGTACTCCGCAAGTGTAGGAAATATATGCTTATGAGGCTAAAAACAAAGGTAGGCTGACTCTGTTTGACTCAAGCGCCTAAAGCAACACATCCTATTAAATCCTATTTCCTATGCACCTATTTACTAGGTTATAACCACAGTCTCCAACAGAAAAGTAACAACACTCGGAGTCGCACCGAGCAAACCATACTCGAAGTCACACCGAGCAACCAACACTTGGAGTCACACCAAGCAACCGTACTTGGAGTCGCACCAAGCACCCACACCTGAAGTCCATCAGGCAACCGCACCTGAAGTCCATCAGATGACCCGAACCAGTAACTAGTAACCAACTAATCCTGAAGAAGTCCAAGCCGCTCGTGACCGTGAGCACGGCTGATATATCAGTTTTACACTCTGCAGAGGTTGCACATCGTTACCCATGAGTCGTGCATTACCCGTCACGCTAAACACTGCCGAGGTGCATAGCGGGTTGCACTGCAAGGCCTTTACAAAGCCCCTCCAAGTCTGTGTTACACGTACTCTAAGGTTTCTCCCCTGTCCATAAGTCAACGACCCCAAGGGACCCCTCTTGAGCCACTATACAACCCCCGTGTAGCATAACTTGGAGGAAACTAATTAATTAGCCAGGTCCAGCCCATCTAGATCTCATGGCTGCGCTGTTAAGCCGGGTTACAGGCTTCGAGAACCGGGTCCTAGGGATCCAGGCAGGATATGTCTAGCACGAGCCCAGAACCAGAAATCAAAACCAGCTGCCGAATCCCACGACACAAAACCACCAATACGGGTCCATCCTGCCGGATTTTCCTAATAACCATGTTACTACAAAATTACCATGTCCACATTGTTTCATAGTTCATTAATCAGAATTTATTATTATTGACCACCATCCCATCCCGACATGACTGCAGGGCTAAGCATGACTTCTACCCGAACAACCCAAACCAGGCGACAAGGATAATATAAACAAAATCTAGTAAACCCTAACATGGGATTCAATTTAATGACAAGCATGCAACTACAGGATCTAGCTACTCTAATACCAAAAGTAAAATAAATCATAGGTGCAAGATGTTCAAGAACACTTGCCTGCGGGCTGGGTCGAAACTGCAAGATCTAGAGCGTCCTCGTACTCCGCACTCTCTGGATCACACATCAATACATGGCCCAAACAAAGCAATAGAAGAAACAGCACATCAAACATTATGAAAACAGAACGTAAACTGATCTACTGTGTAGAGCTCGACGAGAGGAATCTAACGCAAGTTGAATGGGTCGAATCGGAGTTAAAACGCAAAAGATATGAGCATTTGAATCTGAGTGGCAATTCTGTAAATAAGTGAAACTCATTTTGTGGATTAAAATAAATAAAATCAGAAAAGAATAGGTGGCTGGACCGCGCCTCAATTTGGTAAACGAACAGGGGCCGGTTTGCGATTTGCGCAAGACTCAGTGTATAGTGCCAGTGGAGTGCGGGTTTATTCCCTAAAACTACAGGGACTCTTTTGCAAAAGAGCCAGAGCTGTCGGCGCGGTGCTGACTGGACGCCACGAGATGCTGATGCAGCGCCACGTGCACGCTCTCTATTGGTGCGGTGCACCAGCTGGCCGGTGAACCAGCTGACGCGGCTTTTGTGGACTGGGTCCATGGTGCTATGCACCCGGTGCATACCGGTTCGCGGCGTAGTTCTAATCTGAGCCGCTGGGTTTAGATCTAACGGTGCAAAGGGGTTTGGGGAGGACGGCGGCGCTGTGCATGGCCGTGTGCGGTGCAGAGCGGCGGCGCCATGACCGGGGTTCGCCGGCGAGCTCGGGATACAGTGTATCGGGCATGGGAGACTGTGGGGAAGGGTTCGGGAGAGAGTGGAGCTCACTGCTAGCTTTCCTAGGGGGTTTCCGTTGTCGGAGGAGGGAAAGGGTGACGGCGGCCGGGGCACTGCGCGTGGTGGCGCCATAGATAGCCCCCACCGGAGTTCGTTGAGTTGGATCTATAGACCGGTAGAGATCTCGGGGACAAGTGGGAACTGATGCGGAGCTCACTGAGACTTCGATTACGGGGTTGTCGTCGCCGGAGGTGCCTCGGGTGAGGGAGTTCGACGGTGAGGGTGACGATTGCGGTCCGGTGCTCGGTGAGTTTGACGCGGCAGTGCTCCAGGCGCCGATCTTCACCGAAAAGGGTCCCCGATTACGTTGCAGCTTGAAGCGCCCCCCCCGACGTGCAGAGGGAGGTCGGCGGTGGTGTGAGAGCTGAGGCCTGGAGCTTGAACTCCCATCAGCTATGGAGGTGTAGACGGTGATGGGCGCCGGAGCTTGGCGGCGTATGGGTGGAGGAGAAGGGAGCCGGCTGTGGAGATTAGCGGTGCCATGCGGTGTGGATGGGCGCGGGCGCAGAGGTGGTAGCTACTTGTAGGCAGAGGAAGAAGAGAGAGGAGGGTGGCGGCTGGATCACGGGCGGATCGAAGCAACGCGAAGGGCGGAGGGAGGAGTTAGGGAAAGAGATGACACGCGGGACCCGGCGTCAGAGAGAGAGGAGGGGTTGCGGCGGCGCGCGCGGGCCGCTGGGAACGACGGGCCGGAGCGAGGGGAGACGGGCCGCGCGGGGGGGAGTGTAGCGGGCTCGGAGAGCAGGCCGGCCGGCGTCGGCCCAAGGAGGGGGGCGCGGGCGTGGCCCAGGGGAGGGGAGAGGTGAGCGGGCTGCTGGGAAAAATGAGAGGGAAGGAGGAGCTGGGCCGCGGAGGGGTTTGGGCCGCCGGGAGAGGAGAGGGATGGGTTGGGCTGCAAAGGGGAGAGAGAGGAGGTGAGCCTGGTTGCCTTTCTTCTTTTCTTTTTGTTTTTCAAGGTTTAGCAAACTCTTTTAAATTCAGATTTCAAATTCTTTTGAAATCAAAATCAGTTTTCAAACTTTGGAAAAAGTTTTCCCTAGGTTTTGAAAATAAAATTGGGGTTTGATTTTGTAAAATTTTCATAAATCTTTTATTTATTTTCTAAATAGAATAAATTCGAATCGCCCTATTCGGGTTTAATAAAATCTTTTTCACCCAATAAAAATTATGCATCGACATGAATGCAACAAACATCTGGTTAGAATTTTCCTCCATCTAGGATTTTGGTCATTTCTTAATTAAATTCTAATTTATTTGAATTAATTAAACACCCGGGGTGTTACAAACTTACCCCCTTAACTGGAATCTCGTCCCGAGATTCGGGGAGGCTACAGTCAATACAAAGAAGCAAATCAAACAAGTGCACAACTACATGTCAATCAACGTTCTACGAGTTCAACAATTGTGGTGGGCATCTTACGATTGGAGAACCTACTTTGAAATAAAGTTTGAATTTTCAGCACAGAAAGACTACAGAAGTGGGAAAAGAGATGGGGCTTTTAAAAATAGTTTTATAAACACGACGACTGACTAGGGTAGCGTCCTACGGTCAACACAGCTTTGATACCACTCTGTGACACTCCAATTTTAAGAACAAAATTGGAGCACAATATATGTATGCCAGGATCAATTTTCATACATATATCCACATCATAGTAAATATCAAAACAATGCTTTATTAATATATCGAACATTATTACAAAAATGACCCTCGGGTCCAAAAGAAAAGTACAGACTCTCAGTCTAACTCTAATGTAGACTCGCGGAAACTGGACGCCATGTCCACAGGAAGGTCGACCGGGGGCTGCGCCATCCTAGTACAAGTCGTCTGGGTCATATCCACCGTCTTCGGGGTACTCCTGCTCTGCGTCGTAGACTCCAACGTCTGGGTGGGGTAGCAGGGGGTTCAAAGAGAAAGGGTGAGTACATCGAAATGTACTCCGCAAGTGTAGGAAATATATGTTTATGAGGCTAAAAACAAAGGTAGGCTGACTCTGTTTGACTCAAGCGCCTAAAGCAACACATCCTATTAAATCCTATTTCATATGCACCTATTTACTAGGTTATAACCACAGTCTCCAACAGAAAAGAAACAACACTCGGTGTCGCACCGAGCAAACCATACTCGAAGTCACACCGAGCAACCAACACTTGGAGTCACACCAAGCAACCGTACTTGGAGTCGCACCAAGCACCCACACCTGAAGTCCATCAGGCAACCGCACCTGAAGTCCATCAGATGACCCGAACCAGTAACCAGTAACCAACTAATCCCGAAGAAGTCCAAGCCGCTCGTGACCGTGAGCACGGCTGATATATCAGTTTTACACTCTGCAGAGGTTGCACATCCTTACCCATGAGTCGTGCATTACCCGTCACGCTAAACACTGCCGAGGTGCATAGCGGGTTGCACTGCAAGGCCTTTACAAAGCCCCTTCAAGTCTGTGTTACACGTACTCTAAGGTTTCTCCCCTGTCCATAAGTCAACGACCCCAAGGGACCCCTCTTTAGCCACTATACAACCCCCGTGTAGCATAACTTGGAGGAAACTAATTAATTAGCCAGGTCCAGCCCATCCAGATCTCATGGCTGCGCTATTAAGCCGGGTTACAGGCTTCGAGAACCGGGTCCTAGGGATCCAGGCAGGATATGTCTAGCACGAGCCCAGAACCAGAAATCAAAACCAGCTGCCGAATCCCACGGCACAAAACCACCAATACGAGTCCATCCTGCCGGATTTTCCTAATAACCATGTTACTACAAAATTACCATGTCCACATTGTTTCATAGTTCATTAATCAGAATTTATTATTATTGACCACCATCCCATCCCGACATGACTGCAGGGCTAAGCATGACTTCTACCCGAACAACCCAAACCAGGCGACAAGGATAATATAAACAAAATCTAGTAAACCCTAACATGGGATTCAATTTAATGACAAGCATGCAACTACAGGATCTAGCTACTCTAATACCAAAAGTAAAATAAATCATAGGTGCAAGATGTTCAAGAACACTTGCCTGCGGGCTGGGTCGAAACTGCAAGATCTGGAGCGTCCTCGTACTCCGCACTCTCTGGATCACACATCAATACATGGCCCAAACAAAGCAATATAAGAAACAGCACATCAAACATTATGAAAACAGAACGTAAACTGATCTACTGTGTAGAGCTCGACGAGACGAATCTAACGCAAGTTGAATGGGTCGTATCGGAGTTAAAACGCAAAAGATATGAGCATTTGAATCTGAGTGACAATTCTGTAAATAAGTGAAACTCATTTTGTGGATTAAAATAAATAAAATCAGAAAAGAATAGGTGGCTGGACCGCGCCTCAATTTGGTAAACGAACAGGGGCCGGTTTGCGATTTGCGCAAGACTCAGTGTATAGTGCCAGTGGAGTGCGGGTTTATTCCCTAAAACTACAGGGACTCTTTTGCAAAAGAGCCAGAGCTGTCGGCGCGGTGCTGACTGGACGCCACGAGATGCTGACGCAGCGCCACGTGCACGCTCTCTATTGGTGCGGTGCACCAGCTGGCCGGTGAACCAGCTGACGCGGCTTTTGTGGACTGGGTCCATGGTGCTATGCACCCGGTGCATACCGGTTCGCGGCGTAGTTCTAATATGAGCCGCTGGGTTTAGATCTAACGGTGCAAAGGGGTTTGGGGAGGACGGCGGCGCTGTGCATGGCCGTGTGCGGTGCAGAGCGGCGGCGCCATGACCGGGGTTCGCCGGCGAGCTCGGGATACAGTGTATCGGGCATGGGAGACTGTGGGGAAGGGTTCGGGAGAGAGTGGAGCTCACTGCTAGCTTTCCTAGGGGGTTTCCGTTGTCGGAGGAGGGAAAGGGTGACGGCAGCCGGGGCACTGCGCGTGGTGGCGCCATAGATAGCCCCCGCCGGAGTTCGTTGAGTTGGATCTATAGACCGGTAGAGATCTCGGGGACAAGTGGGAACTGATGCGGAGCTCACCGAGACTTCGATTACGGGGTTGTCGTCGCCGGAGGTGCCTCGGGTGAGGGAGTTCGACGGCGAGGGTGACGATTGCGGTCCGGTGCTCGGTGAGTTTGACGCGGCAGTGCTCCAGGCGCCGATCTTCTCCGAAAAGGGTCCCCGATTACGTTGCAGCTTGAAGCGCCCCCCCCGACGTGCAGAGGGAGGTCGGCGGTGGTGTGAGAGCTGAGGCCTGGAGCTTGAACTCCCGTCAGCTATGGAGGTGTAGACGGTGATGGGCGCCGGAGCTTGGCGGCGTATGGGTGGAGGAGAAGGGAGCCGGCTGTGGAGATTAGCGGTGCCATGCGGTGTGGATGGGCGCGGGCGCAGAGGTGGTAGCTACTTGTAGGCAGAGGAAGAAGAGAGAGGAGGGTGGCGGCTGGATCACGGGCGGATCGAAGCAACGCGAAGGGCGGAGGGAGGAGTTGGGGAAAGAGATGACACGCGGGACCCGACGTCCGAGAGAGAGGAGGGGTTGCGGCGGCGCGCGCGGGCCGCTGGGAACGACGGGCCGGAGCGAGGGGAGACGGGCCGCGCGGGGGGGAGTGGCGCGGGCTCGGAGAGCAGGCCGGCCGGCGTCGGCCCAAGGAGGGGGGCGCGGGCGTGGCCCAGGGGAGGGGAGAGGTGAGCGGGCTGCTGGGAAAAATGAGAGGGAAGGAGGAGCTGGGCCGCGGAGGGGTTTGGGCCGCCAGGAGAGGAGAGGGATGGGTTGGGCTGCAAAGGGGAGAGAGAGAGGAGGTGAGCCTGGTTGCCTTTCTTCTTTTCTTTTTGTTTTTCAAGGTTTAGCAAACTCTTTTAAATTCAGATTTCAAATTCTTTTGAAATCAAAATCAGTTTTCAAACTTTTGAAAAAGTTTTCCCTAGGTTTTGAAAATAAAATTGGGGTTTGATTTTGTAAAATTTTCATAAATCTTTTATTTATTTTCTAAATAGAATAAATTCGAATCGCCCTATTCGGGTTTAATAAAATCTTTTTCACCCAATAAAAATTATGCATCGGCATGAATGCAACAAACATCTGGTTAAGATTTTCCTCCATGTAGGATTTTGGTCATTTCTTAATTAAATTCTAATTTATTTTAATTAATTAAACACCCGGGGTGTTACAGGCCGCCGCCCCAGAAGCTGACGAGGCCCCTGCAGATGAGGCCCTGGAGCCCCAGGATGGGGTAGTGCTTGGTCCAGAGCCTTCTTCAGATGACGAGGACCATGCCGACGAGCCGATGATGGACGTCGATGAGGAGGATGCCGCTTTCGCCGCCGGAGACGCTTGAGCGCTGGTTTCGTTAGGAGTCTCTTTCTTTTGTATAGCTTGAGCATGCTCGCTTTTGATGTAACCCAGACATGTGTTGGTTTTATGTTTTAAGTTGTATGATGGCATGTACGGCCTTTGGACAAAGTCCAGACTTCAATCTGGCACCTTTTTATGGAAATCTGTCGTTTGCATTTCTTATTTTCGAGTAATTATTCTGTGATGTTGTATGGAAATGAGTAT
Source organism: Coix lacryma-jobi var. lacryma-jobi (assembly GCA_009763385.1). NCBI lineage: Eukaryota > Viridiplantae > Streptophyta > Magnoliopsida > Poales > Poaceae > Coix > Coix lacryma-jobi. Next base: position 108,756,027 of record CM019827.1, read on the forward strand.
TTATACTTGGTCGTGTGCTAAATTTTTGAATTATGTACAGCACAGTATTTATTCATGATCAATGTGACATCACCTAATTGTTGCTCATTAATGGGATGTGCAGATGTCGGCACACACTCGCAGCCAGCGTGGACAAGGGTCAGGGCAGGAGGAGAATCTGCCGCCACCCCCACCGCCGCCGATGATGTCGGAAGCGTTCTTTGGGCAGTTTTTGGGCAGCCAACGGAACATGGAGGAGATGCAGAGGCATATGGAGGCCACCCTCCATAATATTGCCAACAACACTGCGCAGCAGCATCAACAGCGCCAGGGGCCTGAGCCCAATCAATTCAGCTCCTACCGTGACTTCTTGGACACTCGTCCCCCAGTGTTCAAGGAAGTTACCGAACCGCTTGAGGCAGACGAATGGCTCAACTCCATCACTCAGAAGTTTCGCCTGATTCGCTTAACTGAAGAGCTCAAGGCGGAGTATGCCGCCCACATGTTGGAGGGACCCGCAGGCTTATGGTGGTCCCAGTACCGGGCATCTCTCCCAGCCAATGCGCCTGTCACGTGGGGACAGTTCTCCACAGCTATGTGTAACCACTACATTCCTAGTGGTCTGATGGAAATGAAGGTCACAGAGTTCATGAGGCTGTCCGAGGGAACTAGGTCCATGTCAGAATATCTGCATGGTTTCAATAGCCTGTCTCGCTATGCCCCGGATTTTGTGAACACGGAGGCCAAGAAGATCGCAAGCTTCAAGCGTGGCATGAGTGCCACCATGCTCTCTAAGATGGGAAACAGTCACCGCACCACCTTCAGTGACTTTGTCAGTGACTGCTTGAACCAGGAGGCCAATGATAGCAGGCTGGCGACAGAAACCCGCCGTCATGCGAACGAAGGAGGTTTGTCTCGGCAGAGGACCCCTTTTGGAGCACGCACCCCGTATCGCCCGCCAGTTGCAGGAGCAAGGTTCCGTCCCCCGCAGAGGAAGATAATTACCAACCGCTCTCGCCCAAGCTTCCAGAAGCCCTACACTGCTCCCCTGATGCAGAACAAAGCAAAGACAGGAAGTTCAGGAGGTCCCAAGACCCCATATGTGATCGGGCCATGCTACAACTGTGGTCAGATCGGACACCTGTCATGTCAGTGCCCCCAGCCGAAGAAGCAGTATGCCCAGCCTCGACCTCGCACGGGCAACGTGCATTTCACCACCGTTGAGGAAGTGCCAAAAGGAGAGCCTGTCACCGCTGGTACGTTTCTTGTTAATCAGTACCCCGTAGTTGTGTTGTTTGATTCTGGAGCATCGCATTCTTTCGTAAGTGAGAATTTTGTTATGAGAAGTAACCCTAAGTTGGTAGAATTGGATAGGGGTTATCAGATAAGTTCAGCAGGGGCTGTTCTTTCTGCCCGTATCATGGCTAAGGAAATGGAAATCACCTTTGGGGATAAAAAGGTATCTGTAGATCTCATAGTAATCCCCGGGTTAGGTTTGGATGTGATCTTGGGAATGGGATGGATGAAACGCTGGAAGGTTAATTTGGATATCGCAGAACGGGTGGTTTCCCTAGTAAGCCCCCGGAATGAGTCTTCTATCCGGTTCAAGTTACCTCGAAACTCCCATGAGATAGGAGTGTTGTTCAACATCATGACAAAGCAGATACCTGAGATCCCGGTAGTGTGTGAGTTCCCAGATGTTTTCCCTAATGAGTTGCCAGGACTACCACCGGATAGGGATGTGGAGTTTGCTATAGAGTTGATTCCTGGAACGTCACCTATTTCTCGGAGGCCATATAGAATGTCGACTAACGAGTTGGCAGAACTAAAAACTCAGTTGCAAGAGCTTTTGGATAAAGGTTTGATACGTCCTAGTTCGTCACCTTGGGGATGTCCTGCCATCTTTGTGAAAAAGAAAGACAAAACTTTGAGAATGTGTGTGGATTACAGACCTCTGAATGTAGTAACTATAAAGAACAAATATCCCTTACCCCGAATCGACGTCTTGTTTGATCAGTTATCAAAGGCAAAAGTGTTCTCCAAGATTGACTTAAGGTCAGGTTATCATCAGATCAAGATCAGAAGAGAGGATATACCAAAGACAACCTTTTCCACCAGATATGGACTCTATGAGTATCTGGTTATGTCTTTTGGACTAACAAATGCCCCGACACATTTCATGTATCTGATGAATTCCGTATTTATGCCTAAATTGGATAAGTTTGTAGTGGTGTTCATTGATGACATCTTGGTATACTCTGAGAATGAGCAAGATCATGCTGAGCATCTACGAGTTGTCTTAACTCAACTTCGAGAGCACAAGTTGTATGCCAAGTTTAGTAAATGTGAATTTTGGTTAAAGAAAGTGCCTTTTCTTGGACATGTCCTTTCGGAAGAAGGAATTTCTGTGGATCCCACGAAAGTACAGGAAGTTATGGATTGGCAAGCGCCCGCTACTGTACATGAGGTTCGTAGCTTTTTGGGATTGGCCGGATATTACCGTCGGTTCATTCCGGATTTTTCCAGGATAGCAAAGCCTATGACTCATCTAACTCAGAAAAATAAGAAGTTTGAATGGACTGCAGAGTGTGAAGCAGCATTTCGCACTCTGCGAACTTTGTTGACTTCTGCACCAGTTTTAGCTCAACCAAATCTGGAGGAACCTTTTGATGTATTTTGTGATGCGTCCAAGATTGGACTTGGATGTGTGCTTATGCAGAATGGAAGAGTCATAGCCTATGCTTCACGTCAGTTACGACCACATGAAGAGAATTACCCAACTCATGATTTGGAATTAGCGGCAGTAGTTCATGCGCTCAAGATTTGGAGGCATTATCTTATGGGCAACCTTTGTCATGTATATACATATCACAAAAGCTTGAAATACATTTTCACTCAGCCAGAGTTGAACATGAGGCAGAGAAGATGGTTAGAGTTGATCAAGGATTATAACCTAGAAGTGCATTACCACCCTGGAAAAGCGAACGTTGTAGCAGATGCCTTGAGTCGCAAAACTCATTGCAACTCCCTACAACCATTGTTGGAAGATGGATTCAACCTTATGCACCCTGTTATGCTAAATAATATTACCATACAGTGTACCCTAGAAAGTGATATCATCGAAGGACAAAAGACCGATGAAGAGATCTGTCAGATCAAAAAGAAACTGGAAACCAGTAGTTTGTTGAACTTCCGAATGGATGAGCAAGGGATTTTATGGTATAACCAAAGGTTAGTAGTTCCTAAGGACGCAGAACTGAGAGACAAAATTTTGAATGAAGCTCACAATTCAAAGTTGTCTATCCATCCAGGAAGTAGTAAGATGTACCAAGATCTGAGAACGAGGTATTGGTGGTCCAGGATGAAGAAAGAGGTTGTGGCATATGTCGCGAAGTGCGATACTTGCTGCAGGATAAAAGCTATACACTTGAAACCCGCCGGATTGCTACGCCCGCCATCAATCCCAAAGTGGAAATGAGAAGAGATTAGTATGGATTTCATCACAGGACTCCCAACGACCCAAAAGGGACACGATTCTATTTGGGTTATCGTGGATTAGTTATCTAAAGTGGCTCACTTCATACCAGTCAAGACTACATATCAACCTCACCAATATGCAGATTTGTACATTCAGAACATCTTAAGGTTACATGGTATTCCCAAAAGAATTGTCTCTGACAGAGGGCCCCAGTTCATAGCCTATTTTTGGGAACAGTTGCACAAGGAGCTAGGAATCAAGTTGGTACGGAGTTCCGCTTACCACCCTCAAACCGCTGGACAAACTGAAAGAGTGAACCAAATCTTGGAAGATATCCTCAGAGCATGTGTGCTTTCCTCAGGGGAATCATGGGAGAAATGGTTACCTCTTGCCGAGTTTTCGTATAACAATAGCTATCAAGAAAGTATAAAGATGGCACCATTTGAAGTTTTATACGGACGAAGGTGTAGAACCCTGGTAAATTGGGTCGAATCAGGAGATCGAGGGTTTTATGGGTCAGATTATGTAAAGGAAGCTAAGGAGATTGTGCAAACTGTGCAGCAACATATCAAGGCAGCGCAGTCTCGACAAAAAAGTTATGCGGATACGCGAAGAAGACCTTTGGAGTTCCAAGTAGGAGATTACGTTTATCTTAAGGTCTCGCCCATGAGAAAGGTCCAACGTTTTGGAATTAAGAAAAAGCTAGCACCCCGATATGTGGGACCATATTAGATCATAGAAAGGAAGGGAGAAGTAGCCTACGAAGTGCAGTTACCCCCGGAGATGAGTGCGATCTTTCCAGTGTTCCATGTATCGCAGCTAAAGAAATGTCTTCGAGTACCCGAACATGAAGAAGTTTGAATCCCAGATGTTGCTATCCGGTCAGATCTGGAATACTATGAACAACCTCAGGAGATATTGGACACCAAAACCAGAGTCACTCGCAACCGTGAAGTAAGGACTTACAAGATTCTCTGGAGTAATCATGGACCCAATGATGCAACCTGGGAGACCGAGGAATACCTATGCGTGAACTATCCTTGTTTTTACAATAAGCAGTAAGTAAAACAAAATCTCGGGACGAGATTTCTTTAAGGGGGGAAGGGCTGTGACACCCTAGTGTCAAGCACTGTATTAGAAACCACATGAGCTACTAAATTTCCATAAGCAATGCATTGCATCATTTCATGTGCATGGAAGTGTTTTTGGTTTATTTGAACTTTGGTTTCAATAGGACTTGGTTGTTTAAATAGATTTCTGCCTTGACTAATAATTTTATAAAATAGGTAATATTGAGTATAACACTTTTCATGTAGACACCTTGACCTAGTTCAGTATAGTTTAATTATTAAAAATGTGGGAACAAAAATGATTTATGGCTCAAAAATTTGCTTTATTTATGAGGAGGCTGAGGAAATGATTTTCATGAAAAGTGTCTTATATAAAAGTTGTAGAGAAAATTAATTTGAGCAACTTTTATTTTTGGGTCAAAGTCTAGTTTTGAGTTTTTGAAACTGTTTTGATTTGGTCAAAGTTTGGAAATAGATTTGAAAAAGAAAAAGGAAATTGTTTTCCTCCCGCGTCTCCCTTTCGGCCCACTTGGCCTTTTGGCCCAGACCCGCGCGCGCTCACCCGCGCCCACTCCCGCGCGCTCACCCGTGCCGGGCGCCGCGCGCGCCGACCGCGGCCGCGCCGTACGTCGGCCGACCGCCGCGTGGCTGCCAACCTCTGCCGCAAATCCGCTTCGCCCACTCCTCGCGCGATCCTCTCCCACCCGATCATGCAAGCGATATCGCCCGGCCACTCACCGCTCGCCCCGGCCGCCGCGCCCACGCCACCGCCTGCTGCTCTGCCGCACGCCGACCGTGGCCCCCGCCACGACCGCCCGTCCAGCCGAGCCCCGAACAAAACCCGAGCACCACACTCCCCACTCCCTCGCGCACTCGTCACTCTCCCGCTCACACGCTCGCCTGCCCGCTCTCTCCCTCTCACTCCACACACACACGAACACGAGCACGAGCGCCCGTGTCCACCAACGCTAGCCACCGCCATTCCGGCCTCACCGGAGCCCCTCGGCTCAATCCCTCGCGTACACCACCCCGCCTTCATCTCAAACACACGGTGCTCACACCCGCACCCCAACCGAGCCTCGATGACACCGGAACCCGAGGAGCCCCGCCGCGGTCTCCATCGACGCCACCCGGAGCTCGAGCTTGTTCCGCCTCGCTCAAAGCTCCACCGCCTCCCTCCTTCACCGGCAAGCCTCACCGAGCAAAGGCAAGGTGAGAACACCCTACTGCTAGGTCTCTACCGCCCCCTAACTCCCTCTTCTTCCCGGTCGAGCGCCATGGGCGCCGCCATGGCCCTCGCACGTGACCAAGCTCCACCGGAGCTTCACCGGCCGAACCAACCCTTCTAGTAGCCTCCTCAGGGTTCACTTAAGCTTTCGCCTACGTCAATTTCACCGGCGACCGCCGAAAACGGCCTAGCTAAGTTCCACCGCCGCTGTCACCCGCCATTGCTCGCCGTTGGCGAGCTACGACCGTCCTCTGGTCAAACCAACCCCACCACTCGGTCCGCCTCGTCGAGGCGAGCTCACCGAGCTAGCCCTCACCGTCGGCGACCTCGCTGTCGGCAAGTAACCGCCGGTCAACCTCTTCCCCTGCTCGGCTTTCACCGACAGGTGGGCCCGTTGACCCTGTCGGCCCCGCACGTCAGCCGCTCTTGGTCCCTGGGCCGAGTCTACACAAGTTGGGCCGGGAGTTTTCAAATGTTTTTTTTTCTTTTTCCTTTTATTTTCCAGAAAAGCTTGTTATTTTGTGTAGCATGTTTTAATGATCCAAATGAGGTGCTTTCAGTTTTGTAAACTTGTTCATGAGTAGATCTAGCAGGGAAAAATGTAAAAGTATTTTTGGTGAAAATTTATTGTAGTGTTCTTATGTGCTCTATGCTAAATAAATAGTTTTATATGTTTTCTGGTTGAATTAATTCATGGCAAAAATTGTGTATGCTTTTTATCAAGTTATGTGTCTCTGAGAAATTCATGAGGACCTGTTTCTGTAGAAAAAGAATATGTTCAGATTTAATTTCCTTTTTAGCTGTTTTCTTAAAATAATTGTTGAGAGAAATATGTGTGGAAATAAAATATGGGAAAATTTATACAGTCTCTATGTGTTCTGTTTAATAAACTATGAAAAATGTTAAGTATAAGTTGTTATATGGAAAAATAAGTAGTTGTAGTACAAATGTGTTTTTTCTGTGTTTTTCTTAGGAAATTCATGCAGAAAAGAATATAATGTTTCTGTTCATGGAACTTTCTTGATAAATATGAAATGTGTAGAATCTGAAAAAAATTTGAAAATGAGGATTGCACCCTTTTCCAGTAGGGTTGCAGTTCAAAGGGTTTATTTTGAGATAAACTTGTTTATTTTGTGTAGATTTATATGTTCATGCTTTAGCAGTAAGTTTTCTGCAGTGAATTGGTTATAGGTTATCTGAAGCTAGGAAAAATATAAAATCTTCTGTTTGACACTTTACATAAGAAAAGTTAGTTCAAAGCACGTTTTTGGTAGTTTATTTCATCTTTTTATATCTGCTGTTCGGTAAATTGTCTCTTGCTGAAATTTGTACAGTGGAGTCCAGTGGGTGTAGGTTACCTACTGTAATTTTTATGGATTTTTCAGAATTAAGAAAAATGAATTTGTTGTTCAAATCTAGGTTTCTTTGAAATAATCAATAGAAATTAGTTGAGTTAATGGTTTTATTTAATGCAGTCATTAAGTGCCTTTCTCAATGTCAAAAGTTGTTCAACAAGTTGGTTTTGTTGGTTTGCAAGAAAATTTTGCATTACATACCATCATATCTGCACCACGCATTATTTATTTATCCGCCGCATTGCAATAGGATCGACAGCGCCGGAGCCCGATCAAAAACCAGAAGTAAACGCCGAGCCGGAGATCCCGGAGGTGCCGCAGAGCGAGGAGGCCGACCCTGCTTCAAAAACTAACCTACCCGAGTGCCCTTCCCAGGAGGCATCGGTCTTCTCCCAAGGCAAGCCCCAGAGCATTCTAAGTCTCCCAATATTTACAATTAATTCAATTGAGTATTTTATATTGTGATGCATTAGGTATAGGAGTTGTTTGAATCCTATTTGCTGCATTATCAATCCTTGATTACTGCTTACACCTGCCTTGTTATCTGGTTACTATTTTATATGTAGAATTGCTTAGTCTGCTAAAGTAAAAGTAGTAACTAAAGGATGTTCCCGTAATGCCCCTGGTGGGTATTAACTGGATCACGGTTGGCTATATTTGCTATCGTGGAAAAGAACCTGAGTAGTAATGAAATACGGCCAACTGGAAGGCAAGGCACAAGTTTGGAAACTTGGGGCAGCTCGTCCGTTAGATCGTGTAGGTTTGTATCGATGCTGACCCTCGTTCATTTTTGAAAGCGCCCTTTTACATAGGGTGCCGGTGATGTATTCCCGACCCCGAAGCCGGTTAGACGCTGTTTAGGCCGAATTCAACCCGAGTCGCGCCCTCTAGTATGGAAATGCGATCTGCCTCGGAATGGCCATCGTCAGGTTCCAATTGGGCAGTCCGTGCTTGAACCGCGACGATTACCTTCATGAACAGTATCGAGCGGTGACTGTTGACGTTTGTTAGTGCAAATAGAATATGAAAGATTCCGCAAGCGCACAGAACACCATTGTAGCATTTTACCGGGAGTATTCCAGGATCGTTATTTATATTTTACCACAGGGAAGCTAGGGTCAAGAATCTGATAAGTCACTATCATGCATCTACTAACTCAGAGTACTAGACTAAAGCAGAAGTGATTGATATATGATATTATAATGGAAGTACATCAAAGAGAATTCAATGATAAATGTAAAGATAACTATAGTGGGAGGACAACGGGAAAGATCAAGGTTCCTATGTTCTTCTCTATTACTTGGGTTCTAAGGTAACAATGATGAAAAGATATAGCAGTTATAAACATTAGCACTTTGGAGCAATAGTACCTTTCTGACTCTCGAAAAAGACTGGGAAGAAAGTAGTCAGGGGAAGGCTGCCAAAAGCTCTACGAAACATCAATCCGAACGTGGTGGACTACGAAGGCCTAACAGAGCTGTCACCCTTGGGGCTACCACAACTATTCCGTGGGATTGAGCGCAACCTTAGGTAACCTATAGACTAAACACCATGTCTAATCTATCGATTACTACTCTAATTAGCTAGCATAACTAGAGCACTCAATACGAGCGAAGATCCCATGCCAAGATATAACAACTATACTAATCATATAATAAAGCATAAAGTAAATAGAGAAGATAAATATATTAAAGCATAAGTCTTACAAAGAAAAGATACAAGACATACCAAAACTCTGAAGACTCCTCCGGAACCGGAGCGCAGCTCCGCTCTCCCTAACTCCCGACTAAAGCTAAGCTATTACATTGGAAAATCTAAACCTAATTCTCTAGGGAGGAGAGGTTGTCCTTCGAGGGACGCCTCTACAAAGACTCCCCGATGATGATGGTGCCTCAGGGGGGTCCTGGGTTTATTATATAGGGGCTCCTGGCCTCCCCTCCACCTTGGGCAAGCGATGTGGGACTAAATCCTTCGTCATATGCACTTGGGCCTAAATGGTCCAAAACGTGTTGGAGAGGTCGGTTGGAGTGCGTCACGCGAAGGGGGACGAAAGTGGGCCCAACACCCGACCGGTCGGTCCATAGAGGAGACCGGTCGGTCTGCCCCTATGACAGGTGGGCCCCGCCTTCTGTGGGTCGCCTTCTCTTGTCTTCTGGAATGTTCTGGAATGTTCTTGAATCTTCCAAGTCGTATCCATCGAGGACTCTCTCGTCGGGACTCCAAATGTAGCAAACCATATGTCCGTTTCGATTGTCTCGACGAGGTCTTCGCAATGGTGTGCTCTGTTTCATCATTTGAGATACTTTTATATGGTGAAATATTGATAATCCTGCAAAACAAGTGAGAGCACCAAAACTCGTGGAACTTGTTAGTTTCAAACCCTACAACTATGCTTTGTGATTCATTTAGTGTCATTTCATGCAATAGTTGATGGTATAATATTGACATTAAGGACCGTCAACAGTGACCCAATGCATGGACCCGACGGGGAAAGTGTGGGTTTGTAGTAAAGGTTTCTTGCCAGCCGGTTTGTAATTCGATTCGAGTCGCCGTCTCCCCCGGTTAGTGGGAAACTATGTCGAGCTTCACCATGATACAACTTCATGTGATGGTTAAGGTTCAACTAAAATATGGATAAGTCAACTGTATATGGTTATATTATTGATTGTTAGACTCAAGTGTATGAAATAGTTCAGGTGCAAAACCTAGATTAAGAAGTAGGCCTAAAACCTGACTGCTCACTGATATCATTAAATATTCCTTCTCTTAAATTGAGCTTTTCGCAACTAAAGATCCTAGCTCCACCAAAAATCCTTGCATACCCTTGGTGTGTTTTATTTCAGTTGGACGGGTAAGTCTAGCTGAGTACCTTCCCGTACTCAGGGTTTATCCCATTTGTTGTAGATGGTCAGGTCTACTTCGGCTATTGTAAGCACTGCCTCTACCCCGTGGAGGGTGATGAGGAGTAGGCCCAGGGCAGGGTCATCTAGAAGCTTCTCCTTTGCTTTTGCTGGACTGGGACTGTTGGTGGCACATTATTTGAAAAAGGAGGAGTGAGTTATCAAAAACAATGTTTTATTTGGACCACATAAGTGGTGGTCATGTTTAAGACGTATTTGAGCTTCCGCACTTTTAAAAATTCCGTGTTGTAATAACTTTTTTTAAGATTTCGCACTCTGATGTTAATTTCGATTCCGTTTATCAACTGTTATATCCTTGCGAATGTGGTACTTGAACGATGCGATCCTGTATGTTGTACGATGTTTGAAATCCTTCGAGATTTCTGGACTACCAGAGTTATATGGGTTCAAGTATGAGTCGACGTCAGTCGAATTTGGCTAAGACGGTACTTGAGCTCTTATAATTTGGACGGTTCCGCCACAGTAATCGATGACGAGCCGACTGATCGCGCAACCTCGAACCTAAATTCATAAGAGTAGCTGGTCACAAGGTGTACCAGACACCCTACCAAAACATCTTGGCTTTAGCCATGGAGATGGGAGCCAAGGACAACCGCACCCCTAACGAAGAACGTCGGTTGATCATGCTTCAGACCACCGCGCTACAGCTCAAGAGTTGAAACCTTGAGTCCTTAGCTGACGAACAAGATTCATCTCACCCCAGCCAAAGGCGACCCGTCCATGAGCGGCTCGGCCGGGCTCCAGCAAGGAGTCGTCTGGGCAACCGAGTACCTGATCAAGCTGGAGGAGGAGCCGAATCATCATATCGAGGAGTCAACATTCTAGCATCCGACGTCGTCGATCGATTTCCCTATTTTTCCCAGAGACTCCGAGCAGTCCCGTTCCCTCGAAAGTTCAAACCCGGGAACTACTCGAAGTACGACGGGAAGACAGAACCTAAGCGGTGGCTCGGGCTGTATGCTCAAGCAGTTGAGTTAGCAGGAGGAAGCAACGATGTTAAAGCACTATTTCTCCCCATGGCTCTAGAAACGATGCCCCTTGCATGGTTCGACAGACTTAAACCCGAGTCCATTGACTCCTGGGAACAAGTTCACCGCATCTTCATAGAGAATTTTGCGGGTGTTCCGGAGCGATCGGACCCTCGCACCAAGCTTAGAACCTGCAAGCAACAGAAAAACGAGACAATACGGGAGTACTACAGATGCTTCTCTGAAATCCGCTCCACAGTCTCCAACATAACAGACAGAGAAGAATCGACCTTTTTGGCAACGGAATTTGCGAAAGGTACAATTACAAGGATTTCATCAAGCATGACCCGACCACCGCTGATGAGTTTCATCGGGCAGTAAACTCCATGATGGCGATGGAAGAACGCACACAAGAGCGTTTTCCCGAAAGAAACACGCAAGGTGATCGAGGAAATAATCAAAGAGGAAACCAGACTGCTCAGCAAAACACCCGCAAGAGAACAGGGGACAATACTGTTGCAGCCATGGAACCTCAGAAAAAGGGGAACAAGCCCTCCAGCTTTGACGACCTCCTCGATAGCCCATGCCCCTTCCATCCAAAAGGAGGACACCAGGCCAGGCACTGCCGACAACTCAAAGAGAGAGGTTTGAACTCCGACTTCGACAAAAATAGAAAAGACAAGGGGAAGAAAGTAGCCGAAGATACTCAATAGGACGCAGGCGGTTTCCAACACCCCAAAGGCACCATCAATGTCATATTCGGGGGAGTAACCACCAGTGATAGTAAGCGCCTGCAGAAGCTCTCCCTACGGGAAATTATGTCTACCGAACCGGCTACCCCCAGATACCTTGATTGGTCTGAGCATCCGATCATTTTCTCTCGAGCAGACCAATGGACCAATGTTTCTAATGCAGGGCACTACCCACTAGTCTTGGATCCCACAGTCGCCGGATTCAAATTGGGAAGAGTACTCATAGACGGAGGAGCCGGACTCAATGTCATCTTTGCCAGCAACCTACGCAAGATGAACCTGGACCTTGCAACTTAGCTTACTCCATCAAGTGCCCCCTTCTACGGCATAGTACCCGGGAAGGTGGCCATACCACTCGGAAAGATCATACTACCTGTTGACACTTCTTAATGCAATTGCTTTTAATAAACTTTGATGAACTGATTCTAGCAAGAGCCTTCAGAAATGTACAGGACACTCCTAGCATCACTTAAAGTCAAGTTGTCATCCCTAACATGATACTAGAAATGTAAATTATATGTGACACTAGCTCAAAAGATATAAACAAATATTTATCTGCAAGCGCACAGATAAATATACCTGTTGTAGCAACATGTCACCCAGGTTATCTAGGTATCGTTATTTATATTTTACCGAAGATAGAAACGAAGCTGGGAACTAGTAGAGATTATCATTCATTCATCACTCACATGTCTAAGCAGGGGTAAGACAAGGTAAAGATAATAATTGATAAAAACGGGAATTCTAGAGATAGAGCAAACTACATAGATCAAGCAGAGAGTCAGGAGATTAATTAAGAGATTCGAATCCTAAGTTACTTCGCATTTACTAAGCCTAGTGATTACTCTAGTTAATATACAATCATCTATAGCTAATTAATCTATCATCCATGATCAAGGGACATTACTAAATTAGAATCAAGAACAGAGTAATGAATTCTTACTTGCAACCGCGTCCTACTAAGATCTACACTCGGGGGGAGGACTACAAAGGACTCAACAGGACTGTCACTCCTGCGATCTACCTCTCGACCCGGAGCATAGGATGTATTCGCAGGTAAACTTAGCCTAAACACCATGTTTACACCAGTTTGACCACTTAACTCTATCCGGAATAAAGCTAAGTACTTTACGAACATGATCATAAACTCTATCATAATCAGATCTATATTAAATATATAACTAGAATAAACTCCAAAACTGAATAAACTAAAATATATTAAAGTAGCATAAAGTCGAATAAAGATACAAATTACCGAGTCTTCGACAATGATCCGGAGACTCAGACGAAGCTTCTAGCCGGATATGCCGATGAAGTCGCCTGCCTCTACTTGAATCTAACTAGACTAAACTCTAATCTTGATGTAGAGCTCTAACTCTCTCTCTAGAAACCCTAATTTCTGTCTTGTCTTCTGATCTTGATCTGATGATAATCTGGAGGGGGGGTCAGGGGTCTGGTTATATAGCCCTGGGCGAGGAATCGTGATCGTTGGATCAAACCGACTCGAGGTACGGTCGAGATGCATCCTAGAGGTCGGTGGAAGTAGCTTGCAGAAAACGGAGGCGTGGCGGCTCTATGGCCGACCGACCGGTGGGCCCTGTGGGACTGGCCGGTCCCACTGGTAAGCCTCCTGTGGTGCCCCATCTCGTGGTGTCTTGTGGAGTCCTCTGGAGTCTTCTAGAAGTATCCCGACGTGGTGGTGAAGAAATCTGCGTCGGGTTCCTTCTTGGGGAAGCAATGTGGTTGGTTTTCCTGCTTTAATCCCTGGAAAATGTAGAATCACCAAAACTCATGGAATTTGTTAGTTTAAACCTCCTATTTCTAAGTTGGCAATCCTTTTTGACATTTATTCAAGTCTTGTTGATAGTAAATAATGATAGTTAATAAACGTCAACACTACCCGTCACTTTTGGAACTCAAGCCAACTATTGGACTGAGTACATCAGTTTCGAGGTAGCCGACTTCGAATCATCATACCACGCCATATTTGGACGACCAGCCAACGCCAAATTCATGGCAGTGCCACACTATCCATACCTTTTGCTGAAGATGCCGGGTCCTAAAGGTATTCTAACTTTCAAGGGGGACTTGAAGCGATCTTTCGACTGTGACACAGAAGCTGTCCAAATCACCGAAAAAGCTCAACTTGTCCTGGAAGTACAGGAACTCACACAAATGGTTCATAACACCAAGCCTGGAGATTCAGAAATCCCAACCAAGAAGGCGGGCACCATCAAGCCGTCAGCAGAAATCTCTACAAAAACCATTGACCTAGAAACTGGCGACCCCTCAAAGACGGCGACTATCAGCACCCACCTATCTGAAGAATAGGAACTCGCGCTCACCAAGTTCCTTAGAGCAAACAAAGACATATTTTCTTGGAAACTGGCTGATATGCCAGGTGTCCCGAGGAATTTGGCTGAGCACAAGCTGGAGTTAAAAGAGGGATCCAGACCCATCAAGCAAAGGCTACGACGATTCTCACCAGAAAAGAAAGAGGCAATCAAGAAAGAAATAGCTAAACTACTCGCAGCCGGGTTTATCAGAGAAATTCTCCACCCCGAGTGGTTAGCTAACCCAGTACTAGTAAAAAAGAAGAACTCTGCAGAAATATAAAAACACCGACATGTACGAAATATAAAAGTTTTAACAACAATTTAAATACGTATGCTAACCGTAAATGATGAAAAAGCTCGATGACTTACTATTTCAAACAATCTTCGAATGCTTTATACCCTTTCTTGTTTGGTATGCTCAAGGAGTCAAACACACAGACCCTGTCATCTTAAGAGTATATGATAAAAGTGACCCAATGGCCACTGACGAGGCCCTAGCTGCACCATCGAAACAAAATAGAGTTTATGACGACGAGAAGGCATGATATGCTAGCCACTTAGGTCTATGTACATGTATTTGACTTACTCAAAGTGATAGGAAGCCATTATACACTCCGGTCCATCCGGCTTGATCTTCTTCATGCATTCTAGTATGTAATTTTTCAACTTAGCCTTCTCTGCTTTCATATTTTCTTCATATTTCTTCTCTCGTTGTCGAACTGTCATCTCTGGATCAATGATCTTGAAACCCTCGATGAATCTTTTAGCAATATATGCAGGAGAGAGGTAGAGTACATGACGTATCTCTTTATTGCTTACGGTGACCATCATCCTGCATGGACAAGTCATCGTGACATAATAAGTATAGAGTTGTGAAAAATGCGAATGTAGTGATCTGTGGAAGTTGCATTCATCGCTTACAGTGTGAATATGGTGATTTGAATGATGTCCAGGTCTTCTTCCCGCATCAGGTTATACATGTCGCTGAAGTCAATGGGTAGTAGCATTTCATTGCCAACGGGCAAATGGAAGTACTCTAGGGGAATGTGGACGTTGAAACTTGACATCCCGACTTTTGCAGCTTCCATGTACCATAGATGGAACCTCCTTGTATCCCACTTTTCCTCATCGATGAGCTAGGCCTTGGGAATCATGAACTTCCCGCACTCATAGTGGCCAGGGCAGTCTTCGGCCTCATCAAATATTTGACGGGTAGTTTGAGGCCTGGCAAATGATGGATAAATGTTAGTAGCATATATACTATGGACGTGAAATGTAAGCAGATTATTATGCTCGATGTTACCATACCTTTCGAACGTGAGCGTGCACGGGAGCTTGTCGGCGGACCTTCGTGGATCCTTGTTGGGTGACATTGGCTTGTGGTCGATGGGGGAGGTGTCTTCATCCTTGTTGCCTCCACCGTTGTGCCTCCCGGTTGCTTGCTCGTGCTCGGCTGGCTTGTCGTTGTCATGTTGTCCCCCTTACGGGCCTCTGAGCTTCCTGCCTCATTGACCGGGCCGACCGATAGACTGATTGGAGGCGGGGGGAGACACTGTTGAAAGGTCCTAGTTTGGTTGGTAATTGAGTGATAACTTAGGTGGACTAATATGTGTTTGAAGTGAATTACACAGGTGATTAGTCCACAGGTGATCGTGTGTGAGCAACATATGCATAGATGGCCATCGGTGAAGGACCGAGAATGCAATAGCAAGGCGACCAGAGGGGGGGTGGTGAATGGGAGCTCAAAAATTACTCTCGAAACTTTGGCCTTTTGTTCCCAAAATCAACCCCCAAAAGCTTCGAACGAAACCGTGATGCTCATGACCCTTGGAAGAGGGTGGATGATCCCTAGGATCACAGCGGAGCACCACAAAGCGATAGCAAAACCGAACGGCAAAAACACCGGAACAAGTTCGACCCTTAACAACCAAGTCCCGAACGTAGATGGAAGGCTACGTCGAGAAATCCCCAAATACCGATGCTAACAAGTAGCAAAGATACCTAGAGAGGTTCCTTGGTCAACTCTAAGGCCAAACGAGAAGTCCAGAAACCAAGCGAAGAAGCCGGGAGAGCAACCGCACCAAAACTCAACAAGCAGCCGACTCCCGGACTGTCCGCCAGTACGGTCCCGGACTGTCCGGCTCAACCGCGGACTGTCCGCGGGGGGATGGCGGACTGTCCGCCGGCCAAATCGCCGAAACAACACTGTTGCTGCAAGTCCCCTGGACGTTCCTGGACTGTCCGCGAACTCCAACGGCGGACTGTCCGCCGGTCAACCAAAAGCCAAACGGCCGAAGAACTGAGCCACTGGTCCGGCTCGTCCCGGACGCGCGGACTGTCCGCGGGAGGAACGGCGGACTGTCCGCGACCTCCCAGTGAGGGCGATTGTGGTCGCCTCTCACACAACTCTTCCCAAATCCGAATCAAAACTCAATCCCACATTCCCAAACTTGGAGAAGATGATCACGAGGTAGTTTGGAGACTATCCCCAAGAAATCATCCGCTCAAATCGATTCAATCACCGGGAAATCGAAAGGGGAGGAGTATGAACGAAAAAGCGCCACGAAAACGAAATCAAGCCGATCTACATGTTCGTGAAGAGTTAGATGAATTCCTTCGGTGGAAATGATCTCCTCACTATAAAGAACAAGTTGATTCAAACGGATTTCACAAAGACGCAGTAGAGAGGGAGATCGAGTGACGGGAACATCACGGAGAAATGAAGAACGCGAAGAACACGAACAAAACGCGAATCAAGTCATCGATCTACAACCGTGTGGCTACCACACGCTACAACAGTGAGCTTACGACCTCACTTCCTCAAAATCTCCAGTACACAGAGGTATGGTTCTCTGCGGATCTCAGCTAGCTACAGCAGGGGATTGGGAGAGCAGGAAACCCTAGAAGCAAAGAGCAAATGACTGAGATATCATGGGAGGAGGGTGTCTCCCTCTACTTATCCTAATTCTAATTCCTACTCTACCCCTCTCTAATTACAGAGCGAACCCGCTAAACCCTAGGGTTATTCTGGACCAACTCATGGTAGGTGGTGATCCGACGGCCACGCCCGCGCAACTGGTAGCGTTGCCTTGACACAACCTCACCGATTGCCGCCACGTGCTGCCACCGCTCTGCTTGTCCTTTTCCCGGACGTCACACCCCCGGTTTTGTGGCCCAAACCGGGAAACCAGCCTTCATAGCCAACCCCCAGTTTTGAGGCCCAAACCGGGAAACCAGCTGACCGTAGCCTGAGTTTTGTGGCCCAAACTCAGCAAACCCGCAGCGCCCAGGTTTTGAGGCCCAAACCTGGAAACCGTCCTCAGCCCGAGTTTTGTGGCCCAAACTCGGAAACCATCAGCGCCCAGGTTTTGAGGCCCTAACCTGGAAACCATCCACTCGGTGGTTTTTCTGTGGCTCAACCACCAAACCGAGCCGTAGAGGGGATGCACCGCCCGTGCACCCCGTGCACCAACACGTGTCCCCAGGTCCTCGACCCAAGCAACACCGTGCCCGCAAGTCTTCGCTCGTCGCTGTCCCAGGCTGTCAGCCAGCACAGCTGATCCTCAGGCCACCGGTCCCTCAGTCCAAGCCTCACGTCCGCCCTTCGCCACTCTCGGTCCCTCGGCACGGCACGTCTCTACTTGACCTTTACCTTGCCCTCGATCACTGTATCCGTGCTCGACACCTGCACAGCACAAGCCAAAGAACATGCGCATCATCTCAGTTGATAATCACTCATCACTCAGAGACTCGGCATACACCCATGTATCCGCAATCTCCCCCTTGATGAGTGCATTGTCAACTACCAACACAAATCATAATAGAAACAGAAGAAGGAAGAAAGAAAGAGAGAGAACTCGACCAAATGACCCAAATGCATAGCAAAGCCGAAGAAGGTCAAGTGGAAAGAGCAAGACAACTTGGTCCCCAAAGACATGGACAACGGCTTGACGCAACCAAACAAAGCAAAGCTAGCCCTCAAGAAGAGGTATAACAGGCTCAACACCGCTAGCGAGAAAACTTGATACCAATTGAAAGATCAACTGAAATTCAAGCAAAACAGAGCTAGCCCTCAAGAAGAGGCAGAACGGGCTCAACACCGCTAGCGAAGCAACTCGATACCAACTGTTACCAAGTCAAAACCAAAAGAGTTTGATACCAATTGAAGAGCTGAAAATGAGCTGAAAACGTTTGCTAGTGCCTCAAGAAAGAGGCAAAGGCTCAACACAACTAGCAAACTCCCCCTCAACTAGTGCACACAACCCAGGGAACACATGATTTGTCAATATTTTCTCCCCCTTAGTTGAAAATGCACCAGCAAGTAAATGTGCACACGCACTCAAATGTCTCCCCCTTGACAGAATATCTCCCTCCAAAAATGCAAGTTAGCAGCTTCAGGAATATAATCAAGAGAGTGCAAGGATGCTCTAAACAGTTTTGATCCGATGACTCAACAATATCCATAAGAAGCTAGCAAAGGCTCAAACTGATCACCAAATATAAATTCTGAACATTGGAGCAAAAAGAGCAGTTTTCAGCCAAAAAAGTATTCACCATCAAAATAGCACTAAGTATGTGAAGACAGGAAATCAAACAAGTGCTAAACATGTATACAAGGTGAACTACCCCTAGCACAGTTCAATCATCATGCTATAGAATGAAACATAGACTTGTGTATCAGATTTTATCGGAGTTGCAGCGGTTAAATTACACAAGATTAAATTTCAGCATGTGATTGCGAGAGGTTGAGAGCTTGTCATCGCCTAACTTTTCAACTGTGCGAAGCCTATGCAGAAGCAATCAGAAGCTTAAAGCAACAATTTCGGTCATACACTACACAACTCAAGTTTAACTCAAAGTGCAGTGAGAAACAGTCTCGAAACTGTGATGTGCTGACAAGCAATCCCATCTCGATCTTTCCATTTTACTTAAACTTGGTTCAGATTTAAAGCAGTATATGAACAGACCAAGCAAGTGAATGACTCAAAACTAGAGACATAGCAACCTAGCATATATGACAAGCACAAGTGATTTCAACACATTCTACACATGCTAGTTGCATATCTCAATGGTGAACATTTTCAAGTTTTATGTTCATTAAACAGATTCACCATTCATAAAATAGCTCTGCTCACAACATGTATCAGTGATCAGAAAGAGCATAAGCTACAACATCATCATAAAGCATCAGAGCAAATCCTATACAGAGCATAGTTACATTCTTTAAAGTATATACATGAAGCTCTGAATGTAAAAGCGTATGCTGAAATGCAAAAGAGAACAAAACGAAAAATAGTCAGGTTATGGTACAAGAACCAAAATGTTTCCCCCATCTAAAAGGGGAAACACACACCAAGCTCACCTCTCAACCTAGCAAAAGTTGATTGGTCCAAAGGCTTGGTGAAAATATCAGCCAACTGATGATGAGTATCGACATGGCGAAGGTCGATATCACCGTTCTCATAGTGGTCTCGCAGAAAATGAAAGCGCACATCAATGTGTTTGGTCTTAGAGTGCAGCACGGGGTTCTTAGCAACGCTAATCGCACTCGTGCTGTCACAAAACAAGGGAACACGAGAAAAACTCAAACCAAAATCACGCAAAGTGGCCATCATCCAGAGTAACTGGGAACAGCAGCTAGCCGCAGCAACATACTCAGCCTCTGTGGTAGACTGGGCGACACTAGACTGCTTGCGAGAGGACCACGAAACAAGAGAAGATCCAATAAACTGGCAAGTCCCGGAAGTGGACTTGCGATCAATGCGGCAACCAGCAAAATCGGCATCGGAATAACCACAAAGGGAAAGGGTGGAGGAAGCAGAATACCAAATCCCAAATTCTGGAGTGAAGGATAAGTACCTCATAATGCGCTTGACCGCCTGACAGTGAGAAGTGCGCGGCGACGACTAAAAGCGCGCGCAAAGACACACCGCGAACTGAATGTCCGGGCGTGTCGCCGTCAGGTACAGCAGCGACCCGATCATACTCCGGTACTCCTTCTGGTCCATAGCTTCTCCATCCACATCCACATCCAGGGCCGTCATGGTCGACATGTGTGTTGGAAGAGGCTTGGCCTCACCCATATCGAATTTCTTCAAGATGTCCTTGGTATACTTACCCTGGTGCACGAACGTCCCTTCCCGGGATTGCTTGATTTGCAACCCGAGGAAAAACGTCAACTCGCTCATCATGCTCATATCAAATTCCCTGCTCATAGTGTCTGCAAACTTGGCAACCAAGGCGTGAGAAGAACCACCGAAAATGATATCATCCACGTAAATCTGGACCAAGAGAGTATCATTGCCTTGCTTGAGGAGAAAGAGCGTTTTATCCACACATCCCATTTTAAAACCCTTAGCAAGCAAAAAGGTTTTCAACCTATCATACCAGGCTCTAGGAGCTTGTTTCAAACCATACAAAGCTTTGTGAAGTTTGAAGACATGGTTTGGAAACTTGGGATTTTCGAAACCGGGGGTTTGTCTAACATACACCTCCTCTTCTATGTAGCCGTTTAAGAAGGCACTCTTGACATCCATTTGAAAAAGTTTAAACCCTTTGGATGCAGCAAAGGCCAAGAGTATCCTAATTGCCTCCAAGCGAGCTATAGGAGAAAAAGTCTCCTCATAGTCTATCCCCTCCTTCTGACTATATCCCTGGGCTACAAGTCTGGCCTTGTTTCTCACAACATGGCCATCCTCTCCTTGTTTGTTTTTGAAAACCCATTTTGTCCCAATTGGGTGACACTCAGAGGGAGGAGAAACTAGAACCCAAACCCGATTTCTTTCAAAATTTTCCAACTCCTCATGCATGGCATTGACCCAATCTGGATCAGATAAAGCTTGTCCAACATCTCGGGGTTCAAAATCAGCAACAAATGCAGAATGAGAAAAGTGAGAGATATGTTGTGACCTTGACCGAGTGATGCGATCGTTGATGTCGCCAATCATCTGTTGAGGCGGGTGTTGGCGCTGGATGTGTCATGGCGCCTCCCGAGCAGAAGTGATCTCCCCCTCAACAGCAGCTGGTGCCTCCCCGGGTACAAAGGGTACTGCTCGGGGTGGCGGATCCCACGACCCCCAAGATGAAGAAGTGTCGGGGCCGTGAGTCGTAGTAGAAGTCGCTCCTTGCGGCACAACAGGTGGAGGGGGTGCTGGATTATCCATACCTTTAGCACCCTCATCCTCGTCATCAAAAAGAGGCTCACCAACCTCATGATCCTGCACGCTCAAAACGAGAAGAAGGACAAACCATGGTCTTGTTGAAGGTGACATCTGATGTCTCCATGACTCGGTTAGTATCAAGGTTAAGTACACGATAGGCGCGAGTGTGAGTGCCATAACCCAAAAATACCCCATCAGAAGAACGAGACTCAAACTTGTCCAAGTTGCCCTTTTTGAGTATAAAACAATGGCAACCAAAAACTCTAAAATAACTCACCTTGGGGAGTTTTCCAAAACATAACTCATAAGAAGTATTTTTCAAGAAAGCTCGGAGAAAAATGCGATTGGAAATATAGCATGCAGTGCTCATAGCTTCGGTCCAATATCGCCTAGGAGTCCTATGCTCATCGAGCATCGTCCTGGCCATCTCTACAAGGGTCCGATTCTTCCTTTCTACAACACCATTCTGAGGTGGTGTGTAGGGAGAAGAAAACTGATGCTCCAAACCCAAAGAGTTACAAAACTTATCAAAATCCAAATTCTTGAATTCGGAACCATTATCACTCCTAATAGCTCACATCGAGTTCAAAGGGAACTCGTTCTAAAGACGCAAAATCAGATTGCGAGCAAAGGAGAAAGTCTCGGTCTTCTCAGCTAAAAAGAAGACCCACGAATATCTCGAAAAGTCGTCAACAACAACAAGCACATACCACTTCCCCCCAACCGAGCTTACCCGAGCCGGACCAACAAGGTCCATGTGCAAAAGCTCTCCAGGGTGCTTTGTCATGACCTGAGTCACTGGATGGTGGGGAGCGGCAACCATCTTCCCATGTCTACAAGAATGGCAAACAAGATCCTTCTCCATGGATAACTTGGGCAATCCTCAGATTAGGCCAAGTGAACTAAGCCTTGCAAGCAAGTCGAAGCTCAAATGTCCAAGTCTCCTATGCCACTTCCAAAGATCAGAGGAGGAAGGTCCAGCCACAAAACAACGAGAAATGCCAAAAGACTCCGAGAAATCCGCACGAAAGTCTTTCCCAAAGGGCGAAATCACACAAACAAGATTGCCCTGAGGGTCCAAAATACGACCGAGATTCGGTTTAAAACGAATCTCATAGTCATCATTTAAAAGTTGCGAAATAGAAAGAAGGTTAAAATGCAAGTTAGAAACAAGAGCAACATCGCGCAACACAAAGTGCTCATTAACTCGCACCGACCCATGAGACAATACCTTACCTTTGCTATTGTCGCCGAAGGTAATAAACTCCTTTCCAGCGACCGAACTAAGACTGGAGAACCACTTGGCATTTCCGGTCATGTGCCTCGAACACCCAGAATCCACCAACCAGACGTTCTCCAATCATTTTACCTACATCAATAAAAAGACATAGGGTGAGCATACGGTCCAACACTGGGGTTAGTGAAGTAGGGAGAATACCAGTGTGGGGCCGGCTGCTCAAAAGAACGGTTAGCAGAAAAACCATTCCTAGCACGCCTACGAGAGGAGCGATCACCACGTAGAGGAAAACGTGGTCCGCTAAGGGAGGAGCGTCCATCGCGATACTCAAAACGCGGTGGGGGAAAACGCTCAACTACAAAGCCACCGCCACAGGGTCCATAGCCCACAACTGCAGGCTCCCGCCGGGCACGCTCTCTTCGCGGCCTAGGCCAAGGAGCTTGAGGTTTCAGACATCTAGGCCTAGCAACACGCTTCTGAACATTTGGCACATGTACATCATGGAAAGGATGGTACATGTCCGTGTTGTTCATCTCCTTTGCACGGCGCGCCTCTCTCTTGCGCCGAAAGCAAAACTCACTCAAGTGTCCATCTCTCCCACAGTGCTCACAATGGTACCTCACCGCTCTCATAGGGGGTTGTTGGTACTCACGGTAGTGGGTGTGGATCACTTTGCCCTTGTGTGGCATAAGCTCCTCCTGGATGGGTGGCATGGTGTCCAGCTTGTTCTTGAGGTGGTTTGGTTTGGGAGCCCATGATTGTTTCTTGGGTGGAGCTCTCGGAGGTTCAACAAAGACCCCATCCTTGGTGTTAGGCTTGAGAGGCTCTTTGGGTGGAATCTTGGTAAGCTTGGGAGTAGTGGTGGAGTTGGGCTTCTCACATGGGTTCAAACCACTCGACTCTCCAATCTTGCCGAAAGATGAAACATCAACACCCGGAGCAAAACCTACACCAGGACCTCCAGCAACTTGCTTGAATTGGGAGATCATCATCCCGAGCTCTGGCTCACCACTCGACACCCATGACAAGATGGTCCGAAGGTATGTGTTTTCCTCCTCGGTTTGCATCTTGTCTTGCTTCACATTCGCAATCTCCATCTCCAAACCCTCACAAAGAACACACCTAGCCACACATGTGCTACCTGAGTTGGCCTCTTCAAGAGACACAATCTTGATATTCTTCTCTGCCAGCTCAGATTGCAAGCCCGCACAGGATTTGCATGCACCCAACAGCGAGGATCTAGCCTTCAGCTCATCCACCTCTCCTACCAACGCAACATACTTACCTCTCAAGGTGAGAAGGTCAGTCATGTGTGTGGTGCACATCTCACACTCCTCCTCATCGGTAACAACTACGGTGGACTTGACAGATTCAAGTTCCTTCACCGTATCCTCCCACTTCTGCCTAAACTCCTTGCGCTCTCTAGCAGCACGCCTAAGCAACTTATCCTGACTAAGGAGCGCGGCAGTAAGCTTCTCGACCTCAGCAGAAAGCTCGTCAGGGGTCTGAGATACCTGGGAGGTGTCGTCGTCGTCGTTCCGAGGAGTGTCCTCCAGCTCGCCGTCGACCTCCTTGCCGAGGGCCATGGTGCAGAAGCCGTCGTCGTCGGCGAAGAAGCAGAGGCCATTGAGCTTGTCCTCGATCCTCTTCTTCTTCTCAGACTCGTCATCGCTTGAGGAAGCGGAGTCGTCATCCGAGTCGTCGACGTCGCTGAGCGTGGCGAAGAACGCACGCTGCTCAGCCTGGGCCTTCTCCAAGTACTTCGTCTTGATGTACTCCTTGTTGAAGCCGCCCTTCCGCTTGTGCTTCACGGGGACGTACTTCTCCTTGCGCTTGCCGGAGTCGTACTTGTGCCCATGATCCGCCTTGCCGAAGACTTGCTTGTTCTTCTTCGGGCAATTGGCGATGAAGTGGTTGGGGTCGCCGCACTCAAAGCATCCTGAGCGTCCTCCTCCACGGCGACGGTTCATGCGGTTGTTGTGAAACCACGAGAACCGGTTGGCGAGCAAAGCCAACTCGTCATCCCCCAAATACTCCAGCTGCTCCTCTATGACAGAAAAGAGAGAAGAGAGTGCAAAACCTCCAGAGGGGTTAGCAGAAGAGCCAGAAACCAAAGCCATCGACGGGCCAGAAGGATTTTCATAAGAAGCCCTTGCCATGGCGTCAATCTCACTGGACTTGA
Organism: Coix lacryma-jobi var. lacryma-jobi; assembly: GCA_009763385.1. Classification (NCBI taxonomy): domain Eukaryota; kingdom Viridiplantae; phylum Streptophyta; class Magnoliopsida; order Poales; family Poaceae; genus Coix; species Coix lacryma-jobi. Next base: position 108,780,693 of record CM019827.1, read on the forward strand.
GCTCTGAAGAGCTCGTCGCACGTGAGGGTCTCATAGTTAGGTGATTCGATGATCGCCTGAACTTTGGAATCCCACACCGATCGATCAAGGGTATGCAAAAGCTTCAAAGCCCTCTCATGATCGTCGAAAGGCAACAGCTCCTTGTTAGCCCTCATCCTGTTGACAATCACCTGAAAGCGAGCGAATAAACTTTCTATGCTCTCGCCAGGCATATGTCGAAAGTTCTCATACTCTCGCTTGAATGACTCATAGAGACGGGTTTTGACTTGAGAGGTTCCCTCATGGAAACGCATGAGGGTAGCCCAAATCTCCCGAGCCGTAGCGAGGTGAGAAACACGATCAAACTCACTCATGCTCAGACATGAGAAAAGAGCATTACGGGCTCGGCTATTGGCATCGTGCTCATCGATCTGACGCTGAGAGACACGAGCAGCCAAGACCACGTAATCAGCAGAGTTGCAAATATCCCAAATGGAAGCACCCAAACTCTGCAGATAGGTCGACATGCGTATCTTCCAATACACATAGTTTGTCCCATCGAAAAACAGCGGTTTGCCCACGCCGCGATCCATGTCGCCTTTGGTGGATCTAGAACCGGCTAAGGTGGAAGATCCTTAACCTGCTCCGATACCAATTGAAGGACCGAGAATGCAATAGCAAGGCGACTAGAGGGGGGGTGAATTGGAGCTCAAAAATTTCTCTCGAAACTTTGGCCTTTTGTTCCCAAAATCAACCCCCAAAAGCTTCGAACGAAACCGTGATGCTCATGACCCTTGGAAGAGGGTGGATGATCCCTTGGATCACAGCGGAGCACCACAAAGCGATAGCAAAACCGAACGGCAAAAACACCGGAACAAGTTCGACCCTTAACAACCAAGTCCCGAATGTAGATGGAAGGCTACGTCGAGAAATCCCCAAATACCGATGCTAACAAGTAGCAAAGATACCTAGAGAGGTTCCTTGGTCAACTCTAAGGCCAAACGAGAAGTCCGAAAACCAAGCGAAGAAGCCGGGAGAGCAACCGCACCAAAACTCAACAAGCACCCGACTCCCGGACTGTCCGCCAGTACGGTCCCGGACTGTCCGGCTCAACCGCGGACTATCCGCGGGGGGATGGCGGACTGTCCGCCGGCCAAATCTTCGAAACAACACTGTTGCTGCAAGTCCCCTGGACGTTCCCGGACTGTCCGCGAACTCCAACGGTGGACTGTCCACCGGTCAACCAAAAGCCAAACGACCGAAGAACTGAGCCACTGGTCCGGCTCGTCCCCGACGCGCGGACTGTCCGCGGGAGGAACGACGGACTGTCCGCGACCTCCCAGTGAGGGCGATTTTGGTCGCCTCTCACACAACTCTTCCCAAATCCGAATCAAAACTCAATCCCACGTTCTCAAACTTGGAGAAGATGATCATGAGGTAGTTAGGAGACTATCCCCAAGAAATCACCCGCTCAAATAGATTCAATCACCGGGAAATCGAAAGGGGAGGAGTATGAACGAAAAAGCGCCACGAAAACAAAATCAAGCCGATCTACTTGTTCGTGAAGAGTTAGATGAATTCCTTCGGTGGAAATGATCTCCTCACTATAAAGAACAAGTTGATTCAAATGGATTTCGCAAAGACGCAGTAGAGAGGGAGATCGAGTGACGGGAAAATCGCGGAGAAACGAAGAACACGAAGAACATGAACAAAACGTGAATCAAGTCATCGATATGCAATCGTGTGGCTACCACACGCTACAACAGTGAGGTTACGGCCTCACTTCCTCAAAATCTCCAGTACACAGAGGTATGGTTCTCTGCGGATCTCAGCTAGCTACAGCAGGGGATTGGGAGAGCAGGAAACCCTAGAAGCAAAGAGCAAATGACTGAGATATCATGGGAGGAGGGTGTCTCCCTCGACTTATCCTAATTCTAATTCCTACTCTACCCCTCTCTAATTACAGAGCGAACCAGCTAAACCCTAGGGTTATTCTGGACCAACTCATGGTAGGTGGTGATCCGACGGCCACGCCCGCACAACTGGTAGCGTTGCCTCGACGCAACCTCACCGATTGCCGCCACGTGCTGCCACCGCTCTGCTTGTCCTTTTCCCGGACGTCGCACCCCCGGTTTTGTGGCCAAAACCGGGAAACCAGCCTTCACAGCCAACCCCCGGTTTTGAGGCCCAAACCGGGAAACCAGCTGACCGTAGCCTGAGTTTTGTGGCCCAAACTCAGCAAACCCGCAGCGCCCAGGTTTTGAGGCCCAAACCTGGAAACCGTCCTCAGCCCGAGTTTTGTGGCCCAAACTCGGAAACCATCAGCGCCCAGGTTTTGAGGCCCTAACCTGGAAACCGTCCACTCGGTGGTTTTTCTGTGGCTCAACCACCAAACCGAGCCGTAGAGGGGATGCACCGCCCGTGCACCCCGTCCACCAACACGTGTGCCCAGGTCCTCGACCCAAGCAACACCGTGCCCGCAAGTCTTCGCTCGTCGCTGTCCCAGGCTGTCAGCCACCACAGCTGATCCTCAGGCCACCGGTCCCTCAGTCCAAGCCTCACGTCCGCCCTTCGCCACTCTCGGTCCCTCGGCACGGCACGTCTCTACTTGACCTTCACCTTGCCCTCGATCACTGTATCCGTGCTCGACACCTGCACAACACAAGCCAAAGAACATGCGCGTCATCCCAGTTGACAATCACTCATCACTCAGAGACTCGGCATACACCCATGTATCTGCAATCGGGCTGGCCCGACCCACCCTGCCCCGGGCCTGGGCTAAGCACGGCCCGCGCCGAGTCAGGCTAACATGGCCCGTGGGCCTCCTCTGCCGTGCCTTAACGGCCCACGGGCCTGGCCGCCGGCCCAGGCACGGGCCCACGTGCCTATTTTCGTGTCAGGTCAGCCCGCCAGGCACGGTCATTTCTAGCGGGCCGTGTGGCCCGAGGCCCTCAAGAGAGGGAAGGGCAGAGGCAAGGGCAGCCATGGCCGGCGAGCGGCGGCAAGCGGAGCTTGGGGCGACGCTTGGAGAAGCGCCAGAGGAAGAAACTCGGAGAAGCCATGGCCGTCGATGCAGGAGGGACGGAGGAAGCTGCTGTCGCCGCCGCTCGTGCTCCATATCGCATCGCTGGATCTAGGGAGGGGATGCGGATGCCGACCGATGAGGCGACAACCGTGTGGGGATGGGGCGGCGCGCGGCCTGCTCCATATTGCAAGGCCACAGGGGCTACCTGCCGCGGGAGGAAGGGGCGGTGCACGGCGGGCTGCCGCCTGCTCCTATGGGCATGCGCCGACTGCCAAGCGAGGAGCGGTGGGGAAAGGTCGAGCGGGAAGGGGTGAGGAGCGGGCGAGCGGCCGAGCGGTGGGGAGTGGGTCTGCGGATTGGGGGAGGTGCAGGCCAGAGGGACTGAGGGAGTTAGGGTTTGGGGGAGCGGTGGGGGTGGGCCGGTGGGGGTGGGGAGTAGCAGGCCGGGCCGCCACCATGCCTCATGTGGAAATCGGGTCGTGCCCGTGCCGGCCCATGGGCCTGATGGGAGGCCCAGGCACGGCCTGTGGCACTGGGCCGGGTCGTGCTTGTGCCGTGCTTTTTTTCCGTGCTTCTTGTCATGCCTTCGTGCCTCGGACTGCATGGACATCTATAAACATATGCCATAGAGGTGAAATGGCTTGGAGGATGTTGCAATGCTCATACATGTGATGATGAAGGAGCTTATTTCATATGTGACATGACATGGAGTCATGTGGCTAAGATGGTAAAGATCAAGGCAAGACTTGGCATGATGGACCGGTTGCGAAGGTGAAGGGCAAGTTGGAGGCTTTGAAGCCGTTGGTACCGAGTGTCGGGAGGCTTGAGCAAAGACTTGGTGCCGAAGGACTGAAGCAATGGTGAGGAGCAAGTGAGGCCAAGATCAATGGACCATGGATGCCATATGATGATATGAAATGGATCATATCATTTGGAGATAGGTTGGTGCATGTGTTGCATCAACACCAATGGAGGAGATGGAATGGAATGCGCAAGGCAAAGGTATATTTATAGGACATTTCATTGCACTAGTCATAGGTGTGTAGAGAAGTTTATGACCGGGTTTAGGATAGATGGCCGTACTATCAAGAGGAGCAAACTTGTTTGCATATCAGTCATCTAGTGCCACTTGAGCGATCTAACATTGTGTTGTTACTAGGATCAAGTGGCGTGGTGAGTGAAAGTGAAAATCCTTTGAAAATGATTGTGAAAATGCTAACACATATGCACATGATGGTGTTCACTTGGTGGTGTTGGCACATTTGCAAAGGATAAGGTGTTGAAGTTGAATTGGATCAACTCGGAGAAGAGAAGGAGGCTTTTCGGTGTGTTCCGGACTCAAGGATGGCTCTTGGATTGGAATTTTGTACTAATACTTTGTGAGTTGGATTAGCTATGTATGTGTATTGTGTAGCCCTCTGAGTTAGCTTTCCAAAATGTCCAAGATTATCAAAATCGGAGTTCGGAGTTAAGAGTTATGGCCGTTTTAGCGCAGAACTCAAGATGCTACAGCCGATAGTACCAGCCCTGGTGGTCGGTAGTACTGACCCCTCTGAGGGCAGTATGCAACCTCTTTGAGTGCGGCTAGTTTTGTCCTACCGGTAGTACCGCCATAAGCCCGGTAGTACCGACCCCCCCGGTCGGTAGTACCGCTATTCAGAGGAAGTTTGAAGGCGTCCTGTGTAGGGGCAGTTTTGGCCTACCGGTAGTATCGCCATAAGGCCGGTAGTACCGGCCCTGTAGTCGGTAGTACTGGATGTGTTAGCAAGTCTGTCCTAACAGTCATATTGTCCGCCAGTAGTACCAACCCTCTCGTCGGTAGTATCGGGTGTAGCCGTGTGAGCTCGGGAAAAAAGGGAAAACAGCTAGTTGGTTGCTCCCCTCTATAAATAGAGGGGTGACCGGACCTTGGGCAAAGATGAGTACCCTAAGGACTTTGTGTCCATGGTTGGGAGTGCTTGAGAGCCCTCTAACTCACATATGCTTGTTAGTGCTTATCCGATTGTGTGAGAGAGCGATTCTTGTGCGGTGCATGCGAGATTGCAAGAGTTGGCACTAGGTGTTCGAGTTGCAAGCCGGTGGTGCTTATTACTCTTGGAGGTTGCCACCTTATATACGGCTTGGTGATTGTCTCCGTCGTGAAGCTCGCAAGAAGATTGTGCGTGGCTCCGGAGAAGGCTTTGTGAGGGGCATTGTGCTCGCCCTGCGGGGATCGCGAAGAGCTACTCTAGTTGAAAGAGGCGCGAAGAGCGCCAAGTGGTCGGTCTGGATTGAAAGCTAGAGCTCTTGGTGAGCACTCCATCGTGGAGAGTGTGACTTAGGGTCACCACTAGCAAGAGGATTGGCGGCAACCTTGGGCTTGCCTCAATGAGGACTAGCTTGGTGGCAACCAAGTGAACCTCTGAATAAAATCGTGTGTCCCCTTCTCTTGTTGTTCTTTCTTCCTTGCATATTACGCTTGTGCTTGTGTTCTTCATGTTCTTCCTCCCTCCTTCACTCTTTCTTAGGTTGGGAAGACTCGATCTACATTTTGGCAAGGAACCAAGACTTGGGAAAACTACAATCTTCATCTACAACACTTAGGGAAGTGGGGTAATTCCTAGATCTGAAATTGCATCTCACTCACTTCGATTTTGTAGCTTTCTACAGGTGGTCGGTAGTACCGTTTGAATGAGTTGGTAGTACCGGTGTACAACACCCGGTAGTACCGACCCAAACACTCGGTAGTACCGGTTGCCTTCCTCTTTCACTAGCTTGTGCTTTCATACGTATTCTTGTGCTAGTGTTTATTTGCTTAGTTTATGTAGCTAAGTTGAGCTCTCTAATTTGGCTTGTGTAGCCTTGTTATTGAGTATTGCTAGTGAGCTTAGGCTTTGTACTTTTGCTTAGTGGCATGTGTAGGAGCTCCCTGGTTGATTGAGTACTAGTTACTTAGGTTTGTGTAACCTTGCAAGCTAGAATTGTTTAGGCGAGCTCTAGCTAGCCCAACACCTTATTTGCTTTGTTTAGGATATTTTATAAGGTGCTAAAGAGTATAGGTAGAGGGGTGTAGTCTTGGCTAGACCGATAGTTTTAATTCCTCATTTGTTTCGGTTAGCCGGTGCGATTATTTTTAGAAAGGACTATTCACTCCCCTGTAGTCCGCCATCTTGACCCTTCAATTGGTATCAGAGCCGAGGTTTCTCATTTGTGGTCTTCACCGACCCGAGATGATGGCGAACTATGGGCTAGATGTTGAGTGTGACACACTTATTTTTGATGGCACACGCTATGCACGGTGGAAACTTCATATGCTTGATCATTTTCGTGTTTTTGGTCTGAAGTTTTGGTGGATCTTTGTTGTTGGTTTTACTCATGCCTTGGATGAGAGTAATCTAACCCTAGCGCAAGAGGATTGCCTAACACTCGATGCACAAGCCCAATGTTTTCTAACAAATGCTTTGCAAGATGATATATTTGGCAGGGTGATGACTTCAGCGAGTGCCCATGATATGTGGATGGCACTCAAATATCTCTATGGTGATTTCTCTATTTGGTATGATGGCAAATTCAAGGAGGAGGATCACATAGAGATGGCACATGAGGATGTTGAGCATGATCACAACATGGTGGTTGTGGAGGATTGCTCCACCTCATGGTCAAGTGATGACGATGATGATCAATCCACAAGATCACTTGACAAGGATGACAGTGACCATAGCCAAAGCTCAAGTGGTGCAAAAGATGATGCTATCTCATGCACACTTGATGATGATGATGACGGCTATGGGAGTGATGTCTCACCAAGCTCTTCTACTGCACCACATTGCTTCATGTCACACGGTGACACTAAGGTATCAATTTCTAATGTGGTAGTTGATTGTGATGATCCAAATTTTGAGCTTGTATGTAGAATCACTAAGGCTTTAGAAAATGAGATGGCTAAAACAATGAAATTGACAAAAGAAAACTCATTTCTAAAGAATGCATGTGAACAACAAAAGCATCTACTTTATGTTACTACTTGTTCACATGATGAGCTAAAATTGACTCATGAGGAACTTAGTGTTGCTCATGATAACTTGGTACAAGACCATGCTTTTCTCACTAAGAAGCTTTCTAATGTAGAAACTAAAACTAGTGAAAGCTCATCATTTGGGTCAAATGATCAATCACATATTTATACTAACCCATGTGATGTAGAGAAGAAGCATGTATCCCCCTCTTGTGATGATTTACTATCTATGCCATGTTCTTCACATATAGATGCTTGTTCTACTTTTATGTCTTGTGAGACTAACCTTTTGAAGGAGAACAATGAGCTCAAAAGTGAAGTGAAGAATTTGAACAACAAGTTAGAGAGGTGGTGTGGATCAAAGGTCACCTATGAGCACATGATGAAGAATCAAAAGAGCTATGGTGACATGAGTGGCATTGGCTTCAACAAGAGCAAGATCAAAGGCGAGAGATGGGGAAATAAGAAGTATGAAAGATAAATGAAGAAACAAGAACAAGAAAAGCTATCTCATTTCATGTGCTATTGGTGGCATGAGATGGGACATCTTGCAAATGCTTGCCCCAACAAGAAGAAGCCTCAAGTATTGCCACAAGAAAGGAAGCCCCAAGTTCCATCATCATAATGGTGACTTGATGATGAAGAATAAGAAAACAAGAAGGGGCGGAAGAGCAAGGCATCCAACTCACATTCAAGATGCCAAGATGATGATGAGCAAGAATGAAGAAAAGAAGAAAGATTTGGCTCACATCAAGTGCTACAAATGTGATGACATGGGACACTTTGCCTCGAGGTGTCCTACCAAGCTTGAGAAGAAGATTCAAGCAAAAGAGAAGAGGCAAGGCAATGAGAAGCAACACATGAGCAAGGAAGAAAAGACTCAATCAAAGAGAGTTTGCTACTCATGCCGGGAAAGGGGACACATGGCAAATTCATGTCCCCTAGGTAAAAATTCTAAGCCTATTTCAATTAATGATAATATTGTGCTTAGAAAGGATGACAATGGTACCATATTGGTTGCTATTGCAAAACATCCCGCTACTCATACTAAGGCATTGCCTAAGTATGTTGCACCTAACTTGAGAGGACCCAAACTAGTTTGGGTACCATCAAAAAGTGGATGATTGTGTGTAGGTACCATGACATTGGAGGCTTGATTCAATTGATTTCGTATTGTTTATCATATGATTGAGTAAAGTAATGAAGCTTAGTGTTATTCTCATCCCAATGCCAAGTCAAAATTAGTGAAGTCCAAATACTACAACATACAAGTGTCAAATTCTAGTTGTGGTGATTTATTGGAACTATTTGAAGGCTTGCAATTGATAGATGAAGAAGCTTGCTATTGGATGATCATAATCTACCAAGGTATATTTATAGTTGATCATATTCATTTGGGTGCATATAAGTTGATTGAATTGGATACATATGCATATGTTGCTTGCTATGAGATGATTGAATGGATTCATTGCTTAGTGATTAAAATTGAGTTAGTTTGATTGGATATGTTCACAAGATGGACTTTAATTAGTAGATTTGCATGGATATATGTCTTGTGTTGATGTTCAAACAAGTTGATCTCAAGTTTGATTCAAATTGAAGAAGTATAGCTCAAGTGTAAAAATCTGTCCAAAATTGCCAATCTGAGCTAGCTGTGATGATAGCCATGTTTGAATGATCAAATCTATTTGGATTGGCTTGAAATTTAGTACACGTTCTCTACACTTATGGTATTAGTTGCTGTGCGAAATTCATGATAATTGGATAAGTGATGCTTCGGTTTTGGAGTGGATCTGATCAACACAAGTGCAGCAGTTTTCAGCATGTAGTAGTGTGGAATGATGTGAAATCTGGTAGCAATCTAGAAGTCCAATAAAGCTCAATTTTTTGTGGCTGCTAGAAGACTTAGTGAGGCACATCTCCACCAAATTTCATGGTAATTGGATCAATATATTGTGAGATATGGCTAGTTCTTTGAAGAGGACAAAATCTGCCAGAAAAGTGACAAGTATTGGATAAATCACAAGTCACTTTGATTGAAAGGCCCTCAAGTTGGAATCATGTTAATAAGTGGTTGAGGGACTTATGTTTGGTTTTGATATGAGCTAGAAGCAATGACAAAAATGAGTACAAGGTCATTCAATTGAGAAGTGCATTTGGTACATATTTGGTACTCAAATTGAAGATCAAGACCAATATCAAGATGAAGATGAAGATCATGTTCTAGTATCAATTGAAGATCTTTTGGAAGAAATAAAAGAACTCAAAGAAGGATTCAAAGTCAGATTTCAAGAAGAGTTCATCATTTGGATCAATCAAACAAAGGAAATTCAAGTAAGTGTCAAGGATGATTCTTTGGAGAGAGATCACTTCTCCCTTTTGTAGGGGCTTGCCGCCTTTGGTAGGTAAACCAAGCGAGGCTTGGAAGGCTAACATGGAAGTGGTGACCTAAAGTATCATTGGAGATGCTTAGTTGGAGAAATCAAGAGATTGATCAAGAAAGAAAGCAAGCAACACCCAAGATAGAGAAGCAAATCAAGAGTGGTATTCATATATGCAAGCTATGATCAAATGAATAAGCAAGCCAACCACAACAAGATATTGCACTTCATCATTAATGGTTCTCATTCATATGAGTGGAGAATGATATTCAAATTGGTATCTATTGGTCTTCACCAAGCTTTGAAATGGACTTCACATTGCTATTATGGAGCAAATTGGAATCAAATGACTATCCTCTAATCCAAGATAGCAAAGGTATCATTGTAATGTGCATGATCATTTCATCCCTTACTAGTATGCGGTTAGTGCATATAGTACATGCTTAATAGGATCATACATAACAAATGAAAAGTTTTAAATTCATAGCCTACCACTATTGCTTGTTTGATTATATGATCTAGTGGTCAGTATATGGATTTGTTCATGAGCTAGTGAATGTCGATGAAATATGGTCGATAGTCTACCGAGGGGTATGCCCAAGGTAGTAGATTAGACGGCGGAGGCGTGCGAGACGTCTGCAAAGCGTAAACACAGGGACGAGAGACGGCGATTTAGACAGGTTCGGACCGACAAGTCGCCGTAATACCCTATGTCCTGTGTTCTGGTGGCTGGTTTGTATTGCTAATTGAGCGATTAGATAGGATCTGAGTTGTTTCGAGAGGGGGTCCCTGCTCGCCTTATATAGCCGGGGAGCAGGGTTACAACTTGCCGAATCCTAACAGATTATAATCGGTTCCTTTTGGCAAGGAATCCGAGTCTATCTATCTGGATCTTCCTTGTCGAGCAAGTCATCAAGAGAGTCCTTGGCGGCTGCGACGGCCTGGTCGCGGGCCGCAAGGCCTTCTGGTTGGGCCGTATCTGCAGAGTAGCCCAAGTCATGCCATGGGGGTATACGGGTGTAATATCCCCACAGCTAGTCCCCGAGCACTTTGCATCCGCTGAGCGGGGCGTCGTGAAGTCCTCCGAGCAGGTTGGGTCTGGTCGCATGTTGACGATGGCGTCTTCCGACCAGGTCGCGGATGCACTTGTGGTAGATTTCCGACCAGGTTAAGCTGGTCGCGGACGTGGCAGCCGGAGTTGTAACCGAAGTGCAGCCGTGTGGAGTATTCTGAGTCGTCCTGCAAAAAGGATGCAAGGTGCTGCAAGAAAAAAATTGAAGATCTTTCATATGGTGAAGTGTATCCACGTAGGACGTAGCTCGACATCGAGAGCTAAAGACGCTTCGGCAGAAGTCCTAGCTAGTCCACATCGAGCTGCAAAGGAAGAAAGAAACAATACATTCACCGCAAGGTGAAGTGTATCCACTTAGTCCCCGAGCTTGGGAGTAGGTGTTGTAGGCACGTGGTGCCAAGCTTGTAAGATTTCTGCGACAAAACAGAGTCATTTTACCAAAGAAAAATGACGTGTGTACACGTAGTCCCCGGGCCTGCTGTAAGAAGCAGCATGGTTCTTGTAGCAGGGCCAAAGAAAAAATATGTCAGTGTAAATACGAGGGGAAAGTCCCCGGAGGTGAAGTTGAAGATCTACAGTCCCCGGGAGTGACTGTAGCGCCGACCGGTAACTGTAGAGTTTACTGTTCCCCTGAAATGCATATCAGAACTAGCAGGTGTGGTCAGTCCCCGTGCATTAGTATCACATTTACTGGCGCAAAGTAATCAAAATTGAAGAAATAACGGAAGCGAGCGGACGGGCCATTTTTGCAAACCGTTGGCCTAGCGGCCCATTAAGGCAGACGCGTTGTGAGTGCGCGCGTGCGGCTGCCGCAGGCGACGTGGTGATCGTGGGGTTAATGGGCACGAGCTCCCAGAAACCCTGGAGCCGAAGGGTCGGGCCGCACCATATAAAAAGGAAAACGAGCGGCGGCGGTTCCTCACTTGCTCAATTGCGCTTGACTCGTGGCCCTCGTCCGCTTTACTTCCTTCTTGCGCAAGAGCGATCCCGGGCGCGAAATCACTGTAGCCCCAGATCTAGATCCAAATCCTCACCTCGTCGTTGTCGATGGCTGGCGGAAAGCGCACTCGCGGAGCAGCGGCTAAGTCGAAGAAGGCGGCGAAGACGAAGTCCGATGACCACATCGAGATGCCGGTCTGGGCGCGCGGGTGGACGCAGAGTGTTCTCCGCCGGGAGAATCTGGAGGAGCTCGTCTTCGCCGGCCTGCTCCTGGACAACGTCACCGGCGGTTGGAGAGACGCCTATCTGGAGGACTTCCTGACGCCGAATACCGCCAAGCTCGTCGTCTTCGAGGCATTCTTCAGGTGCGGCTTCAGCGTCCCGGTCCACCCCTTTCTCAACGGGCTGCTGGAGTACTACTAGGTCGCGCTGTGCAACTTGACACCAAACACAATGTTGCACATCGCGGTCTTCATCCACTACTGCGAGGCGTATCTGGGCATCGAGCCCCACTTCGACCTCTTCCGCGACTTTTTCCGGCTGAAGATCAACGGTACCGGGTCATCGAACATCGTCGGGTCGGTGTACCTCCAGCTGCGGGACGGAATGGTGGAAAAGTATATCGCGATGCCGCTGCCTTCAAAGGCGATGGAGTACAAGACGAAGTGGTTCTATATCCATCAGGAGGCGCCAAGGCCGCCGTGCGACCCAGCCTTCGAGCCAAAGGTGTTGCCATCGTGGTCGGAGCGTCCCGGCGCGGTGGCGATGGAGCAGGTGGAGGAGCTCCTGAAGCTGGTCGACAAGCGATGCGTCGACGGGGTGGCGGTGGCGATGAACTTCATCAAACGGCGCTGCCAGCCCTGCAAGGAGAGGGTGCACCCAGCGTACGAGTACGCTGGGGACGCGGATGACCGGACGCGGGAGGCGCTGGAGCCCCTGCAGCCGCAAGATGTATTTCTGCGGGTCGAGGCTTTGTTCGACCTGCAGAAGAGGAAGAAACTGGAGTACCTGCGGAGGTCGTACTCTCTGGAGTACCCTCCGCCGAAGGTTAGTGTGTTTGCCCAGCTTGTGTTCGTTAAAATGCGTGAGTGAATGCTGAATATCATGAAATTATGGTGCAGGGTCGTGAAGCGTTCGTGTCGCAAGCCCCGTCTAGGGCATGGACGAAGGGCGTTGATCCGCCGCGTGAGGACATCAGCGATAGCGGTCGCGGCGCGGCAGAGGTCGACGAGGAGGAGATCGAGACCAGTGGGGAGGAGGGGAGCCGAGTCCCCGAGCCCCAGTCGAGCAAGCGGCGTGCGCGTGAAGACCCAAAAGGGAAGCGCTAGGCCGCCCCTGCGAAGAAGAAGAAGAAGGTGTCGCTGGAGACCGGCGGCGCATTCAGTATTGATGAGGAGGCGGCGAAGCATCGCCGCGTGGTCTTCGACTGGTCAGACGACGAGTCTGACAGTGATGACGAAGTCCTGCTGAGTGCCCGCTTCGGGCAGGGGTCCTCGGTGGGGCGCGGAGGCAGAGCGGCGAAGGCGAAGCCGAAGCCGAAGGTGGCGCAGACGCCGGAGCGTGCACCGGAAACCCGAGAGTCGTCTGGCAGGGCGGCCGGTGCGCCTATGCCGCAGGAGGAGTCCACGGGCGGTGGCGCGCGTCCGCGCTCTCGTCGTTTCTCTCGGGAGAGGAAGGTGTTGGGCCTGTAAGTATCCCCTACTCATCTTGTAGCTCTTACTCTGTGGGGATATAGACCCCAGGGTACCACATGATGGTACATGGGCCGCACTACTAGGGGTCGTCCGGCCCGCAGGATGAAGGCGTACGGCGCACGGCATGCACCGCACGACAGTTGTAATCTAGATACAGTACCAACTCGGATACTTACCATGTAACCTGGTCCCTTCGGAATATATAAGGAGGGGCAGGGGTCCTCCAAGAGGACAACAGATCACAGGTCATAAGCCACAAGCCACATCCAATCAATACAACTCGACGCAGGACGTAGGGTATTACGCTAACCTAGCGGCCCGAACCTGGATAAACCTCTGTGTTCATCTACTTTTGCCTTGCGTCAACGTCTGGGTCGTCGTCTTGCGCACCTTCCCCTTTAATCTACCGCCTTGGGCATACCCCTAGGTGGACTATCGACCATATTTCGTCGACAGTGGCGCCCACCGTGGGGCATGTGCGTACGGACTTTATGGCGAGCCAGATGGTTATCTTCTTCGCTTCCACGACTCTTCCGGGGCATGGAGGCAGTGCAGGCTTTCCCTGTGCCGAACGGATCTGCTTCCACCACTTCAGTGACGGAGAGACCAGCCTCGACATCTCTTCGAGGTCATCTTCCCCAGCGCTCCGACCATGCTTCCCCACTATCGGGGACGGCGTGTCGACAATACTGATCTGATCGAATCCATCGATCGGGTCACGACAGGCATCACCGACACTCTCGCTCTCGTAGATCTGATCAGAGATCGATCTCCCGAGCACAACGTCGCCCGTACCTCTCGCTCCGACCTCCAACCGTGTCACAATGATGATCGCCGTAATAATCGGCGCTATGACGACCATGACCGGGAGGAAAGATCGAGGGTTAGGCAACTCCATCACCATCGACAAGAAGACATCGTTGGCTCGGCTGATCAGCCACGTGGTAGATCCATCTACGACAAGGTTGCCGAGAAGCTGCTCGACGACCCGTGCTCTACGCTCGCTCTGATCATCTACGAGCCAGAAGCGAGCCATCACGTGGTCGTCGAGTCGAAGATGAGCCACCCGCGAGCCTACGAGCCATCGCCGAGCCGAAGACGAGCCATTGACGAGCCAACGAGCCAGTGAGCCACCCGCGAGCCTACGAGCCAAAAGCGAGCCATCACGTCATCGACGAGCCACCGTCGAGCCATCAACGAGCCACCAACGAGCCGACGAGCCACAAGAGAGTCGTCACGTCATCATCATCGTCTCACCGCCATCCTCGCCGACCGCTCGTTGACGACTCATCGCCGTCCTCGACGCCTCTCGCCGACTACTCCGTTCGGACGACAATCAAGCTAAGTATTATCTTTCACACCAATCAAATATTTCTTCGATCATGATATATCTCTAGATATCATCGTGTGCCTCCGCGGTCACATTATTCTTTACAACGACTCTTCGTTATTTTTCACCATATATACCATCCTGAGGATGACATATGTGTCTTCCCGAGCAGCCACGTTTACACTCGTGCTTTCCAGAGACGGCCCTGTCTCCGGCCCCTCCCTACACGTGAATGCAGCTCCGCGCTCTGCATTATGGGTGGTCGGCAGCGGCTCCTCGGTGACGCTGGTGCTCTTACGCGTGCCTGGGCTCCGCGCCTCACGCTCCAGAGTTATCGGCTAGCCGGGGCTGGCGCCTCAGTTACGAACAAACTGCTCGGGGGAATTTTATTTAATGCTGAGCGTTTAATCCAGCTAATTGGCCGCTGAGCGGCATATGCTGTTTCTTTACTGCTGATGTTTTCTCCATATTTAATTTGTATGTCATGTACTACCAATCTCCATGTTTATTTTACAGGAACTGTGTTCGGTCTGCGAGCTAATTCTTTACGCTCGGGGACTGGACCAGTCATGATGGATGAGAAGATCATCGTTTGGGACCACCTGGCGCTCGGACTTCGTCGCCGACCAGCTGGTCGCTTCGCTCGGTGCTCACCACCTGGTGCTCGGACTTCGTCGCCGACCAGCTTGTCGCTTTGCTCGGTGCTCACCACCTGGCGCTTAGACTTCGTCGCCGACCAGCTGGTCGCTTTGCTCGGTGCTCACCACCTGGCTCTCGGACTTCGTCGCCGACTAGCTGGCCGTACTCTTCGACACTCATCGACAGCTACACCGAGAGCTCATCAGCTGAGCTGGGGACTCCTCGGTGCTCGGGTTCATCGACCACTTGGTCGCTTTGCTTGGCTCACCACCTGGCGCTCGGACTTCGTCGCCGACCAGCTGGCCATACTCTTCGACGCTCATCGACAGCTACACCGAGAGCTCAACAGCTGAGCTGAGGACTCCTCGGTGCTCGAGTTCGTCGACCACCTGGTCGCTTTGCTCAGTGCTCACCACCTGGTGCTCGGACTTAGTCGCCGACCAGCTGGTCGTACTCTTCGACGCTCATCGACGGCTACACCGAGAGCTCACCAGTTGACCTAGGGACTCCTCGGTGCTCGGGTTCTTCACGCCAACATCGTCAGCATCGCTGGTCGGATGGCTCGGTGCTCACCACTTAGCGCTCGGACTTCATCGCCAACCAGCTAGCCAGACTCCTCGATGTTCATTGACGGCTACACCGAGAGCTCACCAGTTGACCTGGGGACTACTCGGTGCTCGGACTCGTTGTTCCGCAACCTGCTCGAACGACATACTGCTTTCGCCATAGTAGATTTCCCTTTTTTAAGCCTGCTACAAGATTTATTCTTCATCTTCTAGCAGCCTTGGGGACTACCGTGTATACATGGCGCTCGTTCACGCATGTATATAATTCTGATTATTCTCAAGACCCTGGCACTACGTGACCGAGTCACCTGCTGTCAGGCTCGGGGACTAGCTGTGGGGATATAGACCCCAGGGTACCACACGATGGTACATGGGCCGCAGTACTGGGGGTCGTCCGGCCCGCAGGATGAAGGCGTACGGCGCACGGCATGCACCGCACGACAGTTGTAATCTAGATACAGTACCAACTCGGATACTTACCATGTAACCCGGTCCCTTTGGAATATATAAGGAGGGGCAGGGGTCCTCCAAGAGGACAGCAGATCATAGGTCATAAGCCACAAGCCACATCCAATCAATACAACTCGACGCAGGACGTAGGGTATTACGCTAACCTAGCGGACCAAACCTGGATAAACCTCTGTGTTCATCTACTTTTGCCTTGCGTCAATGTCTGGGTCGTTGTCTTGCGCACCTTCCCCTCTAATCTACCTCCTTGGGCATACCCCTAGGTGGACTATCGACCATATTTTGTCGACATACTCTTGTCGGATTTGGGCATTGACAACGTGTTCGTGCCCTTTGCAGGTCGGCGGATGCCGAAGGGGTGCCGGACACCGAGGGCAGTGGTCGGAGGGAAGCGAGCCCTCCTGTAGAAGCTGACGCCGGGGGATCGGTGGAGTCGGCGATGCCGGAGGAGGCGTCGAGGGTGGCAGAGGATGTCGAGGCGTCCACAATCCCCTGGCCTTGAGAGGTGGAGCAGCCGACGTCATTCGAAGTCCCCGAGCCTCGAGAAGCGGAGCGGTGGGCGTCCCCATCGCCTGGGGCCAGTTCTAGGGGAGGCGGAGCGGTGGGAGGTGCCGCGGCGCCGGTGGCTGGGTCCCCATCACCTCTTCATGTTTACTTCTGAATTGGTCTTGTTTATCCTGGTCGTTGTTTGTCTGTAGCACCTGTTGAAGGTTGGGGAGGAGCGTAATCTCGCCATTGACCGGTTGGCGCTGATGGCCGAGGAGAACGAGCGGCTCCGGGCGGAGGTAAAACGCGTCGAGGGCCAATTTGCTAGTCTGGAGGCGTGGCTGGAGGATGCCCATGCACGTTCTCAGGAGCTTGAGGAGGTCGTCCAGCAGCAGGGGCAGGAGAACTTTCAACTTCTGCTACGAGCGGAGAAGGCCGACGAGTTTGCCGCGCGTGAGTTGTCGATGCCGTACTCCTTTTTGTTTAGTGCGTCATCTGGTCGGAGGCTTGAAACATGTAGGCATTTTTTGCAGAGGCGATGCAGGCGGGCGAGGAGAAATGTCTCCTGGCCGAGGAGAAGGTGAAGACCGATGAGGAGGTGCGGAAGTGGCAGGCCATGCATGCCGGTAAGTTTTCTTGGTGAAGTGTGGTCGGAGGTGGTCGTCGTCTTACCCCTTGCTTTGGCGTTTGCAGCTTACCGGGAAAACATAAAAATACAATTTGCAGATCTGCAGCGACATATCGAGGGTTACCATGACCGCTTCTGGTCGCTGGCAGAGGAGGTGGCCCCGTTGGTGCAGTGCATCGATGAGGAGCCTTTCTTCCCGGCTGAGAAGGAGCGGAGGATCGGCGACCACGTCGTGCAGAAGGCGCGGGGCCTATGGGGGCGCTTCCAGGCGTACACCAAGGCGGCGGCGCAGAGTGTGGCAGCTCATGGCCTCGCCATTCTACGTTCGCATTATCCGCGGATGGCGATGTCGAGGCTGGGCGCCGGCTTTGTGGCGAACACATCGGAGGCCGAGATGGAGCGCCTGGAGGAAGAGGCCGAGCCTGCCGCCGAAGCCCTCGTCGGAGGTGTAGATTTATTTGGTGTCGGGCACCAGTAGTCTGTATGTTGGGAGATAGTCTGTAAAAAGACTCTTGGGCGAACGGAACCAAAACTTGAAGCGAGTCGACGTGTTTTGTTCATTCCCCGAATACCGCAGACCCGATAGTCGTGAGCCGTAGCGATGAACTGTTCAGCCTTGGGTTATCCTAGGATCCATAGCGTAGAGCGCGGAGCTCGTTTGCGCGTAGGAGTCGAGGGCATCGCCCAAGGAACCTCTGCTGGCATCCCATAGCGCAGAGGGCAGGCGCTCGTGCACGCGTAGGGAGGTACCACGGTCAGGGTCTTTTCTGAGAGGCTCGATCGTGGCGTGACATGGGCAAATGGAGACCGTTGTCGAGCGCGTGGGTAGCGCGAATGCGAGGCACTGAGCATATAGCCTTAGAATTCTCAGCCCAAGTTAGTCTTGCCTTCGTAGCGCAGAGGGCGGACGCTCATGCACGCGTAGAGAGGTCGGGACGTCCCTTGGGAGAGCTGTTGGCCATCGTAGCGCAGAGGGCGGGCGCTCATGCACGCGTCCGATGGTGACAACAGCCCCGGCTCTGAGTTTTCATCAGCGTCAGTCAGGCTGCTTGGAGACCGAATGGAGAACGTGCGCATAACCGACGCATACAGGCACTGGATCGTAAAGCCTCCGGAGGCCTCAGCCCAAGCTTAGCCTTCCCTTCGTAGCGCAGAGGGCAGACGCTCATGCATGCGTAGAGAGGTTGGGACGTCACTTAGGGGGACTACTGGCCGCCATAGCGCAGAGGGCGGGCGCTCATGCATGCGTCCGGCAGTGGCAGTAGCCCCTGCTCTGAGACTCCTTTAGCATCAGCCAGGCTGTTTGGCAAAATTGGCGAGCCATCCAGAGACGGGTTGGAGAGGTCGGCGAGCCGTCCGGAGATGGGTTGGAGATGTCGGCGAGCCGTCTGGAGACGGGTTGGAGATGTCGGCGAGCGGTCCGGAAATGGGTTGGAGACGTCGGCGAGCCGTCCGGAGACGGGATGGAGAGGTGAAAACATCGCTTAGTCTTTATTCATCATCATGGGTGGGCGGTACGGGCCGCTTAAGCGTAGAACTTTCTGAGGTGCTCGATACTCCAAGAGTTAGGTACGTCAATGCCTTCGAGGTCGGCGTGACGATAGGCGCCTGGTCGGGTAACCTCCACCATGTAGGGGCCGTCCCAGTGTGAAGATAGTTTGTGCAGGCCGTCGGTCTTGAGTTTCCGCTTGAGGACGAGGTCGCCGACGACGAAGGATCGATCTTTTACGTTGCGGTTGTAGTAGCGGCGAACTCCGTCGAGGTACTTCGCGGTGCAGAGGCAAGATGCCAGCCGTTCTTCTTCAAGGCGGACGAGGTCATCGCAGCGAGCCTGGTCGGAGGCTTCTTCATCGTAATTTTCAACGCGCGGGGAACGGAAGACGACATCTGCGGGGATGATGGCTTCGGAGCCGAAGATCATGAAGTATGGCGAAACGTTGGTGTTGCGGCTGGGTTGAGTCCGGAGACCCCAGAGTACGGAGGGGAGCTCGCGCATCCAGCGACCAGGGTGCTTTTCATCCTTCTGGTAAAGGCGCTTCTTCATAGCGTTGAGGATCATGCCGTTGGCGCGCTCGACCTGACCGTTGGCTCGAGGATGGGCGACAGAGACATAATTGACGAGGACGCCGTGCCTTTTGCAGAAATCCCAAAAGACGTTGCCGGTGAAGTTAGAGCCGAGGTCGGTGATAATGGAGTTCGGGAGACCGAAGCGATGAATTATTTCGTCGATGAAGGAGACGGCGTTCTCGCCGGTTGCCTTGGTGATTGGCTTTGCTTCGATCCACTTGGAGAATTTGTCGACGGCGACATAGATCCACTTGAAGCTGCCCGGAGCTGGTCGGAAAGGGCCGATCATGTCGAGTCCCCAGCAGGCGAAGGGCCACGAGGCCGGTATTGCTTGAAGCTCCTGCGCGGGAACGTGGGTTTGTTTGGCGAAGAATTGGCACCCTTCGCAGGTGCGGACGAGCTGTTCGGCGTCGGCGACCGCTGATGGCCAGTAGAATCCTGCACGGAAAGCCTTGCGTACCAACATCTTTGCAGCTGCGTGGTTCCCACATTCTCCAGCATGGATGTCGAAGAGAATCTCGAGGCCATCTTCCTGGGAGACACATTTTTGGAGCACTTCGTTTCTGGAGTTCTTGCGCATGAGCGCACCGTCGACCAGGATGTAATTGTTGACGCGGCGAATGAGGCGCTCAGCTTCTATCTTGTCAGCAGGGACAAGGTTCTCGGAGAGATACTTGATGAAGTCCTCGCGCCAGTCGGATGGCGTTGTGGGTATGGCGGCAACCAGTTGTTCTCTCGACGAGGATGGAGTCGTGGCGTCCGTCGATGAGGCGGAGCTTGGGTGGTCGGTGATGGAAGGCTCAAGCAGGTCATGTACAAATACGCTGACGGGGACCGGAGATCTTGATGACGCCAGCTTGGATAGCTTGTCGGCTGCCTGGTTCCGGTCGCGCGGTAGGTGATGGTATTCGACACCGAAGAACTTGTCTTCAAGCTTCCGGATGGCAGCGCAGTAGGCGTTCATCTTGTCGTGGGAGCAGTTCCAGTCCTTGTTGAGCTGGTTGATGACGAGAGCGGAGTCGCCATACGCCATGACGCGCTTGATGCCTTGCTCGTTGGCGATGCGGAGACCGTGGAGGGCGGCTTCATATTCGGCGGCGTTGTTGGATGCTGGGAAGAGCAGCTGTAGAGCGTAGCAGAGCTTTTTGCCGGAGGGAGACGTGAGGAGGAGACCAGCGCCGGCGCCATGCAAGGTGAGGGAGCCATCGAAGAAGAGGGTCCAGTGTTCTGGCGCTTCTGGTGGTACTGGAGTTTGGAGGTCCGTCCATTCAGCGACAAAGTTGGCGAGTGCTTGAGACTTGATGGTCTGGCGACCCTGGAAAACGATGTTGTAGGAGTCGAGCTCGATGGCCCATTTGATGATGCGTCCTGTAGCATCCTTGTTGCGAAGGATATCCCCGAGGGGGAATTCTGTGACGACGGTGACCCTCTCAGAGCTTTGGAAGTAGTGGCGTAGCTTGCGTGCGGTAATAAGGACCGCGTAGAGGAGCTTCTATACCTGGGGGTACCGGGTTTTGGAGTCGTTCAATACCTCGCTGACGAAGTAACAGGGTCGTTGGACGGGGTAGGAGTTGCCGGCTTCCTCGTGTTCGACGATGATAACGGAGCTGACGACCCGATTTGTGGTGGCGATGTAGAGCATCAAGGGCTCCTTCTCCTTAGGTGCGGCGAGCACAGGAGACTGGGTGAGGTACTTCTTCAGGTCAGAGAAAGCGCGATCGGCTTCAGCGTCCCAGATGAATTTTTCGCCATCCTTGAGGAGCTTGAAGAAGGGAAGCCCCTTTTCGCCGAGCCTGGAGATGAAGCGACTAAGGGACGCCATGCACCCGGTGAGTTCTAGATGTCCTTCACATTGGAGGGAGCTCGCATGCGGAGGGCGACCGAAGTCTTGTCGGGGTTTGGGCGAATGCCGTCGCAGCTGACGATGTTGCTGAGGAGGTTTCTAGACGACACTCCGAAGATGCACTTGTTAGGGTTAAGCTTCCACTTGAACCTATTGAGGGCCTTAAAGGTTGCCTCGTGGTTGGAGACGAGCGTGTTGACGGTGCGAGTCTTGACGACGACGTCATCCACGTAAGCTTCGACCTTCTCCAGGATGAGGTCCTTCAAGCAATCCTGGATCGCAAGCTGGTACGTGGCTCCGGCGTTCTTCAGCCCAAACGACGTGGTCGTGAAGTAGTAGGCGCCGAAAGGTGTGATGAACGCCGTCTTGATTTGGTCTTCCACCTTCAAGGCAATTTGATGGTAACCGGAATAGCAATCGAGAAAGGAGAGAAGTTCGCACCTGGCGGTGGAGTCGACGACCTCGTCGATGCGAGGGAGGAGGAAGGGGTCTTTAGGGCAATGCTTATTGAGGTCGGTGTAGTCAACGCACATAGGCCATTCTTTATTCTTTTTTAGTACAAGGACCGGATTGGCCAGCCAATCCGGGTGATACACCTCTTTGATGAAACTGGCAGCTAGGAGCCGGGTGAGCTCTACCCTAATTGCCTCCTTCCTGTCTGGCGCGAAGCGACGGAGCTTTTGACGAACCGGCTTGGCGGTTGAGGAGACGTTCAGGGAGTGCTCAACGAACTTCCGTGGAACTCCGGGCATGTCCGCTGGTTTCCAGGCGAACACATCGACGTTGCTCTGTAGGAAGCTGATGAGCGCGTCTTCCTATTTGGGGTCGAGGTTGGTGCCGATGACGGCAGTCTTCTCCGGAGCTCCATCCACCAGGGCCACCTGCTTCGTGTCCTTCGACTTCTTGCTGGAGCGCTGATCGGAGGTCTCCAGGATCTCGAGATCGTCGGGGTGGAGCTTGGCGGCGTTGGCGATGCAGTCTTGAACGCCCTGGATTTGTTGGCGTGTTTCAGCGGAGTTGATTGTTTCCTGCTCGCACTCGTACGCCACCTGGAGATTTGCCCGGAGGCTGAGGACTCCTTTCTTCGTTGGCATCTTGAGCACGAGGTAGGCGTAATATGGAACAACCATGAGCTTGGAGAGCGCCGGGCGACCGAGGATGGCGTGGTAGGCGGTGTCGACGTCGGCGACGATGAAGGTGATGTACTCCTCGCGGAAGTGGTCAGGGGTGCCGAACTGCACTGGGAGGGTGATCTGCCCGACGGGCATGGAGGGTTTCCCTGGCACGATGCCCCAGAAAGGGAAGTTCGCCGGGAACAGATCCCGCTTGGAGTAGTCAAGCTCACGGAAAGCCGAAGAGAAGATGATGTTGAGGGCACTCCCACCGTCGACGAGGACCTTGCGGTAGCGGCAGCTGGAGATCACTGGGTCGATGACGAGATGAAAACGCCCTGGGTACTTGTCGTCTGACCACTGGTCCTCCCTGGAGAAGGTGATGGGGCGCTCCGACCAGTTGAGGTAGCGGACGTTGGCGGGGTCCTCAGTGATGGCCGCCACGGAGGTGATGTCGCGTCGTACTTGGCGCCGCTTCTGCTCGGTCTCGATGATGACGTTGCCGCCGAAGATGGAGAGTGTCCTCGCTGGTGCACGGAAGGCGGGCTCATGGGCATCGGCGTCCTTGTCCTTGTCGTTGTCGGTTCGCGGTTGCTTGTAGTCGCTCCCGCGAACATTACGGGCGATGGTGTCGCACTCGCACATGGAGTGTTTGGCGCCTTTTTTGAGAGGACAGGGGCCGTTGAGGAGCTTCTCGTAGTCATTGTCGTAGGTGCGCATTGGCCGAGTATTGGTATTGGTGATGTAGCGACGGTCACGCCGACAGTGATCCGTCCTCTGACGGGAAGACTCTGGCTGATCATGTCGGCGATCTCGATCGCCGCGGTGGTCGCGTTGCCTAGAGCGGTGGTCGCGTCCTTCATTGCGCCGTTCATTGCGGCGATCATCATCACGACGACGCTCCAGGGATCGTGATCGGCGACGCGGGCGTTCGTGGTGGTGATGGGCATCGTCGGCGTCGGCGTAGGAGTTGGCGATCGTCATCAGTTCGGTGACCGTGGCTACCTTCTTTCGAATGATCTTGTCGTGGAGCTCCTTGTGGCGCAGGCCGTTGGAAAACGTGGAGATGGCTTCCGCGTCAGCGATCTCAGGAATCGTGAGGCGCATGTTGGAGAATCTTCGAATGTAGCTCCGGAGGCTTTCGTCACGCTCCTGGAGGATGTTTTGGAGATTGTAGCGCGTTCCTAGTTGGACGCAGGTAGCGTTGTACGTCTTGACGAAGACTTCCTTCAACTGCTCCCAGGTGTCGATGGTGTTCTTGGCGAGCTTGTGGAGCCAGCTGTTGGCTGAAGACGATAGCATGACGGGGAGGTACTTGGCCATCACGTCATATCCTCCTCCGGCTGCTTGAATGGCGATTTCGTACGTGGTGAGCCACTGCTCTGGGTTGGCCTTCCCATCGTACTTGTCCACCGTGGTGACCTTGAAGCCCTGAGGCCATCGGACGGCTCGGAGCCGGGAGGTGAAAGGGCGTGGCCCTATTGAGGGGTCGGGAGCTGAAGCTTGATCGCAGGCGCGATTGCCTTGGGAGACTTCCTGATCGCGACATGGCGGCGATTGCCTTCGGCGCGAGGGATGCGGGCTTGGTGGTGTCCCGCTGTACGACGATCCGGAAGGTGAGGGGTAACGCCCTCTCTCGTTGCACTGCACGGCAATAGCCTTGACGTGGACAACAACCTTCTGTAGCTCCGGGGTTACCGGAAGCTTGGAGAGCTCATTGACAACGACGAGGAGGTTGGCGCTTGGGGTCGGGTAAACGGGTTGATCATCGACCCTGTCGAATTTGTAGATGAGGTCGCGACCTCCAACATTGTCGCGATCCCGGCGTCGTTTGTTGTCGCGATGCTCCCGGTCACGACGCTCCTGGTCGTGTCACTCGTCGTCACGTCGGTGCTGCCGGTCGATGTTGCGTTGCTCCCGATTGGCGCGTTCGCCTTCTGTTTCATTTGGAGGTGGAGGACTGTCGACGGAGACGTTGAAGATGATGCCACCGCGGTATGGTGGGAAGTCGGCCCCGGAGTCGGTTGAGATGACGGTCGTAGATCGCGTGGAGGTGGAATCATTTGTCGTGGTAGATCCAGACGCCGAAGTCGCCGAGATAGTGTCGCCGGAGATCTCTTTGAGAGTCACCATGCCAACGAGTGGAGCTGGAGTCGCTCGGTCGTGTACATTAGTCGGCGCCATCTGGTCGGAACCAAAAGTCTGGAGCTGGTCGGAGAGTTGTCGCAGCGCCTGATGCTGGTATGTAGGAGCTGCTCCGCGTAGCCCGAAGGGCATGGACGTTGGCGACGAAGTGCGGTGACGAGCCGGATGCAGATCCGATTTGGGACGGTGGGTGGGTTGAGCGCTGGAAACTCCCGACGGTGTACCTAAAAATTGCTGAAGGCGAGGTTGGTCAGAAAGCTGTATACGAGCTACCTCGATGGCGTCGATGCACTCTGCGATTCCTTGGTTGGCTCGGTCGATGGCTTCGATCAGGTCGTCGCAAGGGACGATTCTCGGCGGACGGCGTGTCGGCGCGGTGACGCGACGGATGGGCGGCTTAGCGCCCGGTGCAGGGAGCTGCGCAGATTCCATAGTTTCCGGAGCTGGGACGTGGTCGCCGACGGTCCAGGTCATAGATCCGATCTGGAAAGTAGTGCCGGCCTCCGGGAGGACCATGGATCGAGGAAAAGTGACCGCTTGGCAGATCATGGTGTCGTAGCACACACCCCCTACCTGGCGCGCCAACTGTCGACGAAATATGGTCGATAGTCTACCGAGGGGTATGCCCAAGGTAGTAGATTAGACGGCGGAGGCGTGCGAGACGTCTGCAAAGCGTAAACACAGGGACGAGAGACGACGATTTAGACAGGTTCGGGCCGACAAGTCGCCGTAATACCCTACGTCCTGTGTTCTGGTGGCTGGTTTGTATTGCTGACTGAGCGATCAGATAGGATCTGAGTTGTTTCAAGAGGGGGTCCCTGCCCGCCTTATATAGCCGAGGAGCAGGGTTACAACTTGTTGAATCCTAACAGATTACAATCGGTTCCTTTTGGCAAGGAATCCGGGTCTATCTATCTGGATCTTCCTTGTCGAGCAAGTCATCAAGAAAGTCCTTGGCGGCTGCGACTGCCTGGTCGCGGGCCGCAAGGCCTTCTGGTTGGGCGGTATCTGCAGAGTAGCCCAAGTCATGCCATGGGGGTATACGGGTGTAATATCCCCACAGTGAACCCAAGTACTTGATCTAGACAAATTTAATAGTTCAAGTCACAAATGAGAGGCTCATACAAGAGTTCAAGAAGAAGACAATAATGCAAATGGATATCAAGTTTAAACTTTCATTCAAGTGGTATCCTACAAGACTTTAAGTGATCCTCAACTTTAAGTGATCAAATCAAGCAAAGCATCCCCCACCAACAAGAGCTCAAGTTTATCAAGTGGATGACCCATGCTATGAACTAGGGGAGGTGCCACACCTATTGGTATCAAGGTCAAAGATCCTACACATGGTGTCATTCCAACACATATGGTGGTGTCCATCAAAAATGAAGACTCAAGTGTCAACCATCTACCCTAGTGTCACCCTTTGTGAGCAAAGAGCATACCTTTTGTGGTCATTGATGACAAAGGGGGAGAAATTGTGGCAAAGATATTGTGATATATCATGGACAAAGGTCAAGGACAAAGGGGGAGAAAACAAGATGGACATGGATCAAGAGGTTGCAAGATTGAACAAAGTAAAAGGATCAAAATTCTTGGACTAAGAAGAGCACACAAGTAGTGGGAGCTCATGAATACATGTTTGATGCAATCGTTTGTGCATTACATTTACTTGCTTGCATAATGCATATGTTTTACATTTGATATATATGCTTGTGTGCAATGTTTGCTAGAGCTAAGACTTGAATGCTGATTGTTTTGCTTCAATTAATATCTAGAGCTTAGTCTTAGTGTTGCAAGTGGTAACTAGAACCTTGATTATAATGTTGATCTCATGTGGTATCTAGTTTCACTTGTTTCTAGCAAGGTTGATGCTAAGGATGAACTAAAATATGGTATACACGCTTGAAAGCCATAGTTTGATTTTGGTTAATTGATAAAACCTATTTGGTCTAATCCTATTGATAAGCATGTGTGTAGCTAATGAGAAAGGATTACGACAAAGCCATGTGCTAAAAAAATGAGGCCTTCTACGACGATTAGAGGGTTTTCTGTTGTCGTAGAAGGCCCGTCACTAAGGACCTTCCGTGACAATTACAAGCTATTTTTATGACAATTTGTGATCTATGACAACTGTAATTGTCACAAAAATTGTCATAGATAAAAAATTGTCATAAAAATAGTCATAGAAGGTCCTTAGTGACGGGCCTTCTACGACAACAAAAAACCCTCTAATCGTCGTAGAAGGCCTCATTTTTTGTAGTACCATGGAGGATGGTGACGACCACAAGCACTCATGTGATCAAGTGCTCTACCATTGGTGAAATGAAGAAGAGAAAAGATGTCTTGCTCAAGTGGTAGATTATTTCTTACTTTTAATCTTGAGTATAGGCAAGCCGGACTATCAAGAGGGATACAAATTAGGCTAGCTAGATGTGGAGAAAAGTGGTTATGACGTCTAACATCTAGTGCTTGAGAGACACCACGCACTCATGAACACATAGAAGTATGTTGAGCCTATCTGCATTAGTCGGTAGTACCGACCATGCGGGTCGGTAGTACCGCCCGGGGGTGCTGCGCGCAATGCTCTCTGGATAGGGTCAAAATGACCTAGCGGTAGTATCGTTATAAAACAGGTACTACCGGACCCGGTAGTACCGACCCTCTGGTCGGTAGTACCGTGGGACCAGAGCCTTTTACACCCGCTCTATTTGTAGCTCGGTTTGGCCTGGCGGTAGTACTGCCATAAGGTCGGTACTACCGGCCCCGGTGGTACCGACCTGCTTTGTCGGTAGTGCCCATCCAGTCAACGGTTCCCATAATGGTTGTTTTAGGAAGTCGGTACTACCGGCCTATGGGGCCGGTACTACTGACTGTGGCGTGATCAGGTGCCTTGTATAAATAGCCACTCTCTTGGCTTCTAACCATTACCTCTCTCATTCATTGCGACCTAACACGAGACAAGAGAGCTCCCAAGTGTTGACTCAGCTCCTCTCTCTCCCACTTTGCTTCTAGATTGAATCTCTTGCAAGCTTGGAGCTAGGAAAGTGAGATTAGAGAGTGAGAAGCATCAATCTATGTCTTGAGCACTTGGTTCTTTCATCTCTCCGGCTTGATTTG
This sequence comes from Coix lacryma-jobi var. lacryma-jobi, assembly GCA_009763385.1. Taxonomy (NCBI): domain Eukaryota; kingdom Viridiplantae; phylum Streptophyta; class Magnoliopsida; order Poales; family Poaceae; genus Coix; species Coix lacryma-jobi. The sequence goes on from CM019827.1 coordinate 108,808,178, forward strand.
TGTTCTTTACTCTTGGGTTCTTGGAACCCTAGCCGGTTAGGGGTTCTTCGTTTGTAACCCGTGTTGACTCATTTATGAGGGCTCTCCGAAGTGTTTGTATTACCCTCGTGATTCTTAGTGAAGAAACTCGGCTAACCTTTGTGGTTGCTTGAGTGAGGCAAGAAGGTGAAAGAGACTCGCATCTCCAATTGTTTGGAAAAAATGACTTGGGAAAAGTTGTCATTTAGCAACTTGCTAAAAATTTTGGCAAGTAAATTTTTCATGTATCTCCAATAGTTTGGTAAAAATAACATAGAAAAGTATTCCAACTTGCTAAAAATAACATAGAAACGTCGGATAGCAAGTGAAGCTGACTTGGTAATATAGCAAGTAGATGGCCTCCGATTCCAACTTGGAAAAATTTAGCAAGTCATATACCAATCTGTTGGAGAACGTTTTTTCTTCTTTTCCAAATAAAACAAGGATAGCAAGTCATTTTTCCAAACTATTGGAGATGCTCTTAGTGGTTGTTGGTATAAATTAACGCACACTGTACTTTATCCGCAAGCGCATAGATAAAATCTACCGATGTAGCACTTCACCAGAGTAACCCAGTTTTAATATCGAACCCAAAGGAACGGATAGTGTTAAGTCATGAAGAGTATAACCCATGAGTAGCTAACAAGGACGGAGAAGCTAAAAGCATAGAGGGGATCACTAAGGTTATCTAAATCCAACTTAAGAGTGATATGTTTATATTATTCTTAGTGGGGAAGTTGCCATAAAAGGTCACAAACAGAGTATGATTCTTTTATGCAAATGTATACTCCTACCGGGCCTATACACGGGTAAGTGGACTATAGAAGAATCAACAAGGCTATAAGAGTCACCCTTGTGAACAACCACTACTACCGGCGTTATGGGAGGCAATTATGAGCTATCAAGTCTAAGCACCACGCTTACACTATCCAACTACTCTAACTCTAGAGCGACTAGAATTAAAGTACTCAAAAGAGAGTCATAAACCTTAAGAATAATAAGAACAATAGCTCAAACTTAAATATAGACGTTGATTACCGAAACAATCGTTGAAGCAAGTTGATGAAGAACTTGAATCCACATGTACAAGATGAAGAAGTTGATCCGACAGGCCGGAGCTCCTTCTCAATCTCTTCCTCTCTCTCTCTCTTCTAGTTCTAGTATAAGACTAGGTTCTAAACCTAACTAGAGGGGTATCTAGTCTTCTACTTGGAAGCTGACTCCTGAAGTCTCTTCTAGGGTTTCTAACTGAAGCGTAGTCTTCTGAAGAGGGACCTTCTGTCTGGCCTGGGGCCTGGGGGCATGTTTATATAGCCCTGAGGGATCAACTGTGACCGTTAGATCAAACCGACTTCACGTAGGGCTGAGATTGATCCTCAAAGGCGGTGGAAGAAGATTCCAGAAGGGGGAGGCCGACGGCGCCCTGGGGAGACTGTGACGTAACGGCCCTAATCCCATGGCCCACTGATCACTGTCAACCACTGACAGTCGATCCGTACAGCCAAGAGACTAAGACCGGGTTTCGCCACTGGGCTACATCAGTGCCCGAAGTCCGCAGGATCAGCTCACAATTCAGTTACAATCTCTTGAACATTTTGACAAATAACATCGGAGTAAACAGCGGAAGACTTAAATAACAATAGTTTTACAAACCAAGGTTCAACATAACATTAAAGTGAAGTTATTACAGACCATAGTTCAAATAGAAAGAGTTGGCAGAGTAGCATAAGACAACACTAAAAGGTACAGATACTTCACCCAGCCCAAGGGTGGATAATCACTCATCGGCCTCATCGGCCTCTTCCTGAACAACAGTCACACAGCAGGGTCCAAGGCATACTGAGGAATCTGCCATACCTGCAACATGGGTAAAAGAACCCTGAGTACAAAAGTACTCAACAAGACTTACCCGACTAAAGAAAAAGGGAGAAGACTCAGGAATGCAGGCTTAGGGTAGTCAAGGTAAGGCTTAAGCAAGTTCAAGAATTTTGCAGAAAAGCATTTTTGGTAAACCTCATTTTAATTTTGAAAGATTCGGTATTCCTTGTTCCATCATAATCCTTGATTCATTTTACTTTCCAAAAAGACCTAGTTGAGAACCACTCCCTGTTGACAGTCAGTGACTAAGTCTCCATAACCGAGGAGCAGCGTTAATCCGGATAAATAATACTCAGCTGAGGGTCCCTATCCACACTGCATATGTAGCACCCAAGCTTGCATATGCCAACTCGTCTACCACGATTCCTCCAAGATTGGGCCCGGTCCTACGCCACCCGGAAGTACAGTACACCACTCCAATTCGGGACTTTAACCCTCCAATCCGGGACTTTAACCCACGTGGGTACATGCTACTTCCGCCATCTCTCCACTCCCAGTGCGCGGTTGTCGGTCCAATAAAGGATTCCTCGGAGCCGAAGCTTTCCGTAGTATGTGAATAGTTGCAAGTCTTAGTCAGCAGGCCCCCATACAGGTGGTCCCTAAATTTTCCAGCCAGCGACAAGCACCTCGGGACTCTAACCCGAGAGTACAGGTCCTGTCAGTTTTTCAACCCTGTCCCGGTCGGTGTCAACTGTTGAGTCCCGGACTACAACATGACGGCACCGTACGCAAGGACAACCTCTCCTTCCCATTGACCAGGTACGGATCAGATACTTAGCCAATAGTGGGAGTAAACCAGAAATTCCCATAAATATTCGTAAAGTGATCACACTTTGAAATTGGCATTTTTATTGCAAATCTAGTGTATAGCATTTGCTAAGCATTTTGCAAATAGTTTTTGAAAAGCAGGTATCGGGTGTATCATTGGTCAAGGTAGATAATGCATCAGATAGGATTTCACTCAACTCCTATCAACCTAATGCAATAATTTAACTCAAAACATTTAAAGAAAACATTTATAAAAGCAAGGTAGGGTTAAATGCACCGGGGCTTGCCTTGGATGGCAAAAAGAGTAGAGTCGGGGTAGGTATAAGTGTCGGAGCTCGGGGTTGCCTCGGGGACAGATCCTTCGGTGGCTACCTCGACTTCAGGGCCTTCTTCGTCAACTATACGGATGCAATGATGAATGCACATGAGAATGATGACATGGACTTAAGGTGCAAGACAATACCACAGATTCAAGATTACTCTTAGGCAAGGCATAATCGAAATCTAGGTTTGAGCATAAAGGTAACCATTTCTTTCTTAAGCAAAATTGATTAAACTAGGCTTTACCATAATTATCCTAAGCATCAACCAAACATAGCATCACAACATCATAGACCAAAGGGTAGGGGTCTATGAACATCAAGCAATCCCAAAAGTCACATCACAGGGCATTCAACGCTAACCCTAATCACCTTTTCTATTTTCTTAATTATTTAAAAAAAATCATTTTATGAAGGTGCTCCAAAAATTACCAAATTAATCACACAAGTTCATTAAGGCATAAACAGATGGCAAAACAAATTTCATAATTTTTGGAGGTCATTAAGATGCTCAATTAAATCTAAACATTTAATTAACAAAAGGCACTATTCCTTAATTAAAATAAATGCTCAAAAATCAACTTGCTCCAAAAGACTTCAAAATTTTACCAGAGGTTCAGCATGTTATAACAAGGTCCCAAAAATTTATCTCAAGATTTTTGGAGTTATAGATCACTCTCCAAAAATACCAAAACCTTCATTTTTCAATTAAAAGGGGAATTTTACATTTTTAAATCTTTGCACAAAACTCAAGTTTCATATTTTTATAAAATACTACACAGTGCAAGGAGCATACCATAATTTTCTCAGCATTTAAGGAACAACAGATTAATTCACACAAAAAAGAGAAAACAGAACACTATTCACAACTCTCAGAAAAAGAAAAGAGCACTGTGCTCCTTCTATGAAGGGCTCGGGCGAAACGGGCTCGGGCGAGTTGGAAAGTGAGTACTCCGTCCGAGGCCTGGCTCGACGAAGCGGAGGGTGCACGAGTTCGCTCGAGGCCTGGCTCGAGCGAAGTGGTGAGGGTCTGTCCGCCGAGGCTCGGGCTCGGGCGAGACGGAAACGCGTGCTCGAGGCTTGGGCTCGGGCGAGACGGAGTGGAAGCAGAGGCCGGAGGCCTCGGGTGCTTACCGCGGATCGGAGGCAGGGCTCGAGGGTGAGGCTCGACACGTGCTCGAGGGTGAGGCTCGAGGAAAAGGGGCTAAATAGGGTTTTTGCAATAGAGGTAATTCACATAAAATGACACACATGAAATCACGATCAAGATGCTTAATGATGATAATGATGGTATGTCAAGTTAATTACATGCTAAACACCAGAGGTGTTACAGCCTCCCCCCCTAAAAGAAATCTCGCCCCGAGATTCCACGTCTTACAAAAGGACAAAGAAGGGATAAAGGCAAAACTTTACCTAGACAGAGATTCGAGAAAGTCGGGGTAGTTCTTTGCTAAGAAGTCTTCAGATTCCCAGGTGGCTTCTTCTTCAGAGTGCTGGTTCCACTGGATTTTGTACCATCTGGTGGTGGTTCTTCGGGTAACACGATCCTTGTGGTCCAACGCGCGAACTGGATATTCTGAGTAGGACAGATCAGGCTCTAGCTCGACACCTTCAACTTCCACGACATGTTCTGGTACTTTGAGACACTTCTTGAGTTGGGAGACATGGAAAACATTGTGGACAGCGGAGAGATGATCGGGCAACTTCAGCTTGTAAGCTACCTTGCCACAACATTCCAAAATCTCAAACGGACCAATGTAGCGGGGTGCTAACTTTCCTTTGACTCCAAAACGAGTGACTCCTTTGGTTGGTGAAACCTTGAGATATACATAATCTCCAACTTGAAACTTCAGAGGTCGACGTCTCTTGTCAGCGTAGCTCTTCTGTCGAGATTGGGCAATCTTCATATTCTCCTGTATCTGCTTGACTTTCTCTTCCATATCTTTGACTAGGTCAACTCCAAAGAATTCTCTTTCTCCGGGCTCAGACCAACTGAGGGGTGTACGACAACGACGACCGTACAGTGCTTCAAAGGGTGCCATTTTGATGCTCTCTTGGTAACTGTTATTATAAGAGAACTCTGCCAAAGGCAAACAGTCATCCCAAGTATCTGCGAAGGTAAGAACACAGGCTCTCAACATGTCCTCCAGCACTTGGTTGACTCGCTCCGTTTGTCCATCAGTTTGAGGATGATAAGCTGTACTATGTAAGAGCTTGGTTCCAAGTGAGGTATGGAACGCTTTCCAAAACTTAGCGACAAACTGGGTACCACGGTCAGAGATAATGCTCTTGGGTATGCCATGAAGCTTCACTATGTTGTTCTTGTACAAAGTGGCATACGTGGGGACGGTGTAACTGGTCTTGACTGGCAGAAAGTGAGCTTGTTTGGTGAGTCGGTCCACGATTACCCAAATGGAATCAAAACCTTTCCGGGTCTTGGGTAGTCCATTGACAAAATCCATACTAATATCCTCCCATTTCCAAGCGGGTACTGACAAAGGTTGCAATTCTCCTCCAGGCTTCATGTGTACTGCCTTGACTCTTTGGCAGGTATCACACTGAGCGACATACCGGGCAATCTCAATCTTCATTTTAGTCCACCAGAATCTCTGCTTTAAGTCTTGGTACATCTTGTTACTGCCGGGGTGAATAGAGAATCTGGTCAAGTGTGCTTCATCAAGGATTAACTGTCTCAATTCAGGCACCTTGGGAACTACTAGACGGTTCTTGAACCAAACAACTCCTACATCATCGATCCTGAAACAATCAGCCTTTCCGGTCTGGGCCTTTTCGATGATGTGCTTGATTCCAGGGTTATCCTTCTGAGCAGCAATGACTTGATCCTTGATTGATGTTTCTATGCTGACATTGTTCAAACTTCCTTGCGAGATCATTTCGATACCCATTCTTTCAAGTTCATGGCACAAGGAAAGATCATAGGGCTTCGTCGTCAGACAGTTACAGTATGACTTGCGACTGAGGGCATCGGCAACTACATTTGCCTTACCAGGATGGTAATGTACTTCGAGATCATAATCTTTAATCAACTCAAGCCATCTTCTCTGCCTCATATTCAATTCTTCTTGAGTGAAGATATACTTTAGGCTCTTGTGATCCGTATACATATTGCAGGTACTGCCCAACAGATAGTGACGCCAAATCTTCAAGGCATGCACGACTGCTGCTAGCTCAAGATCATGGGTGGGGTAGTTTTCCTCATGTCGCTTAAGCTGTCGTGAGGCATAAGCAATTACTCGTCCTTCTTGCATCAAAACACAGCCCAAACCAGTACCAGATGCATCACAGTATACATCGAAGGGTTTCTCGATATCTGGTTGAGCTAGGACTGGTGATGTAGTTAGCAGTTTCTTCAAGGCTTGAAAGGCTTGCTCACAGGCTGGTGACCAAACGAAATCCACGGAATTCTTCAACAACTCGGTGATAGGCTTGGCGACTCTGGAGAAATCTGGGATGAAACGACGATAATATCCGGCCATTCCCATGAAGCTGCGAACTTCGCGGACAGTGGTAGGTGGCTTCCAATCCAAGATATCTGCCACCTTTTCAGGGTCAACTGACACACCTTCAGCGGACAGGACATGACCAAGGAATTGAATTCGATCTAGCCAGAATTCACATTTACTGAACTTGGCATACAGCTGGTGATCTCTGAGACGAGAGAGAACGATTCGAAGATGCTTGGCGTGATCTTCAGGAGTTCTTGAATAAACAAGGATGTCGTCAATGAACACGACTACAAATTTATCGAGCTCTGGCATGAACACAGAGTTCATGAGATACATGAAATGAGCGGGGGCATTGGTCAAGCCAAAGGACATGACCAAGTACTCATATAGGCCGTATCTGGTGGTGAAAGCTGTTTTAGGAATGTCTTCTGGACGGATTTTTATTTGGTGATAGCCAGATCTGAGATCAATTTTGGAGAACACTCTGGCTCCAGACAACTGATCAAAAAGAAGATCAATGCGAGGCAAGGGATATTTATTCTTGATGGTGACCTCGTTGAGTGGGCGATAGTCAACGCACAGACGAAGACTTTTGTCCTTCTTCTTCACAAAGATAGCAGGACAGCCCCAAGGAGATGAACTTGGGCGAATGAGACCCTTATCCAATAGCTCTTGCAATTGGATCTTCAGCTCTGCCAACTCTCTGGGAGGCATTCGATAAGCTCTACGGGATATAGGAGCAGTCCCGGGCTTTAGCTCTATGGCAAACTCAACATTACGGTCGGGAGGCAGACCAGGTAGATCTTCTGGGAAGACATCAGGGAACTCACAGACCACGGGAATATCCCTGACTTCCGGAACACAGGCGGCATTCAACTGGGTGGTTGCTGGTTTTTGAGGCATAGGAAGTTGGAGAAGGAGTTTGGAGGTGCTGTTAGGAATATCCACTCTCACAACTCTATTCAAGATGTCTATCATGGCTTTATACTGACACATCCAATTCATGCCTAAGATGACATCTATCTCTTGATTGCGCAGTACTATCATGGTGGTAGGAAAGACATGTTCCCCCAACATTACTGGTATACTGCGGACCACTTCCTTAGTATTTATCCGCCCTCCTGGCGAAAGTATGCAAAAACTTTCTTTTAACTCCCCCAAGGGTAACTTATGCTCGATGACAAAAGTGCGACTGATGAAGGAATGCGATGCACCAGAATCAAACAAGACGACTGCAGGATGATTGGCAACAGGGAACCTACCGAGCATGACGGGCTCTCCTTCTGGGATGTTACTGACGGTGGTGAAGTAGACTTGCCCGTGCTTCTTGACAAACTTGCCCTTCTGGACGTGCTGCTGCGGTGCACGGTGCTGTTGCTGTGATCCTCCAGGGCCTTTCTGTGCATGCTGGGCATTCTTCTTGGGTTTTGGGCACTCGCGAGACCAGTGACCAACTTGGCCACAGTTGTAGCATGGATGGTTGTAAGCTGTTTGAGGGGTGGTGACACGAACACCTGGGGCGTTCGGCTGAGTGGCACTTTGCTGGTTGGCGTTATGAGTGGTGGCCGCGGTACGAACGACCACTTGCTGATGAGGGTACGGTGCACGGTTTTGGTGGTGGCTGGGGTGGTAGATGATTCTTGGGCGCTTATGGTTGCTGGAGAAGCTGCTAGACCCAGCCTTCTTCTTCTTCTTCTCCTCCTGATACTGGCGGTTACTTTCCTCGAAAGCGACAGCACGGTCAACGACATCGTGATAAGATCCGTTGAGGTTGTTGGATAGACCTCTGCGAATCTTAGGGTGCAGACCCCTGAGAAAACAATCTCTCTTCTTTTCCTCCGTGTTGACATAGTCGGAGGCATACTGGCTCAGGTGGTTGAACTGACCCACATACTGCATCACTGTGGATTCCTTCTGCTGCAGGGCTAGGAACTGATCAAGCTTCATCTTCATCAGACCTGATGGGATGTGGTGTGCACGGAAAGCGGTGCGGAACTCTTCCCAGGTCAGCTGGTGTCCTTCAGGCTGGGCAGCCAAGAGGTTGGCATACCAAGCACTTGCTGGACCACGAAGCTGCTGAGAAGCAAACCGGGGCTTCTGGATTTCAGTGCATCGGATGAGACCAAACTTCTGCTCCATGGTGCGGAGCCAATCATCAGCTTCGAGGGGTTCATCGGCTCTGGTGAAAACCGGTGGACGGGTTTCAGTGAACTCCACATAGGTGGTCTCTTGGTGATGACGACCACGGTGACCAACATTCTGTTGTCCTTGGTTCTGAGCCATTAGGTTGGCAGCGGCGGCCAAGGCTGCAATGGCATCTGCCAGGGTAGCAGGAACTGGTGGAGGGTTTGGAAGGTTGGCACCTCCGGAACTTCCGGCTCCAGTGCGGGTGTTCACAGGCATCTGTTAAGAATTTTGGGAACTTAGCATCCAAAGGTTGCTTTTGAACGAAACTGACTGATAAGATTCATTGATGCAAGGGTAGATAACTGATACAGAGGTTCGATAGATAGCCACTAACTGACAAAGGAAAGGTACAAGACACGATACAGACTCGACTAGACAGAAGACCAACTAACGCCCCAAACCTAGACTTAAGGCTTTAGGTGAGCAGATGGCACAGACACAACGAATCTAGTCGTCATCGATGATGATCATCTCTTCATCGTCATCTTCATCTTCGATGATGAGCTCAGGCTCTTCCTCCTCATCTTCATCTTCAACGTGAACATCTTCAGCAGGTTCCACTTCTACATTCTGGACTGGCTCATTTTCTACTTCAGGTTCCTCCACGACTCCATCTTCTGGATCCTCAGCAACAGGTGGAATCACGGGGTGAAGCTGGTTGTACAGTTGATGTACCTCCTCATGAAGTATATCATTGTACTGCTCGATCTGGGCAGTGTACTGCTGCAGTCCATGGAACTGGGCTCTTGCGACGTCCTCGCGGGTCCAAGCATCGTTGCGCTGCTCGATAGCGCGAACCGTGTTCCGATTGGCCTGTTCCAGGGAAGCTCGTGCCTCATAAAACTCCATGCGGGAAAGATAGAAGTCATGCTCCATGTTCTCCATTTCAGCCTTTAGATTCTTGATTTCCTCCTTCAGCTGCTTGCGGTTGCGGCGAGACAAGCGACGTCCGTTGGAGGATTCTCCAGTCTCTTCTCCGGTGCGTGGCGCCAGCTGGTGACGCGGCACACCATGCGGTCCAGTCGACTTGCGAGCAGTCCGCTTGAGGATGACCATATCTGGACAAGAGGTTATAGGTGAGAAAGGCTAGCAAGAAAAAGGTAAAGGCATACTAACCCAACCGACTTAGAGAGGAAGTTATTATCTTAAGTGATTATGACATGATGCATGATTCGTTCCTACGGAACAAGGCAATGCAACTATTAAGGTAAAGTACATAGGGCTTATACAAGTTGTCTTGCTACTAGTTGCCAAAGACAAGATGAGATGAGAGAAGCATTTTGGACTCAAAATAGTCAAGTTTAGTTTTTTGCAAAAACCTTTTGAAGTTTTCGCAAAAAGATTGCAACGTCGTAGTGAGATGCTCTGATACCACTCTGTGACGTAACGGCCCTAATCCCATGGCCCACTGATCACTGTCAACCACTGACAGTCGATCCGTACAGCCAAGAGACTAAGACCGGGTTTCGCCACTGGGCTACATCAGTGCCCGAAGTCCGCAGGATCAGCTCACAATTCAGTTACAATCTCTTGAACATTTTGACAAATAACATCGGAGTAAATAGCGGAAGACTTAAATAACAATAGTTTTACAAACCAAGGTTCAACATAACATTAAAGTGAAGTTATTACAGACCATAGTTCAAATAGAAAGAGTTGGCAGAGTAGCATAAGACAACACTAAAAGGTACAGATACTTCACCCAGCCCAAGGGTGGATAATCACTCATCGGCCTCATCGGCCTCTTCCTGAACAACAGTCACACAGCAGGGTCCAAGGCATACTGAGGAATCTGCCATACCTGCAACATGGGTAAAAGAACCCTGAGTACAAAAGTACTCAACAAGACTTACCCGACTAAAGAAAAAGGGAGAAGACTCAGGAATGCAGGCTTAGGGTAGTCAAGGTAAGGCTTAAGCAAGTTCAAGAATTTTGCAGAAAAGCATTTTTGGTAAACCTCATTTTAATTTTGAAAGATTCGGTATTCCTTGTTCCATCATAATCCTTGATTCATTTTACTTTCCAAAAAGACCTAGTTGAGAACCACTCCCTGTTGACAGTCAGTGACTAAGTCTCCATAACCGAGGAGCAGCGTTAATCCGGATAAATAATACTCAGCTGAGGGTCCCTATCCACACTGCATATGTAGCACCCAAGCTTGCATATGCCAACTCGTCTACCACGATTCCTCCAAGATTGGGCCCGGTCCTACGCCACCCGGAAGTACAGTACACCACTCATCCAACCACTCCAATTCGGGACTTTAACCCTCCAATCCGGGACTTTAACCCACGTGGGTACATGCTACTTCCGCCATCTCTCCACTCCCAGTGCGCGGTTGTCGGTCCAATAAAGGATTCCTCGGAGCCGAAGCTTTCCGTAGTATGTGAATAGTTGCAAGTCTTAGTCAGCAGGCCCCCATACAGGTGGTCCCTAAATTTTCCAGCCAGCGACAAGCACCTCGGGACTCTAACCCGAGAGTACAGGTCCTGTCAGTTTTTCAACCCTGTCCCGGTCGGTGTCAACTGTTGAGTCCCGGACTACAACATGACGGCACCGTACGCAAGGACAACCTCTCCTTCCCATTGACCAGGTACGGATCAGATACTTAGCCAATAGTGGGAGTAAACCAGAAATTCCCATAAATATTCGTAAAGTGATCACACTTTGAAATTGGCATTTTTATTGCAAATCTAGTGTATAGCATTTGCTAAGCATTTTGCAAATAGTTTTTGAAAAGCAGGTATCGGGTGTATCATTGGTCAAGGTAGATAATGCATCAGATAGGATTTCACTCAACTCCTATCAACCTAATGCAATAATTTAACTCAAAACATTTAAAGAAAACATTTATAAAAGCAAGGTAGGGTTAAATGCACCGGGGCTTGCCTTGGATGGCAAAAAGAGTAGAGTCGGGGTAGGTATAAGTGTCGGAGCTCGGGGTTGCCTCGGGGACAGATCCTTCGGTGGCTACCTCGACTTCAGGGCCTTCTTCGTCAACTATACGGATGCAATGATGAATGCACATGAGAATGATGACATGGACTTAAGGTGCAAGACAATACCACAGATTCAAGATTACTCTTAGGCAAGGCATAATCGAAATCTAGGTTTGAGCATAAAGGTAACCATTTCTTTCTTAAGCAAAATTGATTAAACTAGGCTTTACCATAATTATCCTAAGCATCAACCAAACATAGCATCACAACATCATAGACCAAAGGGTAGGGGTCTATGAACATCAAGCAATCCCAAAAGTCACATCACAGGGCATTCAACGCTAACCCTAATCACCTTTTCTATTTTCTTAATTATTTAAAAAAAATCATTTTATGAAGGTGCTCCAAAAATTACCAAATTAATCACACAAGTTCATTAAGGCATAAACAGATGGCAAAACAAATTTCATAATTTTTGGAGGTCATTAAGATGCTCAATTAAATCTAAACATTTAATTAACAAAAGGCACTATTCCTTAATTAAAATAAATGCTCAAAAATCAACTTGCTCCAAAAGACTTCAAAATTTTACCAGAGGTTCAGCATGTTATAACAAGGTCCCAAAAATTTATCTCAAGATTTTTGGAGTTATAGATCACTCTCCAAAAATACCAAAACCTTCATTTTTCAATTAAAAGGGGAATTTTACATTTTTAAATCTTTGCACAAAACTCAAGTTTCATATTTTTATAAAATACTACACAGTGCAAGGAGCATACCATAATTTTCTCAGCATTTAAGGAACAACAGATTAATTCACACAAAAAAGAGAAAACAGAACACTATTCACAACTCTCAGAAAAAGAAAAGAGCACTGTGCTCATTCTATGAAGGGCTCGGGCGAAACGGGCTCGGGCGAGTCGGAAAGTGAGTACTCCGTCCGAGGCCTGGCTCGACGAAGCGGAGGGTGCACGAGTTCGCTCGAGGCCTGGCTCGAGCGAAGTGGTGAGGGTCTGTCCGCCGAGGCTCGGGCTCGGGCGAGACGGAAACGCGTGCTCGAGGCTTGGGCTCGGGCGAGACGGAGTGGAAGCAGAGGCCGGAGGCCTCGGGTGCTTACCGCGGATCGGAGGCAGGGCTCGAGGGTGAGGCTCGACACGTGCTCGAGGGTGAGGCTCGAGGAAAGGGGGCTAAATAGGGTTTTTGCAATAGAGGTAATTCACATAAAATGACACACATGAAATCACGATCAAGATGCTTAATGATGATAATGATGGTATGTCAAGTTAATTACATGCTAAACACCAGAGGTGTTACAGAGACCGACCGGTGGGCCCACCAGACCGGTCGGTCCCACCTGGTGGTGGCTCGGGGTGCCCCGCCTCGTGGTGTCTCCAGGTGTCCTCTAGAGTCTTCTGGAAGATTCCTGACTTGACGAATGCGTTATCTCCCGTCGGTTTCCTTCTAGGGGAAGCTATTGAGGGTTGTTTCTCTGTTTAATCCCTGCAGATTCACAATTCACCAAAACTCATGGAATTTATTAGTTTTAATCCCTATACTAAGGTGGAGTTTATATATTTATCCATGTTCATGTTTAATTGACCTTTAATAACAAGAATTAATTAGTGTCAACAAACTCCCCCACACTTAGACTTTTACTCGTCCTCGATAAAAGGTTGGATCATAACTGTAGGATAAGATATCAAACTTTAAACCTTTCTGTTCATACCTGCATTGTGAGATTCAGTGTGTTTACCATAAAACTTTGAGTAGTTGGAGAACAGAATAGTTGAAATAGATCACCCTTTTCTTTTAGTACAAGACATTGGAGCTTTTGAATTTTTTTCGAAACAAGTCATAGCTTTCCTTCTCCTTCTGTAGCACTTCAATTCATTACCAAAGTATTTTATTTATGTAGAGCAGTTTTATCTTACTAAGTCAATGGAGAAAAATACTATACTCTTAGATCAAGACATTTCTTTTTAAACTTTGTCACTCTTGCTGGCTAAGTTACACGGATACGGATACGTGTATCGGTATCGGGCCGATACCGATACGCGGATACGTTATTTTTCTAAAAAACCCGATACGCCGATACGTTTTATATTTTTTTGATAAAATAAATAATAGTATATATTCATATGTTTTTTAGAGGATAGTGTATATTCATGTGTATATATAATATAAAAAGAGAACCAGTACACTACTGAAAATCTAGTCAAAAGAAAAGCCTATAAAAAAAGTCCAACTCATCTTGTTAATAGTCAACTCCTTCTAACTCTTTCATACGCATAACCAACAACACCTTCCTCTTAAAAAAAAGAACCAGCAACACCTTATCCTTATCATCCACATATCTTTCTCAGCCGCACACACCCTTCACGCAGCCGCAAACGCTTCTGTCCTTTCTATGCCCGACTCTAACTGCTCCTTCCCCACGACACTAACTGTCGGCCGCATAGTCCTAGGATACGTCCTAGGATACGTATCGGATGGAGTATCCAACTTTTCTTTTTTTCTGGATACTTCTCGGATACGTATCGAAGGTGTATCGGAGGCGTATCGGTATCCGATACGTGTCTTCCTAGAAGTATCCGTGTTTCATAGCTTGCTGGCATATTGTGATTAGAGGGACCATGGGCTATCTTCGTTTTCTCTTTGTCATATTTTTATCATAATACTTCTCTTTCTCTTTTTTTCTGAGGTGTGTCGGACACTTGTCCATTTTTCTTTCCTCATTTTTCATACTTTTGCATAGCCCATGCCTCTAATACAATACTACTTCGGAAGAGTGAATCTTTCTTTATTTGTAAGGATCTCGATCTTAGAGCATAATAAATTTTTCAACAAAGAACTCAGTATTAGAGTAAGCAATGATTGATTTTATGAATAACTTTGGCAGGAAATTTATTTACTACAAAGGAGAAGTGTTGCTAATCTCTTTTTAATTTTGCAAGTAAAATTCTCCAATGCTCATACTTTTAAGAATTGAGTTCTCATTATTCTTCTATCATATTCCACAACAACTCTAAGTAATATGGGTTTCTTCAAGTTTTTATCAAAGCAGGTCTTTTCAGAAAAGGTTTTGTGAGATTCTATAGCATGAGTATGTCAAAATAATCTTTCCTTTTTAATTAGAGTTTAATGATTGTGTGTTATTGACGAGAATATATTTTTAATTTGAACAGAAGCTTAAACATCGAGAAATAGAGTGTAGTAATTGCATACCGAATCGTGGACGAATGAGGAGGCTAGGTGTGCCGACCCCTAACCGACCGGTGGGGCCCTCCAACTGGTCGGTTGGGCTTAGGACCCAACCACAACCCGCTTTGTGGTGCGTGATCTTGGTGACGAAGTCTTCTGTTTTATGCAGCTTTCGCGATCGGTTTTCGGTAATTCTGTCGTCGTCTTCTCCCCCACACTTATTTTCTGTTTTCTGCTAATCACAATATGTGGAGACAAGACACATATCCAAAATAACAAGAAAAAAGAACTTTATTGATACTAAAGGCACTTTTATTACACAATAAATTAAACAAAACTTCTAACAAAACACGACTCTGCAAACACGAGTGCCTTATCAAACTATTGACGAACTATCTCTTAATCCTCTCCCTCGAGTAGATTGCCTATTGTAGAGGCTACACTAACGACCTTAGCCTTTAGGCTAATGTGTTTAGTTACATACTTATTCAGCACATCGGTCATATATTTTGTAGCCTTAGCTAGGGAAGCATATCTCTTTTTAAGCTCTAAGTTATCTCTCTCAAGGTCTTCAATCCTGTCCTCGAGGCGATCTAACTGTGTAGTCCTCTTGCGCTTAGCCGCGAGATTAGGAGTGGTGGGTGCCCTCGTCATGGGAGGAGTGACCTTGATCTGCTCAGGGTGACCACGAACTCCATCAAAGCACGGACGCAGAGATGTAGATGTGTATTTTATGACCGTGGGTTCCCCAAACTTGTTCGTCTTCAGCCCGACGAGTGTCTCATTGGGCCTAGGAGGAAGAAGCGGGAGCGACTTGGAGACGGAGAATGTCGGGAGTCCTCTTGCCGGCACCGCTTGAGCATAGAGAGCCTGTTGACGATGCGGCGAGGCCTCTTCTGGTGGGATCACATCAACGGGTGTCGGCGAGTCAACAGGGGCGATTTCCTTTGATGGCGTTACGGCAAGCTCCTTCAATGGGGCGACAACAAGAGCCATTGAGTCGTCGGCGGGCTCGGTGAGGTCGATCCTTGGATAGGAGGCCATTAGCGTTGGTGGGAGGAAAGCTCTGCTGCTGCTGGTATTCTACAAAGAGGCTGCAATGAATCTAGAGGCAGGCCTGGGGCTGGTTTTATAGCTGAGGTGGCTTGGAGAGGAGGCTGAATGATAAGCATGATAGGTTCGTTATGGGAGTTATCGATTCTGCGGATCAGGGTACCATAATGGATACGAGTGAGAGTCTGGACACGTAACAAAAGAAGGCAGACGACAAGGGGGCTCCAGGGCAGACCGGTCGGTCTCCCTAGGAGACCGGTCGGTCCCACCCTGTGGCTCCTCGTGGGTCCGTTGCTCGTGGTGTCTTTAAACTTGATCCTAATCCCAGAAAATATATCCCCGATGTGCGAACTTAATCAGAAAAATGATGAGAGTGTAAATCTATGGGACAATGAAGAATTGGATGACATCCAACTCTTTGGGACTCATTTCAGGTTCTAGAAAAATCTTAAGACGTTGCCCATTTACCTTGAATAGTGTACCTTCATCATTTTGAAGTGTAATGGCTCCATGTGATGAAGTGGCTACCACCGTGAAAGGTCCTTCCCATTTGCTTCGTATTTTTCCGTGCTCGAACAACTTTACCCTGGAATTAAAGAGTAATACATTGTCTCCCGGAGTGAAGCTCTTCTTCTTGATTCTCTTGTCATGCCACCTCTTTGTTCTCTCTTTGTAAATTCTTGCATTATGATATGCCTTTTCACGCCATTCATCTAGTTCAGAGAGTTGCATTTTCCTCCTGACTCCTGTAGCTTCTAAGTCCATGTTCCACCTTTTGATTGCCCAATGAGCTTTAAATTCTAGTTCCACTAGTAAGTGACACGTCTTCCCGTAAACGAGTTGATATGGAGACATTCCCAGTGGTGTTTTGTAGGCCGTACGATAAGCCCACAGTGCTTCGGGTAGTCTATCTTTCCATTGTGTTCCCATCTCGTCGACCGTTTTCTGCAGAATATTCTTGATTTGCTTGTTCGACGTTTCTGCTTGGCCACTTATCTGAGGGTGATAGGGAGTGGCAACATTGTGACGGATCCCATGACTTATCAGATACTTATGAAAGCCTTTGTCAATAAAGTGTGTTCCCCCATCACTAATTACCATCCTTGGCACTCCAAATCTTGGAAATATCACCTCCTCGAACATCCTCTGATAGTTTCTTGCATTAGCAGACTTGCATGGCACCGCTTCGACCCATTTTGAGACATAGTCGACAGTAACCAGGATGTACTCATGGTTCCTTGATTTAGGGAATGGTCCCATGTAATCAATTCCCTAGACATCGAAAAGCTCAATCTAAAGGTTGTTGGTGAGTGGCATGGCATCTCTGGTGTTGATGTTGTCGTGCCTCTGACATGGTCCACACCTCCGGACAAAGTCTTTTGTGTCTTGGTACATGGTAGGCCAGAAAAATCCACTTTGCCAGATCTTCGCATGTGTTCGGAATGCTCCATAATGTCCTCCATATGGTGAAGAGTGACAACGTTCAATGATCTCGATTCCTTCTTCAGATGGCACACATCTTCTGAGTAATCCATCAGCGCATACTCTGAATAGATATGGATCATCCCATATGTGCATCCTACTCTCATAGATCAGCTTCTTCTTATTTGCTCCTGGTGATACGTACCCTGCAACTATAAAATTGACAATATCTGCATACCAGGGGTCATATCTAGAGACTTGAAAAAGCATGTCATCCCTGAGTGAGTCATTTATAGGCAATTCCTGAGGATTCTCAAAATGCATTCTAGACAAGTGATCAGCTACAGAGTTTTCTACTCCTTTCTTATCTTTTATTTCTAAGTCAAATTCTTGGAGTAACAAAACCCATCTTATCAAGAGTGGCTTAGCATCTTTTTTAGTGAGCATGTACTTTAGTGCAGCATGATCAGTAAAAACAATCACCTTTGATCCCACTAAATAAGATCTAAACTTGTCTATAGCAAAAACAACAGCCAGAAGTTCTTTTTCAGTAGTAGCATAATTAAGTTGAGGTCCTGTTAAAGTTTTACTGGCATAAGCGACTGCATGATGCTTTTTATCCTTATATTGTCCTAGCACAGCTCCCACAGCAAAATCACTTGCATCACACATGATCTCAAAAGGTAGAGACCAATCAGGAGGTTGAATGACAGGTGCAGAAGTGAGTGCTTTCTTAAGAGTGTTAAAAGACTCTAAGCATGCATCATTAAATTCAAAAGGAACATCCTTGGCCAAAAGATTTGTAAGTGGTCTAGCAATGTGAGAAAAATCTTTTATAAACCTATGGCAAAAACCAGCATGGCCAAGAAAATTTCGAATTCCTTTGACATTAATCGGTGGAGGCAAACGTTCAATTACTTCAATTTTAGCTTTGTCTACCTCAATTCCACGTTTAGACACTAAGTGACCTAGCACTATGCCCTCTTTAACCATAAAGTGACATTTTTCCCAATTAAGGACTAAGTGCTTTTCTTCACATCTTTGCAAAACCTTGTTGTTGACACTGGTTATCTATCATAATTAAGGGATAAATAAATATGAAAAGGGCAAGAATTTGATCACCAACAAAGGTTTAGGGTTTCAACTGACAATATTCCATGAGTTTTGGTGAGTTATGATTCTGCAGGGACTAAACCAGGAAATCGGCACCAATAGCTTCCCATAGAAGGAAACCGTCGGGAGATAACGCAACCGCCACGTCGGGATACTTCTAGAAGACTCCAGAGAACACATAGAGACACCACGAGAAAGGGCACCACGGTCCACCTCCAGGTGGGACCGACCGGTCCCTTGGACCCACCGGTCGGTCCCCTGGACCCACCGGTCGGTCCCCCCTGGGCCCGCTGGTCTCCGTCTTCTGCAAGCTATCTCCACCGACCTCTAGGATGCATCTCGACCGTACCTTAAGTCGGTTTGATCCAAGGGCCACGGTTCATTGCCCAGGGCTATATAAACAGCCCCTGACCCCCCTCTTCAGAGAATCAATCAGGGTTTGATCATTAGACATCATCAATCAGAGCTTCAGAAGGAGATCAATCGGAAGCCCTCGAACTTCATCTACCTAGATTAGTAGATAGAATAGGATTAGAGGAGGCAAGCTTCGCTTGGATTCCTGATCTAATCACGAGAAGGCTCGGTAAACCCAAGATCTTCTCTCTTGTATTAACATTATGGATCTATTTCATAATTGCTCTTCTAGTTCATCATTGTTCTTCATTGTTTATGTTCTAGTTCATCGTCTAGTTCATGTTCATCGTCTAGTTCATCATCTAGTTCATAATCTTGTTCTAGTTCATGTTCTAGTTCGTACTTTAGTTCTTCTCGATGATCTAATTCAGCTTATTGTTCATCATCGTGTTCTAGATAGCAATACAATTGATATGATTAAGACATCAATGATTATATTCTTAGTTATAATGCTTATAGTCTGCTTTGATTATATATTTGGCATAGATAGTTCATCGTTATGTTCATACTCATGTTCGTATAGCGCTCATCTTAAAGTACAACGGGTGGGTGATAGATGTTGTGTAGGCGTGGTGCCTATACATTATTTATCTGCGAATGCGTCCTATGCTCCGGATAGAGTGGTAGATCGCGGGTGTGACAGACCTGTTGAGTCCTTTGTATTCCACCTCCCGAATATAGTGTACAGTATGGCTCAGTTAACTCATGGTTTAAGGGTTACTTTGTTTGACACTTTTACTATGGAGTTGCCTCTTGATTATAAATATGATGTGACCTAGCCAATGATTGCCCAATATAATTGCACTAATCAATGTATGCTATGACTTGTAATTAGAATAACTTAGGAATGTTTCTCATTAATATCTGTTCTAATCATCACTTGCTAGGTAGTACTGTTCTAAGTTTATCCTTGATTGATCTGATCTCTGTTATCCTTTATCAATTATTTATCATATCATTTACTTTGTAACCTGATTCCTGTTTGAAGTAATTAGTGTGTTATCAGTCTTATTATAAGTGTGCCATATTAAATGCTGTTAAGTCCTTACAATGCCATCATATCTTGAATTGATTAGTCTCTAGGCTAAATATAAATAACGATACCTGAGACTAGCTTGGGTGAAATGCTTCTACAGCGGGTATATTTATCTGTGCACTTGCGGGTAAATATCTATCTTTAAATCTAGTGCCCTGATATATTTGCATTGCTAGCTTCAGGTTGGGGATGACAACTTGACGTTAAGTGGAGTTAGTAGTGTCCCGTACACTCTTTAGTGCTTTCACTAGTTTATTATTTTATTATGTGGCTCTCTTCTTAGAGTGATTCCATTAAGGAGTGTCAACAAGCATTTCTGGCGCCGTTGCCGGGGATCACATCAGTTCAATTAGGGATGGTACCTAGGGTTAATTATTAAAATCTTTATGAACACTGATTGGACACTGCATTAGCAGCATTTAGAACGGTAGCTAGAACATATCATTTTACTTACACACATGTGATAATGCACTGATTATTTACTTTTACTCAAACAGACTTACCTTGGCTTTGTTTATCTTTTATATCTTATGCAGGGTGATGTATGACTGGTTTTCAACTTCCAAAAAACTACATTGAGGATCCTGAAGCTTTACTAAGGAAAACTAGACGCAAACTTAAGAGACCCTCAGCACCACTACCAGAAGTTAGCCAGATAAGAAGAAGCTTAACACCAGTGTTGGACACCATGGCCGACAAGACACTCCGTGAGTTCTCTGCACCAACCACTGCGAACATTAGGACTGGACCAACAGTCAATGTGGGAGACAACGGATTTGAACTCAATCCAGCTTTGATCAACATGGTGCAAGCTAATCAGTTTTGCGGAAAGGCACATGAAGACGCAAGCGCTCATCTCCAACACTTTCTAGAGATTTGTAGCACTTTCACCATCAAAGGAGTTGAAAGGGACGCCATTCTACTTCGCTTGTTCCCATTCTCACTCTTGGGGAAAGCAAAACAATGGTTCTACGCCAACAAAGATAAAAACACCTCATGGGCGATCTGTTCAACTGCCTTCCTAGCAAAGTTCTTTCCAGTGGGCAAGACGAATGCCCTCCGTGCCAAGATTTCAACTTTTCAGCAACAACATGAAGAATCAATCCCAGAAGCTTGGGAATGCTTTCAAGACTACATATCAGAATGCCCTCACCATGGGATGGAGAATTGGCTACTCATGCAGACCTTCTACCACGGGCTCACTTCAAGTACCCGTTAGAATGTGGATGCCGCTGCTGGAGGATCATTCTTATCACTCACGATCAACAATGCAACTACACTCATAGAGAAGATGGCCTCTAACCAAGGTTGGAACGAGGAACGCTCTCAGCCACGCAAGAGGGGAGGAATACATCAACTGAAGGAAGTAGACATGTTGTCTGCCAAACTTGACCTACTCATGAAAAAGTTCGATGAACACACTCCCAAGAGAGAAGACGTCAAACAAATCTACGAATCTCGCATGACATGTGAAGAGTGTGGAGGCACTGGTCATTCAGGGAGCAACTGCCCTGAAATTCAAGAGGATGCAAAGTACATCAACAACAACACCAACTATCGTCCTCAACAAACTCAAGGATGGAACCAGCAATCAAGGCCTAATTACTCAGGTAACTACTCAGGTAACTACCAAGGTAATACTTTTAATCAACCACCTTTGAGAGAGATGATATCTAATCAAAATAAAATTATTGATAATATGTCTAAGAAGATAGCTTCCAATGATAAACTGCTTGAAAATATTAATACTAGAATGGATAGCTTTACTTCTGCCATAAAGAATCAACATAGCTTTAATAAAATGATAGAATCTCAGTTATCTCAATTAGCAGCTTCAGTCCCTATGGCTGAAAAAGGTAAGATTCCAGGAAATCCAAAAGAGCTAGAAACTGCAAATCTTGTAGACATCTTTGATGCAGGACACCTCATACCTAGACCTTCAAGAGAATGGATGGATGACTCCATCGCCCCAAAGAAAGGAGATCCAGGAAGACCTGTGATTCCAATTCATATTGGACCTCACAGTTTTGAAGAAGCAGTCTGTGACCTTGGAGCAAGCATCAACATTATGCCAAGGGTAATATACGAACAAATACATGGTGCACCTCTATTTTATACAACTACATGTTTGCAGCTCGCAGATCAGACACTGTGCTACCCATTAGGAATTCTAGAAGATATCTGTGTACGAGTGGGACGCTCGTATGTGTGTGCAGACTTTATGATCGTTGAAACAGGTGGAGACAAAAGAGCACCCATCATTCTTGGACGCCCGTTCCTAAGCTCAATGAAAGCCATCATCTACACGGACAGCGCCAAGATCTGTTTCACAACCACAGGCAACAAAGAAAGATTCAGTTTCAAGAGACGTACACTCACTACCAAAGTCCACCCTCAGATGCCCTACGAAGATGCAAACATCATATCATCAAAGAAGAAGAATAGGAACAGAAGGAGGAAGAACAAGGCTACACAACCACATCAAGACACAGTATGGATGGTCAACTCTGTCCAAACAGAACACGACCACCTTCTTGCATCACCATACCTCGCCAAAAGGGATGACCCAGGCGTACCCACCATCGATTGCAAGATCGAAGGAAGTACATTCCACAAGACGTTCTGCGACATTGGCTCAAGTGTCAATATAATGTCTAAGGTAACATATGAGCACTTATATAAAAATAGACCGATGTATCAAACATATGTGTAGCTACAGATGGCGGACCAAACTTATCGATTTCCAGAGGGAATAGTAAAGGACGTGATGATCCAAATTAAAGACCACTATGTTCCCACCGACTTCTTAGTACTAGACATGGGAAAGGAAAACGACATTCACATCATCCTAGAAAGACCCTTCCTCAACACCACTGGCGCCATCATCTACATGAGATCTGGAGAGATCCACTTCCAGTTCTTCAGTGTAACACCCAGTTTTAAGAACAAAACCAGGATAGCCATATGTGTGCCCAGGAAGTCCACACATACAACAACAGAGTATAGAATATCAGAAACAATGTTATTATATAACGTAACATAGCTATATTAACACTTACATATATCAGAGTAAAGCGGAACATAAACTAATCTTCACTTGAGGCTCCAGTCTTCACAGGGACGGCTGACTGGGGGCACCGTACGCCAAACACAACTGATAGTCTTCTGGTAAACTCCATGACATCTCCTCTAATCTTCTGGGTAACTTGGGCTACCGTCTGGGGTTGTGGGGAATAGCAAGGGTGAGCACATATCGTACTCAACAAGTACAGGCGGAAATAAAATGTCATGCAAGGCTTGAACAAAGGTAGGCTGACACTGTTCAACTGCGATAAGCATTTTAGTTGGTCAAGTTTTATTAGCACCTGATTACTATAAGTGAGTATAGGATAACCCATCCCATTAGTTAAGAAGAATACCACCTTTAATATAATCATCAACCGAGGTAAACACCTCCATCTGAGAAACCATCATCTTATGTCCATAAGTCCAACTGTCCAAAACTAATCATGTGAGGGTCCAGGTCGCTCGTAACCGTGAGCACGGCTGATATATCAGTTTTACACTCTGCAGAGGTTGCACACTTTTCCCAACGAGCAGTGATTCCCATATGCCAAGGTCATGACTCCCATACTACACTTCCAAGGTGCATGGCAAGGTTTCACCACGGGCCTTTACAAAGATTCATCTAGCGAGCGATAACCACCTAAAGTTCCTACTGGAAGCCGCAGCAACCAGAGGACCCCTAAGTCCATACCACATTCTTGGGCCATCCCTCAGTAGCGCCGCCCGGTTAACGCAACACTAGAATCCTCTAATTAATTAGCCCGGTTAGAGCCATATAACATCTCGTGGTTGCACTGTTATCCTGGGTGGTCGCTCCATGAGCCAGTCCTAAAAGGCGGACCCGAGCACAAACCACAAGCCAAAACTTACCATAACCACCATACCATACCATGTGCCCGAGTCACTGAGTTCCACGTTAAAACATAGTTCCAAAACCATTAAGCCATCATTAATGTATCATCATCACGTGGTATTTTTAGAACAAGTAAAGTTGCTTAGCATAGCATTACTACCCATCATAAAACCCAGGTAACAAGGAAGATATGGAAAACTAGGATAATCCTTAGGGTTCACATAATTAGACACATGCATGCACTTAGTGATTAATGGTGAATAGGTAAAGAACATGATCAAAGGGTGCCTGCACTTGCCTTCTTCGAGTTGATGTTGGTCACAGTCTTTAAAGTCAAGCTCTTGCAGGTTCACTTGCAACTCTTCGTCTATACGCAACAAACATCGGCACACAGGAGCAAACATACAAGCAAAACATGCATTAAATTAGAAAACAGTACACCAATACATAAAACATGGATAAAACGCTTATAAAACTGTTCTACTCGTCGAGACGAACGCGTGGACACGAAAACCACTAAAAACGGATCTATAACGGAGAAGTTATGAATTAAACAAGATTTTCTTTAATAAAATATTAGATTAAAACTAAACTCGAAATTTAAAAGTTGGAAACATGATTAACAGTTGTAAAAACATGTAGATTATGTAATTACGAACCTAACGCAACTTGAACGGGTCAAAACGGAATTAAAACAGAGATTTTATAGCGAAAACAGAATCGGTGGCAAACTTGTAAATATTAGGAAACGTATTTTGGAAACAACAGACCTGGGTTTACGCTTTCCCGAGGAGAAGGCGTATTCTAGGAAGGCGCAAAGGGACGGCGGGTTCTAAACTAAAGAAACTGAGGGTTTCTTTTGCAAAACTCCAGCCGAAGGGGTATCGATGCCTCTGGTTCGTTGGATCTGCAAGCAACGAGCGAGATTAGAAGAAAGAGGGAGAGGCGGCGCTTTTGGCCGGAGAGGAAAGAGGAGACGGCGGCCACCATGGCTGGCCGAGCCTGAGCTCACCGGAGTTCATCGTTCCGGCGATAGAGACCATGGGAAAACACGGGAAGGATACGAGGAGGAAGAGGAGAACAAGGGCAACTCACCGAGGGCTAGACCTCGGCCGGAGAGGGTTCGGAGGCGGCGTGGAGCTTGAAGGGATGGTCGGCGGGCCCCTGTAACGTCCGGCGAGGACAAACTATGCGAGTTAGAAGGGAAAAGAGAGGGAGGAAAGATGCAGCGGCTTCGGAAAATCCTTGCGAAGCTCGGAAAAGTACTCACGGAGGTAAAAACCGACGCGAATCGCAAGGACGACGACGACGGCTTTGAGCTTCAACACGGCGAGATCCGGGCGGCGTGGTGAGGACGAATTAGGGCATGAGATCGACCGATTTTCAACAAAGAGGGAAGCGGCGATTGCGGGGAGCTTTATAGTGGGGCTGAGCGTGCGGAAGGGGCAAGGACGAGGCGTGCGTGGGGACGGATACGAGCCCGGCCGAGTCCGGCATGGAGACGACTCGGGGAAGGAGGAGACCCTGACCTGTGGGCCCTAGTCGTCAGTCGGATGCAAACGCCGGTCCGGCCTGGTCTTTGCGGACTGCGCGAAGAGAAGTGGGGCGGGAGCGTGGGCTTCGGCATGGGCCATGGAGTGGGCCGTGCGGGAAACAGAGGGAGAGGGGAAAGGCCGAGGGGCCTTGGCCTGTTGCCGAAGAAGGGAGGGGGAAGGAGGCGGCCACCTGCTGGGCTTTGCAGGCTTCCGAGCTGGGCCGAGCAGGGTGGAAGGGGAGGAGGGAGGCGGGAGAAATGGAGGTCGGGCGGGCCGGATGCTTGGGCGAGCAGGCTGGGCCTTCGGGCCAGATTGGGGAGAGGGGTGAGGGAGAGAGAAGAAAAACCTTTTCTTTTTATTTCAACCATTTCAAAAGCGTTTTCAAAATGAATTTGAAATCTTGCCAAACTTTGGAGCAAACCACTCATCACAAAATTAAATTATGCACCGGCATGTATGCACAAACATGTTGTTACCCTAAGGTAAAGTTTAATTCAAAGAAAAGTTTCATTTCTCCTATATTCCCATGAGCACCAAAAATACATAATAAAGCATTTTCTCTCTATTTCCAAACTTTGCAAATTTTAGGGTGTTACAAATCTACCCCCCTTAAGATGAATCTCGTCCTCGAGATTCGGAAGGATCTTTGAAGAGATAGGGAAACTCTGCACGTAGCTCATCTTCACGTTCCCATGTTGCATCATCCACCGAGTGATGACTCCACTGGACTTTGCACATTCTGACAACCTTGCTTCTGGTAACTCTTTCAGCGACTTCCAAAATCTTCACAGGATGCTCTGTATAAGTTAGATCATCTTTCAAGTTAACTTCCTCTAATGGTAGCTGTTCCTCTGGCACTCTCAAACACTTCTTCAACTGTGATACATGAAACACATTGTGTACATCTGACAACTGAGCAGGTAACTCAAGCTGATATGCTACTTCACCTCTTCTTTCCAAAATCTTGAACGGACCAATATATCTGGGTGCCAACTTTCCTTTTACTTTAAATCTTTTGAGTCCTCTGACAGGTGACACTTTAAGATATACATAATCACCTACTTCAAAAACTAACTGTCTACGACGTGTGTCGGCATAGCTTTTCTGTCTGGACTGAGCTGCTCTCAAGTTCTCACGAATGATTCGAACTTGTCTCTCTGCTTCCTTCAAAACTTCTGGTCCAAACACCTGACTTTCTCCTGTTTGATTCCAAAACAAAGGAGTTCTACATTTTCTGCCATACAAAGCTTCAAATGGGGCCATTTTGAGACTAGCTTGGTAACTATTGTTATAAGAGAATTCTGCATATGGTAAACTCTTATCCCAACTAGTACCATACTGTACAGCACAAGCTCTCAACATGTCTTCTAGAACCTGATTCGTTCTTTCTGTCTGTCCATCTGTTTGAGGATGATAGGCTGAACTGAAATTCAACTTCGTACCCATAGACTCATGAATCTTTTCCCAAAAACGAGATGTAAACTGAGTACCTCTATCTGACACAATCTTCCTCGGCACTCCATGCAAACACACAATTCTTGACATGTATAACTCTGCAAGTTTTGCACTAGAGTACGTAGTCTTGACAGGAATGAAGTGAGATACTTTAGTTAAGCGATCCACAATTACCCAAATTGAATCATAACCACTTTGAGTACGTGGTAAACCTACTATGAAATCCATACTGATCTCATCCCATTTCCATTCAGGTATCTTCAGTGGTTGCAACAATCCTGCTGGTCTTTGATGCTCTGCCTTCACTCTTTGACACGTATCACACAAAGCCACGTATTCTGCTATGTCTCTCTTCATACCATACCACCAAAATTTCTTCTTCAAATCCTGGTACATCTTAGTGCTACCGAGATGAATGGAATAAGCTGACTCATGAGCTTCTCTCAATATCAAATTACGGACATGTTTCAAGTCTGGCACACAAATTCTCTTCTTGAACCAAACAGTTCCATGTTCATCTATATGGAATCCAGGTGCTTTGTCTTTCTTAACTAGCTCAGCAATATCCTTTATCTTCTCATCATCCAATTGACCTTTGCGAACATCCTGCTCTAAGGTCGAATCAACTTCCATTGCCACTGCTTGAGTACTAGCGACCAAACCAAGGTTGAGCTTTTCAAATTCCTTGCATAAACCAGCTGGAAGCTGATGTTCTATGATCATATTAGCATAACTTTTCCGACTCAAAGCATCTGCTACAACATTAGCTTTTCCAGGATGATAGTGAATACCAAGATCAAAATCTTTAATAACTTCCAACCATCTGCGTTGTCTGGAGTTAAGATCTGACTGAGTGAATATGTACTTCAGACTCTTATGATCGGTGTAAATCTCACATCTATTACCCAACATATAATGTCTCCAGATTTTCAAAGCATGAACCACAGCTGCCAATTCTAGATCATGAGTAGGATAATTCTTCTCGTGTCTCTTTAACTGCCTCGAAGCATAGGCTATAACTCGACCTTCTTGCATAAGCACACATCCCAAACCATGGCGAGAAGCGTCACAATACACATCAAAATTCTTACTAACATCAGGCATTGCTAGCACAGGCGCGGTGGTTAGTTTGTTCTTCAGCATTCTAAAACTTTCCTCACAAGCTGTCGTCCATTCAAACTTCTTTCCTTTTTCCAATAAAGCTGTTAAAGGCCTTGCTATCTTGGAAAATCCTTCAATAAATCTCCTATAATAACCTGCCAAACCAAGGAAATTTCGGATCTCACTCACAGTCTGAGGTGGTTGCCAATTCAACACATCTCTTACTTTGCTTGGATCTACAACAATACCTCCATTAGAAACAACATGGCCAAGGAGAGAGACTTCATTCAACCAGAATTCACACTTACTCAGCTTAGCATACAACTGGTTTTCTCTGAGTCTCTGCAGAACAAGCCTTAAGTGTGCTTCATGCTCTTCTTCACTTTTGGAGTATATGAGAATATCATCAACTAGAACCACAACAAACTTATCCAGGTATTCCATGAAAACCTTATTCATGAGATGCATGAAATATATTGGCACATTAGTCAACCCATAGGACACCACTGTGTACTCATAAAGCCCATATCTTGTAGTGAATGCAGTTTTAGGAATATCAGCTGATCTAATCTTCAGTTGATGATAGCCGGATCTCAAATTGATCTTAGAGAAAACACAAGCTCCTTTCAACTGGCCAAAAAGATCCTCAATCTTAGGCAAAGGACATTTGTTCTTGATCGTAACTTCATTGAGTGATCTATAATCCACACACATTCTCTGAGTTCCATCCTTCTTATTCACAAGTATAACTGGAGCTCCCCATGGTGATGAACTCGGACGAATAAAACCTTTATCTTGTAGTTCTCTTAATTGCTTTTTAAGTTCTTCTAACTCATTAACTGCCATCCTACAAGGTCTCTTAGATATAGGGGAAGTTCCAGGTAGAAGATCAATAAGAAACTCAACTTCTCGATCTGGTGGCATACCGGGTAGATTGATAGGAAACACGTCAGGGAATTCACATACCACTTTGATTTCTTCAATGGGAGTGCCTTTTATCTGATTGAGCAAACCTTCTTCAACTGACGGAAAAGAGGCCACATATTCCACTTCCTCACCTGAGGAATTAACCAAAGACACAGCTCTTCTAGCATAATCTATGGTACCATCATGCATAGGTAACCAATCCCTTCCAAGGATCACATCAACACCTTCGGTCTCCAAGATTACCAGATTAGCTAGGAATTCTACCCCCCTTATGTTGAGACTAATTTTCGGACAAATAAGGGTGGCTTTCATCTCTCCACTAGGTGAACTAACTAGCAGAGGGTGCTTCATAGTAACAGCACGAAAATGATGTCTTGTGGCATATTGCTTACTGATGAAGGAATGTGTAGCTTTTGAATCAAAAAGAACTGATGTTGGAATAGAGTTGACAAGGAACATACCGAGTATCACATCGGGATCACTTCTGACATCATCCATGGTCATATTGTTCACTGTGCCTCGCATATAAGTCTGTTGCATTTCATTCCTCTGATTCTGAGCTTGAACACGGTTCTGATTCTGATTCTTGTTACCATACACATATGGATACTTCTTTGGGCATTGTCGCATGAGATGTCCCTCTTGCTTGCAATGGTAGCAACCCATTTTTGATAGACTGCTGGAGGTTCTAGTCTTCTTGGGAGTCTTAGTCGTTGTAGCCGACACGGGAGTATCAGAGATCATAACCGCTTCAGGAGTGACAACTCCTGTAACATGATGGAGTTCTTGCAAGTTTGCGTGTTGCTCTTGCGATTGCTGACGATACTCATTATCGTTGATCTGAGGTACCGGCTGAAGCTGATTCGCTTGCGGAGAGGCACTGCGAGGACGAGTATGTCTATGAGGTTGCTCCCGAAGCTTTCTCTTCTTTGCATCCATTTCCTTGCGCTTATTATCAACTATGATGGCACGATTTACAAGTGCTTGGAAGTTAGGATAGCTGTTGGACATGAGCTGGAGTTGAAGACCATCATACAATCCTCTAAGAAAGCGATATTGTTTCTTATCATCATCATCTACATCTGTTGGAGCATAGCGCGATAGCTGAGCAAACTTATCACGATACTCAACCACAGACATTGATCCTTGCTTCAAGGCTCTAAATTCTTCCTGTTTAAGCTCTACTAATCCTGCGGGAATATGATAGGACCTGAAATTCTCAGTGAACTCCTTCCAAGTGATAGCAGGAGCATTGTTGGGACGTCCATACTGGAATGACTCCCACCAATCTTGAGCTGCTCCCTGAAGTTGTCTTGATGCATACAACACCTTCTCAAGATCATTGCACTGTGCTAGGTTGAGTTGCCTTTCTACTGCACGTAGCCAATCATCTGCCTCCAATGGATCAATAGCATGAGCAAACACTGGAGGATATCCTTTCATAAACTCAGCACGACTATCCCTTGGTGGCACACTACTTTGCTGGAGGTTGGTCACTACTTGCACCATTGACTGCATGAGTTGAGTCTGCATCGTCATCCACTGTTCCATGTTGCCTTGAGAAGAAGGTGGTTGTGAGCTCTGGTTGGTAGCATTCTGCATGCTTGCCTGCCTTCTTGTGTTCACCATCTGATTTAACCAAGAACTTGTAAGCATAGGTGGAGAGATAAACATGAGCAGGAAAGATTAAGAAGATGAGGGGAACGACATGAGAGGCTTGAAGAAAGATTTTGGAGCAAGGAACAAGATAAGATCCCCCAAACTAACTAACAACACACTAAACTAACAACTTGATGTAGTTGTGAACATTGCCCACAACACATCACACTCATTACAAAGAAGCAAATCATCCAAAGGCATAAAGACAAACAAACTTGCACACCCAAACATGCTTCAACGCAAACTAACGCTCTTGGTGTTATGGTGGACAGTCTAAAGGGGTCAGTTGCTCTAGACATCCTAAGGTCACGTAGCAGCAAAGGTGAGAACCAGATCTAAAAGCAAGAAACGTAAGATAGATAGAGTAGGAGCAAGAACTTGAAGGTAAATAGACAAGGGGGAGGTCAAATGGTCAAGGAAAGGAATATTAACAAGAGTAGAAACAAAGGATATCAAGAACAAGGGTTGTATAACAAATTGGAATCCTATAAACGACCATTTTCTAGTTGGCATACGTCCTACAGTCAACACAGCTCTGATACCATTCTGTAACACCCAGTTTTAAGAACAAAACCAGGATAGCCATATGTGTGCCCAGGAAGTCTACACATACAACAACAGAGTATAGAATATCAGAAACAATGTTATTATATAACGTAACATAGCTATATTAACACTTACATATATCAGAGTAAAGCGGAACATAAACTAATCTTCACTTGAGGCTCCAGTCTTCATAGGGACGGCTGACTGGGGGCACCGTACGCCAAACACAACTGATAGTCTTCTGGTAAACTCCATGACATCTCCTCTAATCTTCTGGGTAACTTGGGCTACCGTCTGGGGTTGTGGGGAATAGCAAGGGTGAGCACATATCGTACTCAACAAGTACAGGCGGAAATAAAATGTCATGCAAGGCTTGAACAAAGGTAGGCTGACACTGTTCAACTGCGATAAGCATTTTAGTTGGTCAAGTTTTATTAGCACCTGATTACTATAAGTGAGTATAGGATAACCCATCCCATTAGTTAAGAAGAATACCACCTTTAATATAATCATCAACCGAGGTAAACACCTCCATCTGAGAAACCATCATCTTATGTCCATAAGTCCAACTGTCCAAAACTAATCATGTGAGGGTCCAGGTCGCTCGTAACCGTGAGCACGGCTGATATATCAGTTTTACACTCTGCAGAGGTTGCACACTTTTCCCAACGAGCAGTGATTCCCATATGCCAAGGTCATGACTCCCATACTACACTTCCAAGGTGCATGGCAAGGTTTCACCACGGGCCTTTACAAAGATTCATCTAGCGAGCGATAACCACCTAAAGTTCCTACTGGAAGCCGCAGCAACCAGAGGACCCCTAAGTCCATACCACATTCTTGGGCCATCCCTCAGTAGCGCCGCCCGGTTAACGCAACACTAGAATCCTCTAATTAATTAGCCCGGTTAGAGCCATATAACATCTCGTGGTTGCACTGTTATCCTGGGTGGTCGCTCCATGAGCCAGTCCTAAAAGGCGGACCCGAGCACAAACCACAAGCCAAAACTTACCATAACCACCATACCATACCATGTGCCCGAGTCACTGAGTTCCACGTTAAAACATAGTTCCAAAACCATTAAGCCATCATTAATGTATCATCATCACGTGGTATTTTTAGAACAAGTAAAGTTGCTTAGCATAGCATTACTACCCATCATAAAACCCAGGTAACAAGGAAGATATGGAAAACTAGGATAATCCTTAGGGTTCACATAATTAGACACATGCATGCACTTAGTGATTAATGGTGAATAGGTAAAGAACATGATCAAAGGGTGCCTGCACTTGCCTTCTTCGAGTTGATGTTGGTCACAGTCTTTAAAGTCAAGCTCTTGCAGGTTCACTTGCAACTCTTCGTCTATACGCAACAAACATCGGCACACAGGAGCAAACATACAAGCAAAACATGCATTAAATTAGAAAACAGTACACCAATACATAAACATGGATAAAACGCTTATAAAACTGTTCTACTCGTCGAGACGAACGCGTGGACACGAAAACCACTAAAAACGGATCTATAACGGAGAAGTTATGAATTAAACAAGATTTTCTTTAATAAAATATTAGATTAAAACTAAACTCGAAATTTAAAAGTTGGAAACATGATTAACAGTTGTAAAAACATGTAGATTATGTAATTACGAACCTAACGCAACTTGAACGGGTCAAAACGGAATTAAAACAGAGATTTTATAGCGAAAACAGAATCGGTGGCAAACTTGTAAATATTAGGAAACGTATTTTGGAAACAACAGACCTGGGTTTACGCTTTCCCGAGGAGAAGGCGTATTCCAGGAAGGCGCAAAGGGACGGCGGGTTCTAAACTAAAGAAACTGAGGGTTTCTTTTGCAAAACTCCAGCCGAAGGGGGTATCGATGCCTCTGGTTCGTTGGATCTGCAAGCAACGAGCGAGATTAGAAGAAAGAGGGAGAGGCGGCGCTTTTGGCCGGAGAGGAAAGAGGAGACGGCGGCCACCATGGCTGGCCGAGCCTGAGCTCACCGGAGTTCATCGTTCCGGCGATAGAGACCACGGGAAAACACGGGAAGGATACGAGGAGGAAGAGGAGAACAAGGGCAACTCACCGAGGGCTAGACCTCGGCCGGAGAGGGTTCGGAGGCGGCGTGGAGCTTGAAGGGATGGTCGGCGGGCCCCTGTAACGTCCGGCGAGGACAAACTATGCGAGTTAGAAGGGAAAAGAGAGGGAGGAAAGATGCAGCGGCTTCGGAAAATCCTTGCGAAGCTCGGAAAAGTACTCACGGAGGTAAAAACCGACGCGAATCGCAAGGACGACGACGACGGCTTTGAGCTTCAACACGGCGAGATCCGGGCGGCGTGGTGAGGACGAATTAGGGCATGAGATCGACCGATTTTCAACAAAGAGGGAAGCGGCGATCGCGGGGAGCTTTATAGTGGGGCTCAGCGTGCGGAAGGGGCAAGGACGAGGCGTGCGTGGGGACGGATACGAGCCCGGCCGAGTCCGGCATGGAGACGACTCGGGGAAGGAGGAGACCCTGACCTGTGGGCCCTAGTCGTCAGTCGGATGCAAACGCCGGTCCGGCCTGGTCTTTGCGGACTGCGCGAAGAGAAGTGGGGCGGGAGCGTGGGCTTCGGCATGGGCCATGGAGTGGGCCGTGCGGGAAACAGAGGGAGAGGGGAAAGGCCGAGGGGCCTTGGCCTGTTGCCGAAGAAGGGAGGGGGAAGGAGGCGGCCACCTGCTGGGCTTTGCAGGCTTCCGAGCTGGGCCGAGCAGGGTGGAAGGGGAGGAGGGAGGCGGGAGAAATGGAGGTCGGGCGGGCCGGATGCTTGGGCGAGCAGGCTGGGCCTTCGGGCCAGATTGGGGAGAGGGGTGAGGGAGAGAGAAGAAAAACCTTTTCTTTTTATTTCAACCATTTCAAAAGCGTTTTCAAAATGAATTTGAAATCTTGCCAAACTTTGGAGCAAACCACTCATCACAAAATTAAATTATGCACCGGCATGTATGCACAAACATGTTGTTACCCTAAGGTAAAGTTTAATTCAAAGAAAAGTTTCATTTCTCCTATATTCCCATGAGCACCAAAAATACATAATAAAGCATTTTCTCTCTATTTCCAAACTTTGCAAATTTTAGGGTGTTACATTCAGAGAGAAGGTACGTTGTTACTTCAATAGTTATGTCACTAATGCACAGGAAAAGAAGAACCACTCAAGGAGGAGACGCCGCACATCCCAACGCAACAAGAATCTTCAAATCAAGGATGGATGGGCTGACCATGAAGGAGAAGTTACCAGGAGTGAAGATATCCTATTAAAGGAAACGAAGGACGAAGAAGTAAAGGAGACAAGACCATCAGTTAAACAAGTATGGAAAAAGAAAGAGAATTCTACAGACGTGCAATCATCGAGGCCCTCATCAGGATCTGCTGATGCACTCAAGGAAGAATAAAGAGCATACAAGGAGTCTTGTTCGATAGACTATAAACGTCGAATCCTCATCGGAAGGTTACTCGGTAGTTATCCATATTCATTAGCATCAAATTCATCATTGCATAATTTCAGCATAATCATATTAGTATCATATTTACTTCCTAGCAACTATATCTGCATTAGAAAACAAAATGAAAACTCTAAGCCCCATGAGAGTATACACTTTCTATGGAAGCACAAAAATAAACTATACATTTGCATTGCATATAAAATCTAAAAAGAGATACTATATAACACTGCTGAACTCTGCTTAGTGGAAAGGAAGAACATAAATAATCTTAAGAGCTTTAAGACAACTAGACAAATGGAGGAATATTTATCACTAACGCTTAATCAAGTTCCACTAGTTGTGTTGTCTATCTTTTAATTCAGGAGGAAGAGAAGCAGAGAAGGACTCAAGAAACCACTAACGGTCTACTCGTCTTCTAGAAAAAGACCACGTCAAGATCCAGCTTGGGGGAGAGCACCCTCAGTTATCACGATAAGTATCACGATTTTTTTATCTTTTACTATTAGTTCGATTTAGATCAGGTCAATAAATATAGAAACCCCTAAAAAGATGAATAACTATTACAAAACTAAATAAAGATATTATATAATAAATAAATGTCTAGGTGGATACGAACTTAATTTTGCTCATGATGAACAATTGCTCTGCCTTTCCTAAATACCTACTATTCAAATTTTCTTGAGCTTTAGACAAAACTGTTCTGAATAAACTCTGAACCTAAAACATGTGGATAGCAAATGTTTAATCCAAAGTCTAGATAATTGTGAGATATGATATAAAAAGGTTTGAGCTGTTGTTTATCTAATTCCTAGAGATACTAGAGTTCTGGAGATTTACACTTTAAAAAGATTAAATACATGATGAGATCCTGTATGACATAACATGAAATCCTACCTAGAGCCATTAATATGATTTTAAGATAAGGCTACTCGCTTTGTTATAAGTTTTTAGTTATGGTTGAGAAATTTATCATGCTCTAGAGATCAAGAATGTTTTATTAAAAGATTCACTCTTCCGAAGTAGTATTGTGTTAGAGGCATGGGCTATGCAAAAATATGATAAGGAGGAAATAAAAAGGGACAAGTGTCCGACTACATCAAGGTTAAAAAAAAGAGAGAAAGAAAAAGAGTTATGATAAAAGTATGAGAAAAGGATGGTAGCCCATGGTCCCTCTAATTACAATATGCCAGCAAGAGATGACAAATTTCAAATGCTCTAAAGTCTTGATCTATGAGTATGACATCTTTCTTCCTAAACTTTGAACTTTGACTTGGTAAGATATGCTTTCTACTTCTTAAAGCTCCAGATATATATATCCATAGAAAGAAGGAAAATGCATCAGTGAGGAATCATAAAATATAAAAGAGCGATTTGAGAGTGTCATACAGTAAAATCTTTGATCTTTTTTTTTGAAAATATCTCTGTTCGCCTAAATGGCCGTTTAATCCGTTTAAACACCGTTTAAACGGTAAACAGAGGTCATCTGTTTTGTTTAGGCCCTAAACGGTGAATTAAACGGTTGGACCGTTTAAACCCGTTTAAACCCGTTTAAACCGTTTAAACCCGTCTAAATGGTCTAAAGAAAATCAGGTTAGACATGATTAAATGATCTAAACAACCATTTAATCCATAATTTGGTTAATTGGAGGACTACGGCTACCATAATCAACACAAAACTAATTAACATTGTGAGTATATGAAATGTTGTGGGATTTAGATTTGTTCCAAAAATATTATTTGGTATAATATTTATTTTTTACATGTGCAAATATGTGCAGTTTCTATCAAATTTAATTTTTACATACATAAATATGTATATTTTAGTGTTACCATACAAAACCGTTTAGACCGTTTAACTCCGTTTAAACACCGTTTAAACGGCCTAAACGCTAAACAAAGAGTGACCGACTGTTTACCGTTTACTGTTTAGGAAAACATTGGAAAATATATAAAAACTCCAGAATGAAGGTTGATCAAAGAGTTAGAGATACAGTGCTTAACTTGATTGTTCTATTTCTCAATTGTTTAAGGACCCAGGTGAAGGCAAAAGCTCCATAGTTAAAGGTAATACGAGAAAGTCAGAATAGTTAACTCTGAACCAAGGGAAGTTTTTTGTTTGAACATATGAACCCTTAAAAGTATGAAGGCATAGTAGCAGTTCCTGATTCATCATAAATATTTGCTAAAGGACTAGCAAAAGGTAAGCTTGGGGGAGTTGTTGACACTGGTTATCTATCATAATTAAGGGATAAATAAATATGAAAAGGGCCAGAATTTGATCACCAACAAAGGTTTAGGGTTTCAACTGACAATATTCCATGAGTTTTGGTGAGTTATGATTCTGCAGGGACTAAACCAGGAAATCGGCACCAATAGCTTCCCATAGAAGGAAACCGTCGGGAGATAACGCAACCGCCACGTCGGGATACTTCTAGAAGACTCCAGAGAACACATAGAGACACCACGAGAAAGGGCACCACGGTCCACCTCTAGGTGGGACCGACCGGTCCCCTGGACCCACCGGTCGGTCCCCCCCTGGGCCCGCTGGTCTCCGTCTTCTGTAAGCTATCTCCACCGACCTCTAGGATGCATCTTGACCGTACCTTAAGTCAGTTTGATCCAAGGGCCACGGTTCATTTCCCAGGGCTATATAAACAGCCCCTGACCCCCCTCTTCAGAGAATCAATCAGGGTTTGATCATTAGACATCATCAATCAGAGCTTCAGAAGGAGATCAATCGGAAGCCCTAGAACTTCATCTACCTAGATTAGTAGATAGAATAGGATTAGAGGAGGCAAGCTTCGCTTGGATTCCTGATCTAATCACGAGAAGGCTCGGTAAACCCAAGATCTTCTCTCTTGTATTAACATTATGGATCTATTTCATAATTGCTCTTCTAGTTCATCATTGTTCTTCATTGTTTATGTTCTAGTTCATCGTCTAGTTCATGTTCATCGTCTAGTTCATCATCTAGTTCATAATCTTGTTCTAGTTCATGTTCTAGTTCGTACTTTAGTTCTTCTCGATGATCTAATTCAGCTTATTGTTCATCATCGTGTTCTAGATAGCAATACAATTGATATGATTAAGACATCAATGATTATATTCTTAGTTATAATGCTTATAGTCTGCTTTGATTATATATTTGGCATAGATAGTTCATCGTTATGTTTATACTCATGTTCGTATAGCGCTCATCTTAAAGTACAACGGGTGGGTGATAGATGTTGTGTAGGCGTGGTGCCTATACATTATTTATCTGCGAATGCGTCCTATGCTCCGGATAGAGTGGTAGATCGCGGGTGTGACAGACCTGTTGAGTCCTTTGTATTCCACCTCCCGAATATAGTGTACAGTATGGCTCAGTTAACTCATGGTTTAAGGGTTACTTTGTTTGACACTTTTACTATGGAGTTGCCTCTTGATTATAAATATGATGTGACCTAGCCAATGATTGCCCAATATAATTGCACTAATCAATGTATGCTATGACTTGTAATTAGAATAACTTAGGAATGTTTCTCATTAATATCTGTTCTAATCATCACTTGCTAGGTAGTACTGTTCTAAGTTTATCCTTGATTGATCTGATCTCTGTTATCCTTTATCAATTATTTATCATATCATTTACTTTGTAACCTGATTCCTGTTTGAAGTAATTAGTGTGTTATCAGTCTTATTATAAGTGTGCCATATTAAATGCTGTTAAGTCCTTACAATGCCATCATATCTTGAATTGATTAGTCTCTAGGCTAAATATAAATAACGATACCTGAGACTAGCTTGGGTGAAATGCTTCTACAGCGGGTATATTTATCTGTGCGCTTGCGGGTAAGTATCTATCTTTAAATCTAGTGCCCTGATATATTTGCATTGCTAGCTTCATGTTGGGGATGACAACTTGACGTTAAGTGGAGTTAGTAGTGTCCCGTACACTCTTTAGTGCTTTCACTAGTTTATTATTTTATTATGTGGCTCTCTTCTTAGAGTGATTCCATTAAGGAGTGTCAACACTTGTCTAAATTCTCAAGACAATCATCAAAAGTTTTTCCATAAACAGAAAAGTCATCCATGAAAACTTCCATGATTTCTTCAATCATATCAGAAAATATAGACATCATACATCTTTGAAAAGAAGCAGGTGCATTACATAATCCAAAAGACATTCGGCGATAAGCATAAGTTCCGTAAGGACATGTAAAAGTGGTTTTGCTTTGATCATCTGGGTGGATTGGGATTTGGTGATATCCAGAATATCCATCAAGAAAACAGAAGAAAGAGTGATTGGCTAACCGTTCTAACATTTCGTCTATGAAAGGTAGCGAGAAGTGATCTTTCTTAGTTGCCTTGTTTAATTTTCTGTAATCAATACACATTCTCCAACCAGTAATAGTTCTTTGTGGAATCAATTCGTTCTTCTCATTCTTTACCACAATCATGCCTCCCTTCTTAGGCACAACTTGGACAGGGCTCACCCACTCACTATGTGGCACAGGATAAATGATCCCGGCGTGCAAGAGCTTCAAAACCTCCTTCTTTACTACCTCCCTCATAGTATTGTTAAGCCTGCGTTGTGGCTCTCTAGATGGTGATATGTTAGCATCAGTAGGAATGCGATGGGTGCAGAAAGCGGGGTTGATTCCCTTTAGGTCGTGGAGTGAATAACTGTGACACTGGTTATCTATCAAAATTAAAGGATAAATAAATATAAAAAGGGCATGAATTCAATCACCAACATAGGTTTAGGGTTTTAATTGACAATATTCCACGAGTTTTGGTGAATTATGATTCTGCAGGGACTAAACCAGGAAACCAACACTGATTGCTTCCCCTAGAAGGAAACCGACGCGAGATAACGCAACCGGCACGTCAGGAATATTCTAGAAGACTCTAGAGGACACCAGAAGACACCAGGAGGTCGACCACCACGAGAGGATGACAGGTGGGACCGACCGGTCCCACCATGAGACCGGTCGGTCTCCCCCCGGGCCCGCTGGCTTCCGTCTTCTGCAAGCTTCCTCCACCGACCTCTAGGATGCATCTTAGCCGTACCTTAAGTCGGTTTGATCTAATGGCCGCGGTTGATCCCTCAGGGCTATATAAGCAGCCCCAGACCCCCCTCTCCAGGCATCTCCATCTTCATTATTCATCTCCACATCAGAAACTAGGGTTTCAATTAGATGTAGAGGTCCCTCTAGATGAATCTCTTCTAGTTCATCTAGAATTAGATCTAGTTCATCTAGTTGTAATCAAGAGCCAGCTATCAAGTAGAAGACTAGTTACCCCTCTATTTAGGATTAGAACCTAGTCTTATACTAGAACTAGAAGAGAGAGAGAGAGAGGAAGAGATCAAGAAGGAGCTCCGGCCTGTCGGATCAACTTCTTCATCTTGTACCTGCGGATTCAAGTTCATCTTCAACTTGCTTCAGCGATTGTTTCGGTAATCAATGTCTATATTTAAGTTTGAGTTATTGTTCTCATTATTCTTAAGGTTTATGACTCTCTTTTGAGTACTTTAATTCTAAGTTGCTCTAGAGTTAGAGTAGTTGGATAGTGTAAGCGTGGTGCTTAGACTTGATAGCCCATAAATGCCTCCTATAATGCCGGTAGTAGTGGTTGTTCGCAAGGGTGACTCT
The DNA here is from genome assembly GCA_009763385.1 of Coix lacryma-jobi var. lacryma-jobi. Lineage (NCBI taxonomy): Eukaryota > Viridiplantae > Streptophyta > Magnoliopsida > Poales > Poaceae > Coix > Coix lacryma-jobi. The sequence continues at coordinate 108,848,256 of CM019827.1, forward strand.
TATAGCCTTGTTGATTCTTCTATAGTCCACTTACCCATGTGTAGGCTCGGTAGGATTATACATTTGCATAAAAGACTCATACTCTGTTTGTGACCTTTTATGGCAACTTCCCCACTAAGAATAATATAAACATATCACTCTTAAATTGGAATTAGATAGCCTTAGTGATCCCCTCTATACTTCTACATTCTCCGTCCTTGTTAGCTACTCCGGGGTTAGACTTTAAGACTTAACACTATCTGTTCCTTTGGGTTCGATATTAAAACTGGGTTACTCCGGTGAAGTGCTACATCGGTACATCTTATCTGTGCGCTTGCGGATAAAGTAGAGTGTGCGTTAATTTATACCAACAAGCATTTTTGGCGCCGTTGCCGGGGATAGAGTTTATCTCTACTCTTGGTAGCGACGTCAGTAAGTGTCAACAATAACCAAAAGTTGATTTATGCTTTTCTAAAACCGTGATTAACATAGAAGTCTGTTCCTGAGTAAGATTGTCATTTATGATCACAGGAAACTCAGGATCATTATTCAAGAAAGCATATCGAAGCCCAGAAGGTAAGGGTTTTAACTCTATGGGAGGTTTAGGAGGTTCTTCTAAGGAATCTAGAGGATCTGGATCTGGTGTGTTGTCCTCTTCCTCAGTGAAAAACTGTGCATCTTCTTCATATTCAGGTTCATTTATTATTTCAAGAGATGCTTCCTTAGTCTCTTCCATAGGATCTGGCTCAGGACATGACTCATTCTCAGCATTTAGAGTGTGAGTGATAGGTATGGTTCCTTTAAGATTTTTCCCAAGACAGAAGTTTAAGATCCCTGTTTGGCCTTCATGAATGAGTTGTTTAAGTGGCTGGCCTATCAGAAGATTAAACTCTTTAATATCAAAGATATAAAAGCTTAAGTGTATTAGAGTGTTATCTATAGTGACAGGCAGGACATACATGATTCCTGGGCTAGGAATAACATGTCCTGAAGGGCTTTTAACAATTTAGCTATTGGGGTAAGTGGTATTTGTTTTAATAAATCTTGAGCAAAGGTTTCAGACACAATGTTGGTTCCCACAACAAGATTATATAGAGCTTCGAAGGGTTGTTGATGGATTTGGCATTGAATGTGTGTAGAAGGTGAATTTAAGCGGATTATATTAGTGGAAAGCTCTGATTCTTCTAACCATTCATGACTTATTATAGAGGCTAGCCTCTTCGTAGTCTCTTTTAGGAAAGCCTTATCAGTAAGTTTTTCAAGTGATGATTTTTTATTTTGTGGTTTCCTAATTATGTGATATTTCGAGGTATTACCAAATTCGGCAAAATATTTATCCTCGAAATCAAAGGTGTCTCCTAAGATTGAGGTTTCCCTCTCACTAGGAATTAAGGCTGAGGTTTGTTCATGATTCAGAATGGATATAGGCTCAACTTCTGGATTTACTTCTAGTGATTCTTGTGGTTTAACTTCAGGAGTGGGAGTAATTTGAGATAAGTTTTGCAACATTTCCCTTGCCTTGGAGGCTGGGGTATGTAGGAATGATCCGTTTGAAGCTAAGTTAAGGTAATTAGAAGTTTTTCTATTCAGACCATTATAAAAGTGTTGAAGCAAGACAGGGTCTGGAATAGATAAGGCTGGACCAGAGCGGACAAGATTATCAAATCTTTCCCAGGATGCAATTAGAGACTCATCATCTTCTTGGATGAAGGACAAAATCTCTAAGCGAAGACAAATAATTTTGGAGACAGGGAAGTATTCTAAGCAAAAGCTAGAGCATAGTTCTTTCCAATCCCCATTTTTACTTGGTGCAGTTTGAAGGTACCATGTTTTGGCTTTTCCCTCTAAAGAGAATGGAAAAAGTTTCCATCTAAGGGTTTCGTCAGACATGCCTGCAATGTGTAGGCACGCACAGGTTTGTTCAAACTCATTTAAATGAATTTGTGGATTTTCGTCTTCTAAACCAGAAAAAGTTTGATTCTTAACCATTTCTATCAAGCATGGGCGTATCTCGTAGTTGTCTGAAAGGATAGGCTTAGCAGATTTGGGCAACTCTAAGTCTACGACAGTGCGATAGGTATACTGGTTCAATGGAATGGAATCTGTGGAGCTAGTGATTGGCTCTGAGAAATCCATTGTGAAAAGAATAAAAGGTAAAAGATATAGAAGATATAAAAGATAAAATATAAAAAATAAAAGATAAAGTATAATACAAGGTTATACTTAAGACTTAAAATGATCTACCGTTCCCCGGCAACGGCGCCAGAAATGTTTGTTGGTATAAATTAACGCACACTCTACTTTATCCGCAAGCGCATAGATAAAATCTACCAATGTAGCACTTCACCGGAGTAACCCAGTTTTAATATTGAACCCAAAGGAACGGATAGTGTTAAGTCTTGAAGAGTATAACCCCTGAGTAGCTAACAAGGACGGAGAAGCTAAAAGCATAGAGGGGATCACTAAGGTTATCTAAATCCAACTTAAAAGTGATATGTTTATAATATTCTTAGTGGAGAAGTTGCCATAAAAGGTCACAAATAGAGTATGATTCTTTTATGCAAATGTATACTCCTACCGGGCCTATACACGGGTAAGTGGACTATAGAAGAATAAACAAGGCTATAAGAGTCACCCTTGCGAACAACCACTACTACCAGTGTTATAGGAGGCAATTATGAGCTATCAAGTCTAAGCACCACGCTTACACTATCCAACTACTCTAACTCTAGAGCGACTAGAATTAAAGTACTCAAAAGAGAGTCATAAACCTTAAGAATAATAAGAACAATAGCTCAAACTTAAATATAGACGTTGATTACCGAAACAATCATTGAAGCAAGTTGACGAAGAACTTGAATCCACAGGTACAAGATGAAGAAGTTGATCCGACAGGCCGGAGCTCCTTCTCAATCTCTTCCTCTCTCTCTCTCTTCTAGTTCTAGTATAAGACTAGGTTCTAAACCTAACTAGAGGGGTATCTAGTCTTCTACTTGGAAGCTGACTCCTGAAGTCTCTTCTAGGGTTTCTAACTGAAGCATAGTCTTCTGAAGAGGGACCTTCTGTCTGGCCTGAGGCCTGGGGGCCTATTTATATAGCCCTGAGGGACCAACCGTGACCGTTAGATCAAACCGACTTCACGTAGGGCTGAGATTGATCCTCAAAGGCGGTGGAAGAAGATTCCAGAAGGGGGAGGCCGGCGGCGCCCTGGGGAGACCGACCGGTGGGCCCACCAGACCGGTTGGTCCCACCTGGTGGTGGCTCGGGGTGCCCCGCCTCGTGGTGTCTCCAGGTGTCCTCTAGAGTCTTCTGGAAGATTCCTGACTTGACGAATGCGTTATCTCCCGTCGGTTTCCTTCTAGGGGAAGCTATTGAGGGTTGTTTCCCTATTTAATCCCAACAGATTCACAATTCACCAAAACTCATGGAATTTATTAGTTTTAATCCCTATACTAAGGTGGAGTTTATATATTTATCCATGTTCATGTTTAATTGACCTTTAATAACAAGAATTAATCAGTGTGAACAGTGGTCACCTCAACAACGAGGACGTAGGCACTTCTTAGTGAAGTGGCCGAACCTCGGGATAAATCTTGTGTCCCATGTGCTTGTTGTATTCTCTACTTCGATTATTTCGTTTGCTCTTGTGTTCTTCGTGTTCTTCCTACCTCCTCTCTCATTCTTAGGTTGGGAAGGCTCGATCTACACTTTGGGAAGGAACCATGACTTGGATAATGTATAATCTTTATCTACATCTCATAGGGAAGCTCGGTAAATAATAGATTTGAATTTGCATCTCATCTACTTCCATTTCGCAGCAATCCATAGGTACCCGGTAGTACCGTATGTTAGAGTCGGTAGTACCGGCCCCCGGTAGTACCAACCCTAATAGACCGGTAGTACCGGCTGTGTTCTGACCTCAGTTTTGAGTTTTGAGTTTCAGATTTCTAGGATTTTAAATATGCTATTCACCCCCTCTAGCCATTTGGACCTTTCAAGTGGTATCAGAGCCGTGGTCACCGTTTGTTTGAGGCTTAACATCCTCTGGTGTTACAATGGCTCAAATCAACTATATGGGGAAGCCACCACATTTTGACGGCACCAACTTCAATTGTTGGAAAAGGAAGATGTGTGAATTCACAAGAGGCATGCATAGAAAGATATAAGAAGTAATTGAGCATGATTTTGCGGTAATTGATCTTGCAAGTCCCACTCCAAGAGAAGAAGAGAAGCTTCAATTGAATGATGTGACAATCAACGTCTTTTATGAAGCATTTCACACCAAAGTCTTTGAGCAAATCAGGAATCTTGAGAGAGCAAGTGAGATATGTGAAAGATTGGAGGAGACATATGAGGGCACCAAGGCCGTGAAGAGTGCTAAGCTATACATTCTTAAGGACAAGCTTGCTACCTTCAAGATGCAATATGATGAGAGTATATCGGAGATGTTTCACCGGTTGCAAGTTATTGTCAATGACTTGAAGGCTTTGGGTGAGAAGGTGGAGGACAAGGACTTTTCTCACAAGCTCTTGAGGTACTTACCACCTAGGTTTGATACCTTGGTGACAATTCTTGTGAGGGAAGGATTGGATACGGTAACCCTAAACCAAGTACTAGGTGATGTGGTCACTCAAGACACATACCATGTGGAACGGGATGGGGGAGCCCAAGAGGAAGAAAAGAAGAAGAAGACAGTGGCGTTCAAGGCTTCATCCTCCAAGAGCAAGAGCAAAGGCAAAGCAAAGAAGGAGGAAAGTGATGATGAAGCTAGCACAAGTGGCAATGAGATTGATGATGATGAGATGGCTCTATTTGTCAAGAGGTTTGACAAGTTCATGAAGAAGAAGGGCTTTGGATCAAGAAAAAGAAGAGATGCAAACAAGAGCTCAACTAGAAGATGCTATCGATGCAAGAGCAAGGTCACTTCATTGCGGATTGTCCATATTCTAGTGATGAAGATGATGATCACAAGAAGAGCAAGAAGAAAGACAAGAAGGACAAGAAGGAAAAGAAAGAGAAGAAGAAGGAAAAGAAGAAGGGTGGATCATATGTCGTAACATGGGATAGTGATGTTTCCTCAAGTGATGATGATGATTCTAGTGATGATGAGAGGAAGACCACCAAGAAGAAGGCTATAGCTAGTCTTGCTATCTTAAGCAAGCCTTCTATCTTCAACACTCCATCGACATGCTTCATGGCTAAGGCCGCTAAGGTATCATCCAATGAGAGTGAGAGAGTGAGAGTGATGATGATGAGGAGTACTCAAAGGAGGACCTCATGAGCATGCTACAAGATGCTCACTCTTACATTGAGACTATGCGGAAGGAATGCAAAGAATTGCGCAAGGCCAACAAGGCTCTTGAGCAATCCTTTGATGAGGTCAAGTCTACTCATGAGAGGATAGAGGAAGCCCATGAGAAGCTTGATCAAGCTCACACTAGGCTTAAGGAAGCCCACTCCTCCCTCCTTGAGCAAAGTAAGATTGAGGATGTTGTAGAGACATGTGATGTAGGAGTAACGTGTGATATACTTGATGAATCTTTTTACACTCCTATTATTGTTGCTCCCACCAATGCATCATCACCTAGCTCAACTAAAATGTCCACTTCTACTACTTGTGATTCATCATTAATAGTAGAAAATAAGAACCTTAAGAACAAGGTTAATGAGCTCACTCATGCTTTAGGCAATGCCTATGGTGGAGATGCCCGCTTGCTTAAGTGCTTAGGTAGCCAAAGGTGTCCACTCAACAAGGAGGGAGACTTGGCTACACCCCCAAGAAGGGCAAGGCAGCCTTTGCTACTCAAAAGACTCGTTTTGTGAAGAGCAATGGTCGGTATTGCTATAGTTGCAAGCAATCTAGGCATATAGAGCAAAATTGCTTTAACAAGAATAAGAACAAGAACAATGCTCATGTTACATCTATTCGTTTTGATTCTTGTTATATGCTTACTAAGGGCACTAATGGCGTGAAGGCTAAGTACATTGGTGCACCCATGGTTGGCCCAAAGAAGAAGGCAATTTGGGTGCCCAAGAGCTTGGTGACTAACCTTTGGGTACCTAAGAAGAATTGATCTCTTGTGCAGGTAAACTATAAAGTCGGAGGAAGGCATTGGGTGCTTGATAGTGGGTGCACTCAACACATGACCGGAGATGGTAGAATGTTCAAATCAATCAACACTAGTGGCAATGATCATGCGGATGCTATCACATTTGGTGACAACAAGAAAGGCAAGGTCAAAGGCTTGGGCAAGATTGCAATATCCAATGACTTGAGCATCTCCAATGTGCTATTGGTGGAATCTCTCAACTTCAACTTGTTGTCAGTGGCACAGTTATGTGATTTGGGATTCAAATGCATTTTCGGTGTTGATGATGTGGAGATTGTGAGTGTTGATGGAAGTGACTTGGTGTTTAAAGGTTTTAGATATGAGAACCTTTATTTGGTGGACATCGATGCTTTTGCAGCTTAATTGACAACATGCTTATTCACCAAATCAAGTATGGGTTGCTATGGCATAGGCAATTGGGACATGTTGGAATGAAGCAACTAAAGAGTCTAGTGAAGCATGACATGGTGAGCGGGCTAAAAGATGTTCACTTTGAGAAGGACAAGCTTTGTAGTGCATGCCAAATGGGAAAGCAAGTTAGAAATACTCATCCTAACAAAGGAATGATGAGCACTACACATGCACTTGAGTTGTTGCACATGGACTTGTTTGGACCAACTACATATGCAAGTATTGGGGGAAACAAGTATGGCTTTGTGATAGTGGACGACTATACAAGATACACATGGGTCTTCTTTCTTGTTGACAAAAGTGAAGTGTTTGGGGGTATTCAAAACCTTTGTCAAGAGAAGTCAAAATGAATTTGATAGAAGAATCAAGAAAGTGAGAAGTGACAATGGAAGTGAGTTTAGAAACACAAGAGTTGATGAGCTATGTGATGAGTTTGGAATCAAACATCAATTCTCGGGTAAGTATACACCTCAATCCAATGGGATAGTTGAAAGGAAGAATAGGACACTCATTGATATGTCAAGATCCATGCTTAGTGAATACAATGTGTGTGATTCTTTTTGGGCCGAAGCAATCAACATGACATGTTATTTTAGCAACCGGCTCTATTGACACCCTCTATTGAAGAAGACACCATATGAGCTCCTCAATGATAGAAAGCCCAACATTGCTTATTTCCGGGTTTTTGGGTGCAAGTGCTACATATTGAAGAAGGGCACAAGACTTGGCAAGTTTGAAAAGAAATGTGATGAGGGATTTCTACTTGGTTACTCCACTACAAGCAAGACATATAGAGTATGGAACAACACAACAAGAATAGTTGAAGAAGTCCATGATGTTGAGTTTGATGAAACAAATGGCTCTCATGAAGAACAAGGTAATCTAGATGATGTGAGAGGAATACAATTGGTGGAAGCTATGAAGAACATGGACATTGGTGATACAAGGCCAAAGCAAGTGATTGACATTAAAGATGACAAAGATCAAGTGCTCTCTCCTCCAACCGTGCAAGGGAATGATGGTGCAAGCTCTAGTGGTTCTCATAATCAACAAGATGCTAGTAGCTCTCAAGTGGCTCATCCAAGTACAAGTGCAAGTGCCCAACCGCAACAAGTGCTCCAACCAACACATATTGCAAGAGATCATCCTTTATATCAAATTGTTGGTGACATAAGTAGAGGTGTGCAAAGAAGATCAAGATTGGCTTCATTTTGTGAACATTACTCATTTGTATCATCCATTGAGCCAACCAAGATTGAAGAAGCTTTGATGGACGTTGATTGGGTAAATGCAATGCATGAAGAATTGAACAACTTTACCCGCAATGATGTTTGGGAGTTAGTGGAAAGACCAAAGAGAACAAATGTAATTGACACTAAATGGGTCTTTCGAAACAAGCAAGATGAAGATGGCATTGTTGTAAGGAACAAAGCAAGATTGGTTGCACAAGGGTACACTCAATTGGAAGGTATTGACTTTGGAGAAACCTATGCACCGGTTGCTAGATTGGAGGCCATTAGAATCCTACATGCTTATGCTTCTTCACACAACATCAAGCTCTATCAAATGGATGTCAAAAGTGCCTTTCTTAATTGATTCATCAATGAGCTAGTGTATGTTGAGCAACCTCCCGGATTTGAAGAAGCCCAACCATGTGTACAAGCTCAAGAAGGCATTATATGGGTTGAAGCAAGCACCAAGAGCTTGGTGTGAAAGACTGAGGGATTTCTTGCTATCAAAGGGTTTCAAGATGGGAAAGGTTGACACCACTCACTTCACTAAGAAGATTGGAAGTGACTTGTTTGTGTTGCAAATCTATGTTGATGACATTATATTTGGATCAACCAACCAAGACTTTTGTGAAGAGTTTGGAGAGATGATGGCTAAAGAATTGAGATGTCTATGATTGGAGAGCTTAGTTACTTCCTTGGTCTACAAATCAAGCAAATGAAGAAGGGCACATTTGTTAGTCAAGGCAAGTACATTAAGGACATGCTCAAGAAGTTTGGGTTAGATGAAGCTAAAGCAATAACCACTCCAATGGGCACAAATTGACATTTTGATAGTGACTCTAGTGGTGACATGGTGGATCAAAAGCTATATCGGTCAATGATTGGAAGTCTACTCTATGTGACCGCATCAAGGCCGGCTGTTATATTTAGTGTGTTCATGTGTGCTAGGTTCCAAGCTTCACCAAGAGAAAGTCATTTGAAGGCAACCAAAAGAATATTGAGATATTTGAAGCACACTTCAAATGTTGGACTATGGTATCCCAAGGGCTCTCAATTTGAATTGATTGGATACTCGGATTCCGATTATGCAGGATGCAAGGTGGATAGAAAGAGCACATCAGGCACTTGTCAATTGCTTGGAAGATCACTTGTCTCATGGTCATCAAAGAAGCAAAATAGTGTTGCACTCTCTACCACCGAAGCTGAATACATATCTGCGGGTAGTTGTTGTGCACAATTGCTATGGATGAAAGCAACATTGCAAGATTATGGAGTCAAATTTGGACAAGTCCCATTGCTATGTGATAATGAGAGCGCCGTCAAAATAGCCACCAACTTGGTTCAACATTCAAGAACAAGGCACATTGATATAAGGCATCACTTCATTAGAGATCATCAAGCAAAGAAAGACATATCTATTGAGAGTGTGGGCACCGATGATCAACTTGTTGGTATCTTCACCAAGCCACTAGATGAGAGAAAGTTTTGCAAGCTAAGGAATGAATTGAATATCCTTGATTTCTCCAACATGAGTTGAATGCACCCCCACATATGACATGCCTCTCCTCCGACAAAGCAAGGTGAAATTGTTTGGCATGTGCATTCGTTCTTATTAGGTTGTAATTTAGTTCATGTAGCCATCACATTGTTTATCTAGGTTCATTCATGGTAAATCAAATGAATTTGAAGTATATCTGGTACCACTATTGCTTATATATTTGACTTGATCTAGTGGTAGCATATAACTTGGTTGGTGAGCTTGTAACTCTAGTTTTGATCTAGTAAGTGAGCAAAAAGTGTTTAACCAACGTGAGTAAGATAACCATTACAAGATGTGTGAAGAAACTTACTCTAGAGCAAACCGTGTTAAATACTTTTGTTCATGAGCTAGATTAAGCCACAACTTGTCTTAGTTCGATCTCCTTTTATGAATATCATGCTAAAAGTTGCCTCCTTCCTTTGTAATTGGTCTCACCTTTTATGATAATTGTTGCCAAAGGGGGAGAAAATGCTTACAAAGATAAGATAACTAGATAACTAAGGGGGAGACCGAAGATGATGTTAGTGAAAGGGGGAGTAACAAAGACATAAAAGCTTTAGGTGGTTCGGAGCTTGAACAATTAAAATTTGAGCACACAAATAGGGGGAGCAAGCTCATAGACATGTATGTTGCATTTAAAACGTGCATATTCATATGTTTGGTTTTATTGCATAAGCTATTTATATTGATATTCATGCTTATGTGATGTATGCTAGTGATAAGACTTGATTGATGACTTCTTTAATTAGCATGTATAGGATTGCAACTAGACATTTTGTTGTTTCAAGTGGTTCAAGAATCTTATTATAAATGTTGATCTCACGGGGTTCTTGAGTTTTGATGTATGTGTAGTGAATAATGATGCTAAGGATGGTATAACATGTGCATTCCTATTAATTGTTATCACGCTTCAAAGGTCCATTCTTATGCCTTAGCATCATCATTGATAGTGTTGCTCACCCATATTTCATATCCATACATATGTGCCAATTTTAGAACCAAACTCTATAGCACATATGTAGGGCGAGCTAACACTATCAATATGGTTACTCAAATTTAAATCACATATCTTTGTATAGGTTGTCATCAATTACCAAAAATGGGGAGATTGAAAGCCCTAGTTTGGTTTTGGTTAATTGATGAAACCTATTTGGTCTAATCCTATTGATAATCATGTGTGTAGCTAATGAGAAAGGATTACGACCAAGCCATGTGGTGGAGCTAGCAAAAGTGGCAACCATGGAGGATGGTGACAGCCACAAGCACTCAAGTGATCAAGTGTTCTACCATTGGTGAAATGAAGAAGAGAAAAGATGTCTTGCTCAAGTGGTAGATTATTTGTTACTTTTAATCTTGAGTATAGGCAAGCCGGACTATCAAGAGGGATACAAATTAGGCTAACTAGATGTGGAGAGAAGTGCTCATGACGTCTAACATCTAGTGCTTGAGAGACACCACGCACTCACGAACACATAGAGGTATGTTGAGCCTATCTGCTTTAGTCGGTAGTACCGACCATGGGGGTCGGTAGTACTGCCCGGGGGTGTTGCGCGCAATGCTCTCTGGACAGGGTCAAAATGACCCAGTGGTAGTACCGTTATAAAGCAGGTACTACTGGACCCGGTAGTACCGACTCTCTGGTCGGTAGTACCATGGGACCAGAGCCTTTTACACACTCTCTGTTTGTGGCTCGGTTTGGCCAGGCCGGTACTACCGGCCCCAGTGGTACCGACCTGCTTTGTCGGTAGTACCCATCCGGTCAACGGTTCCCGTAACAGCTATTTTTAGGAAGTCGGTACTACCGGCCTGTGGGGCCGGTACTACCGACCTGTGGGGCCGGTACTACCGACTGTGGCGTGATCAGGTGACTTGTATAAATAGCCACTCTCTTGGCTTCTAACCGTTACCTCTCTCATTCATTGTGACCTAACACGAGACAAGAGAGCTCCCAAGTGTTGACTCAGCTCCTCTCTCTCTCCCCCTTTGCTTCTAGATTGAATCTCTTGCAAGCTTTGAGCTAGGAAAGTGAGATTAGAGAGTGAGAAGCATCGATCTATGTCTTGAGCACCTGAGGGGCATTGTGCTCGCCCTGCGGGGATCGCGAAGAGCTACTCTAGTTGAAAGAGGCGCGAAGAGCGCCAAGTGGTCGGTCCAGATCAAAAGCTAGAGCTCTTGGTGAGCACTCCATCGTGGAGAGTGTGACTTAGGGTCACCACTAGCAAGAGGATTGGCGGCAACCTTCGGCTTGCCTCAATGAGGACTAGCTTGGTGGCAACCAAGTGAACCTCTGAATAAAATCGTGTGTCCCCTTCTCTTGTTGTTCTTTCTTCCTTGCATATTACGCTTGTGCTTGTGTTCTTCGTGTTCTTCCTCCCTCCTTCACTCTTTCTTAGGTTGGGAAGACTCAATCTACATTTTGGCAAGGAACCAAGACTTGGGAAAGCTACAATCTTCATCTACAACACTTAGGGAAGTGGGGTAATTCCTAGATCTGAAATTGCATCTCACTCACTTTGATTTTGTAGCTTTCTGCAGGTGGTCGGTAGTACCGTTTGAATGAGTCGGTAGTACCGGTGTACAACACCCGGTAGTACTGGCTGCCTTCCTCTTTCACTAACTTGTGCTTTCATACGTATTCTTGTGCTAGTGTTTAGTTGCTTAGTTTGTGTAGCTAAGTTGAGCTTTCTAATTTGGCTTGTGTAGCCTTGTTATTGAGGCCCCGTTTGGCAGAGCTCCCAGAGCTGATTCTCTGCTGAATCCAGCAGGAGCTCTGCCAAACGGTTTTTCAGAGAGAAGTGATTCTCTAAAATGAACTAAGGGGCTGGGAGCTGAAAAAAGTAGCTTCCCCTGATTCTGTGAAGTGATTCTCCATGCTGATTTTAAGAGTTTATGCTAAATAATCAAAGAGAATCACTTTCAGCCATAGAATCACTTCTCTCAGAGAATCAGCTTCTATAGAGAATCAGAATCAGATGGAGCTCTACCAAACTGGCCCTGAGTATTGCTACTGAGCTTAGGCTTTGTGCTTTTGCTTAGTGGCATGTGTAGGAGCTCCCCGGTTGATTGAGTACTAGTTGCTTAGGTTTGTGTAACCTTGCAAGCTAGAATTGTTTAGGTGAGCTCTAGCTAGCCCGACACCTTATTTGCTTTGTTTAGGATATTTTATAAGGTGCTAAAGATTATAGGTAGAGGGGTGTAGTCTTGGCTAGACCGATAGTTTTAATTCCGCATTTTTCGGTTAGCTGGTGCGATTATTTTTAGAAAGGACTATTCACCTCCCCTCTAGTCCGCCATCTCGACCCTTCAACTGTGCCCATGTTCATGCCTTTTTCCTTTTTCCCGCCATTGCCTTCTACCTTGTCCTTGTCCTTGTCCCCGCCTTCGCTACCGCCTTCTCCTTTGTCCTTCCCCTTGCCCTTGTCCCCGCCCTCTTGTGACAGAACCGCCCAATTTATATAAGATTAAGTATGGTTGTCCCCGCTCAACACGTTGACACACACAAACTTTCACTTATACAAACCCGGTAGTCTGCCGAGAGTCACAAAGGACCTCGGTTAATCACAACACAACCAAGATCGCAGGTTTAAGCAAATACATATCACGTACACGGAGCTTGGCAGCGGACAATAATATTATAATAGAGTTCATAAATAAGAATACAAGTTTGAGTTTCACTTAATTTAGAAGAAACAACATAGCTTTGAAATGAATACAATAACATAAGTTGAAATATATTGCTAGCTCAAATGACATCCTCCAACAAAATCATAATGAGAAGAAGTAGTATGGAAACACCGAGCCCAACGACACTTAGCCACCAAAATTTAAGCAAGCCGAACCAACACCTGCAACAAGGGGGAATAAAACCCTGAGTACATGAGGGTAGTCAGCAAGACTTACCCGACTAAGAAAAAGACTCCAAGGGCATGCTGGCTTAAGGGATGTAGTGGGGCTAGCAGAAGAGAAGAGCTTTGCAGAAAAGTTTTCTACTAGTTCATCCTATTTTCAAGTTTTAGCGGTGCATTAAGTTATTAAGCAGTATCCACTTTGCACCTATCTAAATCAAACACTTGTTTAAGCATCACATCTCATGACAAACTTCTCTTGCCATCATCTTCACTTGATTAACCTACGCTGAGGGGGCGAGGACGAGTCTCCTTTTCTCGTGGAGCAAACGACGATTCGAACCGCTTGATCTACCCAGCTGGGGCTTCCTTATCACACGACATATGCGAGACCGAACTCGCATATATCAACCTTCCCGTGGATCCGCTCAGACCGGACCGGAGCCACGCCACCCGGAAGTACAGTACACCACCGCCCTACAACGGCCTTGATGAGTAACAACCATCAGTGTACCGAGCAGGGTGGGTACACGCTACTCCCGCCATCTCTCCACTCCCAGTGCGCAGGTGCGCCGTTCCAGTAAGAGCATAGCCACAGTAGGGCTTACCGTAGCATGTGACCAGTACTAACAAATAGTTCTCGATCCAACGGGCCAACAGCGGACGGGTCCTAAGCGACACAGGCGGAAACACTACACCAGGACTCCATTCCTGTGCAAGTTACCCGCCCGGTCTCAGTTTAATATTTATCATCATATTAGGGTTCTCACGACCCATAGACAGAGTCGAACAGAGAAAAGGTAAAACCTATATCTCGCGAACGATGAAACCATCGATCGACTTCTACCGAAGTCTAAGTATTGCTAAGCATTTGAGATCGTCTTATCACTACTGATAGGATATCATCAGGGGATTATCTGGAAATCCAAGGTATTCATGCAGCAACGGTTTCATTCAACTCCTACTTACTTAATGCACATTTCACAAGACCTATAGTGTAATAAAGTATTTGTAAAATAGAGAGTGGGTAGTATGCACCGGGGCTTTCCTAGGAAATAACACTTAAGCTAGTGTTAGTTGGCACCAACATTGGAACATCACCGCTCCAGGAACTTGTGGAGTTTGCCAAACACCTTCTTCGGCATGGCCACCCAACACCAGCTTTAGGCTTAGCTCCAACATCACGCACTTCACTTCATGAGTTCATCATCTAGCGTACCTAGCATGAGGTGCACAATGCATATGTATGAATACAAGGGATGTAACACATGATACAAGCATAAGACCTATATCAAGTACTGCTGACTAGTACACCTAAGTATTCAGGATATAGCTTATAGAAGAGAATGCATAGCTTTATTATTACTTAACATGCACTAAAATCTAATCATATCACTGAGTTTTATTTATAGTATGATGTTATACAAAGTTCATTAGGCATATATGGAAGCTAACTATATCAACCAATCATGAATACAAGACATACATCACACAAAAGGAACACAATCATGCACCTACAACTCATACTTTTAGTTAAGTTAACCCACACTATGCATAATATACTTATACAATATCTTAGGTTCATTAATTCAGAAACATGGAATACACAAGCTAAATATTAACAAGGCAAGATATGTCACCAAAAAATCACATAAGCAATATCAAACTAAAGCAATCAACTTGGATTCATTCGCATGTCCTGGACAGCAGCACAGTAGTCCATTAAATTAAACATAACTCAAGCTACAGACCTCCAAACAAGGTGAACTAAGACTTTACGGAGATCTAACAAGATGGCCTACAACTATGCTATTCAACACAAAGTCTAATTCAAAGGTTAAGCAGGCCAAAAACAGAGGACAAACGCGATATGTCCACACTTAGACAGAACTTGTTACACAACATCAGCAGCAACTTAAAACAGCCATATCTAAAGATCTATAATACCTGGAAACTTGGCACTAGACTTTTTAGAAAGGTTATAGAGTTTTCTACAAATCATTTATTATCCACTTAAGGTAATTCACAAGTTAACATAGCCAAACAAGTCAAGGAAGGCACATCTGTCCAGACTTGGACAGATTCAGCCATCTATCTTAAAACAGCTATAACTCAATCTCTATATGTCCAATAAAGGAATTCTTGGACTTTACAGAAATCTTAGAAAAATAAATACAACTTTCTTTTAAACACCTACAGGTGATTCTATAGTTATCTAAACCAAACAACTCAAACAAACAAATCTATCCAGACTTGGACAGATTTGGACAGTTAACTTCAAACACCTGTAACTCAAGTTCTAGACCACCAAAAAGTATGATCTAAGACAATTTAGAAATCATATTAAAAGAACTACAACTATTCTATTAACATCAAAGGATGATTCAAAGTTTAACTAGGCGAAACAATCCACTCTTTCAGATCTGTCTAGAGAGCAAGCAAATCTGGACATTGAAATTGCACAAGTTATAACTCCTAAACCACTTGGCCTAAAATCATGACATTTTAGGAAAAATAAGATATAAGAATTATCTACAACTTTTATATGGATCACATATATAGAAAACAATATTTACATCACAAAGTAACCACTCCAACTGAAACCACACATGTAGTCCATTCAGCACATTGACATATCAATCTAGACTGCAACAACAGCTGATTGCTTGGACCATAACGGAAGCTATACATATCCAAAAGATATAAAACAAGACAATATAGAAAGCTTATAAAACTTCCTACAATTCATCTTTAAGCATCTCAACATGATTCTCAAGTTAACAGGGTCAAACAAGTAGATTTCTCCAATCTAGTCCAGAAATTTCAGAGAGCTCCTACTTCTGAAACTGAACTTTGCACAGCCATAACTCCTAATTCTTTTCACCAAAAATCATGAAGATTTAACACAAGTTATATATGCAAGTTATCTACAAATTTTATATTATACCTATCCACAGAAAACATGATTTACATTTCGAAATCATGACCACAACAGAAACTGCTTCTCCAGCCATTTCAGCATAGCTAGACATACAATGAACAGCTGAGAATTAAATCATAACTAGAGCTACATAACTCCAAAATACATGAAACAAGATATTTTGGAAAGCTTATGAAATTATCTACCTTTTATCTTTAATCACCACAACATGATTCATAAATTAAAAGGGTCTAGCATACACATTTACAGAATCTGATCTAGGAATTTCAGAGAACAGCTATTTATGAACTCTAACTTTAAACAAATGTAACTCCTAAACTACTAGGCCCAAAATCACCAAATTTTAACAGCAGCTAGATCATGCAATCATCTACAACTTTTGTATTGACCAAACCTACAGAAAACAAGATTTAATTTACGAAAATAACACCTCAACAGAATCTGCTCCAGCAGAAATTTCAGCACATCAATACATTGATCCATCGCTTGTTTGACTACCATTTGAGCACACATATAAATCATTTGAGCTACCAACTATCATGAACATTAGTACACAATAAATACAATCAACCACAAACAAATACTCATGGTCCAATATCCTCAATAAGATAGAGAAAAGAGAGGGGGAAAGAGGACGAGCTGCTGCTGCTATGGAGATTGGAGAGGAAGGGGGCAACCATGGCTAGGGTTTGGGACACCACTGCTACTTCTTGCTGCTGCCATGGGAAAGGAGAGGACGAGCAGGAAGGGGAAGGTGGCCATGGCTAGGGTTTGGGGCTGCTGCTATGGGGAGGAAAGGAGAAGGACATGGAAAAAGGAGAGAGTTGTTACTGCTGCCTTGTTGACCATGGAAGAGAATGGGGAGGGAGCAGCAACCATGGAGGGGGGAGAGGGCGAGCAGAGGAAAGGAGGGAGGGGGTGTCGACCATAGGAGGGAGGAGGATGAAGCTGCTACAGCCCTGCTGTCCATGGAGGGGAGGGGGAGAGGTTAGGGAAGAGCAGGGAGGGAGGGCGCCATGGAGGGGAAGAAGAGGGAGGAGAGGGAGCAGCCATGGCTGCTGCCATGGTTGAGAGGGAGAGAGAGAGCTGAAGAGGGGGAGGGAGAGAGCGTGTAGGAGAAGAAGGAAATGAGGGTGCTGCCCTTTTATTTTATTTAAGAAACTCCACCCAAATTAATTCCCTCGCAGAAAATCTTCGCTATTTTCCAAAAATCACGATTCGGGTCCAAACGAATTCTGAATTCGATGAAACTTATTTTGTTTGTCGTCGTCTTGACGAGTACTCCGACTTTGCTTAAAGAGGCTTGGTCAAA
Source organism: Coix lacryma-jobi var. lacryma-jobi (assembly GCA_009763385.1). NCBI lineage: Eukaryota > Viridiplantae > Streptophyta > Magnoliopsida > Poales > Poaceae > Coix > Coix lacryma-jobi. Next base: position 108,865,626 of record CM019827.1, read on the forward strand.
TTTCTAATTGTTGGCGAGACAATAATTATCAACGAAAGCTCTGCAGTGCCCGAAATTCCAATTTTTGGAACCGTGAAATCAGCACTTAATATGATCTTGGGAGCCTTGTTTTGCTATTTTCGAAACCTATCCAGGTCTTGACCATTAAACAAAGTTTGTTCCTCTTGATCTTTACTTCAACTTTTATTTAGGACTCACTATCATGCGAAGTCTCCAAAATGTCTTTCCAAGCTGGTCAAAGTAATCACCCGATATAGTCTGAATTAGGGTTTCCAGTCGACGGGGTATTTTCTGGTCATATGCCCAACATGGACTTTTCATAACTTTTGTTCATGAGTCCATCTATAGTCGTTTGGGCAAGGTTGCAAGACTTGGTTGATCTCCAATATTCTCCTTCAGCTTATCGAACATTTTGAGCAAAAACTTGGATTTTATCTCCGGGGTTGATCCCAACTCGTATATCGCCACCGACAATACTTCAACTAATTTACTTGATCGTTACTTGATATAGTTTGTCTGTGCTCAAACCCACTGCTTAATTTGGGACTAACACCTTGGGTGTTACACCTCTCCTTCGTCATCATCACTGTCGTGATCCGGATCTTCCGAAGAACAAGATCTAACGGTTGATGGTTGTGATGCTGGTGTCGGCGTTGGAGTTGGCATTGGTGCAATGATCTCAATGTCCTCGCGGTTCTATAGGCATTCCTCTTGTAGCGACTGGCACCACAGTGCGGACAACTCGTCAAATTCTCATACTCCGTGCCCCGATACAGGATGCAGTGGTTAGGGCAGGCATCGAATTTTCTAAGATTCATCACCACTTGCCGGATAAGCTTCTTCGCCCGATAGGTATTTGCTGGAAGCTTGTTACTCTTCGGGAACATTTTAGCAAGGTAACCTAACGCCTCATCAAAGCTACTGTCAGACCACCGATGTCGAGCCTTCATCATCAACATGTGGATGTTGAAACAGAGCACCGTGCACTCCTTCGGACATTCCCTGTCGTCCTTATATAAAGGATCAAGTGACGCCTGCTTCATCTCTCTGAAATTTTCTAGCCACTTCAGGGAGCCATACACGACGTCGTCTTCGTCAATGTGGTTTAGTAAATCCTGAAACAACCGCACATCCGCAGGGTTCTGCACCGTAGCGTCCTCAACATCTGCACATCCGCAGGGTTCTGCACCGTAGCATCGTCAACATCTCCACCACCATCATATGTCATATCCTCGAGTACATCCTCCACAGCGATGTAGTCACGAGCACTACTGTCACTGAAGGCTGACGCTACTGTTGCTGATGAGACGTGCGCTCCAGGATCTTGGTTCACCGTCGTTGACGCCGAGTTTACTCCAGATGTCGCCCCGACACTCGGATCGACTCTCTCGCCGTGATGAGTCCACACCGTGTAATCTTCCATGAAACCAAAACGAATCAAATGAGATTGCATCGTGCCTTCGTCTTTGAAGGCTGTCAAATTCTTGCAGCGATGACATAGACATATGATTGTCGTCTCGTTTGATCTCTCACGATCAGCTTTCACAGCGGCAATAAACTCTCACTTCAACGAGATACCGCACATCAAGTACTCTATTGATCTTGTACATCCATTCTGACTGGTCCATCGTACCTGCGAACCTTACACACATCGATCACAAAACAAAGATGAATTAGAAAAAATTAATAATTTACATCCAAAAACATAAAAAAATATTACATCCAAAAACACATGAAAAATATAGTGTGATTCATGCATCCATCCATGTTGAATCTAGGGACAGAAATAATGGCGAAAAATAAAATTAATGCATCCATGATGAACTTAGAGAAAAATACCAGTTTTCTCTCTCCTCCATGAAACTAGATCTAGAAGGGGGGCTAAAAAGAGAAAAAAAAAGAGGGGAAAGAGGGTGAAGATCATCTGGGTACCTCTTGTGGAGTACTTCTCCTCCAAATCAAACAAAGAAACCTCAAAAACAAATTATTTGGTGCGAAAATTCAGCAAAACTTCTCCCCCCATTTTTGTGAAAGGAGGAAGAAGACATGACCACGATGGTCTAGATTGCTGGTTTAAATAGATTCTAAGCAGCAGGCAACTTTACCAGCCTGTTGCGGTTAATCGGTTTTAACCGCAGCTGGCATCCTTAGGCGCCCGCTGCGGTAAAATGATTAACCACAGCGGGCACCTAAGGAAGCCCGCTGCGGTTAAACGAGAATAACCGCAGTGGACGCCTTATGTTGCCCGCTGCGTTCGGTGACCGGCGTAGCGTGGCTTGCCACCGAATAACCGTAGCGGGCAAAAAGAGTGCCCACCACGGGGGCCTTTTAGGTAATGTTGCGCAAGTTCTTTTTTGTAGTAGTGTTCTTGTAATCAAAGATTATTTTTTATTTGGAATGTTTACTAGGTAACATTACTTATTGTATCACACAACTGGGTGTCTAGTCTTTGTTGAAATTTTTTCCATGATTTGCTCCAGGCAAGGGGTATTGGGTAGTTTAATGAAACATCTTTAGCATGGAACATGAACTTGTTTGCATCCTTGTAATCAAAGATTACTTTTTTTTTGGAACGCGTTTACTAGGTAACATTACTTATTATATCACGCCACTAGGTGGCTAGTCTTTGTTAAACTTTTTTCCATTATTTGCTCTAGTCACGGAGTATTGGGTAGTTTATTGAAACATCTTTAGCATGGAACTTAAGTTTTGGGGATCGTTTGGAAGAAAAATCTTTAGTACACAGTAACTATTAAGTTATAAGGTGCATGCATTGCCTTTATCTTTTTTTTTGGCTACTTGTAGCTAATTGAATTATGAAATTATAAACATGTAAACTGTATATGTGTTTTTGGAACATGATTGTATGGGTGGCTTCATGTAGCTGAACCCAAAGGGGAGTAAAGTTAATCTTGTGAGAGGTTTTTCTATTCTCTACATGATTGTAGCTGGTCTTGATTTAGGTCAGGGGTTGTTGGGGTTTTCTTGGCAGCTCTGCAGCTGTAGTTTGTTTTTTATAGCGGCAAGTCGATGCATGGTGTACACATTATGTACTGGATGTTATGTTGGTTCTTTTGAAGAGAAAATGCTCCATGTAATAAGTTGTCTCATCTATCTCCAATCGATGTGACTTGTTTATGACAAACATCAACACATTTGCTTGAAAGGCCATTTATCTGCTGCCAAGCATTCACCAAACACAAAATTGGCTAGAAACAACTGCTCTGGATGTGCTGCTGGATCTGATCTTAAGAAGTGGGCCATCACCGAGAAATTTTAGCCAACTTCAAAGTCAAGTGATCATCTAAATGGTCATGTCCAAAAGGTGTAATTGTTAAATGAGCATAGCTCAGTTAAGTCTGAGATACCAAGCAATCAAAGCTCTGCCATAGTTGTGAAATTTTAGACATCAAGGTTAGTTGTAGGTAATTCAGATGGGACAATCATCACATGAAAAGATCATACAACAGAGGTGATCTCTAAACCGACTATACATATGCAACGTTCTTTGTTATCAAGTCAATTGGCGAGGCAGTGTCCACAAATCAATAAAGTATGGTGTATGGTCAAGTTCCTTACTTCGTTCAGTGGAAATATCAAGCTAGATAGCGCATTCAGGGACACTGACAGGATATCAAGGAGGAATTCTACCAAGTGTCCAGTTTTCTTGTTCTTCTCTGTGAGTATTTATTTACTGAACATCCATAAAATTGACTGCACTCAAAGTTCAACTATTGAATTTGTAATTGTGTTGATTATCAGGTCAATGGTATTGTGCACTTCTGTGGCATGTTTGAGATGGTGGGACCTGTCTTCACAAGGTCATGGACTTCTGGTGTCAGGATCGTTAAAGATATACCAAATTATTCTTTGCCACATACTCTTCTGTCTCAAAATAGGTGTTATTCTTGCTTCCTCATAGATCAACCTTTTATAACTTTAACCAATTATATATTAAAGAATATTAATATTTATAGAAATTTTTTACTATGATTGAAGAAGTGACAGGAAGCGATGGAGAAAAAAATAAACATCTCTATGATTGTGGGCTAATATGAGGCGAAGACGATGAGAAGCGATAGGGAGTGAGGCGATGGGAGGCGATAGGTGTTACAGACATATCTATGATTGCGAGCTCATATGAGACGAAGGCGATGGGAAGCGATAGGGAGTGAGACGATAAGAGGCGATAGGCGTGTCTATGATTAGTTGGACCATGTACATCATGTCGCCTCCCATCGCCTCCAAAATTGAGGGGATTAGAACTTCAAATAAAGTAGTTGTAATTCCTTTGTTGTAGTTCTTTTTTTAACTATAAGGGTAAAAGGGTAAATTCATAATTATAAAATTAATAGTACTATAGTTAGGATGGATAATCCAATTAGTATAGTTAGACGAATATTTTCTTCAGTAGTATAGTTTGGGTAGTATTCTTTGCTAGGGTTTGTCCTAGGGTTCGTTCGATCGTCTCCGTCGTGTCGATACATCCGCCAGAGGAACTCGACGCGCTACTCCGCTCGTGCATCCTCTCTGGTCGATGCCGTCGCATGGGTCTCCTCTGGCCTCGCAGACCCTCCATCCCGTCCTTGTTACAACATCGGGGTCTGCGGCTAATCATGATCATCATCATCGCTTGTCTTCCTCGGATGACGAGGAGAAGGATGAGGACCTTGCCCTCGTGCGCAACATCCACGCCAACCTCCTCCACCAGGCCTCGCCCGTCCTCCTAGATGCCACCCCCCTCGGGGATGAGGACCCGTCCTCACCACGTCCGATCTGCACATGGTCGTCGTTGTACGCTGATGACAAAGAGGATGACCTCGAAATGCTCCACGCCATCTAGCACCGCTTCTCGCATTACCGGTCAAGTGAGTTTTCTTCTAAATCTATTTCCATTATCGGTTGCAGAGATTTTACGTATTCATGTTGCATTTGGATAGGCGTGCTAATTAGTCCTTTTAATTCAGTATGACTTGCAGTGGCTCTAGAGCTAAAGATTCTTGGTTATTCTGGAGCAGCTTTGAGTGCATCTGGAATACAATTGCAAGCACCATTCGTCACTCAATGTTATCAGGGTAGCTCATGCAATTTCAGATACAGATGTCCTGTCATTCAAAGTGTTGTAGAATATTAATTTATTTTGAAGCCATGCAGCAATGAGTGCCTATCTGTGTGATTTTACGATGGTAACATGAGTGACTTCATTGAAAAGATGATTCAAAGAGTTTAGTATCAATTGCAAAAGCTTTTCAACGGACGGCGTCAATTCAAGTTGAATGACAATAGCATGGATGATCCTAGTTGTGGCTTAGGGGCAAGCTCGCATTTCAAGCGGTGTAGAATGTCAAAAACTGGTCCAATCAATGGGCTTCCAAGCACGCTATCAGATGGGCCTCGAAGCTACCTTGGCAGGATAGGAGCAACCAAGATAAAGGATGGAACCGGTCTCCTAGCTTTGATTCCCCTGCTTGCTGCCCACTCCTAGATTTCCCTGCATATGCTATCGGGGGAGCGGGGCAGGGGACCGCATGGTGGGTGGGGGAGTGAGAGGACATGCGTAATCACCATATTGCCCTTCAATGAATTAAATCAACAAAAATGACTATTTTGCAGAGGTGATGAGAAGCGATTGAAAGCGATTCCAATAATTATAAAAGATCTCATATTTATAATACATAATTAATATCATTAGGTAGATCATTGAACATGCTTTCATAATAAACTAATTTGGAGATATAAATATTGCACACATTTTTCTATAAACCTAGTCAAAATTTGACCTACACACATCATATATATATAGTGACTTCTATTATTATGAGATGAAGGGAGTATTACACTGCAGAATAATAAAAGTGTGGGAACAACCGTGCTCATACATTCTCGAGAAGGCCACATGTCATGATCTGCCACGATATCAGATTTGCTGGTACCATACATTCCTGGAATAACTGCGGTCAGGATCTTCAAGGGAATCAAAGTGTGGGAATGGCTGTTTGATGATTTTATGAGATTTAAGGGGGGAAGGGGCACAAAATAAGCCACACAGAAGGTGCAAATGGACGAAGGATGAGTCTGACACTAAGCAGATAAATTCCAGCAACGTGCTGATACTGATAGACAGAATATCTGAGATGCCAAAGGAGTCGGGGAAGCCACTTGAGCCCAATTTGATCAAACCTCAGAAACCATGTGTAGAGCTGCTCTCTGAAAAGTAGGTAAGTGAGGCTGAGAAAGAGAATAGATCACAGGAAAGCCATTGCACTAGTAATTAGAAAAACTGTAACTAACCAGCCACATGGTTTATGGCTCTGCAACAACAATATTAGAAGAAGCTTGAAAATCTGAAGCAGCTTGCAGCTCATTGAAAGCGCCTGAAAAGCGACCAAACAGAGTTTATGGCTCTGCAAGCGTAGTTCTTCGAGAGGCTGGCGAGGAGGAGAGGATATCAAATTATCAATGCTGGCATACATGTTTCTCTCGAGATCAGTTCCAAGACAGTTCAGGCTGACCCTAAGAATAGCTCAGCTGGTGTGGTGACGATTGGCTCGATGCCGGTCCGGGTGGACAGTTCTGAGGTGAGGTCTAGTGGCTTGGGGAGCATTAGTTTTTGTTTCACAATTTCTCGTTTCGGGTTTATGTTTGGTCCCAGGTTTTTAATTTCCCTTTCTCTTTGGGTAGAAAATGTCAGTCTTAGGCTCTTAGGTCAGTGGTCTCCCAGCTTGGCTATGGCATCAAAACAGGGGAAAAGATGAATAGTTAGATTCTAGGGTTTTTTTCCCCGAGAAATGTTAGATAGATTCTAGTAGTTTCCTGGTGGAGGAAAGGTACTTTTGCAGCGTGCTGCTGGTGGTTTCTTTTTGGAAAAGAATGGAGAGTATAAGGTGTGTTGTTTTCATCACATTATTAAGAAAGGAAAAGGACAAGAATTTAGGGGGTTCCGGGGTGATGGTGCGTGTGATCTTTTCCTGTCCTATTTTTCTCTGTTTACCTTTGCTGTGGCAGGTGTATACCCTAGGTGCTGTTGGTTTAACATTGAGAGCGGTAACGGCAATGTAATTGGAAAACAGTGCTATCTGTTGCCATGCAACTGAAACCGCGATTTATTTGGTTGGAACTTGAGAGTCGCTTCCGCGCGGCGCGGTCGGATAACGCCCGGAGTTAGGCAGCAACCCCACTGCATGTGCTCGTAAACGATTTCTCCCAGCGGGAAGCATTCATGGGGAAATAACGCTGAACCAAACAGTTCTTAATGGGCGTTGCCCCGAAATCAGATGGCCAAGGTTTGGTACTGTATAGTATAATTTGTACCCCGTGATCTCATAGAGACAGAGTGGTCCGGGGTCTATTTTTCTTTGCAAACTGTTGACACTCAAAAGTGTCATAGATAAAGATAAATTTAGAGGAAGTGTTCGGCCTGTAATATTAAGGTCGAATTTGTATTTTAAGGGATCAGATGTTCTAAGTTGAATGGGTCTGATCATTTTGGGTTTCCGATCACTCATGTTATGTCCGACCAGGTGGCCCTGGTTGGAAGCCTTATGGTTGTGACGATTACTGAGTCCGGCGTTAAGTATATGGATCTTTCTCTTATAAGGATGATTTGTTGATCAGTATGGGCTGATAAAACCCATTAGACCGATCTGGTCGATCCAAAGATCGGCGAGATCAGGGTTACCTTGTCACGTCCGGATTGGATTCTATATGTTGATAGAGTCCGGATAGGAAACTTAGAGATTATATTTGGAGATGTTTCCTATTGGGATAAGACTAGCCCCCTCTATATATATATGAGAGGATCATGACCGATTAAGGCATCCAACCCTAATCGATCAAAATCAATCTACTACCCTTTTACCCCTTTTTCCCCTCTACTTTGCTGTTCGGCGCGTCTCCCGGCGAGACTCGACGGCGTTCTAGGCGGCCTTGCTGGTCCTAGGACAACCTCTACGTGCTTCTCCCTGCGGATACATGGGTGTATGCCGGGTCTCTGAGTGATGAGTGATTGTCAACTGGGATGATGCGCATGTTCTTTGGCTTGTGTTGTGCAGGTGTCGAGCACGGATGCAGTGATCAAAGGCGAGGTGAAGGTCAAGTAGAGACGTGCCGTGCCGATGGACCGAGAGTGGCGAAGGGCGGACGTGAGGCTTGGACTGAGGGACCAGAGGCCCGAGGATCAGCTGTGGTGGCTGGCAGCCTGTGGCAGCTACAAGTGAAGACTTGCGGTCATGTGTTGCCTGAGTCGTGGACTTGGGGACACGTGTCGGTGGATGGGGTGCACGGGAGGTGCATCCCCTCTACGACGTCGGTTTGGTGGTAGAGCCAGGGAAAAACCATCGGGTGGACGGTTTCCAGGTTTGGGCCTCAAAACCTGGGTGCGGATGGTTTCCGAGTTTGGCCACAAAACTCGGGCTGAGGACGGTTTCCAGGTTTGGGCCTCAAAACCTGGGCGCTGAGGGTTTGCTGAGTTTGGCCTCAAAACTCAGAAGCTGGTGGGCTGGTTTCCCGGTTTGGGCCTCAAAACCGGGGGTTGGCTGGAAAAGGCTGGTTTCCCGGTTTGGGCCACAAAACCGGGGGTGCAGAGCGAGGGCGGCACGTGGCGGCAATCGGGAGGTTGCGTCGAGGCAACGCTATGAGTTGTGCGGGCGTGGCCGCCGGATCCACCTACCACCGAGTTGGTCCAGAATAACCCTAGGGTTTAGCTGGCTCGCTCTGTAAGTAGTGAGGGGTAGAATAGGAATAGAGTAGGAATTAGGAATAGGTTAAGTAGGGGGAGACACCCTCCTCCCCAACTATCTCAGTTTATTTTGCTCTTTGCACTTAGGGTTTCCTGCTCTCCCTCTCCCTTGCTGTAGCTAGCTGAGATCCGCAGATAACCATACCTCTGTGTACTGGAGATTTTGAGGAAGTGAGGCCGTAACCTCACTGTTGTAGCGTGTGGTAGCCACACGGTTGCAATTTCGTGGTTGTGATTCGCGTTTCGTTCGTGTTCTTCGCGGAATCCTTTTCTCCACGTTTTTCTCGTCGCTTGATCTCTTTGCTCGGTTCATCTTTTGCAAATCTGTTTGAACCAAGTTGTTCTAGATCGTGAGGCACTTCTTTCCACTGAAGGAATTCACCTCTAACCTCACGGTCTAGGAGATCGATCGATTTTGATTTCGGGTCAAGTTCTTCTCCCTTCCCCCGAATTTCTTCGATTCATCGATTTGGAGATAGGTTCGAGCCATGATCTCTTAGAGATAGCTCACTATCCTCCTTGTGACTCCTCTCACCAAGTTTGATCCCTAGAGGATTTGTTCTGGGTGAGATCGAGTGAAATCGGTGGACGAACTGTGGAATTTCGGGGTGACCGGACGCTTGATCGGGATGACCCGACGCACAAGTCCAGGGTCCGGTCATTGAATGTCACGCACAGATTTCACGTAGCTGACCGGACGCTCATCTGCTCAAGCGACCGGACTCATACGTGCTACTATTCACTGCTCTTGTTTGTTCTGACCGGACGCACAGTAGTCGACCGGACGCTCTGCTCCCCAGAGTCCGGTCAGAAACAGTAAGGGTCCAGAGAAGAATTTTTGAGACCGGACGCGTCCGGTGCTCCCTGACCGGACGCAGGCCAGAGTCCGGTCAGTACTGGTTTGTGCTGTTTCGTTCGCGGTTGGCCCGTTCGGTGTCGGTTTTGATTTCCGGCTTTTGCGTTGGGTTTCTAGAGTCGTGAAGTGTCTCGCTGTGCTTCTTGGAAGCATCCACCCTATCTCTAGGGTCGTGGACACTTACGAGCTCTAGGTTTTGCTCTTGGGGTGATTCTCGGGACAGTGGCTACTAGTTTCTGAAAGGAAAATTTGTAGCTCCCATTCACCCCCCCTCTGGTCGCTTTCTGGTTGCATTCTCGGTCCTTCACTCCCCGACGGGTCTTCCCGGGAGGAGTTCTAGAGTTACCAACACAGGAGTCCAAAAACCTAGATCGATCTAAACCGGTCTCTAGATCGGTTTTCGTCGGTTTAGCCAGGGTTCCTGCTGTCTCAGGTTGAATTGCAACCTCCGGGCGTTCTAGCCCTGTTGGTGTTTGATTCGGATCACTTCCGATGTCAACACACTTTTTGGTGACTCTGTTGGGGAGATTGAAACTTCATTTACTACCGACATAGGCGGCAAAGACGGTGCTACTGATAAAGACAACATCGTCTGTCCTGCGGGCATCGACGAACTCCCTGATGAGTTGAAGCAACAAGCACAGGCCAAGCTCGACGCCGTATTGAAGGCTTTCCTAGAAAGCTGCTCGAAGGATCGGCGCGGCAGGGTCACTCAGGACAAACAACTAGACTTCAGCGAGGTCATCCATACCACATCAACTACAACCACTGAAGACACTACTAACAAGGTAAACGCTAAGGTACCTGAAGATTCTTACCCTACCCATGCTGATTATTCCTCAATGCTGGTTGATTCTTCAAAAACTCTTACCAATACTATTCAGCATTCGTTTAAATTACTTAGTGATCGCATGGATAAATTAGAAGGTAAAACCGTCGAACCCGAACTTTCAATCGGGCAACCACAGTTCGGCATGCCTTTTAATTCTTTTAGAGGACAGACTTCACATGTCAATTATAGACAATCAGGGTCCATTGAGACCAGACACGGTGAAGCCGGTACCTTGGCGAATGTCAATAGCGCCCATCATAACTCTGGTCGGACTACATAGACCGACCAGAGAACAACAACAAACAGAACTTCAGGAGGACAGGGAACAGTGTTGCCCAATCCACCGAAGTCACCAAGCCACAATCCCATGCATAGTGGCACTCCTAATCTTGCTGACACCGATTTTGGACGAGCCATAAATCGGTTCAAGGAAGAGATAACTAGGTCTCTCGAGACTAGTTTGGGGGTCCAATTCAACCCTACCAGGACCACCTATTCTAAACCGTACCCTTCATGTTTCGATTTTATGAAAGCACCTGACGGTTGGAGGGTACCAGATTTTTATAAGTTTAGTGGTGACGGTAGTAAAACAACTATGGAGCATGTCAGCATGTTCCTCACACAAATGGGCGAAGCTAGTACTTTGGATTTTATGAATATATGACATTTTCCTTTATCTCTTACTGGTACAGCTTTCGCCTGGTTTACGTCACTACCAGAGTGCACCATAGGTTCTTGGGCCGAGTTAGAAGAAAAATTTCATAATCACTTTTATGACGGGTTCAAGAAACTAGGTTGTCACACCTCACGTCGGTTCGACAAGGGCGTAGCGAGTCTGTGGTCGACTTCTTTAAGCGTTTCAAAGAAATTAAGAACCGATGTTTCCATTTGATGATCTCCGATAGAGATCTAACAGATCTATGTCTAGCTGGTCTACGTCGAGAGATCAAGGATAAACTTGAGCATCATGATTTCTTCAATGTGAATCAACTGTTGTAGAAAGCCGTTTCGATAGAATCGCGCTTTAAAGAACCTTATGACCCTCATAAGACTCATCGGTCGGGCGTGCATATTGCCGAGATAAATTCTGATAGTTCTGACGATGAGTCTAAAGATTGTTACGCTGCCGAAGTTTTATGGTCAACGCAAAATAAACTAGTCACTTGTCCTTCCCTTAAACCAATTCAGAAGAATCGGGGTGAGGAGGTGAAGTTTACCTTTGTTTTTTCTAAATGTGACCAAATATTTGATGAATTACTTAAATTCGGTTATCTCAAAATTAATTATACTTTGCCATCACCCGACGAATTAAAAAGGAGGGCTTACTGCAAATACCATAATTCTTTCTCTCATGCCACTAACGACTGCAATATTTTCCGTCGACAGGTCCAATCGGCCCTCAATGAAGGACGATTGAGTCTAACTGAGATGCAGATCAGTACTACCCCTTTCCCAGTTCACATGGTGGAAGCAGGGAACCCTGCTGTTCTAATTCGTCCAGAGCAAGCCGATACGACCAAAGGCAAGAACGTTGTTATCGGCGAACCACGGGTCGTACCGAATACTGAGAACGATTCGGGGCCCAAGGTGGTGCTCGAGAAAGGTGATGATGGCAAGAGCAAGCTCACAATTACTGCAGGGTCAGCACGACACTTGTATAAACAAAGATATTTCGAAACCAGGGCGGCACAATAGAGACCGACCAGGTCAGGTTCTCAAATCGACTAGTCTGGTTCCTCTTCAAAACAATCAGTGCAGTCGGAGCAGAAAGCTGACCAGGTCAAGCAAGTTATTCCTGACCTTAGTGGAAGCAATAAACCGACTGATGTGGTCGGTCTGGCTGGTTCTAAAGGTCCTACCCCTTCCAGAGTACATGTCTTGCGCACGTTTGTCCCACAGAAGCCCGAAGTTGGCATTTGGAAGACTAATGTGGAAAAGAGCAAGGGGAAAGTTGTTAGAGAGCCATGCACTTTTGACAAGCTCATGGCCAAGTACAAACAGCAAAAGGCCGATTCCCAGAATTGGCCATTGAAAAAGAGAGAGTCTACTCCTCCGAAGCGTGAGGATGAAAGGTCCAAGCAAATGATGGTGTCTCGGGCAGCATCTCCAGCACCGAAGACCGGTCCTTATTGGCATCAGTGGGCCCCTCCTATTTTGCCACCACCACAATGGGGTCCTCAAGGAGTATGGGTACCTTACCCCATGCCAGCTCATATGTACTACCAACCAGGATGGGGAATGCCCGTCGGTCAGCCCACAAGGGTCTCGGTGTTCGATCGTTTAGGTGATCGGCCAAGTTCTAGTAACGCAAACCAGAATCGGCTGATCATGTCAAGGACTTTAAATTCTCAGGAAACGAGGAAGGCGCAAGCTCGACAAATCTATGTACCTATGAAGGTGCAGAGTGTCCCCGTTATTTCTCCAACCGGGCCCGATCCTGTGCCCACTATTACGATCGGGTCTATGGAGGTCCCTCTTGCCAATGAACCCGAGCCGATGGTGATTGAGGAACCAACCGTAGAAGAGGTTCCAGAAACCCAAAATACTTCAACCAAGGCAGAGGTAGAAAAGCCTGTTGAGTGAGATCCCAAGTACATGCAGCCCAGGTGGTGCCCTCCTGGTTTAACTAAGACTCAGCGAAGGAAGCTGCAGAGGGCCCGCTGCAACAAACATAGACAGGAACGGCTCGAGAAAATGAGGGAAGATATATTTAACTTGATACATCCTATTTTCCCTCAGGGCAAGCGAGGGGGTGAAGAGCCGGCTTGTAACCAAAAGCTGACTCTGACAATTGTTGAGCTAGACAGGTCGGATCTTGAGCCGACCAGCGTGAATACCGAATCTACTGAAGTGGCTTCCGAACCAATCAGGTCAGACTCCAATCCGACCACCTCGGGTCAGGTGCCGACCAGTTTAGGGGTCGAGCAAGTTGGATCAGTTACTGTTGAATTAGGAATTGAGCCGACCCGACCAGATCCCAAGACCGAATCGGTTCCTAGTACTCCGATGGAATCCGACATGTGTCCTAATGACTATGTTTCCTCCGCTGGTATTGTTCCGACCAGTGAAGAATTACCTAAGGAACAAGATGAGGAGATGGTGGATTATGAGCCTTCCCCAGAGAGGGCGGAGGTCAACGTGGTTTACTTATCGGCTGACTACTACGTAGTCAGAGATGATTCGACAGCGGCGGAATTCAATTTTGCTACGCAGACTGCCGTGTTCCAGAAGCCGAAGGAATCTGTCAATCATCTTAAGTCGTTGCATATAAAAGGTCACATCAATGGCACACCAGTTCACAAAATGTTGGTCGACAGCGGAGCGATCGTAAATTTGATGCCATACTTGCTTTATCAAAAGCTTGGTGGCACTGATGAAGAGCTGATCAAGACCAATATGACCATTACTGGAGTCGGAGGGGGAGATCCTATTTCGGCCAAAGGAGTTGCGTCCATGGAGCTGACCGTTGGGAGCAAGACTTTGGCCACTGCTTTCTTCGTTGCCGACATACAAGGTAGCTACAACCTTATACTTGGGCGTGATTGGATTCATGCTAATCGGTGCATACCTTCTAGCTTACATCAGTTTCTCATTCAATGGGTGGGAGACGATGTTGAGGTGGTACACTCAGATTCATCGGCCTATGTAGCTACAGCCGATGCTCCTTTGCTCGAGGGGCATGATACTATTGCTTGTTTATCTGGTCGGGATCTTTCTGATTTCCAGTTTGTTAGTGTTACTAGGGAAGGTTTTGTACCAGTATCCTTAAAACCGACCGACAATCAGTTCAACATTATCATGTAATTTAATGGATGCTAATGTTGATTGGTTAAAACATCATGTTGAGCAATATCGGACTTATAAGACCGATATTTGTAAGGCTATTGATTATTTTGATGAGCTCAATAAGTTGGGCCAAGGTTTCACGTCGACTGACCCTTTAGAACAAGTAGATATTGGGGATGGTTCTATGCCTAGGCCGACCTTTGTAAATCAGAATCTTGAAGCCGATTATAAAATAAAATTAATCGCGCTTCTGAAGGAGTATGTTGATTGCTTTGCATGGAGTTATACGGAAATGCCCGGGTTGAGCCGAGAACTTGTTGAGCATCGACTTCCTATTAAGCCGGGGTTCCGACCATTCAAGCAACATCCTCGCCGTTTTAGTTCTACAATTTATGACCGGATTAAAGAGGAAGTTAATCGGTTATTGCAAGCGGGGTTTATCCAGCCATGTAGATATGCGGAGTGGGTATCTAAAATCGTGCCTGTGGAGAAAAAAGACACTGGGAAAATCAGGATTTGCATTGATTTTAGAGATTTGAATAGAGCCACTCCCAAAGATGAATATCCTATGCCTATAGGGCTGATATGTTGATCAATGACGCTTCAGGACACCAGGTTGTCAGTTTTCTTGACGGCAACGCTAGTTATAATCAGATATTCATGGCCGAGGAGGATATGTCCAAAACGGCCTTCATTTGTCCGGGGTTTGTTGGTCTTTTTGAGTGGGTCGTGATGACATTTGGTTTAAAGAACGCAGGTGCTACCTATCAACGCGCTATGAATCTAATCTTTCATGATTTGATTGGGATAATCATGGAAGTATATATTGATGATATTGTGATCAAATCGGCTGCTCATGTATCTCATTTAGCCGATCTGCGTTTAGCGTTTGAGAGAATGTGCCGCTATGGTTTGAAGATGAACCCACTAAAATGTGCTTTTGGTGTGTCGGCTGGGAAGTTTTTAGGGTTCATCATTCACGACAAAGGCATAGAGATTGATCCTAAAAGGATAGAGAAGATCAAGAAAGTTCAAGCGCCTATATGCAAAAAGGACTTGCAGAAGTTCTTGTGAAAAGTGAACTACTTGAGGAGATTTATTGCAAATTTGTCCGGGAAAATTATTCCTTTTACCCCTATATTAAAGCTAAAAGATGAAACTGAGTTCACTTGGGGGGCAGAGCAACAAGAAGCATTTGAGAAAATAAAGGAATATTTGTCATCTCCACCAGTTCTTCGGGCGCCTAAGAGAGGAGTCCCTTTCAGATTATATGTCACTGCCGAAGAGAAGGTCATTGGAGCTGTCTTAACACAAGAAGATCGAGGTAAAGAGTACGTGATTGCTTATATTGGTCGTCGTCTTCTTGATCCCGAGACAAGGTACGCCCATATTGAAAAATTATGCTTATCATTGTACTACGCTTGTGCTAAAATTAGACATTATTTGCTATCTAGTACATGTGTTGTTGCATGCCAGGTCGATGTAATTAAGCACATGTTATATCGGCCAATCCTTAGAGGAAGGATTGGTAAGTGGGCGTATGCGTTGATTGAGTTTGACTTGACTTATGAATCATTAAAAACTTTAAAGGGTCAAGTTCTTGCTGATTTCATTGTTGAGCATAGTATTAGTTTAGAAGACGAGATCAGTTATTTTACTTTTACTCCATGGAGACTTTACTTTGATGGATCGGCTTGAAAGGAGGGCCAAGGTGTTGGTGTGGTCATTATTTCTCCTAATGGTGCTGAGTTTGAAATGATGACCCAGTTAGATTACCTTTGCACTAATAATCAGGCCGAATATGAAGCTCTGTTATTCGGTTTAGAAATTTTATGTTCCATGGAGGTTAAGCATGTTGAAGTTTATGGCGATTCCTTGTTAGTAGTGCAACAAGTTGTTGGTGAATTTCAATGCCTAGAGGGATCGTTAAACGTTTATCTTGACATGTGCCTTGATATCATTACTCATTTTTCTGAATTCCAGATTCGGCATATACCAAGGCATGAAAATCATAAAGCCAACATGTTAGCTCAGCAAGCATCTGGCTATAATGTTAGTAGACGCAATTTTCACATAAAGCCGATGCAACAGCGCGCAGAAGTATTGTCGGCTCCTATGGCCGACCAGTTTGTTTTAAAACCAGTTCGGCCACCTTGCCATTGAGACCAGGTATATGTTAAGCATACTTGGGAGAATACTATGGCCGACCAGGTTGTTTATGAATCAAGTCAGTTAATCCATCCGATCGACCTGATCGATCATGGAACAATTAATTTGTCTGAAAGAACTCTAAATCGGTCTGAATCGAGTTCTAATGAAAGTGGAACTGATTTAGAGGATTGGATAACTCCCCTATTTAAATATCTTAATGATCCGAGTACTAAGGTTGATCAAAGTGTTCGGCGGAGTGCATTTAAATATATACTACATAATGATGAGCTTTATCGAAGGACTGCCGAAGACTTGTTGCTTAAGTGTTTGGGATCTGATCAAGCAAAGGTGGCTATGGGAGAAGTTCATGAGGGTATTTGTGGTACACATCAATCGGCACCAAAGATGAAATGGCTATTGCATAGAGCTGGGTTTTATTGGCCCACGATAATGGCCGATTGTTTCCGTTACTACAAAGGATGTGAAGAATGTCAACGGTTTGGAAACATACAACTTGCGCCTGCTGCTATGCTTCATCCTATTATCAAGTCGTGGCCTTTTCGTGGTTGGGGGTTAGACTTCATTGGCCAAATTCATCCCCCATCTTCAAAGGGACATCGTTTTGTTCTGGTCGCTACAGATTACTTCACTAAGTGTACTGAAGCGGTGCCTTTGAAGAATATGACACATAAGGAGGTAATTGAGTTTATTACTGAGCATATTATACATAGATTTGGCATACCTCAAACGTTAACTACAGAACAAGGGACATCTTTTATCTCTAAAGAGGTACAAGATTTTGCTGAATTATACAAAATAAAAATGCTCAACTCATCTCCATACTATGCTCAAGCTAATGGTCAGGCTGAGTCTAGTAACAAGACTTTGATCAAGCTTATTAAAAAGAAGATTCAGGATAACCGGAGGAGGTGGCATGAGATTTTGTCTGAAGCTTTATGGTCTCATCGTGTGTCAAGACATGGTGCTACAAAAGTCACTCCTTTCGAGCTGGTTTATGGACAAGAAGCAGTGTTACCCGTTGAGGTAAATCTAGATGCATATAGACTGGCTAGACAGAATGATTTATCTGCTGTTATGTATCATGATGCCATGATGGACAACATTGATGAAGTGACCGATAAGAGATTAAATGCTTTTAAGGAGATGGGGAAAGACAAAGCCCGGGTTGCCAGAGCTTACAATAAAAAGGTGAAAAGCAAATCATTCCAAGTGGGAGAATTGGTGTGGAAGACTATATTACCACTTGGATCGAAGAGCAATAAGTTTGGCAAGTGGTCACCGAGCTGGGAGGGTCCTTATAAAGTGATCAAAGTGGTATTTGGAAATGCATATATGCTGGAGACGTTACAAGGTGAAAGTCTCCCGAGAGCAATAAACGGAAGGTATTTGAAAAAATACTTCCCAAGTGTTTGGAAAGAAGCCTGAGTGCTTTCCAAGCAATGGCCGATACATGTATCGCCCTTAGAACAAAAATAGTCAGAAAATTTATATCGAATAGCCGATGAGTTGGACGTCGTCACTATTCGGTTTGTTTTTAGGTTCTATCAAAGATCACCTAAAAACAGGGGGGCATGTGTTGACACTCAAAAGTGTCGCAGATAAAGATAAATTTAGAGGAAGTGTTCGGCCTGTAATATTAAGGTTGAATTTGTATTTTAAGGGATTAGATGTTCTAAGTTGAATGAGCCTGATCATTTTGGGTTTCCGATTACTCATGTTATGTCCGACCAGGTGGCCCTGGTCGGAAGCCATATGGTTGTGACGATTACTGAGTCCGGCGTTAGGTATATGGATCTTTCTCTTATAAGGATGATTTGTTGATCAGTATGGGCTGATAAAACCCATTAGACCAATCTGGTCGATCCAAAGATCAGCGAGATCAGGGTTACCTTGTCACGTCCGGATTGGATTCTATATATTGATAGAGTCCGGATAGGAAACTTGGAGATTATATTTGGAGATGTTTCCTATTGGGATAAAACCAGCCCCCTCTATATATATGAGAGGATCATGGCCGATTGAGGCATCCAACCCTAATCGATCAAAATCAATCTACTACCCTTTTACCCCTTTTTCCCCTCTACTTTGCTGTTCGACGCGTCTCCCGGCGAGACTCGACGGCGTTCTAGGTGGCCTTGCTGGTCCTAGGTGAAAGTCCTTGTTTGGTTTTGGGTAATTGATGTCACCTAGTGTACTAACCATGTCATGAAGTGCTTATGAGCTAGGTTGGTACACACCATATGTGGGAGCTAAATGACGATCATGATATTGGTGGTGATGGCCAAAAGATAGATCAAGTGCCTCACATTTGGAAGACGAAGAAGAGAAAAGCAAAATCCTATGGAGATCAAGGCAAAGGTATAAATAGGAATTTTGGTTTGGCACTCAAGACACCATAGAGGGTGTGAGTGCGTTTAGGATAGATAGCCGTACTATTAAGAGGGGAATATCTCAGTGATCGCGGTTATCAAGTGCCACTAGGTGAATTCATACATGCATATGCATTAGGATCTAGTGTGCTAACTCGAATCCTTTGAAAATGATTGTGAAAATGCTAACACACTTGCACAAGATGATAAACACTTGGTGGTGTTAGCACATTTGCAAAGGAGAAGTTGTTGAAATAGTTTTGGATCAACTCGGAGATGAAAATGGGTTTTTCTGTGTGAAGCCGGTGGTACCGACCAGGAGGGGTCGGTGGTACCGCCCAAGGAGGCAGCGTGCAGACCTCTCTGTGATGGGGCGTTTTTGGCCTAGCGGTGGTACCGCCATTACCTCGGTAGTACCGCGCCCGGTACTACCGACCAAGGTCGGTGGTTGGCGAGTTTTTGCAGAGCTCTCTGTTGTTTTGAAAAATGGCTTGCCGGTAGTACCGCCATTACCTCGGTACTACCGCCCACGGTGGTACCGACGCAAGGTCGGTAGTGGCTGGTTTTTCGCGAGGCTCTCTGTTGTTTTCGAAAATGGCTTGCCGGTAGTACCGCCATTACCTCGGTACTACCGCTCACGGTGGTACCGACGCAAGGCGGTAGTGACTGGTTTTTTTCGCAGAGTTCTCTGGTCGCGGCGCCTTTTGGCCTGGCGGTAGTACCGCCATCACATCGGTACTACCGACCTCGGAGGAACCGACCAGGGGTCGGTGGTTTGCCGAAATCAGCGGGATATGGGAAAACGGCTAGTTTGACTCTGTCGGTGGTACCGCCCAGGAGGGGTCGGTACTACCGACCAAGCGCAGAAAGGTAGGGTTCGGGCCGCCGCCGCCCCTTCCCTATATATTGTCCGTGGCCGCCGTTGGGGAATTCTTCTTGACTCTCTGACTTCTTGAACATCCTCTTGAGTAAGATCTAATCCCCTCCTTCGATCTCTTTGCTTGTTAGTGCGAATCCAAGTGAGATCGAGAGATCCAAGTGCATTTGCTTGTGAGTTTGCATCTAGTGGCACTTGGCGATTGTGGTTGCTGCGGATATTCTTATTACTCTTGGTGGTTGCCGCCACCTAGACGGCTTGGAGCAGCGGAGGAGATTAGGCACGAGTGGTGATTGTTCGTGGCCATCTCCCGGTGATTTGTAAGGGGTTCTTGTACCTTCCCCGGCGGAGCGCCAAAGGTAACTCTAGTGGATTGCTCGTAGCTTGTGGATCCCCATCTTGTGTTGGTTGTGCGGCACCCTATTGAGGGTTAGGCGTGTGATGCCTATTAGCGCGTGAACCTCCAAGTGGGTGTATCGCTACAACGGGGACGTAGCTTGCCGGCAAGCAAGTGAACCTCGGAGGAAAAATTATTGTGTCAACTTGTCTCCGTGGTATTCATTGATATTCATTTATTAATCTCTTGCCGGATCGGTATACACACTCCTATCTCTTGTACTTAATTTTGTTACATTCTTGCAAGCATTATTTATATGTTGTTGCTATTCTAGATTTTCTATCTTGTGTAGTGATTCATATTGTGGATAGGTGGCTTGCACTTTTGTAGAGCTAGCGCTATCTTTGCTACGCCATTTAGTTGTATAACAAGTTTGTTTAAGTGTTGTTGTAGAATTTTTATAGGCTATTCACCCCCCCTCTAGCCATTTAGGACCTTTCAAGTGGTATCGGAGCAAGGTCACCGTTTATTCAAGGCTTAACAACCTTCGGTGTCAAAATGGCTCATATCAACAACACTAAAAGGCCACCCCAATTTGATGGCACAAATTACAGTTATTGGAAGGCAAAGATGACTACTCACATCAAGTCAATCAATAGAAAAATTTGGAGTGTGGTAGAAACAAAGATTGAGATAGTCGATCCAGAGCATCTCACCAATGCCGAAGAAGAGAAGATGCAAAACAATGATATTGCTCTCAGTGTTATTCATGATGCTATTGATGCAAATGTGTTTGAGCAAATCAAGGGCATGGAACTGGCTAATGAGGCATGGAAGAAACTAGAAGAGTCATATGAGGGCACTCAAGCAGTCAAGGGAGCAAAGGCTTATATTCTCAAGGAGAAGTTTGCAAGCTTCAAGATGAAGGAAGATGAAAGTGTGCCGGAGATGTTCAACAGGCTACAAGTGCTAGTCAATGATCTAAAGGCACTTGGGGAAGAAGTGAAGGACAAGGACTTCTCACACAAGTTCTTGAGATGCCTCCCAAAGAGGTTTGGTATGTTGGTTACTTTGCTAGTAAGAAGTGGTTTGGACACAATGACACCAAACCAAGTACTTGGAGATGTGATGACCGATGACACATATAGAGAAGAAAATGAAGAAGAAGAGAAGAAGGATGAAAAGAAGAAAAGTGTGGCATTCAAAGCCACAACATCATCATCCAAGACCAAGAGCAAGGGAAAAGCAAAGAAGGAAGAATCAAGTGAAGATGATTGCTCCAATGCTAGTGATGATGAAGATGAAGAGATGGCCTTATTTGTTAAAAGATTTGGCAAATTCATGAAGAAGAAGGGCTACCGGGCAAGAAGGAAGAAGACATCATACAAGAACAAGGATGAACCAAGAAGGTGCTTCAAGTGCGGTAGCAAGGACCATTTCATTGCTCAATGTCCATACAACAGTGAAAATGATGACAATGACAACAAGAAGGACAAGAAGAGGGAGAAGAAAGAAAAGAAGAGTTACACGAAGAAGAAGAAGGGGCAATCATACATGGTCACTTGGGATAGTGATGCTTCCACATGTGATAGTGATGAAGATAGTGATAATGAAGATCACAAGACAAGCAAGAAGAAGGCACTTGCGAGTATTGCTATCAACAACAAGCCTTCAATCTTCGATACTCCATCATGCTTCATGGCTAAGGCCACAAAGGTACTATCTGATGATGATGAGAGTGATAGTGATGATAGTGATGATGATGAACCCACTAAAGATGAATTAATTGAAATGCTTGATGATGCTAGAGAACATTTTGATAAAAAGAGAAAGGAGTGCAAAGAATTGCAAAAGAGACTAAAAGCTCTTGAGCAATCCTTTGAGGAGCTCAATGCTACTCATGAGAGGCTAGTGGAAGCCCATGAGGAGCTTGGCAATGCTCACACTAAGCTTAAGGAAGCTCACTCCTCACTTGTTGATCAAGCTAAAACTGAAAAAGTGGTTAAAACATGTGACATAGGCATAGCTTGTGATATAATTGATGAATCTTTCTATAAGCCTATTATTGTTGCTGCTACTAACCCTTCATGTAGCTCATCATCTACCACTACTACTTCATCTATGGATGATGGCTTCACTTGTGATGCCTCACTCATGGTTGAAAATGAGACATTGAAGAAGGAGGTAAATGAGCTCACTCACGCCTTGGGTAAAGCCTATGGTGGTGAGGCCCGCTTGCTTAAGTGCTTGGGTAGCCAACGCTTTTCTCTCCACAAAGAGGGATTGGGCTATACCCCCAAGAATGGCAAGGCGGCTTTTGCTACTCACAAAACTAGTTTTGTGAAGAGCAATGGTCGGTTTTGCACTAGATGCAAGCAAAGTGGGCATATAGAGCTATATTGCAAAAACAAGAACAAGATTGCTAATGTATCCTCTATTCAGTTTGATTCTTGCTATTTGCTTACCAAAGGTGTTAATGGTGTGAAAGCTAAATTCATTGGTGCACCAATTGTGGGCTCAAAGAAGAAAGCCATTTGGGTACCAAAGAGTTTGGTCACTAATCTTGGAGGACCCAAAAAGGTTTGGGTACCTAAAAAGAATTGATTTGTTCTTGTAGGTCAACTATAAAGCCGGAGGAAGGCATTGGGTGCTTGATAGTGGGTGCACTCAACATATGACAGGAGATTCAAGAATGTTCGATTCAATCAATTCAAGTGGCAATCATGGTTTTGACTCTATCACATTTGGTGACAATGGAAAAGGCAAGGTTAAAGGGCTTGGTAAGATTGCAATATCCAATGACATGAGCATTTCAAATGTGTTGCTAGTTGAGAGCTTGAACTTCAATTTACTGTCAGTTGCTCAGTTGTGTGATCTTGGTTTCAAATGCATTTTTGGAGTTGATGATGTAGAAATCATAAGTGTAGATGGCTCAAATTTGATATTTAAAGGATTTAGATATGAGAACCTTTACTTGGTTGATTTCAATGCTAGTGGAACACAATTGTCAACATGCTTATTCACTAAGTCCAGTTTGGGTTGGTTATGGCATAGAAGGCTTGGTCATGTTGGAATGAAACAGTTGAACAAAATAGTGAAACATGATTTAGTTAGAGGCTTGAAAGATGTCACATTTGAGAAGGATAAACTTTGTAGCTCTTGTCAAGCTGGAAAACAAGTTGGTAACACCCATCCTAAGAAAAGCATGATGAGTACCAGTAAAGCATTTGAGTTATTGCACATGGATTTATTTGGACCAACAACATACACTAGCATCGGTGGAAGTAAATATGGCTTTGTGATAGTGGATGATTACACTAGATACACATGGGTTTTCTTTCTTAGTGATAAAAGTGAAACTTTTGAGATCTTCAAAACTTTTGTCAAGAGATGTCAGAATGAGTTTGAAACAACAATCAAGAAAGTTAGAAGTGACAATGGGAGTGAATTTAAGAATACAAGAATTGATGAGTTGTGTGATGACTTTGGCATTAGACATCAATTCTCACCCAAGTATACTCCTCAATCAAATGGGATTGTTGAAAGGAAGAACAGAACTTTGATTGATATGGCAAGGTCTATGCTCAGTGAATACAATGTCAGTCATTCTTTTTGGGCCGAAGCTATCAATACGGCTTGCTATTGTAGCAACCGTCTCTATTGCCATGGCATGCTAGAGAAGACACCATATGAGCTATTGAATGGGAGAAAGCCAAATATCGCATACTTTAGAGTTTTTGGTTGCAAATGTTATATATTGAAGAAAGGTGCAAGATTGAGCAAATTTGAGAAGAAATGTGATGAAGGATTCTTACTTGGATATTCAACAACAAGCAAAGCATATAGAGTTTGGAACTTGGCTAGTGGTATTATGGAAGAAGTGCATGATGTTGAATTTGATGAAACTAAGGGCTCTCAAGAAGGAAATGAAAATCTTAATGATGTGAGAGGCACTCAATTGTCAAATGCAATGAAGAATATGGATATTGGTGATATTAGGCCAAGACAAGTGGATGATAATGAAGATGACCAAATGTTCTCCTCAAGTGTGCAAGTTGATGCAAATCAAGCTAGTGGTTCTCATGATCAATCAAGTGCTAGTGAAGATCAACAAGCTAGTTCATCTCAACCAAGCAATCAAGTGCAAATCCTCCAACCAACCAATATTGCAAGGGATCATCCCATAGATCAAATTGTGGGGGATATTAGAAGTGGTGTGCAAACAAGATCAAGATTGGCATCTTTTTGTGAGCATTTTTCTTTTGTGTCATCATTTGAGCCAACCAAGATAGAAGATGCATTGATGGATGTTGATTGGGTAAACGCTATGCATGAAGAGCTAAACAACTTCACCCGCAACCAAGTTTGGGAACTTGTTGAGAGACCAAAGAATTACAATGTAATTGGAACCAAATGGGTATTTCGAAATAAGCAAGATCAAGATGGGATAGTAGTAAGAAACAAAGCAAGATTGGTAGCTCAAGGCTACACTCAAGTTGAAGGTCTTGATTTTGGAGAAACATATGCACCGGTTGCAAGAATGGAAGCAATTAGAATTCTATTGGCTTATGCATGTGCTCATAATATCAAGTTATATCAAATGGATGTCAAAAGTGCATTTCTCAATGGGTATATCAATGAGTTAGTGTTTGTAGAACAACCTCCCGGTTTTGAAGATGACAAGAAGCCCAACCATGTTTACAAGCTCAAAAAGGCGTTGTATGGTTTGAAGCAAGCACCAAGAGCATGGTACGAGCGGTTGAGAGATTTCCTACTCTCTAAAGGGTTCAAGATGGGCAAGGTTGATACTACTCTCTTCACCAAGAAGATTGGCAAAGACTTGTTTGTGTTGCAAATATATGTTGATGATATTATCTTTGGGTCAACCAACCAAGAGTTTTGTGAAGAGTTTGGGAATATGATGGCAAATGAGTTTGAGATGTCTATGATTGGAGAGCTTAGTTACTTCCTTGGTCTTCAAGTCAAGCAAATGAAGAATGGTACTTTTGTGAGTCAAGGCAAGTACATCAAAGATATGCTCAAGAAGTTTGGCCTAGATGATGCAAAAGCTATTAGTACACCTATGGGAACAAATGGACATTTGGATAGTGATGCTAGTGGCAACATGGTGGATCAAAAGTTGTATCGGTCTATGATTGGAAGCTTACTTTATGTGACCGCTTCTAGGCCGGATGTGATGTTTAGTGTATGCATGTGTGCAAGATTTCAAGCTTCACCAAGAGAGAGTCACTTGAAGGCAACTAAAAGAATATTGAGATATTTGAAGCATACACAAAATGTTGGATTGTGGTATCCCAAGGGGTCAAACTTTGAGTTGATTGGATATTCGGACTCCGACTATGCAGGATGCAAGGTTGATAGAAAAAGCACATCGGGCACATGTCAATTACTTGGAAGATCACTTGTATCATGGTCATCGAAAAAGCAAAACAGTGTTGCACTTTCAACCGCCGAAGCAGAATACATATCCGCAGGAAGTTGTTGTGCTCAATTACTTTGGATGAAAGCAACTTTGGATGACTTTGGAATTAAATTCAAACAAGTACCATTGTTATGTGACAATGAGAGTGCAGTGAAGCTCACCAACAATCCAGTACAACATTCAAGAACAAAGCACATTGACATTCGCCATCACTTCATAAGAGACCATCAACAAAAGGGTGATATTTCAATTGAGAGTGTTGGTACCGATGATCAACTTGCCGATATATTCACCAAGCCACTTGATGAAAAGAGATTTTGCAAGCTAAGGAATGAATTGAATAT
Organism: Coix lacryma-jobi var. lacryma-jobi; assembly: GCA_009763385.1. NCBI lineage: Eukaryota > Viridiplantae > Streptophyta > Magnoliopsida > Poales > Poaceae > Coix > Coix lacryma-jobi. Next base: position 108,891,379 of record CM019827.1, read on the forward strand.
ACTTGATTTCTCAAATATGAGTTGATGCACCCTCCGTTATATGACATGCCTCTCCTTCAACAAAGCAAAGGTAAAATTGTGTGGCATGACATTCATTCTTGCTAAGGATATGTTTAGTGCATTTAGTCATTCCTTGCATCTTATAGGCTCATTCATGAAAATAAAATACTTTGGATGTACATATGGTACCACTATTGCTTCTATGTTTGATATGATCTAGTGGTAGCATATGACATGTTTATGGGCTTGTGAACCTAGTGTTTGATCTTGGAAACAAGCATTCAAGGGTTTAACCGACGTGAGTAAGATAACCATTGAAAGATGTGTGAAGAAGCTTACTCTAGAGCAAACCGTGTTAAATATCTTATGTTTGTTTGCAAGGTTGAACCATTCTATGAACTTGATCACCCTTTTTGATTAATTTAACTCCTACTAAAATTGGTGTGCCTTTTATGGTACTTAATGACAAAGGGGGAGAAATGGTTAAGATAGATATATATAACAAAGGGAGGATCAATTAAAATTTGAGCACACAAGTAGGGGGAGCAAGCTCATGAACTTATTGTTGCATTTGAATGTGCATATTCATATGAGTGATTGCTTTGCAAAAGTTTAAATTCAATACACATGCTTGTGTGATGTATGCTAGAAATAGATTTTGAATGATGATTTGTGCACTAGCATGCATAAGTGGTAGCTAGATGTAAGTTGCTTTTACAAGTGATACCAGATCCTTTCATATAATGTTGATCTCATGAGGTATCTAGTGTTTGTTTTTAAGTCTAGCTAACCATGGTGCTAAGGATGATGAAAATTGGCAACTCCGATTGGTATCACGCTTCAAAGGTCCATTCTTTACACCTTAGCATCATGTGATAGTATCACTCTCCCACATTTCATATCTATGCATATGTGCCGAACTTGAACCAAACACTATAGCACATATGTAGGGGGAGCTAATACTAGTAGAGGTGATTCAAATTTTTCAAATATATATCTTTGTAAAAGGTTGTCATCAATTACCAAAAAGGGGGAGATTGAAAGTCCTTGTTTGGTTTTGGGTAATTGATGTCACCTAGTGTACTAACCATGTCATGAAGTGCTTATGAGCTAGGTTGGTACACACCATATGTGGGAGCTAAATGACGATCATGATATTGGTGGTGATGGCCAAAAGATAGATCAAGTGCCTCACATTTGGAAGACGAAGAAGAGAAAAGCAAAATCCTATGGAGATCAAGGCAAAGGTATAAATAGGAATTTTGGTTTGGCACTCAAGACACCATAGAGGGTGTGAGTGCGTTTAGGATAGATAGCCGTACTATTAAGAGGGGAATATCTCAGTGATCGCGGTTATCAAGTGCCACTAGGTGAATTCATACATGCATATGCATTAGGATCTAGTGTGCTAACTCGAATCCTTTGAAAATGATTGTGAAAATGCTAACACACTTGCACAAGATGATAAACACTTGGTGGTGTTAGCACATTTGCAAAGGAGAAGTTGTTGAAATAGTTTTGGATCAACTCGGAGATGAAAATGGGTTTTTCTGTGTGAAGCCGGTGGTACCGACCAGGAGGGGTCGGTGGTACCGCCCAAGGAGGCAGCGTGCAGACCTCTCTGTGATGGGGCGTTTTTGGCCTAGCGGTGGTACCGCCATTACCTCGGTAGTACCGCGCCCGGTACTACCGACCAAGGTCGGTGGTTGGCGAGTTTTTGCAGAGCTCTCTGTTGTTTTTGAAAAATGGCTTGCCGGTAGTACCGCCATTACCTCGGTACTACCGCCCACGGTGGTACCGACGCAAGGTCGGTAGTGGCTGGTTTTTCGCGAGGCTCTCTGTTGTTTTCGAAAATGGCTTGCCGGTAGTACCGCCATTACCTCGGTACTACCGCTCACGGTGGTACCGACGCAAGGCGGTAGTGACTGGTTTTTTTCGCAGAGTTCTCTGGTCGCGGCGCCTTTTGGCCTGGCGGTAGTACCGCCATCACATCGGTACTACCGACCTCGGAGGAACCGACCAGGGGTCGGTGGTTTGCCGAAATCAGCGGGATATGGGAAAACGGCTAGTTTGACTCTGTCGGTGGTACCGCCCAGGAGGGGTCGGTACTACCGACCAAGCGCAGAAAGGTAGGGTTCGGGCCGCCGCCGCCCCTTCCCTATATATTGTCCGTGGCCGCCGTTGGGGAATTCTTCTTGACTCTCTGACTTCTTGAACATCCTCTTGAGTAAGATCTAATCCCCTCCTTCGATCTCTTTGCTTGTTAGTGCGAATCCAAGTGAGATCGAGAGATCCAAGTGCATTTGCTTGTGAGTTTGCATCTAGTGGCACTTGGCGATTGTGGTTGCTGCGGATATTCTTATTACTCTTGGTGGTTGCCGCCACCTAGACGGCTTGGAGCAGCGGAGGAGATTAGGCACGAGTGGTGATTGTTCGTGGCCATCTCCCGGTGATTTGTAAGGGGTTCTTGTACCTTCCCCGGCGGAGCGCCAAAGGTAACTCTAGTGGATTGCTCGTAGCTTGTGGATCCCCATCTTGTGTTGGTTGTGCGGCACCCTATTGAGGGTTAGGCGTGTGATGCCTATTAGCGCGTGAACCTCCAAGTGGGTGTATCGCTACAACGGGGACGTAGCTTGCCGGCAAGCAAGTGAACCTCGGAGGAAAAATTATTGTGTCAACTTGTCTCCGTGGTATTCATTGATATTCATTTATTAATCTCTTGCCGGATCGGTATACACACTCCTATCTCTTGTACTTAATTTTGTTACATTCTTGCAAGCATTATTTATATGTTGTTGCTATTCTAGATTTTCTATCTTGTGTAGTGATTCATATTGTGGATAGGTGGCTTGCACTTTTGTAGAGCTAGCGCTATCTTTGCTACGCCATTTAGTTGTATAACAAGTTTGTTTAAGTGTTGTTGTAGAATTTTTATAGGCTATTCACCCCCCTCTAGCCATTTAGGACCTTTCACTAGGACAACCTCTACGTGCTTCTCCCCGACGGGTCTTCCCGGGAGGAGTTCTAGAGTTACCAACACAAGAGTCCAAAAACCTAGATCGATCTAAACCGGTCTCTAGATCGGTTTTCATCGGTTTAGCCAGGGTTCCTGCTGTCTCAGGTTGAATTGCAACCTCCGGGCGTTCTAGCTCTGTTGGTGTTGACGTCGGAAGTTACCCGAATCACACACCAGCAGGGCTGGAACGCCCGGAGAGGTTGCGGTTCAACCTGAGACAGCAGGGGCCCTAGCTAAACCGATGAAAACCGATCTAAAGACTGGTTTTGATCGATCTAGGGTTTTGGGCTCCTGTGTTGGTAACTCTAGAACTCCTCCCAGGAAGACCCGTCGGGGAGAAGCACGTAGAGGTTGTTCTAGGACCAGCAAGGCCGCTTAGAACGCCGTCGAATCTCGCCGGGAGATGCGCCGAACAGCAAGGTAGAGGGGAAAAAAGGTAAAAGGGGATAGTAGATTGATTTTGATCGATTGGTGTTGGATCCTTCAATCGGCCATGATCCTCTTATATATATAGAGGGGGTTGGTCTTATCCCAATAGGAAACGTCTTCAAATACGATCTCCAAGTTTCCTATCCGGACTCTATCAATATAGAATCCAATCTGGATACAACAAGGTAACCCTAATCTTGCCGATCCTTAGATCGACCAGATTGATCTAAATCAGCCTCAATGGGCTTTATTAGCCCATGAATTGTTGCCGGATTTAGCCTTTATCATAACTATAAGGCCTCCGACCAGTGTCACCTGGTCGGACACAAACATTGACTGATCGGAAGTCCAAAATGATCAGGCACATTTGACTTAGAACATCTGATCCATCAAATACGAAATAAAAGAAGACAAATTCGACCCTTAATATTACAGGCCGAATACTTCTCCTAAATTTAGTTTTACCTGTGACACTTTTGAGTGTCAACATATGCCCCCCTGTTTTTAGGTGATCCTTGGTAGAGCCTAAAAACAAACCGAATGACAACGATGTCCAACTCATCGGTTACTCGGTAAAATATCTGGACTATTTTTGTTCTAAGGGCGATACATGTATCGGCCACTGCTTGGAAAGCACTTCAGGCTTCTTGCCAAACACTTGGAAAGTATTTTTTCAAATACCTCTCGTTTATTGCTGTTGGGAGACTTTCACCTTGTAACGTCTCTAGCATATATGCATTCCCAAATATCACTTTGATCACTTTATAAGGACCTTCCCAACTCGGTGACCATTTGCCAAACTTATTGCTTCTCGATCCAAACGGTAATATAGTTTTCCATACTAATTCTCCCTCTTGGAACGATTTACTTCTCACCTTATTGTTGTAAGCTCTGGCAACCCGGGCTTTGTCTTTCTCCATCTCCTTAAGAGCTTTTAATCTTTTATCAGTTACTTCATCAATGTTGTCCATCATGGCATCATGATACATAACAGCAGTCAAATCATTCTGTTTAGCTAGTCTATATGCATCCAAATTCACCTCGACGGGTAACACTGCTTCCTGTCCATACACCAGTTCGAAAGGAGTGACTTTCGTGGCACCATGTCTTGACACACGATGAGCCCATAAAGCTTCGGACAAAACCTCATGCCACCTCCTTGGGTTGTCCTCAATCTTCTTTTTGATAAGCTTGATCAAAGTTTTGTTACTAGACTCAGCTTGGCCATTAGCTTGAGCATAGTATGGAGATGAATTGAGCATCTTTATCTTATATAATTCGGCAAAATCTCGTACCTCTTTAGAGATAAAAGATGTTCCTTGATCTGTAGTCAATGTCTGTGGTATACCGAATCTGTGTATAATATGCTCAGTAATAAACTCAATTACCTCCTTATGTGTCATATTCTTCAAAGGCACCGCTTCAGTCCACTTAGTGAAGTAATCTGTAGCGACCAGCACAAAACGATGTCCTTTTGAAGACGGGGGATGAATCTGGCCAATGAAGTCTAGCCCCCAACCACGAAAAGGCCACGGTTTGATAATAGGATGAAGCATAGCAGCGGGCGCAAGTTGTATGTTAAAAAAAAGTTGACACTCTTCGCATCCTTTGTAGTAACGAAAACAATCGGCTATCATTGTGGGCCAATAGAACCCGGCTCTTCGCAACAGCCACTTCGTCTTCGGTGCCGATTGATGCGTACCACAAATACCTTCATGAACTTCTCCCATAGCCATTTTTGCTTGATCAGAACCCAAACACTTAAGTAACAAGTCCTCGGCGGTCCTCCGGTACAGTTCATCATTGTGTAGTACATATCTAAATGCACTCCGCCGAACACTTTGATCAACTTTAGCACTTGGATCATTGAGATATTTTATCAAGGGAGTTCTCCAATCTTCTAAATCGGTTCCACCTTCATTAGAGCTTGATTCAGACCGATTTAGAGTTCCTTCATGCGAATTGATCATTCCATGATCGACCAGGTCGATCGGATGAATTAACCGACTTGGTTTATAAAAAACCTGGTCGGCCATAGAGTTTACCCGATCATACTCAAGATGCATCTGGTCGCTGATGCAAGGTGACCGAGCTGGCTTTAAAACAAACTGGTCGGCCATGAAAGTCGACAATACCCCTGCACTCCATTGCATCGGCTTTATGTGAAAATTGCGTCTGCTGATACTATAGCCAGATGCTTGTTGGGCTAACATGTTAGCTTTATGATTTTCGTGCCTCGGTATATACCGAATCTGAAATTCGGTGAAATGGGTAATGATATCAAGGCACATGTCAAGGTAAACATTTAACGATCCCTCTAAACATTGAAACTCACCAGCAACTTGTTGTACTATTAACAGGGAATCGCCATAAGCCTCAACATGTCTGACCTCCATGGAACGTAAAATTTCTAAACTGAATAGCAGAGCTTCATATTCGGCTTGATTATTGGTGCAAAAATAATCTAACCGGCTTAACATCTCAAATTATGTGCCACTAGGAGAAACGATGATCACACCAACTCCTTGACCTTCCTTACAAGCCGATCCATCGAAATAAAGTTTCCATGGAGCAAAAGTAAGATAACCGATTTCATCCTCTAAACTAATACTATGTTCAACAATGAAATCAGCAAGAACTTGACCCTTTAAAGTCTTTAACGGTTCGTATGTCAAGTCAAACTCAATCAATGCATACGCCCATTTGCCAATCCTTCCTCTAAGGATAGGCCGATATAACATGTGTTTAATTACATCGGCCTGGCATGCAACAACGCATGTACTAGACAGCAAATAGTGTCTCATTTTAACACAAGCATAGTACAAAGATAAACATAATTTTTCAATATGGGCGTACCTTGTCTCGGGATCAAGAAGACGTCGACCAATATAAGCAATTACATATTCCTTGCCTTCATCTTCTTGTGTCAGAACAGCCCCAATCACCTTTTCTTTGGCGGCAACATATAATCTGAAGGGAACTCCTCTCTTAGGTGCTCGAAGAACTGGTGGAGATGACAAATATTCCTTTATCCTTTCAAATGCCTTTTGTTGTTCTACCCCCCAAGTGAACTCAGTCTCGTTCTTCAGCTTTAATATCGGGGTAAAAGGAATAATTTTCCCGGACAAGTTTGCAATAAATCTCCTCAAGTAGTTCACCTTTCCCAAGAACTTCTGCAAGTCCTTCTTGCATGTAGGCGCTTGAACTTTCTTGATCTTTTCTATCCTTTTAGGATCAATCTCTATGCCTTTGTCGTGAATGATGAACCCCAAAAACTTCCCAGCCGATACACCAAAAGTACATTTTAGTGGGTTCATCTTCAAACCATAGCGGCGCATTCTCTCAAATGCTAAACGCAAATCGGCTGGATGAGACATATGGGCAGCCGATTTGATCATAATATCGTCAATATATACCTCCATGACTATCCCAATCAAATCATGAAAGATCAGATTCATAGTGCGTTGATAAGTAGCGCTTGCGTTCTTTAATCCGAATGTCATCACGACCCATTCGAAGAGACCAACAAACCCAGGACAAATAAAGGCCGTTTTGGACATGTCCTCTTCGGCCATGAATATCTGATTATAACCAGCATTGCCATCAAGAAAACTAACAACCTAGTGTCCTGAAGCATCATTGATCAGCATGTCGGCTATAGGCATAGGATACTCGTCTTTAGGAGTGGCTCTATTTAAATTTCTAAAATCAATGCAAACTCTGATTTTCCCAGTGTCTTTCTTCTCCACGGGCACGATGTTAGAGACCCACTCCCCATATTTGCATGGTTGAATAAATCCCGCTTGCAATAACTGATTAATTTCCTCCTTAATCCGGTCATATATTGTAGAATTAAAGAGGCGAGGATGTTGTTTGAATGGTCGGAATCCCGGCTTGATAGGAAGCCGGTGTTCGACAAGTTCTCGACTTAGTCCAGGCATCTCCGTATAATCCCATGCAAAGCAATCAAAAAACTCTTTTAATAGGGCGATTAATTTTATCTTATAATCGGCCTCAAGATTTTGATTTACAAAAGTCGGCCTTGGTACAGAACCATCTCCAATGTCTACTTGTTCCAAAGGATCGGCCGACGTAAAACCTTGGCCCAACTTATTGAGCTCATCAAAATCATCAATAGCCTCACAAGTATCGGTCTTGTGAGCCCAATATTGTTCAACACGATGCTTTAACCAATCAACATTAACATCCATTAATTTACACGATAATGTTGAGCCGATTGTCAATCGGCTTTAAAGACACCGGTACAAAACCTTCCTTAGTGACACTAACAAATTGAAAATCAGAAAGGTCCCGACCAGATAAACAAGCAATAGCATCATGCCCCCCCGAGCAAAGGAGTATCGGCCATAGCCACATAGGCCGACAAATCTGAGTGCACTACCTCAACATCGTCTCCTACCCATTGGATAAGAAACTGATGTAGGCTAGAAGGTACGCACCGATTAGCATGAATCCAGTCGCGCCCTGTATAAGGTTGTAACTACCTTGTATGTCAGCGACGAAGAAAGCGGTGGCCAAAGTCTTGCTCCCAACGGTCAGCTCCATGGATGCAACCCCTTTGGCCGGAATGGGCTCTCCTCCTCCGACTCCAGTGATAGTCATGTTGGTCTTGATCAACTCTTCGTCGGTACCGCCGAGCTTCTGGTAAAGCGAGTATGGCATCAGGTTTATAATTGCCCCGCTATCGACTAGCATCTTGTGGACTGGTGTACCGTTAATGTGACCCTTTATATGTAACGGTTTAAGATGATTGACAGATTCTTCCGGCTTCTGGAACACAGCAGTCTGTGTGGCGAAGTTGAACTCCGTTGTCGTTGAATCATCTCCGACCACGTAGTAGTCGGCCGACAAGTAAACCACGTTGACCTCCGCCCTTTCCGGTGAAGGCTCATAGTCCACCATCTCCTCATCTTGTCCTTCTGGTAATTCATTACTGGTCGCAGCAACACCAGCAGAGGAAACAGGGCTATCAAGAAGCGAAGCTAGCCCCTTCAGCATGTTAGGAACCAACTCAGTCTTGGATTCTGGTCGGACCAGTCCGACCTCCGATCCAGTAGTAATAGGTTCAACCTGCTCTACTGTCAAACTGGTCGGCACCCTTCCTAAGGCGGTCGGATCGGTGTCCGACCTGATTGGCTCCGAAGCCACCTGAGTAGATTCGGTGTTTAAACTGGTCGCTTCAGGATCCGACCTGTCTGATACCACAACTGCTAAAGTCGGCTTCTGATTACAAGCCGGCTCTTCTCCTACTCGCTTGCCTTGAGGGAAAGTAGGGTGTGTCGAGTTAAATATATCTTCCCTCATTTTATCGAGCCCCTCCTTCCTTTGCTTGTTGCAGCGGGCCTTCTGCAGTTTCCTTCGCTGAGTCTTGGTCAAACCAGGAGGACACCATCTGGGCTGCATGTACTTGGGATCACGCTCAACAGGCTTTTCTACCTCCACCTCAACCGGAGTGTCTTGGACTTCTGGTGCCTCTTCTGCAACTGGTCCTTCAACAGCCATTGGCTCAGGCTCATTAACAAGAGGAACCTCCATGGCCCCGATTGTAATAGTAGGAACCGGGCTGATTCTGGTCGGAGAAGCAACGGGGGCGCTTTGCACCTTCTTTGGTACATAGATCTGCCGTGTCTGCGCCTTCCCCGTTTCCTGAGAATTCATCGCTTTTGTCGCGACCAGCTGATTCTGACTAGGGTTCAGTCGATCACCCAGACGATCGAACACTGAAACTCTTGCAGATTGATAAGTAGGTGTCCCCCTCCCTGATTGATAATACATATGCGCCGGCATAGGGTAAGGTACCCACACCCCTTGAGGACCCCACTGTGGTGGCGGCGAAATAGGAGGAGCCCACTGATGATAATAAGGGTTAAATCTCGGTGCCGGAGACGCCGCTCGAGACACCATCATCTGTTTGGACCTCTCATCCTCACGCTTCGGAGGAGTGGATTCTCTCTTTTTCAAGGGCCGATTCTGAGAATCAGCCTTTTGTTGCTTGTATTTAGCCATGAGCTTATCAAAGGTGCACGGTTCTCTAGCAACTTTCCCCTTGCTTCTGTCCTCATTGGTCTTCCAAGTCCCGACCTCGGGTTTCTGCGGGACAAACATACGAACAACACGTGTCTTGGAAGAAGTAGGGTCTCCCGAACTGGCTAAACCGACTGCATCAGTCGATTTACCAGCCACACTGAGATCGGCAGAGACCGACTTGACCTGGTCGGTCCTCTGTATCGGCTGCTTTGAAGATGATTCAGACTGGTCGGCCTGAGGGCCCGACCTGGTCGGTCTGTGTTGTGCCGCCCTGGACTCAAAATATCTTTGTCTATGCAGGTGTCGTGCTGACCCTGCCGTGATCATGAGCTTGCTTTTGCCATCGTCACCCTTCTCAAGCACCACCTTGCGCCCCGAATCACTTTCAATGTTCGGTGCAACCCGTGGTTCGCCGATGACAACATTCTTACCCTTGGTTGTATCGGCTTGGTCTGGACGAATCAGAATAGCAGGATTCCCCGCTTCCACCATGTGAACTGGGAAGGGAGATGTATTGATCTGCATCTCAGTAAGACTCAATCATCCTTCATTAAGGGCTGATTGAACCTGTCGACGAAAAACATTGCAATCATTAGTGGCATGAGAGAAAGAATTATGATATTTGCAATAAGCCCTCCTTTTTAATTCATCGGGCTATGGCAAAGTATAATTAATTTTAAGATAACCGAATTTAAGCAATTCATCAAATATTCGGTCGCATTTAGAGAAATCAAAAGTAAACTTCACTTCCTCCCCCCGATTCTTCTGAATCGGTTTAAGGGAAGGGCAAGTGACTAATTTATTCGGCGTCGGCCATAAAATCTCGGCGGCGTAACAATCTTTGGACTCATCGTCGGAACTATCAGAGTTCATCTCGACCATGTGTACGCCCGATCGATGAGTCTTATGGGGATCATAAGGTTCTTTGAGGCGCGATTCTATCGAAACGGCCTTCTGTAACAACTGATTCACATTAAAGAACTCGTGATGCTCAAGCTTGTCCTTAATCTCCCGTCGTAAGCCAGCGATACATAGATCTATTAGATCTCTGTCGGAGATCATTAGATGGAAACATCGGTTCTTGATTTCTTTAAAACGTTTAAAGAAATCGACCACAGACTCACTGCGTCCCTGTCGAACCAATGCGAGATGCGATAACCTAGTTTCCTGGACTCCGTCATAAAAGTGATTATGAAACTTTTCTTCTAACTCGGCCCAAGATCCTATGGTGCATTCTGGCAGAGACGTAAACCAGGCGAAGGCCGTACCAGTAAGAGACAAAGGAAAATGTCGCACATTCATATAATCTAAGGTACTGGCTTCACCCATTTGTGCTAGGAACATGCTAATATGCTCCCTAGTTGTTTTGCTACCGTCACCGCTAAATTTACAAAAATCTGGTACCCTCCAGCCGTCAGGTGCTTTCATGAAATCGAAGCATGAAGGGTACGGTTTAGAATATGTGGTCCTAGTAGGTTTGAATTGGACCCCCAAACTGGTCTCGAGTGACCTAGTTATTTCTTCCTTAAACCGATTTATTGCTCGTCCAAAATCGGTGTTAGCCAGGTCAGCATTGCTACCATGCCTAGGATTGTGGCCTGGATGCGGTGGTGGATTGGGCAACATTGTTCCTTGTCCCCCTAGGGTTCTATTTATCGTTGCACCCTGGTCGGTGTGTATGGTCCAACCAGAGTTAGAATGAATATTGCCAGTAGCCGCCGATGTATCGGCTTCACCACGCCTGGTCTCAGCAGACCCTAGATGTTCGAAATTGAGATGTGATGTCTGCCCTCTAAAGGAATTGAAAGGCATGCCGAACTGTGGTTGTCCGGTTGAAGTTTCGGGTTCGGCGGTCTTGTCTTCTAGCCTATCCATACGATCACTAAGTAATTTAAACGAATGCTGGATCGTATTGGTAAGAGTCTTTGAAGTATCGACCAACATTGCAGAAAAATTAGCATGGGTAGGGTAAGAATCTTCAGGTACCTTGGTATTTACCTTGTCGGTAGTATCTTCAGCGATTGTGGTTGACGTCGTAGGAATAATCTCGCTGAAGTCCGGCTCCTTGTCTTGCGTGACTCTGCCGCGCCGATCCTTTGAACAGCTCTCTAGGAAGGCCTTCAGTACGGCGTCAAGCTTAGCCTGCGCTTGTTGCTTCAACTCGTCGGGGAGTTCGTCGATGCCAGGAGGACGGACGATGTTGTCTTTGTCAGTGGCACCGTCTTTGCCCATGTTGGTAGTAGATGAGTTTTCAATCGTCCCCAGCGGAGTCGCCAAAAAGTGTGTTGACGTCGGAAGTTACCCGAATCACACACCAGCAGGGCTGTAACGCCCGGAGAGGTTGCGGTTCAACCTGAGACAGCAGAGGCCCTAGCTAAACCGACGAAAACCGATCTAAAGACCGGTTTTGATCGATCTAGGGTTTTGGGCTCCTGTGTTGGTAACTCTAGAACTCCTCCCGGGAAGACCCGTCGGGGAGAAGCACGTAGAGGTTGTTCTAGGACCAGCAAGGCCGCCTAGAACGCCGTCGAATCTCGCTGGGAGATGCGCCGAACAGCAAGGTAGAGGGGAAAAAAGGTAAAAGGGGATAGTAGATTGATTTTGATCGATTGGTGTTGGATCCTTCAATCGGCCATGATCCTCTTATATATATAGAGGGGGTTGGTCTTATCCCAATAGGAAACGTCTTCAAATACGATCTCCAAGTTTCCTATCCGGACTCTATCAATATAGAATCCAATCTGGATACAACAAGGTAACCCTAATCTTGCCGATCCTTAGATGGACCAGATTGATCTAAATCAGCCTCAATGAGCTTTATGAGCCCATGAATTGTTGCCGGATTTAGCCTTTATCATAACTATAAGGCCTCCGACCAGTGTCACCTGGTCGGACACAAACATTGACTGATCGGAAGTCCAAAATGATCAGTGTCACACCCGGTTTTAAGAACAAAACCAGGTATACACCATATGTGAGCCCAGGAAGTCAAATCTCACATATAGCCACAAAAAAAAAAGGTAATATCAAAAGACAATGCTCATATATAACGTATAAACACAAAGAACATAACCTTAAGGAGCAGACAGCGGAAAGACACTCTGATCTTCAGATGGAGACACCAACTTCACAGGGAACAACTGACTGGTTGACCACAAGCCTAAGCTTAGGAAACTCATCTGAGTCATCACCACGCTTCCGCTGCGCGACTCTGATGGAGGCTGGGGTGTGGGGGAAAAGCAAGAGTGAGTCCATGTTGAACTCCACAAGTATAGCAACAAGTGATATAGATCCCAAGTTTCATGATCAATGTAACATAAATAATGAATAGCATAGAATGGTAAACAATGAACATGTTAACCAACAAAAGTCATAATCTTAATGTAAAAGTCTTCAAGGCCGCTCGTGTCCTTGAGCAAGGCTGATATATCAGTTTAATAAACTTTGCGCAAAGGTGTACACTTTCACTGTGAGACGTGAATTGCCCTTTCGCCCGAGGTGATCAGCCTCTTAACTCACTTCCAAGGAAAGTCGGCAGGGTTCACGATGAAGCTTTTCAAAGGTTCGTCTAGCAAGTTAGGGCCGCTAGGTTTCATTAGTCAGTCTGGGTGATTCAACCAGTCGCAGGGATCCCCAGTCTGCTATCCCCCATTTGCGCCACAAGGGTAACCTCTAACAAGCTAGAAAAGGTCCTCATACTGAGCTAAAGCCAGAGCCATATAACCCCCATTAGTTGTACTGTAAATCCCGAAGGTGCTCGTACAGATAATTTCTTAAGTTGCTAATAAGTCATTTTTATCATTCGATGCATACATTAATTAAGTAACATGATCGTGATTGCGAAAAGAAAACCCGATTGCTATACTTGCCTTAACTCAAGATCCCTTTTTCTGTTGACTTGTATACTTCCAAAGGTTGACTCTTGATCACGATCTTTGGATCACAAACTTCTTCTTGATCACCAACGTATAACTCACCGACTGGACATACGATCACAGAACACCACACATGCATCCAAAAGCGATTCATGCAAAGCAAACATAGCCTATGATTAGAACAATACATCAATCATAATAAAACAATATAAAGAGTTTTGAAAACTGATCTACGTCTCACTGCGAACACACAAACGCGAAGATCACGCTAATCGGAGTTGAAACGGAAAAGATACGAACTAAACAAGATTAAAGACGCTAATTACTAGATTAGATTTAACTCAAATTTTAATTACAGAAAACAGTACTGAAAGTTATTTAGTTTGAAAGAACTTTTCGAAACGAATCTAACGCAAGTTGAACGGATGAAAACGGAGCTAAAACGTGGATTTTATAAGCGTTTTAGTGTAGTGGCAAACTTGTAAATAGACTGAAATTCATTTGAATTCGAACCAGATTTTAAATCGAATTTTAAATCAAAATCTGCCCGGCCAAGGACTGCGGGTTGATTAGGAAATTTTCTAGGGGCTCTTTAACAAAAACGCCACCGAAGGGGTATCGCCCAATCTGGGCCATCGGATCGGACACGGGCGGTGCGGATTAGGGCAAGGAAGGGAACAGAGGGAGCCGGCGGCACAGAGCGCGCACAGGCCGCGACGTCGCGGCGCCACGCGCGACGTCGTGTGCGCGTCCACCATGGCCGGACACGGGTGCACGGCGGCTTGGCCACCAGAGCCTCTGACGTTCGCAGGAGGGGGGGAGGAGCTACGGGTGGTGCGCAAGACCGGCGGGGGCGCTAATCACGGCGGCGGGAATAGGCGCCCACGGCGGCGGGCGGCGGCAATGGTGGAGCCGCGGAACTGCGGTGTCGGAAGCAGGCGAGGGACGAGGGGAACGGGCGAAATAGGGGAAAAGAAAGGAGCGGGAGAAAGTGCTCTACTATTTGAGGCCGAGAGAGGAGTGGGGAGCGGGGCGCCAGCACGACGTGTGGACGGGCTCGGCGGTTGCGTGCTCATCGTTTGGAAGAGCAGAGCGGGAGGGAGCCAGGGAGGGGATGGGGAAGACGGCTGACGCGTGGGCCCGACAGGTCAGAGAGGGAGAGAGAGAGAGAGGAAGGTGGTGGCCGGCGGGAGCAGCTGGGCCTTCGGCCGGCTTGCTGGGCCGCGAGCGGGAGGGAAGAGGGTAAGGAGTTTGGCCCAGCGCGGGAAGGAGAGGGCCGGACGGGCCGGGCCACCAGGACGGTTGGGCCGAATGGGAGGAGGAGAAGAGAAGGGGAGAAGAAAGGGTTTTCCTTTTTATTTTCCAAGCATTTCAAATCAATTTCAAAAGGAATTTTTGAATTCAAATCAAATTTGACAAAAACCACTCATCTCAAAAATTAAAATGCAAGGGCATGAATGCAACAACATGTTTCTAGCTAGGTTTTAAATTTTGTGAAAATTATTTAATCCTAGATTAAATGCACACCAAAATTCAATAAAGAAACATTTTCACCTGTTTTTAAATTGGGCAAATTTTAGGGTGTCACAAATCTACCCCCCTTAAGAGAATCTCGTCCCGAGATTCGGGAGAGACTCAGGGCATAGGAGAGAAACGAGAAAAGATCTTGATAACACTTTCACTTCACACTTGTATACCAAGCTTATCAAATCACTGATGTTTCATGAT
Organism: Coix lacryma-jobi var. lacryma-jobi; assembly: GCA_009763385.1. Classification (NCBI taxonomy): domain Eukaryota; kingdom Viridiplantae; phylum Streptophyta; class Magnoliopsida; order Poales; family Poaceae; genus Coix; species Coix lacryma-jobi. The sequence continues at coordinate 108,906,475 of CM019827.1, forward strand.
CATAACTTGTGAACAAGGATTCCATGAAAAGATTATTACACTTGATCATTCCAAACTTATCTTGATCGCTAACTTGATTGGCTTACAACTCAAAGAGATGTGGAAACTTGGTCTGCAGTTGTTCCTCGGTTTCCCACATTGCTTCTTCTTCACTTAGGTTACTCCATTGAACCTTACACACTTTAAACATTCTTCCATTAAAAGTTCTCCAGACTGTTTCTAGAATCTTGACCGGATATCCTGCATTTGCCAGATGGTCTGTCGTATCGACTTCCACTGAAGATGTTTGCCCATTTGTATTCTTAGCTATATGCTCATCATTATCCACGATAACATCCTTAGTCTGCACTCTATTGTACAAGTCATCAGCTTTCTCAGATTGAAGTTGACAACCGTGATACTCAATTCTTTTCCTTGACGGTGCAGTTAGAAGCATTGTGCATTGAGTACCATGAATTACTCCTTTGTGCGCACACAACCATCCATTACCAAGAACCATAGGAATATTGAGTGACTCCAAAACAATGAAGGTTACAGTAAAGTTTTCCTTGTTTATGACAAGACTGACTTTCGGGCACATCTGATCTGCCTGTATTTCTCCAACTGGGGTATGAACTATCAAGGGCCTCTTTGTTGGACACTTCGTCATCTTGTTCATCTCTAAACACTCGACGGAGATGAAAGAGTGCGAAGCACTGGGATCAAACAGAGCAAAAACTTGTGTTGAGCTCACTTGAATGTAACCACCAACCATTTTTGTAGCACCTTGAATGTTATCCATATCCATATTGCTCAACCTTCCATTGGTATAATTGCGCTGTGCTCTACTTGCTTCAGTAAGCTTCTTTTTGGCTTTTCTTTTTCGCTTTCGTTGTTGTGGATTCTGACTCGGATCACTCCCAACTTGAACTTCAACATTGTTGTTTTGATAGTGCTCGGCTTCATTGTACTCGTGATCATCAGTGAGAGGTGGCATAAAGGGATCCTGATTCATGGCGTGCCACATTTCCTGTCATCAGGTGACCAACAAAAACAACATGAGCAAGGATAGATGATCATACTCATAGAGTACCACGAGAGACAACTCGCAACCTCAACATCTGTTGATCAAAGCACTACCCCCCTTAAGAAAGGATCGACTAGAGAACACAAAAGGGTAGCTTGCATATTATTTCCAGCATGTTGACAGCCATAACCAACTTCTGATATCCCACAGAAACTCATATGTAAAGGTAAGAACAAGAATTCTGAAATTTCTCGCGAGTAGCAAAACAGCAGTGCAGTAAAACAGCTATAACTCGAGCTCTGTTTATCCAATGAAGTTGCAGTTTACCTTTATGGAAAGATTATGAAATCCTCTACAACTTTCATGTAGAACACTTTTCCAGATTCTGGAGTTAAGGTCGTCGAAAACAGCAGAAAACAGAAACTATTCCAGATTCCAGACAGCACAGATGCATCAACTTGTGAATTTCATAACTCCAAAACCATAACAGCTATCAGGGTGGTTCTTGCGCTCAGAGAAAGATCATGAAGTCTACTTGTGTCCAGAATTGTTCCATGATTTTTGAACATCCATAAACAGAGATATAAGCTGACAAGGACAGACTGCTCCGAAAAGACACGATAGAGGGAAAAGAAGAAACAGAAACCCAACCTTCTATGCATAAAACCTATCAACTAAACCTAAATGAGATTGTGAGGAAACCCACAAAATCATTGCACTCATTACAAAGATGCAAAACAAACATTATCATAAGGACAAACAACAAACATTACAGATTCACAAGCCACACATGGGCCAAAGACTTGACTTTACTTTGCTACTAACGTTTTATTACATAAGGGCTCAAGAACTACTAGAACACGATACATCTGCAAGGACAGCTTTTCTTGTACACTCTTCATTTGTCATCTGTTATCAGGGACTTCCTTTGCATCAGGCACTGACATCACATGTTGATGGCTACTCTGTAGTGACTGGGCTCGGGCCACTTCCATGAGTTGACTGTTGATCTTTTTGGGGCAGGATCTGATATAATGTCCTTCCTGTTGACAATGATAACATCTTCCTTTGGTTGGATCTGTTGCGATAGAAGTGTTGTTTGATGTGCTGCCATCTTGCTGACTCGGAGGATTGACTTTTACCAGTTTATTTTGCTTCTTACTCGCTTCGGTGGTTGGAATTCTTTGTAGGTGATTGTCCATCCATCTATGTAAACCTCATGTGGAAGGTTCTTAACTGGAGGAGCTTCTAAATGCTGCTGATCTAGGCTTGTCTGAACAAGGGTTGAAACTGGATGTGGTACTGGAGTAGAACTCAACTGTTGGTGACGTATCAATGGTGGCTCGAATGAATTTGCTTTCCTCTTCTTATCTTCCTTGACTTCATCACTTGGTTTTGCTTTGACCTCATCCTTGGTTGACTTCTCTTGAAGACAAGAATTCCCATAATGCTTGCAACAAAGACATCGATCCTGAACCTCTTGCACCTTACTAGTGCTATCTTCCAACAGACTTGCTTCACATTCATTGGGTGATAATGGCATACCTCGATATTCAATCCTTTCGCCTGATGGTGTTCTTAAAAACACTGAACGTCGGGAATAATTGACCTCACTTTTACGACCCCTTAACCATCCATGTCCAAGGATAACATCGATTCCTGAGAGTTCTAAAACATTCAGTTTCACTATGAATTCACTCTCTTTTATCTGGATTCTGACATCTCGACATTCATGGTTTGTCTCAAGTTCTCCAGTTAGTGTACGAACTACTATGAGCTTCTTTGTTGTCCATTCCCTTATCTTCAGGCGAGCTACAAACTTGGCAGAGATGAACGAGTGCGAGGCACTAGGGTCAAAAAGAACCATGGCAGGTACTGAATGGACTGGGATCATGCCATACACAGCTTTCTTTGTTCCATGAATGGTGGTCATATCCACATGCTTCAATCTTCCATAGATGTAATCTTGCTCCACTTTATCAACTTGTAACTGTTCCTTATGGCTTCCTTCCATGTTGGTTGGTCCTTGTGTTACGTCTTGCTGTTGCGTCATTCTTCCCAGGTCTTGACTTTGCATAGCGATCAACTTCTGTTTGTCAACTGCGGTCAGAGACGATATAGCTTGGTCAACGATCCATCTATTTAGACAGGGAGAAGTTTTCAAAAGCAATTCAAGGTAAGGAGTGAAGGTGAGAGCAAAATTCAAAATTTAAGCCACAAGGAGGAGATAAATAACAAGGGTAGAAGATACAATAAAGAAGAAAATACCAAGATGGATAGAACAAGGGTTCTATAGCAATTTTCAAAAGCTCAAAACGACCAGTTTCTAACTAGGCTTGCATCCTACAGTCAGCATTGCTCTGATACCACTTTGTCACACCCGGTTTTAAGAACAAAACCAGGTATACACCATATGTGAGCCCAGGAAGTCAAATCTCACATATAGCCACAAAAAAAAAAGGTAATATCAAAAGACAATGCTCATATATAACGTATAAACACAAAGAACATAACCTTAAGGAGCAGACAGCGGAAAGACACTCTGATCTTCAGATGGAGACACCAACTTCACAGGGAACAACTGACTGGTTGACCACAAGCCTAAGCTTAGGAAACTCATCTGAGTCATCACCACGCTTCCGCTGCGCGACTCTGATGGAGGCTGGGGTGTGGGGGAAAAGCAAGAGTGAGTCCATGTTGAACTCCACAAGTATAGCAACAAGTGATATAGATCCCAAGTTTCATGATCAATGTAACATAAATAATGAATAGCATAGAATGGTAAACAATGAACATGTTAACCAACAAAAGTCATAATCTTAATGTAAAAGTCTTCAAGGCCGCTCGTGTCCTTGAGCAAGGCTGATATATCAGTTTAATAAACTTTGCGCAAAGGTGTACACTTTCACTGTGAGACGTGAATTGCCCTTTCGCCCGAGGTGATCAGCCTCTTAACTCACTTCCAAGGAAAGTCGGCAGGGTTCACGATGAAGCTTTTCAAAGGTTCGTCTAGCAAGTTAGGGCCGCTAGGTTTCATTAGTCAGTCTGGGTGATTCAACCAGTCGCAGGGATCCCCAGTCTGCTATCCCCCATTTGCGCCACAAGGGTAACCTCTAACAAGCTAGAAAAGGTCCTCATACTGAGCTAAAGCCAGAGCCATATAACCCCCATCAGTTGTACTGTAAATCCCGAAGGTGCTCGTACAGATAATTTCTTAAGTTGCTAATAAGTCATTTTTATCATTCGATGCATACATTAATTAAGTAACATGATCGTGATTGCGAAAAGAAAACCCGATTGCTATACTTGCCTTAACTCAAGATCCCTTTTTCTGTTGACTTGTATACTTCCAAAGGTTGACTCTTGATCACGATCTTTGGATCACAAACTTCTTCTTGATCACCAACGTATAACTCACCGACTGGACATACGATCACAGAACACCACACATGCATCCAAAAGCGATTCATGCAAAGCAAACATAGCCTATGATTAGAACAATACATCAATCATAATAAAACAATATAAAGAGTTTTGAAAACTGATCTACGTCTCACTGCGAACACACAAACGCGAAGATCACGCTAATCGGAGTTGAAACGGAAAAGATACGAACTAAACAAGATTAAAGACGCTAATTACTAGATTAGATTTAACTCAAATTTTAATTACAGAAAACAGTACTGAAAGTTATTTAGTTTGAAAGAACTTTTCGAAACGAATCTAACGCAAGTTGAACGGATGAAAACGGAGCTAAAACGTGGATTTTATAAGCGTTTTAGTGTAGTGGCAAACTTGTAAATAGACTGAAATTCATTTGAATTCGAACCAGATTTTAAATCGAATTTTAAATCAAAATCTGCCCGGCCAAGGACTGCAGGTTGATTAGGAAATTTTCTAGGGGCTCTTTAACAAAAACGCCACCGAAGGGGTATCGCCCAATCTGGGCCATCGGATCGGACACGGGCGGTGCGGATTAGGGCAAGGAAGGGAACAGAGGGAGCCGGCGGCACAGAGCGCGCACAGGCCGCGACGTCGCGGCGCCACGCGCGACGTCGTGTGCGCGTCCACCATGGCCGGACACGGGTGCACGGCGGCTTGGCCACCAGAGCCTCTGACGTTCGCAGGAGGGGGGGAGGAGCTACGGGTGGTGCGCAAGACCGGCGGGGGCGCTAATCACGGCGGCGGGAATAGGCGCCCACGGCGGCGGGCGGCGGCAATGGTGGAGCCGCGGAACTGCGGTGTCGGAAGCAGGCGAGGGACGAGGGGAACGGGCGAAATAGGGGAAAAGAAAGGAGCGGGAGAAAGTGCTCTACTATTTGAGGCCGAGAGAGGAGTGGGGAGCGGGGCGCCAGCACGACGTGTGGACGGGCTCGGCGGTTGCGTGCTCATCGTTTGGAAGAGCAGAGCGGGAGGGAGCCAGGGAGGGGATGGGGAAGACGGCTGACGCGTGGGCCCGACAGGTCAGAGAGGGAGAGAGAGAGAGAGGAAGGTGGTGGCCGGCGGGAGCAGCTGGGCCTTCGGCCGGCTTGCTGGGCCGCGAGCGGGAGGGAAGAGGGTAAGGAGTTTGGCCCAGCGCGGGAAGGAGAGGGCCGGACGGGCCGGGCCACCAGGACGGTTGGGCCGAATGGGAGGAGGAGAAGAGAAGGGGAGAAGAAAGGGTTTTCCTTTTTATTTTCCAAGCATTTCAAATCAATTTCAAAAGGAATTTTTGAATTCAAATCAAATTTGACAAAAACCACTCATCTCAAAAATTAAAATGCAAGGGCATGAATGCAACAACATGTTTCTAGCTAGGTTTTAAATTTTGTGAAAATTATTTAATCCTAGATTAAATGCACACCAAAATTCAATAAAGAAACATTTTCACCTGTTTTTAAATTGGGCAAATTTTAGGGTGTCACAATCAGGCTCATTTGACTTAGAACATCTAATTCATCAAATACGAAATAAAAGAAGACAAATTCGACCCTTAATATTACATAATATTACAGGCCGAATACTTCTCCTAAATTTACTTTTACATGTGACACTTTTGAGTGTCAACAGTTGATGTTTGATTCGGATCACTTCCAACGTCAACACAAACATTAATTAAACTCCGATGTGACGTGCTAACACTGTCGAGTTGGATGGGACGACTTGAGCTCGCGGATTGATTGGTGGAGTCGACTAGTGTGTGGTTGCATCGCGATGGTGGTGACGCTCATCTTTCCCGATTTCGGACACGTCCAAAGGACCTCCCTCCCTGCACAGAGCACAGCAAACGCCCTGGTGCTGTTGGCTGCTAGGCGCGCCTCACCACCGCACGCGACGTCGACGTACGCGCGCGCCTTCGCGCTGCGGTTGGGACCGGACCTTCTTCTCCCGGGTCCCGACGGTTGAAATTGAAACCCTCGTCAGGAGTGCGGCTGGCTGTGGATCGTCGGCGGGTTGCTTTCCAGCTTCCCACCCGGCCGGGGCCGGGGGAAATAAACTGCACCCCGGGTTGATTGCAGAATGACATCGCAGCTGCCGCGCCGGCGTGTGTGTTGTGTGTGTGGGTGACCAACGAGCATCTGACCTGTGCCCACGGCTCTTCATCTCATTCGTGCGCCCGCGTTACCCTTGCACACTTGACATCTCGCGCCCTGTCTCGCAAAAAAAAAAAAAAAAAAAAAAAAAAAAAAAAAAAACCATCTCGCGCACTGCTTGTAGGAATGCATTTCCGTCCAAGGAGGCCACGACAAATAAACCGGCCTGCTTGCAGTTCCAACCAGCAGCGTGCTCGATACATATATACTCGGCATCGCGAGCGAAACATTCGTAAATTGTAGGGCTCACTACTCTTGTATATAAAAAGTCACTCTCGAGCACAATATAATGCATGCATGATGTGCCAGTTCAATTGCGGCGAGCGCATACGACGAGCGCCGGTAATAATAATGGATAAGCGGAGTGAGTCGATCGATCCTGATGGACATGGACCGGAGGCAAATCCACGAGCAGAGCGGCCGCTGTCGTGCTCACGTCGATGGCGCCGTCGTTGCTTGCTGCACCCGCAAATACACGGTGCTTCCGATCGAGCTGTACTCCTACTCTACTACTCCATCAGTAGAGTCGACTGATCCATCGGTCTCCGCGGTCCTGCGCCGCATTAATAAGTCCGTCGCGGGCAGGCAGGCTTTTCGATCTCCCGGGGAGCGGGGCGGGTGGTGGGACTGGTGGCCGTGGCCCTGCCCGTGGCCGCGCCCCGGCACCTACCTGATGATGCCGTCCCGCCCCCGAAACCGATGCGGCGTCGCCGTTCCGCCCTCGCGCTGTCGCGTCCCGCGCACACCGCGCGCGCGTCGCGCCCCTCCCACCTTCATCATCACAAATTTCATCATCGTCATCGCTCAGCAGCCCCCGCGCGCCCACCCACCAAACCTGAAACCACCCTTGACGTACTCCAAGCACACACACACTGACATAAAAACGCGCGTTAATGTATCGCCTTTCTCCGCGCGCTTGCCCTTTTTTTTCACCACCATTATATTTGCTTCCGTCGTGGGTTCGTGCGACATCTCGTCATCTCCCGACAACTGCCTGCCTAGCTATGCATACGCACGCAGGTCTCTGGTCAGGTACACAGTCACTCACGCCCCTGCATTGCACGCGAGGAGAGTCGAGTAGTCGACACACACTTTTTGTTGCGTTTATATGCTTGCTGCTTTTGCCATCCGCCAGCCCCGTAAGAAGCGCACAGCACGATATAGAGATCATCAGGGGAACGGGAACGAGATCTATCTAGTCAGTCGTCTAGCATAAGGATGACCAGCGGCGGCGGTGCAGCAGGCGCCGCGGCCGCCGGATCAGGAGCCAAGGCCGCCGTCCCGCTTCTTCGGCTGCACCACTACCTCGTGATGGCCGGTGTCGCAGCCGCGGTCGTCCTCGCCTGCCTCAGGTACGCGCCGGACGCCGCGGGGTACCGCCTCCTGGCCGTCGCGCCGCCCGTGGACGCCGCCGCGGTCGCTGCTGTCGCCCGCGCGGAGGCTGATGCTGGTGCCGGCCGGGACGATCCTCCCCCGGCACGCCCGCCGTCGTCCTCCTCCTCGGTGATCATCTTCAACTTCGGGGACTCCAACTCCGACACGGGCGGCATGGCGGCGGTCAACGGGATGAACTTGAACCTGCCGGAGGGACGCACCTTCTTCCGCCGGCCCACCGGAAGGATCTCCGACGGCCGCCTCGTCATCGACTTCATCTGTGAGTTCTGAATTAGCTTCTGAGTTCCTTCGTCACCCTCACCGCGGGTCCCCGGCCTTTCACGATCGATACGTGCTTTCCCGCCAAGCATGGAATTCAACTTTAAGCAACACAGTAAAATTCTTCTTTTTTTTCCCTTCAGATTTCTCTCTCTCTCTCAAATCAGATCCCAAGTAGATGACACTGGTCCTGTTTAGATCCAAGGGCTAGAGTTAGTTTGAGCTATTTAGAGCTCAACTAGCCCTAAAGTATCCAAATAAGAGAGCTAGTTTAAGCTAGTTGCAACTAACTCATCTTAAAAAAACTATTCCCACCAAGAGGTGATTATTTAAGCTTGTTGAGGTTGAAACCACTAGAAAAGTGATTTTTCTCTCTGCCTTCACTCTACCAAATGATTCGAAAAGTATATTTATTGTCAATCTAACCCTTCTATCCAAACACATCTTTAACTAGATAGCTCAAACTAACTCTAGTCAAAGATGTGTTTGGATCCTATGCTAGAGTATCCCGGCCATTGTTCAATCAAGTAGGCTGTGCCGCTAGATAGCTCCTACTTGTGCCTTGTGCACATAAGAAAATGGTGACCACTAGTACTCCATCCGTATCGTATTTAGATGACGTTTAGGACAGCGACACGGTCTCCAAAGTGCAACTTTGACCACTTGTATTTTTAAAAATATTTGTTGTAAAATGGTATATGTATACTTTTATAAAAGTATTTTTCAAGACAAATTTATTTATATAATTTTTATATCTCTAAACTCAATAATTTAAAAGTTATTTATGATTTTATATTCTCGATGTTTGACTCAAATTTTGTCTAAAACGTCATCTAAAAGCGATGAGGGAGTATTTTCTAAAACAAATATATTTAGGAATGGATGGAGTAGAAAGACCGGAGGGAGCTCGCTGAAAAGAAACAAATAGCTTTTTTTTTTTATGGAAGCGGAGGAAAAGTGGTAACGACTCAAGCATCGTCATATAGATGGGTGGATCACGAAAAGAGATTTATGTCGGTCCAAAGGTACATGCATGTACATCTCTGCACAGCAGTCAACATGAGCTGCCCCCAGCTGCAAATTATTGTTGCAGCGATCAATCATTACTGACCACAGGCCATTAGTTCCACGCGGCCATGAAGCCGTCGGTGATGCAAATTAAACCTTTTGTGACTACCCTACACATAGGACAACACAGGCGTCGGTGGCCGGTCTGATGCGTTGTTCTTTTTTCAGAGGTACTGTAGTTTTTAGTGTTGGCTCTATTTAAGTACATCTTAGATCCTATCATGTTCTTTTTTCAGAGGTACTGTAGTTTTTAGTACGTACTACCATGTCAGTTTGGACGAGGGATCTCTATTTGGAGCTGATATATATGTACTTATATATATACTATGTGCTTGGCCGTTTGGGTTTCTCCGGCGTGCAGGTGAGAGCCTGCACACGCCTTACCTGAGCCCATACCTCAAGGCGCTGGGCGCGGATTTCCGCAACGGCGTCAACTTCGCCATCGGCGGCTCCACGGCGACGCCGGGGGGTTCTCCCTTCTCGCTGGATGTGCAGCTCCATCAGTGGCTCTACTTCAGGGCCAGATCCATGGAAATGATCAACCTAGGTCTGTCAATAGCTGTGTCAAGTAGCGCTAGCTGCTTGTATATATCCATCTCAGTTATTAAAACTAGTAGTATGTAGGAGAAGCTTGTTAATAATTTGGTGCGAAACCTATCGATGTGAATGTGATGCAGGGCAGAGGCCACCGATCGACCGCGAAGGATTCAGAAAGGCCATCTACACCATCGACATCGGGCAGAACGACGTGTCTGCTTACATGCACCTGCCCTACGATCAAGTGCTTGCCAAGATCCCCGGTTTTGTTGCTCAGATCAAGTACACCATCGAGGTATAAATAAATCCCTTCTCGATCTTTTTTTTTTTCTTCTCTCTTCCGTAATTAGTAGTACTGCACAAAAGGAGGGAATTGCTTTGGTATGATTCCGGTTTGGACACTTCCGAAGAAGAAGAAGATCGAAGAAGGAGAAGAAAGAAGACCTGCCTGAACGAAAAGAAAAGAAAATAAAATAAAATCAATCACCAATTGATTGATTACTGGACAATTTTTTTCCTTGGCATTTGCTTGCAATAATAATGAGCTACTAATTGACACCGCACCTCCTTGATTGATATATATGCAGACGCTGTACTCGCACGGGGCCCGCAAGTTCTGGATCCACGGCACGGGCGCGCTGGGCTGCCTGCCGCAGAAGCTGGCCATCCCGCGGGACGACGACACCGACCTGGACGCCCACGGCTGCCTCAACACCTACAACAACGCCGCCAAGCGCTTCAACGCGCTGCTCAGCGAGGCCTGCGGCCAGCTCCGGCGCCGGATGGTGGACGCGGCGCTCGTCTTCGTCGACATGTACGCCATCAAGTACGACCTGGTGGCAAACCACACGATGCACGGTAATTAGTACCATTTGTTAGTATTAATTAGCCAAAGTGCAATGCAATTGCAACCTGAATGGAATAATCTTCTGCATCGCAGGGATCGAGAAGCCTCTGATGACGTGCTGCGGCTACGGCGGGCCGCCCTACAACTACAACCACTTCAAGGCGTGCATGTCGGCGGAGATGCAGCTGTGCGACGTGGGCGCGCGCTTCATCAGCTGGGACGGCGTGCACTTCACCGAGGCCGCCAACGCCATCGTCGCCGCCAAGGTGCTCACCGGCGACTACTCCACGCCCAGGGTCACCATCGCCAGACTCGTCAACTCCACGCTGCCTAACGACGACTAGCTAGCTGCTGCATGCCCGGCGCTCGATCATCGATCATGCATTCTGATAATATACGTGCATGCAGGCTTGATCGATCCGTATCCATAGAAATCCACGAGTAGCTCATTATAGATTCGTAATTAATGTGGGCCAAGATGACGCAGCGATCGAACTCGTGAAGAGCTGGTTCTTCACCCGCTCTCGTCAGGATCGAGTTCTTCGAACGAGCAGTTCGATGGCAACGAGTGACACAAATGATGATTTCATTATTAACTAATAGTCTTACTAGCAAAAAGAAGAAAGGGTTGAGTGTTTCCGTGGGGATGGGCCTTTGAGGCTTTTACGTACATCATCAATCATGTACGTGACATGCAATGCATATATGTGCGTAACATTTACAATTCCTTTAAAAAAACATTTTCGATATATTTCGGTGGTGGTAATTGAAAGAAGGGAATGAAAATTTAGAGACAGAAGAAATTGGAAGTCTTCTGTTTGTTTTGTGGGAGTGGGAGTTTAGATAGAAAGATGAACGGCAGTTTAGAGCATCTCCAACAGTTTGGTAAATGACTTGCTATTCTTTAAAATTTAGCAAAACAAGCGAAAACCATTCTCCAACAGTTTGCTAAACAAACTGGTCAAATCTTCCAACTTGCTATCGGTCGACCCCACGTGCGCATATTTAGGCGCGCGCATCGCACTTGCCATCACGATCCCGCGATTCCCTTCCCGCGCTCGGAAACTTCCGCAGCTTTCTCGCCGCCCAGATATGGTTTCTCGTAGACATACATACGAGCACGATGCCGGCGCCGGGTCGGGGGTCTTACTCTTAGCCTCTTACGTATACATACATACGTACCTCCTCAATGCGACGGGCACGATGCCGGCACGGTACTGCGCGATGTGGAGGAAGGCCGGCTCGGCCATGTCGAAGTGCGGCCGCGGTGGGTTGCACCAGCCGCCGTCGTCGCTGGGGAGGCCGTAGTTGGGCGGGCAGAAGTTGGTGCCCGTCACGGTGATGGTGCCCGACAGGCACCACCGCCCGTCGTTGTCGCACCGCAGCTCGTAGCAGGACCCGCACGCCGCACCGTCGTTGAACAGCGCCGTGCTCAGCGCCGCCGTGTTCGTGCCGTACCCGGTGCTGTACAGGTTGCCGTAACCGCACCAGACGATGCGGATGTCCGAGGCCCGCGACTTCATCATCCCCTACGCCGCTGAGGGTACGCGCCCATCCCACATCCCGCCGCCGCTCCTCTGTCTCTCTTCGTAGAGATCTCGACCGCCGGCTCTCGAATTCTCACCGTTGCTTTTGCCGTTGCGGTGCCCACCAGAGGGTTCATCGGCGGGCTCATCGGGCTTGTCGGGCTCTGCGGGAGCGGCGGGAGCCCTCGGACCCACCAGCGGCGGCTCGCCGTCGCTGCCCGGCGGCGTCCCGTCCGAGGGCGCGCTGCAGGACACGCCGGACTACATCCAGAGGAGCGCCGCGGGGCACAGGGTCGCGCCGCTCGGCGAGGGCGGCGCGGACGCGGCCATGGCGGTCACCACCATCTCCTCCCTGCAGGCGCTGCTCGCGCACCTCTGGCGGGCGGTGTCCCGAGCCCGGTGCCTGGAGCCGTCGCAGCAGACTGCGTACGTGCTCCTCATCGGATGCCGAGGCCGGGTGAAGTGCATCCCTGTCACACCCCGATTTTAAGAACAAAATTGGGGCACAATATATGTATGTCAGGATAAATTTTCATACATATATCGACATCGTAGTAAATATCAAAACAATACTTTTATTAATATCTCGAACATTATTACAAAAATGACCCTCAGGTCAAAAAAAAAAGTACAGACTCTCAGTCTAACTCTAATATAGACTCGCGGAAACTGGACTCCATCTCCACAGGAAGGTCGACCGGGGTAGCGTCATTCTAGTGCAAGTCGTCTGGGTCGTATCCATCGTCTTCTGGGTCAAAGTTGTCGGGGTCGTAACCACCGTCTTCTGGGTACTCCTGCTCCGCGTCGTGGACTCCAACGTCTGGGTGGGATAGCAGGGGGTTCAAAGAGAAAGGGTGAGTACATCGAAATGTACTCCGCAAGTGTAGGAAATATATGTTTATGAGGCTATATCAAAGATAGGCTGACTCTGTTTGACTCAAGCGCCTAAAGCGACACAACCCTATTAATCCTATTAAACCTATGCACCTATTTACTAGGTTATAACCACAGTCTCCAACAGAACAGTAAGAGTCGCACCGAGCAAACCACACTCGGAGTCACACCGAGCAACCAACACTTGGAGTCCACCAAGCAACCACACTTGGAGTCACACCAAGCAACCACACCTGAAGTCCATCAGGCAAACCACACCTAAAGTCCATCAGGTCACCCACAAGGCCGACTCGAAGAGTCCCCCTATGTGTATTAATTCCATACATCACGACATAGAAGCTATTCCGTAATAACACCAGGTCTGTGCCCGAGCCTAGGAATCACTCCCGTACCAAGCAGTAACCCGCGTAGAAGAAGCCTCTGTACCCATGTCATATGGGACTAATGACCACATAAGGCTTCCCTAACGAACCAGACCCAACCCACCAACTAATCTCGAAGAAGTCCAAGCCCGCTCGTGACCGTGAGCACGGCTGATATATCAGTTTTAATACTCTGCAGAGTTCGCACATTTTTACCCATGAGTCATGCGTTCCCCATCACGCTAAACACTGCCAAGGTGCACAGCGGGGTCGCACTACAAGGCCTTTACAAAGCCCCCTCCAAGTCCGTTCCACACGTACCTCTAAGGTTTCACCCCGTACAAAGGTCTACGACCCCCAGGGCCCTCTCGTGAGCCACTAAAACAAACCCCGTGTGAACCCTCAACTTGGAGGAAACTAATTAATTAGCCAGTCCCAGAGCCATATAGGTCTCATGGTTTGCGCTGTTTTGTCGGATTACTTGTCCAAGAACCGGGTCCTAGGGATCCAGGCAGGATAATCTAGCACAAGCCCAGAACCAAAAATCAACACCAGCTGCCGAGTCCCACGGCACAAAAACCATCACACGGTCCATCCTGCCGGATATACCTACTCACCATACCACAACAATTACCAACCCCCATGTTCCATAGATCATTAATCATGATTTATATTTAAAACCATCCCATCCCAAGACAGCAGGGCTAAGCATGACTTCTACCCAACACATCCCAAACCAGGTGTCAAGGAAAATATAAACAAGTTATATAAACAAGTTCTAGTAAACCTTAACATGGGATTCAGTATTAAGACACTGCATGCAACTACTGGATCTAACTACTCTAACTCAAAATAAAATAAATACAGGAGCAATATGTGCAAGGACACTTGCCTTCGGGCTGGGTCGAAACTGCAGGATCACAAGAAGGGTCAGAAGCGTCCTCGAACTCCGCACTCTCTGGATCACACATCAATACATGGCCCAAACAAAGCAAATAAGACACAGTACATCAACAGTATGAAAACGGAACATAAACAGATCTATTGTGTAGAGCTCGACGAGACGAATCTAACGCGACTTGAACGGGTCAAAACGGAGTTAAATTGAGCAAGTTATGGGTTTTTGAATGAGTGGCAATTTTATAATTAAAAAGGATTTATTTAATTACTTTTCAAAATCAGTGACTAAAAGTTAAAAAGATTTGGACCCTAATTTGTTTATTAAAAGCTAACAGATTTGTTTGTAAACAAAAGCATTTCATTCAGAATTATTTTTTATAAGCAAACCACATTTATGGACATTATAAAAGAGTTTATAAAAGCATTAAACTTTTCAATAAAACAAAATAAAACTATTTTATTTTGCGAACCAAAACAGGTTAATGACATGATTAATTAAGTTAACAACATCATTAACCATTCATGGTATAAAATAAAACTTAAATCACATTTTAAAACAAATGAAACTCATTCTCTTCTCTGTTTGGGACCAAAACACGATTAACCATAGCCTTCAGGGACTAACAAGGAATAATGCGCAGACACAACGAACAGTGACTTGATTATAGAAAACAACAGGGGTTAGATCAGAAAATTCATGGACTGGAGCTTTGACCTGCTGATGTGGTTCTTTGACCGGTGACGTGGCGGATCTTGATTGGTTGACGAGAGGTGATGTGGCAGGGGTGTTGACCCTGTTGACTTGCGGTCAACAATCGTTCTGAGCCCCCCATCTTTGGTTGGACGGCTGGGAAAGTCTCCTCCTCCTCTGCTTGTTGCGTCTCGACAGGGTGGAGCACCCAGCGGCGGTGGGATCGCCGGCGTTCGCTGGATCGGCAATCCGGCGGCCAGGGAACAGTGGCGTGCAGCGCCTGGGATAGCGGAGGCTGTGGTGACGTCGGTAGTGGTGCCCTCGTCGTTGGTGATAGGTCGGAGCGATTGCTCCACGGCGAGGAGCAGAGTTTTGTTGCGGTGGAGATCCGACGAGGTCGGAGAGGGCGCTGCGGGCTCCAATTGACGACGAGGAGTAGCAGGAAGGATTCGGCGTTTCCTTGCGGTGCCGAGGAGCGAAGCGGGGGCGCCGGAGGTGGCTCTGGTGGGGTGATCGGGCGAGTTCGACCCGATCGGCTATGGCGGCGGTGGCGGTCTGTGGAGGCGATGGAGAGGGCGAGAGGCTCGGAGGATGGCTGGTGGAGGCGCGGCG
The DNA here is from genome assembly GCA_009763385.1 of Coix lacryma-jobi var. lacryma-jobi. NCBI lineage: Eukaryota > Viridiplantae > Streptophyta > Magnoliopsida > Poales > Poaceae > Coix > Coix lacryma-jobi. The sequence continues at coordinate 108,922,144 of CM019827.1, forward strand.
TGAAGAGACGATTCCGATGGTGGCTTTGTAGGGGAACAAGCGAGAAAGGAGGGGTCACTCCCGGAGCTTGGGGACGGGCCGGCCATGGCGGCTTCGATGGCGGACGAGGCCGAGAGAGGTAGAGGCTCAGGGAGGCTCGGTGGGCGCGGTGCGGCTGCGGCGCGGAGGGAGGAGCTCGCTGAGGCTTTATAGGGGCAACAACTAGGGCGCAGAGCAGGGCTCGACCCACGCATGCGGTGGCAGCGGACTGTGGGGAGGAGAGAGAGCGGAAGATGCGGTCGGAGGTTGGGGATGACCGCTGGCATGCGGGGTCCACACGTCAGTGAGAGGCGCTGCAGGGCCCGCTTGCAGAGAGAGTGAAGGGAGGGGCGTCGTCGTGGGCTCAGTGGGAGGGAGTGAGGGGAGGAGGGTGCGGTGTGGGCCGGAGGGGAGGGACTCGGCCCGTGCGGTTAAGAGAGGGAGGGAGGAAGCCGGTTGGGCCTGCTGGGCTGCTGCGCGAGGGCGGGGAGGCTGGCGCGGCCCGGCCGGTAAGGAGAAGGGAGGGAGCAGGGGTGAGGCTGGGCCGGTTGGGCTTGCGGGAGCAGGCCGGCAGAGAATGCTCGGCCCGAGCTGAAGGAGGGAGAAAGAAGTCCTTGCCATTTTCTTTTTGTCTTTTGTCTTTTCTTTTGTAAATTTCATTTGAAAACTCTTTTGAAATTCAAACTTCAAAACCTTTTGAAATCAAAACTGTTTTGTAAAATTTTGGAAATATTTTCCCTAGGTTTTGGAAATAAAAATTTTGAATTTGATTTTGTAAAATTTTTCATAAATCTTTTATTTATTTCTTAAATAGAATAAAAGCGACTCGCCCTATTACGGGTTTAATAAAATTCTTTTTCACCCAATAAAAATTATGTAACAGCATGAATGCAACAAACATCTGGCTACAAATGTTTCCTCCATCTAGGATTTTGGCCATTTCCTTATTAAATTCTAATTTATTTTAATTATTTAAAAACCCGGGGTGTTACAATCCCGTCGGTGGGCTATGTCGGCAACGCGGTGGTGCCCTGCAAAGTGACATCGACCGCCGGCGAGATCCAGGGGAAGGGGCTGGGCTGGACCGCGTGGCAGCTGAACCGCGTCGTGGCGTCATTCGACGAGGTGGCCCTGGTCAGGGAGTCGGTCAAGCGCTGGGTATGAGACAAATCTCGTACCTGTCAACAAACCAATATGGTGGGCTCCACTTTTTTAATTTTTACCAACTCAAAAATAAAGAACTATTGGAGAGAGGTTTTATTTTAACTTGGTATATTTTTTGGCAACTTGCCAAAACATAAGATTTGCTAACTAAAATTTAGCAAACTGTTGGAGATGCTCTTAGAGCGGTCAAGTTCCACTAATCAATTTTCTAGGGAGAGGTGGGAAATGGGTCCCTCTCTTAAATATATCTTCACTGTCCATCATGACTTGTCATATTAATTATTTCTCAACAAACAAGTCAACTTCCCACCGTACCTTAACCATTCCTGTCAGATCTCACCACTAATTCACATACTCCTTCTCATGTACGAGTATTTACCAAACACACCCAAGAGAAAATTGGTCAAATTGGAGGCCGGGAGGGAATGCGTCGACATTCAACATCTTTCATTTACGCAACATTACAAGGCCTATATTTTTCAAAGATGCATAATTCTTTTCTTAAGTACTTCCTCCATTCTAAATTACGTTTTGACAATTCTAGATCCATAGCTTCTACTATCTATGTACCTAAACATAATATATATCTAAGTACATAACAAAAGCTATAAATGTTAAAACGTTTTATAAATTGGAATAGAGAAAGTACCATTTTGGGAATTTTGAGTAAATTGGTGGAGGCCATGCATCGCATACCCTCCATGTTAAAGCTAGCGTCTATCAGAGGTTTGCGGACATGTTAGTTAGAAGAGATATGTGCAAGCAATCTAGTTCAACATAACTTGTAATCCAAGTAGATGGTTATTGAGAGATTGTAGCTTAGGCTGTTGTAAATCTGATTCTCTTATACAAGCCACACCATGGGGTTGTTCCTGGCTATATAACACGAAACCGAGAGTCTAGGAAGGTATCTCGTTAAACCTATTTTCACATGGTATCAGAGCCATCATCCTAGCAGAGAAAACCCATGGCGTTCCATGCATTAGCATCTTCTTCCGCTGCCTCTGTTGCTCCGTCGTTCATATTTTCCGTCACCGAAAAGCTGACTCGCAACAATCATCCCATGTGGAAGATGCAAGTGCTCTCAGCCCTAAAGGGAGCGCAGCTCGCATCCTACATCAGTGCTACAACATAGCCGCCACCACCATTCCTTTAACATGGGAAGGGAGAGGACAAGAAGGAGGCTGCTGTCATGAATCCTGAGTACGATCCTTGGATCGCCAAGGATCACCAGGTGCTTAGCTTTCTGCTATCATCTTTGTCCAAGGAGATACTTGAGCAGATACCCACCTAACTGCAATCCGCGAAGGAGGTGTGGGCTGCCATTGAAGGGATGTTCGCATCTCAGTTGCGTGCTCGTGTTATCAGCACGTGCATGGCCCTGGCAACGACGTCCAAAGGGGCGTCTACGATCAGCGAATACTTCGTGAAGATGAAGGCCCTGGCGGATGATATGGCATCCGCTAGGAGGAAGCTGGAAGATGAAGAGCTAGTCTCATACATTCTAACCGGACTCGACCTCGACTACAATCCAGTGGTGTCTGCTGTCGCCGCCTGGATTGAACCAATCTCGGTGAGTGAGTTATATACTCAGCGTGTGAGTTTTGAGCAGCGCATGGAAATGCATGGCAGAGGATCCAATGCATCTGCAAATTTGGCCACTCGCGATGGTCGTGGAGGAGGAGGACATCCATCTCGCGGACGCCATGGAGGTGATCGCGGAGGTGGAGGCCGTGGCGGTCCCGGTCGCGGCAATGGTGGTCGCGGTGGAGGTCACAACACCTTCACCCCTGGCGTTTTTTGCCAACTTTGTGGCAAAGAAGGCCATGTTGTGATGCGCTGTTTCAAAAGGTTCGATGCATCATTCACTGGACCTCCACAGAAGACGGCGGCAGCAGCTACCAGTTCGTATGGGATAGATACGAACTGGTACATGGACTCCGACGCGACTGATCATGTTACTGGAGAACTAGAGAAGCTCACCATACGGGACAAGTACAATGGGCATGACCAAGTGCACACCGCCAACGGGTCAGGTATGGAGATACAACATGTTGGATCTAGTACTTTGCATTCCCCTAATAGTACTATTCAATTAAACAATATTCTCCATGTTCCATCAGCCCATAAAAGTCTTGTTTCTATCAATCGCCTTGCTCGTGACAACAATGTTTTCCTTGAGTTTCATCCTAACCACTTCTTTGTAAAGGAACAAACAACGAAGAAGACCCTCCTTCAAGGCAGGTGTGAGAAGGGGCTGTATCCCATCAAAATCAACCAGAATAAAAAAGTGCTAGGCATCACCAAGGCGTCTACCTCCCTGTGGCATCATAGATTAGGACATGCTTCTGCGCGAGTAGTTCAGCAAGTCTTAAATCACCACATGCTTCCTTTTAGTAGAGATCAAAATAAGCATGTTGTTTGTGATGCATGCCAGCAAGGGAAGAGCCATCAGTTGCCTTACCCTTGTTCATCTAGTGTGTCATCTAGTCCTATGGAACTCATCTTTTCTGATGTTTGGAGACCTGCCCCAATGTTAGTTGGTTGCAATAATTATTATGTATCGTTCATTGATGATTTTAGTAAATTCATCTGGATCTATCACTTGCGTCATAAATCTGAAGTCTTCCAGCGATTCCATGATTTTCAAAATTTGGTTGAACGATAATTTAATAAGAAAATTTCAGCAATCCAAATAGATTGGGGGGGGGGGCGTACCAATCTTTAAATTCCTTTTTCTAGCGTATTGGCATCACACATCGTATTTCTTGTCCTCACGCCCATCAACAGAATGGAGCGGCTGAGGTTGCTCACGCCTCTATTCCTTTAAAGTTTTGGGATGAAGCATTTAGCACAGCCGTATATCTTATAAATCGTCTTCCCTCAAAACTTTAAAGGAAACCCCTCATGAGCGTCTATTTAAACAGCCACCTGATTACTCCCTTCTTTGTGTGTTTGGCTCCGCATGCTGGCCAAATTTATGTCCCTATAATACACAAAAACTCCAGTTCCGTTCTAAACGCTGTGTTTTTCTTTGCTATAGCAATCAACACAAGGGTTTCAAGTGCCTTGATCCTTCTGAAGGGTGTGTGTATGTGTCTCGTGATGTGGTCTTTGATGAAGGAGTCTTCCCTTTCAGTAGTTGGAATCCCAACGCTGGTGCATGGCTACAAGCTGAAATCTCTCTTCTGCCAGAATCATTACTTAATCCTAGTATGAATTTAGGGAATGCAAATTTATCTAGTCCACATGCGCGTAATTTATCTCCTACTGATAATATAACCTACCCTAGAAGTGTTTTGCCTGTTGCAGTAGAAAACTCCGATGAAAACAATTCAGAATGGAGAAGCACCACTCGTCATCGCATGTGTGCCCCGGCCGGAGACAGCAACAATCCCGGAGATGCTCCTCTGACAGCAGGTTCAGGCGCAACGGATGTTGATCAGGGGACCGCATCATCCTCGGGCGCTAAGCGAGTGACCCCCAGATCCTCTGCGCCTGTTACTTCCTCTTCGCCAGCGCCTGCCTCATCAGTTCTGCCACAGACAGATCCCGGCCAAGGGGGGCATTCACCTGCTGTAAGTGCAATCAAGCTCTAAGTGGGTTTTGGTATTGATGACCACCGAATTAGAGGACTAATGAGATTTGTTGAGTTGACAAGCAGAGAATAGCAAATGAAAGGATGGCATACATGACTGATGGATACCTAATTGTTTACTTGATGGTTTCCGACTCAAAGGGGGTTTAATTTATTTTCATTTCGAATTTCAGTTTAGGAATGTCGTACTATTAAGAGGGATTCTAGCACCCACAGTCAAATTGTGTTACCAATGCTCAATCTTTGCCAAAAAGATATACTTCCAGTCACCTTTCTAACCCCACAAGTTTCATATAGATCTATTCATTTTGGGGAGATCGGCAGTGCCGATCATTAGATCGGCAGTGCTGATCATAATCAGACCGTTTTGATCCAGACTATATATACCTTTCCAAAAAGCCCAAAACGGCCCAGTTCGACCAGTGCTTCTTCCAGCTTGCATTCTGACCGTTGAAAAAGGCTATATCTCTCTCTTTCACTCCTCCATTGTTGCCCCAAAGCTTTCAAGTGGATCTCCCATTCCAACCATCAAAACTTGAAAGAAAAGGCAGCAAAACTCGATTAGAGAGCAGATCCATTGATTCCAAAAGTCTCAAGAGCATTGGTTCGCGTTTGGCCGGAGGTCCTAGGGTTTATTACTCTTGGAGCTTGCTCCTAGCTGGCTAGGCGTCGCCCTTGAGCTTGTCAATGTTTTTGGTAGCCTAGGGAGGTTTGTAACCATCTTCTTGCAGCTAAGAAATCATCCCTCATCTCAAGAGTTAGCTCCCTTGACTTGAGAACGAGGAAAAGGAAAACCTAAGTGGTGAGCTCAAACCTTGGTGGCGTACCTCAACAACGTGGAGTAGGTTAACCTTTGTGGTGAACCGAACCACGGGATAAATCCTTGTGTCACCTTGTGCTTTGGTTTACTTTTCATTTGTGAAGTGATTTCTAGGGTTTGAGCTCATACTTGTGTTTTCAGTTTTTGGTATACCTGTGAACTGTATAACCCTACAGGAAGTTTACTCTCTCTATGTGTAACATTTTGTCTTACACTCACGAAGTTCGATTTTGCACCTATCTAGATTGACAGTGCTGATCAGGAGATCGGCAATGCTGATCAGGAGATCGGCAATGCCGATCAGGCTTCTAACCGAATTAAGTTTTGTGTTTTGACAGGCCTATTCAACCCCCTTCTAGGCCTCCAAATATCCTACAAGTGGTGTCGGAGTAGGTTGCCTTATATACGCTTCACTGCGTGAGGTATGGAGACCGGAGACGGTTCGGGAGGTGTGAAGAAGGCCGATGTTCACCTTGAGGATGAGAGCAGCGAGCTCAGCGCTTCCACAGCGCATGATCATCCACTTCCTCAGGCTCCAACCGACGTCGACAAGCCCGTCGATCCAATTGAAAAAGAAAGGAGGAAGGAAGAGAAGAAATTGAGAAGAGAAGCTCGAGAAAAGCAAAGAGAGATTGATAGATTGCTCCAAGAGAAGAGAGAAAAAAAAGACTTGAGAAGGAAGATTCGAGCAGAAAGAGAAGAAGAGAAGAAGGAGAAGGCTAAAACAAAGACCAAAAATAAAGCCGATTCTCCACCAAGTGAGTCATCAAGTAGCTCCGATGGAGATGATGATGAGTCCTATCACAAGAAGAAGGACAAGAAGAAGGAGAAGGATGAGGACAGTAGCAACAACAAGAAGAAATACTCCGCCGTATCCTTCAACTATTCTTATTTGACTGACCATGATCGCAAGTCTTTCATCAACGTGCCCGCGGGAAAGTTGCCTCATTTTGATGGGACCAACTTTGCCAAGTGGAAGCACTTGATGAGGGCTTATCTTATTGGTCTTCATCCCGGTCTTTGGGAGATTGTGTGCAGGGGATTTGAGCCACCGGTTGATCCCGAAGACCCCACAAATGAAGAGATGGTGGCAGTCCATCTCAACGGTCAAGCGACAAGTGTGCTTTTAAGTGCATTAGATGGTGAAGAGTACAATAGAGTGATGGGTGTTGATGTTTCCAAGCAGATTTGGGACACCTTGCACATTGCCCATGAAGGGGTAGACAAGGTGAGGAAGGCTAGAGTTGACTTATTGATGGTCAAGCTCAACCGGTTTGTGATATTGGAAAATGAAGGGCCACAAGATATGTTTGATAGGTTGATGACCATAGTTGGAAAAATTAGAGGCTATGGTTGTGATGAGTTGGATGACCACAAGGTAGTGAAAGTCATGTTAGAGGCATACCTACCAAGAAATGAGACCGTGGTCACTTTAATTAGAGACAAAAGGAAGTTTGAAAAATTCACTCCAAATGATGTGCTTGGAAGAATATTGACTCATGACATGCAAAAAGAAGAAGCAAATGAGAGAAGAAAACTTGGTGAGTTGCAAGCCAAGGTGGATGGCCTCAAGATCAAGGATGTAGCACTAAAGGCAAAGAAGACAAGCAAGCCAAGCACCTCAAGCAAGAGCAAGGGCAGCAATCAAGCAACTACAAGCAAGCCAAAGGCAACCAAGCAAGTTCAAGATCAAGAAGCTACAACATCATCATCAAGTGAAGACATAAGTGATGGTGAAGATTGTGAAGAAATTGGTGATATGGCACTCTTCATAAAGAGATACAACAAGAGCTTGAGAAAGCAAGGGTACAAGTTCACTAAGAGGAAGTTTCCAAACAAGAAGAAGAGGCTTTGCTACAATTATGGTAGCACCGAGCACTTTATTGCAAAGTGCCCACATGAGCTTAAAGATGACAAGTACAAGAAAGACAAGAAAGAGAGCAAGCATTAGTACAAGAGAGGTCATAGGGACATGGGAGAAGCTCACATTGGCCATGAATGGGATTCAACAAATGAAGCATCAAGTGAGGAGGATGAAAAAATTGCAACCGTGGCCATTCAACATTCATCCTCCACACCAAGGCTATTTGACAACTTGACCGATGACGAGCACCACGGCTCTCACATTTGTCTTATGGGAAAAAGTGAGAAGGTAAAACCAATTCCCACTCCCTCTCTAACTCTAAATGATATCTCTAGTAGTGATCTTAGTGATACCTCTAGTGATGATGAATCTAGTGATGAAGAGATGGACAATCTAACTAGAAACTTGGATAAAAAGACCAAACTCTATATCACTAAGCTATTGGAGGAATTAGACAAAGTTCAAGTTGAGTGAGCTACTAGAGATGATGATCTCATTGCACAAGAGAACATTTATATAGCTAGCAAGGAAGCTCTTTCATTAGAGAGAAGTGAGGTGGCTGCCTTGCGCAAGGCTTTGGCCAAAGAGCAAGAAAGCCATGCTATTACAAAGAATAAAAATATTGCAATCAAGCAAAAGTATCATAACTTAGATGAAAAGTACAAGGAACTTGAGCTGCAATACAACATTCTTTGGGATAGCAACTCACATCCCTCTAAGGCAACGAATGAATCTACTCCCTCCACTAGCCAAGGATGTGAAAAATGTTATAATCTTGATATGAATGTTTATTCCACTAAACTTGCAAATATGGAGGCAATGAGAAAGGAAATTGCTAGGCTCAATGAGATGATTGGTCAAGGGTGCAGCAACAAAGGTATACACATAGATACCAAGAAGGTGGATGACCAAAACAAGCCAAAGTACATAGATGGAAGACATCCTTTCATCAAGGATGGTTTGGGTCACACTAAAGGAGGCAAAACCAATGGAAGAAAGAAAGTAAATGGGTATGAATGTGTTCAGTTCAAGAGCAAGGGCAAGATTGGTACAGAACAGCCTGCACAGATGTCGGCACAGCAACCAACCAAATCAGCACTGCCATGCTCGGTCGGCAGTGCCGATGGCTTGGTCGGCAGTGCCGATTCCTGCAAGAAAGGGAAGGCTACCAATCATGCCCCTGGTCAGAACAAGCACAAGAAGATGGTCTATCTTCCCAAGAAGGATGCCTAGAAACCAAAGAAGTCAATGTGGGGCAATCCAAATGCTTACAAGTACCAACCAAAGGAACAATCTTCGTGACAAAGTTTATCATCTTGTTTTGTCTTGAAGAACAACAACAAGGGGGATGTGTATGCCAAGTATATTGGCAAAGGAACTAATGTTTACTTGCATACTTCCATTTGGGTTCTAATGATTCTTGTGACTAACATGCAAGGCCCCAAAAACATTTGGGGACCTAAATCGAAGAACTAATTTGTCTTGCAGGCATACTCCTCCGGTGGATCAAGTTGGGTGCTTGATAGTGGATGTACAAATCATATGACCGAAGATAGGAGTATGTTCATCTCATACTCTCCCATGATCAACTCACATGAAAACATTGTCTTTGGAGACAATTCCAAAGGGGGAGTAAGAGGTCTTGGTAAAGTGGCTATCACTCTTGATCATACACTTTCAAATGTTTTACATGTTGATTCATTGGGATACAACTTGTTGTCCGTTTCACAACTTTGTGAGATGGGCTACAATTGTCTCTTTACGAATGAGGGTGTGGAAGTCTTTAGAAGGGAGGATTCATCTATTGTCTTTATGGGTCATCACAAGAACAGGCTTTACCTAGTGGATTTCACTAAAGGCAAAGTCAATCTTGAGACTTGTTTAGTGGCAAAATCTAGCATGGGCTGGCTTTGGCACCGCCGACTAGCTCATGTTGGGATGAGGAACTTGGCCAAACTTCTAAAAGATGAACACATCCTTGGACTAACAAATGTTCATTTTGAGAAAGATAGAATATGTAAAGCATGCCAAGCCAGAAAGCAAGTAGGTGTACCTCACCCACCAAAGAGCATTATGGCCACCACACAACCGTTGGAGTTGATTCACATGGATCTCTTTGGACCGGTCGCCTACCTTAGCATCGGGGGTAACAAATATGGTCTTGTTATTGTTGATGATTTTTCTCATTTCACTTGGGTATTCTTTTTGTATGACAAGAACCAAGTGCAAGAGAAGGTGGAGATATTTGTGAGAAGAGCACAAAAGGAATTTGGCCTTCCAATCAAGAAGATAAGAAGTGACAATGGGACCGAATTCAAGAACATCCCCATTGAAGCATTTCTTGATGAAGAGGGCATCAAGCATGAGTTTTCAACTCCATATACCCCTCAACAAAATGGTGTAGTAGAGAGGAAGAATCACACACTCATTGACATGGCAAGAACAATGCTAGATGAGTACAAGACGCCAGACATCTTTTGGCGTGAAGCCGTCAACACCGCTTGCCATGCCATCAATCGCCTCTACTTACACAAGAAGTTGAAGAAAACCTCATATGAACTTCTAACCGGTAACAAACCAAAGGTGTCTTACTTTAGAGTGTTTGGGTGCAAGTGTTTCATACTTAACAAGAAACCCAAAGTCTCTAAGTTTGCACCTAAAGTTGATGAAGGTTTCCTACTTGGTTATGGATCAAATGAGCATGCCTACCGTGTCTTCAACAAGGCTTCCGGTCGAGTTGAAGTAGCGATAGATGTGACATTTGATGAATCTAACGGCTCTCAAGAAGAGCAAATTGATCCAAGTGTTGTAGGAAGAGAAGATCCACCTTGTGAAGCAATCAAGCAATTAGCTATTGGAGATATTAGACCACAAGAAAATGAAGTGGTCAATCTGGAGACTCCACCGGCAGTTGCTACAACTACTTCCACAAATGCATCTGATGCAGGTTTGCAGCAGACCCCTGCTGCAAATAGGGTGGTCGGCAATGCCGATCACATGGTCGGCAGTGCCGACCCTCCCTCTGCAGCAGCAGCTGATCCATCTCTAGTGCCAAGACTGAACCTAGAGCCTATATTTGAACAAGAAGAAGATGGAGGTTCAGAAGATGTACAGGAAGGTCTTGAGCATCCCAAGCTAAGGCAAACGATACAACGGGATCATCTAGTTGACAACATTCTTGGGAGTCTTCGAAAGGGGGTAACAACACGATCTCAATTAACAAACTTTTGCTAATTTTACTCGTTTGTTTCCTCCTTGGAACCTCTTAAGGTAGAGCAAGCACTAGATGATCCGGATTGGGTCATGGCCATGCAAGAGGAGCTCAACAACTTTGAGAGAAACAAGGTGTGGAAGCTTGTGGAGAGACCTAGTACAAATGTCATTGGCACCAAATGGGTCTTTCACAACAAGCAAGATGAGAATGGTGTGGTAACAAGGAACAAGGCAAGATTGGTTGCTCAAGGCTTCACTCAAGTAGAGGGTCTGGACTTCGAAGAAACATATGCATCGGTAGCTAGACTTGAAGCAATTCAGATGCTTCTAGCCTATGCTATCCATCACAACTTCAAGTTATTTCAAATGGATGTGAAGAGTGCATTCCTCAATAGCCCCACTCAAGAGCTTGTGTATGTTGAGCAACCACCGGGATTTGAAGATCCAAAGTTCCCCGACCATGACTTTCAACTCCAGAAGACGCTCTATGGGCTTAAGCAAGCACCAAGAGCATGGTATGAATGCCTTAAGGAATTCTTGCTAAAACAAGGCTTTGAGATAGACAAAGCAGATCCTACACTCTTTACTCAAAAAGTTGGAAATGATATATTTGTGTGCCAAATTTATGTCGATGACATAATATTTGCTAGTACTAACCTTTCTTTATGTGAAGAGTTTAGTAGGGTCATGACCAAAAGATTCGAGATGTCCATGATGGGTGAATTGAAGTTCTTCCTTGGGTTTCAAATCAAGCAAATGAAGGAAGGAACTTTCATTAGTCAAACCAAGTACACTCATGATATGCTAAGAAAGTTTGACATGGTCAATGCCAAGCCCATCAAGATTCCAATGCCAACCAACGGGCATCTTGATCTCAATAAAGAAGGGAAAGCCATGGACATCAAGGTATATCGCTCTATGATCGGTTCTCTACTTTATTTATGTGCATCTAGGACGGACATAATGCTTAGTGTGTGCATGTGTGCTAGATTTCAAGCTGACCCAAAAGAGTGTCATTTAATGGCCGTTAAGAGAATCTTGAGATATTTAGTGCACACTCCTAGCCTTGGCTTGTGGTATCCCAAGGGCTCCAAGTTCGATTTGCTTGGGTATTCGGATTCCGATTACGTCGGTTGCAAAGTAGATCAAAAAAGCACTTCGGGAACATGTCAATTCCTTGGACGGTCCCTAGTGTCTTGGAGCTCTAAGAAGCAAAATTGTGTAGCCCTATCCACCGCCGAGGCTGAATATGTTGCAGCCGGAGCTTGTTGCGCTCAATTACTTTGGATGAGGCAAACTCTTTGTGATTTCAGATGTCATTTTACCAAAATCCCATTACTATGTGACAATGAGAGTGCTATCAAACTAGCAAACAATCCAGTGAGCCACTCAAGAACCAAACATAGACATCCGACATCATTTCTTGAGAGACCACAAAACCAAAGGAGATATCAAAATTCGCCATGTGAGCACTGACAAACAACTAGCCGATATCTTCACTAAGCCCCTCGACGAGACAAGGTTTTGTGCTTTGCGTAGTGAGCTAAATATACTTGATTCTCGTAACGTAGTTTGAAAATATAGCATGCCTCTATTTGATCAACTAGCGACCTAGGAAAATGAATTGCAAAACCTTCATATCGTGTTTCAAATTGTTTTGAAAAATCATCTCTAAGGACCATGACCATAGCCCTCTATTGCTTTTCTGTGTCTGGTCATGATTCTTGGAGGACACATTGACATATCCGATATGAAATAGGTTTTTCTGGTTTCAGTCAATTCCAGGCTAATTGGGCAGTTTGACAGTGCCGAGCTATAGATCGGCAATGTTGATCATTGAACCTGTTGATAGGTTCGGGCCCACTTGGCCAGGCCTTGGGGTGCCTTCTTCCCTTCCCATCTGCACCCCGTGACCCCTCTCTCTTAGTTGTTTTCGGCCAGCACCATCTCCTCTCTCTTCTTTCTCCATAGGAGAAGATTTCTAGGGTTTAAGCTCTTCCCTTCCCCTTTGGCAGTGCCGAGCCCAACCCTGCCGCCTTGCTCGTCCCCAGGCCGATGCTAGTCCTCTCCCTCAAGCCATTGCTCCTTCCCTCAAACTCTCTCAAGGTAACAAGGTGTTCTTCCCTAAATCTCGCCCAATCTATGCAATGGATGGTTTCTAGTTATGGATTTATGTTGCTGGTATGTCACAAAGGTGTTGGGAACATGTTTAGGGGGAGGAATCGAGTGGATGTGGAACTCCATTGTCGGAGTGAACAGCAGACATCGTCACTGCCGATGTCCTGGTCGGCAGTGCCTACCACTGCAGCCTCCTCGGTTGTAGTTTTTGCTGTTTCCTCGGTCAATGGGCATCCAAATCTGCTGGATTCCTCAATCAAAACTTGTTTCCAATAACTTTTGTTTTATGACCTAATCCATGGCTTGAAACCCTAAGTACTTGTTTTGAATCAGTTTTGTAATTGCTCATATTGTGGAAAGGATGGTGTGACACAGGGAGAATTAGAAGAAAGAAGTAAAGTTCGAACAGGGGATGCTGAGTTGGTCGGCAGTGCCGATCCCCTGGTCGGCAGTGCCAACCATGTAGACAGATTTTCCTCTCTGCAGCAACCCGTGTTCTGAATTTAACTCTTTTTCCTAGTTGTTCCTGTATCATAGAAATTCTTTTTACATGAAGTTGCTCATTTGATTCTATTTATGCATAGATGGAGGGTGGTGATGACCGTGGCAAGAGGAAGATTACCACCAAGCAAAGTACTCGTCATGGAAGGGGAAGAGCAACATACACAATGAGGACACAAGAGGAGCAGCAACAGTACAATGAGGAGCAAGCTAGGCTTCAGCAGGCAGGTCACACTGCAAGATATGTGCTATCCACTCCAGTTCATCTCACTGAGTTTGATGACAGCTATATGAGGGACAACACTAGTGAGTTTGAGCTGATGGAGCCGCAGAATAGGATAAGGATTCATGTGACTGATTATTCCAGGAGCATAACAGAAACCACCAGGGCTAGACAGGAAAATCCTTTTGTGGTGCAGAAAGATCATGATTTGGATTACAGGTTTTGGAATGCTTTCCATTCCAACTTCTACACCACCTGCATTATTGGGAGAAACAAGGCAAAGGTGACCAAGATGCAATACATTGACTTCTCAGATATGCAGGATAGGAATGATCATGACTTTGCTACAACTGTTACCATTTGTGATAGATATGAGCTGACAGACATTATGAGTTTCAGACATGATTGGAACCAGGAGGTCCTTGCCCAGTTTCATGCCACTTTTTACAGGGACAAGGATGCTGATGAGATTCACTGGTTGACTGATGGTGTTCACTATCGGGTCAACTTTGTGACTTTCTGTCGCATTCTTGGTTTTGGGCAGCAGCATAGATCCTACAGCCGCATTCACGATGATCATCGCTTCATGCCGCATGAAGTGAGCTTTCTGTGGGAGGACCCAGCTGCAGCTGATGGCAGGAGGACAGGGCTGAAGAGCATCTACTACATAATGAACAATCTCATCAGAAGCACAATCAATCCAAAGGATGGTGCAGCCACTGATCTTAATGGATACATTACAAATGTCTTATCTCGGTTTCCTAACGGTGCCAAGTTTAATGTGCCTAGCTTCATTTGGGTTGAGTTGAGCTATGCAGTGGAGGATGGTAGAAGGGGGCTGCCCTATGCTCCCGACATCATGTTTATGATTGAAAGAGTAACTGGCTTCAGATATCCCAAGGATGGGACACACACTAGTTACAACATCAAGAAGACTAGAGGTGGGGCAGCTACTTCACAGGTGCATAGGAGTGCTTCATATGCTCACAGAGAGGCACCTGGGTCTTCCAAAGGTGGTGGTAGGAGTGGGAGGAAGAACAAGAAGTTCTGGAAGCTTGGATCTTGGATCAAGGCAATTTTTACCTCTTGCTCTTATCAAAATGATGCTATTTACAGGACTCACAGGTCTATGCAGGAGATGAGACAGGCTCAGGGACTTGCACCTCTTTCTCCTTTGAGATCTCCTCCAAAGTTCAACCTTCCAAATCTTTCTGAGTCAGATGATGATGATGATGGTGATGATGGTGAGCAGCAGCAGCAGTCACAGCAGTATCAGGATGAGCCTGAGTACAGTCACCACAGCGCTTGGGAGTTTCAGACTCTTGCTAGTTATCAGCGGCAGTATCAGTATCAGCAGCAGCAGGAGCAGCAGCCTCCTAGGAGGTCCACTCGACTGTCTACTCGCTACACGACGACTTCTCACCGTGGTGGGCGTGCCCGCATAGACTCGGATTCAGATGATGATGAGGTTGGACAGTAGGCAGGTAGCAGTGGCGCTGGCGTTGGTGGTTGTGTTGATTGGGATGACATCTAGGATTCCGACGATGAGTGACTCTTCTTCTTTTCTTTTCTCTTTTTGGCATTTGATGTCAAAGGGGGAGAATTGAAGGGGTCCAATCTTTTTCGATGCCATCCTTGCTGAGTTTATGTTTTGAGTTTATGTTTTATCCGAAAGAGTCTTAGTTAGGTAGTGAGATTGAGAGGTTATCTATGTAATAATTGACTACCTTTTAGACTTATTTCGTACTCAGATATGGACATGTGTGGTCTGTTTAATTCCAGCTTGTCTTATTTGTGCTAGTAGTTTACCTTTATGCTTTTTATCTGCTGTTCAAGTTTCACTGTGTTCTGGCTGATGAAGCTGGATCAGCAGTGCCGAGCTTCAGGTCGGCAGTGCCGATCTAAGCAACAGCAGCCAGACTTTGTTGTGCATGAACTGTCATTTGTATCACGTTTTATACTGTGACACTATGTTTCTTGCACCCCACAACAGGCATGGATATAAGGGGAGGCCCCAAATCTCGCTAATATGTGAAGATTGACCTCTTATGTCAATCTTGGAAATTCGAATTCCTATTCATATATTTAGGGGGAGTCCTCTATATTTGTGACTCATAAATCTCAGCACTATTATATATCTTTTGTAAGCTCTAATTGGGTTGCCATCAACTACCAAAAAGGAGGAGATTGTAAGTGCAATCAAGCTCTAAGTGGGTTTTGGTATTGATGACCACCGAATTAGAGGACTAATGAGATTTGTTGTGTTGACAAGCAGGGAATAGCAAATGAAAGGATGGCATACATGGCTGTTGGGTACCCAATTGTTTACTTGATGGTTTCTGACTCAAAGGGGGTTTAATTTATTTTCATTTCGAATTTGAGTTTAGGAATGTCGTACTATTAAGGGGGATTCTAGCACCCACAGTCAAATTGTGTTACCAATGCTCAATCTTTGCCAAAAAGATATACTTCCAGCCACCTTTCTAACCCCACAAATTTCATCTTGATCTATTCATTTTGGGGAGATCGGTAGTGCCGATCATTAGATCGGCAGTGCTGATCATAATCAGACTGTTTTGATCCAGACTATATATACCTTTCCAAAAAGCCCAAAACGGCCCAGTTCGACCAGTGCTTCTTCCATCTCGCATTTTGACCGTTGAAAAAGGCTCTCTCTCTCTCTCACTCCTCCATTGTTGCCCCAAAGCTTTCAAGTGGATCTCCCATTCCAACCATCAAAACTTGAAAGAAAAGGCAGCAAAACTCGATTAGAGAGCAGATCCATTGATTCTCAAAGTCTCAAGAGCATTGGTTCATGTTTGGCCGAAGGTCCTAGGGTTTATTACTCTTGGAGCCTGCTCCTAGCCGGCTAGGCGTCTCCCTTGAGCTTGGCAATGTTTGTGGCAGCCTAGGGAGGTTTGTAACCATCTTCTTGCAGCTAAGAAATCACCCCTCATCTCAAGAGTTAGTTCTCTTAACTTGAGAATGAGGAAAAGGCAAACCTAAGTGGTGAGCTCGAGCCTTGGTGGCGTACCTCAACAACGTGGAGTAGGTTAACCTTTGTGGTGAACCGAACCACGGGATAAATCCTTGTGTCACCTTGTGCTTTGGTTTACTTTTCATTTGTGAAGTGATTTCTAGGGTTTGAGCTCATACTTTGTGTTTTCAGTTTCTGGTATACCTGTGAACTGTATAACCCTGCAGGAAGTTTACTCTCTCTGTGTGTAACATTCTATCTTATACTCACGAAGTTCGATTTTGCACCTATCTAGATCGGCTGTGCCGATCAGGCTTCTAACCGAATTAAGTTTTGAGTTTTGACAGGCCTATTCAACCCCCCCCCCCCTTCTAGGCCTCTAGAGATCCTACACCTACGTCACCTGACTCCGCTCCTGGCGCAGCGCAGGAGAGTCTGGAGGCGAGATCTTCTGCGGCTGAACAACACACTACTGATCCTCCCCCCGACCATCCACTAGGCTTCAACATGGTATACACAAGCCGAAGATTTATACAGATGGTACTGTTCGATGGGGAATGCTTGGTATGAGTGCTGCCGAAGAACCTTCATTAGTAAGTGACGCTTTTTAGGACTCCAGATGGGTTGCTTCTATGGATGCAGAGCATAATGCCTTGTTACACAACAAACTTGGCATCTTGTTCCTGCACCAAAAGGGAAGAATATTATCGGCTGCAAGTGGGTATATAAGGTTAAAAGGAAGGCAGATGGATCGGTTGACAGGTATAAAGCTCGACTTGTAGCAAAAGGATACAAACAAAGGTATGGATTGGACTATGAAGATACTTTTAGCCCGGTGGTGAAAGCAGCTACTATACGACTCATACTATCAATTGCAGTATCGAAAGGATGGTCGCTTAGGCAACTTGATGTACAAAATGCATTCTTGCATGGAGTTCTGCAGGAGGAAGTATATATGCACCAACCACCAGGCTATGAGGATAGATCAAGACCCAATCTTGTGTGTAAACTGGACAAGGCCTTGTATAGACTCAAGCAGGCTCCTAGAGCCTGGTATGCCCGGCTATGTAGCAAACTGGAGTCTCTTGGTTTCTTACCATCAAAGGCTAATACCTCTCTTTTCTACTATAACAAGGGTGGTCATACACTGTTCGTTTTGGTCTATGTTGATGACATAATAGTGGCAAGTTCGTCACAAGCAGCCACTAATGCTCTACTTCGGGATCTCGAAAAAGAGTTAGCACTAAAAGACCTTTGTGACCTGCATTACTTTCTCGACATAGAAGTAAAGCGGTCAGCAGGAGGAGTGTGTTGACTCAGGGGAGGTATGCAGCCGATGTGGTAAAAAGGGCGGGGATGAGTTTCAATAAACCTATCAGTACTCCACTATCAAGCACTGAGAAGCTCAGTATAGCTGAAGGCGTAGCGTTGGGAGCTGAAGATAGTACACGATATAGAAGCACAGTGGGGGCATTACAGTATCTTAGTCTAACTCGTCCAGATATTTCTTTTGCAGTTAACAAGGCCTGCCAATTTCTACATGTGCCTACATCTGCACACTGGAGTGCGGTGAAAAGAATTATGAGATATATACATGGAACACCTAAGCTCGGGCTGAAGATAAGAAAATCTGACTCAATGTTGGTGAGTGGATTCTCTGATGCGGATTGGGCAGGTTGTGTAGATGATCGAAGATCTACAGGAGGTTTTGCTATTTTCCTCGGCTCAGATCTTGTATCATGGAGTGCAAGGAAGCAAGCCACAGTCTCACGATCAAGTACAGAAGCAGAATATAAAGCCTTGGCAGATGCAACTGCAGAGATGATGTGGGTACAAAAGTTACTTTCGGAACTGAGAGTTCAACATCCACCTGCAGCCAGGTTGTGGTGTGATAACATCGGTGCAAAGTATTTGACAGCTAACCCAGTGTTTCAAGCGAGGACTAAACATATCGCGATTGATTTTCATTTTGTCAGAGAACGTGTTGCACAGGGTTTGCTTGATGTCAGATTTATTAGCTCTGGAGATCAGCTCGCCGATGGTTTCATAAAGGCTGTCAGTCTACCGAAGTTGATTCAATTCAGAAACAATCTAAACCTTGTGGTCGGTTAAGATTGAGTGGGGTGTTAAAGCTAGCGTCTGTTAGAGGTTTGCGGATATGTTAGTTAGAAGAGATATGCGCAAGCTATCTAGTTGAGCATAACTTGTAATCCAAGTAGATGGATGTTGAGAGATTGTAGCTTAGGCTGTTGTAAATCTGATTCTCTTATACAAGCCACGCCATGGGGCTGTTCCTGGCTATATAACACGAAACCGAGAGCCTGAGAAGGTATCTCGTTAAACCCATTTTCACACTCCATATATTTAAATTATATTATCAAAAAACATAGGCATTTTGACTATTCCAGTTTTTTAAAAAACAAGATATTTAGATGCAATTCAAACCATATCTAATTGCATCTTACACTGTTACAATATTCTCAAACTAGGCAAAAGTAGGTTTTTGGAGGTGAGCAAAGCGTCTGTCTCTATCGAAAGGTCTATGTTGACTTAGACTTCAGGATCGGAGGCGGGTGATTTGCCTCCATGGGTTAATCATGATTAACACAGGTGGTCCTTTTCACCACCTTGGTTAATCAATTTTAAAAATAAAAGAAAAACAAGCATCGAACCCGTTCAGGGCCCGACATTGAGCCTAATCGAGCCCGCTTAGGGTCCGCTCGCTGGGTCTCGCCGCCACATCCAATGGATCTGGACTTCGCCTCCACATCTACCGTGTCCCGCACTGCTGCTCGCCAAATCTGGAGTGGAGGTGGTGGAGGGGGCCTCGTTGCTCTACTGTCTCTGCTTCTTCTTCTGCGTGGGTTGCACTATATCCACACGGATCTGCATGAACTCGCCACCGCTCAGGGTCGTGCAACTGCTCTAGGTTGCACCGCCCTGGGGGCATGGGGGAGAGCCACACTGCCGCTCGGAGGGTGGAAGAGTTGTGTCGCCTCTTAAATGTCTCGCTACCACACCGGGTCTGGGAAGAGAAGGTGGGACGATTCTCATAAGCGGAGGAGAAGGCCAGGCTTCGCGTGTTGTGCCCCATGTCCTGCCATCGAGGATCGCCCGCATGAGATCTAGTCAAAGGTCCCTCGCGCGAGATCCATTGCTATGGACCGGATTCAAAACCTAATGAGATCAATCCGGCCGAAACAGCTCTGTTCCGACATAATCGAACAAGGCCTAAGGAGGTTCTACCATGTGGAAACACTCTTTAATACAACTTTTGTTTTAGCTAGTCATGACCAAGAAACCACCGGTTTTGCTTGGTGGGCTGGAAATGCCAGATTTATTAATTTGTTTCATAAACTAAGTACGAAGAAGAGGGTAAGGAACAAGCAGTTCCTACGAGACTAAACCTGATCTGCACCATAGGGGTAAAGAACAAGCAGTTCCTGCGAGACTAAACCTGATCTGCACCATAGGGTCCCACGTAAAATCAATTTCTTGTGCTCTTGATTCATCCATTCCAAACACCAATTTATGAAATTTCATGTGTCTTCTTCATTCCTCTGTTTTGCTAATACTCTTCTATCCTATTCTTTTGTTTTTCCCTTTTCTCTGTTTTCTGTTCCTCTAATCCCAACATGTTATAATAGTAGAAGGGAAAAGAAAAAGGAGGGTAGTCGGCAACTGCCTTCCTGCTGACCAGTTGGACGCTAATCATCACCCTACTACAGTCCTAATTATTGTTGTAAAACATAAGGACTCTATCCTAGAAGGAAAGGAGAAGGAAGAATCTTAATCCTAGTCCGTATGTACGTGGGCTCTTACCAAAACTCTAGGCCTTGGCAGGACTATATATACGTGGGAGATCTATGTTGTAATTACCGATATTCAGAGAAATAAAGAATAGTCTCCCTACACCTTGTGTCTACTTGTTTTACTTTTATCTACTATGTTGATCATGAAAGACGGAGAGGGGAAGGTCCTAACCGCTGGCAACATGTTTTATAACACGTTATCAGCACGACAAGCTCTTCGTCGACATCGCCGTTGAAGCCACCATCGACCTCGACACCGACGTCTGCGCCGACGTCCCTGCCGCGGCTACTCCGACGGTGTCGACGTCCCCGACGTTGTTAGCGGAGAGGATCTGCTACCTCTGCCTCCATCGAATCTGCACTGCATCGGCATATATATACCATCGTCGTCAAGCAGACAGTCCTACGACAATGTCAAACGCTCTACGCGGTATGTATCTACTAATCACTGTCCTACGTGACATGTGACGTAGATCAATTGGCATCCAAAATAATTAAGGTATGATTTGTTTTAATAGTAGATTGGTTTGCGTCTTGCTGTAGAGCTAGATTTATTTTCCAATCTACTTATATCGGTTTTGACAAACGACACTTTCGTGTCGCCTGCATGCGGCTACGAGATCGCATAAGCCTGGTAGGCTATGTATAGTGTTTCATCTGTGCATAAATGCACTATGTATAGTGTTTCATCTGTACATAAATGCACTACCTAAAAGGTACGAGAAGATCACATCATCTTGAAGATTACGTTTGTCTTTGCCTATATGCCTGCTGGACATTTGTTTTTCTCCTCAAGAATTATGCGTTGTACTTGAAGTACACCAGCACATATGAGAACAAGCATACATATATGAACAGTACCTACAGGCGCTACAATTTGTATTTATATACATGAACGACTAAATCTAGCGTTAATTAAAGGGAGGAAAGTACGATGACATCATCGTGGTGTGTCAAGCTCATGCATGAGCTTGTGACCGTGCGACCAGCATGACCGCTGCCACACAACCTGAAAGCACCGTCCCTCCTGGCCTGAACGCCACGTCTTCCGGCTAAACGGCGTCTCGCTGCCTGGCCGCCTGTCATCAACTGCTATATCAGCCAGAAGATTGATCTATTTTTTTAATCCGAACTATTATCGCAGTACAAGAAACCACACCGTGCAAAATCATCATATACGTGCCATCACCGAATCGATGTCCGTTATCGCGCCGTATGCGACGTGACTCAGGTTGTCTCACTCACATTCACGTACGATTGTCAACCTTGGCTCGAAGCCACTATCCATGTCTCGTGGTGCTTGCAGCTCACTACTCTCGGCACCAAACCGTGGTCTTCTTTCTATGCCATGGACTATGGCTTGCACGCCGCTACCTTACACCACCGTTACTGAACCTCTGCGTCATGAATCTGCATATTTTGTCTTTGGACTATGGGCCCGCATGCTCAAAGCTCCACGTGCATAGAATCCCATCGGTATATGCGTGCACAGGCAAGAGACGAGATGACCTCTGCAGTTCGAAACTCAGAAGTCAGAAGAATACAATACATGCGTACCGGGCCTGAAGTCAACCCACTGCGATAAATTTTTAGTTTGGATAAATTGAGCCGGTTAGACCCTATCAGCATGTATGAACTGTATATGTTCTTCTATCCCCTGTGTTTTATGAATTATTGATTTTGCCTAGCTTTATTTTTCTGTAATTATTAAGTAGAATTAATTCAGAAAATTTTGTTGCGCTTTGAATTTAATTATGAAAAGGTAGTGCAAACATTCTGTGCCATGTAATTGCAATCTTGAATGATTATGCTAAAAACATGGTATAAGGCACGTGACCTCTCTAAATCCTGCAGACCTTAGACTTGTCATTTTTGAGGCTCATATTTATTTTTCCTAGCATAATAAATTTTTGGGATGAACAAAAATACTTGGTATTAATTCTGAAAATTTACATATACCACGGTCCCGAAAACTGCTAGGATGCTTCTAAGATTATTTTGAATAATCATCCACTATCTTTTTGCACCTTACTCCTTGTTTACACGCAGTAAACCTATATGCACATGGTTTGTTATAATGATATAAGCATACCTTCATGAAGAAGGAATATCTTGGACTTGCCTTGAATGGCATAATTATTTAATATGGTCATAATTAAATCCTAGAAGGATATTCTCTGTCACTGTGAAGTGAAGTGGACTTAAGCATTGTAATTTCTAATTACTCTCTAGAATAACTATATGGCTATGAGAAGTAACAAATTAAGGCATTGTGGGACTCATTGCATGAGTAAAATCCCAAATTATAATTACAGAATATTATGTTGCATTGAAAGTTGAATTTTTCAAGCTATATGCCTATATAGATTGAGATATAATGTTGCTCTATAAATAATAGTTTGAAGCTTTATACTAAATGTCTAGAAGACAAGATGATAAATACGATTTTATCAATGCATATTCTCGAAGAAATGTCAATTGTGTGTAGAATATCACAGAGCAATGCTACATGAAGTATTTAAATTTACCATTACTCAAACAGAAATTGAGTTGAATTTTTAGACAGCTTTATAACCCCAAGATATTATCGGTTGTAATATGTGGCTTGCATATGTTACACACCTTGAAGATTTGTGTCTATATATCATAACTGTTGTATATAGAGCATGAAGTTATCGCTTGTCAAAGAATAGAAGTTAAGACATGCGAGAATGATATTATTTAGAATATTTAAGAATTTTCTTAAAGAAAAACTTAAATCATGTGCTTATAAATTTGTTGCATTTCAAGTTCATATCCCGAAGTATTGATAGTAGTAGTGGTGGTGCATTAAGTTTTAATTTCCGTTGAATTAAGTGATTAATGGTTAATTTATTAGCTTGAAGGCTAATATGAAATATCTAATATTCTTAGTTGCAATTATTACCTGAAGTAATATATGCTAATTTCTCATGGAATAAATTAGATTTATATGTTTCACATATAAACAATTGCCAATTGCCTATCTAAATAATTTTGCATTATTGTTTTCACAAAAGAAGCCTCAACTAACCATGAGGTTATAGTTATTTGTGCACCACTACCATGTAGGTAGAAGGGAAACTGAATTTCCTAGAAGCACATGAACAATTGGACTATACTGGCATATAAAATTGCTCCTAGAAGGATAAATTTAGCCAAGAACTAGTATAATCCTAATATTTTTAGTCCGAGAACTAGAAGTTTTATTCTACCCTATCTATGTGAATTTCATGCCATAACCAATGAATACTAGAAGTATGATTGTATTCTATGGAACATTAGAAGTGATTATTTCATAGATGATGCAAGAAGCATATTACTGCCTGAAGTAATTATGGCATGAGGGGGAGAAATTTTGGGTAAAGACATAAGAAAATGTGGTTAATATATATTTAATAGGCATAGCTTTTCTAAATCTATTCTAAGTGCATGTATCAGGACTTGAAGTTCTGCCCGCGTCCCTTCCGGCCGAGTTAACTTTCTCTACTGCACTAATTGCACAAGCTTGTAGCTTTGCATTTTTGTTGTTATCTATTATATTGGACTGAATACCAATATTCCACATTACACATGTATGTGTATTGCTATGTTATTCTCTCATTGAGCTAAACTATCTCCACTCTTGCATGGATATTAGCATAGAAGCTATAGTTGTAGCTAGTAGCTACCTTTACACTTCCCTCATAATGAAATTGGCTAGCTAGCATGCTATGTCTATATGGTTCTCGTTGAACTAAGAAATCATTTGCTTTCAATGTATCGTATGCATAAGCAATAGATTGGTCTACGGCCATGTAGCCTAAGATCAGGGGGAGTGAGATAATATGAAATTTGCTCAATGGAGACTAACCCAGTCGATGGGGTGAATAATTACGGAACTAAGAAGATGGATAACACACTCATGATGATTTAGGATTTACGAAAAAAAGGCATTAAGGGAATTTTGCATTAATGGCAATTAGAAAATTCTAGAAGAAATTCCATGTGAATTTGAATGTTGCATATATATTTGAAGTATATGATCCATTCTTATTAATGTATGAGTACTTGTGGATCAATTATTTTGGCTAAATAATAAAGAAGCTAGACAATGAAATAGTTTTATAAACTATGATATGTGCACATCAGGGGGAGAACATACCTGAGTTTGTAGGAATGTTGAACTTTCTTAAGTGCACTATGTGTATTCTAGCTCGCTGCATATAATGTATAATAACCCCATGTTTAATTATGTGCGTGAATATTTCCCATAAAACTCTATCATATATAGCATACATGAATGGGCCTCCACTTGCAGTTGGAGATACATAAATTTGATTATTTTAAGCCCATGATAGAGGATATCTTTTGGAGTATGCTATTAAAGATCTAATATTGGCATTAGGGGGAGAGAGAGCCTATGTTTGAATGCCAAATATTACTTGCACATAGAAGGAAAATGATCTAGAGAAAATATTCCTTGAAGCTTGAAGCAGGAATATTATCATGCACTAAGTCAACTAATAGTTTGACTAATGCTCTTGTGAAACATGAAGCGGAGCATATGCCAGATATTTTTAGAAATCAGAGGAGTAACTTGAAGTTATAAACCAGAAGTTTTGTTTACTAGTAGTAAACTAAATATTACATACTATCAAGCTAAAATCTACGGGGACGCCTGTGGGTTATAGTTTCAGTGTATACTTATTGAATAGAAATAAAATAAAACTCCTTCATTCTCATGAAGAGAACACCTCATGAAGAGGATCATCTTGAAGATGAAATCCAACACACTAAGTGCGCACATCTTTAGTGTTGGATATGCAGAACAATAAAATATCTCTTGTTTGGGAAATGACAAAGAGACAAAATAATCTCATATTATGAGAATATTGAGAGAAAATAATAGTTGTCGACAACGCTACCTCTATAATTGCAAATGTTTCTCTTACGAGAACCCGGATCCGGAAAACAAGTCCGTGGCAAAGTCGCTTGTAGAGATTATATCGGGTCAAATGAAGAAATGTGATTGAGGTTGAATCTCCTACTAAGAAGAAATAAATGTTCTGCTATATCTCTGGCAAATAAAATGAATGAATATGAAATATGCAGTTAATAAATGGATTACGAAGATCCATATAATTCCTAAAGAATATAAATTACAACATATGAAAATTAAATCTCATACGAGTACTATTAAGTCTAAGGTAGAATATATTCATGAATGAGTATTGAAGTCTCTAGAAGAGCATATCATAGAAGGAATAGTCATCGAATGACTTCATAGTGAATAACACTATCTCATTGTGTATATCACTAAATAATCTCTCTTGTAGTAGAGTGAGAACATCCTTTAAGGAACTAGTCCATGAAGGATTTACCAGTCAATTCTTGAAGAAAGATCATTTATCCCTGAAGTGAATATAGACCCGAGAGAAAGAAAATGAGGAATTCTAAACACCATGAAGGTGTCATACAAACACTCACAAACTGTAAAGCTAGCAATAAAAATATTGATATCCTCTAAATACCATAGAAGGTATGAGAATAATGGTGATTTGACATTTGAATTATCCCCTAAATGCCAAATGCAAGGCTGGATTTATTACTTAGTGGTACAATCAAAATCTTGAAGATGTGTAAGTTTCAAAATCCACCATGAA
Organism: Coix lacryma-jobi var. lacryma-jobi; assembly: GCA_009763385.1. Taxonomy (NCBI): domain Eukaryota; kingdom Viridiplantae; phylum Streptophyta; class Magnoliopsida; order Poales; family Poaceae; genus Coix; species Coix lacryma-jobi. The sequence goes on from CM019827.1 coordinate 108,948,115, forward strand.
AGAATTATTAGTATTGAAACTCTTGTAAGAGTTTGACACTATCTAGAAGATATTGAATATTGTAATTTATTTATCTCCATCATCCTCTGAAAGGATTTATTACCCTGAAGGGTAAATTTTTTATTTGTTTTGCACAACTAATAAGTGGTTATTTATGAAGGGTTACGAGGATGCTACGCTAGCCAGAAAACAAAATTTTTCGACCCCATAAACCAGGAACTACTGCTAGTTATAGATCACGGGATTACCACTAGACGCGCAGAAGCAGCGGAAGACGTCTCGGTGTAGACGTGCGCGTTGTAGCGGTGTCGCGCAGTTGATCACGTCCGTCCTTCACGTCTCCACGTGCGGTTCGTCCTTGTGCTCCAGATGCAGCACCTCCGAGGTATCCCACACGTACAGGGAGGAAGCGTCATGCCTCCAGACTGCTAGGTCTGCGAGGAGCAATAGGCGTGGGCGTGGGGTGGGCGACGACTGTCTAATGACGTGGGTCAAACCCTGGCCGCCCCACCCCTCTATTTATAGACGTCCCTAATGAGCCCGCTGACCTGGAGGCCCATTAGCAAACCCTAATCCCGGTCTGATTCGAGTCCAACTCGAATCAGGCTTCCAGCCCCTTAAGCGTACGACCCTATGGGTTCACGCACACATAGACACGGCCCGAGTACTCCTACTCGCCCGATAGTTGACAGCGGCCTCTAGCAAGACATGTCAACTCCTATGTACACGCAAAGATCATATCAGACGAACCACCACGATCACATACATGTAATTCCCTTGCCACACAATATTTGGTCCAACTCATAGGTTAACACTTAACCTAAGCACGGCCATGCATTTTATGATCCAATCATTTGAGTGGTCCAGTGATATCTCTCTCACGTGGAGAGGGGCAAATCCCATCTTGATCGTCTATGTCTCACAGCATACTTCCTGACAAACCCGAAGACTATCTTTATAACTACCCTATTACGAAGTAGCGTTTGATAGTCCCTAAGTGAGTCGATTCCTATCTTGAGTACATACCACAATCTCAGGTCGAAGAACATAACGTACATGATGTGTAAAGAGATAATAAGAACATCTCATGCTGGGTCAGTCCAGCCCCATGTCATACATGTGCCCACATTATTAGTTCGACATCTCCATGTCTATGACTTGTGAAACATAGTCATCAACTAATACATGTGCTGATCTAATATTCATATGTGTCCTCACATGAACTCCGATCAGGGACAACTATTGAATAACCATACAAGTAAAAGAGTTTCACAGACAATTCACATAATTGCCAATCAATACAAGTTGTCTTTAATGGATATTCAATCAACATACAATAAATCATGGATACAATAGAAATATCATCATCTCTATGATTACCTCTAGGGCATATTCCCAACAGTCTCCCACTTGCACTAGAGTTAATCTTTTAGATATCTAATACCCATAGACCTCACATGCGCCTCATGCTTAGGCTGTGGAAGATCCTTTGTCAAAGGATCTGCTACATTCAAATCCGTATGTATTTTGCACATCTTAATCTCATCTCTTCCAATGAACTCTCGAATGAGGTGAAATTTCCGCAGTACATGTTTGTTCTTCTGGTGATTCCTTGGCTCCTTAGCCTGCGCAATCGCCCCATTGCTATCACAATGTAGAGGCAATGGGCTAGACGCATTTGGAAACACACCAAGATCAATGAGGAACCTCCTCATCCAAACACCTTCCTTTGCAGCTCCACTGGCTGCAATGTACTCGGCTTCTGCTGTAGAATCAGACACGGTCTCCTCCTTGGAACTTTTCCAACTGACTGCACCACCATTTATTGTGAACACAAAACCTGATTGAGATTGTGAATCATCTGTGTCAGTTTGGAAGCTAGCATCGGTGTAACCATTTACAACGAGCTCCTCCTCACCTCCATAGATTAGGAACACATCTTTAGTCCTTCTCAAGTACTTAAGGATGTTTTTAACAAGTGTCCAGTGACTCTCACCTGGATTAGCTTGATATCTGCTCACAACACTTAGAGCATATGAGACATCCGGGCGTGTACATATCATGGCATACATGATGGAACCAATAGTCGAAGCATATGGAACCTTACTCATGCGCTCTCGCTCATCAGATGTCGAAGGACACTATTTCTCGCTAAAGCGCATGCCATGTGACATAGGCAAGAACCCTTTCTTGGACTGTTCCATGTTGAACCGCTTCAACACCTTGTCAATGTACGAATCTTGGCTTAATCCTATTAGCCTCTTTGACCTATCTCTATAGATCTTAATGCCCAGAATATATGTTGCTTCTCCTAAATCCTTCATAGAAAAACTATTATTCAGTGAAGTCTTTACAGTTTGCAACATCGGAATATCATTCCCAATCAACAGTATGTCATCTACATACAAGATTAGAAATACAACAACGCTCCCACTTTCCTTCTTGTAAACACAAGGTTCTTCTTCACTTTGACGGAAGCCAAACCCTTTGACCACCTCATCAAAACGAATATTCCAACTCCGAGATGCTTGCTTTAATCCATAAATAGATTTCTTAAGCTTGCATATTTTGCCAGCATTGCTAGGATCAACAAAACCTTCGGGTTGTATCATATACACGTTCTCTTCCAAATTTCCATTTAGAAAGGCTGTTTTAACATCCATCTGCCATATCTCATAGTCATAATAGGCAACATTTGCTAGAATGATCCGGATAGATTTAAGCATCGCTACCGGCGAGAAAGTCTCGTCGTACTCAACTCCTTGAACTTGCCGAAAACCTTTTGCGACAAGTCGAGCTTTATAAACTTGGATGTTTCTATCCATATCCTTTTTCTTTTTATAGATCCATTTGCACTCTATGGGTCTTACCCCATCAGGCGGGTCAACCAAGTTCCAAACTTGATTGGCTCCCATGGAATCTATCTCGGATCTCATGGCACTATGCCATTTCTCGGAATCAGGGTCCATCATTGCCTCGGCATAAGTCGCAGGTTCGTCATCGTCCAACAATAACACATCCCCATGCAACTCACGAATTCTTGTCGACCTTCGTGGTTGGGGCGGGGTGTCTGTTGCCACAGGTAGCTCAACTTGTTCTGCTACATTAGCATCACTTGCGGAGTCAATCCCTGATGGCTCATCCTGAACTTCTTCAAGATACACCTTCTGCCCTCTCTTGTCTCTTCTGAGAAACTCTTTCTCTAAGAAAACACCGTTTCGAGCAACAAACACTTTGCCCTCTGAGCGGTTGTAGAAGTAATACCCTAAAGTTTCCTTTGGGTATCCCACGAAAAAGCACTTGTCCGACTTGGGTGTTAGTTTATCCGATATAAGTCGTTTGACATAAACTTCACAACCCCAAATCCTTAGAAAAGACAAACTGGGACTCTTACCAGTCCACATCTCATATGGTGTCTTAACTACGAACTTAGACGGTACCCTATTTAATGTGAAAGCGGCTGTTTCTAGAGCATATCCCCAAAATGATAAAGGAAGGTCCGACTGGCTCATCATAGACCGAACCATGTCTAACAGAGTTCGGTTACGTCGCTCGGACACGCCGTTTCTCTGAGGCGTTCCGGGTGGCGTAAGTTGTGGAGCAATTTCGCAACTCTTAAGATGATTGCTAAACTCGTGGCTCAAATATTCGCCTCCACGATCTGATCGCAAGGCCTTAATTTTCTTGCCACGTTGATTCTCTACCTCATTCTGAAATTCTTTGAACTTTTCAAACGTCTCAGACTTATGCTTCATCAGATAGACATAGCCATATCTGCTAAAATCATCAGTGAAGGTTATGAAGTATTGGAATCCGCCTCTAGCTGTCGTACTCATTGGTCCGCATACATCAGTATGTACAAGTTCCAATAAGTCAGACGCCCTCTCAGGAAATCCTATGAAAGGCGACTTGGTCATCTTGCCCAGCAAACAAGCCTCGCATGTCTCGTATGATTCAAAATCAAACGAAGTTAGAAACCCATCAGTATGGAGCTTCTTCATGCGATTCTCACTTATATGACCCAAACGACAATGCCACATATAGGTAGGACTTAACTCATTAAGTCGAGGCCTTTTAGCAGTTACATTACAGATAGACATAGGTGCATCATCAAGATTTAAAATAAACAACCCATTCACAATGGATGCAAAAGCCACAAACATATTATTCTTAGAGATCACACAACCATTGTCTTTACTCTCAAATGAATAACCATCCTTCATCAAACATGAAGGTGACACAATGTTTTGACTTAAACTTGGAACAAAATAACAATTATTTAACTCCAAAATAAATCCTGATGGGAGGTGTAGTTGCATCGTCCCGACGTTCAACGCAACAACTCTTGCATTATTGCCCACGCGGAAATCAACCTCCCCTTTTCCAACGCTTCTACTTCTTATCATTCCTTGCATCGTATTGCAAATATGAGCAATCGAGCCGGTACCAAATACCCAAGAATTAATATAAGAGTTAGCGAGGAAAATATCTGTAACATAAACAACAAGTGTATGAGCAGCGGGAGTACCTTTACCACCGCCATCCTTCTTCAAGGATGCTAAGTACACCTTGCAGTTTCTCTTCCAGTGACCTTTCCCCTTACAGTGGAAGCACTCAAAATCAGGAGTTGGTCCAGCAGCGTCAGGCGCAGGAGGGTTTGGCTTAGAGATCACATCTTTGGCCTTGCCCTTGCCCTTCCTGTTCTTCCAAAAGTTGCCCTTCCTTTTAAAGTTAGGCTTGTTTTGGATTGCCATCACATGGCTGCTGCCAGCACCTTTCTTGATGTCTGCCTCTGCTGTCTTAAGCATGCCACACAACTCATTCAAGCCCCTCTCCGCACCATGCATATGGTAGTTCGAGATGAAGTTTCCATAGCTAGGTGGGAGAGAAGAGAGAATGAAATCAGTGGCCAACTCTGGACCAATTGGGAAGCCTAGCTTCTCCAACCTCTGTGTGTAACCAACCATCTTGATTACATGTGGCCCAACTGTTGCACCCTCTGCTAGCTTAGTCTCAGCAAGAGACTTAGAGACATTGAACCTTTCAGTTCTAGCCTGGGTCTGGAACATCTCATCCAGCGCCACGATCATATCGTAGGTTGTATGGTTATTATCGAACTGCATCTGCAGATCTGGTTCCATGCAAGCAAGCATCAGGCATCCCACTTCAAGATCAGCATCACATGCTTTCTTGTAAGCGGTTTTCTCAGCAGCAGGTGCATTATCAACAGGTTCCTCTAGTAATGGGGTGTCTAGAATATCTTCCTTTTTCTCAGCCCTGAGAATAATTCTCAGGTTGCGGATCCAATCCACATAGTTTGTTCCATTCAACTTATCTTTCTCAAGTATCGAACGTAAAGTAAATGGTTGAGGTGCGGGTGTCATTTATCTACAACAAAAGTAAATGCAAAATACTAAGACAATGTATCCAAGACAGAGTAAATGATATTAAAACTTTAATAAAATCTACTCCCACTAAGATCAATATCCCTCTATTGAATCTTAGTGATTCAAGACCCAAACTAACAAGTCTACTAGTGAGCTTTAGCATCACCGCTAGTGGACATGGTAGATCGGTAAGCAACTCTTTGCTAATCATATCACATATGACTCTTGTTGTTGGCCAGCATCTCTATGCGTGCTCAACTCCTTATGCTTCAAGGTCCCTAACCGTTAGGATGACCTTGTTCAAGCAACCAACCCTTCTGCAGTAAGTATCCGATACGAACCTGCCTAGTCAAGGAAAATCAGTGACACCCTAATTTCATAGGTGCGCCACCAATTGTAAAAGACATATGACAGTGCAAGGCTTGGGGAAGCATATGACTTGAACATTACTGAGGGATCGTTCTACACTTTCACTACCGCATGTAGACAATAAACATGAATCGCATGTGAAAGTAGAACATAATAAGAGAATAGCATCAACACAGATATGACTTGGTATAGCCCAGTGTCCATTTGGAGATCTCCATCTTCGCCAATCTGTTCACCACGATGATCTCCATCTACATGGTGCATGTACGCCATCCTCCAGTGATGAATCCACCAAGACTAGCTACAACTAGTGTAATTAATAAAGTAATTACATAGTCGCAAGTAGGATCATCACAATTTGGCACGCAGGCCATTACATCAAATTGATGACAATATCTATGTGGCTCCTACCATATTGTCATGTTACATGACGTGCAAGCCATGAATCAATTACATACATGCATCACATACACATAAGGGCTATACCAGTCATCAATTCCTGCAAAATAGAGTTAAACGTTCCCGACATCTAATCTTGAATCGCAGAAAACATAATTTTCCTGGCCTTTTTTCGCAAATCTAAATTCGACGAAACCGGCTAAAGCAGGTGAAAATCGGATGTAAAATTTTCTGTAGATCGATTTTTGTTTAAAGATCGTCTCAATCCGAGGTCGTATGCAAAAGTTATGGCCGTTTTACCGAACAGTGCTCCTTTTGCAGATTTCCTCATGCCGACGTACATCTCATGCACCCGGTTCTTGACCTAGATTTGATTCGATCAATCTGATTGATCTCCATCTTGCCATGATTGGATTTACACGTATCACTTAACTCCGATGGCGGAATTCCGACCGGTAGGAGTAGCTCGTTACATGACCAACACGGCAAGATCACGAATCAAGATCAGAAACTGATCTACAACGGTGCATATCTCTATATGCACACAACCGAATCTATAACGAGGCAGTAACGGCTCCGATACCACTGAAGGGTTACGAGGATGCTACGCAAGCCAGAAAACAAAATTTTTCGACCCCATAAACCAGGAACTACTGCTAGTTATAGATCACGGGATTACCACTAGACGCGCAGATGCAGCGGAAGACGTCTCGGTGTAGACGTGCGCGTTGCAGCGGTGCCGTGCAGTTGATCACGTCCGTCCTTCACGTCTCCACGTGCGGTTCGTCCTTGTGCTCCAGATGCAGCACCTCCGAGGTATCCCACACGTACAGGGAGGAAGCGTCACGCCTCCAGACTGCTAGGTCTGCGAGGAGCAATAGGCGCGGGCGTGGGGTGGGCGACGACTGTCTAATGACGTGGGTCAAACCCTGGCCGCCCCACCCCTCTATTTAGAGGCGTCCCTAATGAGCCCGCCGACCTGGAGGCCCATTAGCAAACCCTAATCCCAGTCTGATTCGAGTCGAATCAGGCTTCCAGCCCCTTAAGCGTGCGACCCTATGGGTTCACGCACACATAGACACGGCCCGAGTACTCCTACTCGCCCGATAGTTGACAGCGGCCTCTAGCAAGACGTGTCAACTCCTATGTACACGCAAAGATCATATCCGACGAACCACCACGATCACATACACGTAATTCCCTTGCCACACAATATTTGGTCCAACTCATAGGTTAACACTTAACCTAAGCACAGCCATGCATTTTATGATCCAATCATTTGAGTGGTCCAGTGATATCTCTCTCACGTGGAGAGGGGCAAATCCCATCTTGATCGTCTATGTCTCACAGCATACTTCCTGACAAACCCGAAGACTATCTTTATAACTACCCTATTACGAAGTAGCGTTTGATAGTCCCTAAGTGAGTCGATTCATATCTTGAGTACATACCACAATCTCAGGTCGAAGGACATAACGTACATGATGTGTAAAGAGATAATAAGAACATCTCATGCTGGGTCAGTCCAGCCCCATGTCATACATGTGCCCACATTATTAGTTCGACATCTCCATGTCTATGACTTGTGAAACATAGTCATCAACTAATACATGTGCTGATCTAATATTCATATGTGTCCTCACATGAACTCCGATCAGGGACAACTATTGAATAACCATACAAGTAAAAGAGTTTCACGGACAATTCACATAATTGTCAATCAATACAAGTTGTCTTTAATGGATATTCAATCAACATACAATAAATCATGGATACAATAGAAATATTATCATCTCTATGATTACCTCTAGGGCATATTCCCAACAATTTATGTATGAAGCATATTGCTCTTTGTTATACCCATATAATTCATAGAAGAATTATGAGCCAACTTTTTGAAAGTGTGGTTTGAATAATAAAATTCAAAGGATGGCTTTATGAGGGGGAGCAATTTTATTCAATTTATCTTGAAGATAATTGAAACCACTAGAATTATAAAGATCAAGTAGATCCTATTTGCTAAAACATGAAAGTTTATGCATAGATCATGAAGATCAATATCTATTCACGAAGAATAAAATATCCCGAAGAATATATAACCAAGAAGGTTAAATGTTGTACTCTTTTTTCCTATGTGATTTTTTACTCGAAGGTTTCTCACACAAGGTTTTTAATGAGGCAATATGTGCAATGCAATTAACGAATGCGATGTACTCTTTTCTCCAAGAACTGTTTTTCCCCATTGGGTTTTCGGATGGAGTTTTTAACGAGGCATGTGCATATCGTGGTAATCGCCCAAGGGGAGTGTTGTAAAACATAAGGACTCTATCCTAGAAGGAAAGGAGAAGGGAGAATCCTAATCCTAGTCCGTTTGTATGTGGGCTCTTACCAAAACTCTAGGCCTTGGCAGGACTATATATACGTGGGAGATCTATGTTGTAATTACCGATATTCAGAGAAATAAAGAATAGTCTCCCTACACCTTGTGTCTACTTATTTTACTTTTATCTCCTATGTTGATCATGAGAGACGGAGAGGGGAAGGTCCTAACCGCTGGCAACATGTTTTATAACAATTATATGTAATCCTCAACTGCCATGGTTGTGAAATCACTTTGCTTTGTTTGTATTAATGGGAAAATCCAAGGTGTAACCAATGTTACCTAAGTTTTGGTTGTATTATGAAATTTATTCTTGCACAAGTTAATCGGGATAAAAAATGTACATTCCTTACCTTGTCCACTTCAAAACATAGAGTTTACTGTTAGAATATATTGGTCTCAGCTGATCAATATATATATACCATAACCGAGACTTGAGGAGCCTAACAACTCTTTACTAATCTAGGCCCATGATTAGTGGGCTCGGCATCTAATTAATGGGTCCGGAGGTCACACCGAGCTATATAAGATAGAAGTCGACATGACGTCAAAAACTTAACACCAGTGATCAAGGTTGCTAGGGAATGGTGCTGAAGGCTAGAGACAGGTCGCCGCCCCTCTATCGGTGATGGTGTCTTTCACCTCTACACCAACAGCGTGTTTGCCTGCTATCCGAGCAGGCACGTGGACATTAGCTGCACTTTGGGCATGTTTATCTAAGGGCACCCTCAGCAGTTAAGTCAGCTAACTGGCTCATAGTTTGCTACATTAGATAAGAGATAGTACATAAGTTAACCTCTTCAATAACCTGACTTTAGACCATCCTTTTGTGGGTCCCAATCTTCTTTCCTCTCCTACACAATATAGTGCATCGCTTTTCGAGGAAGACAGCTAGATAGAGAAGAGGGAGAGCTGACAGCTGAGGATGAGTGGGGACCATGCATGGCCTCGTACTTTGAGTGAGACTAGCGCCTAATGAAGAGATAGACTTAAGCCATGTTCGTCGTTTACAGTGTAAATTTTTTTTGCCTTGTGTCACATCGAATATTGCGACCCTAGTTTAGCCTATTAAAAATATACTAATTAAAAAACTAATTTATCAGCCGGAGGCTAATTCACGAGACGAATCTATTAAACTTAATTAATTCATGATTTGACAATGTGGTGCTACAGTAAACATTCGTTAATGATAGATTAATTTACCTTAATAGATTCGTCTTAGTAATTAGTATATGGCTCTGTAATTAGTTTTATAATTAGTTTATTTTTAATAGAGTAAACTAGTGTCACAACGTTTGATGTGATAGGCAAAAAAAAAAAATTGCCAAGGAAACGAACACCCCCTTATTTGTTTCATGCTTTCTCTTTCCTCCACGTAGATAAAATGATGATATGGATTGCTATGAGCTAGCTAATGTGGTACTATTGGGGACACCCTAAAGGGCAGTGCTAATTAAGTGCGATTAAGGGCTAAGTATGGACCGGATGTTGATGTGATTAGGCTAACTAAGATCATGATTACGATTAAGACCCAACGTTCACTAGATAGAACCAAGTCCAGGAAAATCCTACTTGTAGTTTGTATCTTTAGGGCAACCAAACACACATAGAGGGGTATATAGCTAGAGCAAAATAGCGAGAGGTGTGAGTGTCGACACTGTATATCTATAACTGTTAGCAAAATATGTGGTGAAAAATTGTGTGGGATATTTAATTTCTGGTTTAGACATGGACACGGCTGCATCTGTAGCACACAATTTAGTTTGGCCCTGCACACACATTACATATCTTAGAGCAACTCCAGTCCACCTCCTAAACAGGCCCCTATTCTAAATTTGGAGACTTGATGCAAAAAAATCAACTCCAGCCCACCTCCTATTTGGGTTCCTATTTTAGGAGACATCTCAAAATTTAGTTCTAGGCCCTCATCCACAGGAGGCCCCTATCCCTCTCCCTGGACGCCGGTACGGGCCTTCGCTCTGGACGACGACGTGCCGGTGCCGGTTGTACCGCCGCCGCTGCCGCCAGACATCGGGCCCCATCTCGGCTGCTTGCTGGACCGCACCGTCGGTGCCGACGTGACGTTCCTCGTCGGCGGCGAGGCGTTCCCTGCGCACCGCGCCGTGCTCGCTGCCCGCTCGCCGGTCTTCGAGGCGCAGCTCCTTGGCGCCATGGCAGATGCCAGGACGCCATCGATCACGGTGCAGCACATGGAGACAGCGGCCTTCAGAGCTATGCTTCAGTACACGTACACCCATTCGGCGATTCCTTGCCTGTGGATGCAGAGATTGGGGACTCCTTGCCTGCGATTCGATGCGGGTGACTTGGGAAAGGATAGAGCAGGGAGTGTTGGGCTGGAGTTGAATGCAATTTTGGGTCCCTATTTTTTTGCAAGCCAGCATGCAAATAAGGAGAAAAGAGACTCAATTTGCATGCTGGGCTGAAGTCGCTCTTAGGTGGTAACCGATGGGGATAAAAAAAAACTGATGTCTAGATTGGTTGAATTCTGGCCGGCCAGCTCCGACTTTTCAGTACAATGTTGAAAGGAGCCGTTTTTATCTTTCTTTTCAGAATGAATTGGGGGAGCCGATAAATTCAAAAATGGATTCACCGGCTTCTGCTTCGTGAACCGTAATGCCTAACAAGGAACCGAAATCATTTGGAGCCGTGATAATTAACCGGACATATTTCAAATTGTTTGTTTCAACTACTTTTAGCTTGTTTCAGTTTGTTTTTGGCTTATTCTCTCTTACATAATATTATTGAATCAGTTTAAATCAACCGAAAAACGTACGATAGTGACAAGTTAAGCAATAAATATAGATTGTCTGCATAGATCGAAGGTTCACGTGTTGAGTACGTACATACAAAGGCCGCCACAAAGAGGCAGGATCTCGTGCCCTCGAAGCACTAGAGATTTGTTCTTCCCTTCCTTGGGCAGGGCAGGGCAGGGCAGGCCGGCTCTGCTTTCCGACCAACGATCGAAGTATTTCCGATCTATCTATTCATACGAAACACGGTTCCAGCTGACGGATGATTGAAAAACAAATAAAGGAAACGCTAGATATTATTTCTCTTTGTTGTAAGCTTTGCATTGTTGTAGTAGTAGTATTACGTGGAGTAAGCTAGGCAGCGCACTTCGTCGCTCCCCACGGGCCACGGCAACGAAAACGACGACGGCACTCTCTCCCCTCCTTGGCATGATTGCAGTGCGCGTTACTCCCGCAGCCGTGTCGTAAATGGGTAGCTCCATCCGTCCCCTCCCCACCACAGCATCATATATGCCAGCCATGCCATGCCGGTGCCGCCACCCCATGATCCCGATCCCAATCCCAGGCACAGAATCCAGTGCCCGACACAGACACGGAGCGACCACATCTATCTCTTCTCCCGAGCAGCAGCACGTCACGTGCCACGGACAGGGGTCAAGCGCGGTCGCCAATGTCGGCGGCGGGCGGCAGCCGCGCCTTCTCGCTGCCCGCGGCGGCGGCGGCGGCACCGCTGCTGCTGCTGCTGGCGCTGGCCGCAGCAGCAGCAGTGTCGGCGGGCGGGTTCAGCTGCCGTCCTGGCTCCCGGCCGGTGCTCTTCAACTTCGGGGACTCCAACTCCGACACGGGCGGCATGGCGGCGGCCAGGGGGTGGCACCTCACGCGCCCGGAGGGCCGCGCCTTCTTCCCACGCCCCACCGGCCGCTTCTGCGACGGCCGCCTCACCATCGACTTCCTCTGTGAGTCCACAGTTTAGTCCGCCGCCACCATTCCAGTTCTGTACTGATGATTCCTATCCCCAAAAGAGCAGCACTCTGCAGAGGGTTCTGCTCTGTTCTTAATCCAGTCTTTGCCTTGAATTGGTCCGTATCTGAACTTTTGTGTCATCATTCATGCGGCTGATAATTAGTATAGCACTGGTATATCACAACCCAAATACTATGAAATACTGTACTGTAGTAAGTATTGTACCAATCTCTCTATAGTGCTCGCACTCTCTGGAGCTTCCTCAGTCACTGACGGATGAACCAGCCCCATCCCCATGATATCTGGCCATGGCATTTATCAGCAGCCAGCCAGGAACTGTTGTCCTTGCAAGCTGCAGATGCGGTGGGGATGCTGAGACCACATACTCCTCCTACCTTGTGTCCACAGTATCAACTATCAAGTGTAAATGCTCATGTATGAATTATGATCTGCTCAAGCTAATCATGTGTACTACCAACCAGAGTACACTCCCTCAGCTAAGCAACACTGCTAATTAAGGATCATCTAAGACTAGCACGTGAAGCACTCTACTACACTCGTATTATAGCTTGGTTGGTCCCTGTCCCTGTCTAATTTCATTAGTCTCCTGTCCTTTTGATCATTCATGGTCGCAGCAGACTCTGCCCCAGCTCTTCCCTTGTTTCCTTGACACGGGAGAGAGAGAGAGAGTGAGAGAGAATCTGTCTCTGACCTGTTCCCTTTTTCTGGTAGTTGCTCAGGCCGGTGCGCGCGTGATGAGAATTGAAATGCCCAAACTTTGCAAGTATGGGGCAGAGATAATGCTTTTCCAAATGCATCAAGTCTTTTTTTCTTCAAGGAATTGGATCAACTCCTTTTTTCAGTGAGCATTCAATACTCGTGTGCTTTCCTTTTGAATGGGGCAGACTGCATCCATGGACTGGCGGCATTCATTCATTCACGCCTTCAGTGCGGCTGCTACATGATCCCTAGCTGCATTCACTGTAACATCCTTGGACCTTGAGATTAGCTTTTGTTTTCTTTTCCATTTCTTTTTAAAAAAGAGAGAGTATAAAAATAATAATTTAGGTCCCGTTTAGCACAGTTCAGCTTCACTAGTTTTATTTATAAAATGGTTTCATGAGTAACTTTCTAGGCAAAGTTAACCTATTTTGGAAAAAATGTTTGTCACAACAGCTTCACTAATAACTTTATGTATGGTTGAGAGAGAGAAATAAGGGTGTGAGTTATGAAAAGCTACTTTTTTTTAGCTTTATCTCAGTTTACCCTTTTATGAGGGGGAATAAGTTGTTTTAGAAAAAAAAATGGTGTCCGACAAAAAAAAACAGCTCATGAAGCTATTGTGAGTTATACCAAACAGACCCTTGATATAATCAGTATCTCTATAAATATATAGACTGATATTGTTACAACTGTTATGATAATAGCTTCATAATATTATGATGTACATATTACATTTTCCAGCTTGCTGTGGAGGGCTTAGCATGTACATATCAAGAAAGGTGATATGAAAATATACTATACCTGTTCAAGTCCTTTTTTCTCAGAGAAAATAAAAAGTTAGTAATACTTTCAAGAAACTTCGTTTTCTTTAAGCAGATCTGAGCACTAGTTTTGGCATGCATGGATCGTCAAGTACCAAATGTGAATTCAGACAGGTTCACCTTGTAATCTGCACAAGTTGTTCTTCTATGCTGATATAGTGATATAAGTTCATCAGAGACTTCAATAACCCCAAATAGCTGATTTTATTTTGTGTAGCTCTGTTGATCACATTGTGACTTGATCATGTGTCTCTTCCATGTACATGTGAATCACTAATTGATGTTAGAAATGGTTATTCTCCTGCTAAAATTTAGTTTGGCCCAAATTGCATCCAGGTGAAAGCTTGAACATCAGCTATTTGAGCCCATTTCTGAAGGCGTTGGGTTCGAATTACAGCAACGGTGCAAATTTTGCCATTGCTGGTGCAGGAACACTACCACGAGATGTTCCATTTGCATTGCACATACAAGTCCAGGAGTTCTTGTACTTCAGAGACAGATCCTTGGAACTCATCGATCAAGGTTTATTGAACTCTGATCATGCCTTCTTCTCCCTTAAATCAACGAGTATAATTCCTCAGAATAAAAATCAATCAGTACAAATGAACCAAAGATGGGAACCATTTATATGTACATTGAGTCAGAGCTCTACCTGCAAAGGTGACTGTAAATTTACTACCTTCCACATTTGTTAAATGCAGGCATGAGTGGTCCAATTGACGCACAAGGATTCCAAAATGCTCTATATATGATAGACATAGGGCAGAATGATGTAAACGCTCTTCTGGCCAACTTGTCCTATGATCAAGTTATTGCCAAGTTCCCACCAATTCTTGCTGAGATTAAGGATGCTGTCCAGGTAAGGCTTCTTTTTTTTTTATTTTTTTTTCTTATTTATACAATTCGACAATTACTTATAAACGAGATGATTTTATTAGTAATTTCTTATACCTTCTTAAGTTACGAGTTTATGCCCAAGCCAGTTGTGCAACACTAATCTCTGTATTTTTTTTCGGTCAAATCACAGACTCTATATAGCAATGGTAGCCGAAACTTTTGGATACATGGGACGGGGGCTCTCGGTTGCCTGCCACAGAAGCTTGCCATAGCAAGGAAAAATGACAGCGATCTTGATCAGTATGGCTGTCTCAAGACCTATAACAGAGCTGCAGTTGCGTTCAACACAGCGCTGGGCAGTCTTTGCGATGAGCTGAGCACGCAGATGAAAGACGCAACGATTGTATATACGGATCTATTCCCCATCAAGTATGATCTTGTTGCCAACCACACTAAATATGGTGAGCAAACAAAACACATTAGTTTCCGACCATATTATTGTATATATGACACACACAATCAGATCATCCAGAAAGCCCCTTGGTCACTCAATTAACATTTCTGCTCTTCGTTCAGGTTTTGACAAGCCGCTGATGACATGCTGTGGGTATGGAGGGCCTCCCTACAACTACGATTTCAACAAGGGTTGCCAGACTAAGGGTGTGACGGCCTGCGATGATGGCTCAAAGTTCGTCAGCTGGGATGGCGTGCACCTAACGGAGACGGCCAATGCGGTTGTGGCCAAAGCGATACTGAGCTCACAATACTCCAAGCCCAATCTCAAGTTTGATCAGTTCTGCAGAGTCTGATACTTGTTCATACTTGAAACTGTGTCTTTTAGTTTAGATAAATTTACTGAACAGAAATTGGCACTTCAAAGTCTAAATGGGTGCATCCGCTTCTGATAAAATGATTACTCCGTTTATCCATCTGGGAATGTGACCGACAGTGCAATATTTTTTGGTTTTCCCAGCGCAGCATGCCACCTGAAACGAATTAGAAACATATCACATCTGGGCCCTGACGCCCTGTTTTGATACCCAGGTGATTATAATAATCAGATTATATAATCAATTTTTTATCCTTGATTATATGATAGATTTATGACCAAAACTTATGATTACTATAATCCCATAATCCAGGTGAGAGCAGGTTATAGGGCATTATGGATGCTGAATCCAACTTGCTAAACTATAAAGAATAAGATAAAAATTTCTTGTCTTAACCAACCATAAATAGTCACCATAATCCAAAGATCCAAACACTCTAATTATTATTATCCATAATCCTATGCATAATCCAGATTATAGATCCAAGCAGGCCCTTCATTTGGTAGACTCCTAGATTATAATCATCATCAACAATAGCCATCAGTCCTTTTTATGAAAAAGAATAATCTCTTTTATCTTTATTAAAAAATACATAAAGTAATATCTAGATTTGCATCTAAATTATCCATCTCAGCTATTATGAAGAAAGATACACTAAAATAACTTCTAAAATTGCATATCAATTATCTATATCTAGGGTTTTGGAAGATATTTAAAATAACATCCTAGATATGATTCTAAATTATCATGTACTCCCTCCATATAAGAAAAAGAAGTCGTTTTGGACAAGGTTTTGGTCAAACATTGGGAATATAAATTATGAATAACTTTTAGATTACTGGGTTTTAAAATATAAAAGCTATATGAATAGATTTGTATTGACAAATATTTTCATAAAAGTATACATATATCATTTTCCAAAAACTATTTTTTATAAAAAAGAAGTCAAAGTTATACTTTAAAGACCATATTATTGTCCAAAACGACTTCCTTTTCCTATACGGAGAGAGTATGTTATTATGAAAGATAGTGCAAATTAATCCCTAAGTTTGCATCTAAATTATCCAATATTGTCATTATGAATGATAATATAAAGTAACACCACTAATTTGTCATTATGAGTGTTTCATGGCTCGAACCTAACTCCAAATCCGTGAATCGAAGAAAATCGAGGCAAAAAGGCAAGAACTCGATCTAAAAGAAAATTCGTTCGATCTACTTGCTCGTGAGGTCTTAGACAAATTCCTTCGGTAGACATGAAGTCCTCACGATCAAGAACAGACAGGAACAAACAGAATCAAAAACACGACAACGTAGAGGGAGATCGAACGACGGGAAAATTGAGGAGAAAAGCAAAACGCGAAGAACACAATCAAGAATGCGAATCACAGCCTCAATTGCACGCCAAAAATTGTCCCCACGAGGAGACAACGGGATTTCGGTCCCGTTTCCTGAGGGTATCAAAATCATAGAGGTTTTGTGGCACTCTGTGGATCTCAGCTACAACAGAGACATGGGAAGCAGGAAAACCTAGAATGAAAATTATAAATGACTGAGATGGTTTGGTGGGAGGGGTTGCCTCTCCATATATAGCCTAATACATTATTTCCCTGCTACCCCTACTGATAATGAGCGAGTAGGCTAACCCTAAGGGTATTCCTGCCCAACTTGAAGTGTAGTCGATCCGACGGCCACGCCCGCACATCCGGTAGCTTTGTCTCGGCGCGACCTCACCCGATGTCGCCACGTGCCGTCGCCGCCCCGGACGTCCACCTCGTGAACTCCGCCACTGGTTTTGAGGCCCAAACCAGTAAACCGACCGCCCCGAGTTTTGTGGCCCAAACTCAGAAACCCGCCAACGCCCAGGTTTGGAGGCCCAAACCTGGACCGTCCTCAGCCCGAGTTTTGAGGCCCAAACTCAGAAACCGGCCAGCCGGTGGTTTTTCTGTGGCTCAACTACCAAACCGAAGTCGTAGAGGGGATGCACCGCCCATGCACCCCATCCAACGACACGTGTGCTCCGGTCCTCGACCCGAGCCACACCGTGTCCCGCAAGTCTTCACTTGTCGCCGTCCCAGGCTGTTGGCCACCACGGCTGATCCTCCGGCCACCGATCCGTCAGTCCAAGTCCAAGTCCGCCCTTCACCGCCCTTGGTCCATCGGCACGACACTCCAACACTTGACCTTCACCTTGCCTTTGATCACCTTCTTCGAGCTCGACACCTGCACAACACAAGCCAAAGAACATGCACATCAAACCTGTTGACAATCACTCATCATCATAAGACCCGGATCACAGCTCGTGCATCCGCAATCTCCCCCTTGATGAGTGCATTGTCAACTACCACAACAAATCATATAGAATGAAAGAAAATAAGAAGAAGATGAAGCAAAGAGAACTCATCCAACTGACCACAAGCGAAGCAAAGCCGAAAGAAGTGTCAAGTGGAATGAGCAAAACAACTTGGTCCCCAAAGACATGGGCAACGGCTCGACGCAACCAAGCAAAGGAAAAATAGCCCTCAAGAAGAGGCAGAACAGGCTCAACACCGCTAGCAAGAAGATCAGAGCGAAGTAGCCAAAAACTGAGTCAACTAGCTAGTCCTTTCAGAAAGAGGCAAAGGCTCAACACATGTCATGTGGGGCCAACACTATAGCCGTCAACATCAAACTCGAGGGACTGCTCGAGCTGGAGAGCATCAAACTCGAGGGACTGCTCGAGCTGGGGAGCATCAAACTCGACAGGCTCGACAGGCAAGGCTCGAAACTCGATAGGCAAGGCTCAAAACTCGATAGGCTCGACAGGCAAGGCTCAAAACTCGACAGGCAAAAACAAGCAGACTCCCCCTGGACACAAGCACAAAAACTCCCCCTTGAACAATGCATCGCAACCAAGTTATGATTTTATGATTTGTCAAATTATCTCCCCCTTAGTTGATAATGCACATATCAAGAATGAACATGGGAGCCTGAAACAACATAAATGAATGCAAAAGCTTCAGGTATATAGTCGTTAGAGTGAAAGAATGCTCTAAAGAGTGCTGATCTGACAACTTAGCAATAAGCATAAGGGCTAGCAAAGGCTCAAACTGATCACAGAATACGAAATATAAATAAATAAGCTTTGTCAGCAGTTTTAAGCCATTTAGAAAGGGGATTCACCATCAAAATAGCACTGAACATGTATAGACAGGAAGTCAAACAAGTGCTAAACATGTATGAAAGGTGAACTACCCCTAGCAAAGTTCAATCATCATGCTATAGAATGAAACATAGACTTGTGTTGATCAAATTTTATCGGAGATATGCAGCGGTTATTAACACAAGTTCAGATTTTAGCATATGATTGCGAGAGGTTGAAAGCTTGTCATTGCCTAACTTTTCAACCGGGCTAAGCCTATGCATAAAGCAATCGGAAGCTTAAAGCATCGGTTTCGGTCTTGCACTACACGGCTCAAGTTTAACTCAAATGTGCAATGAGAAACAGTCTCGATACCGTGATGTGCTGACAAAGCAATCCCATCTCGATCTTTTTAGATTCACTTAGACTTGGTTCAAATTAAGCAGAATATGAACATACCAAGCAAGTGAATGACTCAGAGCAAGAGACATAGCAACCTAGCATATATGAAATAGCACAAGTGACCTCAACACATTCTAAACATGCTAGTTGTCAATCTCAATGGTGAACAAGTATCAAGTTTTATGCTTAATTAAGCATATTCACCATTTATGAACATAACTTAGCTCACAACATGTATTATGTGATCAAAAGGAGCCTAAGCTACAAGCATCATCATATATCATCAGAGCAAGAACTATTCAGAGCATAATTCTATTCTAAAGATTATAGAGATGAAGCTAAAAAATGCAAGATATACATGATGAGATGCATGCAAAGACTAGTCTAGAAAAAGAAAATCGGAGCCAAAAACTAGTCTAAGCAAAAACCCAAACCGAAAGGGTATCAGAGTAGTCAAACTATGATACAACAAGAAAAATGCTTCCCCCATCTAAAAGGGGAAACATACACCAAGCTCACCTCTCAACCTAGCAAAGGTTGATTGGTCTAACGACTTGGTAAAGATATCGGCCAACTGATTCTGAGTATCAACATGCCTAAGGTCGATATCACCCTTCTCATAATGATCTCGCAAAAAGTGGTAGCGCACATCTATGTGTTTGGTCTTAGAATGCAGCACGGGGTTCTTAGCAACGCTCATCGCACTCGTGCTATCACAAAGCAAAGACACTCGAGAAACGCTCAGACCAAAATCATGCAAAGTGGCCATCATCCACAACAACTGGGAACAACAGCTAGCCGCAGCAACATACTCAGCCTCTGTGGTAGACTAGGCAACACTAGACTGCTTGCGAGAAGACCAAGAAACAAGAGAAGAGCCCAAAAACTGACAAGTCCCAGAAGTGGACTTGCGATCAAGACGACAATCAGCAAAATCAGCATCCGAGTAACCACAAAGCGAGAGGGTGGAGGAAGCAGAATACCAAAGCCCGAACTCAGGAGTGAAACGAAGGTACCTCATAATGCGCTTGACCGCCTGACGGTGGAAGGTGCGCGGTGACGCCTGAAAGCGTGCACAAAGGCACACCACGAACTGAATGTCCGATCGTGTCGCCGTCAGGTACAGCAGCGAGCCAATCATACTCCGGTACTCCTTCTGGTCCACAGCTTCTCCATCCTCGTTCGCATCCAGGGCCGTCGTAGTCGAAATGGGTGTTGGAAAAGGCTTGGCGTCACCCATATCGAACTTCTTCACTATGTCGTTCGTGTACTTGCCCTGGTGCACGAATGTCCTCTCTCGGGATTGCTTGATTTGCAACCCGAGAAAGAAAGTCAACTCGCCCATCATGCTCATCTCAAATTCCCTGCTCATAGTATCTGCAAACTTGGCAACCAAAGCATGAGAAGAACCACCGAAAATGATATCATCCACGTAAATCTGAACCAAGAGGGAATCAGTGCCTTGCTTGAGGAGAAAGAGAGTTTTGTCAACACATCCCATTTTAAAACCCTTAGCAAGCAAGAATGTTTTCAATCTATCATACCAGGCTCTAGGGGCTTGTTTCAAACCATATAAAGCTTTGTGAAGTTTAAAAACATGGTTTGGAAACTTGGGATTTTCAAAATCGGGGGGTTGTTTCACATACACCTCTTCTTCTATGTAGCCATTTAGGAAGGCACTCTTGACATCCATTTGAAAAAGTTTGAAACCTTTGGATGCAGCAAATGCCAAGAGGATCCTAATTGCCTCCAAACGGGCTACGGGAGCGAAAGTCTCCTCATAGTCTATCCCCTCCTTCTGACTATACCCCTGGGCTACAAGTCTGGCCTTGTTTCTCACAATGTGGCCATCCTCTCCTTGTTTGTTTTTGAAAACCCATTTTGTCCCAATAGGATGACAGTCTGGAGAAGGTGGAACCAAAACCCAAACCCAATTTCTCTCAAAGTTTTCTAACTCCTCATGCATGGCATTGACCCAATCTGGATCAGACAAAGCGTGTCCAATATCTTGGGGTTCAAAATCAGCAACAAATACAGAATGAGCAAAGTGAGAAATCTGTTGTGACCTGGTTTGAATGACACGTTCGTTGATGTTGCCAATCATCTGCTGAGGAGGGTGTCGATTCTAGATATGTCATGGCGCCTCTCTAGCTGAAGTAGCCTCCCCCTCAACAGTAGCTGGTGCCTCCTCAGGTACAAGTGGTACAGCCTGAGGTAGTGGATCGCACGACCCCCATGTAGTCGATGAAGAATGATCGGGGCCGTGAGTCGACGTAGTAGAAGCCGATCCTATCGGCATAGCAGGTGGAGGAAGTGCTGGGTCATCCATCCCTTCAGCGCCCTCTTCCTCATCATCAAAGAGAGGTTCTCCAACCTCGTGATCACCTGCACACTCAAATCTAGAAGAAGGACAATGCGTGGTCTCATCGAAGGTGACATCAAAAGTCTCCTCAACTCGGTTAGTGTCAAGGTCCAGTACACGATATGCACGAGTATGACTACCATAACCCAAAAAGACATCGTCAGAAGAACGAGACTCAAACTTGTCCAAGTTGCCTTTCTTAAGTATAAAACAATGGCAACCAAAAACTCTAAAATAACTCACTTTGGGCTGCTTCCCAAATCGCAACTCATAAGAGGTCTTCTTCAAGAAAGCACGGAGAAAGATGCGATTGGAAATATAGCATGCAGTGTTTATTGCCTTGACCCAATACTTCCTAGAAGTCCTATGCTCATCGAGCATCGTCCTAGCCATCTCAACAAGGGTCCGATTTTTCCTCTCTACAACACCATTTTGTGGCGGTGTGTAGGGGGAAGAAAACTAATGCTCCAAACCCAAAGAGTTACAAAACTTTTCAAAGTTCGAGCTTTTGAACTCGGTACCATTATCACTACGAATAGCTCTCATCGAGTTCTTAGGGAACTCATTTTGAAGACGCAAAATCAAATTGCGAACATAAGAGAAAGTCTCACTTTTCTCAGCTAGGAAAAGCACCCACGAATATCTCGAATAGTCATCAACAACTACAAGCACATACCACTTCCCACCAACCGAGCTAACCCGAGCCAGACCAACAAGGTCCATATGTAAAAGCTCTCTGGGATGCTTGGTCATGACTTGATTCACCGGATGGTGGGGAGCAGCAACCATTTTCCTATGTCTACAAGGATGGCAAACAAGATCCTTCTCCATGTGCATCTTAGGCAATCCTTGGATCAAACCAAGTGAACTTAGCCTTGCAAGCAAGTCACAGTTCAAGTGGCCAAGTCTCCTATGCCATTTCCAAATTTCAGAAGAAGATCCGGCCATAAGACAACGAGAAGTGCCAAAAGACTCTGAGAAGTTTGCATGAAAAACTTTTCCAAAAGGCGAGATCAAACACACAAGATCCCCCTGGGAGTCCAAAATACGACTGAGGTTCGGCTTAAAATGAACCTCATAGTCGTCCTCCAAAAGCTGAGAAACCGATAAAAGGTTGAAGTGCAAGTTCGAAACAAGAGCAACATCCTTCAAGACAAAATGCTCATTCACTCGCACAGAACCACGTGATACAACTTTACCTTTACTATTATCGCCGAAGGTGATAAACTCCTTTCCGACGACTGGACTAAGGTTGGAGAACCACTTGGTGTTTCCGGTCATGTGCCTCGAGCATCCGGAATCCACCAACCAAACGTTCTCCAGTCCACCAACCTACATCAATAAAAAGACATAGCGTGAGCATACGGTCCAACACTGGGGTGAGTAAAGTGAGAAGTATACCAGTGTTGTCCCGACTGCTCAAAAGAACGGTCAGTATAAAAACCATTCCTAGCACGCCTACGGGGGAAGTGATCACCACGCACAGGAAAACGTGGTCCGCTAGGAGGAGAGCGCTCACCGCGATAGCCAAAACGTGGTTGGGGGTAACACTCAAAACCAAAGCCACTGCCATGGGGTCTGTAGTCTACAAAGCTAGGATCCCGCTGGGCAAAACCTCCACATGGCCTAGGACCTTGAGGCATTTGACCTCTAGGCCTAGCAACCCTCCTTTGAACATTCGGCGCATGTATATCATGGTGAGGATGATACATGTCTGAATTGTTCATCTCCCTTGCACGACGTTCCTCTCTCTTGCACCGAAAGCAAAACTCCCTCAAGTGTCCATCTCTCCCACAATGCTCACAATGGTACCTCACCGCTCTCATTGGGGGTTGTTGGTACTCACGGTATTGGGTGTGGATCACTTGGTTCTTTTGTGGCATGAGCTCCTCTCGGATAGGTGGCATAGTGTCAAGCTTGTTTCTCAGGTGGTTTGGTTTAGGAGCCCACATTTGTTTCTTGGGTGGTGCTCTCGGAGGTTCCTCATATACCCCATCTTTGGTGTTAGGCTTGAGAGGCTCTTTGTGTGGGATTCTGGTTAGCTTGGGAGTAGTGGTGGAGTTTGGCTTCTCACATGGGTTAAGACCACTAAACTCTCCAACCTTCCCAAAAGAAGCAACACACTCTGACCCTTGAGCAAAACCTACACCTGGACCTCCTGCAGCACGCTTGAATTAGGCAATCATCATGCCAAGCTGCGGTTCACCACTAGAAACCCATGACAAGATGGTGTGAAGGTATGTGTTTTCTTCCTTGGTTTGCATCTTGTCATGCCTCACATTTGCCATCTTCATCTCCAAACCCTCACATAAAGCACATCTAGCCCCAGAAGTGCTACCTGAGTTGGCCTTCTCAAGTGAAAGGATCAAGATGCCCAAGAGGGAGGGTGAATTGGGCTTTTCTAAAACTTTTTGCAATAATTAAATCCTAACAAGCCCAATTAACCCCTTGTGCCTAGAAGTGTGTTCCTCTAGAATCAACCGCACAAAAGATCAACACTATGTCATATCTACTCTACCATAGCAATTCAAGTATGCATGAACAACAAGTAAATTGCGGAATTGAATTGCTCAAAAGTAAATGCGTAAGTAAAGAGAGTAGAGATGACACGACGATCTTTTTCCCGAGGTATCGAGGTGTCGGCACACCCCCTAGTCCTCATTGGAGCACCCACGCAAGGGTATCGCTCCCCCTTGATCCGCGCAAGGATCAAGTGCTCACTATGAGCTGATTCTTCGCCACTCCGGCCCGGTGAATCGCTCACTACCGGTCACAAGCCTTCTTGGGTCATCCACAAGCCTCCGGATGATCACCAAGCTTCACGATCACCACCAAGCCCTCTAGGTGATGCCGATCACCAAGAGTAACAAGCTAGAACTCTCACTTGACCAAGACAAGGCCAAAGAGATGGATGGATGCACACTTGCTACTCAATTCTCACTAGGAGGTCACTAATTCTCTCAATTAGCAAATCTCTCAACCTCACTAGGGCTCTTGCTCTTTTTTACACTCACAATGTGTTTCTCAGCAGAGGAAAGTGGCAAGAACACTCTAATGGAGGAGGGGGAGGAGTATAAATACTCCCCCCAACCGGCCATCCAATAGAGCACTGAACAAGTCATTCTGCGGGGCCATCGGATGCTCTGATGCTTGGCATCAGACGCTCCGATGACCTCGACCAACGGTCAACTGTACAACCTGTCAGACATTTTAAAGGAGCATCGGACGTTGGGCAGCGTCCGATGCCCTCGCACCGGACGCGTCCGATGTGAAATCAACCTGTCTGGAACCTCTCTGCATGGACATCGGACGCTGGCCCTCAGCGTCCGATGCCAGCGTCTGATGCATGCCCAAATTCACTCGCAAGTGAATAGTGGCACGGGCGCGTCCGAAGTGGCACCATCGGAGCGTCCGATGCCACGCATCAGACAATCCCAAGTCTAGTGAGCATCAGACGCACGTCTGATGCCCACCAGGCCAGCGTCCGATGCCTATTTCATAGGCAAAACTCACTCGGATCGCGACGCGGCCTTAACGACTTTTCATCCTCACGACATAAGGGCTCTCTCTGAGCTACCTAGGGCTATGAAATAACAAGTGTGCACCACACCTACCTCAATAGACTCATCTAGGTCAAGCTACTGATTCACGCTCCCCTTTATAGTACGGCCAAAGGAAAAACAAAGACCTAAGACTACCTAAGTGTCCTCCAACACCATACGACACTTAGCCTAGTCTACCACCGTCTTCGTCGTCCGTCCTTTGAAAACCAAAATGATTTCCATCGCCAGGGGACATGAACTCCATATGCCCATATCATCGCCATTACCGTGACCTAACTCATCCCTGTTTCTGCAAAACACACGTTAGTCATAGTAATCTTGTGTTTCATCCAATCACCGAAACCCACTAGGGGCCAAGATGCGTTCAATCTCCCCCTTTTTGGTGATTGATGACAACACGACCTTGAGTATAGAGAGAAGAGGTTTTCAAATCATGACATGTATGAACTTGCAAAGAATAAGAGAAGATGATTAGGGGCAAGCTCATACATATCATGCCAACATCCTGCACTCAACAAGTTAGAGTGAATAGCAAGTGCAAGAGTAAAAGAGCTCGAATACATAATCGAGTGAGAATTAAGTGCAAGTAATCGAGTGAAACAAAATGACATGTCATATAAGATATCATAGTGAGCACATACATGTCATAAGGTCCATAGCACACATATATAACATAATATAGTGCAAAAGATGCGATATGCAGAGAGCGTATGTGAATATAAACACAACAAAAGATCCAAATCCCTCTCACATCACTCCCCCTATCGCTATACTCGACCCACTCTCCCCCTTTGGCATCAAGCGCCAAACTAAGCGTCGGAGGGCGGAGGTGGCGCAGACGAGTCAGGTGCAGTCTCCAGAGTGCGTTGGGTGAACTCGAACTGCTGAAGAAGTGCCTCGGAGTCTGACGAAGACGAGTTGACAGTCTGACCCTCTATAGGTGGAAGCTCTGGAGAAGCGGTCCGGGTCTGCTCTGGCGCTGACTGCTCTGCCTGCTCGGTCGTTGTCGGCTCTGTCTTAGTCGCTGTCTCGGTAGCTGTGTCAACCTGAGTATCGGAGTGCGGAAGCTCGTGTATAACGGACAACTCAGGCTGAACGGAAGTAGTAGGCTCTGACGGAACTGGCTCGGTCTGCTCTGAAGACGCGACGGAGCTCGAAAGGGTCTCAGTAGTAGAAGTCACTGGAGTCGTCGGCGTCTGAACTGGGTCCTGAAGATCCGGCGTGGGAAACCCAGTGAGCTCACTGAAACTGGCAGACAAGTCCCGCATCACTGTAGTAGTCATCATGAACAGGGACTCTATCGGACGTGGCGTGAAACCAGTGCGCAGCGGACTGAACAGCGGGGCCCCTCCTGGTGGTGTAGTGTAGCTCGTGAACTAGGAGGAGCTGGGGCCAAAGAACTGCTGCTGCTGGCTGGGTGGAACCGGGTGCTGCTACTGAAGCTGCTGCTGTGGGGGAGGCTGCTGCCACTGCCACTGTGGAGGTCCGCTCATAAGACGCTCCATGAAGCTCATGGTCTGCTGCTGGAGCTCCATCATCTGCCGCTGCAAGGCGTCGGACCTCTCCTGGGCCTGCTGCTGAGCTAGAGCCTGCTGCTGGGCCAACCTCTGCTGCTCCTGGGCTAACCTCTGGACGTCCTGAGTGACTGTCCTCTGCTGCTCCTCCATCCGAGAAAGAATCGCAAGAAGTGCGGGGTCGGCGGAAGCAGTACCAGACGTCCCGGCCTGTGAGTCGTGAGCTCTAGGCTGAAAACGGGGCGGGAGCTGGTAGTCCTCGTCAGAGCTGTCAGTGAGGTCCTCGGCCACAAAAGTGTCCTCACCCTCTAGGTCTGCTAGCTCCTGCTCTGTGAGGGCTCTGACGGCCTCGTCCTGCTCCTGTGCGGACTCGGGCACCTCTGGACGCTGCCTCGAGCTAGACGGACGCTCCTGCTCCTGCTGCCTGCGGTCCCGGCCGTGTCCCAATAGCTGACTCATGTTGTACTCAGGGAAGACGGTCGCGGAGCCGGTGAGAGTCTGCCCGGGGTCAGATCCTGTGGTGACAGCTACCTTCCACAGAATGTAGGAAATCCAATGGGTGTAGGGCAGCTGCCGCCGGGCCTTGATGCCCTCTGCCACTGTATCCTCCATCTCGCAGATAATGACATCCATAACATCGAACTCCTGCTGCCAAATCAGATAGGCAAGCAACCACAGCTGGAGTCTGGAGATACCCTCTCTGAAGCCAACGCGAGGTAGCAGGGTGCGCCTAAGGACCTCGTGGAGGATCCAAGCCGCAGGAGTGAGATCCTTCGGCGCTCGGCTCAAACCGTCCCCGAAAGGCTCTCTGAAGCAGGGACGCACCAAGTCAGTAGTGGGCTGCTCTCCGCCATGAGGGTGTCTCGGTGGCTCTGTCCGGTCGTAGCACATGTCGTGGATCCGGGTCTGAGAGTGATGAAGGCCGAACCAATCCTAGATCTCTGACACGAACAGACGGTAGTGCTCCCCTCTGAAGGCAAACTCAATCGTCTGACGGTCAGGGTGCACCCACAGCGAGGCGTAGAACTGGAACACCCATCCTCTATATAGGAGCCAGACCGCCCCAACAGGTCTGACAAACCAGGTAAGTAGGTGAGTACGGGACGGAGCTGCACTGCTGCTGAAACCAGGGCCTCCAAGGAGCAAACTCTCTGAGAACGCAGGCTGATCCCGGCGTTCCTGTACCCTCTGTAGAAGTCCTCCTGCAGGACAGTGTAGAACTCAGGACCTGCCTGCTGCTGCCTCTTCCTGGGAAACCAATGCTCCACTGGAACAAGTCGAAGAGTCTGGATCTGGGAGCAAGTGGCTGCTCGGAGGTCAAGCCACGGAATTTGCGGGGGTGGACGCCTCGATGGAGCACGTGCACTCCGTAGAGGGACATCGGGCTGGGGTGGCACCTCTGTCCTACGGCGAGACGAACGACGCCTGGGTACATCCTCTGGCACCTCCTCCTCTGCCTCTGCCTCTACCTCGGCTGCCTCGGCCTCTGCCTGGCCCTGCTGCGAGCTCTAGGGCTCCACACCTAGTGAGGTGAACGTGGTCCGGCGACCGGCAGCCATGAGCGTGCCAGTCGACGAGCCGTGAAAGCGCTCGACCTCCTCAACAACTCTCCTCTGCTCTAGCGTCAACTGATCCTTGATCCGCAAACTGCCACCACGACCTCCCCTCTCTGCACGCTCTGCGGCGTCTGCAACTGCCTGAGCCTGATCAGCCGCTCGCTGCTCCCTGGAGCGCTTCCTGCGCGTAATCAACTTCCCCTTCCCTGGCCTCTGACCGGAAGGAGGGGGACGTGGGGGAGAGTCCCCTGGGGCACCACCGACATTCTTGCAACGCATGGCTGACAAGAACGAGAGTCAACTGCCGCTGAAGAAGCTGAACTGCCACTGAAATCCCCTGACAGACAACTGACAAGAAACCCAACTGACAAACATGCCACTGACAAAGACTCTGATGAGGACATCGCCACGCTAGACACGTCGACGCCATGGTCTTCCCCAAGTTACAATCCCTCTCCAACTCAGCTACCATGTCACCCTCGGAATTCAGGAGCAGTCCCGGGTAAAATCAACGCCCCAGACGCATACAAACTCCGTTTTCAACAAACCAGATATGCTTGGAAAGATAATTTGATAAGCTAACCAATGGCTTTGGAATCACATCAAAATTCATTCGGAGTCAACAGGAATCGTCGAAACAAGTTAGCGTCCAGAATCTGCCAGGGTGCTGCGACACCGTCTTTTGGTCCGTTGGGCCGTGTATCGTCTTAGAGCCCATTAGGGGGCGCGTCCAGCATAGATGACGTCCTAAACCCTATAATTAGCCGCCATCATCATTGTTAGGGCTTGGGTTTTGTTTAGAGTTTAGTTTTCCATCGAGAAACTGTATCGTTCATTGTAACTGTGGTGTCGAATCCTTTTACAGTGATCCAGGGCCCCCGTTCTTGATCTCCTCCACTGTGTCGATTAGTCCTTTGGAACCGAGTTCTTGAACCCTCCATTGATATTCCCATAATTCATATTTGCAATTTCAGATTGCATGCTTTACCTTCTTGCTTGTGTTCTGCGATTCGCTTGCAGGAATAGCCTTCTTGGCGAGGTCAATCAAGTTGTGTTTGGTTGATAACCAACGGAGCAGTGGTGTAACAGTTGCAGGGCTCGAATCGTGTCTGATTTGAAGCCGGATCGCCAACGTCGAGTTCTCCACCAATCGAACCTATCGCTACCTCACGGAAGATCGGGCCATCCCTCATCAGACTCCCCTTGTCACTGATAACCAACTGACGCTGACACTCGCGAGGCTTGGCCTCGATCCTTACCCGCGGGCTTGGCCCCGGGTTCTCTGACACTGCCAACTGACCAAGCTGCCACTGACTCGCTGCAAGATAGATGGGATATATATAAGCACATATATAATCTAGAGATAAGGAGTCCTATGGAAGCAAAGCATATAGGGATAAGAGAGGAATCGGGCTTTGCTACTTGACGAACGACGAACCGACCCAAGCACAAGGTAAGGACTGACGTTCCGGCACCCACGAGTAACACCAAGGACGACTGCAAAAGATTGGAGTGAAAACTAGGGTCAAAACAAGGAGGAACGGCTATTGGGGCATTTCATCGAGCATGTGGTATGCATTGAGTATGGAGAGGGTGGCGGTTGCTCACTGTGGGGGCTTGGCCGAACCGGGAAGAAGCTGCCGGAGTAGGGGACGAGCACGGGAACGAAGAGGGACAATCCCGGCGAGATTCGGCGAGGGCTGGATGGCCAGCGAGGAACTTCGGCTCCGGCGAGCAAAGCTGAGCAGCGAGTGTGCGGTTGGGCGCGAGGGCTGGATGGGACACCGGCGGGGCACGGCGGCCGGCGGCGAGGGATTCGAGCGCGGGCGCGGGTGGAGCTCGACGGCGAGCGGCGGCTAGGGTTTGGGTTTGAATGGTGCGGCGGCGGCAGGCTCGAGCTCGAGGTTGGGGGCGCACAGGAGAAGATGAAGAATGAAGAGTGACAGGTGGGTCCCGAACGCCAGAGAAAGGAACTAACTGTGCCGCTTAAAGGGACATCGGACGCGCCGATGTAAACACATCGGACGCTCTGATGTCCACGCAGAGAGCTTCAAAACCGGCCAAGTTCACATCGGACGCGTCCGTTGCCTCAGCATCGGACGCTCCGATGATGACACATCGGACGCGGACAATTCACTGTTTCAGTCGGGGCTGCCTACAGTGCAGGCATCAGACACTGGAGCCAGCGTCCGATGCTGCATTTTGGGCAGTTTTGATGTTTTCTGTTGCAGCTCCCTCTCCCAACCAAGTTCCAACTCAAGTAAGAGGCTGAGAACACAAGGTTGATATGTGCCCTTGTGGTTCTCTTCCTGAGTGATGAGTGATCGATCAACCGGCAACATGTCTCTTGGCTGTGTTGATGTGCAGGTGCGGAGCTCGGAGACAGTGGTCGAAGGTGAGGTGAAGGTCAAGCGGGACGTGTCGTGCCGACGGACCGGGAGCGGTGAAGGGCGAACGTGGAGCTTGGACTGACGGACCGGGAGACCTGAGGACCAGCTGTGGTAGCTGGCACGTGGCGTCGACAAGCAAGAAGACATGGGGATGTGCGGTGCATCGGCCGAGTTGGGAGGAAGGTGATGGCGTCGTGACACTTGGCGGGAGGCCGAGAAGGATGGCGAATGCACTGTGCCCGGCGTGGAGGCTGGACATGCTCCGGCATCGGTGGTGGAACTCGGGGTGTGCGAACCACATCCTGTCTACGACGCGGGTTCGGTAGCTGAGCCTCAAAAAGCTACCATCGACGGTTTCCAGGTTTGGGCCTCAAAACCTGGGGTGGCCGGTTTCCGAGTTTGGGCCTCAAAACTCGGCATGGACGGTTTCCAGGTTTGGGCCTCAAAACCTGGGCGCGCGGGTTTCTGAGTTTGGGCCACAAAACTCAGCCGGAGGACAGGTTTCCCGGTTTCAGCCTCAAAACCGGGGGAAGGCCCAGGTTTCCCGGTTTCGGCCTAAAAACCGGGGGGAGGTCCGCAAAAAGGACGGTCGACACATGGCGGCGAGGAGAGGCTGGCGCGGCGGCGCAGCTATCCACGAGGGAGGCGCGGTGGTCGGCAGGGCGGCACGTGGCGGCATCCTGAGGCTTGCGTCGAGGCGAAGCTAAGGGTGAGGAAGGCGCGTGGCCGTCGGATCGACATCAAGCAGAGTTGGATCGGGATACCCCTAGGGTTGGCCGTTTCGCTCACCTACCTAGGGTTAGAAGGGGATTATTGTTTAGGCTATAAATAAGAGAGGCACCCCTCCTCTCCTCTTATCCTTGCAGTTATTTGCTCTAAGCACTCTCTCTCTTTTGCCCCCTGCGTAGGTTCTAATCATACCTGGCTGTAGAGGATCCACAGAGAAGACTAAATCATGCCTCTGTGTTTTGGGAAGTTTAGGAAGTGAGACCGTAATCTCACGTTTGTAGCGTGTGTTCGCCACACGGTTGCAATTTCAGGCTTGTGATTCGCGTTTTGTTCGTGTTCTTCGCGAATTGCTTTTTCTCCTAGTTTTCCCGTTGCTTGATCTCTTTGCTTGGTGCATCTTTTGCAAATCCACCTGAACCAAGTTGTTCTAGATCGTGAGGCTATTCTTTCCACCGAAGGAATTCATCTCAAACCTCACGGTCTAGGAGATCGAATGATTTTCGTTTTGGATCACGTTCTTGCTCCCTTGCCCCGAAATTTCGTGATTCACCGATTTGGAGTTAGGTTCGAGCCATGATCTCTTAGGAGTAGCTCACTAACATCCTTGTGACTCCTCAGATCGAATCCTAGGCCTAGTGCATTTGATTCGGAGGAGATCGGATTGAATCACCGAAGAACTGTGCTGAAATCGGGGGCATCGGACGCTGACACGGGAGCATCGGACGCTAGGGTTCCTAGCATCGGACGCTCCGGTGACACGTGTCAGCCTGCGTGCTTTTGGGTGAGCATCGGACGCTCGGCATCGGACGCGCCGGACGCTGAGCATCGGACGCTGGCAGTTCACTGTTCACAGCGTCCGATGTCCATACAGTAAGGATCCAGAACCGCCCTGTTCACATCGGACGCGTCCTGTGGTCAAGCATCGGACGCAGGCCAGCGTCCGATGCGACTGAGTATGCACGGTTTCGTCCGCGGTTTGTTCGTTCGTTGTCGGTTTCGGTTTCCGGCTTTTGCGTTGGGTTTCTAGAGTCATGTAGTGTCTCGCTATGCTTCTTGGAAGCATCCACCCTACATCTAGGGTCGTGGACATTATTCGAGCTCTAGGCTTGCTTTTGGGGTGACTTCTGGGACAGTGGCTAAAAGTTTCCGAAAAGAAATTTTAAGCTCCCATTCACCCCCCCCCCCCTCTGGTCGCCTTCCGGTCCTTCAATTGGTATCGGAGCCGGTTAAGGATCTCTTCTACCTTAATCGGTTTCGGATCCTAAGGGCGACATGGATCGAGGGAATGGCAAGGCTCCCTACTTCGATGGGACGAACTACTCCTATTGGAAGATTCGGATGCGTGCTTATCTCAATAGCATCAGATCTTCTGTCTGGGAGATATGCGAGGATGCTGATTACGTGGTTCTTGTGGCTCGAGTTAGTCAGCACCAGATTGACCAACATGAGGCCAACTCTAAGGCCCGTAACGCGCTTTTGGCCAACCTCTCTCTTCCTGAGTTCGAGCGTGTCTCTGAGCTTGAGACGGCACGAGAGATCTGGGTGAAGCTTCAGAGCTATCACGAGGGGACCGCTCAGGTCAAGACCAGACTCTTCGAGACGTACAAGCGAGAGTACGAGAACTTTGTTCAGTTGGAGGGAGAGACGATTGACGCTATGTTCGCTCGTTTCCAAACGATTGTGAACAAGATGCGTGCCAATCGGGCCAACCTACCCTATGACGATCATGAGAGGGCACTCAAGTTGCTATACGCCCTGGATCGGAGGGTATGGGAGGTGAAGGTGTCGACCATCATTGAGTCTGCTGCTTACGACACCCTCACCGTGGATGAGCTATTCAGCAAGCTCAAGTCCACCGAGATCGATCACTTGACTCAGGCCAAGCTGAAGAACCCATCTTCACATTCCATGGCTTTGGTCTCAGGCAAGGGTGGATCGACTCTTTCCGCTGACGCTTCACCACCTCTCTTTGCTTTGTCTTCTTTGCTTTCAGTGACTGAGGAGCAGGTGGAGGCGTTGGACGATGATGAGCTCGCCCTCATCATCACCCGGTTCTCGCGGTTTCACAACAACCGCTTGAATCGCCGGCGTGGTGGCGCACGTGAGGGCTGCTACGGATGTGGAGATCCGGATCACTTCGTCGCAAATTGCCCCAAGCGCGACAAGACCTTTCCCGGCAAGAACCGTAACTCCAGGCGCAAGGGCAAGCCGGAGATCAAGGCCGGGAAGAAGAAGAAGGGCGGCTACCGCCGTGAGGACATGGAGAAGGCTTTCGACGCCGGCAAGCGTGCTTTCCTCGCCACCTTCAGCGATGGCGAGAAGACCTCCGACGGCGACTCCAGCGACGACGGATCTGAGCACAAAACTGAGGAACGCTTCAACGGACTCTGCTTCTTCGGCAAATCCTCCAAGGGCCTTTGCACCATGGCCTTGGATGATGAAGACTCCAAGAGCCAGGACGGGGATGATGGCACCGACGACGACGACGACGACGCTTCCGAGGTATCATCCTCTTCTCTCGTCGATCGTCTTACCGGTGAGCGTGATTCCCTCGTCGAGATAGTCCTAGGTCAGAACAAGAACCTCAAGCGAGCTATCCGTGAGCGCAATGAGTTTAAGGCTAAAATGAATGATGCGCTTAAGGAGCTTGAGTTCGCTAGGTCCGAGGTGAAGGTGACCGATGAGGAGGAGTGTGAGGAATGCACGATGCATATGACAAACTTTGCCACCCTGCAAACCAAGTATGCCTCTTTGATTGAGGTGTATGATGAGCTGAAAAGTAGGCTAGACTTGGTGGGTGATTGCAAGGAGTGTCCCTCCCTGAAGAAGGAGCTGGAGGAGGTGAAGGCGAGGCCTTCTTTGTTGGGTGCGTGCAAGCTTTGTCCTAGCTTGCGAACTGAGTTGGCAGAAGTTAGTGTCAAGCTTGCTGAAGCCATAAAGGCCAGCTCAGTTAGCACCCCGGCCTCTCCATGTGAGCGATGCGTGGGGATGGAGCTTGAGATTGCCAACTGCCGGCATGCCAGGATGCAAACCGAGGAGGAAAACACATACCTTCGGTCCATTCTGAGTTGGGTGTCATGCAATGAGCCGCAGTTGGGCATGATGATCAGTCAGTTCAAGAGGGGAACTGATTGCTCGGGAGTAGGCTTTGAGTCAGGTGGGAAGAGAGCTAGTACCTTTGGCAAGATTGGTGAGTTTAGTGGAGTGAACCCTAGTGAAAAGCCATCCACTATTCCTAAGCTTATCAAGATCACCCCACCTGAGCCACCCAAGCCTATCACCAAGGATGGCATCCTTGATGAACCTCCCAAGGCTCCACCTCGCAAGCAAGTGTGGGTTCCCAAACCTAACCATCTTAGGAACACACTTGACACTCTTCCTGACGTCTCTAGTGATCCCCTTCCGAAGGGCAAGCAGCCGGCTAGAGTGAACAACCCTCGCAACCATAGAAACCAACAACCCAAGAGAGTGGTGAGGTTTGAGTGCGAGTACTGTCATCGTGAGGGTCACCTAGCTGAGTTTTGCTTTCGGAGGAAGAGAGACGCTAGGAAGGAGTTGGAGCTGAACAACCAGGCCAGGCACCACCCTCTCCATGGTGTGCAAGGTCGGGGAGTTCAGAGGCAGGGCGCTAGGCCTGGAGGTGCACCCCCTCAAGCGGCTAGGCCCCAGGCAGCTAGACCACCGGGTGGTGGTCGTGCCCGTCGCGGTTCCGGTCGTCCTCAATACGATCTGGAGCCGAGTGTGAGAGGCTTTGTTGCTCAGTCCCACAGCGGACCACCTTTTCAGTATGGTGGTGATCGCTTTGATCAAATGGGACAGGTAGGTCAGTTTGGAGGTTTTCCGTTCCATAGCGGACCACCCTTTCAGGTTGGTGGTGATCGC
Source organism: Coix lacryma-jobi var. lacryma-jobi (assembly GCA_009763385.1). Classification (NCBI taxonomy): domain Eukaryota; kingdom Viridiplantae; phylum Streptophyta; class Magnoliopsida; order Poales; family Poaceae; genus Coix; species Coix lacryma-jobi. Next base: position 108,983,114 of record CM019827.1, read on the forward strand.
TATCCATCCATGGGACGAGGACAGCTTGGTGTTGCTACTAACACTTTTTCTGGGCCTATGACACAACACTGGTATCCTTCTCAGTATACTAACCCCAGTGTTGTGCCATATGCTCATTTCCTGCCTTTCTATTGATGCAGGAACTTCGGTTGGAGAACATGTGGCTTATGGATTCCGGGTGTTCGCGCCACATGACCGGAAAGAAGGAATGGTTCTCCAGCCTTAGCCCCGTGATGCACAAGGAGTACGTCACTTTTGGGGATAATAGTCGAGGTAAGGTTGTTTCTCATGGAGCTATCCGGCTCAATGAGAGCTTTGTCCTTAAGGATGTTGCTCTGGTTTCTAACTTGCACTATAATTTGCTTTCTGTTTCGCAACTTCTTGAGGATGATTTTGAAGTGCGCTTTAAGAAGGGTTTGAGTCGTGTCTTAGACCCTCAGGGAGATTTTGTTTGTTGGATTGTTCCCTTTGGCCGTGTTTTCAGAGCCGATTTTTCTCGTTCTTTCGGCTCTGCTAGATGTTTGATGGCTGGTCCTTCTTCTGATTTGTGGAAGTGGCATAGGAGGCTCGGTCACTTGAGTTTTGACTTGCTTGCAAGACTTAGCTCACTTGGCTTAATCCAAGGATTGCCCAAGCTTAAGTTTCAGAAGGACCTTGTTTGCCATCCCTGTCGTCACGGGAAGATGGTTGCTGCTTCTCACCCACCTGTTAATCAGGTGATGACCAGGCGACCCGGCGAGCTTTTACACATGGACACAGTTGGTCCAGCTCGGGTTTGCTCAGCGGGTGGGAAGTGGTACGTTCTAGTGATCGTTGATGATTTTTCGAGGTACTCTTGGGTATTTTTCATGGAGGGTAAGGATGAAGCATTTCCTTTTGCTCGTGATTTGATTTTGAGGTTGAAAACTGAGTTTCCCCCTGATACCATTAGAGCTATTCGTAGTGATAATGGTACTGAGTTTGATAACTCCCAGTTTGCCTCTTTCTGTTCTTCTAATGGAATCGAGCATCAGTTTTCTTCTCCTTATGTCCCCCAGCAAAACGGTGTTGTTGAGCGCAAGAACCGGACCCTTGTTGAGATGGCCAGGACGATGCTCGATGAGCATAGGACTCCTAGGCGTTTTTGGGCCGAGGCGATCAACACCGCTTGCCATGTTGCAAATCACATCTTTCTTCGAGCTTTTATGAAGAAGACTTCTTATGAGTTGCGTTTTGGACGTATACCCAAGGTATCTCATTTTCGGGTGTTTGGTTGTAAGTGCTTTATCCTGAAGCAAGGCAATTTGGACAAGTTTGAATCTCGCTCTGCTGATGGCGTGTTTCTTGGTTATGCTTCGCATTCGCGCGCTTATCGAGTTCTTAACCTTGAAACTAACCGGATAGTGGAGACCTGCGAGGTCACATTCGACGAGACTATGCCTTGTGTCTCTTCTGCTTTTGATGTTGCAGGAGAACAGGAGCTGGGAGAGACTATCTTTATGGAGGAGGAGCAGGAGAATGCCGATTGGGGTGATCCCGAGCCAACTCCACTGGCTGCCCCCGTCGACCCTGCGACGACTACTTCAGCTCGAGGACCCGATCCCACAACTTCTTCTTCTTGGGGTCCTCTGGAGCCACCTCTCCAGCAAGCACCGGCTGCACCTGAGAGAGCGATAGCATCTGGCGAGGGGGAGGCTACTTCGGCGAGGCAAGCGCCCCGAAGCGTTCAGCATGTTCACCCCCCACAGCAGATGATCGGCGGCATCGACCAGCGAGTCACGCGGTCGCGAGCGTATGAAATCTCTCACTTTGCTCATTCTGCATTCGTTGCTTCTTTCGAGCCCAAAGATGTTGGACACGCACTTTCTGATGCTAACTGGGTCAATGCCATGCATGAGGAGTTAGAAAACTTTGAGCAAAACCGAGTTTGGACCCTAGTTCCACCTCCACCAGAATGCCACCCTATAGGTACCAAATGGGTTTTCAAGAACAAAAAGGGTGAGGATGGGATGGTAGTGAGAAACAAGGCTAGGCTAGTAGCTCAGGGTTTTTGCCAAAAAGAGGGGATAGATTATGAGGAAACCTTTGCCCCTGTAGCCCGTTTAGAAGCCATTAGAATCCTTCTAGCCTTTGCTGCTTCGAAGGGTTTTAAGCTGTATCAGATGGATGTTAAGAGTGCCTTTCTGAATGGGTATATAGAGGAAGAGGTTTACGTTAGGCAACCCCCAGGTTTCGAGGATCCCAAGTTTCCAAACCATGTTTATAAACTTTCAAAAGCTTTGTATGGTTTGAAACAAGCCCCGAGAGCGTGGTACGATCGTTTGAAAACCTTTTTACTCTCCAAGGGTTTTAAAATGGGACGGGTCGATAGAACTTTGTTTCTCCTCAAGCAAGGCAATGATACTTTGTTAGTCCAGATTTACGTGGATGACATCATCTTTGGTGGCTCTTCTCATGCTCTTGTTGCAAAGTTTTCAGATACTATGAGCAGGGAGTTCGAGATGAGTATGATGGGTGAGTTGACTTTCTTCCTCGGGTTGCAAATTAAGCAAACCCGGGACGGGACTTTTGTGCATCAAGGGAAATACACTAAGGACATCCTGAAGAAGTTCGACATGGGCGAGGCCAAGCCTCTTACAACGCCCATGCCGACGACTGCGGCGATGGATGCGGACCAAGACGGAGAGCCAGTTGACCAGAAGGAGTACAGGAGCATGATTGGCTCGCTCCTGTACCTGACGGCGACGAGGCCAGATATACAGTTCGCTGTGTGTCTGTGTGCTCGTTTTCAGGCGTCCCCTCAGACTTCCCACAAGCAGGCGGTTAAGCGCATCATGAGGTATCTTCGATACACTCCTGAGTTCGGACTTTGGTATTCTTCCTCTTCGAACCTCTCGCTTTGTGGTTATTCCGATGCGGATTTTGCCGGCTGTCGGCTTGAGCGCAAGTCTACTTCTGGGACTTGTCAATTTCTTGGCTCTTCCTTGGTTTCGTGGTCTTCTCGCAAGCAGTCGAACGTAGCCCAGTCTACCACAAAAGCCGAGTATGTTGCCGCTGCCTCTTGTGCTTCGCAGCTTTTATGGATGGTTGCTACTTTGCGTGATTTTGGTCTAGATTTCAGTCGGGTCCCTTTGCTTTGCGATAGCACTTCTGCCATTAGTGTGGCAAAGAACCCTGTTCTTCACTCCAAGACCAAACACATCGATGTTCGCTTTCACTTTCTTCGTGATCACTATGAGAAAGGCGACATTGATCTAAGGCATGTAGACACCCATAACCAGGTTGCGGATATTTTCACCAAGCCTTTGGATCTCTCAACTTTTGCTAGGTTGAAAGGTGAGCTTGGTGTGTGTTTCCCCTTCTAGATGGGGGAAGCATTTTGTTCATGTACCAAAGACTAACTTTCTGATCCTTTTTTTTTGGGTCTTGAGTCCTTTTAGTTTAGTTTTGGCTCCGATTCTGACTTCATCATGTGTTCATCTTGCATTTTCCAGCTTCATGTCTATATTTTTGTGAATGAATCTATGCTCTGATTAGTGTATGCTTCGATGATATATGATGATGCTTGTAGCTTAGGCTCTTTTTGATCACTAATACATGTTGTGAGCTAAGCTATTTATCAGAATGATGAACATGCTTAATAAACTTAAAACTTGAATACATGTTCACCATTGAGATTGGCAACTAGCATGTGTAGGATGTGTTGAGGTCACTTGAGCTATTTCGTATATGCTAGGTTGCTATGTCTCTAGTTCTGAGTCATTCACTTGCTTGGATTGTTCATATTCTACTTAAAATGAACCAAGTTGTAGTGAATTGAAAAGATCGAGATGGGATTGCTTTGTCAGCACATCACGGTATCGAGACTGTTCCTCATTGCACATTGAGTTAAACTTGAGCCGTGTAGTGTAAGACTGAAACCGATGCTTTAAGCTTCTGATTGCATATGCATAGGCTTAGCTCGGTTGAAAAGTTAGGCAATGACAAGCTTTCAACCTCTCGCAATCACATGCTGATTTTAAACTTGTGTTAATAACCGCTGCAAAATTCTCCGATAAAATCTGAAAACACAAGTCTATGTTTCTTTCTATAGCATGATGATTGAACTTTGCTAGGGGTAGTTCACCTTGCATACATGTTTTAGCACTTGTTTGACTTCCTGTCTATACGTGTTTAGTGCTATTTTAATGGTGAAACCTCTTTCAGAATGGCTTAAAACTGCTCACTTGGCTTATGCATTCATTTCTTGTATTTGGTGATTAGTTTGAGCCTTTGCTAGCACTTGTGTGTGTTGCTATGTAGTCGGATCAGCACTCTTTAGAGCATTTATTCACTCTTTCGAGTATATACCTGAAGCTACTAACATGCATTTTTGACTCATATGCATGTGCTTGACTCCGATAGGCATGATCTAGCTCCGTTTGACTTACTTGAGCTCTTTTCTTTTTTCTTTTGGTTGCAAATTGCCCCCAAGGGGGAGAAAATTTTGTGGTGTCAATTTGCAATTTTTGCTTCACTTGTTGAGGGGGAGTCTTTGAGCAAGGGAGAGTCCTGCCTTCTTCGGTGGCTGTTTTTCAATTGGTATCGATCCCGCTAGTTGCGTCGAGCCTCTGCACCTCTGTCTTGAGGGACTAGCTGTTTTCATCTTGCTTCGATGATTCTTGATTGGTATCAGGCCTACTGCTGGTTGTGTTGAGCCTCTGTGCCTCTATCTTGAGGGACTAGCAGTAGCTGCTTTCTCTTGTAGTCTTCAGTTGGTAGTCGAGCTTTCAGCTAGTGGTGTTGAGCCCTTTCTGCCTCTTCTTGAGGACTAGCTTGTCTTTGACTTGGTTGCGTCGAGCTGTTACCCATGTCTTTGGGAACCAAGTCTTGTACTCTGATTTTGATCGAGTTTTGCTTCTTGATGAGTTGTTGCTCCGATTTCTTGCTTGGTTGTGTCGAACCGTTGCCCATGTCTTTGGGGACCAAGCTTTGCTTATTTTGAGTTGTTCTTCTTCGGCCTTCTCTTTGGCTTTTGGACATCTCAAGTAAGTTTTCTCCTTCTACCTATTTCTGCTTTCTTTTATTTTTTGGTTACGGTTACTGTGAGTTGACGATGCACTCATCAAGGGGGAGATTGAGAACACAAGGTTGATATGTGCCCTTGTGGTTCTCTTCCTGAGTGATGAGTGATCGATCAACCGGCAACATGTCTCTTGGCTGTGTTGATGTGCAGGTGCGGAGCTCGGAGACAGTGGTCGAAGGTGAGGTGAAGGTCAAGCGGGACGTGTCGTGCCGACGGACCGGGAGCGGTGAAGGGCGAACGTGGAGCTTGGACTGACGGACCGGGAGACCTGAGGACCAGCTGTGGTAGCTGGCACGTGGCGTCGACAAGCAAGAAGACATGGGGATGTGCGGTGCATCGGCCGAGTTGGGAGGAAGGTGATGGCGTCGTGACACTTGGCGGGAGGCCGAGAAGGATGGCGAATGCACTATGCCCGGCGTGGAGGCTGGACATGCTCCGGCATCGGTGGTGGAACTCGGGGTGTGCGAACCACATCCCGTCTACGGCGCGGGTTCGGTAGCTGAGCCTCAAAAAGCTACCATCGACGGTTTCCAGGTTTGGGCCTCAAAACCTGGGGTGGCCGGTTTCCGAGTTTGGGCCTCAAAACTCGGCATGGACGGTTTCCAGGTTTGGGCCTCAAAACCTGGGCGCGCGGGTTTCTGAGTTTGGGCCACAAAACTCAGCCGGAGGACAGGTTTCCCGGTTTCAGCCTCAAAACCGGGGGAAGGCCCAGGTTTCCCGGTTTCGGCCTAAAAACTGGGGGGAGGTCCGCAAAAAGGACGGTCGACACATGGCGGCGTGGAGAGGCTGGCGCGGCGGCGCAGCTATCCACGAGGGAGGCGCGGTGGTCGGTAGGGCGGCACGTGGCGGCATCCTGAGGCTTGCGTCGAGGCGAAGCTAAGGGTGAGGAAGGCGCGTGGCCGTCGGATCGACATCAAGCAGAGTTGGATCGGGATACCCCTAGGGTTGGCCGTTTCGCTCACCTACCTAGGGTTAGAAGGGGATTATTGTTTAGGCTATAAATAAGAGAGGCACCCCTCCTCTCCTCTTATCCTTGCAGTTATTTGCTCTAAGCACTCTCTCTCTTTTGCCCCCTGCTTAGGTTCTAATCATACCTGGCTGTAGAGGATCCACAGAGAAGACTAAATCATGCCTCTGTGTTTTGGGAAGTTTAGGAAGTGAGACCGTAATCTCACGTTTGTAGCGTGTGTTCGCCACACGGTTGCAATTTCAGGCTTGTGATTCGCGTTTTGTTTGTGTTCTTCGCGAATTGCTTTTTCTCCTAGTTTTCCCGTTGCTTGATCTCTTTGCTTGGTGCATCTTTTGCAAATCCACCTGAACCAAGTTGTTCTAGATCGTGAGGCTATTCTTTCCACCGAAGGAATTCATCTCAAACCTCACGGTCTAGGAGATCGAACGATTTTCGTTTTGGATCACGTTCTTGCTCCCTTGCCCCGAAATTTCGTGATTCACCGATTTGGAGTTAGGTTCAAGCCATGATCTCTTAGGAGTAGCTCACTAACATCCTTGTGACTCCTCAGATCGAATCCTAGGCCTAGTGCATTTGATTCGGAGGAGATCGGATTGAATCACCGAAGAACTGTGCTGAAATCTGGGGCATCGGACGCTGACACGGGAGCATCGGACGCTAGGGTTCCTAGCATCGGACGCTCCGGTGACACATGTCAGCCTGCGTGCTTTTGGGTGAGCATCGGACGCTCGGCATCGGACGCGTCCGTTGGTCATCGGACGCGCCGGACGCTGAGCATCGGACGCTGGCAGTTCACTGTTCACAGCGTCCGATGTCCATACAGTAAGGATCTAGAACCGCCCTGTTCACATCGGACGCGTCCTGTGGTCAAGCATCGAACGCAGGCCAGCGTCCGATGCGACTGAGTTTGCACGGTTTCGTCCGCGGTTTGTTCGTTCGTTGTCGGTTTCGGTTTCCGACTTTTGCGTTGGGTTTCTAGAGTCGTGTAGTGTCTCGCTATGCTTCTTGGAAGCATCCACCCTACATCTAGGGTCGTGGACATTATTCGAGCTCTAGGCTTGCTTTTGGGGTGACTTCTTGGACAGTGGCTAAAAGTTTCCGAAAAGAAATTTTAAGCTCCCATTCACCCCCCCCTCTGGTCGCCTTCCGGTCCTTCAGAGGCAAATAAACACCAGTTGGAACCTAGTATGAGCATCCTCGCATAAACCCTCAATTTTACAAATATTTTGCCATAGGCTACATATTGTTTTTAGCGAAAATAGGCAATAAAACCCGAGGAGACAACATGTGGCCACCAAAACTTGGGGACTCAACCAATAGGAGCCTCAAATGCTCCCCCTAGCGGTGGACGAACACAACAGTTGCTCAAAACTTAACCAAAAAGAAACGACAAAGCAACAATCATGCATATGCAATGCAATACGGAATTTGAATCTAGGTTGCTTGTCAAGTTTGCTCATGGGTAAGCTTCTTCACATGCTTTTTAGGGCGGTTATCTTAACCACGTCTGACAAGCCTATGTGCATAGCATAATTTAAACATGGCATATGATACAATGCAATGCAATGACAACCCCCTTTTACCTTTTGACAAAGTTACTTAGATCAAGCACATTAAGCTCACTTCACAATCTACAAAGAGTGTTCTCATCTAGGGGTTTTGTGAAGATATCCGCCAATTGATCTTCGGTTCTAACTCCTTCTAGGGATATGTCTTTCTTTGAAACTTGGTCTCTAAGAAAGTGATGGCGAATATCTATGTGCTTTGTGCGAGAGTGTTGAACCAGGTTGTTAGCAAGCTTAACGGCGCTCTCATTATCACACAACAAAGGTACTCTTTCTAGAACTACACCATAGTCTAAAAGGGTTTGTTTCATGTAAAGGATTTGTGCACAACAAGCACCCGCGGCTATGTATTCTGCCTCGACGGTAGACAAGGCCACACTATTTTGCTTTTTCGAGCTCCATGAAACTAGTGATCTCCCAAGCAAATGGCACCCTCCGGATGTGCTCTTTCTATCAATTTTGCAACCCGCGTAATCCGAATCGGAATACCCAATGAGTTGGAAGTTAGCTCCTTTGGGATACCAAAGGCCAATGCTTGGGGTGTGCTTTAGGTACCTAAGGATTCTCTTCACGGCTATGAGATGTGATTCCCTAGGATCGGCTTGAAACAGAGCACACGTGCACACACGAAACATGATGTCGGGCCTAGATGCGGTCAAATATAATAAACTACCAATCATAGAACGGTAGAGAGTTTGATCAACTGGGTTACCTCCCTCATCTAGGTCGAGATGTCCATTTGTTGGCATTGGAGTCTTGATAGGCTTGCAATCATCCATATTGAAGCGCTTGAGGAGGTCTTTTGTGTACTTCTCTTGAGATATAAAAGTCCCCTCCTTCAATTGCTTGACTTGAAAGCCTAGGAAGAATGTGAGCTCGCCAATCATGGACATTTCGAACTCCTTCGACATCAAGTCACCAAATTCCTTGCAATAGGCTTCATTTGTTGACCCGAAGATGATATCATCAACGTAGACTTGACAAGTGAAGATCTCTCCATCAAGCTTCTTGGTGAATAGTGTGGTGTCAACCTTCCCAATGGTGAAGCCCTTCTCAATGAGGAAGTCCCGGAGGCGCTCATACCGCACTCTAGGGGCTTGCTTGAGCCCATATAACGCCTTGGACAACCTATAAACATGATTAGGATATCTAGGGTCTTCAAACCCGGGAGGTATATCAACATAGACTAGTTCATTTATGAAGCCATTTAAAAATGCACTTTTCACATCCATTTGATATAATTTAATGTCATGATGTGATGCATATGCAAGGAGGATACGGATGGCTTCGAGTCTTGCAACCGGTGCAAAGGTCTCTCCAAAATCCAAGCCTTCAACTTGAGAGAACCCCTTTGCAACTAGTCTTGCCTTGTTTCTAACAACCTTGCCTTGATCATCTTGTTTGTTCCTAAACACCCATTTTATTCCAATGACTCTTGCGCCTTTAGGTCGCTCTTCAAGTGTCCAAACTTGGTTGCGGGTGAAGTTGTTCAATTCTTCATGCATGGCATTCACCCAATCCAGATCACCTAGAGCTTCATCTACAATAGTAGGCTCAACAAGAGAAACAAAGGAGTGATGTTCCATAAATAAAGCAAGTTTTTGAGATCGAGTCATTACACCCCTTGTAGGACTCCCTATGATGAGATCTTGAGGATGAGCTTGTAGTAGAGGAGTAGTCCTTCGATCAACCACTTGAGGGGCCGCTTGTGGAGCGTCAACATCTTGAGCTTGTGAAGGATCGAAAGTGCAATACAAAGGCGACCAGAGGGGGGTGAATGGGAGCCTCAAATTTCTTTTCAAAAACTTTTAGCCTCTGTCCCGAAAATCAACCCCAAGAACAAACCTAGAGCTCGATAGTGTCCACGACCCTAGATGTAGGGTGGATGCTTCTGAGAAGCACAGCGAGACACTACTCAAGTCTAGAAATGCAACGCAAAAGACGAAAATCAAATCCGAAGTCAGGCGAACAAACTGCGGATGAAACAGTGAAGTTTTCACTGCATCGGACGCCGGCAGCGTCCGATGCCAACCCACCGGACGCGTCCGATGCAAACAGGTCCTCTCTGGAACCTTACTGTGTGACCATCGGACGCTGCTACAGTGTTTGGTCAGCGTCCGATGCTCAGGCTCCGGCGCGTCCGACGACCAACGGACGCGTCTGATGCTCAGCGTCCGATGTCCACTCAAAAACACCAGAACTGACACGTGTCACTGGACCGTCCGATGCTATGAACAGCAGCGTCCGATGCTATGAACAGCAGCGTCCGATGCTCCCGTGACCAGCGTCCGATGCCCCCGAAAATAGCACAGTTCTTCGGTGATTCAACCCGATCTCCTCCGAATCAAAAGCTCTAGGGCTAGGATTCGATCTGAGAGGTCACAAGGATGTTAGTGATCTACTCTTAAGAGATCATGGCTCGAACCTAACTCCAAATCGGTGAATCGAAGAGATTTGGGGGAACCGGAGAGAAAACCGATCCAAACACGAAAAACCGATTGATCTACCTGTTTGTGAGATTAGAGTTGGATTCCTTTGGTCGAAACAATCTCCTCACAACAAGGAACAAGTTGATTCAAACGGATTCGAAAAAGACGCAGCGAGGAGGGAGATCGACCAATGGGAAAATCGTGGAGAAAAGCAAACCGCGAAGAACAAGTTCAAAACGCGAATTACAACCACGAATTGCAACCGTGTGGCTACCACACGAGACAATGGTGAGATTACGGTCTCACTTCCTCAAAATCTCGGGAACACAGAGGTATGATTAACCGTCTCTGTGGATCTCAGTTGCTATAGCAGGGATGTGAGAGAACAGGAAACCTTAGGTGAAAATAGCAAATGGCTGAGATAGTTTGGGAGGTGGGTGTCTCCCTCTACTTATCCTAACCCTTATTCCCACTCTACCCCTAATTATACACAGAGCGAACCAGCTAAACCCTAGGGTTATTCTGGACCAACTCGAAGTAGATGGTGATCTGACGGCCACACCCGCGCAACTGGTAGCTTCGCCTCGACGCGACCTCACCGATTGCCGCCACGTGCCGCCACCGCTCTGCTCGTCCTTTTCACGGACCTCGCCCCCGGTTTTGAGGCCGAAACCGGGAAAACCTGTCTTTATGACCAACCCCCGATTTTGAGGCCGAAACCGGGAAACCTGTCGTCCATCGCCTGAGTTTTGTGGCCCAAACTCAGAAACCCGCCAGCGCCCAGGTTTTGAGGCCCAAACCTGGAAACCATCCTCACCCCGAGTTTTGTGGCCCAAACTCGGAAAACCCGCAGCGCCCAGGTTTTGTGGCCCAACCCTGGAAACCGTCCACCCGGTGGTTTTTCTGTGGCTCAACCACCAAACCGACGACGTAGAGGGGATGCACCGCCCGTGCACCCCGTCCACCGACACGTGTCCCCAGGTCCTCGACCCAAGCAACACCGTGCCCCGCAAGTCTCCGCTCGTCGTTGTCCCAGGTTGTCAGCCACCACAGCTGATCCTCTGGCCACCAGTCCGTCAGTCCAAGCCTCACGTCCGCCCTTCACCGCTCTGGTCCATCGGCACGACACGTCTCTACTTGACCTTCACCTTGCCTTCGATCACTGTCTCCGTGCTCGACACCTGCACAACACAAGTCAAAGAACATGCACATCAAACCAGTTGGCAATCACTCATCACTCAAGATCCGACATACACCCATGTATCTGCAGCTTGTACCACCATTTGATCATGGGAGACATGAGTATCTTCATTTGGATCCCTCCCATCTTTGTCATCATCATGTGGTACATTGGATGAGGATGGCTTGTCAATGACTTGCACATCATCATCATCATCTTTAGGCTTGATGGCTCCAACCGGCATGTTCTTCATTGCTTCCCTCAATGGTTCATCACCTACATCATCAAGATTCTCATGCTCTCCTTGAGAGCCGTTAGATTCATTGAATTCCACATCATATATTTCTTCTACCATCCCGGTGGCATGGTTGAATACTCGATATGCTTTGGATTTCAATGAGTAACCAACAAGAAAACCAATATCACATCGGCGTTGGAACTTCCCTAGGTGTTGGCGCTTCTTGTAGATGTAGCATTTGCACCCAAACACTCTAAAGAATGATACATCTAGCTTCTTGTTGTTGAGTAGCTCATAGGGGGTCTTGCCAAGGAGACGATGGGGGAACAACCGATTTGATGCATAGCAAGCGGTGTTGATTGCTTCCGCCCAAAATCTTTCCGATGTAGAGTACTCATCTAACATTGTCCTTGCAAGGGTGATTAGAGTTCGGTTCTTCCTCTCAACTACCCCATTTTATTGTGGTGTGTAGGTTGCGGAGACTTCATGCTTGATCCCAACTTCATCACAATATTGCTTAATATGGGTGTTGTCAAATTCCTTTCCATTGTCACTTCTAATCTTTTTTATCTTCACTTCAAATTCATTTTGGGCTCTCTTGGCAAACTTCTTGAATGAAGGGGTTGCTTCGGATTTGTCATGTAGAAAGAATACCTAAGTGTATCTAGAATAATCATCAACAATCACTAGGCAATAGAGATTTCCACCCAAGCTAGCATATGTTGTTGGCCCAAATAGATCCATGTGAAGTAGCTCCAACTCTCTTGATGTTGATACAAAGGCTTTGGTTGGGTGAGTATTTGCAACTTGCTTGCCGGCTTGGCATGCACTACACAATTTGTCCTTCTCAAATTTGACATCTTTCAAGCCTCTAACCAAATCCTTCTTCAATAGCTTGTTGAGAGTGTTCATTCCAACATGTGCCAATCTTCTATGCCATAGTCAACCAAGAGATTGCTTTGTGAACAAACATGTCTTCAAGTTGGAATCTTCGGAGGAGAAATCCACTAGACAGAGATTGTTGTATCTAAAGCCTTGGAAGATCACTTGTGTATCATCTTTCTTGGTCACAACCACTTCCTTGTCGGTGAACAAACATTGAAAGCCAAGATCACATAGTTGCCCAACGGATAGCAAGTTGAAGCTCAATGATGCAACAAGAAGCACATTGGAGATGGTATGATCATTTGATATTGCCACTTTGCCCAATCCCTTGACATTGCCCTTTGAGTTGTCACCAAATGTAATCTTTTCTTGGTCATTGATATTCTCTTCTAGTGAGGTGAACATTCGGGGATCACCGGTCATATGTTTTGTGCAACCACTATCAATCACCCAATGAGATCCACCGGTCTTGTAGTTCACCTACACACACAAGAAATCAAGCTTGAGCTTTCGGGACCCAAACTTGTTGAGGTCCCTTAACCTTCTCTACTAAAGACTTTGCAACCCAAATTTGCTTTGGCCTATTCTTGTTAGGAGGCCCCATGAACATGACTTTCACTTTGCCACTAGAATCTTGTCTAAGCATGTAGTGAGCATTGAAAGCAAAGGGCCTAGCATGCTTGGGCAAGGGTGTGGGTTTTGGCTCTTCACAATTGTGAGAAAAGTGTCCTTCTTTTCCACACTCATAGCATCTCCCAATCTTCTTCTTCTTGGGCTTTGTAATGCTCTTTCGTTGCTTCATCTTCTCTTCAAGAAAGCCAATGCCATTTCTATTTGTCTTCATTATGGTGTTCATGAGTAGCTCACTTTGAAGACATTGACCCTTGGTGAAGTTTCCTAACCCGGTGGTGAGGTGCTCTTTCTCCTTCTTGAGCTTGTCATTCTCTTGTTGGAGTTGCAATTGGGATGGTGTCATCTTGTAATCCCTCTCCATCTTCAATCTCTTGTTTTCTTCTTTTAGCATGTCTAGCTCAAGTGTCATGCTATAATCATCATCTTGAGTTTCAACAATGACTTGCTTTGTGGTTGCAAGCTTCTCTAGATCACTCTTGAGCTTTGCATTCTCATTCTTGATCTTGACATAGTCATCATAGTGATCGGCCACAACCACTTTCTTGCCCTTGCCACTAGCACTTTGCTCATCATGCTCACTAACCAAGTCCTCACAAGATGTTGCTATGTCACACATAACAACAAGGTTAGGAGCATCATGTGTCTCATGAGAAAGCATATCATAAGCAATAGTGAGAGTATCATGATCAACTTTAACTTGAGTGTATTTTTCTTTGAGCGAAGCATAACTAGTGCTAAGGTCACTATGCATCTTATCAAGCTTCTCATTTTTAGCTATGAGCTCCTTGTTAGAGGACTTGAGCTCCTTGATAGAAGATGACATAGTAGCAAGTTCATTTTGTGACTCATTACTAGCATGTGTAGCATTTTTGAACTTTTCAACAAGACATTCATTATCATGAACAAGCCTTTCATTCTTAGCTCTAGTCTTTCTTATGATTTTAGTGTAGTTGTTAAGCAATTCAACAAGCTCATCATAAGAAGGTGCCTCAAATTCACCATCACTATCATCATCACTAGAGTCATCATCACTTTGTACCTTCCGGTCACCCTTAGCCATGAGGCATAGGTGTGTAGAGGATGATGGCAGCGGTGGTGTAGAGGACCCAATGACTAGAGCGGCCACCTTCTCCTTCTCATCATTACTATCTTCATTGGATGAGCCACCGGAGGAGTCAATGTCGGTGAGCCAATCACCAACAATGTAAGCCTTGCCACCTTTCTTGTGGTATTGCTTCTTCTTCTTGCCATCCTTCTTGTAGGGCTTCTCACTCTTCTTCTCATCTTCACTAGATGAATCATATTTCTTGCCCTTGTTCTTGTTCTTGTAGCTCTCTTTCTTGGGCTTCGGACATTGATGAGAAAGATGGCCAAGGTCACCACAATTGTAGCAATCCATTTCGGAGATTGGCCTTCTCTTGCTACTTCTTCTTTCTTGAGTCAAAGTTGACTCCATTCTTGTGAAGCTTTTTCAACATCTTGGTGGTCTTCTTCACCATGAGAGCAATGTTGGAATCATCTTTATCATCACTTGTGCTCTCATGATGCACCTCAATAGCCTTGGACTTGCCCTTCTTGTCATGGCTTACCTTGAAGGCTAAGTTCTTCTTCTTGTCGGTGGAAGAGCCACCACTTGGTGTGATGTGCATGTACATCTCATGAGCATTGATCTTCCCCAAGACTTGTGTTGGTGTGGACGTGGAAAGATCACCTTGATGTAGCACCATCACAATGTGTCCATACTGTTAAATTGGAAAGACACATAGAATTTTCCTCACAACATCGGATGGTTGCATTTGTGTGAGGCCAAGTCCATTGAGCTCCTCTACAAGAACATTTAAGCGTGAGTACATTTCATAGTCATTTTCATGAGCAAGCATTTCAAAAGAATTTAACTTTTGCATGACCAAATGATAACGCTCCTCACGCTCACTCTTGGTTCCCTCATGGAGCGCACAAATGTTATCCCATAGCTCATGGGCATTCTTGTGGTTCCGGACGCGGTTAAACACATCCTTGCAAATGCCTCTAAAGATGATGTTTTTGTCCTTTGCATTCCACTTCTCATTTTCCTCCTCATTAGGAGTTAGGCTTGTGCCCTCCTTGGGCTTGGGAAAGCCGGTGATCGTGGCTTGGCGGCATTTAACATCTACCGCTTCTAGGTACGACTCCATACAGATTTTCCAATATAGAAAGTTGTCTCCCTCGAACATGGGAGGTGGTCCATCACCCCCGGACATCTTAACTCTAGGCGGTTAAGCCTAAATCGAGAGCACGAGGCTCCGATACCAATTGAAAAGATCAAGATGCCCAAGAGGGGGGTGAATTGGGCTTTTCTAAAACTCTTTGCAATAATTAAATCCTAACAAGCCCAATTAACCCCTTGTGCCTAGAAGTGTGTTCCTCTAGAATCAACCGCACAAAAGATCAACACTATGTCATATCTACTCTACCATAGCAATTCAAGTATGCATGAACAACAAGTAAATTGCGGAATTGAATTGCTCAAAGTAAATGTGTAAGTAAAGAGAGTAGAGATGACACGACGATCTTTTTCCCGAGGTATCGAGGTGTCGGCACACCCCCTAGTCTCGTTGGAGCACCCGCGCAAGGGTATCGCTCCCCCTTGATCCGCGCAAGGATCAAGTGCTCACTATGAGCTGATTCTTCGCCACTCCAGCCCGGTGAATCGCTCACTACCGGTCACAAGCCTTCTTGGGTCATCCACAAGCCTCCGGATGATCACCAAGCTTCACGATCACCACCAAGCCGTCTAGGTGATGCCGATCACCAAGAGTAACAAGCTAGAACTCTCACTTGACCAAGACAAGGCCAAAGAGATGGATGGATGCACACTTGCTACTCAATTCTCACTAGGAGGTCACTAATTCTCTCAATTAGCAAATCTCTCAACCTCACTAGGGCTCTTGCTCTTTCTTACACTCACAATGTGTTTCTCAGCAGAGGAAAGTGGCAAGAACACTCTAATGGAGGAGGGGGAGGAGTATAAATACTCCCCCCAACCGGTCATCCAATAGAGCACTGAACAGGTCATTCTGCGGGGGCATCGGACGCTCCGATGCTTGGCATCGGACGCTTCGATGACCTCGACCAACGGTCAACTGTACAACCTGACGCTGGGCAGCGTCCGATGCCCTCACACCGGACGCGTCCGATGCAAAATCAACCTCTCTGGAACCTCTCTGCATGGACATCGGACGCTGGCCCTCAGCGTCCGATGCCAGCATCCGATGCATGCCCAAATTCACTCGCAAGTGAACAGTGGCACGGGCGCGTCCGATGTGGCACCATCGGAGCGTCCGATGCCACGCATCAGACAATCCCAAGTCTAGTGAGCATCGGACGTGCGTCCGATGCCCACCAGGCCAGCGTTCGATGCCTATTTCATAGGCAAAACTCACTCGGATCGCGACGCGGCCTTAACGACTTTTCATCCTCACGACATAAGGGCTCTTTCTGAGCTAGGAGGTTACTAATTCTCTCAATTAGCAAATCTCTCAACCTCACTAGGGCTCTTGCTCTTTCTCACACTCACAATGTATTTCTCAGCAAAGGAAAGTGGCAAGAACACTCTAATGGATGAGGAGGAGGAGTATAAATACTCCCCCAACTGGCCATCCAAATAGAGCACTGAACAGGTGTCTCTGCGGGGGCATCGGACGCTCCGATGCTAGGCATCGGACGCTCCGATGACCTCGACCAACGGTCAACTGTACAACCTGTCAGACTGTTTAAAGGAGCATCGGACGCTGGGAAGCGTCCGATGCCATCACAACGGACGCGTCCGATGTGATTTTACCCTCTCTGGAACCTCTCAACATGGCCATCGAACGCTGGCCCTCAGCGTCCGATGCCAGCGTCCGGTGCTACCCCTAATTCACTCGCAAGTGAACAGTGGCTCGGGCGCGTCCGATGTGGCACCACCGGACGGTCCGATGCCACACACCAGACTAAACACTAGTCTGAGTGAGCATCGGACGCGTCCGATGCCCACCAGGCCAGCGTCTGATGCCGTTTTCAAGGGCAAAACAACCTCGGATCGCGACGCGGCCTTAACGACTTTTGTTCCTCTCGACATAAGGCATCTCTCTGAGCTACCTAGGGCTATGAAATAACAAGTGTGCACCACACCTACCTCAATAGACTCATCTAGGTCAAGCTACTGATTCACGCTCCCCTTTATAGTACGGCCAAAAGAAAAACAAAGACCTAAGACTACCTAAGTGTCCTCCAACACCATACGACACTTAGCCTAGTCTACCACCGTCTTCGTCGTCCGTCCTTTGAAAACCGAAACGATTTCCATTGCCAGGGGACATGAACTCCATATGCCCGTATCGTCGCCATTACTGTGACCTAACTCATCCATGTTTCTGCAAAACACACGTTAGTCACAGTAATCTTGTGTTTCATCCAATCACCAAAACCCACTGGGGGCCAAGATGCGTTCATCAAGAGACTCAATCTTGGCATTCTTCTTTGCCAACTTAGATTGCAAGCCTGCACAAGACTTGCACACACCAAGCAAGACGGGTCTAGCCCTAAGCTCATCCACCTCTCCAACCAAAGCAACATACTTTCTTCTCAAAGTGACGAGGTCAGTCATGTGCTTGGAGCACATCTCACACTCCTCCTCCTCGGCAACTACAACGATGGACTTGGCAAACTCAAGCTCCTTCACTGCATCCTCCCACTTCTACTTAAACTCCTTCCTCTCTCTAGCAGCATGTTTTAGCAACTTGTCCTGACTCACTATAGCGGCAATAAGTGTCTCAACCTCAGCAGCAAGATCGTCGACAGTTTGTGATACCTGCGACGTGTCATCATCATTGCAAGGGATCTCCTCCAGCTTGCTATCGACCTCATCGCCCAGGGCCATGGTGCAGAAGCCCTGATTATCGGCAAAGAAGCAAAGGCCATTCAGCTTGTCCTCGACCTTCTTCTTCTCGGACTCGTCGTCGCTTGACGCCATGGAGTCATTGTTCGTGCAGATACATGGGGTGTATTCCGGATCTTGAGATGATGAGTGATTGTCAACTGGTTTGATGCGCATGTTCTTTGGCTCGTGTTGTGCAGGTGTTGAGCACGGAGACGATGATCAAAGGCAAGGTGAACGTCAAGTAGAGACGTGTCATGCCGATGGACCCGGAGCGGTGAAGGGTGGACGTGAGGCTTGGACTGAGGGACCAGTGGCCTGAGGATCAGCTGTGGTGGCTGACAGCCTGGGATAGTGACGAGCGGAGACTTGCGGGACACGGTATGGCTCGGGTCGTGGACCTGGGGACATGTGTCGGTGGACGGGGTGCACGGGCGGTGCATCCCCTCTACGACGTCGGTTTGGTGGTTGACCCACAGAAAAACCACCGCGTGGATGGTTTCCATGTTTGGGCCACAAAACCTAGGTGTTGCGGGTTTCCGAGTTTGTTCCTCAAAACTCGGGCTGAGGACGGTTTCCAGGTTTGAGCCTCAAAACCTGGGTGCTGGCGGGTTTTTGAGTTTGGGCCACAAAACTCAATCGGATGGACTGGTTTCCCGGTTTTAGCCTTAAAACCAGGGGGAGGTCCAGGAAAATGGACGAACGGCGCGTGACAGCACGTGGCGGCATCGGGTGAGGTCGCGTTGAGACGAAGCTACCAGATGTGCGGGCGTAGCCGTCGGATCAGCTTCTACTTAGAGTTGGACAGGAATACCCTTAGGGTTAGCCTGCTCGCTCATTATCAGTAGGGGTAGAAGGGGACTATTGTATTAGGCTATAAATAAGAGAGGTGCCCCTCCTCTCTCCTCATCCTTGCAGTCATTATCACCTGATCTCTCTCTCTAGCTTTTGCTTAGGTTCTAATCATACCTCGCTGCCTGTGATCCGCAGAGACGGTTGATCATACCTCTGTGTATTTGGATTTTGAGGAAACGAGACCGTAATCTCGTTGTCTCCTCGTGTGGAGGAGTTTCGGCTGGAAATCGAGATCAATTCGCATTTTGAGCTGTGTTCTTCGCGTTTTGGTTTTTGTCTCCTCGGTGATTTGCTTGGTTCTCCCTCTCCGAGGAACGGTTTTCGATTTCGTTTGAACTGAGTTGCTCTAGATCGTGAGGCGCATCTTTCCACCGAAGGAATTCTTCTCTAACCTCACGAGCTAGTAGATCGATCGATTTTCATTTTGGATCGAGTCTCTTCTCTTTTGCCCCTAATTCTTCCGATCCACTGATTTCGAATTAGGTTCGAGCCATGATCTCCTAGGAGTAGCACACTAATCTCCTTTGAACTCCTCATATCAAGTCTAAGCCTTAGAGCTTTTGATTCGGAGGAGATCGGGTTGATTTCGCGGAAGAACTGCACTGTTTCGGGGGCATCGGACGCTGGGCACTGGGGCATCGGATGCTGAGTTCGTCACATCGGACGATCAGATGCCACGTGTCAAAGAACAACATTTTTGAAGGAGCATCAGACGCTAGGCATCGGACGCGCCGGGCCCTGAGCATCGGACGCTAAGCTTTCACTGTAGCAACGTCCGATGGCCATACAGTAAGGTTCCAGAACTGCACATTTTGCATCGGACGTGTCTGACGCTTGGACATCGGACGCAGGCCAGCATCCGATGCAGTGATTTCTGCACTATTTCATTTGCAGTTCGTTCGTCCGATTTTGGATTTGGTTTTGGGTTTTTGCGTTGGGTTTCTAGAGTTGTGTAGTGTCCCGCTGTGCTTCTCGGAAGCATCCACCCTACATCTAGGGTCGTGGACACTATCAAACTCTAGGTTTGCGCTTGGGTTGATTTTTGGGACACAGGCTATAAGTTTCTGAAGAGAAATTTAAAGCTCCCATTCACCCCCCCTGGTCGCCTTTGTATAGCACTTTCAGTCCTTCAATTGGTATCAAAGCGGGTTAAGGATCTTCCACCTTAGCCGGTTCCAGATCCACAGAAGGCGACATGGATCGCGGCGTGGGCAAACCGCCGTTTTTTGATGGGACGAACTCTGCGTATTGGAAGATACGTATGTCGACCTATCTTCAGAGCATGGGTGCTTCGATTTGGGATATTTGCAACTCCGCCGATTACGTGGTCTTGGCTGCTCGTGTGACTCAACAGCAGATCGATGAGCACGATGCCAATAGCTGAGCTCGTAATGCTCTTTTCTCATGTTTAAGCATGACTGAGTTTGATCGCGTTTCTCACCTCTCCACAGCTCGGGAGATTTGGGCAACCCTCATGCGCTTCCATGAGGGAACCACTCAAGTCAAAATCTGTCTCTACGAGTCGCATAAGCGGGAGTATGAGAACTTTTGACACATGCCTGGCGAGAGCATAGAAAGTTTATTCGCTCACTTTCAGGTGATTGTCAACAGGATGAGGGCTAACAAGGAGTTGTTGCCATACGACGATCATGAGAGAGCTCTCAAGCTTCTTCATACTCTCGATCGATCGGTGTGGGACTCAAAAGTTCAGGCGATCATCGAATCACCTAACTATGAGACTCTCACGTGCGACGAGCTCTTTAGTAAGCTCAAGTCCAGTGAGATTGACGCCATGACGAGGGCTTCTTATGAGAATCCTTCTGGCCCGTCAATGGCTTTGGTTTCTGGCTCTTCTGCTAACCCCTCTGGAGGCTTTGCACTTTCTTCTCTTCTTTCTGTTACAGAGGAGCAGCTGGAGTTCATGAGAGATGATGAGTTGGCTTTGCTTGCCAACCGGTTCTCGCGGTTCCACAATGACCGCATGAACCGTCGTCGCGGAGGAGGACAAGCAGGATGCTTCAAGTGCGGCGACTCCGACCACTTCATCGCCAACTGCCCAAAGAAGAACAAGCAAGCTTATGGCAAGGGCGATCATGGGCACAAGTACGACTCCGGCAAGCACAAGGAGAAGTACATCCCCGCCAAGCACAAGCGGAAGGGTGGTTTCAACAAGGAGTACATCAAGAAGAAGTAGTTGGAGAAGGCCCAGGCTGAGCAGCGTGCTTTCTTCGCCACGCTCAGCGATGTCGACGACTCGGATGACGACTCCATTGCATCAAGCGATGACGAGTCCAAGAAGAAGAAGAAGATCGAGGACAAGTTGAACGGTCTTTGCTTCTTCGCCGACAATGAGGGTTTTTGTACCATGGCCCTCGGTGATGAAGTCGACAGCAAGCTAGAGGAGATCCCTCGGAACGACGACGACGATGACACCTCCCAGGTATCTCAGACCCCCGATGAACTTTCTGCTGAGGTCGAGAAACTTACTGCTGCTCTTCTCAGTCAAGATAAGTTGCTTAGACGTGCTGCTAGAGAGAGGAAGGAGTTTAGGCAGAAGTGGGAGGATACGGTGAAGGAACTTGAGTTTGCCAAGTCCACCGTTGTTGTCTCTGAGGAGGGTGAGTGTGAGATGTGCTCCAAGCACATGACTGACCTTCTCACTTAGAGAGGGAAGTATGTTGCTTTGGTTGGAGAAGTGGATGAGCTTAGGGCTAGATCCGTGTTACTTGGTGCGTGCAAGTCTTGTACAGGCTTGCAATCCGAGTTGGCAGAGAAGAATGCCAAGATTGTGTCTCTTGAGAAGGCCAGCTCAGATAGCACTTGTGTGTCTAGGTGTGCTTTGTGTGAGGGCTTGGAGATGGAGATTGCAAATGTGAAGCATGACAAGATGCAAACCGAGGAAGAAAACACATACCTTCAAACCATCTTGTCATGGGTGTCTTGTGGTGAGCCGCAGCTTGGGATGATGATTGCCCAATTCAAGCGTGCTGCTGGAGGTCCAGGTGTAGGTTTTGCTCAAGGGTCGGAGTGTGCTGCTTCTTTCGGCAAGGTTGGAGAGTTAAGTGGTCTTAATCTGAGTGAGAAGCCCAACTCCACCACTACTCCCAAACTAACCAAGATTCCACCCAAAGAGTCTCTCAAGCCTAACACCAAAAATGGAGTGTATGAGGAACCTCCAAAAGCTCCACCAAAGAAACAAGTGTGGTCTCCTAAGCCCAACCACCTAAGGAACAAGCTAGACACCATGCCACCTATCCAAGAGGAGCTCATGCCACAAAAAAACCAAGTGATCCACACCCAATACCGTGAGTACCAACAACCCCCTATGAGAGCGGTGAGGTACCATTGTGAGCATTGTGGGAGAGATGGACACTTGAGGGAGTTTTGCTTTCGGCGCAAGAGAGAGGAGCGTCGTGCAAAGGAGATGAACAACACGGACATGTACCATCCTTTCCATGATGTACATGTGTCGAATGCTCAAAGGAGAGTTGCTAGGCCTAGAGGTCCAATGCCTCAAGGTCCTAGGCCACAAGGAGGTCTTGCCCAACGGGATCCTAGTTTTGTAGGCTATGGACCTCGTGGCGGTGGCTTTGTTGTTGAGCGTTATCCCCCACCGTGTTTTGGCTATCGCTGTGAGTGCTCTTCTCCTAGCGGACCACGCTTTCCTATGCGTGGTGATCGCTTTCCCCGTAGGCGTGCTAGGAATGGTTTTTCTACTAACCGTTCTTTTGAGCAGCCGGCCCAACACTGGTATTCTTCCCATTTCACTCACCCCAGTGTTGGACCGTATGCTCACCCTATGTCTTTTTATTGATGTAGGTAAGACGATTGGAGGACATTTGGTTGGTGGATTCTGGGTGTTCAAGGCACATGACCGGAAACTCCAAGTGGTTCTCCAGTTTTAGTCCAGTTGCCGGAAAGGAGTTTATCACCTTTGGCGACAATAGTAAAGGTAAAGTGTTATCCCGTGGTTCCGTGCGAGTTAATGAGCACTTTGTGTTGCATTATGTTGCTCTTGTTTCTAACTTGCATTTTAACCTTCTTTCTGTTTCGCAACTTTTTGAGGATGACTATGAGATTTGTTTTAAGCCGAATCTCAGTTGTGTTTTGGATCCTCAGGGCAATCTTGTGTGTTTGATTTCGCCCTTTGGAAAAGTCCGTGCGAATTTCTTGGAGTCTTTTGGCATTTCTCGTTGTCTTGTGGCTGGACCTTCTTCTTCTGATCCTTGGAAGTGGCATAGGAGACTTGGTCATTTGAGCTTCAACTTGCTTGCGAGACTTAGCTCACTTGGCTTAATCCAAGGATTGCCCGAGTTACACATGGAGAAGGATCTTGTTTGCCATTCTTGTAGACATGGGAAAATGGTTGCTGCTCCCCACCATCATGTGAATCAAGTTATGACCAAGCGCCCTGGAGAGCTTTTGCATATGGACCTTGTAGGTCTGGCTTGGGTGAGCTCGGATGGTGGGAAGTGGTATGTGCTTGTTGTTGATGATGACTTTTTGAGATATTCGTGGGTTTTCTTTTTAGCTAAGAAAACTGAGACTTTCTCTTTTGCACGCAATCTGATTTTGTGTCTTCAGAACGAGTTCCCTAAGAACTCGATGCGAGCTATTCGTAGTGATAATGGTACCGAGTTCAGAAACTCGGACTTTGAAAAGTTTTGTAACTCTTTTGGTTTGGAGCATCAGTTTTCTTCCCCTTACACACCACCACAAAATGGTGTTGTAGATAGGAAGAATCGGACCCTTGTTGAGATGGCCAGGACGATTCTCGATGAGCATAGGACTCCTAGGCGGTATTGGGCCGAGGCTATGAACACTGCATGCTATATTTCCAATCGCATTTTTCTCCGAGCTTTCTTGAAAAAGACTTCTTATGAGTTGCGTTTTGGAAGACAACCCAAAGTGAGTTATTTTAGAGTGTTTGGTTGCCATTGTTTCATACTTAAGAAAGGCAACTTGGACAAGTTTGAGTCTCGTTCTTCTGACGGTGTATTTTTGGGTTATGGAAATCATACTCGTGCATATCGTGTACTTAACCTGGATACTAACCAAGTCATGGAGACATCCGATGTCACCTTCGACGAGACTATGCATTGTCCTTCTTCTAGATTTGAGCGTGCAGGTGATCATGAGGTCGGTGAACCTCTCTTTGATGATGAAGAAGAAGGTGTTGAAGGCATTGGTGTCCCAGCACTGCCTCCACCTGCTATGCCGTTAGGATCGGCATCCACTACATCGACTCATGGCCCTGACCCCTCTTCGTCAACTACTTGGGGGCCGTGTGATCCACCACCTCGGGTTGTACCATTTGTACCCGAGGGAGCACCAGCTACTGTTGAGAGGAAGGTCACATCAGCTCGAGAGGCGCCATGACACATTCAGCGCCAACACCCTCCTCAACAGATGATCGGCATCATCAACGAACGTGTCACTCGGTCAAGGTCACAACAAATCTCTCACTTTGCTCATTCTGCATTTGTTGCTGATTTTGAACCCCGAGATGTTGGACATTCTTTATCTGATGCGGATTGGGTTAATGTCATGCATGAGGAGTTAGAAAATTTTGAGCAAAATCGGGTTTGGGTTTTGTTTCGACCTCCTCCTAAGTGTCACCCTATTGGGACAAAATGGGTTTTCAAAAACAAACAAGGAGAGGATGGCCACATTGTGAGAAACAAGGCCAGACTTGTAGCCCAGGGGTATAGTCAGAAGGAAGGGATAGACTATGAGGAGACTTTTGCTCTTGTAGCTCGTTTGGAGGCAATTAGGATTCTCTTGGCTTTTGCTGCATCCAAAGGGTTTAAACTTTTTCAAATGGATGTCAAGAGTGCCTTCTTAAACGGCTACATAGAAGAAGAGGTGTATGTGAAACAACCCCCCAGTTTCGAAAATCCCAAGTTTTCAAACCATGTTTATAAACTTCACAAAGCTTTGTATGGTTTAAAACAAGCCCCTAGAGCCTGGTATGATAGGTTGAAAACCTTTTTGCTTGCTAAGGGTTTTAAAATGGGATGTGTTGATAAAACATTTTTTCTCCTCAAGCAAGGCAATGACACTCTCCTGGTTTAGATTTACGTGGATGATATCATTTTCGGTGGTTCTTCTCATGCTTTGGTTGCCAAGTTTGCAGATATTATGAGCAGGGAATTTGAGATGAGCATGATGGGCGAGTTGACTTTCTTTCTCGGGTTGCAAATCAAGCAATCTCGAGAAGGGACGTTTGTGCATCAGGGCAAGTACACCAACGACATACTGAAGAAGTTCGATATGGGTGAGGCCAAGCCTCTTCCAACACTCATGTCGACCACGACGGCCCTGGATGCGGACAAGGATGGAGAAGCTGTGGACCAGAAGGAGTACCGGAGTATGATCGGATCGCTGCTGCACCTGACGGCGACACGCCCGGACATTCAGTTCGCGGTGTGTCTTTGCGCACGCTTTCAAGCGTCTCCGCACACCTCTCACCTTCAGGCGGTCAAGCGCATTATGAGGTACCTTCATTTCACACCTGAGTTTGGGATTTGGTATTCAGCTTCCTCCACCCTCTCCCTTTGCGGTTATTCTGATGCCGATTTTGCCAGTTACCGACTTGAGCGCAAGTCCACTTCTGGGACTTGTCAGTTTTTGGGCTCTTCTCTTGTATCTTGGTCTTCTCGCAAGCAGTCTAGTGTCGATCAGTCTACCACAGAGGCTGAATATGTTGCTGCGGCTATCTGTTGTTCCCAGTTGTTGTGGATGATGGCCACTTTACGTGATTTTGGTCTGAGTTTTTCTCGAGTGCCTTTGCTTTGTGACAGCACGAGTACGATTAGCGTTGCTAAGAACCCCGTGCTGCATTCTAAGACCAAACACATAGATGTGCGCTTTCACTTTCTGTGAGACCATTATGAGAAGGGTGATATCGACCCTAGGCATGTTGACACTCAAAATCAGTTGGCCGATATCTTTACCAAGTCTTTGGACCAATCAACCTTTGCTAGGTTGAGGGGTGAGCTTGGTGTGTCTTTCCCCTTTTAGATGGGGGAAGCATTTTGTTTCTTGTATCATAGACTGACTCCTTTTTGTTTTGAGTCTTTCAGTTTGTTTTGGTCTTGTTTTTTTTCTTGTTAGTTTACTCTTTGCATTTCATCATGTATGCATCTTTGCTTTTTTGAGCTTCATGACTATGTTCCTTAGAATGTAACTATGCCCTGTTTAGTGTATGCTCTGATGATATATGATCATGCTTGTAGCTTAGGCTCTCCTTGATCACTGATACATGTTGTGAGCTGAAGCTGTTTTTATAAATGGTGAAAATGCTAAATGAACTTAAAATTTGAAACCTGTTCACCATTGAGATTGGCAACTAGCATGTGTAGAATGTGTTGAAATCACTTGTGCTATTTCATATATGCTAGGTTGCTATGTCTCTAGTTCTGAGTCATTCACTTGCTTGGTGTGTTCATATTCTGTTTAAAATTGAGCCAAGTATGAGTGAATTGAAAAGATCGAGATGGGATTGCTTGTCAGCACCTCACGGTATCGAGACGGTTTCTCATTGCACATTGGGTTAAACTTGAGCCATGTAGTGTAAGACTGAAACCGATGCTTCAAGCTTCTGATTGCTTATGCATAGGCTTAGCTTGGTTGAAAAGTTAGGCAATGACAAGCCTTCAACCTCTCGCAATCACATGCTAAATTTTTGAACTTGTGTATAATTACCGCTGCAACTCCGATAAAATTTGCAAACACAAGTCTATGTTACATTCTATGGCATGATGATTGAACTTTGCTAGGGGTAGTTCACCTTGTATACATGTTTAGCACTTTCGGTTGACTTCCTGTCTATACATGTTTGGTGTTATTTTAATGGTGACATCCCTTTCTAAACGGCTTAAATCTACTCACTGAGCTTCTATGTTCATATTTTGTATTCTGTGATCAGTTTGAGCCTTTGCTAGCATTTGTGCTTGTTGCTTTGTAATCGGATCAGCACTAACTAGAACATCTTTACATTCTATCGAATATACTCCTGAAGCTACTAACATGCATTTTTGACCCTTTTGCATTTGCTTGTCTCCGATAGGCATGGCTTAGCTCCGTTTTTGCTTCTTTGAGTTCTTTTCCCCTCTCTTTTGCTTGCAAATTGCCCCCAAGGGGAGAATTTTCCAAGGGGGAGCTTTTATATGGCTTTTATATGATGTGGTGACAATTTGCAAACTGTGTGCTTCACTTGTTGAGGGGGAGTTCTTTTAGTGAGGGGGAGTTTTTCTGCCTGGTTTCGATTTGGACTTCGGTGTCTTGATTTTCAATTGGTTTGGAGCGAAGTTTTAAATTGGTTTGGAGCGATTTTCAGCTAGTTGTGTCGAGCCTCTGTGCCTCTGTCTTGAGGGACTAGCTGTTCTATACTCAGTTTTTGGCTTCTTTGCTCTGACCTTCTTGCTAGCGGTGTTGAGCCCGTTCTGCCTCTTCTTGAGGGCTAGCTTTGCTTTGCTTGGTTGCGTCGAGCCATTGCCCATGTCTTTGGGACCAAGTTGTCTTGCTCATTCCACTTGACCTTCTTTCGGCTTTGTTATGCTTTTGGGTTATTTGGATAAGTTCTCTTCTTTCTTCTACTTCATACGATTTGTGTTGGTAGATGACAATGCACTCATCAAGGGGGAGATTGCGGATACATGGGGTGTATTCTGGATCTTGAGATGATGAGTGATTGTCAACTGGTTTGATGCGCATGTTCTTTGGCTCGTGTTGTGCAGGTGTTGAGCACGGAGATGGTGATCAAAGGCAAGGTGAAGGTCAAGTAGAGACATGCCGTGCTGATGGACCTGGAGCGGTGAAGGGCGGACGTGAGGCTTGGACTGAGGGACCGGTGGCCTGAGGATCAGCTGTGGTGGCTGACAGCCTGGGACAGCGAAGAGCGGAGACTTGCGGGACACGGTGTGGCTCGGGTCGTGGACCTAGGGACACGTGTCGGTGGACGGGGTGCACGGGCGATGCATCCCCTCTACGGCGTTAGTTTGGTGGTTGAGCCACAGAAAAACCATCGGGTGGATGGTTTCTAGGTTTGGGCCACAAAACCTGGGTGCTACGGGTTTCTGAATTTGGGCCTCAAAACTCGGGCTGAGGACGGTTTCCAGGTTTGGGCCT
Source organism: Coix lacryma-jobi var. lacryma-jobi (assembly GCA_009763385.1). NCBI lineage: Eukaryota > Viridiplantae > Streptophyta > Magnoliopsida > Poales > Poaceae > Coix > Coix lacryma-jobi. The sequence continues at coordinate 109,010,942 of CM019827.1, forward strand.
CAAAACCTGGGTGCTGGCAGGTTTCTGAGTTTGGGCCACAAAACTCAGCCGGATGGACTGGTTTCCCAGTTTCAGCGTCAAAACCGGGGGGAGGTCCAGGAAAATGGATGGACCGCGCATGATGGCACGTGGCGGCATCGGGTGAGGTCACATCGAGGCGAAGCTACCAGATGTGCGGGCGTAGCCGTCGGATCAGCATCTACTTAGAGTTGGACAGGAATACCCTTAGGGTTAGCCTGCTCGCTCATTATCAGTAGGGGTAGAAGGGGACTATTGTATTAGGCTATAAATAAGAGAGGTGCCCCTCCTCTCTCCTCATCCTTGCAGCCATTATCGCCTGAGCTCTCTCTCTCTCTAGCTTGTGCTTAGGTTCTAATCATACCTCGCTGCCTGTGATCCGCAGAGACGGTTGATCATACCTCTGTGTATTTGGATTTTGAGGAAACGAGACTGTAATCTCGTTGTCTCCTCGTGTGGAGGAGTTTCGGCTAGAAATCGAGATCAATTCGCATTTTGAGCTGTGTTCTTCGCGTTTTGGTTTTTGTCTCTTCGGTTATTTGCTTGGTTCTCCCTCTCCGAGGAACAGTTTTTGATTTTGTTTGAACTGAGTTGCTCTAGATCGTGAGGCGCATCTTTCCACCGAAGGAATTCTTCTCTAACCTCACAAGCTAGTAGATCGATCAATTTTCATTTCGGATCGAGTCTCTTCTCTTTTGCCCCTAATTCTTCCGATCCACCGATTTGGAATTAGGTTTGAGCCATGATCTCCTAGGGTAGCTCACTAATCTCCTTTGAACTCCTCATATCAAGTCTAAGCCTTAGAGCTTTTGATTCGGAGGAGATCGAGATGATTTCGCGGAAGAACTGCACTGTTTCGGGGGCATCGAACGCTGGGCACGGGGGCATCGGACGTTGAGTTCGTCACATCGGACGCTCAGACGCCACGTGTCAAAGAACGGCGTTTTTGAAGGAGCATCGGACGCTAGGCATCGGACGCTCCAATGATCATCGGATGCTCCGATGAGCATCGGACGCGCCGGGCCCTGAGCATCGGACGCTGAGCTTTCACTGTAGCAGCATCTGATGGCCATATAGTAAGGTTCCAGAACTGCACATTTTGCATCGGACGCGTCTGACGCTTGGACATCAGACGCAGGCCAGCGTCCGATGGAGTGATTTCTGCACTGTTTCATCCGCAATTCGTTCGTCCGATTTCAGATTTGATTTTGGGTTTTTGCGTTGGGTTTCTAGAGTTGTGTAGTGTCCCGCTGTGCTTCTCGGAACCATCCACCCTACATCTAGGGTCGTGGACACTATCAAACTCTAGGTTTGCGCTTGGGGTTGATTTTTGGGACACATCCTATAAGTTTCTGAAGAGAAATTTAAAGCTCCCATTCACCCCCCCCCTCTGGTCGCCTTTGTATAGCACTTTCGGTCCTTCAGTCCGAGTTGTCGACGTCACTGAGCATGGCGAAGAAAGCGTGCTCCTGAGCCTTGGCTTTCTCCAAGTACTTGTGCTTGATGTGGTCCTTGTCGAAGCCACCCTTTTGCTTTTGCTTGGCGGGGGTGTACTCCTCCTTGCGCTTGCCGGAGTCATACTTGTAGCCATGGTCGCCCTTGCCGAAAGCCTGCTTGTTCCGCTTGGGGCAGTTGGCGATGAAGTGGTCAGAGTTGCCGCACTCGAAGCATCCAGCTTTTCCTCCTCCGCGGCGACGGTTCATGCGATTGTTGTGAAATTGCGAGAACCGGTTGGCAAGCAAAGCCAACTCATCATCTCCCAAGAACTCCAGCTGCTCCTCTGTAACAGATAAAAGAGAAGAAAGTGCAAAGCCTCCAGAGGGGTGAGTAGAAGAGCCAGAAACCAAAGCCATAGACGGGCCAGAAGGATTCTCATAGGATGCCCTCGTCATGGCGTCAATCTCACTGGACTTGAGCTTATTGAAGAGCTCATCGCAAGTGAGAGTCTCATAGTTAGGTGATTCGATGATCGCCTGAACCTTGGAATCCCACAACGACCGATCAAGAGTATGGAGTAGCTTGAGAGCTCTCTCATGATCGTTGTACGCCAACAACTCTTTGTTAGCCCTCATCCTGTTGACAATCACCTAAAAGCGAGCGAATAAACTCTCTATGCTCTCTCCAAGCATATGTCAAAAGTTCTCATACTCACGCTTATGCGACTCATAGAGACGGGTTTTGACTTGAGTGGTTCCCTCATGAAAGCGCATTAGAGTCGCCCAAATCTCCCGAGCTATGGTGAGGTGAGAAACACAATTGTTGGCGCGGTGCCCCAATCGCAGGGACCCCGCTTCCGCACGAAAGCATTTTTGATGAATCCCTTATCAAACGTAAGCAACTGTGAGCCGAATACTTTCAAGCGATATGATCGGTAGACGATCAGGAACGAATGTGGTCACCCGAGCAATGATGCTTTCGACCGAATACGTTCTCGAACGAATACGGTGCTGCTAGTCAGTTTCACTCAGTTGTGCATCGATAGTTTCCCTTTGGGGCGAAAGCGCTTTCGTCTTCCAAATTTGGTTCAGAGACGATGCTTTCGTCCGAAAGCACTTTCGACCAAAGCAATAGTTTCCCTTCCAGGCGAAAGCGCTTTCATCTTCCAAAGTTGGTGGAGAGACGATGCTTTTGCCCGAAAGCACTTTCGTCCATAAGCGATGGCTTTCAAATGTTTTCGTGCAGGTCTAGAGTCCGAGACTAGCAAAGGAGGGCCCACTTGTCAGAAGGAGGCCGCTCGGCGGACGAAGAGCAGATGGGGCCACCTCGGCACTGGTGTACGGAAATACCCTCCGGATGGCAGAGGCGCCTTGTCCAAAAGAGTAGTTAGAAGGGCATTGTAGTACTTGTAAACGAAGAGTAGTTAGAAGGGCATTTCCGTACTTGTGAAGACTGCATGATTAATATAAATAGGCTGACCTCCCATATGGAGGAGGGGGGTCAAGAGGATTACTGTTTGTTCCTCTCGTTCTACTGTCCAATTGCACTCACAAGTCTACCTTTCGTTTCCTTGGGTGTGAGCATTCGTTCGCAGAGCAACCTGCTGTTTTAGGGTTTCGGCCCTAAAACAACATTGGCACCCATCGTGGTTGTTGCTCGAGCTTACCATGGCACCAAGGAAAGGGTCGAAAGCGGTAGATCTCCAAGAAACAGATAGGGTGGCGGTGGTGACCTTAACCGCCCTTGGCACGGTTACGACAGCCACCCCCACAGCCACGCTTCCACCAAACGTCAATGTTACCACTTCTACAGCCGGTGCGGGCGCAGTTCCACCGAGGACTCGGTTACCGACAGGTGCTTCAACGAGTCAAGGCGCGTCGTCATTGGTCCAACAACCTTTCGGCAGGGAAGAAACACCAGACGGGCATGTCCAGAATTTGACTAATGATGATGAAGAAGATGATGCGAAAGTCACCAGGCACGCCTAGGCGCTCAAGACGTTGACTGATTACCAGGAAGAGATTTAGAGGTTGTTGCAACAAAGGGATCAGCTTCAGCAGCAGATTGCAGCTAGAGCAAGAGAAGATGAAACTCGCGACGCCATTCGTCAGGCGGAAGCACAGAGAAGGTGGTTGGAAAGAGAGGTGCAGGAGTTGCAAAGAGCTGAAGGGGCCCGCTTCCAAGAATTCCAGAGAACGTCTTCATACCACTATGTGAGCAACCGCTCGCTTTTGAGAATGTCATTGATGAAACCTCCCTACTTTTGAGGGAGTTGCAAGTGCATCCTTGACCGCTCAACTTCAAGCCTCAAATCCTGACTTTCGACGGCAAGTCCAACCCGCACAAGTTCTTGGCAAGCTACGAGACAGTTGTGTTTTCGGCAGGCGGAGATAATCAGGCACTAGCTAAATCCCTCATTTTGGCAGTCGAAGATGTGGCACATGACTGGTACACGTCCCTCAAGCCATTATCCATCTACTCCTGGGCTCAGCTGAAGACCGAATTACTCGCCACCTTTCAAGGTTTTCGGGCAGATGTCAAAACCACTCATGATCTCATGAATTGCACTCAACAAGATGATGAGCCATTGTCTGAATATCTCAGGTGCTTTATTTAGTTAAAGGCGCAAGCGCCGAATGTGCCGGAAGCGGCAGTGATTGCAGCAGCCATTGAAGGTTTGGGAACAGGATAGTGCGCTGCGCATTTGTCCAGGGAACCGCCAAAAACGGTGAAGGAGCTGTTTGATGTGATGAATGCATATGCAAGATCGGACGATGACTTTCGACGGCGAAAGGCCACCCGCCTGGTGCAAAGACAGAAGACGAAAGCGGTGCATCCGCCGCAAGCTCCAAACCAAAGAAATGTGAGGCCCTTTCGCTCAATCAACGCATTGCACAAAGAATCCACCCAGTTCGCTGTGTATCTAGAGAGTGTGGCCCCGAATAGCTACCAACAGTCCAGAGCATTCGAGCATCCGGCTCATGGGGGCCACGACGGAAGGGGACGAGGCAGAGGAAGTAAACCCCCATATTGTGTGATCTGTGACGGAAATGTCGGGCACAACACCAGAGAGTGCAAATACAGTAAAATGGCTAAGGAGCTAAAAGAAAAAGACCAAACTTCCGCTTCTGGCGAAAGCACCAAGCATGTCTTCCACAATACATGTGATCCCGTAACCGGAAGCGCCTTTGGTGGTAACTACACGACCTTTCCGCAACATTCCGCGCCATATCTAGCCGCTCCCCAAAATTTGCCCTGGTTCAATCCAACTTTCTAGCATTACCAACACCCACGGTATTCGGTCCAATCTATGGCAGCGTCTTTGCCGACGCAGTATCACCATCAGCCAATGCAGCTACCGGTAGTCCCAGTTCAAGCTCAGCCGCAAAGCCCGGCGACATCACAACCATACCAGCAAATGCATAATGGCGAGCACGAACCTAATGCAGTCAACAACATCTGTCCGTCTCGAGGTCACATATTTGCCATAACCGGTGGGTCCAATCTGGAGCACGAAAGCAAGAGAGCAAGATGAGATTACCACAGAAGAGTGCAAATGGTATCACCAAGGTTGCCTTTGAATAAGCCAGCAGGGTCATTGATGCCGATAACTTTCATTGAGTCTGACTTTAAAGTCCATGATTATCCCCACTGTGATGCACTCGTAGCTACCGCCAACATAGCTGGGTTTACGCTACACAACATTCTGATAGACACTAGAAGTTCAACTGACATATTGTTCATCAAGCCTTTCGAAGCAATGGGCATGGACAGGAAAGGGTTGGACCCAGTCGGTAACTTATTGTACAGTTTCAGTGGTAGAAAGATAGACGCTATCGGCAAAAAGCAGATACCCATTTCTTTCGCCCAAGATGAAAGGGTGCGAACTGAAATGGTGACATTCGACATAGTCAACATGGACTATCCCTACACCGCTATTTTTGGCAGGGGATTCACCAATAGGTTCAATGTTGTCATAAATCAAAGTTATCTTTGCATGAAGATGCCCTCTCCTTTCGGCATAATCACTATACACGGCGATCAGCAAGCATCCAGGCGAATTGAAGGAAAACCAACCCTGAGATATAGCCTCATAAATGAAGTTGCGAAGAAAATCACATACAAACTTGACAAAGAGGAAGAAATCACTAGCTCCTTGTTTGAAATCAAAGTCGGATCTGCTGAAGAAAATGTAAGGATGCCTTTAGCGGAGGCTAGATCGGAAAGGAGTGTCCACATAGGCGCAAGTCTGTTAGAAGGTGAAAAGAAAAAGCTAGAGACAAGAGCCTGGTGCAAAAAGATATCAAGGCAGACGATATGGTGATCTTTCGTCGCCCGGATAAGCAAGGAAAAGTTGCAGTCACAGTGGTGTGGTCCTTTCATCGTCGCAAGCATGGCAAGGCCAGGAGTGTTCCGCTTAGTGAACGAAAAAGGAGAAGAGACAACTCACACCTGGAACGCCAACAACTCGCGTAGCTTCTATCCTCAGAATAGAGTTTCTTTCAATTTTTTTACCTTCATCATTTTTGTAATCAAGCAGCTGCACTCTTTTTTTCGCTGGGAAGCCCTCAAAAAGGGTGCAAGGTTTTTTAATGAGGCGGCCAAGTGTAACCTTAAAAACATTAAGGTATCAGAACTTCCCCACATTCAATCATGGATCCAACGACGAAAACAACCAAAAAGGGTTGAGATATTCGTCTAAAATTTGCATTATTAGAGAATGTCGGGCCGTCAGACGAAAACCTTCTTCGACGAGGCTCGACAATCTCGACAGCCTACGGGCATGAACATTCCGACCCTCCGAAAATGCGAGAGGGTGGAAGACAACCTACGGGCATAAACATTCCAACCCTCCAAAAATGCGAGAGGGCGGAAGGAAGCCTGTGGGCATAAACATTCTGACCCTCCGAAAATGCGAGAGGACGGAAGACAGCCTACGGGCATAAACATTCCGACCCTCCAAAAATGCGAGAGGGCGAAAGATAGCCTACGGGCATAAACATTCCCACCCTCCAAAAATGAGATAGGGTGGAAGACAGCATACGGGCACAAATATTCCTACCTTCCTCAGACGTTTTACATTACACCCCGAGGGGCTACCGGCGAAAGCACCCTCGAGGTGAATACGTTAGCACCCCTCGTCGAAAAACGAATGGGGCGGGCGTTTTACATTACGCGCCGAGGGGCTACCTGCGAAAGCACCCTCGGGTGAATACGTTAGCACCCCTCGTGGAAAAATAAATGGGAGCGGGAGTTTTACATTACATGCCGATCGAGGGGCTACCGGCGAATGCACCCTCAGGTGAATACGTTAGCGCCCCTCGTTGACAAACAAATGAGGCGGGCGTTTTACATTACACGTCGAGGGGCTACTGGCGAAAGCACCCTCGGCCGAATACGTTAGCGTCCCTCGTCGAAAAACGAAAGTGGATGGACGTTTTACATTACACGCCGAGGGGGTACCGGTGAAAGCACCCTCGGGGTGAATACGTTAGCGCCCCTCATCAAAAAACGAATGAGGGCAGACATTTTACATTACACGCCGAGGGCCTACTAGCAAAAGCACCCTCGGCTGAATACGTTAGCGCTCCTCATCGAAAAATGAATGGGGGCACGTGTTTAACATTACACCCCGAGGGCCTACGGGCGAAAGCACCCTCGGGGTGAATACGTTACCGCCCCTCGTTGAAAAATGAATGGGGGCGGGAGTTTTACATTACACGCCAAGGGGCTACCGGCGAAAGCACCCTCGGGCGAATACGTTAGCGCCCCTCGTCGAAAAATGAATGGGGGCAGACGTTTTACATTACGCGTCGAGGGGCTACCGACGAAAGAACCTTGGGGCGAATACATTAGCGCCCCTCGTCGAAAAACGAATGGGGGCGGACGTTTTACATTACGCGCCGAGGGGCTACCGACGAAAGCACCCTCGGGCGAATACGTTAGGACCCCTCATCAAAAAACGAATGGGGCAGGCGTTTTAAATTACGCGTCGAGGGGCTACTGGCGAAAGCACCCTCGGGCGAATACGCTAGCACCCCTCATCGAAAAATGAATGGGGCGGGCATTTTACATTACGCGCCGAGGGGCTACCGGCGAAAGCACCCTCGGGTGAATACGTTAGCACCCCTCGTGGAAAAATGAATGGGGGCGGAAGTTTTACATTACACGTCGATCGAGGTGCTACCGACGAAAGCACCCTTGGGTGAATACGTTAGCACCCCTCATTGAAAAACGAATGGGGCAAGCGTTTTACATTACATGTCGAGGGGCTACCGGCGAAAGCACCCTCGGGCGAATACGTTAGCGTCCCTCGTCAAAAAATGAAAGTGGACGGACGTTTTACATTACACGCCGAGGGGCTACCGGTGAAAGCACCCTCGGGGTGAATACGTTAGCGCCCCTCATCGAAAATCGAATGAGGGTGGCCGTTTTACATTACACGCCGAGGGCTACCGGCTTTGTCAAAAACGCTTCAAGGTATGGCAAATATGAAATCAACCTTTCGCCAACCTTTAGCGGACGGGCGTATAGGCTTTAACAAGGGTACTGTCGACCCGCGGCAACACACGGATCGATGGTAAGGGGCTACTGTTGGGGCGGTACCCCAATCGCAGGGAACCCGCTTCCGCACGAAAGCATTTTTGATGAATCCCTTATCAAACGGAAGCAACTGTGAGCCGAATACTTTCAAGCGATATGAACGGTAGATGATCAGGAATGAATGTGGTCACCCGAGCAATGATGCTTTCGACCGAATACGTTCTCGAACGAATACGGTGCTAGTAATCAGTTTCACTCAGTTGTGCAGCGATAGTTTCCCTTCCGGGCGAAAGCGCTTTCGTCTTTCAAAGTTGGTGGAGAGACGACGCTTTTGTCCGAAAGCACTTTCGACCGAAGCAATAGTTTCCCTTCCAGGCGAAAGCGCTTTCGTCTTCCAAAGTTGGTGGAGAGACGACGCTTTCGCCCGAAAGCACTTTCATCCATAAGTGATGGCTTTCGAATGTCTTCGTGCAGGTCCAGAGTCCGAGACTGGCAAAGGAGGGCCCACTTGTCGGAAGGAGGCCGCTCGGCGGACGGAGAGCAGATGGGGCCACCTCGGCGCTGGTGTACGGAAATACCCTCTGGATGGCAGAGGCGCCTTATCCAAAAGAGTAGTTAGAAGGGTATTGTAGAACTTGTAAACGAAGAGTAGTTGGAAGGGCATTTCCATACTTGTGAAGACTGCATGATTAATATAAATAGGCCGACCTCCTCTATGGAGGAGGGGGCCAAGATGATTACTGTTCATTCCTCTCGTTCTACTGTCCAATTGCACTCGCAAGTCTACCTTTCGTTTCCTTGGGCGTGAGCATTCATTCGCGTAGCAACCTGCTGTTTTAGGGTTTCGGCCCTAAAACAACAACGATCAAACTCGGTCATGCTCAAACAAGAGAAAAGAGCATTACAGGCTCGGCTATTGGCATCGTGCTCATCGATCTGCTGTTGAGTCACACGAGCAGCCAAGACCACGTAATCAGCAGCATTGCAAATCTCCCAAACCGAAGCACTCATACTCTGAAGATAGGTCGACATGCGTATCTTCCAATACGCATAGTTCATCCCATCGAAGAACGACGGTTTGCCCACGTCGCGATCCATGTCGCCTTCCGTGGATCTAGAACCGGCTACGGTAGAAGATCCTTAACCCGCTTTGATACCAATTGAAGGACTGAGAACTCAATACCAAGGCGACCAGAGGGGGCGTGTGAATGGGAGCCTGAAAAATTTTTCTCAGAAACTTAGGCCTTTGTCCCAAAATTCAACCCCAAATACTTCGAATACAAACATGATGCCCACGACCCTCGGAAAGAAGGTGGATGATCCCTGGGATCACAACGAGGCACCACCGAGAAGAGAAAACCAAAAGACACAAACCCCAAGTTGTGACACCACCCAAAAACTGAACCCCGGAGGAGTGCTCGAGGGGAGCCTCGTTCGCTCGAAAAATATCCATAATCGAGGGTTACCCGAGGAGTGCTCGAGGGGTGCCTTGTTCGCTCGGGAAATCTCCGTGATCGAGGGTTACCCGAGGAGTGCTCGAGGGGTGCCTCATTCGCTCGAAAAATCTCCGTAATCGAGGGTTACCCGAGGAGTGCATGAGGGGTGCCTCTCGAGGGGTGCCGCTCGAGGGGTGCTCGAGGAATGCCCCAAAAGGATCGGTTCTATCTCAAAAAGGGACTTCTCGAGGGTGACGCAGGTCCGATGCCCCTGACAACAGCGCGACTTTCCGGCGATTCGAACGGATCTCCTCCAGATCGATAGCTCTAAGGCTAGAAGTTGGTATGTGGAGCCACAAGGATGTTAGTGAGCTACTCCTAGGAGATCATGGCTCGAACCTAACTCCTAATCCGTGAATCAAAGAAAATCAAGGCAAAAAGTCAAGAACTCGATCCAACAGAAAATTTATTCGATCTACTTGCTCATGAGGTCTTAGACAAATTCCTTCAGTAGAGATGAAGTCCTCACGATCAAGAACAGGCAAGAACAAACGAAATCAAAAACACGACAACGTAGAGGGAGATCGAGCGACGGGAAAATTGAGGAGAAAAGCAAAGCGCGAAGAACACAATCAAGAACGTGAATCACAGCCTCAATTGCACGCCGAAAATCGTCCCCACGAGGAGACAACGGGATTTCGATCTCGTTTCCTGAAGGTATCAAAATCACAGAGGTATTGTGGCACTCTGTGGATCTCAGCTACAGCAGAGGCATGGGAAGCAGGAAAACCTAGAATGAAAACTGTAAATGACTGAGATGGTTTGGAGGGAGGGGTTGCCTCTCCATATATAGCCTAATACATTATTCTCCTTCTACCCCTACTGATAATAAGCGAGCAGGCTAATCCTAAGGGTATTCCTGTCCAACTCGAAGTGTAGTTGATCCGACGGCCACGCTCGCACATCCGGTAGCTTCGCCTCGACACGGCCTCACCCGATGCCACCATGTGTCGTCGCCGCCCCGGACGTCCACCTTGTGAACTCCGCAACTGGTTTTGAGGCCCAAACCACTAAACCATCCGCCCCGAGTTTTGTGGCCCAAACTGAGAAACCCGTCAGCGTCTAGGTTTTGAGGCCCAAACCTGGAAACTCTTCTCAGTCTGAGTTTTGAGGCCCAAACTCGGAAACCGGCCAACCGGTGGTTTTTCTGTGGCTCAACCACCAAACTGAAGCCGTAGAGGGGATGCACCGCCCGTGCACCCCATCCAACGACACATGTCCTCCGGTCCTCGACCCGAGCCACATCGTGTCCCGCAAGTCTTCACTTGTCGTTGTCCCAGGCTGTCAGCCACCACGGTTGATCCTCCGGCCATCGGTCCGTCAGTCCAAGTCCAAGTCCGCCCTTCACCGCCCTTGGTCCATCGGCACGGCACTCCAGCACTTGACCTTCACCTTGCCTTTGATCACCATCTCCGATCTCGACACCTACACAACACAAGCCAAAGAACATGCGCATCAAACATGTTAACAATCACTCATCATCATAAGACCCGGATCACAGTCTGTGCATCCGCACTTCCTCTGGTTGACATTCAGACATCGACATTGGACAGGTGATCGCAGGTTACGCCACAGACTTGAAGCACGCGAGAAATGCTATCTGTGCAATCAAGGCTGGGAGACCATTGACCACATTCTAGCTGAGTGCCCAGTTGTTTCATATTTTGTCTGCCTTCGAACTGCAGTGCCCGCCCTCAGCTGCTTCCTCGTTGCGCTGGTGGAGACAGCTTCGATCTTTTTTCTCCGATGACAAACGCAAGGAGTGCAACGCTCGGTGCTTTAGTTAATCCACTTCCTCGATTATCGACATCCTTCATCTTATCCTGGCAGAAGCAAACAGATGGATCGAAGCTGGAGTAATTGGGCTTCGAGCTATGGCTCAACCATAAGTTTTTCGTGTTTTGCTCCCTCGTTGTTCTTCTTTTTATGTAATTTTTAGAAATTTTTTTGGGTGCCGACTCTCGGCAATCCTGTATATAAACTCTACTTCTTCTTAATACAAAGATATGCACACCCGTGTGTATTCGCGAAAAAAATCAGGGAACTTGTTGGATCGATTCACATGGAATCAGATCTAAATAGAACTATTTAACATTATAATTCGAATATGTATACATATGTAATCGGATATGAATACAAAATGTATACCTTGAATTCGAATTCATATTCTGATCACTATTTAATTTTGAAGATAGTGTGTATATATATATTAATAAATATTCCAATAATTATATACATAATCAATAATAGTAGAGATGAATATTTGAGTACACATAAATATTTACATATAAATAAATTTTAAATATATAAAAGAATTCATAAATGCATATATAATAAATAAACTAAAGTACTGAACATTAATATAACTAGTCGTATTAAAGTTAATCAAATTTAAACTTTATTATATCATTAATTATAATATTAAACTATCATAAATATGAGTTCCAATGATTTAAGTTATCATAAATATAAGTTCTAAAATTATCATAAATTAATCTTTTTTTTGCGGGGTCATAAATTAATCTCTCATTTAAATAGTACAAACGGGTTATATTAAAATAATAATCATTTATATTGTTAGATGGCACTTTATTCTTCACGAATACGGATAATGTCGGATCTAAAATCGGATAGACAGGAATCGTAACAACTAATATGAATACATTCATTTAGCATCCATATATATTGACACTAAAACAAATATGAATATTGGGTCATTCAGATGTTTGAAGATCCGGTCCATCCCTAGTCAAGAACTCATACCCAAACACAGGCTTCCATGAAACTGGAAACAGTACAAGTCGAATCATGTGTAGAAATACACAAATAACCAACCATATTAAGAGGAAGGAATTCGTTGCCGGCTGGCTAAGGATGTTCTTGAGGTGCCTGGCAACAGCAGGCGATGATGGTGATGGCGGGCATGTAAAAGCCAATGATGATCCCGCTATGAACAAAGCACAGGATGGCTCCGATGCCCACAGCATGGCCATGACTTATTTCATTTATACTCTATAGGATCTTACGGAGCCTGTTCATGGATGACATGGTTGGGGTATGATCATAGAAAATATTCTCCTCGAGTGAACCAGCCTATCCTTCCTAGATAGGGGACTTACGTGTTGATTGGATGCGGAGACACCTTTGGTCGTGAATTCTAATGTGGCAGATCCAATTCTCTATCTGCATGGCCAAATCAATAATTCAAGTCACACACTCCCATAATCCGCCTTATTTTCTTTCGTAAAATTCACTTCAACGAACCCGCACCACTTGGTCCCGGCGACGAGTAGCACGCCTCCGACCAGGAACACGGCCCTGCGAGGTACGAGTGTAGTTAGTATTATATAATCAAACATCAGTCGTAATCATAGTACTAGCTAGCTCGGAGTGTCATTTTATAATGCGCAAACATGCATGTATAAGGATAGTGTCCAAGATGATGAGCATACAGTGAGATCCATGTAATAGTCCAATCCATCCTTTTACTCATGGATGCCCGGATGTGCTTCAGCTGTGGGCAGATGCTGCAACGGGCAGATATGGTTGCTGATAAATGGGCAGCTATGAAGAGCACCGACGCGGCCAGGCCCAACTGGTACCCCTGTACTACATCGCATTTCACCTGCCAGCCAACAATGCCCAATGCCAAAAGCGTCAGGAGTACGGGAAACCGATTATCCAGCTCAAACTCTTGCATACTCTGCACACGAAGATCTTTTTCATTGCAGGGATCGGATCAAAACCTGGAAAAAATTAGAGATGCAAATATTTAACTTTGCAACCGCACCTTGTTTTGCGCAGACTGAGCCAGAATTGCTAGTATTCCGGCAGCCATATCCAGGGCTAGAACCACAGCGCAGATAATAACGGCGTCAGTCACTTTGGCCATGCCGCTTAGCGGCGTCGTCTATTCTCGGGTTCTTTCTTGTCTGACGAGCGAGAGGAGTCGTCGGAGGAGCGACGACGGCATACAATACAATAAACGAAGGGCTACGGTGGCTTTGTATGTATATATGACTGCCAAGTGTCATACAGAATAAAGGCGAGGAAAGTATAAGTGCAATAGGAGATTTTGTTGTCGTCCAGCTGAGGTATGCAGTTTTGTGGATAGAGGAACTGTCTAAAGAAGCAAAGTGTCTTATGCTTTCCTTTGATTCTTTGTTCATAGCCCTGTTTGGATCTCGGGGGCTAGAGTTAGTTTGAGCTATTTGAAGCTCAACTAGCCCTAAAGTATCCAAACATGAGGGCTAGTTTGAGCTAGTTGCATCTAACCCATCCAAAAAAAACTATCCCCACCAAGAGGTGATTATTTGGGTTAGTTCTAGTTGGGACCACTACAAAAGTGGTTTCTCTCTCTACCTTCATCCTACCAAATGATTGAAAAATTACATTTATTGTCAATCTAACCCTTTCATCCAAACACTATAAGAGCTAGAGTTAGTTTAGGGCTAGTTTAGAGTTAGAAAATAGCTCTAGCTCTAGCTGAGTTAGAGGGATCCAAACAGGGCCCATGTCGATCTTTATTTTCTAACCATATAAAAAAATCCCAGCTTGTGTTCAGGGTACCTTCCAATGGGGCTTCAGGCTTCACTGAGCCACCAGCACTGAACATGTAACAGGAGGCGCACTTCTCTTTTTCTTTTAGATTAGAAGCATGTCGGGTGAAAACTACAACATATCGCTGAAAACTTGAAAACTTTCTTCGAAGTCATACTTATAAGTTGCCAAATATCCCCCATCTCTACAGGTACGGTAACGCTGTAATGGTAGAGAGGGGAAGAAGTAAATAGTAGAACCTCTCCCAAAGCAAATCCAAGGAGGGAGGTCGATTGGGAATTCTGAAGCTCAAAACTCATAATGAAGCATTACTTATAAAGAACTTGGACAAATTCTACAACAGAAGAGAGTTGCCATGGGTTAAACTTAATTGGGAAAAACACTATGCCAATGGTAGACTCCCAAAAAACCCAAAATGAAAGGATCATTTTGGTGGAGACATATCTTAAAACTTGTAGATTCTTATAAAGGTTTTGCTCAAGTCACAGTTGTTGATGGAAAAGGCATCTTCCTTTGGGATGATCTGTGGACTATCAATTAGTTAAGACTCCAATTTCCTCACCTCAACTCTTTTGCTAAAAACAAATTTATCACTATCCAATCTGCATACTCAAGGGATGACCTTTCTGGTCTCTTCCACCTCCCTCTTTCTCATAAAGCCTTTTGCACAGCTGCATCAGTTCCAACTTTGCATCCAAAACATTAACATCACAAGCAACAAGAATTGATGGACATATATATGTGGATCTTCACAATTTTCTTGCTCTAAAGTTTGCAGGGCATTATCTGGTCATTCCATTGTGCACCCTGCTTTCTCTTGGCTCTGGGACTTCTCCTATCTTTTTTTTATCACGCTGTTGGCACGTTTTTCATTAAGTAAAAATTCATAGTTTAACAAATACAACGAGCATGACGTTAACTCAGGTTACCGTCAGCAATCAAGAACACCATTGAATAAAGTCAAAACAACCAACGAAACACAAATACAGAAGGCAACAGCTAAGCAGCAGCAACCCTGGCGAGCAAAGGCGCCAGGCGCCTGAATCCGGCCGCACACCACTCCTTCACCTCAGCCCAAATGTCATCCGCAAGTCGAGCAGCCACATTCGAGACGCTGTTGAACGTCCGCACGTTTCGCTCCTTCCAGAGACGCCACCCCAGGAGCAAGAAGCACGAGTCGAATCCCCTCCGCAACTCTTTGGGTACCTTCTTCCTCGAGTCAATCCACCATTGAAAAGCTTCATCGTCACTGCTCGCCACCCCTACAAGGTGCAAGAGTCCAGCTTTACTAACCATCTGTGCCACACCTCCCTGCTATAACTGCAGCCCAATCAAATGTAGCTAATGGTCTCCGATTCCTGATCACAAAGGACGCAGGTATCATCTTGTTGCAAACCGTGAAGGTACCTCCTGCCGTCCAGCAACGGTCGTGCATAGCAAGCTAGGCAAAGAAGCCAACTCTGGATGGAGCTGACGTCTTCCAAATCTCCTTGGCCCCGAGGGACCAATGCTCCCAAGAACATTGCACCATACGCGGAAGCCGCTGAGTATCGGCGATCCTCCGTGAGCCCTACTCGAACGTGTCCGGTTGTTGCGATAAGTGCACGGTCTCAAGAAGGTCAAACAACATGCTAACCTCATGGACGAGGCCAATGGTGACCGGGCCATGGAGATGTCGCACCCAGTTGTTATCGGCAATGGCCTGCGCTATCGTAGCTCGCAGTTTCCTCTTTTTAACGGCAGCGAACACCAATGGAGCGAAATCCTAGATGTGTTGCCCCTGGAGCCAACGATCCGTCTAGAAGAAGGTAGAGACTCCATCACCAAGTGTGAAAACAGTGCACGCCGAAGAGGTCGAGCGCCATCCTTTCTGTGGTCCGCGCCACACGCCCGGCCACCCGATCCGCCCAAACCCAACGAACTCGCAGCGCTACCCCAGTGCGCTTGAGGTCGGAGATCCCCAGGCCGCCAAGGTACTTGGGCATACAAACAACCTTCCACGCCACCTTGCACTTCTCGCTTGCCACCGACGCTGTACCGGCCTAAATAAAACCTTGCCTAAGCTTGTCAATGGCCTCGATTGCCCAAGACGAAAGGCACAGAAAAATGGAGGTGTGGATCGGAATCGCCGAAAGCGTAGCGTTGACCAAAGCCGACCTGTCCGCCGGGTTCACCAGGCTGCCCTTCGACCCCAGAATTCTCGCTGCTACCTTATCAATTAATGGTTGCTCCTCCGATTTCCTCAGGCGTCACATAGCCAGTGGAACACCAAGGTAACGGCAAGAGAATGCTTCCACACGACATGCCAGTACCTCCTGAATACAGATCAGGTCATCGTCCGTACATCCGATCGGTGTGGCCACACTTTTCTCCAAGTTCGCGAACAGTCCGGACGTCATGCCAAATATTTGTAGCACAGTCTTGATCGCCTCCATGTCACCGGTCTCAGGCCGTACAAACAGGACTACATCATCGACGTACAAGCTTGCCTGGCATCCAACAAGACCCGGTACCGGCTGTAGGAACCCGCCTAGCTCAACCGAACTCAGACAGCGGTTGAGGACCTCCATCACCAGCACAAACAGCATGGGTGAGAGCGGATCTCCCTGCCGCAGACCACGGGCGTGGCAAATTCGCCTACCAGGTTGCCCGTTTAGAAGGATCTTTGTGTTGGAGCTCGATAAGATCATAGAAATCCAGTTGCGTCATCTCCTCCCGAAGCCCATGTGTTGAAGCACTTCGAGCAAGAAAACCCAGGAGATACTGTCAAATGCCTTAGCGTATCAAGCCAAGCACAAAGTATCCTTTTGGCTTCTCCTAAATGACAGACTAAGTACCAGGAATCATCTCCTCAGACAGAAAAGAATGCATTTAGACAGTTTGGAATGTGTCCTTTGCTCACAGTCGACAAAAGAAACACTTCATCACCTTTTATTTCCAATGCCCATTTCCAATTATCTGCTGGAACCTCATTGACTTTTAGATGACATCAAATTCAGACACTCTTTTGACACTTGAATTCTTCAAGGACCAGGTTCAAAGACCGTTCTTTAGGGAACTTTTCACACTGCTGTGTGCTGGAGTATTTGGGAGGAGAGAAATGATATGATTTTCAGAAACCTGCAATGGAGTATGTCCAAGTGCAAAGCAAGCTTCAAAGCAGAATTAACCTTGTTGTTGCACAGGGTCAAGTCAAGATGTCGACCCTCCATGTCTTTATGGATAGACTCTTTTTATTGATTCTTCTTTTTTATTTTTCTTTCACGTTTTTTGTCTCCTAAGGAGATTGTTTTTGGTAATTGCCACTCCTGTTTCCCTTTCATTTTATTAATGCATTCAGTAGGGGCTCCGTCCCTCCTGTACCCTCAAAAAAAGGGTAACACCGTGGTTCTCAACAAATTTCAAATTAAAACCCAATCTTATTTGAGGGATGTAAAAGATGGCAATTACTACTGCACAAACGTTTTTTAGGCCAGTCAAAATTGGTTATCAGAGTCAGTTTTGAAAAAATGCTACTGTGCTATCGATTATAAAGGTCTAGCATTTTTAGACAACGTGCTTGCAACTGTCCCAATAAATTTATCTGAGTAAATTTCACTAGTTATCCTCAAACTTGTCCTGAGTTTCCATCTAGATCTCGGTACCTTTAAATTGCACATTTAACTCCTCAAACTTATCCTAAGTTCTCATCCATATTCTGATACTTCCAAATTGCACATTTAGCTCCCTAGATTTATCTCAAATTCTCATCCCGATTATGTTATTTTTAAATTGCACACTCATATCCCTAAAATTATACTATTATACTGTTACGGCTCCTCCAGCCTTGCACTGCACCACGGTCCTTTCCTTCGCCACACCACACATGCCCGCCTGACCCACATAGCCATGTAGCATTGCACCATACTCGCTCTACTTCCCCGTGCAAACCTATGTTGCATCATTGGTGTGGGGCCATACACACATTGCCATACTAGACCATGTCATGTACGCTCGTGCTGCGATGCAGTGCACTACTCTCATCCTAATACGCTGCACTAATGGCCCTGTCATTGTTGAGAGAGGTGTATGTAGAAGGCTGAGAGAATAAGGAACTGAGTGCGAAAAGATGGCGAGAGTGAGTATGAGCTCCTTCGAGATAGAAAAGAGGAAGAGAAAATTCCTTATGTGCCCTAAAAAGATGGTGGACCCGTATGTGCCAATGAAAAGTTTATTGAGAATCCTAAGCCATTTTTAAAATTTTCCTCCTCTTGCTACCACTTCCATCAAGGTCTACATATCCCTCATGAGCTCCCACCACACTTTGCAACCCTCATGTGGTAAACCATTGTGGGTGGACGAACACGATTGTGTGGTGTGGTGTGGGCACACGGGTGTTGTGAGAACACGCAACACAGTGTGGGGGAAGAGGGACCGGGATGGTACAATACTATAAGTTTAGAGAGCCGAATATGCAATTTAAAAGACAGACTTGGATGAGAACTCGAGATAAGTTTAGAGAGTCGAATGTATAATTTGAAAGTATTGGGACCTGGATGATGAGAACTTGAGAAAAGTTTAGAGAGCTTGAATGTATTGCAATTGAAAGTATTGAAACTCAGATGAGAACTCGGAACAAGTTTAAGGACCATTAGTGAAATTTACTCAATCTACTTCTAGTAGAAGTTAAGTTTCTAGGGAAGATTGTTTTAAGCCAACTCTTTCTAAACCCAACCGTGGAAACAGTTGGCTTAAGATAATCTTTTTTAAGATTGTCTTTAGCCAACTGTGTCAACAACTAAGAAATTAAAGCCTTTGCTTTCATAAAACAATGGTAGATCCTAGTGAGGAAAGAACACATGGACAAGGTAGATGAAGTGCTGAGAAATGGCATATCAAACTGGTGAAATGCGCATAAAGATGCAACAAGAACAAGTCATCCAATAAATGTGGAAATGTTGTGTTTTCGAAGATGAAGGCTTAACTCATATCAGTGGTGGAAGTAATCTTTAGTTTGTTTCTTTGTTTCTCGGGTTTCTTAGGTGTTGGTTGTTTCTATTTGTGATGGTTTGGTAGACATATAATGATCTTGATGTTTTCTCTGTTCAGGTTTATTGGAGGTGTGTTTAGGGTCAGTTTGGATTATCTAGTCTAAAATGTAGTCGCTACAGTTAAGGACTAAAAACTTTAGACTATTTTAGGTCACTTTTGTGGTCTACAATTTTGTGAGGTGGTCTAAATTTTAGACAACACTTTAGACCTCCTATTTGGAGCCTCCAAAGTTAAAATAGTCTAAAGTTTAGAGGTTAAAGTCTAGGCCATGAGATCCAAATACTCCCTCCATCCAACAAAACATGCAATTCTCACTTATCGAGGAGTCAAACAATTCGAATTTTGACTGAAGTTATATAAAAAAGTATTAACATTCTTGATGCAAAAAATATACCATTAGATTAGTAATAGAATATAATTTCATAATAATTTTATTTAACGACATAAATACTAATATTTTTTATTATAATCTTGGTCAAACTTGAATCAATTTGATCAGCACGAATCCTATAATTGCATGTTTTTATGGACGGAGGGAGTAGAACTTTAAAGTGGGTGTCATTGATCGAGTTGTTTTGGGTTGTGAGTCTGAGTTTTTATCTATATAAAACTGGTATCTCTAGTAACCTCGATCTCTTGTAGACCTGAGCATTTTGCAGTCAGGCCTGGTTTGGGCCGAATGAAAAAAAAAGTCCAGTTATGTCGGGTCAAAAAAAATCACATCCATTATGGTCCATTGGATAAATCGGGCCTGCTATTTTCAAACCAGACCCGAGCCTGGAGGGGATGTCCACGCAATTTATGGTGTAAAACAGTTAAAATAAATATTTTGGATCAGGTTCGGACCGAGAAAATTTTTTCTGAGCAGCAAGATCTCTATCCATGCCCTGTCCAGTAAGGTTCGTAGGTGAGCCAAAACCCGACGGGCTCAGGCCAGACCCGCGGATCGGGTCGGGCTGGGCTCAAAATACTCAGGTCATGCTGCTTTCAATGTACGTAGTCAAGATGTCAACGGGGAATTCTCCATCGGCTTACTCGCCCATCCTCGACCCCGTGGGGACAAATTCCACCTCATCCCCATCCCCGCGAATGCTGACGGGGAGCATTTCTTCCCCATCTCCATCCCCGCACGGGGAGTTATTCCCACGGGGATCCCATCCCCGCGTAAACACTATACAGTGGCGAGGGTGAAGGTGAAGCCATGATGATTGGTGACCGGCGTCGAAGCAGTGGCGCAGTGCAGCGTCTCCTCTGCTTTCCTCCGTGTCTATGCTCTGCTTCCTTGTTCCCTCCCTCGACCTCGATCTGTGCAGTGCGCCAGGGACGTCGGTCAACCTCTCTCTGCTTGCCTCCCTCCCTCGATGCAGCATCGGCGACTGGAGCGGAAGCCGCGAGCCCGCGACCGTGAGCCCGCGAGCCCGGTAGCCGTGACCGCGACCGCGAGCCCGCGAGGCTGCGAGCCGCGAGCGACCGCGAGTCCACGATTCGGAGTCTGGAACTGCGATGTGAGTGCGTTGCGACGGTGCGGGCCGATTCAGTGCGGCGGCGGGCTGCGTGCCTGCAGCTGGGTGGGAAAGGAAAGGGAGGAAATGAGCTCAAGAATTAGGGTTTTGCATTATATATGTTCCTGGGTATTGGGCCCCTTGTTGTATTCAGGTTCTCACGGGGAACGGGGACGGGGGGAGACGTACCAGACCCGACACCGTGAAACCCGACGGGAATGAATTCCTCCCCATTTCATCCCCGTGGGGAGAAATTTCCCCCATCCCCGTCCCCTAATGGATGAATTCACCGCGGGGATTTGGGGAACGAGGCCCCATTGACATTCCTAGTATGCAGGGCGTAAAGCTTTTGACGTAAAAAAATCATTTTATACAGACCTTTAATCTATAGCGGCTAGTTAAGGCGCACGTGTAAAATAGCTTGTAATAGTAATGCTTTATGTAGTGCCCGCTGTTCAATTTTTAAATCAGATTGAGAGTGATTAAAAAAACGCGCCCGTGCACAAAAGGAAACGATAGAAGAAAGAAAAGAAAAGGCAGTGGCCAACTGCCAAACCCAACGTTGGATAGATAGACATAGACCGATGAGAAAGGTCGTGGATGGAGCCTGGAGTGGTGCGACCGTCCCGTTTCGTGTGATGGGTGAAGCGGCCGTTTCGTTCAGAGCGGAGCGGTATCGGCATCTCGCGCAAAGCTTAGCCTGTGGTGGCCCATGGGTGCTGGGCGGCGCGGCAGGGCCTGCGCCCCATCGCTATCTCGGCGCACTAGGGCCTGACCCGCCTGATCCGCTGGGATCCATCCATCCAGACGCGCGCACTGGACAAGTAGACGAGTAGGTGACGCCCAAAAGGGAAACGGCCGCCCCCAGTGGATCCAGGCCAGGCCCAGGACATCATCATGCACTTCTCTTCCCCCACCCAAGGCCGCGTAAGGTGATGATGAGCAAGAGCATCATGCATGCATGCACCGGCCCGACCGTTGTTGTCCGCTCGCGTCAAGGTTTACATCCGCACGTCTCCGTGTACATGTCGTGGGTGCATGCATGGAACAGAGACCCGCCTTTGCAAGCCTGTGACGATGCATATGACTTGCTCGATCCGATCCGTGTGTCGTAGGGATCGTACATGCAGTAGGGCGGCGAGACTGATGATCCTGCTGGCCTGGCCATGTGTCATGTGTGGCAGGTGCGGGCCCAGGCCTAGGGCCAGTAGAGCAATGGCCCTAGTCTTGGCCCAAATATTTTAGGAACAAGTGTTTATTTTTGGCCCAACAACGCAGAAGCCCAGTAGAAAAAAAAACGTAGGGCAGACGAGTCGCTCGGCACGCGGTTCTTCTATCGCTCGCGCCGCTGCTGTCTCGCGGTTCCTCCCAGCCGCGCCGTCGCCCGCTGCTCCCGCTCGTGGCTTCCTCCACTGTGGCGCCACTCCTGCTCATGGCTCACTCCGCTGCGGCGCTGCTCGCTGCTCCCGCTCGCGCCGCCGCCCGCCGCTCCCGCTCGTGGCTCGCTCCGCTGCGGCGCTGCTCGCTGCGCCTGCTCGCGCCGCTGCCCGCTGCTACTGCTCGCGTCGCCGCCCACCGCCCACCGCTCCCGCTCATGGCTTGCTCCGCTGCAACGCTGCTCGCTGCTCCCGCTCGTGGCTTGCTCCGCGGCGGTGCTGCTCGCTGCTCCCGCCCGCCGCTCCCGCTCTATAACACCTCTGGTGATTAATATGTAATTAACCTGACATGTCATCATCTTTAGTCATTAATCATTCTTGCCATGCACTTATGTGTGCCTAATGCTTGTTTTGCTTTTACCTTTTTCTGAGGTGACTTGTGTAGTGATCTCTTTTTCAAAAACCCTAAAGGCACAAATCTTCCTATAAGGGCAAAATGGTAATTTCATCTCTGTGTCTAGCTTTGTGTGAATCTTGTTCAGTTGAGTGTCTTGATGTTTTGTTGTGTTGATCAAAGTTCAAAATCAGAAATAGAATTTAAATTCCTTTTGAAAAACCCTAAATTTCCAAACTCTAGTTTCACCCCTCTTTTTTCTGATTCAAAAACTATTCAAAATTTGAAGTTGGCCCAATGAGAAAAGTTGTAGATCTTGTCAAAAGGAACAACTTTGGTATTTGCAGATTTTCAAGTTTCAATGCAAATTCAGAAGTAATTTCAAGTTCTTTCAAACTTCAATTTTGTCCCCTTTTCGGTTTTCAAAATTATCTCAAAAACTACTGAGTTTCAGAAAAAGTTTATGTTGACAAAGTTGTAGGTCTCAAAGTTTTGAGCAACTTTGGTGTTTTGAGTTTTCTTTGTGTAGTTCAAGTTTTGGGAGTAATTTCAAAATTTCAGAAAGGGGGTAGAGTTGGGAATGGGTAACGTCTCTGTGCGAGCTTTAAAGCAAGGGGGCCCCGGCCGACGGCGGCGCAGCCTCAGCCTCGCCGAGCCCGGCTGACCCGCGTCCGTGTCGCCCGAGGCCAGCGCTAAGCGCTCGACCTCTCCGGTCCCCTACCTATCGCCGCCTCGCCATTCCCTACCCTCCTCCTCCTTCCCCTACGACCGCGGACAGCGCGCAGATGTCGGCCGCCGGCAAGCCGCCGCGCCGCGCGCGAGCTCCCCGCCCACACCGAGCCGCCCTACCTTGCTCCCTACCTCCGTTGATGCCGCGCGGACGCTCCTCACCCCTCGCCCGGACCCCCCAGCGCCACCCCGAGGCTATAAAAGCCGCCAAGCTCCGCCATTGCTGCCACCACGGCACCCCGAGCCACCAGACCACCCCAGCGCCCGCCGAGCCTTCCACCGCCTTCGCCTTGAGCTCGCGAAGCTTCCCAGTCCCTCAATTTCACCTCTCCGCCCTCCTCTCGCCGGCGCAGGAGCTTCGTCCCCGACTCCGGCAAACGGCCGCGTTTCGGCTAAGCAAGAAATTCGCCGCCGTGAGTGCTTCTCTCTTCCCTCCGACCCCTGCCCTCTCTTCCTCACCTCAGCGCGCTCCTAACCGCACCCTCGGCGACCTCTTTTGGTGGACAGAGCCGCCGGTTGTTGGGGGAAAGGACCCTCGGCAGAGGCGCCGCTCAAACTGGTGCTCGAAATTAACCCTCGCGCAATGCCTGTTGTCCTTGCGTGGTCCCTCTCCTACTGGGGACCATTGCTCTGACCCCCGGACGCGGGTTCAACCCTCGTCGCTTCGTCGCATTCCATGCAGGTCTAAGTCGACAGTCGCACTGCAGGAAACCCTCGTTGGCCCACAACGCCACCTTCGCTTGGAGCGAAGGTTCAAGCAAGCGGCGAGTGTGCGCTGTCCCGAAGGCGAGCGAAGCCGAAGGTCCGGCGAGCACGGCCGAAGGTCAAACCTTCGGTTTTTCTCCCCGAAGGCAAGTAAAGCCGGAGGTCCGGCAGATGGCGGAGGGGCGCGGGCCCGAGGGCGAGCGCGGCCGAAGGTCAAAACCTCCGCACTTTTCCCCGAAGGTGAACAAGAACCAGGTGGCGGCGCGTTGGAGGGTGGCCAATTAGGGTTTCCGCTTCAGCTGTGTATTTACGCTTTTGCCCTTCCTCCCTGCGTGGAGGTGAGGAATCTTCCCTGTACCCTTTTGTAATTTGGCCCGTGCCCCTTGGCATTCCCTATAAATACCAAGGGGATGAACAGTGTAAGGGGACGACCTGCTGGGAAATTGAGCATCTTCCACTTCCGCCTCACCTTCGCTACCGCTTCCGACGCTTGGCCGCCTTCGCTCTTTCCCCTGCACAAGTGCGGAGGTGGGGCAAGTGCGTTCCCAACAGTTTGGCGCCGACCGTGGGGACCGGGCGTTTGAAATGGCGGGAAACAGGAGAGCACCTTCGACGAGGGACCAGCGTGTCGCTAGAGAGACGGCGCGGTGGTCCCGCCCTGCTGAGGAAATTGGGCAACCCCTCGGGAGGAAGAACGTCACCCCGAACACCATCCCTGGGCCCCCAGGTCCAAGTGGCGACGCAGCCGAACCCAAGCCACTTCGGAGTAGAAGAAGAAAAGAATGGATGGGCATCATGCCCTGGCAAGGCTCGAGGCTGAGCTGCAAGAGAGAACTGCGCCTGGAATACGGATGCCTCATGATGAAACCTATGTCCAGCATTCCGTCTCTTTACTCTGCCACCCACCCCATGTATCATGTTACTTATGATGTGGAAGACGATGGCCAGTAGTGTATTAGTTCCTTATGCCACTCTATAATGGAGGAATCCCTGCTGAGTGCGATTCATCCGCCGAGGCCGACCCGCGCCCTTCCGGATATAAAGGTCGGAAGAGGATTGCATTCTGCATCCCCCTTGTCCTGCAATGTGCATGACTGACTGCAGCCAGATTTTATCGCCAGGACAGACCATGCGCTGCGCATCCTACACCACGCCCCCACACACCATTACCTTCCCCCTTCACCCTAGACTATGCTCCTCCATTCCTTCCATCTCCCGTACAACACTAATATGACTTCCGCACACCATTTTCAATCCTACCACTTGTCGATGATCCGAGTTTAGCCTAGCAGCAGAAGCCTGAGCAAATTGTGCTTCAGCGCACAGTGCATATGCTATAGTAACACCTACAGCCGTATGATTTCTCCATTCTATCCTTTCCGTCACTAACTGTCCTCCCTAAATTATGTTTACTCTTCCAAGCACCAACCCTGGCCCATTCAATGTTCAATAATTCCTAACTAATAACAATTTCCTATTCTCTTTGTTATATGACCCCGGCCTCTTTCAGACACCCCTCGCTCTAGTTTACCCTCCTATGATGCTACTGATAGCTTTTTTTTAGCCGTTTGCCATTAGTCAGCACTACGGACAAGCGCTGTATGACACCGCACATTTATGCCATACCTGCGCACAACACATTTCTGTCTGACCGTTGTCATTCAGTATTGTTTCTTTTGCGGTATGAGTCGCACACACCCACATATTTCTCTGCAGGTACAGATATCCTTTGTCCGTCTCCGTTGATATCAGTTGGAGTCCCCTTCGGGCAGGACACCCTCAGTGACGAACAAGCTAGCCTGTATCATTTAATCTAAATCCGCGGCCATACTGTCCACACACCCAGTCACTCCTTGTTCACATGATCACATCCTATCAGCAGATAGATGCTCACACAGATATTATGCAAGCAATGCACGACTCTTCGCCGGCGAGCCGCCCCTCCAGTGTAGTGACTTTGGTCGCCAAGGTTTTATATTTTATTCTATCATTATTCTTGAATGCTTCGCTTAAAGGTATCTCTTCTACGGTGCGCTCACCTGCCGAGCCCGCTTTCTACCTTAGTATTTCCATTGTAAGTTGTGCATGAGTCAGAGTCCCAGGACTAATAGCGCTCCCCCATCAAAGTGAGTTCCAGTGCAAACCGGCATTATACTAAACGCTTGTAAGCTCGCTTGGATAGTCCGCTTTTAGACTCTATATGGACATAGATTTATTTTCCTGTTATGGAAGCCCTTGCCTATCTTGTAACACTCAGAGTCAAAGTCTGCTGTATTCGACGGATTTTTCCTGGTTCTCGCCAGATGGTGTACCACTGAGCCCCCGCCCCGTGCTGTCACAACTTACGACGACTTGTAATTAGCAACCTTCATGCCACAGTGCATATTAGTCGTCACCACCGTCCTAGGTGCTGTTATTTTTCCAACATACATCACATAAAGCAAACACACATAATATTGTCGATAGACTCTATCACTTTGCATTTTTTTGTTGGACCCGCCCCTACACACTTCCAGAGCCAATATTACACAACCGAACCCACCGACGCAAGTTGTTGGGGGCAGAACTTCCATTCCGCCTGAATCACGCTTCCCTCTTTCCTCTTTTTCGCGTACCCCAGCAGCGATGATTTCTCTTTAGTCCAAACATTGTTATTTCTGTCCACCCCTCTGTGGAATGGGAAAGGGACCACACAACAAAGCAAGCTGTATACCCGCCTTCAGCCAAAGGTGAAAAGCGTATATTTCATCCGAGGAATATCAGTGAACGCTGATTACGGTCCACACCGAATCATTTTTTCCCCTTTCATGTCAACACTAACACCACCAGCTGTACAAATACCAACGGTCTTCCACCCACTCATAACACCCCCCCCAGTTCTTACGCCATGGTATTCACGATGTCAATAACTCGCAACAGATCTCTCTCCCGCATACAAATAAATTCTCATTTACACCCTACCATACCCTCTGACCTCTACCATCCACCTGGTGCTAACATTATTATTCTTATGTCCGCCAAGGTCACCAAGCAGACGGTTCTTCTTTCCCGCTTAATCTTAACGACCGAAAACATCCCCAGCGTTGATACGACACGCATCACACTATCACAGCAGAGCTTTACACACCCATATATACCAATTCCAACAACCTACCACTAGCAACCGCTCTGCCACCACCAACGCCAATCCCCCCGCCTTCTTTGTTTCTAACGCATGCCATACCCCCCCCCACTCGTTTCGGTCATATTTAGCCGAAGCTCCCCCCCCATTGACGCAATACCGACAATTACTATATACTCAATTTTTTACACCATCACTCAATTTCCCTGTTCTCAGGGTTGTTTACCAGCTACTCAACCTCGCGGGTTCAAATGAAGGACATTGTAAACACACCACAACACGGTATGAGGAAGGAACATTGCAGACGAGTCCACCACGTAAGCGTCGAAGGACCCCATAGATGGGCCGTTGTCTCACATCCCCAGACTGCGATTCAGTAGTGAACAGGAAGATGTGACGACGAACGAGGAGAGTAGAGACTTGAGACGTGGGGCCATGGACACGGACCGCGAGAGAGGGAGGCAGGGAAGATCCGATAGATGAAACATCAAAACGAATACCGGGAGGTCCTCAAACGGGCTGTCCTTCCTGCACTGCTTCGGGGGGGTGATCTGCCAACAATATCACCCCAGGTAAGCACCTTGACTGTCAGTTCTGTCTCTTGTATCCCTTCGCTTGCCTTTCACGGTGGCTCTATAGGGCGGATCCTTGGAGCCTATGGGGACGGGAGTGGTGGTTGAGGGGACTGAAGCTTAGATCACCTTTCCGTGTCAGCGAACATGAGGGCTTGGTAGGCTGAGATCCCTAGCCTCTGTGAGACTGGCGCTACTGCTTCCTGAGATGGACCCTTAGATTGCTGCCCCACCAGTCCCCCCCATCGTCGCCAGGAGTGGATGAGCCGTAGGGTGCCCCCCCCTCCCCCCCCCCCCCCCCAGGGGCATATTTTGCTCGCGACTGGAGAGGGCTTTGAGAGGTCACCGTAGGGTAGTGTATCATGATGGAGTTATGGTAGAGACGTGGGTGGCGGTCGATCATAAGGAATTGAGATGGGGATGAAGAGAAGAGAGAAAAATAAACGGCGCACACAATTCTATAGGGAGGTGTTGTTGGAGGGGCCCCTTTCCCCTCCTCGCCGTCTTACTTTTGTCCTTTTGGTTTTTTATGGTGTGATTTTGACTGTAATCACCATCACCCTCGCGTGGTTTGGGGAACGTCACCAATTTATAATGTTTGGTATTGCTTCGCGATATCTAGGGATCATTACGGAAGCTCTTTCCCCCCGCTGACCTCTTGTTTTTCGCTTTCATACCTTACTTACGGACTAACAGGAAGTTTCTTTTTTTTTTGATTGCGACGAAATCACCCCTTTCTACTAACCTGCAGACAACCCCCTATACGGCTCGGTGGTCAACAAGTGAGAGCCGTCGGCAAAAATTTCTTGCCCGTGACCTTCGGCGACAATCAACTGCAGGACCGAAGCATATAACATTTGAGTCGTCGAAATGTTCTACCCATACAATGCCAATTTTGGCCGAGGGGTCACAAACGCGTCAATGCGGTCATCCATCCCGCTTAACCTATGCATGAAGCTTTTCCGCTCCCCCCAAGGGTGTGTGGTCGCAAGTATTTGGGGGACCAGAATTGCAGGGACAGATGAAGGGAACATAGCCCCGGCGGCAACGTAACGTACACAATTGTCAAAACCTCAAACCCCGCTGTACCAGCGACGAGGGTGAAGCTCTGCATGAACAGGAGTGAAAGCAGCGCCACAAGGAGGAACAAAACAAGTCCAACTCTTCGAGGGTAACGCCGAAAGAAAGGTCCTCATCTCAGCCAATCTAGACCCTCAATCAGAAGGCAACTTGTCACCTTCCTCAGAGAAAATTCCGACACCTTCGCTTGGTCCGCAGAAGACCTAAAAGGAGTCAACAGATCAATGATCGAGCATAGCCTGAACATCAAAACAGGCTATCGCCCAATCAAACAAAAGCTTCGCAAAATGTCAGAAGAAAGAAAGGATGGCAGCGAAGGCTGAAGTAAAAAGGCTTTGGACGCAGGTGTCATCCGCCCAGTCAAATACCCAACTTGGCTCTCAAATGTGGTCCTAGTCCAAAAGAAAAACAAAAATGGCGAATGTGCGTGGACTTCACTTGCTTGAACAAGCTTGTCCGAAGGACGACTTCCCTCTCCCAAACATAAGCACCCTGGTCGACAGAGCGGCAGGTTGCCAAATGCTATCCCTCCTTGATTGCTTCTCAGGCTATCACCAGATCTGGATGAATGAAGAGGACGAAGAGAAAACAAGCTTCATCACACCTTCGGGCACCTTTTGCTTCCGAAGAATGGCAGAAGGCTTGAAAAATGCAGGCTCAACCTTCGCTCGCATGACCTCTGAAGTTTTTAAGGATGAACACGCTGTCTCTGCTTATGTCGACGACCTAGTCGTCCAGAGTGAACTAAAAGAAGACCACATATCAGACTTATCGAGGGTGTTCAAGCAACCTCCGGTCCGCCGGACTGAAACTAAACCCAGAAAAAAATGTGTTTTCGAGGTAAGCGAAGGTAAAATTGCTAGGTATGCATCGTCTCAGCCAGAGGAATCGAAGCTAACCCTGAGAAGATTGATGCCGTCATGAACATGGAACCTCCGGCGACCAAAAAAGCAGCTCAGCGTCTGACCGGTCGTTTAGCAGCACTTAGCAGATTCATCTCAAGATCCGCAGAGCGAGGGTTACCCTTCTTTGAAACACTCAGAAGCAACGCTCCATTCAACTGGGGTCCCCCACAGCAAAAGGCCTTCGAGGAATTGAAAAAGTATCTGACCAGCTTGAACTGCCCTAACCAGCCCAAGCAAGGGAGACTTATTGTCACTCTACGTCTCAGCTTCGCCACATGCAGCAAGCGCAGTCCTCATCAAGGAGCTCCGCGAAAACAACAAGACCAGACAAGCCCCAATCTACTATGTTTCGGAAACCCTCGAAGGCCCAAGAGAAATATTCGGAGCTTGAGAAATAGCATACGCCGTCGTCATGGCATCAAGAAAGCTCAAGCATTATTTCCAGGCGCACGAGATCCATGTACCTTCGTCATACCCCCTCGAGAACATTTTCAAAAACAGCGAAGCAGTGGGAAGAATAGCAAAGTGGGCAGTCCAGCTTAACAGTTAGCTGTGACCTTCGTCGGCAGAACAGCAATCAAATCACAAATACTGGCTGATTTCATAGCAGAATGGACTCCAGGACCCTCGCCCTGGTGAGGCCGCCACCAAGAACAGTTTTGGATCGTTTACGTTCGACGGAGCTTGGGGTGCAACTGGGGCCGGTGCCTCGGCCATCCTACTCTCGCCTTCCGGATCGAAGCTGAGATACGCAAGAAGGCTTGACTTCAAGTGCACAAACAACTCAGCAGAATACGAAGCTGTGATTCTGGCACTCTCAAGACTACGGTCCTTATCAGTCCGAAGGGCACTTATCAACACAGACTCTCAAGTCATCGCGGGGCACATTGAAAAGAATTACAAAGCAAAAGATCCAGAGCTCCAAAAATATTTTCAATATGTCCGAAGGCTGGAATCCTTCTTTCTCGGCATAACTGTAAAAGCAATATCAAGGACCGAAACAGCGAGGCAGATTGCTTAGCCAAAGCAGCCGCACAGCCAGCTTCAGCTCCCTCCGGACGTGTTCTACGAGAAGTACCACTCGGTCAGCCTTCGAAGCCTCCGAAATCAGCATCAAGCTGATCAGCGCTATTCAGTGCGAAGATTGGAGAGCACCTATCATGGCCTACATCAAAGGACTCCATGAACCCAGCTCCAAAGAAGAAGAGAAACAGACTAAAGCAAAGAGTGCGAGGGTACAAGATTGTGGATAACACCCTATTCAAAGCTTCGGTAACCTCACCTTGGCTCAAGTGCATGTCACAGTCCGAAGGTAACGACATTCTCAAACTCATCCACGAAGGTATATGTGGTTCACACAATGGCCCGAGGGCACTAGTAGGAAGGCTTTCCGGCAAGGTTTCTACTGGCCAACTGCGCTGAGAGATGCTGAAACCATCGTCAAGAAGTGCGAAGGTTGTCAACTGACAGCAAAAAACCAAAACACCCCAGGGGCTCCCACAACCCTCATATGCCCAACCTGGCCTCTGCAAAGGTGGGCAATGGATCTCGTGGGCCCACTACCGACGGCTCCGGGGAACCTTCGCTATGCGGTGGTAGCCGTGGAATATTTCACCAAATGGACCGAAACAGACCGCGTGTCCTCATAACCTCCCCTCGCAGTAAAAAAGTTTTTCTGGCAGCAGTAGTTTGTCGGCTTCGGAGTCCCCCCACATCTAAACCGTCGACAACGGCACCCAGTTTGACAGCGAGGTTTTCAAAGAATTCTGTGCACAAATCGGAACAATTCTATGCTTCGCCTCAGTCCGACACCCCCGCAGTCCCAACCGGTCTAGTCGAAAGAGCCAACACAACAATCTTCCAATCCATATCCAAAAAGTTGCAAGGCAGACCCAAAGGCAAATGGGCAGACGAGCTAACTTCAGTCACCTGGTCTCACAATACCTCCGAATGCAGAGCAACCAAATTCACACCCTTCAAACTTTTGTTCGGCGAAGAAGCCGTGGTACCAGAGGAGCTAAAATACGTTTCCACCGAGAACAACCCCGCAAATGATGAACCAGCCAAGCCTAACTGACAAAGACTTGCTAGAAGAAACAGATGCAGCGCAAGTGCACAACCTTCGCAAGTATCAGGAAGAGACCAAATAATGGAGAGATAAAAAGGTCAGAATCAAAAATCTGCAGAAGGGTGACCTCGTCCTCATCCGTAAACAAAACGCCAGCATGGCCGGAAAGTTTTCAGCCTAAGTGGACAGGCCCGTTCCTGATCGCAGAATGCAATCGTCCAGGCTCTTTCCATCTCTCCGACAAGCGAAGGTAATATCCTACCACACACCTGGAACATTGACGACCTTCGCAAATTCTACCCATAGCGGAGCCTTAGCGAGCCCTCGCGTTATGTAACTTTGTCACATACTATGTTATCTACACTCATGTACTTGACGAGAACAGGAGCTGCACTCTTTTTCCTTACGAAGGGGCGTAAGGTTTTTAAACGAGGCAGTATCCAAAGCATTAATACAGGCTAGAACCCCCAAAAAGTAAATCTCCAACCCTCTACTCCCAAACATCGAAAAAGCGGATCTCTTTCAAGAGCGCTACATTCGATGAAAACCTGCTAAGATTGCTTCGAAAAACATTCCTTTTCTTTTCAAAGCAAACTTCACCTCCGCCTAAGATAAGGGGAGGAAAGTTGAGCACCCTGGCACAAATGACAGGGGCTCGCAAAAAAGCAAACTCACCTCCGCCTAAGATAAGGGGAGGAAAGTCGAGCACCCTGGCACAAACGACAGGGGCTCGCAAAAAAGCAAACTTCACCTCCGCCTAAGATAAGGGGAGAAAGTCGAGCACCCGGCACACAAACGACAGGGGCTCGCAAAAAGCAACTTCACCTCCGCCTAAGATAAGGGGAGGAAAGTCGAGCACCCCTGGCACAAAAATGACAGGGGCTCGCAAAAAGCAACTCACCTCCGCCTAAGATAGGGGAGGAAAGTCGAGCACCCTGGCACAAACGACAGGGGCTCGCAAAAAAGCAAACTTCACCTCCGCCTAAGATAAGTGGAGGAAAGTCGAGCACCCTGGCACAAACGACAGGGGCTCGCAAAAAGCAAACTTCACCTCCGCCTAAGATAAGGGGAGGAAAGTCGAGGCACCCTGGCACAAACGACAGGGGCTCGCCAAAAAATGCAAACTTCACCCCCGCCTAAGATAGGGGAAGGCGAAGTCCAAAAAAGTCAAGCACTCCCGCAAAGCACAACAGAAGCCCATCACGAGAGCAAATGCGCGAGCCTCGCTAAAAGAAAAAGGGGACGTCGCTGTGTTTTTTCAAAACAAGCTCACAAGAGCAAATGCGCGAGCCTCGCTAAAGAAAAAGGGGGGCGTCGCTTTGTTTTTCAAAACAAGCTCACAAGAGCAAATGCGCGAGCCTCGCTAAAAGAAAAAGGGGGCGTCGCTGTTTTTCAAACAAGCTCACAAGAGCAAATGCGCGAGCCTCGCTAAAAGAAAAAGGGGGGCGTCGCTGTTTTTTCAAAACAAGCTCACAAGAGCAAATTGCGCGAGCCCTCGCTAAAAGAAAAAGGGGACGTCGCTGTTTTTTTCAAAACAAGCTCACAAGAGCAAATGCGCGAGCCTCGCTAAAAGAAAAAGGGGGCGTCGCTGTTTTTTCAAAACAAGCTCACAAGAGCAAATGCGCGAGCCTCGCTAAAAGAAAAGGGGGGCGTCGCTGTTTTTTCAAAACAAGCTCACAAGAGCAATGCGCGAGCCTCGCTAAAAGAAAAAGGGGGCGTTGCTGTTTTTCAAAACAAGCTCACAAGAGCAAATTGCGCGAGCCTCGCTAAAAGAAAAAGGGGACGTCTCTGTTTTTTCAAAACAAGCTCCACAGAGCAAATGCGCGAGCCTCGCTTAAAAGAAAAAGGTGGCGTCGCTGTTTTTTCAAAACAAGCCCACGAGCAATTGCGCGAGCCTCGCTAAAAGAAAAAGGGGGCGTTGCTGTTTTTTTTCAAAACAAGCTCACGCGAGCAAGCGCGCGAGCCTCGCCAAAAGTAAAACGGAGCGGATTCGCTGTTAAAACAATATAAGGAACGTTAAATAGCACAGCAAACATGGCACACAACCCATACATCTTTCTCATGCCGTTACAAAGTAACGTTACAACAACAAACATATCCGAAAAATAAAAAATCATTTACAATGAACCATCGCTCCCTTCAATCAACATCCAATCACCAGAACCATCGCTAACCCTCCTCGAACTCCGGCTCCCGCCACAACAATAGGTCCCCACAACAAAGGAGCTGCCGGAACAATCGACAGCTCACCAGGCAAAACCCTCGTCCCGATACATATATGTACGATGGTACTTCATCCGCATCCGACGGTTCTTCTTTCCTTCGGAACCACCAGCGATCCGTCGGGGCCCACTTCAAGCTTACTTCGCCCAAACAAATAATCCAACGCACTATTATCATCAATATCATCGTCTAAAGCAACTTGCGAAGACGAACACGGACCAACCAAATAGCGCGTAGCTTGACGATCAGTAAAGTCCGCCTCGCGCCAAAAGCCTGCTCGACCTACTATTCTTCAAATTCATACCTTCGCACCTTCGACCACCCAAAAACGTTCAAAGGACAGCGAAGGATGTTTAAACTTAGCGCGAGCCCACGATTCACCAGTTATAAATAACATCTTGGTAATTTAACACCAGCGGAGTGACGTCCAACACGTTTAGCACCGGTTCCATCAGGAACCTGCACGTTTCACAGAAATACAAAAGTTGCTTCAGCCTCATCAAGTTTTTACAACCACAATATCTACAAAACGGCTACCTCCCCACAACAAACCCAGGGATCACACCCTGACCAGCTTCCCCTCGGATAATCTCCAGACCCTCGCCAACGGCGACAGTCGATGGGTCCCAGCTGACGCCTCCTCCGCCGTGGATTCCTCCACAGCAGCCTCGACATTCGTAGCAGTCTCCTCTTTCCATCGCCGTTGCCTGCGCAGCGTTTCCTTCAGTGATCGGCACGTCCCCGGTCAACGCCTCGATCTCGGCGAGCGTAACCCCCCGCACAACTCGGCTCAGGGGCGGCTTCGGAGCCACCCCTCGCTACAACTTTCCGTGGGCGGCGAGGGCACTGCATCTCGTCGAGCCTATAAGCAAAACAAAAGACAAACCTAGCCAAATCAACAACAACCCCTCTAAAACAAACCAACAAATCAAAAATCTTAAAAAGAGTGCGAACCTGACGTGTAGCCTCGGCAAGCCTCTTCGAAGGCGAGAGCTCGGCCACCTCCGGAGATCCAAACTTGCGAAGCAAACGCATCGCACAGTTCCGAACTTCCGCGTCATCAACCTTCATCCGACGAACTTCATCTACCGACGGAAAGACATGGCTCGGCCTTTTGATCTTGCGAAGATGATCACAATCCGCCAGGCGAAGCGTGCTCGCCATTGCCAAGGCCCCGGCGTAGCCACCAAAATCGGCTGCATTGGAAACTCAACGAGCTAAATACATCAAGCTCGTTACCCAGCCAGCCCTCAAAGGCCTCTGCGTCAGCTGCGGGCAATGGCTCTCCGGCAGAGCCTCCAGCCTCGGTCAGACAACAATCAAGTTTGCGTTTGACATTCTCCATACTCGCTCGCCAAGATTCGTTCAAATCACCTAGCCGAACCTCGGCCTCGGCCAAAGCCTTGTCTTTCTTCCTTTCCCCGCGGCAATCAGATCAGCATTACGCTTCGCCAGTTCAACCGCCTCCCTCTCGAGCCCTTCGCGGCCTTCTCCGAAGCATTCTTCAGTTCAATTTCTCTATTCTCTAGACTCCGCGCCAGTTTGCCATTCTCCTTCTCAAGATCAGTAATATGGTTCCTCATAAATTCCATGTCGGAGCCAACTTTTCCGCCTCGCTGAGCGGGTTCAAGAGCATTAGCTCTGCCAACTTGACGTCAACGTCGTCGAAGGTGTCACCAACCGCTTGATCCGCAAGTAGCACCTCTGCCTCCGGCACACAAATGCGGCCGAAGATTCGGCCTAGAAAACGCTTTTCCTCCGGGCTACACTGCAAGTGGCAGTCCCGAAGGTCCGGACTAGTGAACAGCGCAGTTGACGGATCCGAAATCCCAAGCTTCCTAGCATATTCCGGGAGGCTCGACCGGCTAGCCTCGCCGAACGGTCTTTTTCCCCGGGATCGCGCAGGAGTCAAGTTCCCCAGCGAACTCAATCCCCTCCACCCAAAGGTGCGAGCCCGCAAAGCTGGGAACCGCCCCTCGTCGAGGGCTACCTGGCTCAATATCTTGAGCGATATCAACTGCGCCCTGGGCAACCATCGCACCAACACTCGGCGAGGCTCCGCCTCCAATGGACACCTCCTCATCCGTGTCATGTCCTTTAATCGAACTCTCGCTGCTGTCATCAGACAAACCCTCGTCCGTCTCCCCCTCCTTTGCGTCCTTCTCCTCCACCTCATCATCATCAGATCCATCCTCGCCGCCCGAAATCTGAACTAAAGCGCCGATACCTCCAACGCGAGGCACGCGTCCCCCGACTGCACCGGCACCTCGGCCGCTTGGAGCTACGGCCGAGGAGGGAGTACCTGCAGCACCAGAGCCAGCGGCGACCTTCATCGCAAGCACCTTCGCTCGGCCACCAGCTCCGCCACGGCCTCGACCACGGCCCCTCTTCGCCGCGAGACGATCTCCTTTTCTCCGAAGCTTTACGCTTCCTCTTCTTCGGCGCGTCGTCACTCGAAGGAGCGGGCAGTCTGCGTACCGAACGCCAAGAATGTCAAACATTCTGTTCACTCGACCTCCCGCTACCCACTGAGCTGTGGGATAGCCTTCACCTCCAATATAGATAATTTCCCAA
Organism: Coix lacryma-jobi var. lacryma-jobi; assembly: GCA_009763385.1. Lineage (NCBI taxonomy): Eukaryota > Viridiplantae > Streptophyta > Magnoliopsida > Poales > Poaceae > Coix > Coix lacryma-jobi. Next base: position 109,047,276 of record CM019827.1, read on the forward strand.
CAAGATCTCTCAGCCCACTGCTGAAACCGCTTGTTAAACAGCTCGTTCCCATCCTCGCGGCGTCTCGAAAACTTTTGCAAGAACTTTTTCCCAAACCTTATTCAAATCAACTATGGGTTTCTTCAAACCCTTAGCTTCATACTTGGGGTCCTCCCCCGACTCCAAACCATTTTTGGCCTTCGGCTAAGGGGCCATACCTTCGCACAACAATATCCTCGACCAAGTCGCGGGGCGCACTGAGATCGCGCCACAACCCTCAAGAGCAATCAACCGCAGCATGAGGCCTCGGCGCTCATCTGGCCTCGGCGCCGACATCTCGAGAAGCGGAAGCTCGCCGCAAAGCTCGACGTCGCCACTAAGCTTGTAGTAAAACCAAGATTCTTGCCATCCGCTGCTCCACTTATTCTTCTGAGCCTGCACTGGCACCTCCGACCCAGGCGCATAGCAGAATGTGTACACAGCAAAACTGTCCAAGACGAGTGTTACCTTCGCCACAATCCATCTTGCGGGGCGCTGCATGTGCACACGATGAGTGCGTATAAAACCCTCGACGTGTGGAGCGGTGCCCTGAGAACGCGCATGCCCACACGTTACACTGACATCTTCGTAAAACAAGAGGCGTCAACTGATGAAATTTCAGGTTGAACCTTCCGAAGAACGGAGGTCACAAAGGAAATCACCGGGAGAGGGAAGCGAAGGCCAGCCGAAAAAAAATTCTTCAAAGAACCACAATCTCATCCGCCTCTGGCTTCGGAACAGTCCCTCCCCCACTGCTGGTCCTCGCCTTGCCTTCCTCAATCCAGCCCCCCCACCTCACATAAGATTGGCAATCTCACTGGCGCAAACCCGGCTCAGACCCAAACTCGAAGGTAACCCCCTCATCCGCGACGGCGGGAGAACCAGCCCGAGCAGTCTGCTTCAATCTGGCCATCCCTTCAGCTACCAAAAAACTATCAAACAAAACCTTCGCACACAAGTAAGTTCGCCAATGCACGTCCAAACCCTCGCACGCAGCTAAAATAAACCTTCGCTACAAGCAAATTGCAACAGCAGGACGGCTATAGCGAGGGACACAATCAAAACTCTTGAACACACTTTCTCCAAGTTATAGGCCGGGAGACGAGCCCATCACCCGCAGGAAATCGGAGAAACCGAAAACGGCGGCCAAAAAAGACGATAAAACAGGCTTCATAGTACAAAACAACCAAACACAACGGCCCAGCGCCAAACGCAGTCACAGACGTCGCTGCCGAGGGTCCGTTTTGTTGGTCCCATCGAAAGCGCGCGGGCCTTTTTGGCCTACCTAAACAAGTTTTTTACGATCCAAGCAACGAGGGGCGAACGTGGGGAAAGGGACCCTCGCAGAGGCGCCGCCAAACTTGGGCTCGAAATAACCCTAGCGCCCAATGCCGTTGTCTTGCTGGTCCCTCTCCTACTGGGGGACGTTCTGCTATGACCCAAGGACGTCGGGGTTCACAACCTCCGTCGCTTCGTCGCATTCCATCAGGTCTTCTAAGCGACAAGTCGCACGCAGGAAAACCCCGTGGCCACACAACGCCCACATTCGATTGGAGCGAAGGGGTTCAAGCAGGGCGAGTGTGGCGTTATGTCCCGGAAGGCGCGAGCGAGAGCCGAAGCCGGTGGCGAGGCACTGGCGGCGAAGGTTCAACCTTCGGTGTTTCGTCCCCGAAGGCATAGGTAAAGCCGCGAGTCCGGCAGATGGCGGAGGGGCGCGGGCGCCGAGGGCCAGCGAGCTGCGGCAGAAGTCAAAACTCCGCACTTTTCCCGAAGGTGAGACAAGAGAACACAGGGTGGACGGGCGCGTTGGGGAGGGGGCGCCAATTTAGGGTTTCCGCTTCAGCTTGGTATTGATATGTATTTGCCCTTCCTCCCGCGTGGACTGGTGATGATATTTCCCTGTACCCTTTTGTCAATTTGCCTTGGCCTTCTTGGCATTCCCATCAAATACCAAAGGGTCGATGAAAACAGTTAAGGTGTGGATGACCTGCTGGGAAAGAGCATCCTCACTTACCGCCTCACCTTCGCTACGCTTCCGCAGCGCTTGGCCAGCCTTCGCTCTCTTTCCCTGCACAAGGCGGAGGTGGTGGCACAGGGAGTTCCCATACACCGGTCGCCGCCGAAGAGATCCGCCACACCGTCGGACCCTACTCCTCGACCACCTTGCACCGCCTCGCCGGCACCGCTCCGACTCACGGTGATGCGCCCGACGAAGCTTCCCCACCTCTGCTTTCCCAGCGCAAGGCCCGAGCAGGGGCGGTTCCGCCGTAGCGCTGCCTGCGATTCGCCCGAGGCCACTCGGGGAAGAGCACAGTGTTTTTTCCCTTTTTCAGTTTTTAAATTGAATAGTGTTCAGTCAAGTTTCATCTTTTTGTGGATTTTTGTATGGTTCCAAACAATTCTGAAAAAGTCGTGTCGTTTATGAAATCTTATTACCTTGAAGTATTATTAAAAAATATAAAACTTGACTTTATCTGCAAGAATTTGAAATGTAAAATACCCTTTTAATTAAGAAATGGATGGTTTAGGATTTTTAGAGAAAATCATGGTAGCTTCCAAAAATAATGAGGTAGAAAAGTTTTTATGTGTAGTATGTTCAGCTTAGTCTCTGGTACACAATTTTGAAGTGCATTTGGAAAAAGTTGATTTTTGAGCATTGTAATTTAATTGTAAATTAGTGCCTTTTGTTAATTAATTGGACTGGATTTTAGATTTGAGCACCTTAATGACCCTCCAAAAAATTATGAAATTTGTTTTGCATTTTCTATACCATAAGAACTTATGAATTAATTTGGTAATTTTTGGAGCACTTCAAAAATGACCTTTTGAAATAATTAGGAGAAAATAGAAAATCAAGTAGGGGTTCAAATTGTATGGCCGTGTGATTGTGACTGTTTGGGATTGTTGCGATGTTCATAGACCCAGCCACCGCAGTGGTCTATGATGTTTGATGCCATGCCCCGTGATTTGTTTAGGTAGGATAAAGGATGCTTAATAGATGATTAATTTTGTCTTCGGGATAAAGAAAGATAACTTTAGTCACACTAAGAAGCGTACTTACGCGGATGGAAAGTGTACTCTAGAATGCAGTAGGTTGTCCTGCGTAGTTAGAAGCCTTGTGTTCAGGGTCAGCATTTCCATCATAAGGCATACAATCATTGCATCGGCTTTTATAGGTTGACCGAGAGGGAGAAAAACGTCAAGAGGCCTCCTTCTCACTTCGCGCCTCAATCGGAGCCGTCCTAGTCCGTCTAACGTCGCCAGCGAACGGAGTTGTCTCCCTCCCTTGAGATCACTTCTACAACCTTGAACTTAAACCATTAACTCGGCCGGGTTCGGTCGATCAATCTTCCCGAGGCACGCTGCCCCCCTGACCCACTTGCTCGCCCACTCTGCTGTAGCCCCTGGCGCCCTCGGTGAGCCGTACCCCCCCCTTCTCCCTTTGACCGACTCCTCCTCCCGCAAGGCGCCCCGCCCACAGTTCATTTCCCGTCCCCCTTTTGGGCCGAGATCCAGACTGTACCTCGGGACGGATCCGACTGTTTGTCCCGTCACCTGGCTCCCACTCTCCGCCTCGCACCGAAGGGCTCGAAATCGCGCCATCTCAATGTCGTTTCTCTCGAGCCCATATCTGGACTTGCCCTACCGACCCCCCGATTAGGCATGGTTCGGAACGATGTCCCCCGTGCAATTTCCCCTCTCTCTCATGCCCGATCCCCCGTCGTCAGGTTTATGCGCTCCGGTCTGGCCTGGATCGTGCCCTCACTTACCTCTTAGCCGTACTCCTCCCTCTGCATGCGGCCCCTCCCGAAAACACCGCCCTCCAGCCCGCCGCTTCCCCACTGCGCACTTTCGACGGACCGCCGACCCCACGGCACTAGCGAAGCCCCACCCATCAATATGCACGACTCGACCCCAGCGGAATCCCCGCCCATGTAGTTTGCTACGTATACCGTTATCCTTTAGCACCAGCTCCCTGCCTACTGCCCCTTTTACAAATCCTCTACGGGAAGGCTCCGCTCCCCCTCCCGGGTCGTACCCTCCGCCATAGGCCCAGCCTGCTACGTACACTTGTCTGAGTGTCCCGAGTAGGTAGTAAACAAGCAAGGCCTAGGGGCGAAGAGTCACAGCGGGGACGCTAGTGCCCCCACGGCTCGGGGGAGTCGAAGCAAGCCGCCTGACGAAAAGCCTACCATTGAGAGCACGACCCCGAGCTCCAGACACCTGCACTGCCGAACACCAGAGAGCCGGTCCTCTTGCTCTCAAGGCAAGCCGCCGGGTGGGCATTTAAGCCCTGTCCTTGTTTTTTACAAAAGTTTACTTAAAAGTGCAGTCTTTTGAGTTAGTGAACACTGATTGAGGTTATATGGATGTGCGTGCATGACCTATTAACTGCAAGCGGTTTACCTCCACCAACAAATACCCCTGCTCACTGTTTAAAATTGATTTGCGAAATGCGTATGGAGTAACGCTACTTCATGATTTGTAATAAAATGCCAATGTAAAAGTGTGAATCACTTAAAGAATTTTGTAGGGAATTGGCTTATACCCAACTGTTAGGCTAATATCTGATCGTACTAGATCAAACAGCGAGGGAAGACGAAGGGTTGTCCGAGCGTACGGTGCCATCATGTTGGAGTCCGGAATCATACTGTTGACACGAACGGGAACAGGTTGGTGAAAAACGGACAGGACTATACGCTTGGGCGGGTGAGAAGAATACCAGAGGTATAGTTCTGGCGGAGAAAAGAGTTAAGGGACCATCCGTATGGGTGCCTGCTGGCCAAGACTGCAACCATGTCACCAGACTGTTAGAAAGAGATCTGGGCTACGAGGAATCTTATTTGGAGCCGACAAAACCGGCGCACTAGGAGTGGAGCGGTGCGGGGGAAGTATGGCATGTTACCCACAGTGGTCGTGGAAAGGAGAGGAAGAGTGTGTAATTGGTACTTCCGGGTCGGTGGCGCTAGGACGGGGCCCAATTTGGAGGATCGTGGGTAGACGAGTTGGGAATATTGCAAGATTGGGTGATACATATGCGGGTGGATAGGGATCTCAGCTGAGTATTATTGATCCGGACAACTAAACGTGGTCTACCTCGGTTATGGAGGACATTGGTCAGGAGGTGGGGGTTTGTTTGCTGTTGTTGAGAGGATCATAGTCGCGGATAGCTAGCGAAGTGCCCAAGACGCCCCATGCGTTTCAAGCACGCGAGGCTTCCGTCCTTGGGGCGAACCGGGTGCCGGGAGGAGGACGATGGGGTAGAAATTGGCCGTGTACTAGCGTTAACGGGAAAATTGGCCGAAAACTGAGGAGGCCGGCGCGTCCGCGCGGGTTTGGCCACAGTCGCGGATAGGTAGCGGGGTGCCCAAGACGCCCCATGCGTTTCCAGCGTGCGAGGCTTCAGTCCTTGGGGCGAACCGGGCGCCGGGAGGGGGACGATGGGGTAGAAATAGGCCGTGTACTAGCGTTAACGGAAAAATCGGCCGAAAACAGAGGAGGCCGGCGCGTCCGCGCGGGTTTGGCCACAGTCGCGGATAGCTAGCGGGGTGCCCAAGACCCCCATGCGTTTCTAGTGCGCGAGGCTTCCGTCCTTGCGGCGAACCGGGCGCCGGGAGGGGGACGATGGGTAGAAATAGGCGTGTACTAGCGTTAACGGAAAAATAACGGCGAAAACGGAGGAGGCCGGCGCGTCCGCGCGGGTTTGGCCACAGTCGCGATAGCTAGCGGGGGTGCCCAAGACACCCATGCGTTTCCAGCGCGCGAGGCTTCCGGTCCTTGGGGCGAACCGGGGCCGGGAGGGGGACGATGGGGTAGAAATTGGCCGTGTACTAGCAGTTAACGTGAAAATTGGCCGAAAACTGAAGAGGCCGCGCGTCCGGCGGTTTGGCCACAGTCGCGGATAGCTAGCGGGGTGCCCCAGATGCCCTATGCGTTTTCCAGCGCGCGAGGCTTCCGTCCTTGGGGCGAACCGGGCACGGTAGGGGACGATGGGGTAGAAATAGGCCGTGTACTAGAGTTAACAGAAAAATCGGCGAAAACAAAGGAGGCCGGCGCGTCCGCGCGGGTTTGGCCACAGCTGCGGATAGCTTAGCGAAGTGCCCAAGACGCCCATGCGTTTCCTGCAACGTGAGGCTTCCGTTCCATGGGGCGAACTGGGCGCATGGAGCGGGGACCGATGGGGTAGAAAGTGGCCGTGTACTAGCGTAACGGGAAAATTGGCCGAAAACTGAGGGGCGGCGCGGTCCGCGCGGGTTTGGCCACAGTCGCGGGCATAGGTAGCGGGTGCCCAAGCACGCCCCATGCGTTTCTAGCGCGCGAGGCTTCCGTCCTTGGGGTGAACGGGCGCAGGGGAGGGGGACGATGGGGTAGAAATAGGCCGTGTACTAGCGTTAACGGAAAACTCGGCAAAACAGAGGAGGCCGGCGCGTCTGCGCGGGTTTGGCCACAGTCGGGATAGCTAGCGGGGTCACAAGATGCCCCATGAGTTTCCCGCGCGCGAGGCTTCCGTCCTTTGGGGCGAACCGGCGCCGGGAGGGGGACGATGGGTAGAAATAGGCGTGTACTAGCGTTAACGGAAAAATCGGCGAAAACGGAGGAGGACCGGCGCGTCCGCGCGGGTTTGGCCACAGATCACGGATAGCTAGCGGGGTGCCCAAGACGCCCCATGCGTTTCCAGCGCCGAGGCTTCCGTCCTTTGGGGCGAACACGGGGCCGGGAGGGGGACGATGGGGTAGAATAGGCCGTGTACTAGCGTTAACGGAAAAGTCGGCCGAAAACGGAGGAGGTCCGGCGCGTCCGCGCGGGTTTGGCCATCAGTCGCGGATAGCTAGCGGGGTGCCCAAGATGCCCCCATGCGTTTCCAGCGCTGAGGCATCCGTCCTTGGGGCGAACCGGGCGCCGGGAGGGGGACGATGGGGTAGAATAGGCCGTGTACTAGCGTTACGGAAAAATCTGGCCGAAAACGAAGGAGGCCTGCGCGTCCGCGCGGGTTTGGCCACAGTCGCGGATAGCTAGCGGGGTGCCAAGACTGCCCCATGCGTTTCCAGCGCGCGAGGCTTCCGTCCTTGGGGGCGAACCGGCGCCGGGAGGGGGACGAAGGGGTAGAAATAGGCCGTGTACTAGCGTTAACGGAAAAATCGGCTGAAAACGGAGGGAAAGGCGCGTTCCGCCGCGGTTTTGTCCACAGTCGCAGATAGGTAGCGGGGGGCCCAAGACGCCCCATGTGTTCCAGCGCGCGAGGCTTCCGTCCTTGGGGACGATGGGGTAGAAATAGGCCGTGTACTAGCGTTAACGGAAAAATCGGCCGAAAACTGAGGAGGCCGGCGCGTCCGCGCGGGTTTGGCCACAGTCGCGGATAGGTAGCGGGGTGCCCAAGACGCCCCATGCGTTTCTAGCGCGCGAGGCTTCCGTCCTTGGGGTGAACCGGGCGCCGGGAGGGGGACGATGGGGTAGAAATAGGCCGTGTACTAGCGTTAACGGAAAAATCGGCCGAAAACAGAGGAGGCCGGCGCGTCTGCGCGGGTTTGGCCACAGTCGCGGATAGCTAGCGGGGTGCACAAGATGCCCCACGCGTTTCCAGCGCGCGAGGCTTCCGTCCTTGGGGCGAACCGGGCGCCGGGAGGGGGACGATGGGGTAGAAATAGGCCGTGTACTAGCGTTAACGGAAAAATCGGCCGAAAACGGAGGAGACCGGCGCGTCCGCGCGGGTTTGGCCACAATCGCGGATAGCTAGCGGGGTGCCCAAGACGCCCCAAGCGTTTCCAGCGCCTGGGGCTTCCGTCCTTGGGGCGAACCGGGCGCCGGGAGGGGGACGATGGGGTAGAAATAGGCCGTGTACTAGCGTTAACGGAAAAGTCGGCCAAAAACGGAGGAGGTCGGCGCGTCCGCGCGGGTTTGGCCATAGTCGCGGATAGCTAGCGGGGTGCCCAAGATGCCCCATGCGTTTCCAGCGCGCGAGGCATCCGTCCTTGGGGCGAACCGGGCGCCGGGAGGGGGACGATGGGGTAGAAATAGGCCGTGTACTAGCGTTAACGGAAAAATCGGCCGAAAACGGAGGAGGCCTGCGCGTCCGCGCGGGTTTGGCCACAGTCGCGGATAGCTAGCGGGGTGCCAAGATGCCCCATGCGTTTCCAGCGCGCGAGGCTTCTGTCCTTGGGGTGAACCGGTCGCCGGGAGGGGGATGAAGGGGTAGAAATAGGCCGTGTGCTAGCGTTAACGGAAAAATCGGCTGAAAACGGAGGAGAAAGGCGCGTCCGCGCGGTTTTGTCCACAGTCGCAGATAGGTAGCGGGGTGCCCAAGACGCCCCATGTGTTTCCAGCGCGCGAGGCTTCCGTCCTTGGGGACGATGGGGTAGAAATAGGCCGTGTACTAGCGTTAACGGAAAAAATCGGCCGAAAACGGAGGAGGCCGGCGCGTCCACGCGGGTTTGGCCACAGTCGCGGATAGCTAGCGGGGTGCCCAAGACGCCCCATGCGTTTGCAGCGTGCGAGGCTTCCGTCCTTGGGGCGAACCGGGTGCCGGGAGGGGGACGATGGGGTAGAAATAGGCCATGTACTAGCGTTAACGGAAAAATCGGCCGAAAATGGAGGAAGCCGGCGCGTCCGCGCGGGTTTGGCCACAGTCGTGGATAGCTAGCGGGGTGCCCAAGACGCCCCATGCGTTTCCAGCGCGTGAGGCTTCCGTCCTTGGGGCGAACCGGGCGCCGGGAGGGGGACGATGGGGTAGAAATAGGCCGTGTACTAGCGTTAACGGAAAAATTGGCCGAAAACGGAGGAGGCCGGCGCGTCCGCACGGGTTTGGCCACAGTCGCGGATAGCTAACGGGGTGCCCAAGACTCCCCATGTGTTTCCAGCGCGCGAGGCTTCCGTCCTTGGGGCGAACCGGGCGCCAGGAAGGGGACGATGGGGTAGAAATAGGTCGTGTACTAGCGTTAACGGAAAAATCGGCGAAAACGGAGGAGGCCGGCGCGTCCGCGCGGGTTTGGCCACAGTCGCGGGTAGCTAGCGGGGTGCCCAAGACGCCCCATGCGTTTCTAGCGCACGAGGCTTCCGTCCTTGGGGCGAACCGGGCGTCGGGAGGGGGACGATGGGGTAGAAATTGGCCGTGTACTAGCGTTAACGGGAAAATCGGCCAAAAACTGAGGAGCCCGGCGCGTCCGCGCGGGTTTGGCCACAGTCGCGGATAGCTAGCGGGGTGCCCAAGACGCCCCATGCGTTTCCAGCGTGCGAGGCTTCCGTCCTTGGGGCGAACCGGCCGCTGGGAGGGGACGATGGGGTAGAAATAGGCCGTGTACTAGCGTTAACGGAAAAATCGGCCGAAAACGGAGGAGGCCGGCGCGTCCGCGCGGGTTTGGCCACAGTCGCGGATGGCTAGCGGGGTGCCCAAGACGCCCCATGCGTTTCCGGCGCGCGAGGCTTCCGTCCTTGGGGTGAACCGGGCGCCGGGAGGGGGACGATGGGGTAGAAATAGGCCGTGTACTAGCGTTAACGGAAAAATCGGCGAAAACGGAGGAGGCCAGCGCGTCCGCGCGGGTTTGGCCACAGTCGTGGATAGCTAGCGGGGTGCCCAAGATGCCCCATGCGTGTCCAGCGCGCGAGGCTTCCGTCCTTGGGGCGAACCGGGCGCCGGGAGGGGGATGATGGATTAGAAATTGGCCGTGTACTAGCGTTAACGGGAAAATTGGCCGAAAACTGAGGAGGCCGGCGCGTCCGCGCGGGTTTGGCCACAATCGCGGATAGTTAGCGGGGTGCCCAAGACGCCCTATGCGTTTCCAGCGCGCGAGGCTTCCGTCCTTGGGGCGAACCGGGCGCCGGGAGAGGGACGATGGGGTAGAAATAGGCCGTGTACTAGCGTTAACGGAAAAATCAGCCGAAAACGGAGGAGGACGGCGCGTCCGCGCGGGTTTGGCCACAGTCGCGGATAGCTAGCGGGGTGCCCAAGACGCCCCATGCGTTTCCAGCGCACGAGGCTTCCGTCCTTGGGGCGAACCGGGCGCCGGGAGGGGGACGATGGGGTAGAAATAGGCCGTGTACTAGCGTTAACGGAAAAGTCGGCTGAAAACGGAGGAGGTCTGTGCGTCCGCGCGGGTTTGGCCATAGTCGCGGATAGCTAGCGGGGTGCCCAAGATGCCCCATGCATTTCCAGCGCGCGAGGCTTCCGTCCTTGGGGCGAACCGGGCGCCGGGAGGGGGACGATGGGGTAGAAATAGGCCGTGTACTAGCGTTAACGGAAAAATCGGCCAAAAACGGAGGAGGCCGGCGCGTCCGCGCGGGTTTGGCCACAATCGCGGATAGCTAGCTGGGTGCCCAAGATGCCCCATGCGTTTCTAGCGCGCTAGGCTTCCGTCCTAGGGGCGAACCGGGCGCCGGGAGGGGGACGATGGGGTAGAAATATGCCGTGTACTAGCGTTAACGGAAAAATCGGCCGAAAATGGAGGAGGCCGGCGCGTCCGCGCGGGTTTGGCCACAGTCGCGGATAGCTAGCGGGGTGCCCAAGACGCCCCATGCGTTTCCAGCGTGCGAGGCTTCCGTCCTTGGGGTGAACCGGGCGCCGGGAGGGGGACGATGGGGTAGAAATAGGCCGTGTACTAGAGTTAACAGAAAAATCAGCAAAAACGGAGGAGGCCGGCGCGGCCGCGCGGGTTTCGCCACAGTCGCGGATAGCTAGCGAAGTGCCCAAGACGCCCCATGCGTTTCCAGCACGCGAGGCTTCCTTCCTTGGGGCAACCGGGTGCCGGCAGGGGGACGATGGGGTAGAAATTGGCCGTGTACTAGCGTTAACGGGAAAATTGGCCGAAAACTGAGGACGCCGGCGCGTCCGCGTGGGTTTGGCCAAAGTCGCGGATAGGTAGCGGGGTGCCCAAGATGCCCCATGCGTTTCCAGCGCGCGAGGCTTCCGTCCTTGGGGCGAACCGGGCGCCGGGAGGGGGACGATGGGGTAGAAATAGGCCGTGTACTAGCGTTAACGGAAAAATCGGCCGAAAACGGAGGAGGCCGGCGCATCCGTGCGGGTTTGGCCAGAGTCGCGGATAGCTAGCGGGGTGCCCAAGACGCCCCATGCGTTTCCAGCGCGCGAGGCTTCCATCTATGGGGCGAACCGGGCGCTGGGAGGGGGACGATGGGGTAGAAATAGGCCGTGTACTAGCGTTAACGGAAAAATCGGCCGAAAACAGAGGAGGCCGGCGCGTCCGCGCGGGTTTGGCCACAATCGCGGATAGCTAGCGGGGTGCCCAAGACGCCCCATGCATTTCCAGCGCGTGAGGCTTCCGTCCTTGGGGCGAACCGGGCACCGGGAGGGGGACGATGGGGTAGAAATAGGCCGTGTACTAGCGTTAACGGAAAAGTCGGCCGAAAACGGAGGAGGTCGGCGCGTCCGCGCGGGTTTGGCCATAGTCGCGGATAGCTAGCGGGGTGCCCAAGATGCCCCATGCGTTTCCAGCGCGCGAGGCTTCCGTCCTTGGGGCGAACCGGGCGCCGGGAGGGGGACGATGCGGTAGAAATAGGCCGTGTACTAGCGTTAACGGAAAAATCGGCCAAAAACGGAGGAGGCCGGCGCGTCCGCGCGGGTTTGGCCACAGTCGCGGATATCTAGCGGGGTGCCCAAGACACCCCATGCGTTTCCAGCGCGCGAGGTGTTGGGGGAAAGGACCCTCGGCAGAAGCGCCGCTCGAACTAGTGCTCGAAATAACCCTCGCGCAATCTATGTGTCTTTGCAAGGTCCCTCTCCTATTGGGGACCGTTACCCTAACCCCCGGACGCGGGTTCGACCCTCATCGCTTTGTTGCATTTCCATGCAGGTCTAAGTCGACAGTCGCACTGCAGGAAACCTTCGCTGACTCACAACGCCACCTTCGCTTGGAGCGAAGGTTCAGGCAAGCGGCGAGTGTGCGCTGCCCCGGAGGCAAGCGAAGCCGAAGGTCCGGCGAGCACGGCCGAAGGTCAAACCTTCGGTCTTCTCCCCCGAAGGCAAGTAAAGCCGGAGGTCCGGCAGATGGCGGAGGGGCGCGGGCCCAAGGGCGAGCGCGGCCGAAGGTCAAAACCTCCGCACCTCTTCCCGAAGGTGAACAAGGGCCAGGTGGCGGCGCATTGGAGGGTGGCCGATTAGGGTTTCCGCTTCAGCTGTGTATTTACGCTTTTGCCCTTCCTCCCTGTGTGGAGGCAAGGAATCTTTCCTGTACCCTTTTGTAATTTGGCCCGTGCCCCTTGGCATTCCCTATAAATACCAAGGGGGTGAACAGTGTAAGGGGGACTTTTTGGGGAAATTGAGCATCTTCCACTTCCGCCTTACCTTCGCTACTGCTTCCGACACTTGGCCACCTTCGCCCCTCCCCTGCACAAGTGCGGAGGTGTGGCAAGTGCGTTCCCAACAGTTTGGCGCCATCCGTGGGGACCGAAGTCTGAAATGGCGGGAAACAGGAGAGCACCTTCGACGAGGGACCAGCGTGTTGCTAGAGAGACGGCGGCGGTGGTCCCGCCTGCTGAGGAAATTGTGCAACCCTCGGGAGGAGAGAATGTCACCCCGGAACCCCAATCCCTGGGCCCCCAGGTCCGAGTGGCGACGCAGCCGCACCCACACACTTCGGGAGAAGGAGAGGGAGAAGAAGAAGAGATGGGCCTCGAGGCCCTTGAAAGGCTCGAGGCTGAGCTGCAAGAGAAGAAGAGGCGCCTGGAACAGCTTGAGAGGCATAGCCGACTGCGCTCGATCAGACAGAGGGCAGACGAGGCCAGAGAGCAGCTTCGCCGAATGGAGGAATCCCTCGCTGAGGCAGAAGCCGAGGCCGAAGGCTGGAACAATGAGGAGATGCCCCCGCTGCAGGAGGGGAATGAGCAGAATCAAGACAACCTTCGCTGCCATCCACCACACCCACCACCACCCTTTCACCCGCAGCCTCTTCCTCATAGACAACCAAACTTCCGCCACCTTCACCTAGATGAGAGAGAGACAAACCTCCGCAACCACCGGAGGCCTCAACAACACCAAATGCCCTACGACCCAAAGTCTCCACTCTCCCAGACACTCCAAACCCAACCCTGGCCACCATGCTACAATCCACAAAACCTACCTCGCTACGACGGGCTTTCTGACCCTCGCCAATTCATCATGAGCTACGAAGCAGCAGTTGCCGCGGCAGGCGGAGATGAATCAACAATGGCAAAGTCTATTGTCATCATCCTGCGCGACATCGCACAAACCTGGTACAGCAACCTCCACCCCGGAACCGTAGATTCCTGGACCAACCTCAGAGACAGGCTCTGCACAAACTTCAAAGGCATTACGCCAGCTCCATCAAACCCCATTGAGTTGTTCAACTGCAAACAAGAAGAGCGCGAACCACTTCAAGATTACTGGCGGAGGTTCATTCAAATCAGAGCAAGAACCCCAGGAATCTCAGACGAGGCTGTCATCCTCGCAGCAGTCAACGGCCTTCGCCCGGGCCCGTGCTCTTCGAAGTTTGCTCGGAAACCAGCAAACACAATCGAAGAATTGCACGAGACGATGGAAAGATACTATAGAGCAGACATGGATTTCCGAGCAAAGTCCGATGCTCGGAGGCCTCAGCAGAGGCCGCAGCCGAGGCCTCAACCGAGAGAAAGCAACCCTCGCCAAGAGCAAAGCAACGTCGGTGCAATCAACAAAGCAACAAATTACGAAGATCAAAGATGGGACGCTCAACCTCTGAGCAACCAAGCCCCGCAGGGTTTGCCACCTCCGCCGAATCAGCGGTACCAGCAGCGAGATCCTGCCAAAATGTATTATCACTTCTGTGGAATGGGAAAGGGACACACAACAAAACAATGCGAATGCTTCGCCAAGGGAAAAGAATATCAGGAATCCAGGAAAGCTGCTTCGTCAGACACCCGAACCATCAACCACACAAGGAAACCAAGTTTCCACCTACCAAATCCACCACACCACTATACCCCCATAAACTACGGCCTACCTTCGCAACAACCTTCTTACACTCATCACCCACTCTACAACCAAACCTCTTATCAGCCAACCACCATCCCACAACGCCAAAACCCACCTTACACAGTAACATACCCAGCTACCCCCCAAAACCAAATTCCAACAACCCACCAAGCTAGCAACGCTCTGCCACCACCACCGCCAATCCCCGCGCTACCAGCACCACAACCTGTCAAAGCCGAAGCCCCGAGCCAAACGACCATCAACAATCCAACATCAACCTTCGGTGTGATTCTAGCTATCACCGGAGGTTCAAATGAAGACCATGGCAACAAACGGCAGGGGAAGGAACATGCCAGACGAGTCCACCACGTAGCCATCGAAGGACCCCATAAATTTGGCCGTTGGTCTCACATCCCCATAACCTTCGATTCCAGTGACATGAAGCTCAGAGATTACCCTCACACCGATGCTATGGTAATCGAAACCAACCTCGCTGGGTGGACTGTCACCAAAATACTGGTCGATACAGGAAGCTCCGCTGACATCTTGTTCGCTTCAACCTTTGACAGCATGAAGCTTGACAGGAACCTTCTACAACCTGCTGACAACCCCCTATACGGCTTCGGTGGTCAACAAGTGAGAGCCGTCGGAAAAATTTCTCTGCCCGTGACCTTCGGCGACCAAATCAACTGCAGGACTGAGCACATAACATTTGATGTCGTCGACATGTTCTACCCATACAATGCCATTTTTGGCCGAGGGGTCACAAACGCGTTCAATGCGGTCATCCATCCCGCTTACCTATGCATGAAGCTTCCCGCTCCGAAGGGTGTGGTCGCAGTATTCGGGGACCAGGACATTGCAAGGACAGCTGAAGGAAACGTAGCCCCGGGGCAACGCAATGTACACAATTTGTCAAAACCTCAAAACCCCGGTACCAGCAACGAGGGTGAAGTCTGCAATGACAGAGTGAAGGCAGCGCCACAGGAGGAAACCAAACAAGTTCAACTCTTTGAGGGTAACGCCGAAAGAAAGGTCATCATCTCAGCCAATCTAGACCCTCAATCAGAAGGCAACTTCGTCACCTTCCTCAGAGAAAATTCCGACACCTTCGCTTGGTCCGCAGAAGACCTAAAAGGAGTCAACAGATCAATGATCGAGCATAGCCTGAACATCAAAACAGGCTATCGCCCAATCAAACAAAAGCTTCGCAAAATGTCAGAAGAAAGAAAGGAGGCAGCGAAGGCTGAAGTAAAGAGGCTCTTGGACGCAGGTGTCATCCGCCCAGTCAAATACCCAACTTGGCTCTCAAATGTGGTCCTAGTCCAAAAGAAAAACAAAAAATGGCGAATGTGCGTGGACTTCACTTGCTTGAACAAAGCTTGTCCGAAGGATGACTTCCCTCTCCCAAACATAAGCACCCTGGTCGACAGAGCGGCAGGTTGCCAAATACTATCCCTCCTTGATTGCTTTTCAGGCTATCACCAGATCTGGATGAACGAAGAAGACGAAGAAAAAACAAGCTTTATCACACCCCATGCGTTTCCAGCGCGCGAGGCTTCCGTCCTTGGGGTGAACCGGTCGCCGGGAGGTGGATGATGGGGTAGAAATAGGCCGTGTACTAGCGTTAACGAAAAAATCGGCTGAAAACAGAGGAGAAAGGCGCGTCCGCGCGGTTTTGGCCACAGTCGCGGATAGCTAGCGGGGTGCCCAAGACGCTTCATGTGTTTCCAGCGCGTGAGGCTTCCGTCCTTGGGGACGATGGGGTAGAAATAGGCTGTGTACTAGCGTTAACGGAAAAATCGGTCGAAAACGGAGGAGGCCGGCGCGTCCGCGCGGGTTTGGCCACAGTCGCGGATAGCTAGCGGGGTGCCCAAGACGCCCCATGCGTTTCTAGCGCGCGAGGCTTCCGTCCTTGGGGCGAACCGGGCGCCGGGAGGGGGACGACGGGGTAGAAATAGGCCGTGTACTAGCGTTAACGGAAAAATCGACCGAAAACAGAGGAGGTCGGCGCGTCCGTGCGGGTTTGGCCACAGTCGCGGATAGCTAGCGGGGTGCCCAAGACGCCCCATGCGTTTCCAGCGCGCGAGGCTTCCGTCCTTGGGGCGAACCGGGCGCTGGGAGGGGGACGATGGGGTAGAAATAGGCCGTGTACTAGAGTTAACGGAAAAATCGGTGAAAACGGAGGAGGCCGGCGCGTCCGCGCGGGTTTGGCCACAGTCGCGGATAGCTAGCGGGGTGCCCAAGACGCCCCATGCGTTTCCAGCACGCGAGGCTTCCGTCCTTGTGGCGAACCGGGCGCCGGGACGGGGACGATGTGGTAGAAATTGGCCGTGTACTAGCGTTAACGGGAAAATTGGCCGAAAACTGAGGAGGCCGGCGCGTCCGCGCGGGTTTGGCCACAGTCGCGGATAGCTAGCGGGGTGCCCAAGACGCCCCATGCGTTTCCAGCGCGCGAGGCTTCCGTCCTTGGGGCGAACCGGGCGCCGGGAGGGGGACGATGGGGTAGAAATAGGCCGTGTACTAGCGTTAACAGAAAAATCGGTCGAAAATGGAGGAGGCCGGCGCGTCCGCGCGGGTTTGGCCACAGTCGCGGATAGCTAGCGGGGTGCCCAAGACGCCCCATGCGTTTCCAGCGCGCGAGGCTTCTGTCCTTGGGGCGAACCGGGCGCCGGGAGGGGGATGATGGGCTAGAAATAGGCCGTGTACTAGTGTTAACGGAAAAAACGGCCGAAAACGGAGGAGGCCGGCGCGTCCGCGCGGGTTTGGCCACAATCGCGGATAGCTAGCGGGGTGCCCAAGACGCCCCATGCGTTTCCAGCGCATGAGGCTTCCGTCCTTGGGGCGAACCGGGCGCCGGGAGGGGGACGATGGGGTAGAAATAGGCCGTGTACTAGCGTTAACGGAAAAGTCGGCCGAAAACAGAGGAGGTCGGCGCGTCCGCGCGGGTTTGGCCATAGTCGCGGATAGCTAGCGGGGTGCCTAAGATGCCCCATGCGTTTCCAGCGCGCGAGGCTTCTGTCCTTGGGGTGAACCGGTCGCCGGGAGGGGGATGATGGGGTAGAAATAGGCCGTGTACTAGCGTTAACGAAAAAATCGGCTAAAAACGGAGGAGAAAGGCGCGTCCGCGCGGTTTTGGCCGCAGTCGCAGATAGCTAGCGGGGTGCCCAAGATGCCCCATGTGTTTCTAGCGCGCGAGGCTTCCGTCCTTGGGGACGATGGGGTAGAAATAGGCCGTGTACTAGCGTTAACGGAAAAATCGGCCGAAAACGGAAGAGGCCGGCGCGTCCGCGCGGGTTTGGCCACAGTCGCGGATAGCTAGCGGGGTGCCCAAGACGCCCCATGCGTTTCCAGCGCGCGAGGCTTCCGTCCTTGGGGCGAACCGGGCGTCGGGAGGGGGACGATGGGGTAGAAATAAGCCGTGTACTAGCATTAACGGAAAAATCAGCCGAAAATGGAGGAGGCCGGCGCGTCCGCGCGGGTTTGGCCATAGTCGTGGATAGCTAGAGGGTTGCCCAAGACGCCCCATGCGTTTCCAGCGCGCGAGGCTTCCGTCCTTGGGGCGAACCGGGGGCAGGGAGGGGGACGATGGGGTAGAAATAGGCCGTGTACTAGCGTTAACGGAAAAATCGGCGAAAACGGAGGAGGCCGGCGCGTCCGCGCAGGTTTGGCCACAGTCGCGGATAGCTAGTGGGGTGCCCAAGACGCCCCATGCGTTTCTAGCGCGCGAGGCTTCCGTCCTTGGGGCGAACCGGGCGCCGGGAGGGGGACGATGGGGTAGAAATTGGCCGTGTACTAGCGTTAACGGGAAAATTGGCCGAAAACTGAGGAGGCCGGCGCGTCCGCGCGGGTTTGGCCACAGTCGCGGATAG
Organism: Coix lacryma-jobi var. lacryma-jobi; assembly: GCA_009763385.1. Lineage (NCBI taxonomy): Eukaryota > Viridiplantae > Streptophyta > Magnoliopsida > Poales > Poaceae > Coix > Coix lacryma-jobi. The sequence goes on from CM019827.1 coordinate 109,065,081, forward strand.
CTAACGGGGTGCCCAAGACGCCCCATGCGTTTCCAGCGCGCGAGGCTTCCGTCCTTGGGGCGAACCAGGCGCCGGGAGGGGGACGATGGGGTAGAAATAGGCAGTGTACGAGCGTTAACGGAAAAATCGGCCGAAAACGGAGGAGGCCGGCGCGTCCGCGCGGGTTTGGCCACAGTCACGGATAGCTAGCGGGGTGCCCAAGACGCCCCATGCGTTTCCAGCGCGCGAGGCTTTCGTCCTTGGGGCGAACCGGGCGCCGGAAGGGGGACGATGGGGTAGAAATAGGCCGTGTACTAGCGTTAACGGAAAAGTCGGCCGAAAACGGAGGAGGTCGGCGCGTCCACGCGGGTTTGGCCATAGTCGCGGATAGCTAGCGGGTTGCCCAAGACGCCCCATGCGTTTCCAGCGTGCGAGGCTTCCGTCCTTGGGGCGAACCGGGCGCCGGGAGGGGGACGATGGGGTAGAAATAGGCCGTGTACTAGCGTTAACGGAAAAATCGGCCGAAAACGGAGGAGGCCGGCGCGTCTGCGCCGGTTTGGCCACAGTCGCGGATAGCTAGCGGGGTGCCCAAGATGCCCAATGCGTTTCCAGCGCGCGAGGCTTCCGTCCTTGGGGTGAACCGGGCGCCGGGAGGGGGATGATGGGGTAGAAATAGGCCGTGTACTTGCGTTAACGGAAAAATCGGCTCAAAACAGAGGAGGCCGGCGTGTCCGCGCAGTTTTGGCCACAGTCGCAGATAGCTAGCGGGGTGCCCCAGACGCCCCAAGTGTTTCCAGCGCGCGAGGCTTCTGTCCTTGGGGTGAACCGGTCGCAGGGAGGGGGACGATGGGGTAGAAATAGGCCGTGTACTAGCGTTAACAGAAAAATCGGCCAAAAACGGAGGAGGTCGGCGCGTCCGCGCTGGTTTGGCCACAGTCGCGGATAGCTAGCGGGGTGCCCAAGACGCCCCATGCGTTTCCAGCGCGCGAGGCTTCCGTTCTTGGGGTGAACCGGGCACCGGGAGGGGGACGATGGGGTAGAAATAGGCCGTGTACTAGCGTTAACGGAAAAATCGGCCAAAAACGGAGGAGGCCGGCGCGTCCGCACGGGTTTGGCCACAGTCGCGGATAGCTAGCGGGGTGCCCAAGACGCCCCATACATTTCCAGCGCGCGAGGCTTCCGTCCTTGGGGCGAACCGGGTGCCGCGAGGGGGACGATGGGGTAGAAATAGGCCGTGTACTAGCGTTAACCGAAAAATCGGCGAAAACGGAGGAGGCCGGCGCGTCCGCGCGGGTTTGGCCACAGTCGCGGATAGCTAGCGGGGTGCCCAAGACGCCCCATGCGTTTCCAGCGCGCGAGGCTTCCGTCCTTGGGGCGAACCGGGCGCCGGGAGGGGGACGATGGGGTAGAAATAGGCCGTGTACTAGCGTTAACGGCAAAAATCGGCCGAAAACGGAGGAGGCCGGCGCGTCCGCGCGGGTTTGGCCACAGTCGCGGATAGCTAGCAGGGTGCCCAAGACGCCCCATGCATTTCCAGTGTGCGAGGCTTCCGTCCTTGGGGCGAACCGGGCGCCGGGAGGGGGACGATGGGGTAGAAATAGGCCGTGTACTAGCGTTAACGGAAAAATCGGCCGAAAACGGAGGAGGCTGGCGCGTCCGCGCGGGTTTGGCCACAGTCGCGGATAGCTAGCGGGGTGCCCAAGACGCCCCAGGAGTTTCCAGCGCGCGAGGCTTCCGTCCTTGGGGCGAACAGGGCGCCGGGAGGGGGACGATGGGGTAGAAATAGGCCCTGTACTAGCGTTAACGGAAAAATCGGCCGAAAACGGAGGACGCCGGCGCGTCCGCGCGGGTTTGGCCACAGTCGCGGATAGCTAGCGGGGTGCCCAAGACGCCCCATGCATTTCCAGCGCGCGAGGCTTCCGTCCTTGGGGCGAACCGGGCGCCGGGAGGGGGACGATGGGGTAGAAATAGGCCGTGTACTAGCGTTAATGGAAAAATCAGCCGAAAATGGAGGAGGCCGGCACGTCCGCGCGGGTTTGGCCACAGTCGCAGATAGCAAGCGGGGTGCCCAAGACGCCCCATGCGTTTCCAGCTCGCGAGGCTTCCGTCCTTGGGGCGAAACGGGCGCCGGGAGGGGGACGATGGGGTAGAAATAGGCCGTGTACTAGCGTTAACGGAAAAATCGGCCGAAAACGGAGAAGGCCGGCGCGTCCGCGTGGGTTTGGCCTCAGTCGCGGGTAGCTAGCGGGGTGCCCAAGACGCCCCATGCGTTTCCAGCACGCGAGGCTTCCGTCCTTGGGGCGAACCGGGCACCGGGAGGGGGACGATGCGGTAGAAATAGGCCGTGTACTAGCGTTAACGGAAAAAATCGGCCGAAAACGGAGGAGGCCGGCGCGTCCGCGCGGGTTTGGCCACAGTCACGGATAGCTAGCGGGGTGCCCAAGACGCCCCATGCGTTTCCAGCACGCGAGGCTTCCGTCCATGGGGCGAACCGGGTGCCGGGAGGGGGACGATGCGGTAGAAATAGGCCATGTACTAGCGTTAACAGAAAAATCGGCCGAAAACGGAGGAGGCCGGCGCGTCCGCGCGGGTTTGGCCACAGTCGCGGATAGCTAGCGGGGTGCCCAAGATGCCCCATGCATTTCCAGCGCGCGAGGCTTCCGTCCTTGGGGCGAACCGGGCGCCGGGAGGGGGACGATGGGGTAGAAATAGGCCGTGTACTAGCGTTAACGGAAAAATCGGCCGAAAACGGAGGAGGCCGGCGCGTCCGCGCGGGTTTGGCTACAGTCGCGGATAGCTAGCGGGGTGCCCAAGACGCCCCATGCGTTTCCAGCACGCGAGGCTTCCGTCCATGGGGCGAACCGGGCGCCGGGAGGAGGACGATAGGGTAGAAATAGGCCATGTACTTGCGTTAACGGAAAAATCGGCCGAAAACGGAGGATGCCGGCGCGTCCGCGCGGGTTTGGCCACAGTCGCGGATAGCTAGCGGGGTGCCCAAGATGCCCCATGCGTTTCCAGCGCGCGAGGCTTCCGTCCTTGGGGCGAACCGGGCGCCGGGAGGGGGACGATGCGGTAGAAATAGGCCGTGTACTAGCGTTAACGGAAAAATCGGCCGAAAACGGAGAAGGCCGGCGTGTCCGCGCGGGTTTGGCCACAGTCGCGGATAGCTAGCGGGGTGCCCAAGACGCCCCATGCGTTTCTAGCGCGCGAGGCTTCCGTCCTTGGGGCGAACCGGGCACCGGGAGGGGGACGATGCGGTAGAAATAGGCCGTGTACTAGCGTTAACAGAAAAATCGGCCGAAAACGGAGGAGGCCGTCGCGTCCGCGCGGGTTAGGCCACAGTCACGGATAGCTAGCGGGGTGCCCAAGATGCCCCATGCGTTTCCAGCACGCGAGGCTTCGGTCCTTGGGGCGAACCGAGCGCCGGGAGGGGGACGATGGGGTAGAAATAGGCCGTGTACTAGCGTTAACGGAAAAATCGGCCGAAAACGGAGGAGGCCGGCGCGTCCGCGCGGGTTTGGCCACAGTCGCGGATAGCTAGCGGAGTGCCCAAGACGCCCCATGCATTTCCAACGCGCGAGGCTTCCGTCCTTGGGGCGAACCGGGCGCCGGGAGGGGGACGATGCGGTAGAAATAGGCCGTGTACTAGCGTTAACGGAAAAATCAGCCAAAAACGGAGGAGGCCGGCGCGTCCGCGCGGGTTTGGCCACAGTCGCGGATAGCTAGCGGGGTGCCCAAGACGCCCCATGCGTTTCCAGTGCGTGAGGCTTCCGTCCTTGGGGCGAACCGAGCACCAGGAGGGGGACGATGGGGTAGAAATAGGCCGTGTACTAGCGTTAACGGAAAAATCGGCCGAAAACGGAGGAGGCCGGCGCGTCCGCGCGGGTTTGGCCACAGTCGCGGATAGCTAGCGGGGTGCCCAAGACGCCCCATGCGATTCCAGAGCGCGAGGCTTCCGTCTTTGGGGCGAATCGGGCGCCGGGAGGGGGACGATGGGGTAGAAATAGGCCGTGTACTAGCGTTAACGGAAAAATCGGCCGAAAACGGAGGAGGCCGGCGCGTCCACGCGGGTTTGGCCACAGTCGCGGATACCTAGTGGGGTGGCCAAGATGCCCCATGCATTTCCAGCGCACGAGGCTTCCGTCCTTGGGGCGAACCGGGCGCCGGGAGGGGGACGATGGGGTAGAAATAGGCCGTGTACTAGCGTTAAAGGAAAGTTGGCCGAAAACGGAGGAGGCCGTCGCGTCCGCGCGGGTTAGGCCACAGTCACGGATAGCTAGCGGGTTGCCCAAGATGCCCCATGCGTTTCCAGCACGCGAGGCTTCCGTCCTTGGGGCGAACCGAGCGCCGGGAGGGGGACGATGGGGTAGAAATAGGCCGTGTACTAGCGTTAACGGAAAAATCGGCCGAAAACGGAGGAGGCCGGTGCGTCCGCGCGGGTTTGGCCACAGTCGCGGATAGCTAGCGGGGTGCCCAAGACGCCCCATGCATTTCCAACGCGCGAGGCTTCCGTCCTTGGGGCGAACCGGGCGCCGGGAGGGGGACGATGCGGTAGAAATAGGCTGTGTACTAGCGTTAACGGAAAAATCAGCCAAAAACGGAGGAGGCCGGCGCGTCCGCGCGGGTTTGGCCACAGTCGCGGATAGCTAGTGGGGTGCCCAAGACGCCCCATGCGTTTCCAGTGCGTGAGGCTTCCGTCCTTGGGGCGAACCGGGCACCAGGAGGGGGACGATGGGGTAGAAATAGGCCGTGTACTAGTGTTAACGGAAAAATCGGCCGAAAACGGAGGAGGCCGGCGCGTCCGCGCGGGTTTGGCCACAGTCGCGGATAGCTAGCGGGGTGCCCAAGACGCCCCATGCGATTCCAGAGCACGAGGCTTCCGTCTTTGGGGCGAATCGGGCGCCGGGAGGGGGACGATGGGGTAGAAATAGGCCGTGTACTAGCGTTAACGGAAAAATCGGCCGAAAACGGAGGAGGCCGGCGCGTCCACGCGGGTTTGGCCACAGTCGCGGATACCTAGCGGGGTGGCCAAGATGCCCCATGCATTTCCAGCGCACGAGGCTTCCGTCCTTGGGGCGAACCGGGCGCCGGGAGGGGGACGATGGGGTAGAAATAGGCCGTGTACTAGCGTTAAAGGAAAGTTGGCCGAAAACGGAGGAGACCGGCGCGTCCGCGCGGGTTTGGCCATAGTCACGAATAGCTAGCAGGGTGCCCAAGATGCCCCATGCGTTTCCAATGCGCGAGGCTTCCGTCCTAGGGGCGAACCGGGCGCCGGGAGGGGGACGATGGGGTAGAAATAGGCCGTGTACTAGCGTTAACGGAAAAATCGGCCGAAAACGGAGGAGGCCAACGCGTCCGCGCGGGTTTGGCCACAGTCGCGGATAGCTAGCGGGGTGCCCAAGACGCCCCATGCGTTTCCAGCGCGCGAGGCTTCCGTCCTTGGGGTGAACCGGACGCCGGGAGGGGGACGATGGGGTAGAAATAGGCCGTGAACTAGCGTTAACGGAAAAATCGGCCAAAAACGGAGAAGGCCGGCGCGTCCACATGGGTTTGGCCACAGTCGCGGATAGCTAGCGGGGTGCCCAAGACGCCCCATGCATTTCCAGCGCGCGAGGCTTCAGTCCTTGGGGCGAACCGGGCGCCGGGAGGGGGACGATGGGGTAGAAATAGGCCGTGAACTAGCGTTAACGGAAAAATCAGCCGAAAACGGAGGAAGCCGGCGCGTCCGCGCGGGTTTGGCCACAGTTGCGGATAGCTAGCGAGGTGCCCAAGACGCCCCATGCATTTCCAGCGCGCGAGGCTTCCATCCTTCGGGCGAACCAGGCGCCGGGAGGGGGACGATGGGGTAGAAATACGCCGTGTACTAGCGTTAACGGAAAAATCGGCCGAAAACGGAGGAGGCCAGCGCGTTCGCGCGGGTTTGGCCACAGTCGCGGATAGCTAGTGGGGTGGCCAAGACACCCCATGCGTTTCCAGCGCACGAGGCTTCCGTCCTTGGGGCGAACCGGGCGCTGGGAGGGGGACGATGGGGTAGAAATAGGCCGTGTACTAGCGTTAACGGAAAAATCGGCCGAAAAAGGAGGAGGCCGGCGCGTCCGCGCGGGTTTGGCCACAGTCGCGGATAGCTAGCGGGGTGCCCAAGACGCCCCATGCATTTCCAGCGCGCGAGGCTTCCGTCCTTGGGGCGAACCGGGCGCCGGGAGGGGGACGATGGGGTAGAAATAGGCCGTGTACTAGCGTTAATGGAAAAAACAACCGAAAATGGAGGAGGTCGGCGCGTCCGCGCGGGTTTGGCCACAGTCGCGGATAGCAAGCGGGGTGCCCAAGACGCCCCATGTGTTTCCAGCGTGCGAGGCTTCCGTCCTTGGGACGAACCGGGCACCGGGAGGGGGACGATGGGGTAGAAATAGGCCGTGTACTAGCGTTAACGGAAAAATCGGCCGAAAACGGAGAAGGCCGGCGCGTCCGCGCGGGTTTGGCCACAGTCCCGGATAGCTAGCGGGGTGCCCAAGACGCCCCATGCGTTTCCAGCACGCGAGGCTTCCGTCCTTAGGGCGAACCGGGCGCCGGGAGGGGGACGATGCGGTAGAAATAGGCCGTGTACTAGCGTTAACGGAAAAATCGGCCGAAAACGGAGGAGGCCGGCGCGTCCGCGCGGGTTTGGCCACAGTCACGGATAGCTAGCGGGGTGCCCAAGACGCCCCATGCGTTTCCAGCACGCGAGGCTTCCGTCCATGGGGCGAACCGGGCGCCGGGAGGGGGACGATGGGGTAGAAATAGGCCTTGTACTAGCGTTAACGGAAAAATCGGCCGAAAACGGAGGAGGCCGGCGCGTCCGCGCGGGTGTGGCCACAGTCGCGGATAGCTAGCGGGGTGCCCAAGATGCCCCATGTGTTTCCAGCGCGCGAGGCTTCCGTCCTTGGGGCGAACCGGGCGCCGGGAGGGGGACGATCGGGTAGAAATAGGCCGTGTACTAGCGTTAACGGAAAAATCGGCCGAAAACGGAGGAGGCCGGCGCGTCCGCGCGGGTTTGGCTACAGTAGCGGATAGCTAGCGGGGTGCCCAAGATGCCCCATGCATTTCCAGCGCGCGAGGCTTCCGTCCTTGGGGCGAATCGGGCGCCGGGAGGGGGACGATGGGGTAGAAATAGGCCGTGTACTAGCGTTAACGGAGAAATCGGCCGAAAACGGAGGAGGCCGGCGCGTCCGCGCGGGTTTGGCCACAGTCGCAAATAGCTAGCGGGGTGCCCAAGATGCCCCATGCGTTTCCAGCGCGCGAGGCATCCGTCCTTGGGGCGAACCTAGCGCCGGGAGGAGGACGATGGGGTAGAAATAGGCCGTGTACTAGCGTTAACGGAAAAATCGGCCGAAAACGGAGGAGGCCGGCGCGTCCGCGCGGGTTTGGCCACAGTCGCGGATAGCTAGCGGGGTGCCCAAGACGCCCCATGCGTTTCCAGCGCGCGAGGCTTCTGTCCTTGGGGCGAATCGGGCGCCGGGAGGGGGACGATGGGGTAGAAATAGGTCGTGTACTAGCGTTAACGGAAAAATCGGCCGAAAATGGAGGAGGCCGGCGCGTCCGCGCGGGTTTGGCCACAGTCGCGGATAGCTAGCGGGGTGCCCAAGACGCCCCATGCGTTTCAAGCGCGCGAGGCATCCGTCCTTGGGGCGAACCGGGCGCCGGGAGGGGGACGATGGGGTAGAAATAGGCCGTGTACTAGCGTTAACGGAAAAATCGGCCGAAAACGGAGGAGGCCGGCGCGTCCGCGTGGGTTTGGCCACAGTCGCGGATAGCTAGCAGGGTGCCCAAGACGCCTCATGGGTTTCCAGCGCGCGAGGCTTCCGTCCTTGGGGCGAACCGGGCGCAGGGAGGGGGACGATGGGGTAGAAGTAGGCCGTGTACTAGCGTTAACGGAAAAATCGGCTGAAAACGGAGGAGGCCGGCGCGTCCGCGCGGGTTTGGCCACAGTCACGGATAGCTAGCGGGGTGCCCAAGACACCCCATGCGTTTCCAGCGCGTGAGGCTTCCGTCCTTGGGGCGAACCCGGCGCCGGGAGAGGGACGATGAGTTAGAAATAGGCCGTGTACTAGCGTTAACGGAAAAATTGGTCGAAAACAAAGGAGGCCGGCGCGTCCGCGCGGTTTTGGCCACAGTCGCGGATAGCTAGCGGGGTGCCCAAGACGCCCCATGCGTTTCCAGCGCGCGAGGCTTCCGTCCTTGGGGCGAACCGGGCGCCGGGAGGGTGTCGATGGGGTAGAAATAGGCCGTGTACTAGCGTTAACGGAAAAATCGGCCGAAAATGGAGGAGGCCGGGGCGTCCGCGTGGGTTTGGCCATAGTCGCGGATAGCTAGCGGGGTGCCCAAGACGCCCCATGCGTTTCCAGCGCACGAGGCTTCCGTCCTTGGGGCGAACCGGGCACCGGGAGGGGGACGATTGGGTAGAAATAGGCCGTGTACTAGCGTTAACAGAAAAATCAGCCGAAAACGAGGAGGCCGGCGCGTCCGCGCGGGTTTGGGCACAGTCGTGGATAGCTAGCGGGGTGCCCAAGATACCCCATGCGTTTCCAGCGCGCGAGGCTTCCGTCCTTGGGGCGAACCGGGCGCAGGGAGGGGGACGATGGGGTAGAAGTAGGCCGTGTACTAGCGTTAACGGAAAAATCGGCCGAAAACGGAGGAGGCCGGCGCGTCCGCGCGGGTTTAGCCATAGTCGCGGATAGCTAGCGGGGTGCCCAAGACGCTCCATGCGTTTCCAGCGCGCGAGGCTTCCGTCCTTGGGGCAAACCGGGCGCCGGGAGGGGGACGATGGTGTAGAAATAGGTCGTGTACTAGCGTTATCGGAAAAATCGGCCGAAAACGGAGGAGGCCGGCGCGTCCGCGCGGGTTTGCCCATAGTCGTGGATAGCTAGCGGGGTGCCCAATGTAACAGAACCGACCAATTTGCACCAGATTAAGCACTGAAAACCTCCGCTCTCGCAGAAATCATCGAGTACTTAAGCTCGTACAAACCCGGTAGTCCGGAAATCTCGAAGGATTTCAAATCATTCAACGACATCCAGCCAAGATCGTACTTGTTCCACAAACATGCTCATGGGTTACATCAGTTGCAGAAAGTTCAAATTACATCGGAGTACGGAATAATATTACAAACCATAATTTGATAGTAGTAGCGGAAGCAACATAGTCTTTAAAACATAAGTTTAAATTGTTCATAAATACGGTGCCATCAGTTGACCGGGTCCACAAAAGCAACAGATGAGATAAGCGTTGACCATGCCCTTGGTCTAGTCATCACCCGTTACCGGGTACAAGCAGTTCTCGCAGTAACCATAAAAGCACTGGCCATCTGCAACAACAAGGGAAATAAACCCTGAGTACGAGAAGGTACTCAGCTAGACTTACCCGTCAAAACCAGAAATAAAGAGACTCCAAGGATCATGTAGGCTATATAAGTGGGGTTGGCTGTACATACTCCTTTGCATGAAAGCTTTAGTAATAAAACTCAGTTTCAGATGTTGGCAATTGCTTTTAGTCATTAACTCTACCTTACTAGATTTGCACCTGTACTAAACAAGCACTTGCTAATTAATCAATCAAGAGTGACTATTTCATCAATAGCCTTTCAGATTCCATAACCATTTTAGTTCCATAAGTTCTACGGGAGATGATCTAAAGTCAACTGCTCACTGTCCAGGAGCGATGGCGATTATAATCGATTCCTACCCAGCTGGGGATAAAATGTCTCACACTCGCCCGGCACATTCCGGCTACGGCAGTCGTAAGCTACCAGTCAGGAGATTCGAGAACACAAAGCGCGGGACGGCCATGGGCCCTTCTACACCGGGGGTTATCTCAGTGCCAGGTCGCTCAATCTATAACTGCCCACGGTCATGCCAGGTCGATCAGGCCCTGCCTGCCCTCGGACCATGCCAGGTCGATCAGAATAGTTGCCCACGGTACAGCTGAGGCCCTGGGTGTTAGGCGTCAACATCTCATCTCCGGCTCGAATAACCTTACTCGGCTTC